>JAPMUZ010000001.1:7480581-8864146 GCA_029931735.1 Dactylonectria alcacerensis
CATCGTATCCATCTGTCTATAGGATGAAAGCGCTGAGCGTCCTGTCGTAAGAACGGATCGCCGACTTTGTATAGGTATTCCATTATTGAGGAAAGGTGTCTGTGCACTAATTTGAGCGCTGTCAAGCATTCCTCGCACACCTGGCCCGTCACGCTTGTGGAAATCACAGCCGATTGCGAGATATTCCACTCGCTGAGCCATGTAGGTTCAGTGCCGTCATGATGTGTGGACTTGGCGAACAATCATTATTTGTCTTAGTTCTGCTCTCCACTCTCAGATCAGTTGCATTTTTGATGCTTTACAATGTCGCGACTCCGTGAGCAGTAGCCGCGTCGAATCTGAGCCACGCGGTCTTTGGAGGGCTTCGATGGAAAAGTACAAGGTTTTGTGATCAGATAAGCCATGCGTTAAGAGGGCGTTAAATGTTGGCTGCGTCTGACGAGGCATTTATCCTGTCAACGAGGCGGTGCTTATGAGTTGGAGGTAGAGGAAGTGGGACACTCTACCGTATGGGTGCTCTTAAGGCGGGGGACTCATTACCCGCTCAGTTGCATGGTCATGGTAAGATGTAATTTTGTCACCTCCTTCACTGGCCAGGTTTTGTGGAAGAAGCAGTCCAGCTAGGCTGCGTACGTGGCAGTGCATCAAGCCTATGCTGTGTAACCCACCCTCACGCTTAAAGGGGGACAGTACCTACTCTAGGCTCCCCGAATATTTTGTCCTTACGAGGACGTTTCTTACTTGTCGTGGCAGCTTTTACTTTTCAACCGCCCTGCGTCCGTTGATAATCGACGGTCATCGCTCTATACATAGCCAAAATCGTTCTCGGCGCCGTTAGCGTCGTCCCTGTGGTAGAATTTGTTTTCAAGTCAGTAAAGGGCTTATACAACAACTTGGAAACATTCAAGCGGTACATCGGGGAAGCGAAGCGGGTTCAACGAGAGTTGGAAGTGCAGGAAGCCATCTTCAAGAACGAATGGCGGATCCTGAAGACCCTCTTCTCACCCAACGACGATAACAATGTTCTTAATACCACAAACGATGCGAGTCGCAGAAAGTTACACAAGTTCCAACTTGATCAAAGATTGCGTGAGGCGCTTGGTGAGAACTACAATGCCTACGAGAAGGCCATAGGAGTGATCGGTGAGGATCTTCACGAGCTTGGAGCAGAGCTCCAGGAAATTCATCTTCTCACAGCTCACCAAGAGGTATCGAGTGGCCTGCTCGGGACAAAATTAAGCTGAAATCATCGCGCTAACCCTCTATCTAGAATGAGCGGCCAAGCGACACCGTCCGAAGGCTGCGTGAGGTCCAAGGCCGCCTTAAGATCACATTCGGCGGCAAAAAGTGGTCCAAGAGTATCGAGAAGCTTAGGCGCTCCATAGCTAACCTGAGCACGCTGAGGGCGCAGCTAGAAAGGCTTGGAGAGCCGGCGAGGCCTAAGGTTCCCGTGGAAGGGAAGGCTTCCAGGCGATATCTTATGGAGCGGCGGGGCTCAGTGACTGTTCAAAGAGCTTCAAGAGCTTAGCATGAAGCCCTAGTCGATGCTTGGAAGTGCGGTCAAGCGGATCACACGAGGGACTTGTCCACGTAGGTTACCGTGCTGCCATCGTCGGCATTACTGCCTGATGCGTTAGGTTGCATCCCACAGGCGGAGTGAATAGTCACGCCGTTGATCCGCGCTGCTGCGGCCCCCGACGTCGCCGTCATAAGCAGCCTGTGCGATATGTCTTTACTAGCGAACAATTCCGCCAACGCCTCGATGACCCTGGACTTCCCAGTGCCGCCCTCCCTACCCAGGAACTCGCATAGTTGTCCGTTATCATTGTTCTCGACATTACTGTTATCAAAATCATCCCTGTTATCTTCGTCCGGGATGGTATCGAGATGGCGACACACTAAAAGGAAGGCGATTTCCTGCCGCTCGTTCAAGGTGAGCCTTCTTGCAATCTCGCGACCGGCATGGAGGAATGTTGTCGACGGTCCAAAGGCGACCCTGGCACCGGGCCTCTGAGTGTTCCGGGTGTCTGTTTCTGACATTTCTATGATATCTTCTTCCGCCCCCGCGAAGGTATGGTTCAGTGATGCTTCTGCGCCGGCAGCTGTGTTCTGCGTCATCTGAACTACATCAGAGCCTTGGATTCTTTTCACGATTTCCTTGTCAGCTTGATCCTGCTTGATCTTAATTCCTCTAAGCTGACGTTGCGTTGGGAGCTCGCTTCTGGCTACCATAGTTGGCTGGTACTGCTCAAGGCTCTCAGCAGGGGCGACAGTCTTAAGATCATCTGCAAAGTCGGTGATATCTGCGTGGGCTTCATGAAGCTGATCTAGCAGCTTAACGAGAGACTCCGAACCAGCGGTCACCTGGTTGGGAGCTGTGGCACCCCGTACTGTTTCCATCAGTCGGCGAAGCTGGCCAACTGTAATAATTTAAGGCAGATAGTGTTTGCACTTATCGTAAAACTAATTCTACGCATATTTCTCGTCCTTAATACGTATAACGTATGTGATAAGCATGCGGCGCATCCAAGTATGCGGCGCACTTTTCCTAACCTTTAATACAAGAACTTAAATAAAAACACAACACAGCATTTAATTAATTAAAACTAATCTCTATACTCTTCCTCAAATATCTCAATAACAACCTGACAGGTCCTTGCATTATGACCAGTCTTTCTACAAGTTCCACAGCGCCTTTCCTTCGGTCGCGCCGACCCTCCTTGGCCACCACTTTTCGACGATTCAGCCTGTACCTGCGTATTGACATCTATTTGATCAATTGCTTCCCTTCCCTCCTCTACAGTTATCTTCCCTCTATTCTGTAGGCGGGTTCTTTTTGCTCTGCACAGCTTACTAAGGGTCTCATTTGCCTGTCGAAGGATCTAGTTCTCAGACTTCAATAATGCTATCTGATGCATTATTGCCTTTGTTCCCTTAAAAAATGACTCGAGCGCTTCGAGGATAGATGCTGGAGAGCTGCTTTGATGCCTTCTAACTCGTCTTTTGAGGTATTCGGACTGTGAGCTAGCCTTAAGCACAGTCTTTGGGGTCTTTGAGACCCAAGGGTCAGGGAGGCCGACCTCCTCTGCACCCGGTGTTGGAGTCCGTAGCTGCACATCAAGCTTTAATATAACATTTTCTGGGTCTAAAGGAGCAAGTCCAGCCCCTCGAAAACCCCCTTTGATATTGCTCGCCGTCATGGCGGCTTGGTGGGCAGCATAAAAGGCTGGGAAGAACTCAGTCTTTGAAACGTGGGTTATAGAGCATCTGATCAACCGCTCAATTTTTCAACCATAGGCTTTTTTAAGCGGCCCAAAGCACCCGACATCAAGAGGTTGAAGTAAATAAGACGAATGAGGCGGCATACAAAGCGTAATAATGTGGTTCTGTTTACAATATTTCTCAAAGTCGACTGAGTAGTGACTTTCGTGCCTGTCAAGGATCAGAAGACGATAGCGACTGGTTAATCGATTCTTCGTGTACTAGTTAAAGTGCTTAAGCTACTAAAGACCTATTTCATTATCAGTCTAGCCATTTGGAGTTATTATAATAGCCCAATCGCCCGGGAGGTTGCTTTCCCAGTACCAGCTAGCGAGGTGATATTAGCCTGTAACTACGATGAACGGCTGGATCGCCCAGCCTTCTGCATTAATTACCTGAATAACCATAACCCATTCCCGGTTTCTAGGCTGGACTTATTTCGGGTTTCTACGCCTATCTGCGCCTATGATGACCATTCTGCTTGCGATTATGCCTATTATAAAGCCGGTCTTATCAAAGTTATAGATATCAGCTAGGTTAATACTATATTTCGCGATTGTGTTCTCTACGAGCCTGAACCAGTTGCGAATAATAGTCGGATCTTCGCATTTGGCTCTTTGATAGTCGTATTTATGAAAAAAACGCGTCTTGAGCTCTTGGTGTCGCCTGACGAAGTTAGAAGCCCAGCGCTTGCCGACAGGTGACGCATCGCGGTCGGCGAGCAGTCGGTTAGCCATTTCTTCAACACCACGCAGTCACAGGGGAAATCCTCGCGAATCCAGATCAAGAATGAACTAAATAATGATCTGTTCCTCTAGATCAGATAGGCGATGCGATTTCGGGATCCAATCGCGTCGAGATTGAATGCCATTCTGTCGGTAACGAAGCCTTTGCTCCTTAACGTCATAGGTGCTAGTAGCGCTTCGGACACTTAATTTTGGGTCATTTTGAAGGGCTTAAAAGGCAAGAAGGGTTTTTGCTTTAGTATTTGATTGTGATATATTGGGTGGTTAAGAAATGTGTGTTTAAATGAAAAGATGAGAGTTTCTGGGGAAAATGCGCCGCATACTTGGATGCGCCGCATGCTTATCACATACGTTATCGGTTAATCAAATTAAGACAGCGGTTTGAAAAACATGTCGACGTAGCGAGTTTCCGAGCCTAGGTGAGTCTCAACCGGAGTCTGTTCCTAGTAAAACGGGTTAAAACTAGAAAGAAAGAAATCAGAATGAAAAACGCTGGTCCACAACTTACGTGGGGTCCTTGATCCTGCATATTTGCAATCGCGGTTAGAAGATGGCCGGGGGAATCGGTCTCATAGGCGTTTATCTCCTTCCTTAATATAGATTACTACTTGACTTCTCAAGGTTCAGTATCTTATGCTTATATCTAGTGAAGGGCTAAGACTTTCTGCAGGGTGACAGACGTTCTGGAGCATTCGGTTGATGATCTCAGAGTAATAATTGTAGTATTGTTATTAAAATGAAAGTCTAATAAGCTAGAAGACTTAGAATGGATATAGTGAATCGAATATAACCTGCTAATATACCTAAGTCCCTACTAAAACCACTATCTAATCTAAGTCTATATACTGATGTATGCCTATTGCTAACAGAGGGCAACTTCGTCAATTTAGTTCCTAAATAGACGCTATCCAGCGAAGCAGATTATCTAAAAGGATATCAAAATCTGAGAGACGGTGCTAAAAAGCTCACTTATCTAGCAGCAATCTTTTGAACCAAACGACTAGCTCTAAAACTGGAGCATGAAGAGACTAGAAAGGATGAATAACACTTAAAGCTTTGAGGTTATACCTCTCTTAAGAAGCGGATAAGCTCCAGATATAGGCTGTGCATCATTAGCACCATCGCTGCCATAAACTCCTAAGAAGACTTCCGCTGTTACCGTCGGATTGATGCAAGAATCGATTTCATTTTGCTAGATATCTATAATATTCATTATATCAGGAAGCCCTACTTCATTCTCAGGTAGGTAGGCAATAGCTATAGTGTACTCCTCTCCATACATGTCCGTACTGAATTTCGTTATCACACTGGTTAGGGTGACTTAGCAGGCCATCTCGAGAGGAAGGTCGAGCTCGACTTAAGTTATTACAATGAATGGTATCAGACATGATGATGGAGCTGTGAAGACAACGTCCTGCATGTACACCGTGGCCACATCATAGGTAGTCTGAAAATCCGAGGAGTCAACGTCATCCAGGGAGTAGATTACCTGGACGGCTTTAATGTTATCCCAAGCCCTCATTTCGGTGGTTGTAGTAAACGGTTTGCCAGTTGGATCGGCGCCAGACTTCAGCATCAATGTAGTGGTTTCCTTGTATATGTGAGCCACGTTAACATAGTCGTTAGTCCATATCAAGGTTGACACCGAGATGGCGTAAGAGACCGTGGCAGTCCACGGGTAGCTTTAGACCGTAATCGCGTAGACGGATGTCGCTAGCAAATGCAAGGCAACAAAGGCCCGAAGGACCAGTTGGAAGAGGCAATTCATAGCTATCGAGTACTCAGAAAGAATGGAAGGGGGCGATATTAAAGCCTTCACACAAAAAGAGGAAGAGAGGTAGAAACGAATAGAAACGAACGGTAAGCTTCTTGCTTATACAGATTGACACCTGGTGATCGACGGGCGTCTCCCTTCTTAAATGTGTTATACAGGCACGAAGGAGTTAAGAACATTCGGAATATCCCGATACCTACTTACTCCCGACTTATGGTTCACTGCATGAGGTCCTGGACTAAGTGACTGTAGCTATCCTTCTTATCTGAACTAGCGCTTTAAATCCCGTCCTAATGACATACCAAACGATATACCGAAATGACTTGGAATTTCCTTCAATTAAATCTATACCACATTAAGGATCGAGTAACTTAGGTAGGCAGAATTTGCTCACTACCTACGGCTAGGCAGAGCGGGCTGGATTGTTTCCAGCAGGCGCTTAGACCTCTCGTTCAGGAAGCACGCATATCAAGTCAGGCGTCAACTAAGAGCAGTAGCGTACGGTAGCGTGGAACAAAAGAAACGATTTGGTCAAGCTGATGATCAAGGGGCGGCGGCCCAGACCCATAGACACATAAGCTGGGAGTAACAGTCCTGAGTGACGGGTAAAAAAGCGATAGAATTTACCCAAAAAAAAAAGAAGGAATGATATTTTGGCCCCAAATTGAGACTATTTCATTGATCAATCTAACGGTATTCTAGCTCCTGTGATGATGTCTATATTGTGGTTGCAAATGCGGATTTTCCCTTCTTTTTAACCCTAACTCCCTTAGCCGCCTCAGCTTGACCCACTTTGTTCCATCTGGCAGGTTGCTTAGTTAGCCTGCGCCCGAGTTAGATTTGATGTCTGTTGACTTCTATGGCCTGTGAAGAGGGGTTTTCAGGGGAGGTTCTGAGGACTTATTCTTGACGGCAATCGCGCTTAAGCATATTTGTAAGCTAGAAATAGACTTTGCTTTGTAATTAACGCTGGCGTGGTGTTACACTGGTGGGATAATCTGTAGCTAGCTTGGTTGTCTGGGGCCTGGACTCAGCAGGGCAGGAAATTCCTGCCTTATGTTATTAAACACGTGTCCATCCACGCTTCTACCTAAATGCCCCTTTTCAAGCACCTATGTCTTCCTTTGAAGGGAGGCCTCGAATGATTCCAGGTTGGTTTATTAAGAATATTCTTCAAACTCATGGCGTGTACCTAAGACGCCCCACCACGATATTCCCCTACACACTCGTTCATTAAGGCTCTTTTGTGCAGACCGGTAGTGGTTTCCCTCTTCTGTTAATTTCAAGCGCCTCTTGTCTTACGTGAATAGCAACGGCAAGAAATAAAGGACCCGGGCGGGCATTACTAAAGGGTGCGTTTAATGCCTCATCTTTGCCCAACTGAGATGTAGGCTAGGGAGAGGTCTCCATAGACAAAGTCGTCTGTCGAATTCCCGATCTCGACATACCAATTATCCAAGGTATTCGACTCCATATCGACGTCGCGTTGCTCGTGTTCCTCCATGAGCCTGTTGAGTAACTTTTGTCGATGAGATGTGCTATGACCCTAGGCATAAGGGTTAAGAACCTGACAGAAACGCCTCGATCGGCCTGTGGAGTGAAGACTGAGCCCTAGAAATATCACACAGCAATTCTTGCCTCGACCCAGTATTACCAACGCCCCGGATGGGGGCGTTCGAGGATCTTCGAGTGCGACGATGCTGCGCCCTTTCTTCAGCACGCCTCTTGGGTACGACGTGATGTCAATCAGGTCTCGTGTTCTTTCTGTGAGATATGTGTTTTCGAAAGATGTGAAAGCCCTGGATGACCTATCCATTTCATTCAGGAGTTGTTGGGTGCTATTGAAACAAAGGACGAACCCGAACCGGTTTCGGAATTTCGTCATGACTGTGACATGAGGTTCGTACCTCATGTCCTGCCTTGATCGAATAAACAAGACTGGTTCGCAGATTGTCCATAAATAGTCGCAGAACAAAGGGTACGCCGAATCCTCCCACTCTCATTTGCCACATGTAGTGAACTTCGAATTCACCCTCGCCCCCCTGAGATCAAGTGTAAAGACCGTCAACCACATTCCTCCATGCCGGCCGGCAGATCGCAAGCAGGTTCACCCTGAACGAGCGGCAGGAAATTGCCTTCCTTTTAGTATGTCGCCATCTCGACACTATCCCGGACGAAGGTAACAGCGATGATTTCGATAGCGGTAATGTCGAGAACAATGATAACGCACAACTATGCGAGTTCCTGGGTGGGGAGGGCGGCACTGGGAAGTCCAGGGTCATCGAGGCGTTAGCGGAATTGTTCGCTAGTAAAGACATATCGCACAGGCTGCTCATAACAGCGACATCGGGGGCTGTTGAAATGAGCATGTTATGTTTATTAAAGAAGAAGAAAACTAGCGCTAACTAGCGGAAGCTATTGGCAAAAAGACTCCCACGTCCCAGCCACCAATGGATCGGAATAGCCATTGATCCGTTAAACAAAGGATCTCAACAGGGGCCGCAGCAGCGCGGATCAACGGCGTGACTATTCACTCCGCCTGTGGGATGCAACCTAACGCATCTGATAGCAATGCCGACGATGGCAGCACGGTAACCTACGTAGACGGTGATGCTCGAAGAAGATGGAGAGAAAAGTGGCTGCTCATCATTGACGAGGTGAGCATGCTGGGCCTCCAGACGTTCTCCAACATCAACAAGCGGCTTTACGCCTCCCGAGGATCGAATCAAGATTTTGGCGGCATCCCAGTGGTGCTACTATCAGGAGATTTCCACCAATTCCGCTCAGTGCAAAACAAGTCGCTATTGACGCCATGGTCCGCCCTCAGGATTGCGGACGAAATGAGGGCGCCTCGTGCTCCGTACGTGCGCATCCATACCTGCATCTTGATATCTTGTAGCAGGACTTCGAGCCCCGTGCCGTCTATACCGCAGTCTCTTGATCCTGTCTCAATTATTGACCCTCACCCTATTGGCTAGCTCTTAGTTCTGCATTAAACTCTTCAAATCGTTCCACTCAAAATGGTGCCTGCTCCCCAAAGCCTGCTGCATAGGTCTTATTGGCTACGCAAAACAAAGGTAACACACACACGCGCCCTATTGGCCAAGTCTCTTCATCCACCCACCACCCAGAGCCGACCACTTAAAACCGCGCCCTCTTCTCAACACGTGCAGCAACCCACTAGTAAAACAGGCTCTAGTTGCAAGCTTCGTACCAAAAGGCTACTCAGCGCAAGGGGGCCGCCAACTTGCCCACCCGCCCAGCTTCCAACTTCCAACTTCCCCCGGCGGACGTGCACCTTCCCCTGTACAAAGAGTAAAGGTGGCAGAGTCTGGTTGCACTAGCAATTATTTTTGAGCCAATAAGAGGGGGAGAAAAGTCATACCCGTGTAGCAAAACGTCATGCCCGTCTAGCAATTGCCTTTAAAAATTAAGAAATAAAGTGTAATATAAGTAAAGCTATCTCTAAGTCCTAGATTATGGCTACTACCTATATATAAAATGCCTCTTGAAAAGAGTAAAAGATGTAGGTTAATAGCTATAGAGACCTCGACCGCGGAATGACGCGTGAAGTGTATTGAATCGTCCCATGCCCTCTAAAGTGTCAAGAGGCGAGAGAAGAAAATTGTAATACTACTAATAAAGAATGAGAAAAGACTTGTGGGTGGCTGAGCTGACCGGCATCTCGCCCTACTAGTAGCATCCGAGCAAGGCCGCGTCGAAGTTGTCAAAACACTGCTCGCGGGCAATGTTGATGTGGATGCAACATCGGCAGCGATACATCCGCCTTGAATGCGGCATCGGGTCGGGGACACACCGAGATTGCGAAGCTATTGCTTGCAAACGGCGGGACCGACGTCGATGCAAAAACCCCCAAATATAGAACTGCATTGCAAGTAGCACAGAATGCAGGTCGTGAGCAGATTGTTCAGCTGCTGCCTGAGAATGATGCTGGCGCATTACTCAAGTTGACAACGCGGCCGCCGAGGTGACCTGCGAACATGGAACGGTAACATTAGTTGGAGCTCGCATTGGTAGAGGATTGCCTTCTGGGCGGCCGCTCAGTGATTGAAATTCTTGCCAAGGGTGCTTAATTATGGTTGACTGTACCGGTACTGTACAAGTGCTGACGATGAACGCGGTTCTCCCGCCCTGTTGTTCTGTCCTGCCAAGTAGGTAGGCCAGGATCACCAAGGTAGACCACCAGCGGCCGACGATGCGGACAAGCGGAAGAACAAGGATTCCGTGGCACACAGACACAGATGGAGTCTTTGACAGGTCAGATCAGGCAGCAAAAGACGACATGGGGGACTCGGCATTGAAACGAACCGCTGGAAGAACATGGGTCAAATAGATGGGGAAACCCTGCAAGAACCAGAACAATCAGAAACATTGACAAGATCAAGCCGAGATAAAACAAACAGAGATCAAATCACAAAGCCTTGTTCGCTGCGCCACCGTCCCATCCGTTTCCCGCCCGGATCAGCGCGTCTCCGGGAGGCAGGAGGCGCTGTGGTGCGAATTTTAGCGCTTTGCGGCAACATGGCCCGCCCGTATTTTTAGAGCCTATTGGAGCGGCGGCGTGGCGGCCGTCTGTCCATTCACGGGTCGTTTTGGGGCTGCTTCGCCACGCTCCTTCAGAGGAACCCACACTGGATTAGATAACACACACTTGCTGACTCTGGATCTAATTAGCCTATGCTTCTAGTAGTATTCAGTGCTGATTAAGAATCATTGCTAGTTAGCCAATGGCCAAAAAAAAAAAAAAAAGAAGGAACCACAGCCCAGGGCGGCCGCGGGAGTCTGACCTGCCGAGCTCCCACAGCCATGTGCCACTAGAGTATCTTTGGCATCAAGCAGCAGTAAGCGTGAGATTCTTACTCCCTGTCCCTTGCCGCAGCACGCCTCAACACCGCTCCTATGTTTTGTTTTGCAGGCGGGACGATGATACATAAAACGATGGGTTCCGTCCACGATTGAAACGAAACATCTTCACTCAGCATCACTCACACAGCAAACACATTACAACAACATCCAACAACCACATCTCCATCAATACTCTATCAACTTCAACTCTTTAGCATCATTCTTCACAACACCACAACCAGCCCCCTTCACAAAATGCAGTTCTCTACCGCCACCATCTCCGCCATCCTGGCCTTCACCTCGCTTGCCTCTGCTGCCCCCCGCAACTCCAGACGTGGTGGCTACCCCGCTGAGCTCAGCTTGACTGCCCAGCTCCAGCTCGCCGACACGTAAGCATCACCGATACATCTGCCGATTTCGATACAAGACATTCGGCTAACATCTTCTCTCCAGTGCCGTCGACCGCTTTGCTCTCCTCGGCGATGACGAATTCGTCTTCGACTTCAACAAGGAGCAGGAGAACCCCGGAGCGGGCGGCCAGATCATCGCTGCTAACCGCAAGGCGTTCCCTGCTCTGGTAGGTACTGGTGCTGGCATGGCCTTTGGCCGCGTTGACCGTGAGTATCCCATTCTACCGACACGACTGCAACTTCGCCATTACCCCTTTAGACGTCTCAATAACTAACCTGCTTCCTTTCAGCCTGTGGCATGAACACCCTCCACGTCCACCCCCGCTCCGCCGAGCTCCAGATCGTCACCTCTGGCCGCCTCATCACAGAGATGGTCCCCGAGAACGGCGTCAACGATGCAGATGGCAAGCGCCGCGTTATCCGCACCGAGCTTACTGCCAACATGATGACTCCCTTCTACCAGGGCTCTGTCCACACCCAATTCAACCCCGACTGCGACCCCGCTACCTTCATCGCCGCCTTCGCTGCCGAGGACTTTGGCGTCGGTCAGGTTCAGGACGAGACCTTTGCCCTGAGCGACGACGTCATCGCCGCTACTTTCGGCCAGAGCATCGCCGGCGAGGACATCGATCGGGTTCGCCAGGCTATCCCCAAGAGCATTGCTCTGGGAGTTGACGAGTGCCTCCAGAAGTGTGGCATTCACCGCCGTGCTGTCTAAGATGGCGCATTAGTGCTCATCTTCTTCTCTTTCCATCTTGGATTGGTATCGACACAGCGATAAGGGTTATCATCCGGCGTGGCATACGGTATAGCGTAGCGTGGGGCACTCATTCATTCTCTGGATTGGTTTAGAAGGTAGCTGGAGTTTAGCGGACACAGGTCTGGATTGGGAGTTGGGATTTCATCATTTTTCGGTTTATCATTTGCATTAGACATAAAACAGTATATAGCACACAGTTATTCGAAGAACAACACTTATCTTCAGTTTGACCACTCTTCCTCTCTGGGGCATATCCGCATCTCTTCGTTCCATTAAGTCCATCGAAACATGAATCCCAGTCGCAGATAGCCAGAATAAATCCGCCTGACAGCCCACCCAGTCATTCAGTGTTTTGTTGGTTTGTTGGTCTGTCTGATGTGAACCAATGCTACACAAGACGGGAATCCTCCCCCAGCCTCATTTTTCGAACAAATTTTTTCTTTAAACTAACAGGAGCCAAAAGGCATCATACATGGTGTGAAATCAGCTATTTTTCGTTCACGACATTTCAGGCGGCATGACATCTTCATTTATTGAGGACTAGGGCTGTAAGCGGGCTCGCTGGAAAGCCCCGAAATAGCAGAAAATGATGATTTGACGAAAATAGTTGAAATCGCATTTCTGGCCTCAATTCGGCTGCCTGCCGTGAGGGCCCTCGATTCAGCTGCTGCTTATGACTCCGTTGAATATGTGTTCCTTGCGGCCCCCCTAGGTGCCCTGTTAGCCCCGTGACTCCTTTATCATAGTCATGAGCCTCCTGTAACGATTTTGCCTTCGAGTTGTAGCCGGCGGCAGCATCGTTGTTGTGAAGTCATCGAGTTGGCTTGAGGGCAGGTCAGCCGGCCCCAACGGCGGCGATGAGGTTAACACTCACGGCGAAAGGCTTCTTGAACGCCGGCCACAAATCCCAGAGTCGCCAGTCTCACAAGCTATCAACCAGCTTATCGAAGGCTGTCAAATGGCCATGCATAGCGCCGCCCTCCTTGCCGACGAAAACCGACAACTACGGTCAGGAAACCTACGGCAAAAGTAGAAAAAAGAACAACGCCGTGAATACATTAGCGACGGCGGGACTCTGTCGGTTGCAGAAGGTACGGCTAGGATAAAGCGACGGCGAGAAGAAGAAGAAGAGCGGGTTAAGCGACGTCGAGTGAAGGAAGAAAAGCGGGCCAAGCGACGGCAAGAAGAAGAGGTGCGGGTCAAACGACAGATAGAAGAGGAGCAGGAGCTAAGTGCCCCAAGACAGCGTGCGCCACCAAGGTGTAGTAAATGCAGGTCCTTTGAGCACACTGCCCGTACGTGTAATGGTTAGTCCTGAATTGATTTAACGGCCTCTTGGAAATTGTGCTCAGTTTGTGTTGCCGTGAGGTGCGGGTCACGCGCACGGGAGCCCATAGGCTCGCGGTACCCGCGAATTTAAAATTCCACGGGTACCATGAATGCTGAGTCAGTGCTGTACCAGTACGAAACCTGCAACACCACAAGGTGGCAAGAAGTCACGAGGCAATTGCTGGATTTAGAGCCAGATAAATGAGATACTGCCGCAGTCTGACTATGAGCAAGTTGGTATTGAATGCCGTGAAGAAGTGGCTCTTGTCATGAGCAGGATTACTGCATATAGAACGTCGCAACGTACAGCAGCTTACAGGCGTTAAACGCTGCGCCCGACCAAGCGGCATTGTAGTGAAAGGTTCAGCATGGACATAAAATATTCCGCACTATGAATTCTCTCAAACTATAAACCAGTTCCAATCATTCCTTTCGATTCTTTCTAGTGCAGGAATCGCCAATTCCAAGTCCTATACTCATTGCCCTAATGCAGTTTGATGTTGGCCAGAGGCTGTTGCAGTAGTTAGTGCCGTTGTACCCTCCGTACATGTAGTTCAAGGTTTCGACCCTTAGCCAATTGTGGGGCGTAAAAAGCCAATTAGATTGGTCGCATCAGGAATTTTAAATTCGTGGGTACCGCGAGTCTATGGGCTCCCGTCGCGCACCCAGGTGCGCCGCCTGACTAAGCGCAAAACCAATACGTAGCATACAACAGGACGGTTTAGGGTTTCTTGGAAAGCTGTTGCTAGACTGACGGGAAGAAGAGAGAAAAAAGAACAAAAAAAAAAAAATTCAAAGACGTTGCTGCAGCCTAACTGTGAGTTAATGGGTAGTTAAAGTTTTGAACACATAATTTTGCCGTGAACACGACTCTAGTAGCCGGCGGAGAGCAAATATACCGACCTGAACTGATCCAAACACCACCATGTGAGCAGTAAGTGCACAGCGCACATGCCAATTCACCGCTCAAAATATCTCGACTATTAAATAGGAAGTGACTATGTTCTTTGGCCCATATACGTTTCATTTCAATGCAACACCAACTCCAAGTATCAATGACGGTATTGTAGTTGAATCGATGCAGCAAATGTCTTAACATAGTCCTCAGGTGTTCGTGCTGTTGTACCAGCCGTACGAGCCATGAAGGTCGGCTGAGGCTTTGGTGCCTTGTCATGGTGTGGAGAGTCTTGAGCTAATAATATTGCGTGCCTTATGGGGGGTGCCCATGTATTGGCCGCCGGGTACTCCGTAGATGCAGGCCGATGGGTCCGATGATCTCAATACGAGAGAGCATCTGTTGAATAGTGGCAAAGGAAGCTCATAGAAATAGCTTGAAAGGCTGATAAATATTGTCATCAAAGATGACAGTTGCCACCTATTGCCACAGGCTTAGCAAGCAGCTTCCAGTTGATTCCACATAGCACAGAAAATGCATATTGAACTTGCTCTGAAACCTCAAGCAGCAATGAGGAGAAGACAAGAACAAGATCAAGACACTTTTTTCACCCTAAAATCTAACAGCATCCGATGCAAACGCGTTGTCATCGTCGCTATCAGTAAACCCCGAATTCCCATCAGCTTTGATACATCATTGATGATCGATAGTAGTTCCGAGAGATCCTTAACATCCTTGCGGTATGCTTTCAGACTTTGTTGAACTTGTTGAGGACGAGAGCTGTGAGGCCGAATGCTAGCGACGATGGTCTGTGCCGCGTTGCAGTGCCTCAGGACAATCTCCGTAGGAAATCTAGTGCGTAAACCATCTTGCCTGGGAAAAGGAATTCCCGCAATCTCCTCCAAGACTGAGCTTTTCCCTGTTGATTGGTCCCCGCAGACCATCAGCTGAGGCAAAGAGATCAATTCTCCAACTCTATTCGCTCTGATCTGGTCTATCTGGTTCAGGCGAGAGCTCAATTTCGCGGAGCGAAGAAGAACGAAAGCCTCATCAAGGTGTTCATATTCGCTCTGTGCGGAAAGAGTCATGGTTCAAAGGGTCAGAAGGGATGAGAGAGACAAATAGTTGAATGGAATGAAAGACTGAGTTGATCCGAGACTCGCTCGTCACTGGGGATTGATGCGGACTTTATGGAGGGCAATTGTTATACGGGCCTAACCATTTTATTACGCGGGCCGTCCTTACACGGGCTGTGTGGGCGGTCCGTCAGGCCCCCACTCAAGACGGCCCGTCAGACCCAAAGGCGGTCTGCTGGAACAACCCGACTACAACAGCCAATCTGATAACACTCCCATCACAGCTTCAATGAATTACCATCATATACCCGTAGAGCTCTCTTAAAGCTATCTAATAGTACTCGAGCATCCGTCCAGACTTGGAGCAGCAATTAGATGGCGAGCCATGAAATGATAGGCGCCAAACAGTAGGAATGCCGGTCTCTATGCACCCTGCGAAGCGCCCATGGATCTAGTCACCATCTGGCTCGTCCGAACAGCCACTGACGCCTGTCTCGCTGCCTTGCTAGGTGGCCGGTGGGGCACCAGACCCCTATCAGGCTCACGGACCAAGCGGCAGAATTTCTGGGCCAATCAAAAGTTACGGCCCGTTTAAGGACAGCCCGCGTAGTAAAATGGTTAGGCCCGTATCCCTTTGACCGTGGTAAGACTACACTTGACCCATAGTCCCCATAGAGGCCCGGGAGATCAGCGGTACGCTGGTTGACTTCCAAAGGTTACGTGGCTATGCAGATGGCTATGTATTTCAATGTAGATCTCTAACAGCCGTGACTTCTAGCGCCCCATAAAATAGGTGGAACCTCTTGTACCTCGCCTTACTCTCCTTTTCGTTGGTTTGAATCCCTGCTACTAGCGTAAGTGTAGCCTTACCACCGTCAAAGGGATAGCAATTGCCTTATCCCTTTGAGTGCCGTAAGGGCACACTTGCACTAGTGACAGGGATCTTGACCAAACAAAATGCCGCAAATCAAAGGTACCTCTGCCTCCACCTATTTTATATGGTGATAGAAGTCCCAGCAATTTCCCTTGTTACAAAGAGCCACATCACACTGCTCACACCGCCAACGTGATCTCGGTATGCGCCTGTTATCGTTGCCGGCTTTTGCTTCCAACGGCCGCAGCGGCCGCTGCTCGCCTAGCCGTATGTTCTTACAAGCCCGGCATGCTGACGGATTCTTATTTCGGACCCAATTATGCTGTAAAACAGGCGCAAATTCGTCTCCAGCCCGAAACCTTTTGCGTGACTGAGTTGCCGGCGCATACATAGCAATGAGGTTATCAACAATGCATTGCCGCCAAGCCTCTGGGTCAGTTATCGGCTGCCATTGTGGCTGCCCTCGCTTCTGTAAAATGAAGCTATTCACAGGCATATTTCTAATAAAAAGTCCCAAGCGAGGGTTTTCCAAGGGCCCCTACGTATACGGCGGTTAGGGCCCCAATAAGACCGTAGCTGGTCACCGCGGTCTACAGCGTTCATCTCGAGGTTGTAAGCGGCAGCGATAGACGGGATAGAAAGCTCTTTCACAGGCTCGTTACCGAAAAAACGCTGTATCGGCTGTGACTGAATTTGGTCACCTGTCGGCCTCTTCCTCTTACAGCCGGTCCTTTCATCCCCTGTAAATCGGGTTGTTAGGAACATGACGAGGGCGTTGTCTTTCCACACGATCCGATTGACCTAGTAAAAGACAAATTAGTAAGGAAAATACAGCATAATTCTGTCTTTCTGACTGACTTTATTATCCTTCGTAGGGACGGCTCTTAGCTCATTGAAAGGAATGCTGCCTTTTGCTGTATTGTCCGTAGCTTTAAGCTTGACGAGGGATTCGTGTAAGCCGGCGTTACGGCGGGCTGTGCCCGTAGCCCCGTGGCCTAGCTGCCTGAGCCGAAGGAAGAGGACGGGTGCAGAGAAAAGGTTATCGAGAAAGACGTGATATGTGGAATTAGGTAGTAGATTTAGTAGAGCAACAACCACAGCCTGGGTCGGGTTCAGATAAAGCTTCTTCCTCTGATGTATCTGCCGTTTGGTCTTTCGTAGCTGCTGACTTTGACGCCGTTGAGCCGGCCGGACCCCTACGGGCCCGAACTTCCGGCCCGGCCTGTGCCAAATCCACCGGAGGAAATAGCCCTGTTGGGCCACAGCCCACACTTTGAAGCCTGTTGGCGTAGGCTTATTAGGGACAGTTGTTGTATCATGACATCTGCCCAGGTAGCGGACTATGCACTCATCTACAGCGAGACATGTGCCTGGCCTGAAGAAACTAGTGGACATATGCTGTATGTAGTCAGACCAGGCGTTAACCCGGCTGTAGGTGCGGCCGTAGAAGCTTAAGCCGGGCTCCTGATCGATCGTTGTGAAGTCCCAGAGACGAAGATGCCGTGATAGTAGCTGAAATCGATTGTATGACATAAAATTGGTCACAGAGTGATATGAGGTGTGTTTCTTAGGTCTCAAAGGCTTCCAATAGTACTTAATCTTCGGCACTATATTAATTTGCATATAAATCACGATCGCAAGCCACACATAGATTTCAGCAACAGAGGTCGGCTCCTAACTCAACAGCCGAGACTGCGGCTTCAATCTGCGGCTGCCGGCTTCATGCTGCTGCAATAGGTAACTAACCCAGCTGTTGGTATAGCTGACCCAGCTTTCCACTAGGGAAATAGGTATAAAGGCCTGGAAAAGCAATAGCGGCTGCTGGGGCAAAGCTGCTATTACGGGGGTCTGGTTCGGAAGGTCCATCGGCTCAAAGCTGTAGCCGCGTTCCGGGTCCGGATTTTCATTTGGCCGGCACGTATTATCCTCAGGGCGTTCACAGCGGCTGTGATAGTCAACGCGGATGAAGCTGTTGTCGTCATACACATTGACCGCTTGGCTAGGGGGCAGTTGGGAACTCATGGGGATAGAAAGAACACGTTGTATGAGGAATTAGGTTGTGTGGTTTCTGAACGCGCTCTCGGTCATCCCCTTGTACCTCGGCCTAGTAGGGGGGGGGTGTGGGGCGCCAAGGCAATGTGTGCCCTTACGGCACTCAAAGGGATAAGGTCAGTACTTCTAGCGTGGAAGCAGTGTTTAAAATCTGATCTAGTTATACTGATAGCAGTATTGAGAGAAGCGCCCTCAGCAATATAAAGGCAGCCGGCGGAGAACTCCACGCGGAGGAGAGAATGCTCACCTGGGACCCATTTACCAATCGGCTCCACGGCGTGTCACATTTCGGGATATCGGATTTTGCAGCTATGACAACAGTCAAGCTTTCTGCTCTTCATCATAAGGTTCCACAGCCACTTTCCTCGTCACTGGCCTCGTCATCAGCTTCGTCACAAGCTATGATCAGGAGGATAGCTAGATAAAGTCAAATAGTCCGTAGCATCCGGACCGCCTTGGCTGTCCGAGGTCATCATCAGTCTCTTCATCTATAAGACTGACCCAAAGACCCTCATTAGATAGGAAGAATAGCAAGAGCTTCTCACACACATGATCACTTCCATCTCCTAGATGCAACACGGCGTCTGGCTTTCAGCAATATCGCTAGCTGCTGCTCGAGGCCAATACGAGGTCATCGAATACCTTTACTCTGAATGCAAGGTTCCGATTGATCCAACCCCCGGGGACTCTGATTATATTAATTATACATCGCCACTTGAAGCTGCTATTCGTAAAAAGTCAAGACAGCAAATCGTCTAATTCAATTAGGCGCTAAATGTTCCTTCCCTGGTGGAAAGTCAGCCCTCCACATCGCAGCTCTGGCAGGTTTAACACATCTGGTTGACTTCCTTCTAGAAGCTGGATGTCAGATAAATGAACTGGGTGAGGACGCCTATTTCTTTCGCTCTGGTTTCACGCAATGCTGGGTCAATTGTTCCTCGCCTTCTCGGCCGCGGTGCAATGCGTTCGTGGGACAGCTATTGGCTCGATATAGAAAAAAGTCATGAGATAGAGCGTTTACGTTCTCCAAATTATCGGCCAGGTGGTCATTTCATCAACGCCGAAAGACTTAAACACCTCTGTATTCAGGCGCGGGAGGTGAGAGGGAAATATCAGCAGAGCCTTCATCAAGGAACCGCATTTATTACACATCTTCCAAGCTGTGAGGAAACTCGAAAATGCCTGGGTCAATTCCAAGATACCTCATTCTTTTGAGGTGCTGGTAGACAAACTACTCACGGGCCGATTTCCCCTGACTATCACTGGTCTCTTACCCATTAATCCGGGACAGGTCTTGACGATCGTCCTACACGTGTCACACGCTCCAGCCGCCCACGGAGTAGTGAGCGACCCAACGCGTCTACGACGCGCTATGCCCCACAGCAGCGCTGGGAGACCACTGATCGCGGACATCGAGGAGAGCAAGCGCCTCTATTGAACGGATTCTTGTGCTCATTTTCACTATCAGCCGTTGCCTCCCTCCCAAAATAGCGATGTACTGTGTTGGGTCAATCATTGCGAAATGCACGAAAGAGCTTCTGTCTCCTCGGCGGAAGTCTACGTCGCAACTGAGCCACACCACAGCCTCGTTGGGCACTCACCTTAGAACCGTTGCCTGATCCCCTCCCTCATCATCTCGAGCTGTTGAAGCGCAAGCGAGGCTCCCTAACTACTTCCTTGACTATTCTGATGCATGTGAGCATCAAATGGAATGTTAGAGAAAGCAGTCGTAGTAATAATATAACGTCTCCTGCAGGGGGCTGCCATTGCCCAGACATTCTCAATGGGATTGAGATCTGGGCTGAAAGCCAGAATGGTGCGCGCCCGTTTCACAGGACAAGGAGGTGGAAACCATCGATGTCTTCTACGGAGCGTTCTATGACACCGACACTCTACCAATATGGACGCGCACGATCTGCTATTGCAAGCGTGGGATAATGTTATTTTCTTGATTCACCTGATTCGTACTTATCTGATTTAGCAAAGACTAATTGGCGGTATATATGTCCTCTCCATCATCTACTTGTGGTTGCCGCGATGGATACCAGAATGGTTCCGTACCCCGCATCGTGCGGCCGTGTGCACCCAGAACTAGATCATCCCAGAGAAGTTGAATTTGAAGAACACAGAAAAACATCTCCTGCGCGGAGTCTTCAACAGTAGCGGATAGACGTTCTGCATTGAGTTCTCGAACTGTCATTTGACTAGCCTGATGAATATATCTCTGCTTCACTACACCTTTCAGTTCCTTGGCCATCTGCAGCAGTGCTTATGAAACGTAGGTCTGCCCTAACAACAGGAAGTTCCCGACGTCCATCTCTTCCATCTCCAAGTTACTCAAACCACATGTACAGCAGCATGAAAATGACCATCACAGTAGCTCCTATCGCCCTCAGAAACGGCTCCTTGTGCCCTACGCCGCTGGTGATGGTCTGCTCCGGCTCGTATGTACCCGGCATTGTCTGCCATTCTTCTGCCTAATGCTCTGCCAAGCCTAACCGGTCTCCCAACAGTTGAGAGTTCGGTCGGAATCTTTGGTAAACGGGTGTTCCGGCCCCAGGATACTGCGCCTCTCCTCACGTTACTCATGTCACAAGCGCCGCATTCGCAAATAAGATTTAGAATGGGCCCGGCTTGAACGGTAGACTACTATAAAAACACGGCTAACCAGGAACCTGTAGTTATTCAAATGGTATACACAAACCTTGGGCTCCTATCTCCTAGAGCATTAATTTGCTCCTCTGACAATCCAACCATTTTGTAGTCTTCCTTGCCCGCCCTACGCCGCTGGTTAACATAGTTTAGATACAGCGACATGAAGCCGTAGATGACGATTCCATAGCATAACAATGCAATTGACACTGAGTAACCTAATACATAGCGTGGAGCATCTAAGGTTGGATAAAGCTACAGGCATGGGGGTTAATAGTCTGTAGATCAAGTGACTCAAGGAAATAAACTTACGAAAGGTGCTACAATGCCCGAACAATTGCAAATCATAATCTGGATCGCAGACGCCGTTGTACGCTTGCCATATCGAGGGTTGTTGGAGGGCAGCCATGCCAGAGGGATTCCAACCGCCACGAATAAACCAAGCGAGATCAAAAAAGTTGCAAAGTAGTGGACGGCAGATCCCACGTTAGCGATGGATATCGCATAGCCGACAATGCATACTGAGGCAAATGCGATCTGGTAGACGCCTCGAAGTTGATGCATGTCGGAGAGCTTTGCCACGGTGAGGTAACTGATAGCTCCGAGGATATAGCATGGCACCGTGAGTGCTTGTGATTGCGGGACAGTCCAGTCTCCAAGACCTGTCGAGAGTCAATGCTAGTTTTATGCGCGGCATTGGCTATTCAGAGACTGCACCTTTGATGATGGATGGGAGAAAGACAGAGTAGCTGTATAGCATCGAGTTGACACCAAACTGCGCTGCGGCAAAGAGCCAGACTTTCCAGTCCTTGAAGGCCAAGATGGCATCCTTCTTATCAAATTCTTCATAAAAGCCAGTCTGACGCTCAAGTCTAGCAACGAGGAGCCGTCTCTCGTCGTCATTTAAATACCATGCAGTCTCTGGGCTGTCGGCAAGAAACAGCCAAATTGCAACGCCAAAGAGAACAGTTGGGATACCTAAGAGCACTTTTCGTTAGTTAAGTGGCCAAAACATCGTCCTATTTTTGGGGGGAAGATTTACCCTCAAGGATAAACACCCATCGCCATCCTGAAAGGCCAGCCGTGCCGTCTAAGAACCCAATATCATACGCCAGAAGCCCTCCACATGCACCCGCCAGTGCAGAGCTAACAAATAAATAACCGATTCTCAGCGCAAGTTCCTGCTTTGTGTAGAACATTGTGAGGTAGACAGTCAAGCCGGGAAAGAGACCTCCCTCGAGCAAACCCAGCAGCAGGCGACAGGCGATGAGCCCGCCAAAACTCTGCACTACTCCCATCATGGTGGACACTATGCCCCAGCTAAACGTAATCGCGGCCAGCCACTTGGAGGGAGTGAACTTTTTGAGCAGCATGTTGCTGGGGACTTCGACTAGGACGTAGGGAATGAACAGCACTGCGACTGCGAGCTGATACTGGTTTCCGTGCATCTTCAGGTCCTCTTCGAGGCCAAAGAGGCGTGCGTTTCCTATGTTTGTGCGGTCCAGGAAGCAGAGAAGGTAAGTCACCATGACCATTGGAACAATGAACTTGTCAATCTTACGGACGAGCCGTCTCTCGGCTTGGTGATCGATCCGCACTGAGTGACTTTCAATGCCGTCTGAGGGCCTGATGTCCACATCAATTTGGGATTTCTCGATCGCCATAGCTGAAACGAGGCTACTTTTTTTATATATAATTTATTAAAGAAATGAATTGCATGCCATGAAGCCGGGGCAATATTTTTTTTGGTATAAAAGAAGTTGTATATTTGTTGAATGAGGAATTGTGAAGGTGAAATTTCATGTGAAGACTGGTTGAAATCACAAGCCAAAGAACGGCTTGACATAAGCTGAGGACCCACTTGGTTTGCCCCTCATTTCATGCTACCCTGCAAAAACATGATTCCATTGGCCCTTTGCCGCCTAAGGTAAAGCGTCGTGATCCTGTAATGAAACTGTCGTCTATTTCGGTTAGCGGTGAATTCTAAATCCTGAAGCTGTCGAAAGCTTGCGTGGTACTCAGTTGACTTAGCGTATGTTCACTGTGTACATATTGTGTAGTCTTATGTTCTGAGCTATCTCGGCATTGGTCATATGCTTCCCTGACCGCCTTCCTATTCGGGCTATGCCTGGCAAAGGGCCGTCAACCCCTCGGCCGGACCTCGGCTGTCACCACCACCCGATCCGATGCTCTGTACATGATCCAATCTAACAGAAGCATCCAATCTTAGTCGCTGAGTGCCATGTTGTCAGATATTGGGGTGAATTGTGTGTTATTCATCTTGTTGTGTAACCGCTATGTCCTGCTTGCTACTTGAGGTTTTGGAGCAAGCTCTATATGCCTTTTCTGTGCTATGTGGAATCAACTGGAAGCTGCTTGCTAAGCCTGTGGCAATAGGTGGCAACTGTCATCGTTGATGACAATATTTATTAGCCTTTCAAGCTACTTTCCAGGAGCTTCCTTTTGCCACTATTCAACACATACCCCGTCAACATTGAGAGCTTATATCTTCTACGGAGTACCATCACATCCTATCGTGTATCACATGATATTGTTTTGATTCCAGCACTCGAACTCGGCAAGGCCGATTTGCTAGTGTGAACACGAGCCAGGATGCTTCGGGGGAACTAAAAGCTTACCCCGGGAGTGTACCCGAGGGTTCCACCCGCAAGGTTCCTTTTACATGCCAGACCGGCGGGTGTGCATCTGCTGAATTTGAAGGAGCTGTCACGCCGTCATTCAAGAAGCAGCCACAATCTGCTTCTGTGTCACTCTGCAGGGTACTACAGCTAAGGGCATCTCGAAGGCTGTATGGGTTCACCAATGTCGCTTGTTGCGTTACATTACAGGCGTAAAATCGGGACGTTGCTCGAACGCAGATCCGACATCCGGGATCCTTGCGAAATAAGCCCCTGAAGGCCACTACTGAACTCGTCGCTGAGTTTTTGGCTAGGTCAACTGCCGTCGGCCAGGCTGCTGCAGGCTGTCTCTAGACTTGGATACATAATACACGGCTACCTTCCTGTTGAGCAAACTCAGCTGTGACGGTCGGGCTTACTCTAGGGGTCTAGGGTAGGTCCAAGGCGTGTGTGATGATCGAGTGGATCAGGACGTCGTAGTGAGCAATGTAGGTCACGGTCTGGTAATGGTAGAATAGTAGATTCAATGTAACCAAGTGTGTTGATAGCTGGTGAGGCTATCTCTAAAATACTACGTCACCCCATGCACATTGGAGCGGCGATGGGGTGCATGGGGTAGCCTCAGCCGAAGGCTGTGTGTCCGCGGGCCGGGAAGCTATTACTACTACTGCATTATCTACGTACTGATCCATTACCATGGCCATTATTGGTATTATGTGACATGTACGGATTCCGTGTGAGCACCTGTCGTTTCCGAAGCTCCTGATCCCTTATCTTCATCTCCATGCTATCCGGGGGAGACCCGTAGACCAGGTGATTACGATCAAATGGTGCATCCAACATCAGACCGTCGAGCGTTTTCACGCGAGAGACAGTTACGTAGCTTAAACCAGTCTGAAAGTCCCGGCAGGGCAGATCTGTAACTATCATGTCTTCAGTAATGCTCTATGACTTGTGCACGGTAATTGCGTAGCATACGATCAGGAGAAACTGGGTGCGAGCGCAGAGAGTGGCTCTGATGAGGAAGTTGTTGCATCTAGGAGATGGAAGTGATCATGTGTGTGAGAAGCTCTTGCTATTCTTCCTATCTAATGAGGGTCTTTTGGGTCAGTCTTATAGATGAAGAGACTGATGATGACCTCGGACAGCCAAGACGGTCCGGATGCTACGGACTATTTGACTTTATCTAGCTATCCTCCTGATCATAGCTTGTGACGAAGCTGATGACGAGGCCAGTGACGAGGAAAGTGGCTGTGGAACCGTATGATGAAGGGCAGAAAGCTTGACTGTTGTCATAGCTGCAAAATCCGATATCCCGATATGTGACACGCGAGGAGGGCAAATCTTGCCAACAAACAATGGACGAAGATATGAAATGGAACCATGGAATTCTATACCGGCGTAAAAATAGCGGCCCCTTTGCGGGCAGCTTCATGCCTGATGCAACGGTTGTTAACGTCGATGGCGAGGAATTGAGCGCGTATAGCCTGATTACATGGCTAGAGTTTTGTTAATTGTATCATATACCTCACAATATCATCTCGTCCTTGCAATGCTACTTTTTGCCCCATGTGCCTTCTCCTATTGTCGTCGATGGCTGATAATCTTTCACAGAGCGAAATGAGAAACGTCACGTATGATTTCTCTATTCTCCGCCAACGGAACAGGTCAATATTGGAGCGGGCGAATGGACACAGCTCAATCCTCTTTTTGACTGGAGCGCTATTGTGGCCGAAGGCGTTTCAATTGCGAGGTGATGCCGGCCGATGCTAACGGGGGTGGCGGGGCGGAATCGCCACTTTTGAGTCAAGATGTCGAGTCTGGCGCATTGAAGGGTGAATTGGTATTGCTATGAGCTAAAAGAGACAGGGTGACGGGGGTGCGCTCTGTTTAAAAACCATATCAAAATACAATTTCGACTTGACTCATTTCGCCCATCAGCTGATATTTGTTTTATTCTCGCTCTTTCTAGTAATACCATGGATCCAGTCCAGACTTTCGACTATAACATAAAACAGCTGCAAACTTCATCAGTTACCTTTTTTACTAATAGTGCTGAAGTGCGTAGGGTGATTCCTTTAGCGCGCTATAGGGTAGGATCTCTTGAAATACGTCGCTGATGTTAGTTGAGCTAAGGCTTTCGCAGTCGCCTGTAATCAAGATCAACATTTTAGGTCTTGGACCCGAAATTGACCGGCGGTCAATAAAAATCAAGTCGAAAGTTCCAACTGCAGTATCCGAAGTCACCATATCCTCCATTCACATTTGTAGAAACGGACATGAGCAAACTCTAGACCAATACTCCATCTGCGTCACCATTACTCAAGAAGTAGGCATTGCGCCAAGTGGCCCAGCCCACTTGGCGTACGTCAACTCGTTGGCATTTTGGTCGCGGAGCCATGAGATTAATTTACAACCGACCACTGGTTGTGCGACCCTAAGCACTAAAGCACGGCTTACGAATTCCGGCCTCGAAACCTGGAGAGATTTTAAAATGGCTCTTTGTTCTCGTCGAATTACATACAGTTTACCCAGTCAAAGACAATCGGCTGATGTGAACTTGAGTTCTAGAACTACCGGCGACCTGCTCAAGCATCTCGGCCAGACGACAGCGATTAACGACTACAAATATCAACTAACTCTTCTTAAAAAGCAAGACAAGGAGGTCGCCCGAAGGAAAAGAATATTTCTGCACCCTGAGCCAGGACCAGAACAGAAGCTTGAAGGCAGCCAGCAGAGCCAGCATCAAACCGGGAGCCATTGGCAAGGGGTCTGCCTCGAGCTTCGAGGAAAGCTCTTTTCCGCTCCCCAGCAGGCCACAGATTCCGCCTTCAGTAAGGAAATCGGATTTGAGACGATTTGGCACGTTCTTGGTCTCCAGAGTTTGCTACCTGGAGTTGCCACCCTTCAGGAGCCAATCAGTTGCATGGAGCTAAGAGGTGTTACCATACAACACAAATTCAATGCCACGCTTGACGTTGTACACCTCGTTGCCAGTTTCGAGGAAGCACTTTCGTTTCCCATTTTCCGCGGGCCCGTACTGTTGACCCTGGATAGTAGCTTCGTGGGGACGACGACATTGCCGGATTGTTTCCCGGGGGAGACATTCACCTTGTCTAGCTTGGACCCTGGAATGATTGTTACCAAAACGCTCGATGCTGGACATGGGTATGAAATGTATCAGCGCATGGTTGAACTTCACAATACTAGACAGTCCAACAGCCTTCTGCTTATCCCTCGCTACACTCAAGTCTCTCAGGGTAGGTTGCTGGAGGCTAACGTCATGTCCTCGAAATCGGTCCAGTTCGGATATAGTTGCCAGGTACCTACTTGGGCGGTCAATTTTCAGGCAGGAAGCAAGCTGAGATTACGTTTGGGCTATGCGATGCGTCATCCAATGATATAATAGACACAGCTTTGAATTTACATGCGCGATCATCCCCCTAAATTACCCCCAAAAAAAATGGGCCCTGGGGGTGGGAGTGGCCCAGCGACAGCCCTCTTGAAACGTATAAAGAACGTGTGCACCCCTAACAACGAGTTTCCTGCATGTCTGACTCTACACCCCTTCCGATTTTCTATACTTCATGTTGATATCTTCATGGGTTTCCATTCATTGCAACCATAGTGCCTTGGCGTCGTTGTGTCTATGGGTATTCTCATTTTAGTACTCGTGATTCTGCGGGTACTCGCCTTTTTCCAGAGCAGGAAACCCCTCTCTCCTGACGTCTGCATGGTCATACTCTCATTATTCTGGAATCTCAGTGTTATAGGCCTCATGGCCGGCATGATCCAACACGGTGTTGGCTTGGCTGTCATCGAGGTACCGTCTGATAAACTCAATATGATCGAAAGACTCCAGCGTGCGGCTGAAATCCTTTATGTTTATGCCCTTACCTGGACCAAAATAAGCCTTTTGCTTCTCCTTCGTCATATCTTTGCCGTTAAGATCAAGCGCAGCACAGATATCCTCGGGGGATTTATTGGCATATGGTAAGGCCTGACGCTTGCCATTAGTGTTTACACAACCTCTGACAAGTATAGGGCTGTTGCCATGACTCCTTTATGTATTCTTGCCTGCAACCCGATCTTGAAAACAGGACATTCGGGACACTGCGTCGATAAGGCTAGCATCTGGATTGCGAACGCTGCATTGAAGGCCATCAGCGACTGCGCCATGCTGATACTACCCTTGCCTTCCATCTGGCGGCTGAAAACGGGGATATCACAAAAGATTTTACTCACCGGTCAATTTGGGCTAGGTCTACTGTACTGTGTTCTACCCTTAGTATAGACGGACATACTGACTTCATATATAGGCCTACCATTGCTTCTGCGTACCAATTCAAGAAGCTTACTCTGTATTCACCTGGTGTATCAGTCCCCGTTGCGGCTTTCTTGCCTAACTAACCACTACTCTATAGATCGAAGTAGCTAGACAGGTAGCCAGAGAAAGCAATCTCGATACTGAAGGACCCATCCCTACTCTCGAGTTTGTCCACAACGTAGTGACACGCTGGCAGTCGGACAGAGCGATGATAAAACGAGCCTTACTCCTTCGACGCCCGATCAATTACTTCTTCCATACAATCGAGGAAAAGTGGAATATAGCCGGTGCCAAAGCTAAAGATCGGCCTCCTGTTCTTGATTGTAGGCTTTCCGCCCAGGATTGGGAGATCATCAAGACTTTCGACCCTATTCTGGAACCCTTTGAAGTCGTAACAAAACAACTTCAAGGAAACGGTCAGCCAGACAAACGATCAACTACCGGCGCCTTCCACGAATACCTTCCTTGTTTTGAACTGCTTTTGGACCACCTTGAGGAAGCAGTTCAAGGACGGGTCCTCAAAGAGAACGCAGAAGGCGAAATGGAGATCATCAACATATTCGCCGATGTAGGAGTTGAGACTCGCCGGCTTATCAAAGTTTTCATCAAACTCGCGTGGCAACGGCTCGACAAGTACTACCACCTCATGACGCCAATTGCGTACGTTGCCGCCGTTGTTTTCCATCCCTGCAAGAAGTGGAGGCTTGTTGAACAAATGTCGAATGGGCTTCCAACTCATCGATCAGTGGAATGGACGGAAGATTACCAAAGCCGGATCAGGGCTCTTTGGACGGCTAAATATAAGGACAACCCTACCCGATTCAATCAGCCAAGAGTCAATCAGATAGCCCATCAATCGTATATTCAACGACGGCTCAACAGGAAGATCGAGCCTTATCGGTCAACTATAAGTCAGACGCCCACCACTGTTCTTGATGAGTACGAGCGATATATCATGGAAGAGCCTATCGATAGTGCTCAGTTTGAGCCTGATCCGATTTCTTGGTGGAAACTCAATGAGTCGAGGTTTCCTGCCCTCTCTGTAATGGCTGTGGATTTCCTCTCGATCCTCTCGTCCTCGAGTGAATCAGAAAGGACCTTCAGTAGCGCAGGCATACAATCATCATATGTACGAAGCCGCCCGAGTAGGTCTACTATCAGCCAGCAACAGTGTCTTCGATCGTGGGGAAAGGAGGGTATCTACGAGCCAAGGGTGCCGTTGGGTCAGGCTGAGGATGACTTCACTGAGCACGCCATGGACATATCGTAGCTAGTTATTCCAAGCCTCGTTACGTAATCACGATCTTTAACGATTCGATTCAATCGCGATTCGATTGAGGGTCTGATCGATCGGGCGCGACTCGATTGGCGTTGAGCTCCCCGATCGCGATTCGATTGGGTGTTCAATCGATTGAGTTGATCTGGGGACCACACTGAACAGACGACTCGCGGGCGGTATTTGAACGGCTGATCCGGATCGCTTTCCGAGCAAATATGCGAATGGTTGGTGTTACTGGTTATGGAGGCTTAGCTTGGCTTTGTAATTGAAATTCTGTTTCGGAGCGATTCAAAGCAGCGTATCCTCTCCATGCATCCTGGCGTGCGCTTCTGCAATCGTTTTGGCAAGGCAAAGCATAGGTCCCACGTATTTTAACGGTTGAGAAGTGCTTTTAAAGGAGTCGAGCTTTCGAATCAATAGCCCGAGACGAAAGTGTTGAGGGAGGGGGATCGGTCGATATGTTACCAGAGAAGTGCCTAACGAGGCTGGGGCGGGGCGGAGTCGCGCTTGGATCCTCCTAAGTAAACGCTGTTCGTTACAAAGGACGAGCACAGCGTTCATCTAACGCCTCTTCAAGTTTGCGAGCAACCACGGCTGGACCTTCCTAAATGCATCTTCCCTTTACTGGCACATCTTCCGACGGTGGCGGCACCTGCGACACCAGAGCGGGATGGAGACGGCGGACGAGCAGGTCGAGGAGATTCTAGCGAAACGAGGAAGAACCAGACCTCTTAATCTTTTTCGTTTCTGAGAGGAGAAGGGCAACTGAGAGGGAATGCGAATTGGCTAAGAAGCGGTGAATTCAGCTCGGGGTTGTGGCGCAAGGCTACGAGGCAGACTAGCCCTGGCGAATCCTATTTCACCTCTTTCGTTCTTCTAAACACGCGGGAATTATTATAGCAGACACCCAACTATTGTAGCTAAAAGGCGAGCTACCACTTAATAACTCTAGTCGACCCACTAATCACATATTACTCGCAATTCACAGAGCAAGCTGTTTATATACGAGCGAGCTGACCTCCCTTCGCTTTGACATTCACACAATGCAATCATTCCGTGAATTCATAGGCTATAATTCTCCCCTAATAAAATTCACAAGAATACCCATGCCAGTGCACAACTCGCGCCAAAGGCGAATATGGAGGGTGTGGGGCCTCAGACTCCACAACCTCATCAGTTATCTCATAATCCGTTCATGCACTTGATCTTGTCGGGTTCGGACCAACATTGGGCCGAATTTTCATTTTTACTTGATTTACGAAGGTCCGCCCGCTCTTCCTGTAGGAGAAAAAGGGGGTGACGCTAATGTTCTGGAGCTAGAAAACCAACCGCTTTGCTCCCTCAATATGCCAGTTCTTTGCTAAAAAACATGACAATTCCCAATAAAAAGTCGCCATCTCCTAACAACACCTGTTTCTACCTAAAGGCAATTGACACCGCCCTGGAATTGCACTACCCCCTCGAGTCAAATCACCTTTGCATCCATCGAAAAACCGATGAGTTTGAAAATGCGGCTGTCGGATTTCCCAAATGAATTGGTACTCTCTATAGTGGAGCGCTTGGACTCAGAGAGAGACATAAGCTCCCTCAGCCGAGCAAACCGCTGCCTTTATCATCTCCTGGATAAATATCTTTATCATTATAATGCACAATGGGGCGGGAGCTCGGCAGTATTTTGGGCTGCAAAACACGGGCAGGAGACGACCGCTAGAAAGGCGTTGAGTTGGGGAGCTGATGTTCAAGCTTGGGCCGGAGGTGGGACACCACTCATGGTGGCGGCTAAGGAGGGACACGAGGATGTGGTCAAGCTGCTGCTTGCTATCGAAGGTGTCGATGTGGACTCGACGGATAACCGTGGTCAGACGCCGCTATCGTGGGCCGCCGCGAACGGGCGCGAGGCCATTGTCAAGCTGCTGCTTGACACCGGCAAGGCTGACCCAGACACTAAGGATGGAGACGGACGGACACCGCTATCGCGTGCCGCCGCGAACGGGCACGAGGCCGTTGTCAAGCTACTGCTTGCTATCGAAGGTGTCGATGTGGACCCGAAGGATAACTGTGGTGTAACGCCGCTATGGTGGGCTGCTATGAACGGGCACGAGGTCTTTGTCAAGCTGCTGCTCGACACTGGCAAAGTCGACCCGGATGCCAAGCACGGAGATGGATGGACGCCGCTGTTCGCAGCGGCAGAGAAGGGGAGCGAGGCGGTCGTCAAGCTGCTCCTCGACACCGGCAAGGTCGACCCAGATGCCAAGAACAATAACAGACGGACGCCGCTGTCCATAGCAGCAGAGAAAGGGAGCGAGGCGGTCGTCAAGCTGTTACTCGATATCCAAGATGTCGATGTAGACTCGACAGATAACCATGGTCAGACGCCGCTATGGTGGGCCGCCGCGAACGGGCATGAGGCCGTTATCAAGCTGCTGCTTGCTATTGAAGGTGTCGATGTGGACCCGAAGGATGGCTATGGTCGGACGCCGCTATCATTTGCCGCCGCGAACGGGCGTAAGGTCGTTGTTAAGCTGCTGCTTGACATCGGCAAGGCTGACCCGGATGTCAAGGATGGAGACGGACGGACACCGCTGTGGTGGGCAGCAGAGAAGGGGAGCGAGGCAGTAGTTAAGCTGCTCCTCGATACTGACAAGGTCGACCCGGACGCCAAGGACAAGGAGGGACGGACGCCGCTATCGTGTGCCGCCGCGAACGGGCACGAGGCCGTTGTCAAGCTACTGCTTAGCACCGGCAAGGCCAACCCGGGCTTGAAAGATCCCATCTATGGTTGGACGCCGCTATCGTGTGCCGCCGCGAGCGGGCACGAGGTCATTGTCAAGCTGCTGCTTGACACCGGCAAGGTCAACCCGGACGCCAAGCACGTAGACGGATGGACGCCGCTATTCGTAGCGGCACAGAAGGGGAGCGAGGCGGTCGTCAAGCTGTTACTCGATATCCAAGATGTCGATGTAGACTCGACAGATAACCGTGGTCAGACGCCACTATCGTTGGCCGCTGGGTTCGGGCATGAGGCCATTGTCAAGCTGCTGCTGTCCATTGAAGGCGTGGGTGTGCACTTAAAGGATAACTATGGTCGGACGCCGCTATCGTGGGCCGCCAAGTATGGGCGCGAGGCCGTTGTCAAGCTGCTGCTTGCTATCGAAGGCGTGGATGTGGACTCAAAGGATAACGATGGTCATACGCCGCTATCGTTGGCCGCTGAGTACGGGTACGAGGCCGTTGTCAAGCTGCTGCTGGCTATCGAAGGCGTGAATGTGAACCCGAAGGATGACTATGGTCGGACGCCGCTATCGTGGGCTGCCATGAACGGACATGAAACTGTCGCAATGACATTACTTGGCCATGACTCCGTTGATCCTGACCAGGAAGATCATTACGGTTCAACACCGCTATCAATAGCTGCACGACATTATCGCACAGAGATAGTTAAAGTGCTGCTGGCTACTGGGCAAGTCACCTTCGACTCTCGGGATTGTTTTGGACGCACTTCGTTGTGGTGGGCTAGAAGACGTGGGAATACCGACACTGAGGAAGTGCTACTTGACTATGCGGAGAAGAGAGGCATGCTAGTATGCGACAACGACGAATTTATTGAGGTAAGCCCGATATCTAATAACAGGACATCCAGATGGTGCGATATTTGCACATTAGGCATTCCGAAAGATGAGGTCTTCTACGAATGCGGGGTTTGCAACAGTGGGAATTTTCATACATGTTCAGAGTGCTATAAGATTGGAGGGCGCTGTTTGAAAGACGATCACGAGTTGGCTCAGAGGGAAGACAAAGAGGAATGAGGTTAGCCTGACTTCCGTCATTGACCGCAAGGATAACCGAACAAACTCCAATTTTGTTTACTTTTCTTAGGACGAGTCGTCTATGATTAAAGCCTGTGTGGGTAATTCGATAGCTCACCTTTCGTTTAATCTGATGACTAACTCTCATCTCTCTACCATCGGTGAAGGTGTCGGTAATAGCGGGGATGAGGCCGTTAGGATTGATCTCGAGGACCCAGGACTCCTTCTGCTCGTTATCTATCATCTTGGTGGGGTGCACCTGTTTGAGGGTTCTAAGGTTATAGTTTTAGTTTCCCTCAAACATTCATAGTCCCTCTATCAACTTATCGTGGACAACTTCACTGGGCTGGGGGTTGGGTATCAAGAGGAGGACCCAACCCCTTGTACTCAAGGCCGAGCTCCTCGAGCAGGATGGACACCTTGATACCACTGGGGTGCCCGCGGTGTAGAGGGTGATGTCAGTCTTGGTCTTGACAGCCATGGTGGAGAAGCGGTTTGCGGTTGCGTGGGGTGACATGTTATGCGGAGAGGCTATCGAGTTAATAGATGAATGGGGGCGTCTTTTAGTATGAGGGGAGTTCCAGCAGATAACTCCTGCGCCGTAAGGATATGGTAACGAACTGAGTTAGGGATTAGTAATAGGTCAGGTGTCTCCATCTGGCTTAGAAATCCGATTAACCCACATAGCGGCTATGCTAGCCTTGCTAGGACATTTCCCCTGATTTTTTCTCAAAGTTTGGCTACTAGGGGTCTCGTCATTTCACTTCAGCTCAACCCCCGTTCGTCCCCGAACGGGGGTTGAGCTGAAGTGAAATGACGAGACCCCTAGTAGTTAACTGAGATGGCCATCCTTGACTGGTGTGGGCTGAGCTGCAGTTTTGTCGGTCCGACTTGTAAACAACTAGCACAAGCCTCAAACTTTAATCAAAGGCTATCATGAGAACATATCACATCAGACAATCTGCTCGCTTAGCTGGATGGTGGTTCCTTTAGCTTGATGCCAAGAGGGCAGCGAGCAAGTGCAACTCTCAAACTGCATTACACAGTAGCTTAATGGATTCATAATAGACAATTGGCTCCACAGGGGTCAGAGATGGCATCAGTAAATTGATGAGAGCTATCCAAAGACCAAAAACTCAGTAGCAAGATGCACTGACTCCTGAGTGGTACAGCTCTTATACACAAATAAAAGCATTGCCTGTTAAGGCAGTAGCAGCTGCCTGCAAGGCAGCTACTCTAGTGGGGCCACGGCTTGATATACGATAATTTAACTAATCCTCTCTCGCTTGTTAATAGTGCCATGTAACGCACCGCAAGCGCATTTGTAAGCTGTTAATTGAAGGGCGCGACGATTTTAATCAAGTAAGTCGGGGAGATTAATGGCCCGTCTTTATTATAAGTAGATTGGGTTGTCTGCGCTTTGAGGCTTGTAAATATGTTAGTAGTCATTCCATCCCCTGGACATATATATATTTAAGAGATTCGCCTCGTTAGCAACTCATTTCACTCTGCACATATAGCGCAATTCAGTAAACTCAATTCATAATCGTCAACAATATCTCTCTCCCACTCAGCTACCCCTAAATCCACAATCACACCCATTCTAGCACCGCAACTATGAGCTACACCTTCTACAACTCTTCCATCATCCTGGCCCGGGACGCCCTCAACTCCCTCACAGCCATCCTAAAGAAGGCCGCCGAGCACCCCAACGCCGACCTCCTCACCTCCGCCCGCCTCTACGAGGACATGTTCCCCCTCAGCTTCCAGGTCTTCATGGTGACCGACATAGCCCAGAAGGTTGTCGCCCGCACCTCAGGCATGGAGCCTCTCTCTCAGGAACCTGACTTCGAGACCTTCGAGGCCATGCAGGCCCGCATTGAGCAGGCGCTCGAGATTATTAATAAGGCCGATAAGGAGCTTATTAATAAGCGTGTGGAAGAGATTGTGCAGGTGGGAATCGGAGGTGATAAGACGGCTGAAATGCAGAGCTGCAGCTATGTTAATGGGTATGCGCTACCTGTTGCGTTCTTCCACCTTTCAATAGCATATGCTATTCTGCGAAAGGAGGGTGTGCCACTTGGTAAGACTGACTACCTTAAGAGCTTCTTAGGCCAGTACCTTTCTTAGATTATATTATAATATTGAGATTAAGGAGAGGGATGGCTGTGTGACGGTGGTAATAGAAGAATATTTATTATTAAGAAAATGCATATAACTGGGATAGTGGAAATAACAACGCTATAAAGTCCCTAGGTTAATAGATTAAAAAAAAAAAAAGAGTTAAAGTCTAATAAGATTAGTATGTGCTGTGTGAAAGGGTTTTTGCTACGAGGTGCAGGTCGAGGCTGATGGTGATATAACTGAGCATAAAGAGTCAGACATTTTAAGAAAAAAAAATAGAAAATAATAATAATAATAAACCGCAAGCAGTGACTCTCGTCGCATAAACAGCCTCAAGCTGCAACTACACAGCTAATTTAAGTGCAGTTAAAAAAAGGGGCTGTACCATTAGATAGCTTGACTGCAACGGCTGGACGGGGATCCCTTTGCAAGCCCGCTCTCACACTTTGTGGCGTCCTGGGGATCGACGGAGAGTCAGGGCAGCTTCGGCCGGCACAACTGTTCACGGATGTGCTGGCGGCCATCCCCGCCAGGGAGGGGATGAAGGACCTGGCTGATCGGTTCGTCGGGGTTGCGTTATGATCATCCCGGTCGCCACAAATGCGGTCTCGGACTTCACCCATGAGGTTTCCAGCCAGCTCTTCTAAACCAAGCGAACACGGGCGGAAGTGATTGGTTCAAACACTTAGAGTGACGCACAGAAACGGCCGACCCATTGAGGGACCGCGGATTTTTTCCCGCCCGACTTGGGCTACTCGCTTAAATCTATCTAGCTTGGGACGTTAGATGCTGGTTGTTCACTAATAAAGAAATGTAGAAACTGGCATGAACGCCACTAAGAGTTCTTAAAAAGCTAATATATTGACCCCACAGCGGAACGCCTTGCAGTTAGTTAAGAATTCTCCAGCTGAGATCTCAGCCACTGGTCATGGGACAGGCAGTGTCTACAGGGGCCCTCGAAGAGGGGCATTCTGCCCGAGACTCACAGGGCTGACTTATAGTCGCATTATTTTTATAACTCTTTTTAACTCACGCTCTCAGATTGCTCCGCTACTCCAGCCTCCAACTGCTAACCATGGCTCAAGCTACGACGACCCCTTGGAAAGCACAGGTACTCTGACTCTAGAATAGACGATGCTGAGATGGTAGGCGATATTTTTTGGCCAAGATGTTTATAGATTTTATCCAACACAAGTCTAAAGATAATAATTAATACATGAAGCATAACTCTCCTCTATCAGAATGCTATTAGGCATGAATGCCTAAATCCGCCCCCGAACCACAGCTAAGACCTAGTCCACAGTTGATAGCCTTCACCTTTGATAGCCTTCACCTGCTGACCGAGGGAAGCTCAGTTGTCTTCGTCCTTAGATAGATAGTGTCCAGTATAGAAGATCATCTAAGGCGATCTGAAAATCCGGCCAGCCGCGGAGGAAATAGACGGAGTGGCTAGCTAGGTTCCGTAAGCCCAGTAATCCAACGGGGTTAACAAAGGACTTACCACATCGAGAATCCGGCCGACAGTGCCAGATCTCAGTGTTGTTTATCCCCAGCAACAACCCTCAGAACCAGAGGTTTGATGATAACCCCGTAAATCCGAGAATGGAGAGGCTGGCAAGAACAGATGCCACCCAGGGCTCCAAGGTTGTGCATCCCTTGAGAGGCGAAGAAGCGGCAGACTGAGACTGGCCATCGGCGTCGTCGTCGCTGCTAGTCTCGCCGTCAAGATCTTCCCCGGGGGCCGCCCCCGTTGCCCCCGGCTTCATGCATTTGTCAAGGTAATCCCTATAGATCGGGTTGACAGACTGTGCCATAGGAAGGGGTGCTGCGCCCTCGGGCAGGTAGGCGGTAATGTAAATATGTTCGTCTCCGTATGGGTCGGTGCTGGTTGTTGTTGTAATACTGGTTGGGGTGACTTGGTAGGCGGCCTCGGTGGGAATAAAGACCTCTGTTTGAGTTATTATAGTGAACTATGTCGGGCATGAAGATGGAGCGGTAAAGAAAATCTCCTGCAGATATTCCGTGCTTGGAAGGCTCCAATCTCGGGTAGTCGGGGCTTGAAGATCTGAGGTATTAATGTCACCCTCAGAGTAAAATATCTGGACGACCTCAACGTCATTGGAGCCTGCTGTCAACGTGGTTGTAAAGAGCGGTTTGCCAGTCAGATCCGCGCTAGGCCTTATGGTCCATGTCTTGGTCCGGGTGTCAGTGTTTGAATACTTATCCGAGATGGTTGTCATCGAGAGGGCGTAATCAGACGTGACGGTCCATGTCGCGCAGGCGGATGTCGCCAGCAAAAGTTGGGCAAGGCATGCCCGAAGGGCCAATTGGCCGACGCGTTTCAAGGCCATCGTGGTAAGGAACGAAGTGGGAATGAACTCTTGCTCCATAGAAAAGAAAGAGAAAAAAAGAACGAAATGGTGGCTTTTTGGGAGTTCAAACTTAACATCTATCCATAGAGGGACGGCGCACTCCTTAAATGTGTTGGACAGGCACGAAGGAGGCAAGGATGCCACACCAGTCAGCCATCGACTAAGAGCAGGGAATTCGTAGAAAACGACGCCATACCTGAATCAAAGTGCTTAGCGGCAGAGGCCCATCTCGAGTCAGCGTCGTTAGTCTGCGCCCGACCTTTAATGTCTATAGACAAACCCCCCCTCCTGCGCCCCTTCCAGCATTATCGAAAGACTCTTGAGTCTTGAAGGGCTTCCCCAATCGGCATGTTGCGCTCCGTAAGCAAGGCTCATTCTTGAGGGCGCCCGCCTCCGAAATCGCTCTATTGTAAGAACTTTCGGCAAGGTAATTTTAATGGTCCTCTTGGATCAGCTGGTAGGCGCCACGCGTCGCCGCCGTGAATCAGCGACGGCTCAGTGGTGCCACGGATACCATAATCACTTCAGTGCCCGAGGCGGTGCTTGTATCATCATTCCCCACTATCTAGGCTAGAATTATCCTATCTAAGTTATACTTCTTTATGAGGTTTTATCATCAGTTAATAAAAACTCAGAGCATGATATGAATAGCTCCGGAACTACGCTAAAACTGAACCCTTTCCATCCCTAAAAACCTCATCGTACCAATGTGACTCCGCTTCCACCGTTTCATTGTTAGATTTACAGATGGTATCAAAGTCTGTTGCCCGTAGTTCCCAGTCCTTGCTCTCCTTGTTCTTCCAGAACAGGAGCGACGCCCTCGGCTCGCCCTTGGAACTATACGGCCAGACCTGTAGACTGCCGTTGTTCGCGTCCAGTATTACGAGCGGAGCGGTCTCGTTCGGTTGGAGATGCGCTTCGAGAAGATCTCGTATGTACGGGAAGTACCATGTCTTGTCCCACCAGGTCGTCCGACGACTCTTAAGGCCATCCCTCCACGCGTTGTGGTGTATTGCGACGGGGATCGAAGTTGTCCAAAAGTCGACGTATAAGGGCACATCGCCCCAGCTGCGGTCCTTGCCAGGTCCGTCAATCAGATTCGCAAGGGGGCCCTTCACTTCCCGGATGTCGCCAGGGACTCCTCGTATCCGTGGGGGCGAAACACCCAGTCGACTCGACTCCTTCTCTACAGCCTGGGCGTCATCTAAAGGAACAAAGTATCCGCCTCGCTCAGAGTAACAAGTCGGGTAGAAGAGCTCTTGCATGTAGTCCAAGCCGACGTGGTACTCGAATTCGTCTCGCACCGATATCGCCGCCTCCTTGCCCGCGTTGTCCTCCGCAAAAACCTGTTCTCGCACTTGTCGGCGCCATACCTCCTGCTCGCCAAATACTTCGGCGAAGATACCCTGATCACCGCCAAGTTCGCCGTTGCTCCCGATCTCCAGAAGATCTTGGTCCATTCTGTCCTTCACGCGCTGGAAGTATCTCCGCATGTCGCCCGCCGGTCCTATGAAGCTGCCGCTGTTGACAAACCGGGGCCGCATGTATTTCCATTTCGAGATCTTGCAGTCGGTGAAGAGGCCGAAAACATTGGTTGGAAGAGTGCTTTCGGGCACGTCCTTGCAGTGAAGGTCCGAGATACTGTCGCGTGGTGCTACGCAGCCCTTTTGCGCCGAGACGATGATGGTCTGCTGCATCACGCCCTCGTCGAAAAAGCCATGTTCTTCGGCAAGCCGCTCGTTCGCCCGTTCATTGATCTTGAAGTATCGGCGTAGGAGGACGCTCGGGGGTAATTGTAGCCAAATATCATGGGCGTCGAGCATAAGCACCAGGTCATCCTCCCCTAACTTGTCATCTTCGGTCGCGTTATCACTGGTTACCCACTATAAGTAATTCAGAGTGCCAGTAATCTTCCCCAATTGCGAGGGCCCAATTCCGTCTGCATCGGTATCAAAGTCCTTTTTCCAGTTAACAATGACGGGCGCTGGATATCCGAGCGCAACGGCGCTGCTGACGACTTTGCAGAGATCGGGGCTCGAATCGTCGACAGGGAGAATAATGACGAATTTTCGTTCTCCGGCAGAGACTTTCTCAGCGTTCAACGTAGGATCGGCTTGCACAGGCTTGTAGGTCGCCCAAACCCGGTTATTAAGCATCTGCGCGTGGTTAGCATTGGGCATCCATTAGTGAAGTTTGGAGAAGGGGGCCATACGAAGTACGAAATCATTAACGTTAGACTGAAACAAGCGGATAGTAGTAAAAATACTCTTTTTGCGAACTGAAATTTGGAAAAGCTGCACCCATATCTCCGACGTGGCCGCAGTGAGCAGGGCAGGGCGATCATTGAAGAAATGTGTTTATGGGGTATGAGTAAAAGTTGTTATATCGTTAAAAGAGCAAAGCGGAAAAACAGGATGAGAGGACGAAACGAACAAAAGTGGCGCCTATTATGGACATACACTCTGTACTGACGAGCCCGATGATGATAATTTGACAATGCCAAATGAAGGCCAGCCAAAATCCGGTTTCTGATGTTTCTGCCAGCGTTGATCGCTCTTGCGCCGCGATTCTTACAACAGGGGAGCGCGGGATAGCTCCAGGTTAGGTACTCAAGCTCGACGAGTCAGGCTGACCATGATTGGGCATATCCCGCTGAGGGTTGTGACGTGGAATATCGACAAGGCTGGCCCTTGTTCGACGAAGGACGCCCCCCCATGCCAAGGCCGGCCGATTAGTTGGGTAGTCGGCTTATTCAAGATACAGATATCATCATTCGTCCTTGTTATTACCAAGGCGCACAGCGTAAGGGCGTAAGGCTTACACGGACGACTTTGAGCACGGTCACTTCTTGATTGACAACGCCTAGTGAGTTTTTGAGGGCTTGGGGGTGCAAAAAGTGATCTATTGTGGAACCTTCATTGGCTCAATCCATCTGCCGATACCAGAACGCACTCAAGTCTAAAGCCACAACTGGTTCAGCCAATTGGGGATAGGAGAGAGTTCAGAAACCGGCGACTTCCAAATTTGCACACGCAATACCGAATTCAGCCTGGTTCAATGGGTTCATCAGGGACCCACTCCGATTACGTTGTCTTACCGCCGTCTTTATACGAAGTTTACAGGTTCGGGGGAGCCAAGTGGGTAGGCGAGGGCTGCAGCCACATCTGGCTCCAAGGAAGCCGAAAACGACGACGACTCGTGTGCTGTCGGGTCATCTCGCAACCTTGACTCCCAATTTATCTACCGAGCTCCAAAACTTCATTTGCTCAGTTCGGTCTCCCAATACGAGTACCCACTCATGACAAAGCCACAACTTGTTCAGCCAGGTTGATGGCTGGGTTGACTCTCCCGCCCCCGCCCCCTCACCCCCCTCCAACACTTGCAGAACCTTTTGTCAGGTCCCCACCCACGTCATTTCCACATGTCAAGGCATGTTCCGTAGGGTCGCATGGGCAACCATGTTGACCATTGCTTGTAAATTCTGCGATTGGCTTAGTAGTGATCCTATCTCTTTGAGTGCGTAAATGCTTGTGGGGCTGCCTGGGACAGATCGGATTCGAGCCGGTACACAATCCAGTTAACAGATACCTCAACTGACGCTGAGCTCTTGCAGAACGTTTAGTATTTATCAAACCTGGGGAAGTCCCAAGCCGCCCCACAAGCATTTACCCACTCAAAGAGATGGGGTAACAAGGGCCGCACTGATCATTCAGTATGTGGGGTCGTCGGTCCGACAAGCTGAGATTCTGGACCAAGCGACGCCCAGTTGCAGCCTGATGGTGTTTCAGCCCTGAGGCATATTATTTCGATTTACAAAGCTAGCATTGAGTGGGGGAACGAGACGTTCTGGTTCTGGGAAGCCGCATTTGGCTCTGGCCTTTATCCAGCCTCCCAGATTACAAGTTGTAATACTATGTGATGCCATTGTTTACGACGCCAAGATCCCTCAACTAATAACTTCTTCAGTTCCGGAAACATGAACAATGTCATGTAAACAAAAAATACGGCTCCGTTTTGTTCCATCCTTCGGCATCAAGATGCAGGGCTTTTCACAAAGACCTCGACAAGCCCTTTGCCGAACTTGCCGGAAGCCAACTCCCAACAGCACCTGAATGAGTCGAACCTCTCCTTAACCCAAGCGCCTCAGCAAGTTCCCCATCACCAATTTTAGTCAATGCTGGAAACTTTATTCCATCACTGCCCTGGCCAACGTTCACCAAAGATTCGCGGGTACGTCGACATCCTGGCCTTTTGTTGCACAGCCTTGCCGCCAGAGGAGAGAGATAAAGGGGAATCGCCCCAAAATCTGCCTAATATTAGTCCCTGTAAGGAACATTGGGCCTTATTGTCTCTGCCCCCGCCCGTCTGGCGGCAGCTGCCAGAGGCTGGCGTTGCAAGTGCGCGACTTGACTTGCGGGCGCTACACTCTCCCCCTAGTGGCCATGAGGCGCACCATTGGCGTTTTCTAGCGACAATCTAGAATACTCATCGAATTTTAATGCCTGTAAATTTGAGGCCAGGTGACGTACGCGCACAAAGGGGTAGGAAATGGGCACGTCCTAACCCTCTAAGCTGAAACGATTCCAGCCAGTGATTGGCCACAAATTCTCTAGCTCAAAAGCTCAAGTAGAGCCCAGGGCACAGCTGTAAATGAGAACTAGCAAATGCACACCCGATGTCTGATAGCACATAGTCAATACGCAAACCCCTCACAGGCCACGCGGCAGCAATGAAGCACTGCCCCCAACGTAGACGTTCGAGAGCTGGTGTGGGCATCACATTCCGCCTTTTAGCGATGCATTCCGCATGTCATTGATGGTGGAGGGCTTTCTCCCATTTTTCAGGTGAGTCTCCGTCCGGAACCTGGTTGATCGAACGACCCGTATGAACACAATGGGGTTAGAGGAACCGACGGCAGATGATGCAACTTCTGGCGCGATGTGTATAGGTTCAGACGCGATGTCCATGTAATTAGAATATCGTGATGGAGATCAGGGCAGTTTTTTTTTTATGTTTTTATATAGGTGTGCAAATGGACTTCGATATGGTGAGATAACCGTCTTGCGCTGACCTGAAATGCACCGAGCGCTGGATAGCAGGGACAGCATTCCAGGTTTCTTGGCCTTTCTCACTCGATCTGCGGCATTTCGGAGTGGCAATTCGCCACAGAGACTTATTGAAAGGTGCGCAGTCGTCTTGTTCACTGGTAATTATGCACGGGATTTCCGGAAACTCGGCGGAATGGGTCCTTGAACTCGACTCACCATGCTGCCCTCCTGCGACTGCTGGCGGTTCTAAAGTAAGCAGCCGGCGGATTCAGTGAAACGGGCTTAGGGCATATTGGCTTGATGAGCTGAAAAGGGGAGCCACGCTGCCCCTAGCTGGCGCCGTGTTGTGGCTGAGATGCTTGTTTTGTGGGAGAGAGACTCGGGCGTGTTTTGGCTCATCCGGTCCTCCAAGGCGACTTCACCCCCACAGGAGGGAGACGATCAGCCTGGCCCAGACGCCCTGTCTGCCTCACCCAAACTGAATCCTGGGGGGCCGGCCGTTTGATGAGGGCATTCAGCTTCCAGGCGCCGGAGACCCAGACGGTTTCACGTCGTCTAGCGCGGCAGCCCTCCGCATCGACGGGCAGACCAAGATGGACTACCGGTAGCAGGAGAAACACGTCCTGATCATAGACGGGGCCGGCGTGTTGGGCGTGAGGAGGGCAATGTGCAACGAGTCACCGAGGAGACATATGGGTATTGGTGACACCCAAACTCACTCTTTTGTCACTCGGAAACAAGGCACGGACGTCTGCAAGGCCTACGATTGTTCTTATGAGATTAATGAAGTCAATCAGGCTGGTGGGAGAGCCAGATTGGTTCACCGAGTGATGAAAGTATTCTGGCCCAGCCTGAGTTACGGCGCCAGGTCGGCCAGGACCTCACCCCAAAGTCTCCATTAGTATTGAATATAGTTATCGGTGTTCTTGTCAAGGAGTAGCTGGGCGATCTTCTCGTAACCTCCTGCCACTGCCGCCTGCAATGCATTTCCGTAGCGCCCAGAGTAGCTGGGTGATCTTCTCGTGACCTCGTGCCAATGGCGCATGCAGTGCGCTTCCATAATGTCCACCTTGCGCGTTGACGTCCGCATTGTTATCGATGAGTAGTTGGACGATCTTATCATGGCCTCCTACTGATGCCGCCTGTATTGCGTTTGCGTACTTTCCACCTTGCGCATTGATGTCCGCATTCTTGTCAAGGAGCAGCTGGACGACCTTCTCGTGGCCTCCTGCCGATGCCGCCTGTAATGCATTTCCGTAGCGCCCACCCCTTGCGTTAACGTCCGCGTTCTTGTCGGTCAGTAGCTGGACGACCTTCTCGTGGCCTCTTGCTGATGCCTCCTGTAGAGAGCTTCCGAATAATCCACCTTGCGCGTTGACGTCCGCATCCTTGTCGAGGAGTAGCTGGACGACCTTCTCGTGGCCTTCTGCCGATGCCGCCTGCAGAGCGCTTCCATAGAATCCACCTTGCGCGTTGACGTCCGCATTGTTATCGATAAGTAGTTGGACAATCGTCCCGTGGCCTTTTACCGATGCCGCGTGTAGAGCGCTTCCATCCCCTCCACGTTGAGCGTTGACGTCCGCATTGTTATCGATAAGTAGCTGAACGATCTTCACGCGGCCCCATGACGATGCCGCCTGTAATGCGCCTCCACCCCCCGCGCTGACGTCCGCATCGTTATCGATGAGTAGTTGAACGATCTTCTCATCGCCTCTTTCCGACGCCGCCCACAGAGCGCTTCCACCCTGCGTGTTGACGTCCGCATTCTTGTCAAGGAGCAGCTGGACGACTTTCTCGTGGCCTCCTGCCACTGCCGCCTGCAATGCATTTCCGTAGCGCCCACCCCTGGCATTGACGTCCGCATTCTTGTCGATGAGTAGTTGAATGATCTTCTCGTGGCCTTTTGCTGATGCCGCCTGCAGAGCGCTTCCATAGAATCCACCTTGAGCATTGACGTCGGCATTGTTATCGATAAGTAGCTGAACGATTGTCTCGTGGCCTCCTACCGATGCCGCCTGTAATGCATTTCCGTAGTATCCACCTTGCGCGTTGACGTCCGCATTCTTGTCGAGGAGTAGCTGGACGATCTTCTCGTAGCCTCCTACCGATGCCGCCTGTAATGCGTTTGCGTACTTTCCACCTTGCGCATTGACGTCCGCATTCTTGTCGAGGAGCAGCTGGACAATCTTCTCATAGCCTCTTACTGATGCCGCTTGTAATGCGTTTGCGTACTTTCCACCTTGCGCATTGACGTCCGCATTCTTGTCGAGTAGCAGCTGGACGATCTTCTCGTGGCCCCCTACTGATGCCGCCTGTAATGCATTTGCGTATATTCCACCTCCCACGTTGACGTCCGCATTCTTGTCGAGGAGCAGCTGGACGATCTTCTCGTGGCATCTTGCTGATGCCGCTTGTAGAGCGCTTCCATCCTCTCCACCTTGCGCGTTGACGTCCGCATTCTTGTCGAGGAGCAGCTGGACGATCTTCTCGTGGCCTCTTGCTGATGCCGCTTGTAGAGCGCTTCCATACTGTCCATCCTGCGTGTTGACGTCCGCATTGTTATCGAGGAGTAGCTGGACGATCTTCTCGTAGCCTCCTACCGATGCCGCCTGCAGAGCGCTTCCATACTGTCCATCCTGCGTGTTGACGTCCGCATTGTTATCGAGGAGTAGCTGAACGATCTTCTCGTGGCCTCCTGCCGATGCCGCCTGTAATGCATTTCCATAGCGCCCACCCCTGGCATTGACGTCCGCATTTTTGTCGAGGAGTAGCTGGGCGATCTTCTTATAACCTCGTGCCAATGCCGCATGTAGAGCGCTTCTGTAGTGCCTACCTTGTACGTTGATATCCATATTCTTGTTAATAAGTAGCTGGACGATCTTTTCGTGGCCTCCTGCTGATGCTGCCTGTAATGCGTTTCCATACTCTCCACCTTGCGCGTTGACGTCCGCATTCTTGTTGAGGAGCAGCTGGATGGTCTTTTCATAGCCTCCTACTGATGCTGCCTGTAATGCATTTCCATAGTATCCGCCTTGCACGTTGACATCCGCATTCTTGTCGAGGAGCAGCTGGACGATCTTCTCGTGGCCCCCTACTGATGCCGCCTGTAATGCATTTGCGTATATTCCACCTCCCACGTTGACGTCCGCATTCTTGTCGAGGAGCAGCTGGACAATCTTCTCATAGCCTCTTACTGATGCCGCTTGTAATGCGTTTGCGTACTTTCCATCTTGCACGTTAACGTCCGCATTCTTATCGAGGAGTAGCTGGGCGATCTTCTCGTGACCTCGTGCTAATGCTGCGTGTAGAGCGCTTCCGTGGAATCCACTTCGCGCGTTGACGTCCGCATTATTCTCGATGAGTAGTTGAACGACCTTCTTATGGCCTCCTGCCGATGCCTCCTGTAGAGCGCTTCCGTACTCTCTACTTTGCGCGTTAATGTCTGCATTGTTCTCAAGGAGTAGTTGAACGATCTTCTCGTGGCCTCCTGCAGATGCAAACTGTAGAGCCGCTGCCAAGAGTAGTGGGGACTCAGCTTGAACCCCAGCACCCCATCTTAACGCCTTTCGAACTGTCTCCTCTCGCCCTTGTCTTGCTGCCCAAACCATGGCCGAGTTCCCCCACCATCGTGCGTTGTGACGATAGAGATGTCCAGTTAGGAGATTATGGAGGCGGCGGTTTGCTCGGCTAAACGCGCTGATGGATCTCTCCGAGTCCAAGTTCTCCGAAATAGACTCGAGCAATTCAACTGGCAAATCAGGCAGCAGCATTATCTCGACTCATTGACTTTGCGATGGGCTGTAGTATAACTTGAGGGTGAAGCGAAGCCGGATGTTAGGGGTATGACAAGACTTGGGCATACATGACAATTCTGAAGAGACCGATTACTGGGTTTTATAGGCTAGAGCCTGATATTAGGTACGCTATACACGATGAATACAGACCCGTGCTTTTAGCACTTTGTCCCTAAATCCTGGGACCCACGGCGTTCCCCATTACTCATTACGTATTGTACAATCAGTGTTTCTTAAATTCGTGAGGCATTTGTCACACACAGTTTCAGCCACCACTCCCTTAGAAAAAACCTTACAGGTTAGTAACACCAAAAACTTGCGCGCGCTATACCGTCCGTGGCTAATGGCGCTGTGAGGTGGGACAAGAGGACCAGTCACAGGGCGCTGCTGCCTAGTTAGCCTCCGCCCCTCCCGTTCCGCCTTGAGGTACCTGTATCCCAACAAACAAATGACCTCTTGCAATTTCAGCTCAGCAATACAAGCCTCTTTCCATCAGTACCTTAACGAGCCCCAGAATTTTCGCCACAAGCAAAGACCTTCAGCTGATCAGTCGCATCATGGCCAACCAAACATCTCGCTGAAAGATTGAATCATTGAGGCCTCTCTCTCCATCCAGCTGCTTGCAAGCTCCATACACATGATCCGTAACCCTACCCCGGAGAACATGCCCTTGTCGGGCGCCATCGTCCTGCGCGATCCACTCACTCGCTTTTTCAGACTCCGCTTAGAAACTAGAAACAAGGGATGGCTCCGTCCAAGCCCATCTGTCTTGCCTGTGATCCCCAATCTTGGCTGATCCAGACCTTTAGTTACTCCTTCTAGCATAAGACGATGCCAAAATAATATTCATCACACCACGAATACTGATCGTAAGATGAGTGTTGACTTCGGACGAGGGTTGGGAAATCGTGACTGAATGCTTCAAAGTAGTGAGGCCCGAAGCAGGGGATTGGGGCTGAGCCTCGTCGATGAGCTGAGCAAGTGTAGGAACCCGGAATACGCCAATCATACTTAAATCTCAACATTTAAAGGGGGACTCGGATCGGCTTATGGATAAGCTATCCCATTTTTAGCGGCTTGCATGCAGTCGATGTGAGGGGTCGCTTGGACATAGGAGGCCAGCCCCAATTCTCCATCCAAATCTGGCTGCTATCTCACATGGACGTCAACAACGCTTAGGATTGGGGCTGGAGGAGTCCTATGCCTCGGGGTTTACTAATTTATTTTTCTGGCGGTTCATATGTACCTACAAGGAATTTTTTAAGGTTGCAAGAGAAGGGTGCTATCAAGGGGGATAGCCAGGTTTACATACTTTTCCTGGGGAGTCTAAATTTCTTGACCCAGCTAAACCGAGGCTGTGTGGCCTTGCATTCAGCTTAAACTTCAGCGTTAATCCTCATCCCCTAGTAGTGGCATGGGGTTATTATCTAGGGTTGTTATCTGGGATATCGCCGTCGGAATCGGGAGGCTCCTCGCCATCCTCGACCACTTCAGCTACATCAACGTGGCATACGCCCATGTTTTTCGCCGCAGACATAATCGGCACGTATTGTATGATATGGTTTGAGAGAAGGAAAGGGCATTTGAGCAACTTGGGCCCCAGGGCTTTGTGTACTATTTACTAGCGTAGGCCTACACTAGCGGGATACAAGCTCACTGGCCTGACTGCTGTTGCGGCTGCACTGGAATAGAGGACCCACTTGACTCGCTATTGAATGATTCAGTGGCAACGCAGTAACTATGGTACACTGCCTAGAAAGTGTAAGAATTGACGTACCAGAGTACTACAGGGTAACTGAGAAGGGACCCAAATGATTGGGCGACACATTTTAATGTTTCGAAATATTACACTGAGCTACAGTGATAACCAAAATCCGGTTCCGCTTCTAGTCATAAAAAGTTCTAAACTACTAGGCATTCTATCGCAAAATGGCGGAAGAAGGGTGGCAAGAATTGATTGTAGGAGGATTTCTTTTATTCTGAAACGGGATTTGGTACCAGGACAGCATGATCAGATGGTCTAGATAGCTGGTTGAACTTTGCTTTATTTTTCAAGTCTTCTTTTATTTAGATTTCCTAGAGTTTGGGTTGTGGGTGGCAACTTGATTTAGTGGGACTTGGTCTTATTTTCGGTCGTGATTCCACCACTTTTCCTATTTCTAGTGCGAATTGAGGCGTCTAGAGCGAATAACGGGTCAGTATCTAAGGTCTATGCATCTGATCATGAGGCTCTCTTGCAGATAAAATACTACGTCACCCCATGCACATTGGAGCGGCGATAGGGTGCATGGGGTAGCCTCAGCCGAAGGCTGTGTGTCTGCGGGCCGGGAAGCTATTACTACTACTGCATTATCTACGTACTGATCCATTGCCATGGCCATTCTTAGTATTATGTGACATATACGGATTCTGTGTGATCTCTAAATCAAGTTAGCCTTACTAAGGCAAAAGTAGTTTATGGAATACGATATTAGTCGTTTTCTTCTCCTTATTATCTCTGGCTAAAAGGATTCGGAGGTCTGAGCGTTATCGGACTCGTGATAGACTGGTATACAGCTGACCATGTGTAAAAACCGGGTTTCGGAGATCCAGAATAACCCTATCCAAGGTGAGACCTTGGCAGCTATTAAATGTTATAGCATATGCTAGCCGCAGAGGAAACTGTCTCCGTTAGACTGTCCAATTTGTTATTCGTGGTTGGAAATCAAAGCTGATATGTGGAAGGTAGAATTCAACATCCTCGCGTCTTATCGTGGTAGAACGCAATACCTGAATATAAATAAGACGATGACCAAGGTGTAGAATCCGGACTCGAGCATTCTTTACCAATCCTTTGTCAATGAATAGATTTCGCATAAGAGCATAGACTGCTCCTTCTTTGAGGTGTAATTCATGAGGAGGGACGCCCGGTTCGTCTAGTATAGATAGGTAGTCGGATATGATTGCTGAAAGTAGTCTTTAGTCGTGGTTATCCATTTCTTTAATGCAGTTACTGCTAAGGAATGTATCTAATGAAATCAGAATATTAGTATAATAAGTTAGTGTAAGAAGAGTAAATGGGTAGTAACCTTCATTCCCAGGTAACTGCTTTAGCATTAGGTTATTAAATTCGTCTACTTGTATATTAAATGGACTGAGGAATGACCGGAGGACAGATTATGATGGGTTTATTATGGTTTTATCTGGAAATAGAAAGTCTATAGCTTCCTGGAGTGAATCGACTTTACCTAAATGGTCAAGGGCTACCTCGGTATTGTGTGGCGGTATGCCATCACCTACTTTATCCAGCCAGTCTGAGTAAAGAGGATCAGATGCAGTCCTTATCAGCGTGGTGAGGCGTAGGATTTGGAAGTGTGGCTAGAGTGAAGACGAACGGATCGAGCTGTTAAATATAGCTGCAGGTGCTGTTGTAGCTGGTGTGACGGGAGCTACTTAGCGGAAGTCGCCTATGCTAATAAAGGTCTTATTACTAAAGGGGTGTTTATCGTTAGTAATATTGCGTAGTAGTTTATTAGCGCATTTAATAGTAGCCTTATTAGCTATAGGTAATTCTTCTCATAATATAAAGCTTGTGTGATATAGTAATTCGGCCTAGGGCGAAGTTAATTATATAGATAAAATTAGTTCTGTTGAGTTTTTATATATAGGGATATTAAATATGGAATGAGCTATATGGCCTTGATTGTAGAGTGTAACGCTAAGGGCCGTTGAGCCTATGATATAAACCAGTTGGCCTTTACTGCGAATCCTGTTACATAAGGCCTGTATTAGAAATGTTTTGCCCCTTCTAGCCTTTCTATTAATAAAGAAGCACCCGCTTTTAGGAATAGCAGAGTATATTATATTAAACACATAACGTTGGTTGGCATTGAATGCATTATATAATTGATGGCTATGGGCTAATAGTTCCTCTTGCTGCGATGTGAAAGCGTCTAACTCTATGTTGAGTTCGCGCTTAATAATGGCAGGTTCTGGTAGTTCATACTGTTTTAAAGTCGCGCTATTCCCTCGCAGGATTCGTGATATTGACTGCAAAGTGCGTGATTGAGCTTCTTGCTGCTTATAATGAAGATCGAAGTCAGCAGACATTATAGAATGAAATTGATCCTATAGTTAGATTGCTGGTAAGGGAAAATCCAATAATAGGTAGGCAAATAAAAAGCGTAACTAGGAGGGCTGACTATACGATGCTATGGCTTCTTCTATAGCATATGTGGCTTTGCATATATCTTAGAAAAGTCCTAAGGCTATCGCAGCTTCCTAGTATGTCTGATATTATATGCTCTGAACTAATCTTAGTTTAGTGAATGTAAAGGCTGGTTGGTGTTAAAGTAATAAACGAAGGTAAAATAGTTCTCCTACTCTTGGGTGCACTATATGTATGCGTGTTATAGAGTTGCTCTTCTGTTATTGAGTTAGTATATATTGCTTTATATAGTTCCTAGTTTGAGTGTGTGAAATAAACTATTGATTTTGTTTTAATGTATGATTTATTAGTAAGATGATATAGTAATACTTACTATAGAATTCCGGATAAGTAAGGTTAATAAAGGGTCTTGCGATGGTCTTTGGAAATACTATAGAAGGTCAGACATAAATGATTGGTTTGATGATTGTATTAATTAGCTAGCTTGTTCGTTTTCTAGATGTATTAGTAGTCTTTGTACAGTCGGTTCTTTGCAGGTAATATTATAAGACAATATTCGCCAGGCGGCCTTAGATAATGAGAGATATCTGGCTGTAATATAATCTTCGTACTTATCCGGGATGTTAGGAGCGGATTCATCTTAGAATCGAAAGCCAGTTCGATCTTGCCCTTTGAATAGATATTTAAAGAGATATATAAAGATATGAGCGGAGAGATAAATATCAATATGTATATGAGAGTCTATATAGAGCAATAGAGAAGGCATATATAGTATGACCTATGCATCTTCCGGTTCTTGACGTCGAAAATGCACCCAACCTTGCGAATCCATTATTGTACGATCTGATGTCGGCTGAGGAAAGCTAAATCTACAGTATCCGTTTTTATTATAATAAGCATTTTTTCTAGAGAGATGGCTTTGACTGTATATATTAAACCGGAGAACTGCAGCATGGAGCGCGGCATCGGCGGGTAATCGTAGTAGTTCAGCGGAGATTATTATATCTAGAGCTTCTAAAGTAGGCTCTGGCAATACTTAGTATAGAATTAATCAGTTCTAAGGACTTTACTAAGATAGAAAACATTACGAACCTTAACTAGTATATAATAATATAGTAAACCCCGTTTTTAGAATTTAACCACGCTAATAAAATATAAAATAGTTCTATCGCTGTTGAAACCGCTGTTCGGACTTTTGTTTCTGCGCTGCCGCGTTTCTGTATCACGTGTTTGCATTGCTTGAGTTGTCTTGAGACGAAGGACTCGATTGATTGGTCGACCTAGTTACAGATAGACTCTTATCCCTCCTCCCTTACAGAACCTTCCTCCGCCAAATCCTTCAACCGTTCTACCAAGCAGCAGGATTCCCTTGGTTTCCAACGCGTCACTCCTTCGGCTGCATATTGATCAGCACAACGTCGGCCCATAACTGCATGACCCATGCGTCACAGCTCTTTAGGTTATCGAGGAAGGCGTTATCGATAGTTGTCGTTTCCTTCCATTTCTCCCTTTGAGCCAATTCCTCTAATGAGACTTGCTCTATCTCAATCCATCGGATTATATCCTCATCTAGCGGGGCTTGTGGGAACAGGTTCTCTTAGAGGATGCGGCAGTTGAAGATCGCTAGCTGGATAAGCCTCTTGCGACCAGGCCGGCTGAACTCAGCCTCTGTTATGCGTTCTAGGCCAGATAGGCGAGATGCTCTTTGTAGCCTAGGAAGCAGGCTTCGATCTTCTTCGATTCTTTTGGCTAGCGTATATGCAAGACGATTCTCGTATGCTAGTGTCGGCGAGGGTCCGCCGGGCTGTCGCGCGATGCGCCGCACGCGCATTGTGTCGTTTGTTTGGTCGGGGGGGGGGTCATTGTGAGTCGGTTGTATCGCGAGCAGGTAGTTGAATTGCGATGTGAGAATTACAAAGCAGTAATTGAATTGCGACGTGATTGGAATTGCGACGAGCTTGGAATGCGACGAACCCTCACGGGGCTTTTATCGCATGACGATTTTGCCTTCTGACATCTAGCTTTTCTATCTAGCTTTTCCATCTAGCTTTCCAGCTGCTTAACGCATCTCGAAGGGTTGATTAGGACAGCAAGGCTTGCACCCTGATGCAGTAGAAACTCTAGTCATTCTGAGTTGCTGTTGCCTTGGGCTTGGGTTTTGGGCCCTCACACTGTTATTCACTATTGGTTTTTTTTTTTTTTTTTACTGTTTAACCTCTGGCCCCTCTCTGAGTGTGCGCTGCCAAGGACCATAACCTTAATAAAATAGTTCTAAAATGATCCTTAATAAAGTTTTTTAGATATTTCATTCTTAGATTAAATGCACGGTAGATAATTACTAGTATGTCCATAAAGACCTGACCAGGTTTCAGATAGGAAGTAATTTCAGGCTAATTAGGATTCGTTATTATTATAATAAAGAAACTTGGCTTGCTAAATGTTCGAGCAAGAGCTAAAGTATTAGCCACTTGTTTAGAGGCCTATGCTCAGGACTTTATAAAGGTGGACAGTAACCTATTTCGCATCCACTCTGCCCTTAGGTGATCGGTTACATAGTCTAGGCCTGATGTTTGAAGCGTTCGCCTATATCTTAAGTAATGCAGTCTTGCATCCTTAATCCTAGAAAACATATTTATTAAATATTCATAAGTAAGGCGGCTAAAATAATAAAAACGCGGCTTACTAAGAAGTAGACTGTGGTACTATTGCTGCTGCGTTAGCTAGTGTCGGTCATCGGTCTTATTAGAGTTAGAGTTAGATGACTCCGATATTCCCTAACCAGGACTACTATATAGGAAGAATAATGGATACTAGAGAGGTTTATAATGCTGAGAAAGGATATGCATAAAGTGGCATTGTTTACTGTGAGTAAAATAAAGAACTTTCTAAGGGTTGACCCTGCTTAGATTTTGTATATTAATAATCGCAGCTACTTCTCTATTAGCTGGAAAGTCTCTTAATTCTACTGTAATTAGTATAGTCTTAGGGTTAACAGTGGACATAGCATGGCGAATAGTGTATATATATAGATTAACTCTTTCCAGCAAATTGCGAACCTTCTCTACAGTAATTAAAGGGACCCGCTTAGTCATTACAGTGCGTGATCAAGCTGATTCATCGTATAAAAACCATCGCATGCTATGATCGCCTATCGAAAGATTGGGTAGCCGGTGGTATACTCGGCCGGAAATGACTACATCAGCCGGTGCTGGAGGATGAATGAATCGCTCAGATGAACCTATAAGAGAGAATGCAAAGAGGCTATTAAGACGTCGACTCAGCGTCGACAGCGGCAAATCTGTGTCGTCTAGCCATTGCTGAAAATGTCGTGGATATGGCGGAAGTCTCGGAACCCTTCTTTTCCCATTTGTGCAACACCATCCAGACCTTTCTATTAAAAGAAGCGGTATTGAGCAAAAGGAACAATGCCGATTCTAGCTTTGACTAAATGGTCGGACTTTGAGGCAGGCTACGCGCGACCACTACATCCTAGTAGCTCGTGCTCTTCGATTAGCCTTGGGTCTTCTAGCCGCTATATTAGGAGCGGGCGAAGGAGAAGCAGTAGAGGATCCGGTCTTAATTGGGACTGAGGTAACCATCGGTCAGCTGTTTCGATCGGCTCTGTTCATAGGTCGATTGGCTATGTTTGTATTAATAGATGTCGCTGCCTGACCAGTACGGCGCAAGGCGATATTGTGATAACATTCATCATAGATAATATATAGATCTGAGTACTAGGGTCTTCGACAGTTTGAACAGACAGAACTACTACTAGTACGTGCTGCTAATACACAATATAACCCTGAATCGCGCTGCTGTTTTTTCGCCCTGGCAGTATTCTCGCAGCAGATATCGCAAGTACGGAAGAGTGTTGAGTCCTAGGGTCTAAGGCAACTGGTACAGCGATGTATCTCATCACCCTAGCGAGCGCGTTTCCTTCGTTCCCTGCGAACTGCATCCGCCTTTCGATATTGTAAGCATGTGCGATATATTCTAGATAGTCCTGAAGTCCAAGGCTCTCCATATTTGCTATAGGTATGAGAGGCGGTTAGCATTTTGTTCTCTGTAAATATTTATTATAAAGTCATAGAGGGAGAAGAGTTAGAGAGGGAGAAGAGTTGGAGAGGGAGAAAAGTTGGATGGGGGGGAAGGCTACTCGTTTTCACCCAGCTTATAGTTCGACTTTGCTTTATTAGGATTAGATTATATTAGTAAACTATATAATCGACTTTCCTTTATTTATATTAGAATACATAGGGTAATATTACTACTAAGATATTATATATTCATATGAATATAATTATTAGTCATATAGAATATGCTTGCTTACTGATTATTAGTTATGTAGAATACGCTTGCTTACTGATGATACAACGCATAAGCTATGAACGGAACGGAAGTATCGAGTTCTAATCTCTGGCTACATAAAGACAGCGGATAAGGAACATGTAATAGAGCACCTAATAATAGGCTTCCCGTTATCTGCTTTATAAGTTTCTGATTCTGACCCTAAGTATATTACGAACCTGGTAAAACTACATCTGGCGGCATACCGAAAGGAGGATAAGGCTGCCGCAGAAGCAACCCTACTTCGGGCCCTTTAGGATAGGTATAAAAGAGTGAAGCTGGCGATAACTGACCCCATAAGCTCTGCCATCTTCTTCCACCGCGAAGTAGAGATGTTCTTTAAGCATTATGTCAAGGTTGGGGAGGAATCTGTGTTTGGTCGGATTGGACAGTATTTAGCACTACCGAGACTAACGAACGCAGTGCTCTTTATATCCATAGTTTGCTATAGCTCGAAGGGAACTTGGAGCTTGGGGAGTTCATCGGTGCTTATGGAAACAGGGAGGATGATGAGAGTGCGGCGATGGAATGGGAAGGAATCCTGAAATATGTCGATTCTGTCTTTACCGAGGTATGTGCATCCATATATCCACATAACCAAAAGCCAACGTAGGTCGGAAACTAAACTATTATCTAGGATCTGGACGAATCTGCTGCCTTTAGTGAGGAGAGCGAGACTAGGGTGGTTTATGATAATATATCTTACCTGATGACTGATATAAGGCGCTTCTCTGAATAGTTTGATAATAAAGCTCACTTTTGTGCGGGCAGGGTCTAGATGCACTTCTATACTGTAACTTGTGTTAAATACTCTTATAATAAGGAGGGAGAAAAGAAGCCTATATGTAGATTTTATGCGCTTTAGAAGCTCTTTATAAAAAGCGAGTTTAGTGCGGATAGTATACTTTAGCTCTAGTGCTTATATTCTATAATCAACTAATAGAATAAGCTAATAGCAGTTAGGTTATGGTATAATTATAATATTTCCTTTATTGGAACCTAAAGTAAGATAATGGCGCTAATATACTACTTAACTAACTATACTATAAAGATTTAAGATCCGATCTAGAAGAGAGTGGCTATAGTAGCAGAGCTCTTTCTAAGTATTAGCACAACTAGCGCCATTAGGCTAAGTGTAATAACTACAAACTATAAAGCCAAGGCAAATATAAACCGCCAGTATCTAATGAGAATTGTAAATAGAATATTTACTGAGCGGCTATTATTATAAGTAGAGGTAATTGCACACTTCTTAGATTACTTAAGTAAGTTCTTAAGTACTAAATAATAGTCATACGTAAATATAATAATAATATACTAGGCAATACTCTGACGCTGGCCGTATTTCTAGTAATGTAGTAGCACTTTAGGTAATAATGATAATCGACCTATTGAGAATATAGGTAGTAATAGTAATGGCAATAATACGGAAGCTAGTGCGGAGAGGGTCTTAGTGGGAAGCAATGGTAAGAAGCTACTATATATTGAAGCCTACTACTACTGTGAAGAGGTGCTGCAGACATTATACTTCTATGACTATATATTGATTGTTAAATTATAAAAGAGGATAGATTCATCTTCTAAGGAGTTAGTGAAAATAGAATTTAAAAGGGACTAGAAGTAGGGAAGGGACTGGGTGCAGGTTCTAAGACCCCCGGGGAAGTATGTAGTACTATATATTAACAGCTTTCTTAATATAGACTTTAATATTAATATAAATACAGACAGATATCGCAAGTAAGCATAAGCCATAGGACAGATAGGATGGATAAACGAGGAGTATATACTAATATTAGCACTAGAGCTACAGTCCAGCACCTTATACTCTTCGTACTATAGGAGAAGTTCACTATAGCAGCGTCTGGTAATATTAATGAAATCTGGGAGCACTAGAGACGGCGACTGCCTAAAAGACTCCAGACTATCGCAAGTAACATCCAGCTCTTAAAGCGATTAGCAGAAGATACGCAGCGAGATGCAAAGCAGTAGGCGGATGCGGGGGATGACGCCGTTTTAGATAATATTGACGCTATAAGGTATGACCTTTAAGATCCTACAGGCCCAGTAAAAGCATATCGCCCTGACCAGATTGGCCAGCTTGGCCAATTGATTGAGATAGTACGAGGTGCTATAGCCCCTAACTAGGTAACCGCGGGTTCGGAGCATCTTTTGTAGATGCTACATCAGCTCCGCGAAGTCTAAGTAAATATTACTAACTTTGCGGATAATGTCAAGACTGTCGCTCCTACAGAGAGCCTTGAGCAGTACTAGCTAACTATGGTAGCCAGGAGCGAGCTCCTAATGCAATGTTAGCTCAGGAGGATTAAGAGTAAGCAGGACAAAGCTAATAAGGAAATTATGCAAAGAATCTAAGGCTCTGATGGAGTTCAGGATACTTAGAACACAGCTGCTAGCATAGAAGCATTATTGAACTATACTTTTGCGGGTATAGGAGAAGATAGTATGGAGATATTAGAAACAGACACTGGGAATACTTATAGACCCAGCACCAGGGTCGCTTTTAGACCGTTAACCACATTTCTCCATGCCGGTCAGCAGATCGCAAGCAGGTTCACCCTGAACGAGCAGCAGGAAACTGCCTTCCTTTTAGTGTATCGCTATTTCGATACTGTTAGGAACGAAGATAATAATGATAACGTTAATAGCAGCAATGCTAAGAACAATTATGATGCATAACTGTGTGAGTTCTTAGGTGGAGAGGGCAGCACTGGGAAATCCAGGGTCATCGAGGCGTTAGCGGAATTGTTCGCTAGCAAAGACATATCACACAGGCTGCTCATGACGGCGACATCGGGGGCTGCAGTAGCGCGGATTAACGGTATGACTATTCACTCCGCCTGTGGGATGTAACCTAACGCATCCAGCAGTAATGGCGATAATAGCAGTACCGTAACCTATGTGGATAGCAATGCTTGAAGAAGATAGAGAGAAAAGTGGCTGCTTATTATTGACGAGGTGAGCATGCTGGGCCTCTAGACGCTCTTAGATATTAACAAGTGACTTTGCGCCTCCTGAGGATCGAATCAAGATTTTGGCGGCATCCTAGTGGTGCTACTATCAGGAGATTTCTACCAATTCCGCCTAGTGCAAAATAAGTCGCTATTGACGCTATGGTCCGCTCTTAGGATTGCGGACGAAATGAGGGCGCACGCACTCTGGGCTCGATTTACCACCGTCGTTATGCTCACCGAACAGGTGCGCGCAGCGGGGGACCCGGAGCTGCAGCGGCTGCTGACTCGGATCCGGCAGGGGCAGCAAGACGAGTCCGATATGGAGCTTTTTAATAGCCAGTGCTTTTAGGAAGGCCGAGCCATACTATGGAGCAAGGGCATTACAGTAGTTACACCGCTTAATAGCACCAGGTGGTGCCTGAATATGGATGCCGTTTTGGCCTTCCAGAGGAACGAGCAGAAGCCAGTGCGGATATTTCTATCCGAGCACTGTTAGGGCAAACCCAATATATTGCCAGTAATAGAGGAAGAAGCTGCGCTTATGGCCAGCGTCGGGGATGACAGTAAGATATGTGTGCTAGCTACATTCATATTCATGCCTGGTATGCTGGTGGTGGTGATCATGAATATAAACCCAGGCCTTAAGCTCGTGAATGGCGCTAAGTATGTAGCGCTAGAGGTTATACTAGACAGCAAAAGATTCCCAGGGTATTAACTCGCCCTGAATATCATCCTCCACTTTAGACCGCCTGCTGGCATCATCCTGTCGTCCGAGTTAACTAAGAAGTTCGAATTTAATGAAATGCTACTAGGCATAATCCTGCTTACTCTAACGAGTGCCCAAATACCAATCGAAAAGAAGAAGAGGGTTAAGAAGAGGCCTTGGTAGAGGCATAATGTGAGCCGCCGAGGACTTCCCTATACTGCAGCATTCGCATGCACTGATTACAAAATCTAAGGCGAAACCCTCCTCCAGATTGCGCTGGAGCTGCGAGGAACCGGGATAAAGCTGAATACTAAGACTGGATAACTCGAGCCACGAAAGTGCGATCTATATAGCCTGTATGTGCAGCTATCGCAGTGTAAATCGCTGGATGGTATTATATTGCTATTAAAGGCGCGTGTGGAGGATATAGTCAAGAATAAAATACTATAAGAAATGTTTGATAGTAAGGCTAGGCTAGAGTAATTGTGCAGAGGAATATTAAACGAGGCCCGGTTATCATTATTGCACCTATTTGCACAATACTAGTAATAATATAGTTTATAATTTAGATAGCAAATCCAAGGAACAGTCAGGTATGTATTAATAGATGATGAGTATTTTATTCTGATTCTATTGCCCCTGGCCGTTCTAGCTTTTTTACGCAGGGGGATGATGATGTCCCCCGCCCGGAACGTCCGGTTCACGTTTGATAACGATGATGACGTCTGAAGCGGGGTTCTCAGCACCAGACATCCACTAAAGACCTAACACTACGTGATTCTTAACAGACAAATCCCAGCTAATGAAGACTTCTCTACACTTGATCTCGGGGGAGGGTGAATTAGGACCAATTAGGAGCTGCAGTTGTGCATCGCTTAATCTGGTAATTTTGCAGGGGGGGTGCTAAATTTTGGGGGTGGAAATCCCAGAGCTTAAGAAGACCTTTCGTACCGAAAGGCATTCGGAAAACTTAAGAACTGATGTAAAGTCAGCCTTCGGCTGAATCAGATTATCTTATCCTGTTGTCCTGTTATCTTATCCTGTTATCCTGTAATCCATATTTTTTCTTATCTTGTTCTGTGTAACATGTTTAGGGATTTCTTAACATGTTATACAGGTTGCCCATGTATGGTAGGCGTGGCGAAACATCTTTCGCATGACGAATAATCCCCTCAAAGGTCTCACCGTGTAGCCTCTTCGTCTTGTGCATGCGTATGGATACCCCACAAATAACGAATGCTATGGGATCTGACCGTAAACCTTCCAGAGTATTGAGATTCTTATTCTTTCGATTTGGTTCCTGCAGGGTGCTGACAAAGGTTGAGCGGATCTAATTGAGCGTCATTGAATCCATTGAAACCGGGTTTGTCGGCCGTACGGGTGTCACTTAATGCGTTGACTATCTCTGCAAAACGAACGACTTGTTAGCATGCCGAAGCTAGCTTCCCCTGTTGACCTGGTGGTAGCACCTCGAGATTAAGACCTTTGAGACGCTTGATGTCATCATCAGCCATGGTAACGAGGGCAGGGGCATAGGCTCCGGCAGGGATGTCGCAGCAAGAATGTCGCAACAAAGAATGTCACATGTTGCATCTGGCAGTTGGAAATGATTATGTGTGTGAGAAGCTCTTGATTTCTTCCTATCTAGTGAGGGTCTTTGGGTCAGTTTTATAGACGAAGAACGTGATGATAACCTCTGATGACCTTGGGCAGCCGAGACGCTCCGGACGCTTTGGGGCCTTTGGCTTTATCTAGCTATTAGCCTGAATGAAGGAAAAACTAGGCTGCTGACGAGGCCGCTGATGAGGCAGGTGGTGATGGACGCTTATGATAATGAAGGAAAAACTTCACTTCCGCAATACCCGGTGAGATCCGACATCCTGATACATGTGACATCACAGCAAGAATGTTGGGGCAATTGATGTTCAAGTTAAGGCAATATTATTAATAGGGTTTCGGATTGACCCCTCGTGTGGCGGTATCTGCCTCGAATTGGCATAAACCTCTGATATACAGATACCCTAGCCTTGTGTTAGATTGTGGCTGGGTAATGCATCAAGGAGGTTATTCAGGTATCAGAATACCGCGATATCTGCATCTATGACTCAAGATGATGATAAAACCCCGCTCTAGAGGAAAATGGAGACGAGAGTCAACGAGAACAAGAACAACAAGAACAATCAAACATATCATCAAGAATTGATCTACATTTATCTGGCTATCCCTAATCTTTACTAAAGACACACCGCGTATCCAACACCTTGGTCAGATGACTAGAAAACCCCTCTTTTCTCAAGAGGGGGCTGGAGGCATCCTTGATTAATAACAAGACCACTTTTGGGCTCCACATTGTACTAATCCCTATCATCCTGATCGAGTGTGCCATACGCTATCCATCATAGGGCTAAAAGTAATCCACATTTATGGCCGAATATCAGAATTATCCAGCCAGGTCGGTGGCCTCTGTTACTAACACTGGCGACCTTTAATCTTGCAAAGTAGGCAAGAGCGTAGCAATATTTAACACCGAGGGAATGATTGACATGTACTAATATATACTCCAGTCAGTCTAGGCTTGGGAGAAGGGATGCTCATAGAGCATATCAGCAGAGGCGCCAGTAAGAGGATTGTGTATGAGTGCTTCAACTCAACGGATTTCTAGAATGATCGCCTTTAGACCCTGAATGCATACATTTTTAACGGCACGGATTTTACTTAAGACTTATCACCGTTTACCCCGACATGTAAAGACATTTTTACTTGATTGATTTTAGACTTCTCGCCCGGAGGCAACGAAATTGTGCCAAGCAGACGACTAACTGATTCAAGTAATTAAGTCATCTTTATTACAGGCTGCAGGGGTAATTGATTGCGCCACTAGTCTCGCATATATTTCACCAGTTACTGCACACCCTATTGGTTCATTCAGATTTAACCTTTATTACCCTTGTAACCTGTCCTTGGTTGCATTGAAGATACTTGCCTGAGTATATGATAACTTCCAACCTAATTGTCTGTCCTTGTTCTAGGCTACGCGCTAGGTGCATGCAGGGTCCTGCTTGTCAGGATAGCATGGAGACATCCTTCGTCAGCCGACACATAATGGAATTAATCATCCCCGAGTCGCCGTAAAATTACTGCTCACGCTAGTCGGAGCGTTAACGCCGCGATCTTAAGGTGCAGAGCCAAACTGAGCAACTGAGCAACAGTTCAAATCTATAAAGCCTGGCTGAATCGCTTTGTGGCAGAAACAATGAACAACAACCAACTGGTCTCCATCTGACTCGACACTCAAACCCCGATCTGATAATAAGATGATTTCGCTCACCTTCCCACTCTGCATGTTTGCAGTACTGAAGCTGGTATCCCCCGTGGCCTCATCTTCAATTCTATTTACTGCTGGCACCATCATCGCTTTCGACCATGAAGCAAACGACCTAGATGTCATCCGCAATGGAAGTATTCTCATTGAGCAAGACCGCATTACCGGCATATGGCCGAATGATGAAAAGCCTTCGGTATCAATCCCTCCCAACACCACAGTTATAGATGCAGTAGGCAAGATCATCAGCCCTGGCTTTGTCGATACACACCGTCATGGCTGGCAAACCTTGTTCAAAACCATGTTCTCCAACATTACCCTCCCTGAATATTTCGGCCGCTTTGGAGAGCAAGCTTCTGCTGGGCGCATTGATGCTGAGCAGGTATACATCGGCCAGCTCGCCGGCCTTTACGAAGCACTGAACGCAGGCACCACCACTTCACTGGATCACGCTCACCACACCTGGTCAGATGAGACATCTTGGGCTGGCTTGAATGCCAGTATAGACAGCGGCGCACGTGTGTTCTGGTCATACGCCTTCCACGAAGTTGCCAACTATACCATCGCGCAGCAGATTGTGAACTATCGGGATATTGTAAATGCTGCCCCAGAGAGGGACACACCTGTTGAACTCGGTATGGCTTTTGATAGCTTTGACAACGGCTCTGTGGATCAAGAAACAATTGCTTCGATTGTCAACTTGGCTAAGTAAGTCTTCGTGGTGCTTCAGCCTTCGTGGTGTAACGTTATCTTTTGCGGGTCTAACAAGAATTTCACTTCAGGGAAGTCAATGTCTCGGTACTCACAACCCATAGTGGAGGAGGCGTATATGGAAGTAAGTTGCTCGGTCTCAGTCATATCTGCACTAGTTCGTCAGACAACTAATCTAAGTATAACTTGCAGATGAGAACTCTGCTACCACTTTGCAATCTCTGGGCATACTCAATACAAGCATCCCCGTCGTGTTTTCGCACGCGTCGTACATCACTTTGCGGGACGCGATGCTGTTGCGAAGCACGAATCAGCACGTGGCTATCACGCCGGAGTCGGAGATGGGTTTCGGACTCGGACGTCCGTCTACCAACATGATTATGGACCAGGCTGCCCTCGGTGTTGACACGCACGCGTTTCAGTCGTCCGATCTGGTGTCTCAAGCGCGCCTATATCTTCAGAGCACACGGTCAGCGGTCACTGACGAGCTGTTTAAAAAGTGGCAGATTCCCAAGTCCACCCCCATGAGCGTCGTGCAGGCTTTTCTTCTTGCCACACGTAACGGGGGCCTCGCACTTCGCCGGCCAGACCTTGGCATTCTCAGTGTAGGTGCCAAGGCTGATGTCGTAGTGTGGGACGGGACCAGCCCCAGCTTGCTAGGCTGGCTTGACCCCGTGGCGGCAATCATTCAACACTCCAATGTCGGCGATGTGGAGCATGTTCTTGTTGATGGGATATTCGTGAAGCGGAATCACAGGCTGGTCGTTGGGGACTATGGTAGCGTCCAGTCAAGGTTTTTGGAAGCTGCGAAGCGTATTCAGGACGACTGGCGACAGATTCCTCGTCCTGAGTTCCCAGAACGCTCTACCACGGGTGCCCTGTTTGCCGACTGCGACCAAGTGGATATTACGGCCGGAAATGGCACCGGTTACGGTCAATTGTATGTTTAGGATTAGCTGTTCAGCTCTTTCTAACTCACTGTTGCTTTTGAGAGCTGGTAAAGCAGTGGATGGATATCAATTTTGTACATAACATTTTCTTTCAATCTACACTGCCCTCGGCATTGTAGACACACTTTTTCTACTGGGAAGGTAAATAAATTGCCGTTCTTTGCACCAATTATCAGTATGCCTATCAACATGTACCAATTTTGTCGTTCCTGTTGTTTTCTGAGTCTTGCCCAGTAATACGAAGGCGGTAACTTTAATGCAGGGAAAACAGAATTACGTGCAGTTATTGAGGCTGATTCGAGTATGCGAAGCAATATCTCTGAGTTCCCCAAGTGACACATAGATTGAATGCCTTGTAAAAGAAGATAATGTTAAGCGAGTTGTTAAGAAGTTAACAGTAGTAAAGAGACCGGAAGAGTGTTTTCTGTCACGGGCCAGATGAGATCAACTCAAGAGGTAATGCCACTGTATTGCGAGAATACTACGATGAAGAGGAAAGAGAGAAAGCGGGCAGGCGCGTAGACGCGTAGACGCGTTGATAGTCCCTGTGGCCTGCCCCGTGCGTCCTAGTTACGTATCGACCCCACCCTGGGTCCAGCACTCCAGACGCTCCCGTCACAATACTGGGATATTGAGAGTAGTATAGAAAGCACAGATATTGGGATTTGAAATATTTGATTAAATATTCTAAATAATAAATCTGGCTTTGCGGGCCATCAAATATTTTAAATATGACTCTGGATTTGATTTGTTTGATTTGAGGGCAGCGCTGTGAGGGAGTGAGCGGGACGACAGGTTCCGGAGTGAGCGGTAATACGTTGATCCATCCCGTGCGGCGTCATGTTGGGTGGCGACATGGGCCGTGACATGGATACCTGGGAACGTGTCGGCACTTTTACAGGCCCACTGTATCTTACGTCGAGCCATAGCCCTTCCTGGCGATAGGAGTAAATCCATAAGTTAACGCCGTCCTTTGAGTTATGCTTTACAGATATGATCAATTAACATGATCTCATGTACTGCTACTCACCATTCCCGTCCACAGATGTCCCTTTAACTGTCGTAAGACTACACTTGGGCTGGGCGACCCACAGAGGCCCGAGTTGGACGGTATTCTGGTAAACTTTAAATAGCTGAGTAGCTGGATAGAGTACCGAGTATTATGTACTGTGATTAGATCCCTTAGAGCCGTGACTTCTAGCATCATATAAAGTAGGTGGGACTTTGTGTACCTCAACTGTCTCGCTGTGGAGTTGGTCGAGATCCCTGCTCCCGGCCTAAGTGTAACCTTCCAACAGTGAAAGGGATATGACTCGCCGTGATGACATTTTCCCCCTTTTCGGCCTAATTAGTGTCTCTCTCACCGACGTTTAACTTCAGGCCCAGATCTCCCGTGGTTTAATCCTAGCTCCGCTCGCTTGATGACATTTTTTCCTCCTTTAGCCTAGCCCTCGGGGCGGGGTTCACGCATGGTGCTAACCCTTGTCTAGCTCAGGTTGATTGACTCTACTTTCTTCACTACTCACCACTACGCTTCAAGAACAGCGACACAGAACTGGATACTCAATAACTCAGCATCATGGAACACTCCGTTACTCCGCTTCATTCAGCCCTTGGCGAAGACGAAGCGAACAAGGTTGGCGGTCACCCCACCCACGTCGACGCCGAGGCCAACAAGCAGCCCAGGAAGGTTCAAAACAGGAGGAACAAAAGAGCACAGCGTGAGTCTTTGCCTCAATGCCTCACCCTCTGCTGAGCTCATAAGCTTTGAAGGACTGCGGATTCGGGAGCAAGACCCGGTGTCTGTTCTGACGTCTCGCCCGTTCCAAGTCAGGCGCTGGCGCCTCGACGAACTCGATGGTTGTCTATCCCGAGATGCCTCGTCAATATCGAAAGGCGTAACCGCTACGTACATCTCCCCTGGGCCACCTCACACTCACGTCAGTACATCAATGTTCACACCCGAACGCGCCGGTGTCCGTCGAGGGCCACCGCCCCCCGCCCCCATCTATGCCCAGACGTCCCTAACCCCCCCGTCCTTCATCTTCCCCCTCTTAACCGATCACCTCCTCCATCTTATTCAGTATAATGTCTTCCGCGCCTTCGTCTCCAACAAGCGCACTCTCAATACCCTTCTCACAGGCTGGACTAATGCCCCTCCCTCCCCCACTACCTGTTCCATCAGAGGCCCTTACCGTGACGACACAACTGTCTGCCCTCTCAACCCTAATATCCCTCTCTCCCTCGTCCCGACCCGCCTCTAGCAAGCCCGCCCCCACTCCTTATGGATCAACCTCATTCCCTTCCCCTGCGTCTGTGACAATCTTATTAAGGGCGAAGGACGCTTCGACCACTGGGAGCTGCTGCAAGACCTGATCGGCGAGCTCATGAGCGTCACGCCGGCTCTAAAGCGACGAGGTATGCCCCACACCATCACCGTCGCCGACCCTAAAACCATGTGGACCCTGCCCCTCACAGCAAGACGTGACGAAGATGAGGTCACTGCGAGGCGCCGGGGGCTTATTGTTTAGGGCGAACCATACGACATGCAGAGCTGGGAGGCCACTCCTGGCTTTCTTGTAAAATGGGCGTGGGCTGTGGAGGGTTGCGACGAGTTAGTCAAGTGTAGTAACCGGTGGAGGCTGATGAGAGGAGAGGAACCTATGCGCCTCTCTGAATCGTAAAGATAGCCGCAATGCGGAAGAGTCTTAAAACAAGCGGAGGACAGCCTGCGGATAAGTCTCCTGATACAATCTATCCCTAGTAATCCCCTCAGTCAAAGCGTTGTTGTCAGCAGAGTGAAGAGGTCTTCCATAGTGCGGCCGAAGAGGGAAAAAAAGTCATGATAGCGAGTCATAGGTCTGTGACGGGAACGGTGAGGGGCAGTTTACGAGATTATATCGATTGATCTTAGTCTATGAAGCATCATTGAAAATACAGCGTTAAGTTATGGATTTACTTCTATCGCTGGGAAGCGTCTTTAGAGTAGACGGCGATTTATAAGCTATTACCTACCTTACGGTCTTCCGAAGTGATGCTCTCCTGAAATGGGCCCACGCCGTTATGTAGGCATTCAGGGTAAGCAGACTAAATAAATAAACCACTTTCCCCTCCTACTTCGACTCCAGTTCACACTCCAAGTCCTCAAGATTCCATTAGTCCTCCGCGCAATAAGCAGATCTGTTCCTCATCGCCTCTCACGGCATCCCTCACTAATTCGATCATGTCACCCTACGCTGTCGCCCACGCCAAGCCAAACGGCCCTGGTGACGCACGCCCCACGGCCCTACAGTGGATGGACCTTGGGCGTCATCGGCTTTGGGAGCGTTCTTTTTACTAGGGGCGTGCATGCTGGCGTAGGAGTTGAAGTCAGTGTCGATCGATGGTGAAGAATGGAATCTGTTTGAATGTGAGCTGAGAAGGCAGACTTGTCGATATAATGAAAAGCTGGGTGGGAATTGAAGATGAATTATCTGCCAATAAAATTCATTCAAAAACAATTCAGACCAACTCCCATCAAGCGCTGTCTTTATATTATGAATTAAATCAACAATCTTGAAGCCTTCCATTTTGCCTCCGGTGCATTATCCGTCGCTAGGCGATAAGCTTCACGCCGAAACAGAACTTTTTCAAATTTAGAATCGTCGCTTTCCTTGTTGGGATGAAACGAGAAATGTGCATTTGGCCTGTGCCTTTATTGCCCTATAAGAAGCCTGGATGATTTATTCTTGAGAGGACCGGCCGGGACGAGACCACCGAGATATTGCCCGTCTCATCTCCGAGCTGTTGTCACGACCATCTGCCGGCACCATGACCGGCTTTTAGGACCAAAGCTTATATCAGTGTGGACCCCAGATACCAAGAAATACGCCATGGTGGAGACCTGACGGATTCTTCCCAGTTCTCACACACACCGAGATACAAGTTTGTCGTTGTTTTTTAAGCTGCACTTCGTGTACCTTTGTGAACGTAGTCACCTCTACGGCTAATAGCCATTACCCGCCATCCACATGGGTACTGCATTAATAATTGACGAGCACGTCTCGTCGCCTACCTAGTCCAGCTTCGCCTCACCATTTTTCACGCTATGGCTACGGCAAGGTACCGGTAGATGGCCGGTGAGTCAAACCTGCGACATCCTCAATGGCACCGCTTGACCAGGGCTCGAGTCAAGTCCATTTTAGCCATGAATGACCTGAAGACGCTAAGCATCTGAACCGCCCCCCTTCCGAATGGCATGGCACGGCCTGATTTCTTCCCCCCCTTGTTGTTCTCCCATCGTTCCACCGACCTGGTACAGCATCCTTCCATCTCTGTTGTAGATACATATTCGGCCACCTGACATGAGGTATCGGGTTCGCTTCGCCACTATCAAATAGCATGGCGAGTCCTTAGCATCCCTAACAAACCCCACAATCGGACAAGGGGAACTCGGTCTACCATTGCCCCAACATCCGGGGACCCCCACCCCCCCATTAAGAAGCTATAGCAAGTTCGGATGCAAGGAATGCAAGTTGCGACGGTTTAAATGCGACGAGACGTTCCTAACTTGCCTGTGTTGCAGACGTCGAGGCACCCTCTGTCTTTCGGCTGCCCGCCTAACACAGTGGCTGGCTGAAATGCTCTCCCTCATGCTCAAGTCGGTCTAGGAACCCTGGCCTGGGGCTGTCGTTCTTAATAAGAGGCTTTTGTACAACTGGCTTAATAACACTAGCTGTATAATAATACTTAGCCCTATAAATAACCCATTATCTCTCCTGCTTGTTATGCATTTGCTCTCCACCCCTTCGCTAGTATATGCTGTCTAGAGTCTTAGCGTTAGTGAGGAAGGCTTCTTTGAACCCCCCACCTTGTGGGCGTACTTTAGGGAATGGGGTCTTGTAATTCAGGCCTTTCGGCATGAACTTAAAGACTTTACGAGGATTAAACCGTTTTCAGTTCTTACTATATTCCTCCTTAGCATCTCTGCATCCTGGACTAAGGATAAGCCTGATGACTATAGTAAAGAGCACCTTTCTGCAGTACGCATACTGCTTAATAGGATGCTCGCAGACGCTTGATACTGAGATGATCTGATAGTATAATACATCCTTGGATAGTATTTGTATTAGGATATGACCTGCGCCTTCATTGCGGAGCCTGATCATACGTCTTATTCATATGCGATAGAGATATTTATATTAATGCGGTCAATGTTGCCATTCTTTTACCTAATGATCAGATTTTCTATAAAACTCTTCTATCTGCTTAGCAATTTAGGTCACTACTGTTAACGCATGATGGAGACTGGCCCTAGAGATATTATTCTTAAAGCTAAGTTTGAGGACTAGCTTGTCGCCTAGAGCTTAGAGCATGAGGACTATGCCTTAGTAGATATGAGCTATGCCTATCGAAATCATAGTCTCATTACGCTATACTAAGTGTATAGACGCCCTCCTCGATAAGGCTTAACTCAGTAGCTAATCAATGCTGCTTAAGATTCTGTTTGTCTTTAACGACACCTCACACTGGACAGTCTTAAGAAATTGCTTGCCATTCCTATTAACGCACCATCTATCAACTTTCAGTCCATGCTGCTACTGATAGCCGCGTCGGAATTGTAGCAGGGCAATATTAAGATACGACTCGAGGCCGTCGAGCGTTTCAAAGCCATCTATTTAACAAATCGAGTGATAATTAATTTGTAGGCTATCAATTTCTTAGAAGAGCTATGGGAATATCGTGATAGTGGAAGCATGGTGTCGTGCCTGGAACTACTACTATCTAAGAGCTGGTTCTTAAATTTCGCTTGAGAATTCTTTTTCATAGACTTTTAAACCTTGGAATCTAAAATCGTAAGACCCCCCGTCCGTTTCATCTGTCCTGGAGCATGGTGTAAGTATGCTTTATACTATGTATCTTATATAGTGCACTTATCTTAAATTCTTCCTCAATTATAGCTAATATTCGACCTTAATCTAGGTAACCTAGTCTTATCCTTTATCTTAAGTCTTCATTCTTATAACATGCTCAATAAGTGAGTTAGCTACCATCCAGGACCACCTAATGGATAACCAAAATTTCGCTCCTCCCATACAAAATCCAAATTTTCAATTGCACCATATTCGGCCAGGAATTAAGTTACTTGCAAACTAAGACCAGTACTATATTGCTTTTCCAATAGAATTTTCATATCGGCTTAAATTTTCCCCGTTCCGCCTCTTGGCCTGGTTCTCTAGCCACCCGGATTTTTTCTCATTTCACCTCATGTGCCCGACGCGACTCCATCCACTCAAGCCGAATTTTCACCTAATTTACTCGACGGAACTCCCTCAGCAATGGTTCGCCGTAACTATACCGAAGATGACGTAGCTGAGGCTATATTAGATACCACTGATAGAGGCCTCTCACAGAATGAGGCGGCTCAGAAACGTGGAGTGCCTCAGTCGACCCTTTCTGGACGATTTTCCGGTCAAGCGAGCAGGAATGAACGTATCCAGGCTCTTGAACGGCTTTAAGATACCGAGGAAGTGTTCCAGATCAGTCAAATCCTGCGGAGAAAGCATATCCTTTGAGATATCATATTCCTTGCCGATGTGGCTGTAGTTGAGGAAGATGAGATCAATGGCGTGGCGGAGTTTAAGAGCTCTTTCAATCATCGCATATGCAGAGTTCCAGCGGATGCCGCCATCAACCAGGACTCTGGTGTAGAGGCACTCGATGCTGCCTTCGTCGTACGCCGTCAACACGTACTGTTTCACCAGCCCCCGTCGCTGGTCATTCCTGTTAACCCACACACAGAAGTTGTGGAGCTTTCCGATAAAGCTCTCTTTTCTCTGAGCTACTTCTTCAATCTAAGAGAGCGACGAAGGTCGGTCTCTTATACCTATGTTCAATCTGCCAATATCATAGGCAGCAGGCTGCTGCCTGATACTAGTTGTGGTCGTTCACTCTCATCGTGATCCTTGCCTCATTTCTATCCTCATTCCAACACTTTCTACTACCCCTGCATCTTACTAGTCTTCATGACGAAAAAAGCAAAATATCCCCGGTTAGGCCAGCTTTGCCGCCCGAACGTTCCGGCTCATCTCCGTCTGCGCCCGCTCCCTCAACACGCGGCGCAAGATCTTGCCAGACTGGTTGATGTCACGTTAGTTTTATGCTCCTTTACGTGTAATATTAGTTCCGGACTTACCGGAACCCGAGGAATAGCGTCAGTGAATACAATCCCCCCGCGCAGCCACTTATACTTGGCCGTCGTCGTCTCCATCCACTTGGCAATCTCCTCGGTCGTCGTCTTGGACCCGGGAAGCTTGACCAGGTATGCGCGTGGGGCTTCTTCGCCGTTTACTGTGACGCCCACAACGCCCGCGTCGACGATGTCGGGGCGTTCAAGGAGGAGAGCCTCGAGCTCTGCTGGCGCGACTTGAAAGCCTTTGACCTTGATGAGTTCCTTGACGCGGTCGACAATGTGGATGTTGGCACCGGGGGCCATAGAGTCGACGTAGGCGATGTCGCCTGTCTTCATCCATCGCGTGCCGCCCTCATTGACGATGGTTTCGTTGGTTGCTTTGGGATTATTCCAGTAGCCCTTCATGAGCGTCGGTCCAGTAAACCACAGCTCGCCACGGACCTTGGGTTCCAGGATCTCCTTGTCGCCATCCATAAGCTTAATAGCAGCATTAGGCGCCACCTCTCCGACCGAGTCCAACCGCTTTGTCTGCAACGGATCGCCAACGGTGCCCGTACAGGTAATCTCCGTCATGCCCCAAGCCTGCCGCAAAAATACATCACCCTTTGGCCACAGCTTCTCGGCATCAAATGCTAGTTGCGGAGCCAGCGGAGCCGTGCCGCATCCCAGCATCGTGACGCTGCTCAAGTCGAACTTGGCCGCTATAGGAGCGGTCGCGAGAGCGCGGATGATGGGCGGCGCGGTGATGAGCTTCGTGATCTTGAAGTTCTGGATGTGCTGTAGCATCTTGATAAAGTCAAACGCCGGCATAATGTACACGGGTACACCTAGCCTCGGGTAGTTGACGCCGAAGGTGGTCTGCGCGGCTGCGTGGTACAGCGGGAGGAAGCAGAGCGCGCCCTCGTTGGCTTGTTTTGGCTTCACCGAGACTCGATCTTCGCAGAGGGCCGTCTCTCCGTTGGCGACGTAGGAAAAGTGCGTAATCTCGACGCCCTTTGGTGATCCCGTCGTTCCAGAGCTGTAGTTGAGGCAGCAGGTTGTTGATCGCGGGTCCTTGGGCTCGACCCAGTCGAACGCGATAGCCTCTGCGTCTCCTGCGATCAAGTCTTCCCATTTCCGTACGCCATGACGGGCTGTATCCGGGTCGGCTTGACCTGCCTCGTCAAAGACGAAGATCTTGTTCGCGGGCAACCCGGCCGACTTGGCTGCCTCAACAGCCGTCTTGACGACCTGTGGCGCAACGATAATAAACGAGGCGCCGCTATCACGAAGCTGGTAGGCAACCTCTCGTGGCGTAAACGCAGGACTGGCGCCCGTGAACACGCCCCCGGCCATAAGAACACCGACGAAGAGAGACGGGAAGAGAACATGGTTGCCGCTGAGGAGCAAGACGCGGTCGCCTACGCGCAGCCCTGCATTTTGGAGACCTAGGCCAATCTTCTTGGACCAGAGGCGAAAGTCGGAAAAGGAGACTACTTGCGAATCGGGCTGTTCGGCATCGATAAAAGCCGGGCGGTCGGGCAACGGGTTAAAGGAGGAGCCAAAGAGCCATTTCTGCAGCGACGTTTCGGGCAGCGGCGTGGACCATCGGGATTGGATAGGCATGGTTTGGATGGAGGAGGGATCAATCAGTTGGCCTGGGATTTAATCAATTAGTGCAGAATAAAGTCGCCCTCTTGATCAAGGACATGCGTGAAAGATATAGCTTCGTCGGAACTACCGGAAAGAGAAGTGGCCCTCAGCATGAAGCGGGGGACAGGCGAAAGCTTAATGAACGGCAGCCACAAAGAGAGGTCTTGAATAATTTAAGTAGGGGCGTTCCGGACCACCCTTGGTTTTGGAACCCCGGCAAGACTGCACTGCACGTAAGGCATTGGATATGTTTTTATTCAGCCGAAGGCTGACTCTACATTATAATCCATAAGTTTCCCGAATAATGAGGGTTTGGTGCAGACAGGGATAAATAGGTTTCTCGGAATCTGATTGTTCCAAATTTTATAGGACCAACCGCAAAACAACGCGCAACTGGCTGATACAGAGCACCAAAAGAGTGGGGCCAATAGGTGCTGGCCCCTGAAGGTTCATGCGGACATCGCAAGTTGTCCGCTTTAGGCAAGTGTCTCGCTCGCCTTTGCAGCATCCCACCAGGGCCAATTTCTCATTCCCATGCAAAATCACTTGACGGCGCGACAGGCACTGCATCCGTTTACTGCGTCGTAGATGGCGACCTGGACCCCTTCCGCATGAGCAGGGCGAAGGCGACGACAAGGACCGAGTTTCGGATTGCCCATCAGACAGAGCAAGGACGTGTTGCTTCAACTCAACTCGCTCCCAACAAGATTAAAGGTTCCTAACTCGCCCCTGTTCTGTTCGGGTTCAGCTGACAGACACGACAAGCTTCTGCTGCTACGCCTCTACTCGACACGACATTACCCATACTTTGTACAGCAGAGCCATGGCCCAACAGAGATGTGGACAGGATAGACCTGTCTCAGACCCGTCGCCGCCGGGCCAGCCTCTGGAGCTGGCCTTTTCCAAGCGCACAGCCAAGAACAGGTTCATGAAGGCGGCCATGACGGAGAGGCTAAGCTCCTGGAGCCTCAAGGACCCTCCTTCAGTAACGTCGTCGTCTCCTCGAGAATGCTCCATCTCCTTGGATAACTAACACACAAATAACTAACCTGCAGACGAGAATCATGCCAGGATTTGAAGTTTTCTGTTAGATTCCCTTTACACGTCCACTCAATCATGAACTCAATGGCTTGGAGTCGAATTTGGGGTCGCACCGAAGTTCATACACGAGGGATTTGGAGTAAAGCTATCAGAAAGAAATGGCACACGCTTAGATGGCATTCCTGGTCATTTTCCTTTTGCTCTGGGCTATTGTCGGCGGCTATTGTCGGCGGCTATTGTCGGCAGTGCAACATATTCACCTTCGGCCATGCCGATAATAGCAGCGTCAAAGCACGTCGCGAGACAGACCAGACATGGTGGTCCTTGGTGCCCGTGGATCAAGTTGATCACTAATGAACCCTAAATTTAATAATGCGCCTGGCCGTCAGGGAGCATCGGCAATTATTCTCTGGGCACATTGAGAAGCGGATGATTGTAGCAGCAAAGCCTCCAGTCATTTCCCATTAGCCCTTAAAGTTCGGCGGCGGACGTAAGCGCACACCATCTCGTCTCCGGCATTGCCGGGTGGGCGGACAATTCCTTCTAGATGAGGCAGACGGAAGCCAAATTCATAACATGTCACACAGAAGTGCTCGACAGAGGAAGACATCCTACAAAAGTCCGTGCCTATTCTGTGAGTTCCTGTAACTAGTAATTGGATCACACAACGTATAAGGTTTTCATCCTCATTTGCTAAGGTCCACGTAGAATTTGCATTTTTAATAAGGTAACAGGAATTCAAACTTGTCTCGGATGAATGCATGGAAGGTAATGTCACTGACGAACGACGGCCGCAAGCATCTTCCAGCTGGGTTCGCCTAGCGAATCAAGCCTTCCGAGTCTCGATGGAAAGCGCAAAGAAGGCGCTCACTAATCACCAAGAACCGGACAGTGAGACTTTTGGTGAAAGTTCCATCGGTGACGGCCTAAGCGCCCTGACCACTTTGATTCGTGAGCACATCTCGCCCTGTGGAACTGTGGCAAAGTACCTACCGGCAAGGCGATGCATTGTCACTGTCGTCTTCCGAATTGCTTTCCATCGTCCCGTGTTGTCCACACCATCTCACGAAGACTCCATACCAAAGTCATTGATGTCCCCAAACTAAACATGCCAGCCGATGAGGCCCTCGTCTGAAACAAACGTGTTCTTCCGGCCGAGTGGCTACCAGGCTTCTCGGAGTAAAATCAATACCACGTCATTTCGTGCGATCAGATCTAGATACGAATCATAACGCGAAGGGCAGATGGAGGACAAGATCTGGGACTCCTCGAGATTCAGGGTTAAGTATCCTTGGTCACGTCCTAACGTACGTGATACCCATTAACCACGTCCTAATACTGTGATACATCCTGGCCGAACTGCTAACTAAATTTGGGACGTAATATAATAATTCTGCTTAGGAAGACGCGTTCGTACTAGCCGTAACTAATATCCGTGAGGCTACACTAGCGGCTGGCTTTAATTGTAAAGGGAGTTAACCCTTTCCGATGGAATAGTAATCACGCCGTTTACTATGCACACCCACCTACTGGCAGTACCCACCTGCCGGCAAGCAAAAAAAAAGTTTTGCCATACAAAATGCAACTTTTCAACCTAATGGGAAAAATCACTGAAAATAATAAGAATACAGTTATTTCTAGAATTCGGGTTACAATTGAATGAATTTTAATATTTCCTCGGTCTTTTTACCTCACGGCCTGCGCGGGTGCGTACGACGGGTAACTCTTCCGCCTCCGAATTTGAACTTTCATCCTCCTGCATCCCTCCCACCTCGATCACATCCTCCACAGTCCCTGTCCCTTCAGTTGCTTAGATTGGCTCGAAAATAGTTTCACCAGTCACTAGAGCCTCGGCTAATGTCATGAACTTCTTGTTAGGATTGGGTATCGCCTTCCTCTTCTTGCCTCTACTCAACCGGCCGACTTCCTCCTCCAGACTGGTGATTCTTGCGCTCAGGGAGGCTATCTTTGACTCCTAGGCTTCAAACCCTTCTGATATTATAGAATACTGTCTTCTGGTAGAAGGGCTCTTATTTTTTCCCAGATCTCTGATATGACGGCTGGTCTTTGGCGTATTATCAGAGTCGCGTTGCCCGTCGCTGCGGCCCTCTGATGTAAGCGTCGTTTCCTTCTTGTCTGGCTGAATCTCTGGATGTATGAGGGCTTTCCGTCGTAAAATTGGCCAATTTCCAGTCACTCTCTAACTAGAGAGGATATTTTTCTTAGTCATACTTACTTCCCTGGCTTTGGTATATGCCTTGATAAAGTTGACCTTATCCACTGGCGCAGAATCAGTCAGGCTTGACAGTTTTTGCAGTTCTTTGCGATAGGCAGCTTTAGAGGTATTAACAACGCCATTATCCAGTGGCTGGAGGCTATGAGAGCAATGAGCTAGCAGGTAATAATAATATATATTGCTTAAAAAGCAGGTAGCCATTTACTTATCCTGGATTTCGAGTTAGCGATGTGGATAATTCAGGCTAGTTAGATACTTATAGATATATGGCTCCCATGACCATCTAATATAATAAGCCTTGTATTAGACTCATCTTCTGGCTGGGTTTGAGGCAGATAGACCGCTTTAAGCCACTTAACTGTGATATAGTTATTCGTCTAGCCGTTTTCAGAAGTGATATAATACTAGTCAGCTATCTTCTTGAACTCATTAATAAACCACTGCTGCTGAAGTTCACTGCTGCTGAAGTTCTTTGCCTTTGAAAATAATCCCTAGTTTTAGAAGACGGCCATCTACTATTACGGCTTCGATAAAGCTAGTCCAAGCGCATGACTAAGAGCTTTTGAGGAAGGCCTTCCTCTTAGGATCGCTACTTCCGATAACTAAGGAATCCAGGCCTAGATTCAGAATGGATTAGTGGCTTTTATAATAAAAAAGATAAATACTTACTAAATCCAGCTATAATACCGCCCTCATTAATATTAATAGTATTCTCAGGCTTGATCCAGCCATACTCGCTCTCCCGGATATCGAAGTACCAATTGACAGCCATTGGAGTAAAAGAATTGAATCTCGCAGCCTCCTGACGTTTTCCTACCTTTGTCTTGATCTTTGGATCACGTTTCATGAACCTGGCTAGCCAGTGTGCACCGATAGGCCTTTCCCGGTCTTGCTGTCTTAAGAGCGCAGCGACGGTGGCGCGAACTTGACTATGAGAAGGAGCATAGCCGAGGGCCTCTTGTCGAAGTATCCAGGTGACTAATCTCGACTCCTGAGACTTGGATAACAGCTGGGCAGGCTGGTTGACCTCGGACTTTGACAGTAGGCCTCTTAATCGGTCCCCGAGAGTCGACCGAGGGATCTCATGCTTCTGGGCGGATTGGTTCTAGGAGAGGCCGTTATCTGTGACATCTAGTATGGCTTCGACAACTTCATCCTCTGTATAAGACACTAGAGGCATTTTCAAGGCGATCATGGAAGGCCGGTGCAGAGAAACACTCGAAGGAGCGCCGGGGAGGCCGGGTAATAAAGGAGGCGTTTGAGAAATTTTACATTAGTGCCATGCGACCATACTGCATACGTGATCAAAAAAGCAATGTGATAATATCAAACGGCATGAAATTCTCAATACAACAGCTATTGCTCTATGCTAATAACTTCAATCTTGGCTAAATACCGTGTAAGTGAAATTGGGCATTTTGTATGGGGAACTTTTTTTTTTGCTTGCCGGCAGGTGGGTACTACCGGCAGGTGGGTACTGCCGGTAGGTGGGTACTTGTTGGTGGCTATAGCGCACATTAATCCATGCAATCTGTATGGAGCTCCTATTTTGCAGCTTTCAACAGTTATGAGCCCGGATGGTCGAACGGCTTAGGAAATAGTCGCCCGGAGACCAGTAACTTCCGCTACGATAAGATAACAACGGCACCACCCAAGTAACACCCAGGAAGTCGACAGTTCGAATCTCGCTAAGAGCAACAGTGCGGACCGTATCCATGGAGCAGGAAGCTCCTAGGTTATGAAGAAAAATAAAAGAATCCCTCAAAGGAACGGTAGTAGGCCAACAGCTCTAGCAATATATGCCAACAATCGGCCAAAAATCAAGAACTTCAGCGACAAATAGCCCCCTGAATCAGTAGGCCTAGGGGATCTGAGAGCCCTAGAGCCTAGGGGGTGTGTTGGTGGCTATAGCGCACATTAATCCATGCAATCTGTATGGAGCTCCTATTTTGCAGATTTCAACAGTACTGCATGGTATATGAAACGACCTTGTGAGTTAGTATCGTCGTAATTTCACTCACAAATTAACTTTGAGAATGGGACAAGGCAAGTCGTTTCAGAATCGCCTTGGCTCTTGATCGACCATGCGGGCGTCGGACGCTCCTATAACGAGGGCCATACGAGGAATCCAAGCGTCTACGATTTTAAGTTTGAGCATAATTGTAAGATCTCTTCTCAAATCACACCAAGTGGTCTCAAAAATGGTGCATGGAAATTTGCCATTAGGAGGACCATCCTCATCCATGCTACACTAAATCAGTGCTAAGAGATAACTCGGCTTTTAGAAGTAAAGTTTATCTCAGACTAGATACCTTGATCTACTACATAAATGTGGCAGCTATCCCTTTGACTTTGGCCAACCTCCTGCTCCCGTGCTTCATTATTATCTCCTACTTTTGTCACCCCTTAAACGCTTCCATGCATCCGATTACTCTCTCGCTGCTATTATGGCTGGCCCTGGGCGTTGCCGGGCAGGAGATGCCCGAAGGCATCTTGGGCTTCAACTCGGGAGCGACCAAATCCGATACAGACCCGAAAGATCAATCAGATTTTGAGGAAGAATTCAAGACTGCGCAGGGGCTTCGGGGATCTCCTGGACTTTTCAACAGCGTGCGACTCTACACCATGATCCAGGCGGGCACCACGAACGATCCAATCTCGGCGTTTCCCGCCGCTCTTGAAACAAACACCTCAATGCTGCTTGGAATATGGTGTTCTGGCACTGAGACCATCGAAAATGAGCTCACCGCGATGAATAACGCAATCAACACCTATGGTCAGCGATTCGCCGACCTCGTGGTGGGTATTTCCGTCGGCAGCGAGGACCTGTACCGCAGCTCCGAGTCGGGCGTTGAGAACGACGCCGGACTAGGACAAGGGCCAGACATCATGGTGCAGTTCATACGCGAGGTTCGTTCCGCCATCAACGGTACAATCCTGGGCAACAAGCCTGTTGGCCATGTCGACGCCTGGAGCGCATTCGCGAATGAAAGCAATAGCGATGTCATTGACGAACTTGACTGGCTTGGCACCGACCTGTACCCCTACTACGAGAAAGATAGGGGCAACTCGTTCAGCAACACCACGAATCTTTTTGACTACATATACAACTCATCCTTTGCCATTGCTAGTGACAAACCTGTCTGGGTCACCGAAACCGGATATCCTGTGTCCGGGCCCGATTCTGGAGAGGCCGTAGCCAATGTGTCGAATGCTGCGGAATACTGGCAGATTGTTGGGTGCGATAGACTGTTTGGGCGAGTGAACACCTGGTGGTACAATCTCAGGGACTCGAATCCTGCCATTACGGAAAAATTTGGCATCACCGAGGATCTCAGCACGACGGCCAGGTTCAACCTGACTTGTGCCCCTGACAGCGGAGCTCCTGCTGCCATCAATCTGCAGTCCGGTGCAGCTTTGTCCAAGCAAGGTGGGGTATTCTGTGCTGTTACTATGGGTTTGCTCAGTTTGTTGGCTACATTATTGGGGTAGTTTTGATTCTCTAGAAACGCAGCCAGCTAAATGCCCACGGCCTATTTAATATGAAGAACCCCCCGGGGGGGGGGGGGGGGGGAGAGGTTCAAAGTCATCTCAAACGGTGTTTCCCTGACCATAACACAACACGTTCGACCGTTTCTCGCCTGAATAAAATTGGATACTAATCATGGCTTCATGGTGGACAACCGGATCGGAAGTAGCTCGTCATCAGCGGCGCGGCCAGGGGCAACAGTGATATCCGTATCCTCCAAAGCCCCATAGCGGCTCTTCCCAGATCCAGGGTCGTGGAGAATGGAATGTTCCGGGACCGTCGTGGGGATGCGAAGGGGGCATCGGGGGACGTGACAGGACCGCGTCGGCCACCCTTGGGGATCAACATTGGACGATCCCTGGAGATGGGCACCTGTCGCCCCTCGCCAGGGAGGGAAGCGGCCGTTACTGCCCTCCTGATTGGGACTTTGGTTCTGCCCTGTCGGCTGCTGGAAGCGTTGTAGTAGCTTCCCATTTAGCCAGACTGGACAGGAGGGTTGCCATGTTAGTCGGACCTGGAAACCGCCGGCTGCTCTGCTATATAACCCCCATAGCTGTCTCAGAAGGTGGAAGGCCACAAAAGAAGGTGCGGAGGCAAGAGACAACATTGGTTGGTGCTACTGATCCGGTTCCTCAATTGAGGATCAATCCGGACCCTATATACCTCATCGATTCTAACGTTTACATACATATTTGGTGGTCAGAGGCAGTAGAGGTCAGAGGCTTGTGTCAGCCTGTTTCGGCACACATCGGAGCCGACCGTAGGGCCTGTCTCTGACAGCCTTTTCAGCCCGGCTGTGCCCTAGGGTCTTGGCCCCTGGCCTCCTTCTAACAAACTGCCCGGTTGGGACTTTTCAGAGGAAGTTCTTTTGCTACCTTAACCCTCTTGACCACGCCATTGTTTTGGGTTGCCGCTCCATCATCCGACTAGCTGGCACTACTGCCTTCGATTAGCTATATATACTATTATTAAGCTCGCCGCTGGCCTTACCGCTATCGCCGCCCCATCGGCTTCCGCTAGGCCCTTCCTCTCTAGCGGCCTTATCCCCTATACTATCGACAGTAAGAACTATGCTTATAAGTATTACCCGGGTGATGACTGCCAGCCTAAGCAGTCTACTTAGGATGCCCTTAACGCTGAGGTTAATAGTAATCTCTACGTCTATGTCCCTCTCGAGGCCGCATACTATAACACCTTTGACGGCCTCCTAGGCTCGATCCCGACCTACGATAAGGAGAAGTGCGAGGAGTTGACCGCTAAGTGGGCCAATGCCCGCTAGACGTAAGTCTTTATATGACCTGCCTTTTCACCCGACTTAGAAACTAATACAGTAGGTCGGCATTAAGCAGCAGGCTCTTAATATATAGAAGTACTAGACGAACGCCACCTATACGCCTACTGATGACCCCACCGAGTTCTGTACGCTTGGCTTCTATAGTGTCTACCGGTATGTCATCATGGCTCAGACCCATGATCACATCGTTGATGGTATCAACTTCGCTTATAAAAACAACCTCCGCCTGGTCATCCGTAACACTGGCCATGACTTCGCCGGCCGTAGCACCGGCTACGGCTCGCTCATTATTAATACGCACAGCTTCCAGGATATCCGGTTCTACAAGTCCTGGAAGGGCCCTGGCAAGTACCGGGGCAGTGCTATCACCATGGCCGCCGGTGTACAGGGCGGTACGATCCTGGCTGCTCGCAATGCCCAGAACCCTCCTATCACTATGGTCACCGGCGAGTGCTCTACTGTTAGCATTGCCAGTAGCTGGATTGCTAGTAGTAGTCACGAGTCCCTGAGCTTGGTGTACGGCAATAACTACATCGCAGTTAAGTGGCTTAAAGAGGTCTATCTACTTTAAACCCAGCCGCTAGATGAGTCTGATACCAGGCCTATTATATTAGATAGCTATAGAAGTCATATAATCTATAAGTACTTACTTAGTCTGAATTATAAATATCGTTAACTTAAAATCCAGGATAAGTAGATAGCTACCTGCTTCTTGAATAATGTATATTATTATTACTTACTGGCTTATTATTCTTATAGCTTATAACCCCTAGATAATGGCGTTTTTAATGCCTCTAAGGCTATATATCGTAAAAAACTGTAAAACCTGGCAAGCCTGACTGATTCTGCACTAGTAGATAAGGTCAACTTCATTAAGGCTTATACTAAAGCCAGGGAAGTGGACATAAATCAGAAAAATATCCTCTCAGGCTAGAGAGTGACTATACATTGGCCAATCTTACGACAGAAAGCCTTTATGCATCCAGAGATTTAGCCAGATAAGAAGGAAATTACGCCTGCATCAGGGGGTCTCAGAGACGTGCAACTCAACTCTAATAATACACTAAGAACTAGCCGTTATATCGGAGATCTGCGGGAAAATAAGAGCCCTTTAACCAGAAGACGATATTCTGTGATATCTAGAGGGTTTGAAGCCCAGGAGTCAAAGATAGCCTCCCTAACCACAAGAATAACCAGCCTGGAGGAGGAAATCGGCCGGTTAAGTCGAGGCAAGAAGAAAAAGGCTATACCCAATCCTAACAAGAGGTTCATAACGCTAGCCAAGGCTCTAGTGGCTAGTGAAACTATTCTCGAGCCAAACAAAGAAAATGAAGAGGCAGGGGCTGTTAAGGATGTGATCGAGGTGGGAGGGATGCTAGAGGATGAAAGTTCAAATTCGGAGGCCGAAGAGTTACCCGTCGTACGCACCCGCACAGGGCGTGAAGTTAAAAGACCGAGAAAATGTTAAATTTTATTCAATTCTAAACCGAATCCCGGAAATCCTTTAACTTTTATTATTTTGGTGACTTTTCCGCATGAGGTTGAAAACTTGCATTTTGTATGGGGGAATTTTCTTTTTGGTGTACGGTAGGTGGGTATGACCGGTAGGTGTGTACTACATGGTAGTAGAGCAAAATGAGCTGCTTGCGCTGGTAGCGGAAGCCGAGGTCGTCCGCGATAGGACCTCTTTCTTCGGCAACTGGGTCAATACAGCAGACTTTTAAATATAGCACACAGAGTCAGGCTACGATGTCTCGACAGTCACAAGCATACATGCAATCACAGGGGAACCTGATAACGAAGTAATGTAGCCATATACTATCGGTATGTTATGAACGGTGATTGCACAACGGTCATCACCAGTTTTCTGCTTCGCACCTAGTTTGCCCCTTGCTGGAGGTTATGTCCGTTCAATGCCTTCAAAGGTTCGGAGAACGTCGGCCGCATGGATGGTCGGGTCGTACGGGGGGTTACCGATGCCGTGCGTGGTAGGTTCTCCAGCCACGGTTTTCCAAAGCCGGCCGTGATTGCCTCCTGCGAAGTCCAGGAGTGCGTCGCGGACGAAGGTGTCCCGCCTGGCTTGCTCCTCACTGCGTCCGGGGCGTTGCTGCCCGACAATGCCGTACATCTCCGTGCCGTGTACGGCTGGCGCATCTTGGACGGGGCCGATGCTGAGTAGATGGACATTGCCGCCCTCGGCGGAATGCGCGAGTGCTGCGCGCGCAGCTGGAAGCGTGAAGAAGTAGTCGGTGAAAAGAGCCCCGCGGACCTCGACTGGAGTGCGTCCGTCGACGTCGTAGGCTGCAACGATTTTCCTGGCACGGCTTCGGGGTATGCGCGACTTGGTAACAAGCTCATCGACCAAGTTGTCGATGCTGCCTGGGTCGAACTTTTCAGTCGCATTGATGACCCACCAATCGGCCTCGTTCGTTGAAGTGCTGAGGAGAATGTCGACATCTCGACGACGGCCGGAAGCGAGCACACGCAGCGGCGTGTCAGTGAGAACTGCCCCGGGCTGGGAGTGATCGTTCACGACACCGATGGTCGTGTTGTCGACGCCGTGTCTGTCGCCAATGTCGCGCGGGCTGACCTTGATGAGCGTCTCAGCGAGAAGTGTTGCGTCTGCAGTCAGCAGCTGTTCGGGGTCGTCGGCAATGCCCAGTTCGGCGAGGACCTTGATCGCCAGCTCTTCGGCCCACCACGCCGGAACGATGCGGGATGCACCGCCGGAGAAGGCGGCGAGGCGCCGGTACAGACCGTCGGCGGCCGGGGCTGCGATGAGCCCCATGGTCGAGTACGCTCCAGCGCTGTGGCCGGCGACGGTGACTTGCTGCGGGTCCCCGCCGAAGCGAGCGATGTTCTCCTGTATCCATCGCAGCGCGCTGATGATGTCCTGCAGGCCGAGGTTGGTCGCTTCGGCTAAGACGCCGCCGTACTGAGACAGCGATAACCAGCCGAGCGGTCCGAGACGGTAGTTCAGAGACACACCGACGGCGCGGCCACTTGCAGCCAGACCCGAGGCGTTGGAGGTCGTCGACGTGTTCGCGCCGACTTCGAACCCGCCACCGAAGATGTAAACGATCACGGGAAGTTTGGCTCTGCCTGCGTCTTCGGGGGCCCAAATGTTGAGATTCAGGCAATCCTCACTCAGTCCGTTGTCGGCCTCGAGCCAGTCGGTATTGCCGGCTTGCACTGGCGCCGGCCCCTTCTGATTGTAGGGCAGATCTGGGTTAAAGGGGAGCAAGACGGACCGACGGAAGCGTTCTGCCTTGGCGTAGGGGATGCCCAACCATGAGCGGACCGAACGAATGGCGGTAGTGTTCATATTGATAAGGTCCTTGAATTGGCGATGGTGGGTTGAGAAACTTTGAGAAACTAAGATATGGTGCTTGACATGGACGAGTAATCAATGGAACTGCGAGACGCGACTGGAGGTCAGAGCACTCCTCACCGTATTTTCATACCTTGCCAGCAACGCTTTGTTGTGCCGCTGCAAACAGACACCATGCGGGGATGAATGGAATGGGCGGCAGTTACATTATTGCCGCATTGGGATCGGCGCTTGAACACACACCCGTGTCTTAGGTCACCGAAAGCGCACGCTGACTAGCGACCTACGCCTCAGGTCATTGGCGCCGCCTCGCTCCGTCTGCACCCGCGTTCACATAACGACCTTGGGACGACTTCCATTCAGCAAGGCTACCCGCTGTCATTCGCACCCTCGCAAGTACCCTCGAAATCCACATGTGCAGGCCACCAAGGGCACTAAACGGCTTCCACCCCCTATCATAAGTCACCCTGCCCCATGAGCCTTGAGGAGTACAATGACCACATCGCCAACACAAGGATAAGGACAGCCGCCGAGTTTATTCACACTTCACGCACTAGAGCAGCCGTGCGCGGTTACATCGACGCAAGCATTTGGGCAGAGATGGGCAGAGATACCATTGATAGTCAAGAGCTGCGCTATTTGTGTTTAGCATCATGGGTCAGGTTCACAAGGCATGCAGGAATAAGCTTTGGTAGCGACAGGCATGATCCATGTCTCCGTCATAGGGTCCTTTTCGTCGATGGAAAGCACCGTGCCAAGCATAGAATGGAGAAAGTAGGGTGCACAGAACTCACCGTCCTCCTCGTGAACCTTGGATTTGATTGCGTTATGTAGAACCTCACTCTCCGAATTTATGAACTTTGAAAACATGACTATAATTTTCAGTAGTCCAATAATCATTTAAACCCGTTTAAAAAAATCTCGAGTTTTGTATGACATCTGACGAGAAGTTAAATCCATAGGCCGTGAAGTGATGGTGTACTTTTGTTCAACCTACGTGGGTTAGGTGCAGTCCCAAAACAAGACCCCACGTCTAACCTCGTCTTTAACTTTCAACGTTACGTCACACGGAGTACGCTCCTCATCTTCAAATCAACCCCACATCACCGAGTCTTCGTGTATAAGTACTTGGTCAGATTGTTCCCCTTTCTCTCCATTCTACCATTCAATTCACAACGACCATCCTCCTTGTCCAACCTTCCAATTACGTACGCCAATCATACATCATGTCTAGGAACCGCATCGCTATCTACGGCCATCGCGGGTTATTCAGCTCTCGAATTGCTGCTGCACTTGTCGCGTCCGGCGCACCTGTCACCGTTCTGTACCGGCCTGAATCGGACGCTTCCAATTTCCCCGCGAGCGTCCCCACCATCAAGGTAGACCCCTTCGACGAAGATGCATTGGTCGCAGCCTTGCACGACATTGATATTGTCATGTAAGTTTGAAAGAGCTCGCCGTGTACCGGATAGTAGAAGAACTGAGAAATCGCCAGCTCTCTGGTAGGGGACAGGGGTGTCGACGCGGAGCAAGGCTTCGTCCGGGCTATCCCCCGAACCCAGGTCCAGCTGTTCGTACCGTCGGACCTCGGGCTTCGCTACGGTGAAGAAGGGATGCTGATCCCCCTCCTGAAGAAAAAAGAGGACGTTCAGGAGGCTGCTAGACAAGCGGGTATTCCGTTGACTGTTATTCTCGTCGCCAACTTCGCAGAGTATACTCTCGGCTCTATGTGAGTTCTTCCTTGGTCACCTGCGATCGTTGCCATGATTACTGACAAGATTTGACGTAGCGCAATGGGAATTGACGTCAAGGGAAACAGGCTTCTCTTCACCGGCAATTCGGCCAAGGAGAAGGCGGTCATGAGGTAAATTTCGAGACCAAACCACCTGGGCGGCATTTCTAGGGACATCAGTTGACCAAATGGTGTAACACAGCACGGCAGACTACGTTGCAGCTGCATACGTCTCGATCTTCACCGGCAATCCTATCCCCGAAATCAGCAACCGGGCCATCGGTGTGATCGAGCTCGCCCCCACAGGCGAAGAGATCGCCGAAGCACTCCGGAAGAAACACGGCGAGGAGCCTAAGATCTTCACCCAAAGCGTTGAAAAGGCTACAGCGGACTTCCACACTCACCGTACCTCCAATCATCCAGTCCTCTCCCTTCTCTCTGCAGCCTGGTTTTACCGCAAGCTTTGGGGAACAGGCGAATTAACGAGTATGCTTGGCTCTGATATTTGGGATGTTCCGGGGTACCGGAAGGCCACGGTAGACGATCTCATTGTTGAAGGAAAGGTCAATCCTTATCGGGATCTGTCCCGGTATCTACCGTATCTTGAAGAGGCTATGTTCTCGTGAACACCCCTTTGCTCGGCTACCCGTGAGTAAGAGCAGACTCTCCGAAACATATTTGAATACAGCCAAGTTTTAACGTACCGGTACTTTGTCTAGCATGGACCTGATGTGATGAAAAGCCAGTAAAATCTAAAGACTTTTGTCGACTAGTCATCTTCATCGTCACTTGCTTCGTGTGAGCGCCCTGACCATCGCGAAAAGCGAGCTGAGAAAGACGCTTTGGAACTAAGATGTCGAGTTTGATGTTATTGGCTTGGACGGTTTTATAAATCTTGGTGAAGATGTTGAACTTGTCAAAGCGGGAGGTATCGTTGGCGCCGATGTCCATGGTGGCGGATGGTTTTGAGGTTAGGAAGATGAAGAGGTTTCGAATTGATTCGAAGATATCCCACAAGTAAATGCGCAATGTCTGTGTTCCAAGTTATTTGCTGGACCCCGACATGACTTTGAGTAAACTGCTGGCCAGGAATAAATAGTTAGACAAACTCTAGGAACCGGGACCAAATGAATCTGCCGAGGTAGATATCGAGGCCATTCACGGTCGGATTCACCGACGTCACCGACTCTTCCAGGGTCTCCCCCTGCCAATATGGAATAAAGTTTTGTTGCGTGAAGAAAGCGCACGATTCAGCGTCATGCCTCATATTCCCGTGAGAACTGTGAGACATGTGTTCACGGGCTGCCTGGTTAGAGTCATTGGCCGGTTTGGAAGCCCGGGATGTCACCTCATTTCATTGGCTGACAAATGCTTTCCCTTTTGGGTCACTTCGCGACGCCTGCATTAGCGCGCAAAGCTCATTGGACGCATGCGTCGGCGGCTTTCAACCTCCTCATCGGACCGGAGAACGCCATGACAGTCGAAGGGATACTAATGCGACGTGATTAATAATGATATGTAATAAGCAAGATGGGATAGCCGAGCACTGGAAGGGGCATCCTCGTGACATCGCGCCTGTTTCGCGGTGCACCCTTACATTCATGCCACGCCGCCGTCCCCGACGTGTAGTCCGTACTCAAGGCCGCGTCGCTGTCGATTCGGAACTGGTGCATCACCCAGACGGCACCAGAGTCCCTGCCCCTTACCCATTCCTGCCCCAAAGCTGGTCAGCCGCTCGGCAGCCGTTGTCCACTGCTGCTTGCACCTGTCTTGAACTCTGAAGAACGACGATGCCGAGACACAAACGCAAGGCGTCATCATCAATACCACACCCACGACGATCCCGACGAGTCGCCAACGAGACCAGCCCCGAAGAGCATCATGATGGAGAAGACAGCGGTTCCGGTTGTGAAGATAACAAAGACGGAGCCTATGACACTGATGATTACCGACCCGAAGAAGAGGAGGAGGAGGAGAGCGAACACGAAGAGGAGGATGCGGCCGAATCAGAGAAGGACGGGGAAGACGAAGATGGAGGTTCAGATGGCTCCGAGAACGAAACTGACAGAATGGTAACAGTCATTCCCTACGAGACGTTGCGTCCGCTAGGCGGGGTCGAGTACGCACCGAGCAGACTACACAAGAATACCGTACTGTATTTGAAAGACCTCAGGGCCAACAACAAACGCTCCTGGTTCAAGAGTGAGCATACTAAAACGCGATGGATTTATATGCTAACGTCAACAGGCCACGAGAAGGAGTTCAGACGTGCTTCCAAAGATTGGGAATCGTACGTGGAAGCACTAATGCCCAAGATTATCGCATTCGACCCGACCATTCCTGAGTTGCCACCAAAAGACGTCATATTCCGCATTTATAGAGACATTCGCTTCAGCAAAGACCAGAGACCATACAAAGTTGGTGATCCCACCCTGTGAGACACGGCAGCGCTGGTAATAACTCGCGATATCTTCCCCTAGTCCCACTTCTCTGCCGCGTATTCTCGCACGGGTAGAAGGCGGCCGTATGCATGCTACTACATTCATCTAGATCCAGGGTCATCGTACGTCGGCGGTGGGCTTTGGGCACCAGAGCCACCAACCATCCAACTGATCCGCGAGAGCATCGACGAACGACCGGGAGCATGGCGTCAACTATTGAACTCTGGGACATTCAAGGCCACCTTCCTACCGAGGGCCAAAGGGGGAGTGGACGGAGCAATAAAAGCATTCGCTACCGTCAATAAAGAAGGTGCCTTGAAAACGAGACCAAAGGTAGGCGATGCATGACCTATATCCCGAATAAGCTGCTGACGAGGCCAGGGCTTTCCCCAGGACCACCGGGATATTGAGTTATTGAAGCTCCGCCATTATCATGTGGTAAAGCCGATAGAGGACGACATATTCACCACGGAAGGGGGACAAGAGAGGGTAATTGACATGATCAGTATTCTCCAGCCATTTGTGAGTCACGCCAGGCAACTAGATAATTACCATACTTACCGACTCCAGGTCCTCTTTCTCAACAGTATCATTATGCCCGACCCCGAGGATCCCTAAAGCGTTGCGATAGCTCTCCTGATCGGAAACGACCGACATGAGACTGATAGCTGCATGTCCGCGAACAAATATAGACTTGTGGTTTTGAAGATGGCTCGGCAACGTTCACAATGGCTGGGTAGGCACAAAGGCGGGAAGCATCAAGCGTGTTGTAGATCAAGGCACCACTCCTTTTGCATCGGGATATCTATTGCTCCACTTCTTTGTCTAGTCCGTTCGATGTGTACTGAGAGACGGACTGGGTTTTAAAGACGCCGGATGAACACTGATCTGTCATATCTCGGCGACTCAATCCCCTCCATATCAACGTAGCCGTAGACCTCCATCTTATCATCATTCGCCAGCTTCCCCTCCCACTTCTTCGTACTCTGCTGAAATGCCTCCACAACGTCTTAGCGGGTCCGATTCGTGCCCGCAAAGACGGTCACTTGCGGCCAGAACCCGAGCCCTCGAGAGAAAAACGACGCATCGACCAGTGCTGCCGCGACAGCATCGACGTCAGGGCTCTCGCTCTCAGCCTCAGCTTCTCCCGGCGCCAAAAAGACCGAGCCGAGGGGGGGCCTCGGTCGGTTCAAGAGCAGGAACGGCTGCAAGGAGTGTAAGCTGCGGAGGGTCAAATGTGACGAGACCTTTCCCGTGTGCCTGCGGTGCCGGCGACGAGGCTCCCTCTGCCAATCGATGCCCCGCCTGGCTCAGTGGCAGACCGAGATGCCCTGGCTCGACAACGTGCAGGTCCTTGATCCGTGGGGCGGCAAGGTGAACCCCAACAAGAGGCTTCTCCAGCACTAGATGGAGAAGACCAGCCAGATGCTCTGCCTCAACACCGAAAACAACCCCCTCTCGTTTCCCCTCCTCCAGTATCTCGTCGCCTCTCCCTCGCTCGTCCACGCCGTGCAGAGCGTGAGTGCTGGCATGAGCACTACTTTAGCCAGTCCAACCTTGGTACGTGCCTGGAAGAACGAGGGCATGCCCTGGCATTGGTCAGGAAGGAGTTCCAGGCGGGCAATTCCTGTCGGTCCCCAGCCTGCTGACCGTGTTTCTACTCGGCGTCTCCTCACCGTGGACTGAGTCGCGGCCAACATCCTTTGCCAAGGAGCACCTGATGGGAGCCCGCGCTGCCCTGGATGCCATTCTCGCCGATGAGCAGAAATCCAGGACCCTCTAGCTCAGTACATGTTGGGGTGGTACCTGTACTGGGATATGACGTGCTCGTTTATCGCAGCCCCGAACGAGCTGAAGACGTTGAACACCCCGCAGATATATGCCGCCATCCAGAAATCGCGCAGCTCCTTTAACCCCATGACGGGGTTCTCCATGGAGCTGTACTACCTCCTCGCTTGCCTTGGCAGGCATTGCCGCCAGGTTCTCGACGGCGGCCCTCCCGACCCCATTCTTGAGATGACGCTCGAAGCTGAACTCCTAGCTTGGAACCCAATTCACGACGACCGAAGCCTCGTCGACCTCAGCATGCTCAGGGGATCCACGCTCAGGGGATTTCCCTTACCCTAAGGCATAGTCCTACTCGGCTCAGGGTTAATGGCAGTGATATAGAATCCCCACATGCGTATAAATACATTACGAACGGCTTCCTCCTCTATATCGGTTCTAAGGCAATTATCCATCCAGTACAGGCCATAGTTATATAGACTACTATAGCCTTACTATTCATACTGATCCTAGTAATCCGTAATGCTGAACTTCTTACTTAGTAAAATATCCTGAAAGAGGCAATATTAGTGATAGAAGTGGAAAGCGGTAATGTAAGGGTTTTACTGCAATAAGCAGCGCAATAGAGCCATCCTCTCCGGCTTAGTAGTAGCTAGCCAGTCATCATACTGGGGCATGTGCTAATAGAGACTCCGCTAGTGTAAATCTGCTAGGCTAAATGTAATAAATGCACTAAGATAACCAAGGTTATAAGCATAGGCCTCGAAGTCCTGCCTCTTTTTATTCTAGAATGGACGCATACTGCGAATAGAAACCGCATGTCTTATAATTGAGTTAATCAGCGCCTGCGCCTCCGGGTCCTCACTATGTTCGAGCGCCTGAATAAGTTACTCTTGCGTGAGCGGCTAATGCTTCTTATTATATTGCTTCATGAAGAATCTAGACTGTGAACATGCCTATAACCGCATTAGTGTGTTAAAGGCGACGAAGCGGCAGGTCGAGTAGTATGCAAAATGCTCGTCATACTAGCGCATCGCGTGCTCGATGTAATCCCTATAATTAATAGAGCGTAACCAAGGTTCAACAAAGTCCGCTCTACTGTCTGGAAAGAGGCAGGGAAAGGCTAAGGAGGGCAGGGCGTGCGACCGGTTGAACTCATTGATCGGCATATGGCGTATGTTCAGGAGCTCCAGCTCGTATTGCACTTGAGTCTGGGATCTTAGAGGAAGCCCCTGGCCATCTTCCGGTCCTTCAGCGAGAATGGTCCGGAGGGCATCGAGCTCCGTATCTTTGGCTAAAAGATCTAGTACTGCAACCTCGTCCTCGAGGTCTGGTTCTGCCTCCTGATCATCCTCAGGTCTAATGTCTGTAGCATCCACCTGACTTCAAGGGATAGTATTTAGAATATTGCCGTCCTGAGGCAATTGACTCAGCCGCTCTTCGTTAATGACGATGCATCGATAGCCAGGATGATAATACTAGAGGTAGTTAAGCCATATAGTAACCGGCTGGTAGCGCATACGGAACTAGTGGGTAAACTGTTAGCTAAGCATTGCATAAGATGATATATTCATAAGTCAGAGTAGCATAGTGTTTAACTCATAAGGCAAAAGCGGGAGCTAGTAGTATACTAAACCAACCTTACGGAGAAAGTAAACTACATATTCCTGATATTTATACTGCTGGCCTTATATAAGCATAATGTTTACGTGGACGTAAACACGGGCAATTAAGGACTCTTCGGTAGGTATGAGCTGGGGCAATTCAGTCAGTACAGGGCCAAAATCGAGCTAGTTATCCGCAGAGAAAAAGTACGGCTCGTCAGGGCAACGCTCCTCATCCTTTTAATAGTAACACGCACAAATGCCTTCTGAGTCTATCTTCATCTAGAACCAGCGCTCTTAGCATTTACTATAGTATTACATCTAGTCACTATTAAGCGTGGTTTAGAACTCGCGAAGGATGGCCTTATTGCAGTCAGTTAAGGCGCAAGCGTCGAGGTCCCCATTCTACACCGGATCTTATGCGTAGAATACTGCTGATTATTTAAGTGAAATCATCACTGGACTCCGATACTGTCGCGGCGGCCGTGGAGGTTGAGCTTGCGTCTGAGATTTTCTCGGCCGCCCTCCCGTACTAGGGGCAGGGCCACGACGACTACGATGACCATAAGACGGCTGTGCAGAAGGCTGCCTCGAGCGACAGCGAAGAGGGCTTTTGCTTACCGTGTCATCGTCGTTCTCGTCATTCTCGTCTTTATCCCCTGGTTCAGAATCGCACTCTACCCCCAGTTGCTCGAGATACCTCCGTAGCCGAGCAGGCGAGAGAAGCAAATTAAAGTAGTCATCGGCGTTAATATCAGATTCAGAGAATTCTCCTATATCACCCATATTTATCCCGTCCCGTTCTGGACAGGCGCTATGACCGTCGGCTAATACAGTGGTTAGCCTGTATAATGATGATGATTATGGCTAGGGATACCTTCTCCAGGCTTATGAGGAACTGTAAAGACGCTTAGTTAAGATATTAAAGGAGTCAGGGAGACAGTCTCCCCTGCACAGCGCCGTGAACAATAGTCACACTATATAGCCACCTGCTTTGCCTTCGCCTCGGCCTTAAAAGCATTATCTTATAAGTCCTTCCCGCCCTTATGGAACTTAGAAGCTAAGTAAGAGTACTCAGTATTAGTTATACTGCTTAGGACAGGAGATGGATTAGAATATGAGGCGATTTGATCGGTTATTAGCTATACAGGCAGTGAGGGAGCAAGAGTCCGGAAGTTACGCAAGCTTTGTTAGCAGGGTTCAAAGCCACTACACTCCACTACACATTCGAGGATATGGAATTGATGTGGATAATGACTAAGATCATGGCGGTAGAATGGATGGATATGGATCCATTATGGATGTGAATCCACAATGTGGAAAGGATTTCCTTATGATGAGCAAGGGACTTACTCCCTTGCATAACTCGACCCCTGGCATATCGCTATCATTCCCTCGAAGGTTCTGTCAGTATCTGATCCAACTGCCCGATCAATCCTGCACGTAGCCAACTGCGTAAAGTCTGGCATATGCCGATAGTTAAAGCATCTAGCCGATTCCTAAGCCTCGTAACCATCTGCCCGGCCACTGAAAATAACCTCTTACACTCTGCTGATATAAGGGCTACAGTCAGTAAATCCAGGGCCATCCTACTCAATTTAGAGTACTTGAGCCGCCTGGTGTGCTAGTACTCGTATGGGTTAGTAACGAGGGCGTCAGAATCGTCGATATTGCGTTACCACTGATCGTACTCATTAAGATCCAACCCTCTGTATAATGACGAAAGAGATACCCCGGCAGACTCGTCAATAGCCTGATTCTGAAGAGTTAGCCCTCGTTTGCTATTACGCCAGGCTGTAAACTTGTTCCTTGAGGATTTAAGACGTTTACTTACAAGTAAATCAGAGTCTTGATCTTTAGAAAATAAGTCCTTGTATTCGCATTCCTACAGATCCTGAACAATCGCTTTGGCTTTAATAATCCACGTCCGCCGCTTAGCATCATCACCCTATAGATCGTCGAATAATGCCCAGCGGTAAGCAGGATGGAGAGCTGCCGCGCTATAAATCATAGGACTGTTATTAAGGTATTAATAGTACTCATCGAGCTTTATCCAGCCTAGGTTAATATTAATAGCGAGATGCCCGGAGTCAGGGAGGCCAACGGCTATCTTTTTGACGGATTCGAAGGACTCGAGAAGATATTCGTATGCGTGAAGAAGATCCCAGCTTATACCTTCGAGTCATGGCTCGGTTAGCCATACTAATTACAGACTAACTCCATCTAGCCAGGACTTACTGGATAATAGAAGCTCAATCTCATCTTCTCGACTTTGCTTTTAGTGTTTCCTCTGTCCATCGCCCTCTAAGGCTTTGACTACTAGCTGAAAGTCTAGTAGGATATCGCGGAGCGCCTGGAGCACACGCCAGTCGCTGCTTGAAATCCGGTTCTCTTCCTTCAAAAAGAACAGCATCCTGGCCCCCTTCCTAACAGAGCCACTTTTCGTAAGATTCGCTTTGTTCCACTCACTTAACGCTCGCTGGATAAAAGGGTCGTAAAACGGCTGCAAAATAAGAGCCTGGTCGATCATGGCTAACTGGGAGAGCCAACGAGTAACGTTATCTAATATAATGCTAACAGGATCATGGCTTTAGATCACTGGATCGTCGGATAGTTGGGATTCGACCTGCTGGGCCTTTTTAAGGACGTCGGTCCAGATATCGGATCTGTTAATCTCCTATAAATGCAGTTAAAATAAGTCAGAAATAGGAAAGTCAGAAAACATTATAGTAAAAATAAGAAAAATATCGGCTTACTATAGCGAAGTTATGCTATTTACTCACTGGACCCCTTTTGCGCCACTGCTTATATTCCCTCGCTGCCGTTAATTGGCCATCGTAGATCTGTTGCTCGAACGCGTTTGGATCTTAGCTAAATCGTATATATTTCACTACTATATTAATAACATAGCTAATGCAGCAAACCCAGCGCTTCTTCCAGTCGAATCCTAGCTCATGGCCCAGCTCTTCCATCATTGTTTTATTATTCGAGGCGTTATCTAGCGTAAAGTCGCTCAGCTTATCCCCAATCTCGAACTCCCGGACGATATCGAGTATCTGCTTAGCGATATTTTCGCCTGTGTGCCGGCCTAGTAGCTCCAGAAGGCCGAGAGCGCACTTCCGGGGCCTGTTATCCAGATCCCTGAATATACAAGTAACGCCGTAAAGAGCATGCCTGTTCTTGGATCGCCATCCATCAAACTGGATATAGATCTGGCCTGGGCTCTTCTGAAGCGTCTCTCGTACAGCCGATTTATTCGCGTTGAATTCTCTTTCGGCGATCGCTCGCACCGTTACATCGGATATGTGAGCTTCTGTAATGGAAACAGAAGGGTTAAGATATTCGAAGATCGCTCGCAGGTTAGGATCTTTCGCAGTGGTGAACGATCGATTTGTGTTAACGATCTAGTTAACGATTATCTATTGAAACGCGGCTTTATTAAACCGCTTGATTAATAGATTCATTATTTCTTAATCGCGGGGAACTTCTGGATTTAATCGAAGTAATATAGCAATTAAGCGGGCGGGTGTTACAACAGTAGATTTTAGGGGCTGCCTTTTACCTAAAGGATCTACTATGCCGTTGTGATCTTTGAACAAGTGGCTCTCAGCGTTCTGCAGGCCCTTATAGTTATAATTCTTCGGCTTCGGATCCTTCCGTTTGATATACATATAATAGACCCAGCGGCATTCCTTCGTTGCTATATTCTGAATGTTATACCTAAATCGGTAGACCCATTGGCGCGTGTGGCCATCTCTTTCGGACAAAGTCCAGCCTCTAAACAAGCGAAATAGCCGTTATTCGTCTTCTTCTGTTCTTTCGGGGATCGCTGCCGTCGATTTCCCTTGCGCAGGGAGCTCGAGAGTAGGTCGGGAATCGGGCTGATAGTCGGCTATTATGATACGATATTCGCAGCTTGTCGCCAGTCAGAAATGAGCTAAAGTACCGGTAGTTAGACGCATTAGTATTATCAGACAATTAAAATCTATATAGTCGAAGGTCTAATAGCATTAGCCAATTGATAAGAATTATCAGAGGAACGCATCCTCCATAAGGAAATGCACAGGATCGTACAGCTCTTTATTCCGCCAGTCAGGCAGCTAAAGTCACGAGCAGCATCATAGGAACAGCTGAACAGACATTCCAGGTAGCTTAATACCAGTAGGGAACAGGTATGTGTTGTCTTAAATCTAGCATATTAGTTAGTAAATACTTTAAACTCAACCTATTAACTAGGTATTCTGTAGTATTTATAAACCTCCGCTAGGATTAGGAAATATCCACTGCATTCCACAATTTCCACATGTGGCCTGGCTCCCGTGGAGTGGTAGTAAATCCATAACTGGGTCTGATGGAATGGAGTGTATTTGATATGGATCCACATGTGAGTCCATATGTGGGTTTTCGTGGAGTGGCTTTAAACCCTGCTTGCGGGTCGTATGCGCGCGCTACCTCCTGGAGTCTTTGATGGTTCGCTTTGCCGTAGCTGGGGAAGACGTCCTGGGACTTTCCCGCGTAGTTGAGGTGCTTGAAGCCGTGATAAAATCCCGAGTCCCTGGCTAGGGCGTCCACGTCTTCTATGAACTGGTGGCTCCACTCCTCGATGAAGCTGTCAAGAGCGGGGTTGATCCAGGACACGGTTGGGGAGATGAGGAACAGGGGAAACTCGCCCGCCTCGAGGCCTAGGGCGTTGCCGCCATTGCGCTTCATCGCTTCCGTCATCGTTGACGTGATGGGCTGGATTATGAGGGCGGCAATGACAAACTCGCCTTGTGCAAGCCCCTCCGTCGTGATCTCGTCCGAGTATTCGTCGTAGAGCTCCAGGATCTGATTCATGAAGATGCCACTGGCCACGCCGTCACGGACCATCGTCGCAAACCACGTCTGTCTGACCGTGCAGGCCGACGAGAACACCGAGATGGTTCGAGATGTTGGTGACGATGGTGTCATTCCTGATTTGCTCCGGTATGCGGGCAAGGCCCTCAAAGGTGTCGAAGATTCCGTCCGGGGGCGAGAGGTGGTTCACGTGGTATGCATACGTTGACAACATGGGTGGGACCGAGGGCTCAAACCTCCCAGTGATGAAGAGAATATGCGCATCCTTGTCGCGGTGCAGCACCTCACTGGAGATACCCATGAAGGTAATGAGGACTTCGTAGGTCTTGGACTGTGGCCAAAAGGTGATTTTTCCCCAAACGTCGCCCTGTTCATAGACGTCAATGTCGAAGCGTGTGACGATGCCGAAGCTCGCGCCACCACCTCCCCTGAGCGCCCAGTAGAGGTCCTTGTTCTCCGTTGGGTTTGCGTCGACAATGTCTCCTGAGGCTAGCACGATCTGGAAGTTCTGGACGTTGTCGCAGGCAAGACCATGCCGACCGGAGAGGTAGGAGATGCCGCCACCCAGGATTAGGCCGGAGACGCCGACGTTTGCGCTGCGGGCGCCGACTGCAGCGAGGCCCATAGGGTCGAGGGCCTGGGAGACATTGATCCGGCGGAGACCCGGGCCGATGGATGCCATGGTGCGGTCCTCCGAGACGATGATGGAGTCCAGCGCCCGGAGGTCGATCGTGACACCGTGTCGGATGCTCGAGCCCCCCGGGAAGGTGACGTGGCCGCCCGACTTGACGGTGAAGAGCGTTCCTCGAGAGGTCAAGACCTTCAACGTCTTTGATACATCCTCGGCGGAGGAAGGAAGGGCGAAACAAGGAGGTTCCAGTTCTGACTGTCTCAAGGACCAGTAGTTGTTCGACAGGCTGTATTCCAGGGTGTCGGGGTAGACGACTCGGCCGGGTAGCACATCCTCGATGGCCTTGCACTGCAGACGCGTCAGCGAGAGTTGCGCATATGCGCGCAGGCGGGCTTACCGGAGCTGCATGGCTGATGGGCTGGGTCTCGGGGCAACGCGAGGCTGGGAGCAGCGCCCCAAGCACAAGATGGGCGAGAATATGCGTCTGCATCGCTGCTGTCGTCTGCTGGGAATGGGCGAAAGCAAGTCAAGCAGGCTGGGCCTAGCTCTGGTATCGCTCGACCTCGGCCTTATAGATGCGCTGGCATACCCCTCCATAATCCCCGTTCCCTTCCGCGGGGCATCACCTGTGAGACATCGGAAGATATACGCGGATTACTTGCGCAGAACACCTGCAGCTTCCCGACGAGTAGCGGGTGAGTCTGACCTTTCTTGTGCTACCCGCTGACAGGCTTATTCAAGCCTATTTTCTCGGCGTCGTCCAGCCGCGGCTTCGGGAGATGGCATGTCGGGTGCCGATCTACGCCACGGGCTCACTCAAGTGCAGGTGGGCCGCGGGGTCCGCGGCGATAGCCTGTTGAAGCCCGGTGCATTGCGGCCTGCAGCTGATGTCGAGAGGTGCTTGGTGGGTGTATTGTGATTGTTGCAGCCATGGTGACACACGTCTCATCAGATCGTGAAATCGAACGTCTGGCCATCAGGCATCTCGTTGATGCTCTGATCCAGTATGGACCAGTACACCGTGTCGATGCCTTGAAACACCCAGCCCTCTGGATCAGCGGAGAGATTCGAGGGAAGGAACAGTGCCTCGCCCTCTCCAATCCCAAACAGCGAGTCCGAGGCATCCGGGGTCTGGAGCCCAAACTGATCTGGCTCGAGGGAAAATGGCATTTGCTTATGGACACCGAAACCACCACCCTCGCCGCTCAGACCAAAAGAAGAAGCTGGGCTCCGGGCAAGGTTGGCCTTTTCCGGCGTAGTATGCTTGATGACGACGGTGCCCAGAAATGGGACCTTCAGCCTGAGCGGCTCCTGACCTCCCTGGCCCGTTGATCCCCGCATGATGGGGAGCAGCTGGTGCATGGTGTCGGCAGACTCGATGGCCAGCCTATCCTGCTTGTACGACGACATGTCGCGGAAGATCAAGATCGCCCTCTCGAGCAAATCCCTGTCTGCGGCCATCTCGCCGGCGTCGCCCGAGACGCGCTCTAGGTAAGTCATCGGCAGGGTCATGCCGGCGATGAGGGCGGCGTAGTCGATTGGTCTTCCAGCCATGATCATGCGGCTACTTGTGCGGAATGCCAGGAAACGGTCCAGCACGGCCTTGCTCGCGTTCTTGCAGGCTTTCCGACTGGCCTCGTGCTGCTGGGTGTCGTGGTTTTGAACGAGGTAGGGGAGGTGGAGGAGGAGAAGCAGCGTGTAGTGCTGAACCTGGAGTTTTGTGACGACACGGGCCATGAAGTGCGTCTCTGGTGTGAAAGATGGTACCTCGCTCCGACCCAGTGAGAAGTCGGGTATCTTCCACCAAGATGCTTCCATTTTGTCGGAGATGCACCTCATCTGGTAATCAATGCTCTGCGTCATGGAGCGTGCATCGGCAGACCTAAGCTGGAGATCATTTCTTCCAGCGATCCGCTTGCACACAACAGCATGCTCGGCCTCGAGCTGATCGAGAGGCGTTTCCCAAGGCAGAGAGCTGGCGCGGGAGAAGGCGTCACTCTGAGAAGCGACCGGTAACCCAAGGATGATCGAGTGGTAGCGGTCGGCGCAGTTGAGGCGGCGCCACAGCACTGCCATGGACGGCGGCGCACGAGGGTCGCTCGTGCCTGCACATGATCGGACAGGCCTCCGTGCCGAGGACTTGCTGTCGATGCCCATGAGATGGCAGAAGCTCAGCGCGCGACGGTTCGTCATCCAGGCCCTCCGCAGGTGGCCCGCGTCTGCCTGAAACATGCCGAGGAGAGCCAGGGTCTCGATACCCTCGGCGCACGAGACCAGTTCGTCATCGTTGGCCACGAGAGAGCTCACGGCACCAACCCATTTTCCCACGTACTCGCACACTGGGTAGCCGGGAGGGAGCTTGAAGCGAGTGACGTCAAAGTTGGGCGGCAGGGACTGCATGCAAATGGCGTACTGCATGAGACGCCTGGCGATGATGACGGGATGGGCGTCGGTTGAAGGCCAGCTCGCGGAGGCCAAGGACCATTTGGGCTCGACGAGGCCGGCGATCTTGTCGTCGCGGGTGTGTGAGAAGGATAGCGCCCAGGTGACGCCGGGACTGTTGTGTGCAAGAACGCTGCGCAGCTGGGGCGGTGGGAGGAGGGAGTAGATGTGGCGGGAGAGCTGGGCACGATGCTCTCGGGTGCTTTTGTGGTGGGCGACAATGTATGGGTGGTTGACGGCTTCCTCGGATAGAGACGGATCGACGGGCATCACCGACTGCTCACGGGCCGTGCTTTCGTCTTCATGCGCGGTACCGTTTGCCACGACAGCAATTTCATGGGCGTGTGTCGCTGCTGAATGGTCCAGTAGGTCTCGCGTCGAGACGGTGGGATAAAAGGCGGCCGGGAGGCCGGATGCGGCGGAAGCTGTTGCTCGTGGCCGAGAGACCTCCGGGGGTGATGGGCGACCATGTTGGGGGGTTGGAGAGACATGCTCGGTGTATTTCTGTGATAGACAATCTGTTCCGCGATCCACGCAATTGATGCAGGTTGTGTCTCTCGGGTTGTTGAAGCTGCACTTGACTTTGCGTCTGCGACCTGCTCATTTGTCAGACGAAGGGATGATCGTGCTGAGCGGCGCGGAAGACACACATTCCCAGCAACTCCGGGTGCCCTTTCTCACCGCCCGTCTCCGAGAGGTTGGTTCGTTCGATTCTGGGGGCGACAGCATAGCGGGCTGTTGGAAAGTATGATGCGACGTGGCTATTGAAAGTTGATGACGTTGGAGAAGTGAAGTCAGTTGGAGAAGTGAAGTCAGTTGGAGAAGTGAAGTCAGTTGGAGAAGTGAAGTCGGCTGGAGGTGAGCAAACTCCGCCGAGGGTCCACCGTGTTTCAAGCAGTTTGCACACAGTCCGAGTCCGAGTCCACTCCATGAGTCGGAACCCGGGCAGTTTACGGATACTGGTGCAGCGATCGAAGTGGAACCAGTAAAATGGGGCGGGCACGAGTAGGGACTTTATACTGGCGACGTGGAGGTTTGGGACAGAAACGCCTTTCTATCCCCCCGATTTTCCCATGCATCCATCATGAATTCCGCACCACACCTGCGCACCTCTTAAGCACCTCACCACCCTTGTCGACAGTAAGATCCCTCTCGACTGGGACCTCCGCGCAGCGCTGCCCATAAATCAAATCCAAACAAACAAACTGCTAAATAAATCAAACAAATAGAGCGAAATCTTATTTTAAATTAAATAAATATAAAACCCCGGATTTGAAATGCAATTTGATATATTTGATACGCAATATAGCGAGGTGGCCGAGCAGGTCCAGGCTAATGAGTGCGTAATAGTAGCCTACCCAGAACTTACTACGTTATTTATATACTGATTAGTCTGACTAATCAGAGTTATCTTAAAAATGCTAGTTAACGAGCTACTTTTCTTTATAATTAAGAGGCCCAGAACTAGAAGTCGCTTCTTATTATCCTTATTCCTTATAAGTTCAGTACGCGTTTTAGGGAATTGTTTATATCAAATATTAGGGTGAAAATTGTGTATTTTCCCTTCTGCCCCTATGTCTTGAGGTTTCAGAGCAAGCTTTATATACCCTTTCTCTTCTGTATAGAATCAGCTAGAAGCTGATTGCTAAGCCTCGTGGCAATAGGTGGCAATAGGTAGCAACTTTCGCCTCTGACATATCTGACAGTTTACTTGCTTTTAACGCGTGCTAGTGCGGACTGATACATGCCTAACGACACCATGCTTCCTTCTCCACCCTCCGCCTTTGCTCTTCTCCGACTGCCGAAGAACTTGGCAAGTCAATTCGAATCGACGACGCAGACGGCATTGCCAGACCATCCCACCGTTGCAGATCTCCTACAAGCGGTATGGAGGAATAAACGATATGTTCTGGAAGAGTCCTTATCTAGAAAGGGGTCAAAGGGCCGGAAGAGCTGGATCAAGCGCTATGGTTTATTTCTTATTGAACTAGATGCTAACGACAGCCCGTTGAACCCTTACTGGGCCTGCTATTTATGCGATGCGAAGGGCCAGCCTGAGTTCTTCGCCGCTACTACTACTAGTTCAGCAGCTGACCACCTCCGCAAGTACGTTATACGTGAAGCATCGTCATCTTGAGCATTATTGATAAGTGTAGGTCATACTGGATCTTCGAAAGTAGCTAAGGCGCTAATATAGACCTATTGACTGATGACTCTGATCGGGCTAAGTGACTATGCTTGCACTATAGCGCTATCCTATGAGCTAAGGTTAAGATTGTCTGAGAACTAAGCCTAGGACTTCTGATTAATGCTGACGTTCCCTTTTCTTTCTTTATGGATCCATTCTTTAAATAGCTCGTGTGGCAGCTCGACCCTCATTTATTAGGCCAGATACTATGGAGCTAGTAATCGATAAGCTGTCTGCTGGACGATATATATAAGTCTAAGAAAGACTAGGTTAAGTAGGAGCTTTTGGATGCTTTTATTAAAATTCATCTTAGGTTCGACCTCTAGACCTCGCCTAATTAGTACACTATAATAGCGGTTATAGCTCACTTCTTTAACTGCTAAAGCTACTACTAGTCGCGCCTACTAGCACTTTAATGCTAGCTTGGGTGTTATAATAAGGAAAACCTTATTATCATACTTTCATAAATCGTTTAAGAGTGGAAAATAGAGGACTGAGTTAGAATAGTAATCTTAAATAATATGTCTTCTAATAATAACTGTCTCTAATATTTCTATAGAATTCTTAATATAGGAATAATACTAGTGGACATACGTGCTAAATGCATGCATTACTATGGATATATATTAAACTTAGTAGCTCATACGTTCTTCTATAGGGAAGATTTTAAGGCTTTTAAAGCCAAGTCATAGGTTTTTAACCTTCTCAGCCGCCACGAGAAAGACCTATAGTACTAGAGAAAGAAAGGGCCAGTAAGAAAGCTTTATATGATTATTAAGTTTATTAGATCGTCCCTTTAGAAATGCAAGCTCTTTAAGAGGATCGTATATAAGAATGACGAAGCATAAGGCTTTCTCTTAGTAGGCGAGTCTATAATAGAGCTAGAGGTTATCCTAAATAATGACATAAGATAGAATTCCACTTACCTTATAGTCACTTAAGCGCTTATTAAGTAAGGAGATATTAGGGCCTTCTTAATACATCCGGATATAGAGGGATGGCTACCCTAAGGTAATATTTTAAAAGGTAATAACTAGAGGCTTTTAGCAGAAGTTAAGCATATCCTTAAGCCATTCTATCTATAGACTATAAGAGCGTAAGGGTGGGGTAGTGAGGGAGGCTATGGATGCCTTTAGGAGGTGATGACAGGCATGGATTATTTACTAGAACATTTAGAGGATTAGAAGCTATTCTATCATGCTGCTCCGGACGAGACGGCGGAAAAGAGTGCTAACTCGCAGGTGAAACTGCCTCGAGGGCGACTAGACTGAAATCGCCAGCTCCTTGCTCGATTTAAGGACTGTAAGATGGACATGCAGCCGCGAAAGCCATAGGAGAGCCCCTTTCCAGATCGTGACCGGAGAGGACATAGTGGACAGAGTAAGGCGTCCGGATTATCGAAGATTGAAGACATGGGAAAAGATTATTGATACTATATGAGGCTCTCTATTACGACGGCCTAGCAGAAGCTCAATAAGTATTACACTAAGCTAGGGGAGTCCCCGTTATTTACTACATCTATCATTCTGCATCCAGCTCTTAACATAAGTTACCTTAAGATGAACTGGGCTACAGAAGAGCAGCTTGTATAGGTGAGAGACGCTAAGATGGGTCTATCCGACTACCTTAACTGCTAGTATCATTATAGCCGGCCGATAGTAACGGATGAATAGCAAAAGGCAATTGTAGAGACTATGATATTATTATGCGTATTATATAAAATATATAAGGATAGTGTATTTAAATAATAGGTGAAAAGCAGGAAAGCTTGAGTAATAGTAATGGGTAGCGAACTTGAGCGCTATTTATAGCTAGAACTATAAGAAACTAAGGATCTAATCGAATAGTGGATGGCTCACTAGGGACCATTCCTAGTGCTTAGCTAGCTAGCTCTTAATATACTTACTATCCTAATAATAGTAACTGATTGTAAGAAGTCTTTCAGCCTTACTAAGTTCATGTTAATATCGCAAAGACTTTCGATGAGTGTAGAAACATTAGAGAGGCTGCAGTGCCTTAAGAACTAGATCAGGCATAGTGCTATAAAGCTTAGCGTTACTATACCTAGGACAGATAGGTTATACTGGGATATTAAGAGTAGTATGGAAAGTACAGATATTGGGATTTGAAATATTTGATTAAATATTCTAAATAACAAATCTGGCTTTGCAGGCCATCAAATATTTCAAATATGACTCTGGATTTGATTTGTTTGATTTGAGGGCAGCGCTGCCTCCGCGATCTAGTCATCGACCCCAAATGCAACCTGGATGAGCGTGAGATGCGAGATTGTAGGACTATAGCGACATGCCTTGCCCGAGTGAAAAAGGCAGCCGTAGGTAAGATCGCACTGCTTGACCAGAATAAGGTGTCACCTACGGCTGCTTGCTTCATTCAGGCGAAGCACGTCGTTGTGGGCCTACTTTCTCACATCTCACGGTTACCTATTCAACCTGGCGAAATAAATCATATGAAGGAAACTAGAAATGCATTCATCCGTAGCGAGAAATAAACCCCCGCATTCATTTCAGGCAGCCCCTCAGACATTGAGATGGACGTGGATCGACTTGGACTGCACAAACTCCTTGATCGACTCGATGCCACTCTCCTTGCCGTAGCCACTCTGCTTCCACCCCGACCAGGGCGTGAATTTGCTAGGGTAGTGCGAGCCGTTGATGGACAGCGTGCCGACCTCAAGCTTGGAGGCGACGCGGAGGGCCCGGGAAATGTCGGACGTGAAGACGATGCCTGTCTCTAGTCAGAATCTGTAGCCATGTAAAAGAACGTCTTGTAACTCACCAGAAAGACCGTAGTCCGTGTCGTTGGCCTGCTCCACCACTTCCTCCTCTGTCTTGAAGGTGCGGATGACGAGGACAGGACCAAAGATCTCTTCCTTCCACACCCGGTTGTCCAGGGGAGGGTTTAGCAGAAGCGTCGGGCCCAGGTAGCTTCCCGGACGTTCACCGGCCTGCTTGCCATCAACGAGGACCTCGATGCCATCCGCCTTGGCACCCTCAATGTACTTGTTAACAAACTCGACCTGCGCCTTGTCGACCATGGGGCCCAGGAAGGTCGTCGGCTGGCTCGGATCGCCAATAGCTCCCAGAAGACCAGACCAAGCCTGCTTCAGGCTCTCGATGAAGGCGGGCGCAATGCTCTCCTGGACGAACAGGCGCGAGGCAGCCGAGCAGGTCTGAGCGTTGTTGGCGAGGAAGTTTTGCGAGTTGTGGCGGATGGCGTTCTCAATGTTGGCGTCGTCGAAGACGATGGAGGCTGACTTGCCGCCGAGCTCGAGGGTGACGGGCTTGAGGTTGCTCTGGGCCGCGGCGATTTGGACCTTGCGGCCCGCGGCGATGGAGCCGGTGAAGGAGATCCTTGCAATGTCCATGTGCGACGCGAGGAGGGCACCGGTCTTGCCGCCGCCTGAGAGGAGGTTGATCACGCCAGGAGGAAAGCCGGCCTCTTTGACGAGCTTGCCGAGAGCAATGGTGCTCAGGGGGTCCCTCTCGGATGACTTGTGGACGAAAGTGTTGCCCATGGCCACGGCGGGGGCGATCTGTGCGGTGTCAGAAGTGTTGTGGCTAAACCAACCCTAGAGTGCTCACCTTCCACCCAATGGACAGATGGGTGCCGTTCCAGGCGGAGATGCCGGCGCAGACGCCAAGCGGCTCGTACGTGATCATCTTGAAGAGACCGTCGCTGTCCTCGTTGTAGGTCTCGCCAGGGACCTTGTCAACGAGACCGGCGTAGTAGCGGAAGGACGTGGCCTGGGCTGAAACGAGCATGCGAGCCATGCTGACGGGGACGCCCATGTTGGTGGTTTCAAGGAGGGCGAGCTCGTCGGCGTTCTTCTCGAGGATGTCGGCGTACTTGATCATGATGGCAGCGCGCTCGCCGGTAGGAGTGGACCGCCAGGTCTTGAAGGCCTCCTTGGCGCTGGCGACGGCCCGGTCGACGTCCTCAGGGCCGGCGACCTGGACCTGGTCGGTCACGAGGGAGTTGTCCGTGGGGTTGTAGACGGAGAGCGTCTCCCCAGAGGACGAGGGGGTGTACTGGAGATACGTGAGATGGAGGAATGGGGCTGGATGGTGTAGAGCATACCTTATTGTTGATGAAGAGACCGGTTTCGAGCGCCATTCTGTGGGTGTTCGGGTGGGAGATGGTGTTGAGAGGTGCAAGTAGATGTGAGAAGGCGAGTAATGATGTTGAAAGACTGCGGAGGATAGACTGCTGGATGATGAGCAAAGGTTCTTGACGGCAGCCTCAACGCACCTTCTTATACTCTCACAGCACCTCCGCGTAACCGTAAACTCCGGTATGGTTGCACGACTTCGGTCGAACTCGGCCGGAGACCGGCCGGTCGATGCAGACTTGTAGAACATTTCTCGATGAGAAAATTCACTGGCCCTGTATATGGACACGAAGTGATGGTATTTACGAGGTTTGATCAACTCTCGTAATATACTGGCGAGTCCCTCTGCTGATCGAGCTGTTGTGGTCTCCATGATGGCGGCGACAGGGGCTCGGATGAACTCGGATGAAATCGGTCGAAATGAAGTCGGCATTGACGGCCCCAGGGGCTGCATCCGCGGAGGAGCTGGAACCCCTCTATTCCGGCTGACAGATCTGCAAATCAATGTTACTTCGTGAGGTCGCAGCCCAACGCATAATTTGAACGCGAAGGGATGGAGGAGAATGGCAGTCGTGATGAAAGAGGAGATGGAAAGACCCATTGTCGGAAACAGTGGATGCCAGTGGTCAGGGCGCTCAGAATTGCTGAGTCAGCGCTTGAGCTCGTTCAACCCCCCGCAGTTGGTGCTGCTTGCCGTCTACCACCCCGATCAATCAAGCAATCACTTCGCCGCCCTTGATCATCATTCGATTGCATTACTGAACCCGTACTCTTACCCATTCGACAACAATCCAGCGGATGTCTCCCCGTTCAGCCTCGCGCCAAATGGCGTAGCAATTCCAGCAGGAGCAACAGCTGAAGCCACAGCTTACCGGTACCAATCTAATCTTATCGGTACCGACCCAATGAGACAAGATGACCCAAGACCTCTAAGGATCAAAATTGGAACTCATGAACGGATTGCACATGTATCACCGAGTCTAGTCGTGCTGGAAAGTAATGGAGACATGTCTTGCCACTCGATCCGCCTGATGGCGAAACAGAATGACGAGAGCCGCGCCGAGGGGTTGATCTCCGCTCTCAACGACCACCTCAGCGATCTCCGATCCCTCCTGGGCCAGTCCAAGACACTCACACGCGAAGTCCGATACCGGATCACGCTGAACAACCCGCGGACATCCAAGGCGTTGGAAGTGGATTCGATTGACTTTACGACAGTGAAGCGGCTTGTGGTTGAGTTCAGCCCGAACGTGGACGCGTTTTGGCCGACGAATTGACCGATTGTACACCCCGACCTTTGCCGACGTGTTGCCGCGGTTGTGGTGTTCCTCCTGTCAAAGCTGGATCCCGAATCGCCGCTGCCGCCCCTGTTCGCGGGCGTGTTCGAGGGACAGCAGCCTCATCAGGAAATCCGGCTCTCGGGGAAGAAATATGTCAGCATCGCCCGCAAGTTGGGCGACCTTGGCGCGATCCTGTGGCTTCCGACGAGCATCCCTCCATCCACGTAGGCAACAAGACGCCCCCCTTCGAGTTCTTTCAAGAAACCAATTAGCCTTGGTTCTAACCCTTCATAGTTACGAGCGATATCTCAACATCGATGATGAGGAAGTCCTTGGCCACCTGAGATCTCTGGCCCCAAGCGCCGGACCGTACATGGATTTTCTGCAACGCCTGGTCCTCAATCAGCTTGCAAGTTAGCGTTCCTTGACGACCGGCCAAATCACTACACACCAGACGACTGACGCATTTATTTAGGTTTCTCCATCTCTCATTACAATCTCTTTCCGGACAACAGCGACTTTCTCCCGACCTCGGACCAACTCATCCTGCTGTTTGCTGCTCCGGAGGATGTGATATCCCAGATCCCGTTCTAAGGAGCGTCCGCCTTCCGCAAAGGCGTTGGAACGCCGAAGGGGGCATGGCAGGCAAACGCGCCATAGAATTTGGCCTCCCAGCTGACATGATGGAGCTTTTGTCGACAGATAACGCTCTCGAACAGATTGAGAGAACCTCAGGCGCCATTACGAAGATTGTCCTAGACGACGGCACAGCTACATGGTCTCTTTCTCGAGAAATGAGCGCGTATCTATCACAAGCTATCCGTCCTTCAACGACGGATCAGATCGGGCAAGTGGCTCTGAAGCTCATTTGCTTTTCCTGTCCTCCATGTTACGAGGGGAACGTGAGCTGGTAGGCACTCTTGGATTCGGTGTGGGAACATGAGGCACTGACCATCATTCACAGGTCGGCCCCCTCAAAAGAGCACTGTGGCCGATATTCATGAGAGCATTACAGACATTCAAAGTGGAGGCATCGTTCAGAGTTCCTACCATCGAGGCGGTGTTCTACTTTTGCGAGAGGGACTTAGTTGACATCCGCCACGTCGCTCTCGAGTAAGCAAAGGGGCTGCTGAGAAAGTCAATGCTGTATTACCTCCAAGCCTCGGTGACACTCTTCCGCAGCGTCCTGCACCGTCTGGACGGGGATTTTGTCAAATCGGAGGCCGCCATTCGCGATTTTACCTTCCGCGGTCCCCGACCGTAGACGCGCCGCGACAGGGCCCTGCTCGGGCGGCTTCACATCTCGCAGGTTGACAACAAGATCCGCTGCTACGACAATGACGTTTCCAGCTTCATCTACAAGTGGTCGGCAGAGCATCCCCTGTCCGACCTAGACATTGAGGCCATGTCGCGGCTGCAGAGTGCGGCAGCGCGCTTCTTCCAATCGATCGGGGAGTTCAGCAAGGCGAGGGCGTCCCTGGAGCAGTTCATGGCCTTGAACACCGAGGCCAGGCCCCTGCGACCCACCACGCGGCAGCTTCTCGTCTGCAGGCTTGCCGACGTGTACTGCGAGATGGGCGAGCACTCCACGGCCATGGATATCCTAGGCCCGGAGCTCGACAGCATGGTCGTCTCAGACCGGCCGCGACGAGTGGTCCGAAGGCTTCTACTCGCACTAGCCGAGGCGAATATCGGACTGGGAAGGCTGGACGCCGCGGAAGCGGTTCTTGCGGAGGCGAGGTGCGCCATGCCGGAAACGCCGCATGACCTGTGGGACGAGCAGCTGCATATGCGCATGTTTCTGACGGCGGCGCGCATCATGCACATGAGGCCCGGCGGGAATCCCGCAGAGGTTGTGAGCATCTGGAGGGTTGCCTTGGAGGAGGTGGGACGCATGAGCACGCTAAAGGCCAAGGGCGGCTTCACTGCGGCCATGGTATATCTCTCTATGGCGCATGCGCAGCTGGCTGCCAATGACAGGGATGGGGCACGGCTCGCTTGGGCGACGGGGACGCAGATTCTTACGACTGAGCTGTGCGAGTTCTTCATTCCCATCGTCCCGACAAAATGGTTGCACCGGATCGCGACGGATCTTCGGGAGCTGCAGGGCTGGTCGTGTCGGGTAAAATTGCCTGGTGGGAGGCCAGACCTGACGTGGTCCTGGGTGCATGCGGCTACGGAACATGTCACCATTTCTCTCTCTATCATTATGCGGATGCGATGATTGCGATGCACTGACAAGCTATGGGATATGCCGCAACAATTCAGTCAAATTCAAGTACCGAGAGAAAAGGTTCAGGTATTCAACGTGTAAGGGCATGGTAGCCTGTGGAGGAGAGTGATCCAACCCGCCTAGATGGAATACCGAATGAAGAGAACACAGGCAACAATGACCAGGCTGGTAAGGAGCGAGATGCCAGCGATGGAGAATGTCCTGGACGGCGTCCACCCGATGGGGTCGCCAAGCCCGCCTTCGTCCTCGATGATGTGGCGCTTCTTCTCGCTCATGGTGAGGGTTCCAGCCAGGTATCCATGGACAAAGCTGTCAGTTTCATCATCTTCTCCTATTGCTCCCAGTCTACAAGGAGCTTTACATACCGTCGGCCCAAAACACCGTAGAACAGACCCAGGCAAAACTCAAGCGCCTTCACGGCAACAAAAAAGCTGACGACCCGCTCGTAAGTCTGCCCAGGGGTGATATCCTGAAGGCGGCCAGCAATCATGTCGAGGACGACGCTGTCGCTATTGTTGAATGACTCCCAGATACCAAAAACGAGACCGAGCTCCAACTGGCTGGGGACCATAAGAGGAATAGAGGCCAGGAAGGGCAGCGCATTCATGGTGGAGGCGACGGAGGCAATGACCATGGCGCCGAGGGCGCTGACGTGGGTGAAGCCGATGAGGCAGTAGACCAGGATCCAGATGACCGAGGTGATGCTCACAAAGACCATGCCGTAGCCGAAGAAGTCGAAGAAGCTGCCGACCAGGGCCGCGCACACCACGGGGATAACCTGCTGAACGGCCGATGTGTACCCGGCCAGCTGCGCCGTGGAGCCGGGCGTCTGCGTGATGATGTCGGCGTTGAGGCCGTTAAGCCGCCCACCGTGCCGGCCTGCAGGATCTGCGTGCAGACGACGAGCCAGAAGAAGCGCGGCACGCGGAGGAGGGTCCGGAGGTCTGGGAGCCCGGCGAAACGCCCGGTGCGGAAGGTATTGTCCTGCCTTGTGGCCGCATCGTCGGCCCCGGCTTGTGTGTGGGTAGTAGCGGCGCGGCGGCTCATCTCGAGGGCTCTCTGCTTGCCCGTGGGCATACGCGTCCACTCTGGTCGAATGTTGACCACAGCCACCACACGTAGAAGATATTCTGAAGCAGGTTGGCGAAGCTGACGATTGCCGGGATCCAGAGCGCCCAGCCCCAAAAGTCGGTGGCGTCCCTCATCGGGATGGCTGCGGCCTTGGCTGCCAGGACAACGAGCTTGCCTGGGTAACGGGTCAGTAAACTGTCTGCTATGTTGGGCGGGACTTTTGCGAATGGGGATGGGACAGACCGATGGAGAGGTCTAGGCCGTACACGAGACCGAGTCCGCGGTGCTGGAACCAATGTGCCAGGATCTTTGCCACACGCGGGTCGTTAGCTTTTGTCTTATCACTGATTAAGGTTACCATGAGCCATAGCGACTGACCTTTGATGCGCACGTCTCAATGATGGTACTGCCGAAGCCCATGATGATTCGGCCAGCCAAGACAAGCCCAAAGGTGTCCTGGTTGGATCCGGCCGCCGAGACAACGGCACCGATGAAGCCGCGGAAATGGGGCCGTACTGGGAGACCCGACCATCAGCTTTGTGCCGGCAAGGAAAGGAAGGGGAAGGGGGCCTGCCTGGGCATTGGTAATGTCTAGCTGCTTGATCAGCGTGCTCTCCAGCGGACCCAAGGTGTTTTCCGAAAAGGACGAGCCCCCAGTTCCGCCTGGTGAAGACGCGAACAATCTCCCCAAGGGCACACTACCCCGGGCCGAGGGCTGGATTTTAGGTGTGGCGCCTCGGGCCGTTTTCGTGGGGAACAAGCCCCCTGAACAGCCCCGTAGAACCACGCGGACCCCCGCAGCCGGGTCTTCGTCGTTTCATGGAACCTACCTACCTTGAAGTACTCTCAATCCGAACTGATTAGCGCATGTAGGGCTTGAATAAGGAAACGGGATTTAACACAATACAAACCGTTCATATTTGTCCCGCTGCCGCTGCCGTTGCCGCTGCCATGCTGAGGTGAACCCTGGCAACGGCCCCTGTCCTCCTCAGTAGCGGCGGACTTCGGGGACAGGAGACACTCTCGAACGGCCTGGCCTGGGCTGGGACTAATGGACTCGACCTCCTTTACTGATGGGCTGTTTTATTTTAGGAAGCGGCTTTCTGAGACAGACTAATTATTGCGACTAAGCCTGGCGCGACCGCACCTGCTGGGGCGGACGGGTAGATGCCAGCCCCAGGAACATTGGAACGAACATCTACCCATGCCCGGACTTGGAGAAACCGTGGGGCGGGGATGGGGGAGCCGGGAAGCTGTCCGCTCCAGCCACTGTGGCCAAGACGCACCACTACTGCAAGCCACAGGCATGCCGTCGAGCACCCTCCCCTCGACGTTCCAATAGAAGCCCCTCTCTTTCATCCCCAAACATGCTTGGTTCAACGCCGGATAAACAACACAGCCAGGAGGCAAAGCCATGCATGAAGACGAAGGTGTGTCTTAGTAGATGGTGACTTCAAAAGCATACGGCAGACACCGGCCCCGAGCATGGTCGATAACATTGAAGCCAGTCCCCTAAATGCCGGCGGCAATCTTCACAATAATATCCCCCAGCGCCTTGGGCATGCTCAGGAAAGGCGAGTGGCTCGACGCAAGGCTCGCGGTGAAAGAGCCCGCGGGAAACTGCGAGGCCATAGCCTGCTGCGCCACGAGGGGAATCGCCTGGTCGTTCTCCGCAAAGATATACCCGACAGGAAAGCCCTGGTTCCACGGCTCAAAACCCGTCTTATCCGTGACGATCTTAAGCGGTTCGGGCAGCATACGGCTGGCGGCGTCGGCCGCGAGGGCGGCAGGCACGTCGGCGTAGAATATCTCAATAGGCGTCAGGGCCGAGAGGAAACCGTCGTCCTAACCACGTCAGTATTTTCACGTTTATATCCCTTTCATCTTCCCACTCACAGTAAGCTTAGACCAGGGAGGGTGGGCTCCGCCAGAATTATCCATTAGGCTCGTACCGGCAGGAATAGCAAAGGCAGCCATATATACCACCGCCCTGACGCCGCCTTTCTTACCGGCTGCCACGCGGTCCTTAAGGTTTAATCCCTCGACGGCATTGGAGCTTGGCACGCCGCCGTACGAGTGCGCCACGACGATAACCTCGCGCCCCTGGTTAACAAACTTTTCAATCTCGGCACGTACCGAGGCGGTGTCCTCGGCAACACCGACGTTAGCATCCTTGGACCCGACGCTCGGTAGCGTCGCGGCGGCGGTAGTGAAGCCGCGCGCGTTAAGGTCCTTACGGATCGCGTCAAAGGCCCACGGCCCGTGCCCGGCGCCGGGCGTGAAGAGGATGACGGGGGTGATGGTGCTCATGATTTGGCGGTGGCGGTGTAGATGAAGAAGTCGTATGGCGTTGCACGGACTGTGACGGTAGGCAAGTGTGGCAAGTAGATAAGGATCTTGCTCTGGAGGTAGTGTAGGGGGAATTTTTTCCAGAATAGGGCGTCCTTTATATACTACGCCGCCAGGGACGTCTCTCGGATGAGACGGGAGGAACACACGGCGCATGTGTCAGCGTCAAGGAGAGGTAAAGCTCCCTCTCCCATCTCCGCTGATGTCGTGGAGGGCATTAATAATACATGTCAGTCGGCCACCATGAGGACCGATAGTGTGCGATCCAACGCCGGTGGGACGGTTACATCGACGACGAGTCGTGAGCCCTTGCCTGCGGACCGCTATCCCAAGTGGGCCTTTTACAGGGGCCTGTCGGCCTATCAATGACCCTGCACGTCTCGCCGACCAAGTCATGGGATGGGATGTTGCTCGGTGCTTGCTGAACGGGAAGGAGCGACATCCCACCCCATGACAGTAAAAGGTAGGCGTACCAACAATCCTTATGCCTATCGGGGTCGATTCATCGCGAACCACCCATATGCTGATTTGATTGTAGAGAAAACTCATGAGCACCTCGGGACGGAAACCTCCCAGTCCAGGTATAAGCACTACCGGTACACTGTGGAAGGCCACTCGGGTCGTTGGAGTGCATGGGATATTATCCGCACGTGTCCAGAGAGTGTCCAAGAGCAGCACGATGTCTTGATCGGTTATTTCCTGCTTTGTCAAGGTTTACTCTCGTATTAGCGACCGCTGCTTTCGGAGGTTATCCTGGATCCACTTCGAGTAATATCAGTATCCTATGAGTATCTTTATCAACCACCCGCGTGTAGTCTCCAAAGCCGAGCACCTCCCACACCATGTCGCCGTCCCCGAGCGCCTTCTCCTCCAGCCGCTTCCGCTGCACGTCCGTCATCTTCTCCTGGTAGCCAAAATCGACCGCAAGGCACCCGGCCTGGTTGTCCATGAGGCCACGGACGTACCCGTCGCCAATGAGCTCCAAGTATTCCTCATTGCTCGGCACCGTGGACGGTCGCGGCGGGGTGTATGGCCTCAGGATCGCGGGCATCCGGTGGTTCTTGATCACGGCCATGGTGTCGCCGACCCGCGCCATTGATGGCACGAGGCAGAAGTAGCCGTGCTTCGTGATGGCGAAGCGAGCGTCGTGCCAGATCGAGGACATGTTGATCGCCTGGACGTAGAAAGGGGTGTTCTCCGTGAGGAGAGGGCCTGTTCCGTCGGCCGCTGCTGCATTTCGCTCGACGAAAACACCCCATTGCTCTTGTACGTACTCGGCACCAACTCGGTCCTGGCGGTGGTTCATGCCAGCAATGAGCGCGAGCTTGTATGCGTCGAGTAGGGCCTCGCCTGTCATGTATGTCGGAGCCGCCTGTTGCAGACTTCCGACCTGCTGCAGCTCCGAGTCCAGGAAGCCGCGAATCTGTTCCGCGCTGAGGTGAACGCCCGTGGTCGTGCCGAGGTCGCTGAGCGCTCTTCCGGCCCATACGATCTCGTCCCTCATGAAAATGCGGAAACTGATCGCATTGCCCAGGCACTGCTTCGACCGGCCCTTGTACTTGTTGAAACCCGGCGACATGAGCGACAGCGCTGCCCTCAAATCAAACAAATCAAATCCAGAGTCATATTTGAAATATTTGATGGCCCGCAAAGCCAGATTTATTATTTAGAATATTTAATCAAATATTTCAAATCCCAATATCTATGCTTTCCATACTACTCTCAATATCCTAGTATAACCCATCTGTCCTAAGTGCAGTAGCGCCAAGCTTCGCAGCACTATGCTTGATCCAGTTCTTAAGGCACTGCAGCCTCTCTAATGTTTTTACACTCATCGAAAGTCTCTATAACGTTAATATCAACTTAATAAGGCTGAAAGACCTCTTATAATCAGTTACTATCGCCGGGATAGTAAGTATATTAAGAGCTAGCTAGCTAAGCACTAGGAATAGTCCTTAGTAAGCCATCTACTACTCGATTAGATCCTCAGTTTCTTATAGTTCTAGCCGCAAATAGCGCTTAAGTTCGCTACTTATTACTATTACTTGAGCTCTCCTGCTTTTTACTTATTATTTGAATATACTATCCTTATGTGTTTTATATAGTATGTATAATAATATCGCAGTCTTTACAATTGCCTTTTACTATTTATCTATTACTATTAGCTGGCTGTAATAATACTAGCGGTTAAGGTAGTTAGATAGACCTATCTTAGCGTCTCTTACTTATATAAGCTGCTCTTCTATAGCCTAGTTTATTGAAGCGACTGGGAGGGACGAGGAGGATGAAAAACAACCCCAAATCAATAACCTAAGAAGGTCCAGATTGAGGGCTGCTGTGGTGGCCCGGATCGCAAGGAAGGTCTAGCTGGCAAGGCTGTAAGGGCGATCCGGGCAGAAGACGGCGAGGTCTCGTAAAGAGGGCGGCGTGGACAACTAGGTCAGAAGGGAAAGAAAGTCATGTCTATTTTTCGATCGTGATGCTTGTCTGAACAGACAGCTTGCGGGCTCTTATACCCTCGGGCTAGGCTAGGCCGGCCGGCGCGGCCGGGCCGGGTCTGAATAGGTCCCAGGCCGCGATTTATTTAGTCCGGCTGGACCGTAGTCCAGCCAGGGCCGCATCATTATCTTAAAGTAACTTATATTAAGAGCCAGATACAGAATAATAGATGTAGTGAATAATAAGGACTCTCCTAGCTTAGTATAGTATTTATTAAGCTTTTACTAGGCCGTTATAATAAAGAGCCTTATATAATATTAATAATCTTTTCCTATAACATACATAATAAGCGAGCCGACTGAACAAGCGAAGCGATCAAAAATCTTAACCATCAAAAACGAACATAGATTAAAACCACAAGGACACATTTAATCAATTAAAACTAATGGATATTCTCTTCCTTAGACGTCTCAATAACTACTTAACATGTTCTTGAGTTATGACCAGTCTTGCCGCAAGTTCCACAATGCCTTTCCTTCGGCCTAGCCGACCTCCGCACACCACGACTTCTCAACGATTCGGCTACTATCTGCGCATCAGCATCCTTCTGATCGATTGAATCCCTCCCTTCGTCTAGAGTCATCTTTCCTCCATTACGCAGGCGTGTCTTTTTTGCTCTGCGCCGCTTACTAAGGGTCTCATTCGCCTGTCGAAGGATCTGGATCTCAGACTTCATTAAAGCCATCTAATGCATTATCACCTTCGTTCCCTTAGAGAGCGACTCAATCGCTTCAAAAATAGATGTCGGAGAGCTGCTTTGATGCCTTTCAACTCATCTTTTAAGGAATTCAGACTGAAAGCTAGCCTCAAGGACGGTCTTTGGGGTCTTTGAAACCCAAGGGTCAGGAAGGCTAGCCTCCTCCTCGACAGGTGTTGGAGTCCGTAGCTGGATATCAAGACGTGAGAAGCCATACTACCTTCATAAGCACCCGCCGAACTCTCGCCCTCACGAGGAAAGGATTTATCGACTTCTCATCATCGACGGCTTCACAGGCCACCTCAGCTTCGAGTTCGTCTCCTACTGTATCATGTTTGATATCGTGTTCTGTACCTTACCTCCTCATTCCACACATATTCTTCAACCACTCGACGTCGGCGTGTTTCAGGCTCTAAAGGCGGCGCATCAGAAACTTCTTCGCCGCTCGATAAGAGAAGGCAACCTCGCCTATTCTCGTACTGCCTTCGCGGAAGCATTCAAAGAAATCTACACCCGTGGATTCTCAGCTCATAACATCATGTCAGGCTTCGAGAAAAGCGGAATCTACCCCCCAACCGAGGAGCCAGCACTGAAGAAGATCATGGCGAAGAGGCTTAGGAATCGGGAGCCTGTGAAAGCAGTTCATACGCATCTTCTGCCGCAGGAAGGGCGCTTCCAGCAAGCAGAAGATGCGCTCAACGATGTCATCGAGAGATACCGTGATGTGATGAGTTCTCCGAGTCGCGAGGCACTCCAGTCGGCGCGGAAAGTACTCTCTGAATCTACTCTGATGGATAAGCAACGCAACGCATTCGTCAGCAACTTCGAGAGCAGATTGAAGAGTGTCACCACTAAAAGGAAACCAGGAAAATGCATCAAACCCACCGGCTTCTTCGCCACAAGCGTCAACTACGAAGATATCAAGGCGCAACACGAAGCCGAAGTCGCTGCCGACGAGGAGAAGCAACAACGCAAGCAGTTACGGTCGATGAGAAGCATCCTGAAGCAGGAGATTGGTCGCCTTCAGGATGAGTGGAGAGCGGAGAAGATCGCACGCTTCGGCACGACGAAGAAGTATCCTTTTCAACAGTGGCTCGAGGAAAGCGGCAAGGACCGTGACTTCCTCGCCTTGGAAGTGAATCATAAGAAGTTCAATCAGATCCTCAATGTGAAGCCTGATGGCTTTATGATTGAGGTTCCTGATTCACAGGACGTCCGGCAAGCAAAGCGAGAAGCTTCTCGCGCCGCGCGACCGATCTTTGCGATGGAGTGGCCTAACAGCGACGATACCGTCAGATTCACTGGCTTTGGTCCCTTCAATGACGAAAATAGGCCAAATGCACATACAAAAATGGGCGACTTCGATGTGCGGGCTTTTTGTGCCCAACTGAGAGGGAGGGACGACCGATCAGTTGACCGGGTGGGGCCCGGCCAACGGGTATTTGCTCTGTCATAGGCATGTTCAAACCGCTCTCTGTGCCTGATTTGAAACCACTTTAAGGTTTTAAGATGACTCATATATGTCCCTATAAACGAGGTGGAGAGAGTGACCAGCCCGAAAGGAGAAAAAAAGTCATCACGGCAAGTCGTGCAGAAACTGGGGCGACTCTGACTCCGCGGGAGATGCCGCCCACCCTGGGGGTACCGAGACCCACCCCCTCCCGCACATCCGGACAACATATTTTTTCTATAAATCCAACCCCTTGGTGTTGCACTTACGCTCATTTTCTCCAACCGTGATAGCAACACCGCAAAACTCTTGAACAAGCTAGGCACCAACCACATCAGCTCACCACCTCTTTCAAATTCAACATGACAGCCTCAACTCCCTCCATTGAAACCGCAGCCAACAAATTCATCAAATCCTACGCCTCAGCCGTGTCCCTCGAGACCTACTCTTCCCCAACACCTCTCGCAACCATGGTTCCAAAGTAAGAAAGTTCAGTTCTTTGTTTTCACACCTCCCGATTTCAAAATTATTTACTTGCATGTACTATTTTTATTCCCGGCGTTTTCTCGCATCCAGCCAAAATCATTCCGGTTGCTCCTGAGATAATCCTAACTGGGAAAATAGCTGACTTGCCAATCTTGTAGGCTAGCAAAGCACTATCTGCCGAACTTCACCTTCTTTTATCTTGGCCACATTCGTCCCTCACCCACCCAAGCCACTACTGAAACAATGATTCAAGATCATGTCAAGCGCTATGTCAAATCTGGTTTAGGATTGGACTTTAGGGAGGCGGGTAGCAGAGTTCACGTCATGAGTGAAGGAAGCGCTTTTTGCTGGATTAGATGGAAGATCGTTCCAGATCCGGAGTGGAAGGGAGGCGTGGGTGGAGAGGGAAAGGAGGGTTGGGAGTGGGAGAACTGTTATTTCTATAGGAGGACGTGGAGTGAGGAAGAAGGTTGGAAGGAGGGGTGGGAGGGCGTTCATGCAGATGGCGAGATTGAGGGGCTGGTGAAGTATATGCCGGACTTCTTTGACTGAGCGGCGACGTTGGAAGTTTGATGCTGCGAGAGGAGGGTGGAAATTGACTGAGATTTGGAAAGCGGCGTTTGGCTCATCTTGCGCGTTCGGGCTACTTATGGACTTCATTACCTAAGGTTTGGAATGGAGACATTGAACATGAACTCCTGTCTCTTTCCGAATAGCTGATTGTTTTCTGACGTTCTGACCTCTGCTTCGTCGGCATCCGAAAAACTCTTTTTTCCAAATCTTCAATGAATTTTCTACCCACGATGGTCGGGGCCTTCGTTACAGTTCCATAGGAGCCTGTTCCGAACATCATGATTGAAGACGGGCGGAACAAACCTTGCCACCTGATTAAAACGATCGACAATGAGAGAATGGTTCAGTTACCTTAAGTGGAAAAGCATCCGCAGAGGGCGACGACACTATTACGTCGAATCCCCGGATTTGCGGTGTAAATCCAAAATCCCTAGGCGGAATGACCTTGGATCGGGGGGCGGGCACAGAATTCACCACTTGATGCAGGATTAAGCTATGCCAGCACCAGCATATTATTTTCACTGGACCAGCAGCAAACTATACTGACAGAATTGCTGAATTAGAAGCACAAAATTCAAGGCTAATGTGTGAGGTGAACAAGTGGAAGGATGGGCGGGAGAGATCGTGATCGTCAGGCTAGGTTCTGCCTTACATTGTTGGCATGGTGACCAACGCAGGAGGTGATGGCTGGCAAAAACGTCCAATAACAATACATAAACACTATGCCTATCAACCCCTTTGACTCCAACTGCAACCAACAATTTCACTTGGCAGATTTGGTCGCGGCGGTGAGGAACATAAACAATGATGTCGGAACTTCGACTTGGAAGCACTCCAGATGCCGCTAAATGCTGAAGACACCGGCAAATCTCCTTCCACTACCAACCCAACTATACACCTTCCTCGAGACAAATACCAGCCCATCTCCAACCCAGATTAACCGCAAGGCCCGCCGCATTGCACTGCTCCAAATTTTTTCCCATCAACTTCTTCTTGCTCCCCTTCTTGATGCCTATCACCCTTGCAACTTTGGCTTCCCATATCCACACAAGGCGACTCATTTGGCTCTGTAGGACTACCATCTGGATAGGTTATAGAAGAGGTTCTTGATTGTGGTCCGCTCTGTAATTTACTTACCACCTTGGCTCGTGCTCTGATGGCTGATGAGGAATCATCATACTCGAGTCGTGTTTCGTCGAACTCAAGCGATTCGGATTTCGAGTCCGGCATGAGTTGAGAAAGAGTGAGGGTTGGTTTTGGAGCCTGAGGGGAGGGTCGCAATGGCATTCTCTGCCGCTTTGCGTCTTCCATAGATCGGTCTCCTTGCGGCTGCAGTCGCTTCTCGATACGTCGAGGTGCTTGTTGATATTTCAGAGCGCGTTCGAAGTTTTCTTCAACCAAGCCAAGCGCTGTGGCAACCCTTTCGACCGCCTGGGAAGGATATCTCTGGACTGCATCTACGAGAGACAAATCAGATGACGCCGAATCCGAACTCGACTGCCCGTCATCCGATTGCATATCATCAAGATCATTTGTCATATCATCCTCGAACTGTGTCCTGTGCCAGTGTTGGTAGTCGTCAATATTGTAGAATTCAACAAGGTAGATCAGCCGGCGGATTGTTTTTCTTGGATTAGCTTTGAAGAAATTATACGTTTCTCATGAAGTAATACTAACTATTGTTTGCGGTCACGTCGCGTTTCAGCTTCCAGAACTCACCCGCTTTCTTGGGAGCATATACCATGCAGTAACCACCTGCCGTTCGTACCCACCAACCGTACAGCAAAAAAATAATTTCCCCATACAAAATTCACATTTTCAGCCTCATGGGAAAAGCTTAACAAAAACTGTACAAATAAATTTATTTCCAGAATTCGGGTTAGAACTGAATGAATTTTAATATTTTCTCGGTCTTTTTACATCGCGGCCGCTGCGGGTGCGTACGACGGGTAACTCTTCCGCCTCCGAATTTGAACTTCCATCCTCTTGCATCCCTCCTATCTCAATCACATCCTCAACAGCCCCTGTCTCTTCAATTGCCTGGTTTGGCTCGGAAATAGTTTCACTAGCCACTAGAGCCTCGGCTAAAGTCATGAACTTCTTGTTAGGATTGGGTATTGCCTTCCTCTTCTTGCCTCTACTCAGCCGGCTGACTTCCTCCTCTAGACTGGTGACTCTTGCGCTTAGCGAGGCTATCTTTGATTCCTGGGCTTCAAACCCTTTTGATATCACAGAATACCGTCTTCTAATAGAAGGGCTCTTGTTCTTTCCCAGATGTCTAATATGATGGCTGGTTCTTTGGCGTATTATCAGAGTCGCGTTATCTGTTACTGAGGCCCTCTGATGCAGGTGTAGTTTCCTTCTTATCTGGCTGAATCTCTGGATGTATGAAGGCTTTCTGTTATAAGATTGGCTAATTTCCAGTCACTCTCTATTCTGAGAGGATATTTTTCTAAGTTATGTCCACTTCCCTAGCTTTAGCATAAGCCTCTACTAGTGCAGAATCAGTCAGGCTTGCCAGTTTTTGCAGTTCTTTGCGATATGCAGCCTTGGAGGTATTGAAAACGCTATCATCTAGCAGTTGTAAGCCATGAGAATAAGCCAGCAGGTAATAATAATATACGCTGTTTAAGAAGCAGGTAGCCATCCACTCATTCTAGATTTTAAATTAGCGATATTTATAATTCAGACTAAGTAAGTACTTGCAGATACATGACTTCTATAGCTATCTAATATAATAGGCCTGGCATCAGACTCATCTGCCGGCTGGGTTTAACGTAGATAGACCTCTTTAAGCTACTTAACTGCAATGTAGTTATTACCGTACACTGAGCTTGTTACGACCTGGAAGAGCCGGGCGTGCATGAGGCCCTATTTAATAGCTGTTATCCACACCTGTAATCGTTACCATTGTGATTATAGACTTATCTTTTAGCCTGACGGGCTAGGAGACGTAATGCGAAGTGTGGATCGTTACAGAGCTCAGGGGCCCGTAACCACCACCAGCAATCCAGCCACTGGCAATACTAACGGTAAAGCACTCGCCAGTGACTATAGTGATAGGAGGGTTCTAGGCATTGCAAGCGGCCAGGATCATATTGCTTTATACACTGGCGGCCATCGTAACAGCACTGCCCCAGTACTTGCTAGGGCCTTTCTAGGACTTATAGAACTGGATATTCTAGAAGCTATGCGTGTTAGTAATGAGCGAGCCGTAGCCAGTGTTGTGGCTGGTGAAGTTATGGCTAGTATTGCGGATGACTAGGCGGAGGTTATTTTTACAGGCGAAGTTAATACTATTAACAATGTAATTATAGGTCTGAGCTATAATGATATAAATACTAATTATAGAAGCTAAGCGTGTAGGACTCTATAGGGTTATTAGCAGGTGTATAGGTGGCGTTTGTCTGTTATAGGCTGAGGCCTGAGTGTATATTCTGCTACATCTTACCGCCTCCGTAGCTATCTAGGGCCGGGCCCGCATCGGGCCCACGAAGGAGGATTCCTTCCTCCTCAGCTTTTCATAGATCAATACACGGCTAGTCCCTCAGCGCACCTACTTACGGGCCAGCCCCTTACATGTCTAGTACTTCTATATATTAAGAGCCTGCTGCTCGATGCTGACCTACCGTATTAGTTTCTAAGTCAGATGAAAAGGCAGGTTATATAAAGACTTATGTCTAGCAGGCATCGGCCCACTTAGCGGTCAACTCCTCGCACTTCTCCGTATCGTAGGTCGGGATCGAGCCTAGGAGGCCGTTAAAGGTGTTATAGTATGCGGCCTCGAGAGGGATATAGACGTAGAGGTTACTATTAACCTTAGCGTTAAGGGCATCCTAGGTAGACTACTTAGGCTAGCAGTCATCACCTGGGTAATACTTAACGTACTTGATAAGCGAGTGCAACAAACAAGCGAGTGCAACAAAAATCTCTTAATCACTCTTTCTTCCATTTAATCAATTGATTCTCAACCACCAAACATGTCTCAATTTAATAACGAGGCTTCTATACTTCTTGCTCTTCAAGCCCTTCAAAATGACCCAAAATTAAGTCCCCGACGCGCTGCAAGCATCTACCAGGTCCATTTTTGGACCTTATATCGCCGACAGAAGGGCATTCAATCTCGACGCGATACTATCCCCAAATCACGCAAGCTATCCGATCTAGAGGAGCAGATCATTGTCCAGTTCATCCTCGACCTGGATTCGCGAGGATTTCCCTCGCGACTGCGTAGTGTTGAAGAAATGACCAACCGACTGCTCGCCGACCGCAACGCGTCACCTGTCGGCAAGCGCTGGGCTTCTAACTTCGTCAGGCGACAACCAGACCTTAAGATGCGTTTTTTTCATAAATACGACTATTAGAGGGCTAAATGCGAAGATCCAACCATTATTCGCGATTGGTTCCGGCTCGTAGAGAACATAATCGCGAAATATGGTATTGACCTAGCTGATATCTATAACTTTGATAAGACCGGCTTTATGATGGGCATAATCGCAAGCAGAATTGTCGTCACAGGCGCAGATAGGCGTAGAAACCTGAAATCAGTCTAGCCTAGAAACCGGGAATGGGTTACGGTCATTCAGGCGATCAATGCAGAAGGCTGGGCGATCCAGCCGTTCATCGTAGTTGCAGGCTAATATCACCTCGCTAGCTGGTACTGGGAAAGTAACCTCCCAGGCGATTAGGCCATTGTAATAACTCTAAATAGCTAGACTGATAATGAAACAGGTCTTCAGTGGCTTAAGCACTTTGACTGGCACACGAAGAATCGATTGACCGGTCGCTATCGTCTTCTGATCCTTGACGGGCACGAAAGTCACCACTCTGTCGACTTTAAGAGATATTATAAACAGAACGACATTATTACGCTTTATATACTGCCTCATTCGTCTCATTTACTTCAGCCTCTTAATATCAGGTGCTTTAGGCCGCTTAAAAAAGCCTACGGTCAAGAAATTGAGCGGTTAATCAGATGCTCTATAACCTACGTTTCAAAGACTGAGTTCCTCCCAGCCTTTTATGCCGCCCACCAAGCCGCTATGACAGCAAGCAATATCAAAAGGGGTTTTCGAGGGGCCGGACTTGCTCCTTTAGACCCAGAAAATGTCATATCAAAGCTTGATGTGCAGCTACGGACTCTAACACCGGTTGAGGAGGAGGTCGGCCTCCCTGACCCTTGGGTCTCAAAGACCCCAAAGACAGTGCTTAAGGCCAGTTCGCAGTCTGAATACCTTAAAAGACGAGTGAGAAGGCATCAGAGCAGCTCTCCAGTATCTATCCTTGAGGTGCTTGAGTCATTTTCTAAGGGAATAAAGGCAATAATGCATCAAATGGCATTATTGAAATCTAAGAACCAGATCCTTCGACAGGCAAATGAGACCCTTAGTAAGCGGCGCAGAGCAAAAAGAACCCGCTTACGTCAAGGAGGGAAGATGACTGTAGATAAGGGAAGGGGTGAGATAGATCAGAGAGATGTTGATGCACAGGTAGCAGCTGAATCGTCGAGAAGTGGTGGTCGAGGGAGGTCGGCGATGCCGAGGGAAAGGCGCTGTGGAACTTGTAGAAAGGTTGGTCATAATGCAAGGACCTATCAGGCTGTAATTGAGACCTCTGGAGATGAGGATAGCGATTTGTTTTAATTAATAAAGTAGTTTGTTGTGTTTTTATTGTGATTTTTATTTTATAAGTTAGCATTTTTGTCACGCAAGCTTGTTTGTTACCCAAGCTTATTATGTACGTTACTTATTATACACATTATATAAGAGTGATGGATTCACCAGCTACGCCAAAAGTTCAGGGTGCCCGCTTATTGCTATAGCTAGGATTAATCCGATACATAATCCAACACACCCCCCCAGCTAAAGATGACAATCCTTTAGCTGAGACCTAAGCCCTATTTTGCTTCATTGAAAGTGATTCTCCAATTAGCTAGGATTCATTCCTAGAAGGTACTTGTAGGGTGTGCTAGGGTTCGAACCGTCAGCCTCTCAGTCTTACGCATGAGCGCGAATTCGACTGTTAATTGATGGATTCACTAGCTACGCCAAAAGTTCAGGGTGCCCGCTTATTACTATAGCTAGGATTAATCCGATACATAATCCAACAAAGAGTTAAAATTTAGTTATATATAAGGGTTAGGGTTAGTTATTCATATAAGGGTTAGGGTTAGTTATTTATGTAAGGCTTAGGGTTGGATATAAATTTTAAAGGGTTGTGACAGTACAAGAGCACGAACGGGGTCGGGTGCGACTTGAGTAAAATGATTGTTTACGAGGAGTGAAAGAGATTCCTCAGGGGAAACTCTGACTCAAGTTATTTCCACGATATTCATAACTTAAGCGAGACTATTCATAAAGTATGGAAGTCACCTAATCGTTCCCTCACAAGAGTGGCGAACAGAAAATTCAAGGTGCCATGGCTGGAAGAAACCAGGGAAAAGGCTGGAGCCACTGACGAAACCGCCGCCGTGGTAGCGCAGGAGAATCGGAGCTGTAGAGATGTTCAAATGTTGAGGAATGATGACATCTGTGGTGATTGGGTGGGTGGACACGGTCTTGTATGGGGTGGTTAGGATTGTAAAGTTAGAGAATCGAGAACGGTCGTCGGGGCCCAAGTTGGGCACCATTTTGACGCAATGAGAAGTTTTTCGGTACTGTTTCTTTCGAATGGAGCAGAAATGCTGGACCGATACGGCTCCATGCTCTCAACGCACAACGTCACGCTTAAGTCATAACTCGGTCCGAATCCGGACCGTTCATGTACCGAGCATGACTTGTTAGGTGCCCCACTTGAGCTCTCTGTGAAAGAAGGAGTAGGAGTGCATGGTGAGGTAGTGGCTGACTCATCGGCCGTCGCGGACTGTTTTCCGTGAAACAAGTCATCCAAGCGGGAGACAATATGTTCACGTGTTTGATTGATTGATTGATTGATTTCACCCGGGAGTCGTATGTCCCATAAACCCTGTATGTGTATTCTTGTTGCTTCCAGCTGGGTTCCTATGTGGCTCTGTGTTTTCTTGTTTGTCGACCAGCGTCGCCGTCCGTGGCATTGTCCTGCACTCCAAGCTTAACATCGCGGTGTCAACGCTCCGACTAGCCCGAGTCGTTTTTCCACGGCAGTTCGATGACATTTTATCCTATTATGTCGTAGCGGGACACTTTTCATTTAACCTTTTATGTCGTGGCGGCAACTCAATAACATTTTATCCCATTGTGTCGGTTGGCAAGGATGTCTCCATGTTGGCCTAGACTGAGCAGGGGTCCTGCATAAACCTAGCGACTAAGTTGAAGAACAGAGTCATCCCTTTGAAGCCGAAAAAGGGATCAGGTACATCTAAGATCGACACTTCTGCGGCAGAATCGGATTTTGCCAATCAGATCATCTTGAGGATACATACACAATGAGCTCCAGAATGGTCCGAATGACTGGTCGGCAGCGCCAGAAGGCAGTCTTCCTAGCCACTGTTACAGCCGCCGTGGAGGTGCTTCCGGCCATAGCGCATGTATTTGGAAAATTGGCTGAACCCACAGGGCTTTACTGACCCGCTTCTGCTTCACATAAATTATCGCCCATAGTCAAGTTGAAACCTACTCCGAGTCAAGCTCTGGGTAGTGCCTCCAGAGGCCATTCCCGTACTTCAATCTTCGATCGCTTGCAAGATATTCCTTGATCCGGGGGCGTTCCTTGACAGCGCCATACAGCTTGAACACGCCCTCATACTCTTTGCTCTCCTCCATCTTAGCCAGTGCCTTAGGGAAGGCAAATTTGAGGCCATCGATGCACCGCAGAATGATTAGCAACAGACCCTGGACAGACATGACTTGCCTTACCTGGAACAAAACCAGATCAGCATACGAGAGTGCGCCGCCATACAACCATGGCCCCTCCCCACTGGCCTCGCCCTTGAGCACGCGCTCAAAGTATCCTATGAACTTGGGAAGTCGGCTGTCAATGTAGTTTTCTGCCCTCTTCTTCGCCACTTCCTTCTGATCCTCGTAGTAAAAGTCCACGGAAATGGGGTGGTGCACGTCATGAGCCTCGTTGCTCAGCCCATCCAAGGCCGTGAGGGCGAGCTGATTGACGTGGAAGATGCCATTGTTCTCGTCGTCGTACGTCGGTGCGAGACCAAGGCGGGTGGATAGGTACTGAAGAATGTTGGGCAATTGGTGGATTAAGAGATTGCCGTGCTTCAGGATTGGGGGTGCAAAGGGTGGGGGATTGGAGGCATCGCCTGTGTTTGTCTTTGAGGTCTGGGCCATGACCAACTCGATGCAATTCTCCTCGACCGCTGTATCTGTGTAGGAAGCTCCAGCCTCTTCTAGCATAAGGCGGACGGCCTCACCGCGACCGGGGACGGTTGGCCAGTAGATGAGGTCGTAGGGGACGTCCTTGGCCGTCTTGGTGCATCTGACAGAGGGAGATGTGGAACTCATCTTGATGGTCGCGGTATTTTGACTTTCGCGCTATGTTGAGGTGATCCGAGAGACTAGTTTTGAGAAGTTGATTTTGTCAGGAAAACGTTCGAGGAGGCATTTAAAGGCGGGATAGTGGCTGGCAGCTGATGCCGATTGTGTGGTGCAGGTCGCCGAAGGCCATGTCATTTGCTGGAATAGTTGGGCCGCAGAGCATCAAGACACACGAACCTTAATGTCAAACGATTGCGAGTCAGCCATTCGCTATTGGGATATCTGTGTTCTTTCAACGCAGAAAAGGTGAATCAGGTACATGGAAGAATCGACAGCTCCCACGACAGAAGAGTGCCGTACCCAATTGGAATCATTGCCATTGACCCGCAGTACATGTAAGATTACACATTTCAGAGCACCTGGGGAGGTCCTGGATCTAACCGCATTAGCGAGGCGTGTGACTCTTGAGGTATCTTTTCACCTTTTCTGCTTTGAAGCTATGCAGGGGTTCTCCCGCCATTTTCGCAGGCAGAAGCAGTGCGGGGCGTTGGCCAGCAGCAGGAACCCTGCCCACATACTGACCGACTGGGTCTGGTCTTCAGAGTCGAAATGCGCCGTGCACTGAACAACGTCAACTAACGTGATCTAGACAAGGGCAAGCAGCGTGCGTGAATCTCGCCCCGCGAACTAGGCTGAAGGAGGAGAAAAATGTCATCAAGCGGAGCTAGCAAGGGAGCTCCGGACCTGATGTTAAACTTTGGTGAGAGACACACCAGGCCGAAAAGGAGGGAAAATGTCATCACGGCAAGTCATAGATCTGTGACGGGAATGGTGAATGGCAGTACACGAGGTCATATTGATTGATCTTTGTCCGTGAATCGTCATTCAAAGGATGACGTTAATTTTTAGATTTACTCCTATCGCCGGTAAGGTCTTCAAAGTGGACGGTGATTTGTAAGTTATTCTTTTATTATCGCCGCTTCGTTTCGGCGGGTGGAAGCGTTGCATTAGGCTCGATCTTCAGAGCCACACGGCCTTGCTTGTCCTTGACGGGGCAGAAGGTTCTTGTGGGACAATCGTAGAAGATCCTGCCAGCCTGGTTACAGTGATCCAGGGTATGAGTCCTAGGGGCTGGTGTGTGCCGCCGTTCATCGTGGTTGCCAGCAAATTCCACCTCTCAAGTTGGTACGAAGAAACGCCTCTACCGAAGGACTGGGGTCATTTATACGACTACAAACGGCTGGACTACCAATGAGACTGGTCTTGAATGGATCCGACACTTCGAGAAGCATTCCAGGTCCAGAACAGTCGTGTTAGCTGCCGTCAGGCTTCCAACCCTCCGTAGCCAGCCCCTATTCTGTTCTCTTGACAATATACCTGCCCATCCAGTGGGGCTTCTTGAACAACGCCCAAAGTCTGAGCACACACGCAATGGGCATGGGTACGAGAAAAATCCGGATTGCTTTCTCGCTGCTAACGCCAGTAGCGTTCTCTCCTGCAAACCGTACCTGCCACAGCACGATCAGGACAAATACAGCTTCCAATGCTGCCAGCGTTGCGTACACTGCCCGCCTAATCTCAATGGCGCCGGGCTTGTTCGGAATCCCAAGCAGCAGTCCGACGTTGATGGCCAGCGTGAAAGCCCCTAGATACTGCGTGATGGAAGCTGCTTCAGGAGAGGGTGGCTCTTGTAGAACGTTGGTGGTCCGGTTGAACATGGGCAAAAATTGGCCCTGTATGGCTGATTGAGGGTCAAGTACCATTGGGATGCCCATGAAGAGGTTGAGAATAGACTCGGCGGCGAATGCGATCCGTATGCCTGCAGCTGGGGTGTTCGGGTCGATCTCAATGAACGAGTTCGCCGTTACGCCGTTCTTGACATCGATCGTGTTGTCCTGGGGTGCCATTGTCGCTGGGATTGAGGTGTGTAAGACGATGTAGTTATTTGGTGTCAATTGAAAGGTGTGTTGACTAGAGGGACAAACCTCGGCGAGGAGAAAGCAGAGCTTTTTATATATTGTTGGTTCCTCATTTCACCGACGGCCGCAAATGCAGATGCTCGAAGAAGACTATTGTCGAAAGAAGGTTTCCCGGAGATAGCCGGCTCGGAAGACCGGACTAGAACTGTCAGTTATGCACGCGGGTCCAAGAGTACCCCGAAATTCGAAGTGCCTAACATCTTCACAAGCTCGGGCCGAAGAACAGAATGTATGACCGATTTCGTTTTTGACGGATATGGTACATGTAAGCGAACGGTCCACCTGACTATATGACTGTTTCACTGAGCCACAGGGCGCCTTGGGCGATTCCAACTTTATCTAAAATTTCCACGCGTTATGGCTGGAATTGATAATCAGGAACTACTCGAGCTCTGACCCTGGAACATACTCTTTGGGGAGAGAATGAGTGACTAGTCCGAAAGGGGAAAAAAAGTCATCACGGCGAGTCATGGGGGTCTGTGACGGGAACTGTGAAGCGCAGTATACGAGATGATATCGATTGATGTTAGTCTATGAGGCACCATTGAAAGTACGGCTTTAGCTTGTGGATTTATGCCTATCGCCGGGAAGAGTCTCTGAAGTGGACGGCGATTTATAAGCTATTCCTTACCTTGACGTGTTCCAAAGTGATGCTGCCCAGAAACGGGCCCACGCCGTTACGTCGGCGTTTGGGGCAAGAAGACTAGATAAATAAACCACTTCCCCCTCCTCTTTCAACTCCAGTCCACACTTCAAATCCACAAGATTACATTATTCCTCTGCGCAAAAAGCAGATCTGTTCCTCATCACCTCGCACGGGCAACCTTCACTAATACGATCATGTCACCCTACGCTGCCGCCCACGCCAAGCCAAACGGCCCTGGAGACGCAAGGCCCACGGCCCTACAGATCGTCAAAGACGAGGGCGTCGTGGGCAAGCTCGAGGGCGAGGTCATTGTCATTACCGGCACATCTTCCGGCATCGGTATCGAAACCGCTCGCGCCCTTGCCGCCACTGGTGCCGCCCTCTATCTCACAGCCCGGGACGTCGCTAAGGCCCAGTCCGCCCTCGCCGGTATACTTGAACCTTCCCGCATGGAGTTGATCCAGATGGACCAAGCATCCCTTGCCTCTGTCCGTGCCGCCGCCGCCGCCATCCTCGCCAAGACCTCCAAGATTCACCTCCTCGTGAACAATGCCGGTATCATGGCCATCCCAGACCTCCGCTTGACCTCCGATGGCCACGAACTCCAGTTCGTCACGAATCACCTCTCGCATTTCCTCTTCTTTAAGCTCCTAGAGCCCGCTCTTCTCGCTGCCGCTTCTCCTGGCCTACCCTCCCGTGTCGTCGCTCTCTCTTCCTCCGCCCATAACGTCCACGGTATCAACAACGCCGATAACTACGACTTCCAGAAAGGTGGCTATGACCCCAGCGTGGCCTACGGCCAGTCTAAGACGGCCAATATCTACATGGCCAACGAGATCGAGCGCCGATATGGCCCGCGCCACCTACATGCCACGAGCGTCCATCCGGGCCTTGTCCAGACGGGGCTGGCCCAGCACATGCCCCCGGATGCCTTCAAGGGGATGGAGTTCTTGTACCCCACCATGAAGAGCGTTGAGCAGGGTGCCGCAACATCGGCGTGGGCGGCCGTCGGCAAGGCATGGGAACATGAGGGCGGCAAGTACCTCGTCAACTGTGCTGTGGCAGAGCCGTATGTCGAAGGGGATGACAAGTTTTCTGCACCCGGATATGCCCCGCACGCCTATGATGTGGAAGAGGCAAAGAGGCTGTGGAACGACTCGCTCAAGCTTGTAGGGTTGCCGGACGAGGAGTAAGGAATCAAGTGGGGCCTGGCCCTCGGTATGCAGTCAACCCGTGATTTCCTTAGATGAATACAACCCTATGAATCATGGAGCCATACAATTCGTGATACTCCAATGATTTATTTGTAGCGCCATCACTTCGCGTCCTGGTCAATAGACTGATGATTTCTCGGCCTTGTCGTGGCATAAACAGAAATCTTGCTAGGCTGTACCATTGTTATGGACGCTCCCAATTGCCAGACTGTGGAGCCACCGTACAACCCCTATCAGTCTCGGGCCCTGTGAGCTATGCTGACGATGGCATCGAGGACGTAGACGTCGTGGTAGCACGCGGCGCTGTGGCCGCCGAAAGACGAGGGCCTGGTAGGGACAGCAATACAGATTCCGGCGCGCAGGGGCAGAGAGGGAGCTGCCGATAACGAAGGCGCGCAATCAGTTGAAGACGTCAGTATCGAAGACGACAATGTTGGACCTTACGAGCATCGCGCTGTGTGCGCGCACTCAATGCTGCTGTGAGCAGGCCGACCTTCAACAGGGCAGCTTCTTTCAGGTTGATTCAGCTCTCGATGAAATCCTAGGAATTCCCGAACCTGACGCAGCTTCAACTAACAATATTTTTGCCGTTTTAACCTATCTTGCTATAATTCAACTCCATGGAATGAGAAAACATTTATCATACACATCCGCTAGGCCATTCGATTGCGTTACTGCCCATAACCTTGTAATATGAAGCTCCAATATCACGATGCGGGGTGTAACATTCTCAGCTACGGCGTTTTGTGTGTGGCAGTAATAACCGCCCGTCTGTCATCTAAATTTAGAATGTAATCTATGGTCGACAGTCCTATAAAGATCAGTTCCTATTGCCCGTTAGCCGGCCATCCTTCATTTGCTTTGAGACTTGTTCGGCATGGCGGCTACCTTTTCGATTCAGAGAGGCGCATAGGCTCCTCTCCTCTCATCAACCTCCAGCGGTTACTAGATCCAACTAAATCGTCGCATCCCTCCACAGCCCACGACCACTTCGCAAGAAATCCGGGGGTGGCCTCCCAGCTCTGCTTGTCGTACGGTTCGCCCCAAACAATAAGTCCCTTGCGGCCCGCCGTGACCTCGTCCTCGTCACGTCCTGCTGTGAGGGGCAGGGTCCACATGGTTTTGGGGTCAGAGACGGTGATGGCGTGCGGCGTACCTCGTCGCTTTCGAGCCGGCGCGGGACCCATGAGCTCACCGATGAGGTCTTGTAGCAGCTCCAAGTGGTCAAAACTTCCTTCGCGCCTTATGAGGTTGTCACGGAGGCAGGGGAAGGGAAAGAGGTTAATCCAGGAGGAGTGCGACCTGGTTTGCTGGAGGCGGGTGGGGACGAGGGAGAGAGGAATATCGGGGTTCAGGGGGTAGATGGTTGTGTCGTCACGGTAAGGACCGCCGAGGGGACAGGTAGTTAGGGAGGGAGGGTTATCGGTCCGGCCCGGGACACGGGTATTGAGAGTGCGCTTGTTGGAGACGAAGGCGCGGAAGACATTGTACTGGATAAGATGGAGGAGGTGATCGGTTGAGAGGGGGAAGATGCAGGACGGGGGGGTGAGGGACGTCTGGGCATGGACTGGGGCGGCGGGTGGTGGCCCTTGAAGGACTCCGGCACGTTCGGGTGTGAATGTTGATGTACTGACGTGAGTGTGAGGTGGTCGAGAGGGGATGGATGTGGTGATTGTGCCTGTCGATGCTGACGAGGCGTCTTGGGATGGACAATCATCGGATTCGTCGAGGCGCCAGCGCCTGACGTGGAACGGGCGCGACGTCTGAACAGACCCCAGGTCTTGCTCCCTATTTCGCAGTCCTTCAAAGCGTAAGAGCTCAGCAGGGGGGTGAGGCATTGAGGGAATAACGTACGATGTGCTCTCTGGTTCTTCCGGTTTTGAACCTTCCTGCGCTGCTTGTTGGCCGCAGTATCAACGTGGTTGGGGTGACCGCCGACCCTGTTCACGTCGCCCTCGCCTAGAGCTGAAGAAAGCGGAGTATCGGAGGGCCCCATTATCCTGAGTCACCGAATATCCTGGTCTGAGTCGCTGTTGTCAAAATGTGGTAGTAAGTATGGATAGTGAAGAAAGCAAATTGACCGGGTCTGGTCTTCGAGTCCAAAGGTGACACTAAACAACTAACTAACGTGATCTAGATAAGGGCATTAACTAGGCGTGAAACCCGCCCCGTGGGCTAGGCTGATAAATATTCGAGCGGGGCTACTAAGATGAAACCACAGGACGTAATATTAAACTTTGGAAAGAGACGCATTAGGCCGAAAAGGGAGAAAATGTCATCACGCCGGGTCAGGCAGTACTTGAGATCGTGCTGATTGATCTTGTCCGTGAAGCATTATTCAAAGGACGGCGTTAATTTATGGACTTATTCCTATCTCCGGAAAGGACTTAAGCTTAAAGACAGGGGCCGAAGTTGATGTGGGATGTTAGTAAGTAATATCGTTCCGCGCCGAACACAAATAAATAGGCGGTAGGCTCAACGTGATGTGCAACTGCTTTCTTTTTCTGCTCATCACCGTCATCAACTCCTACCTGACTTCCCCCAAAAAGAGAAAAAAACTACTTCCTTCATCATGGCGTCAAGTTCTTCCTCAACGGACCTAAGAGAGCGCATTGAGGCTACTGCCCGAGCCTTCTTGTCGGCGTACGAAGAGGTTGGGGTCCAGAATGACGTCTCCATCATCAACCGCGACGTTACAGCAGACTGCACCCGGCACTTGCTTCCCGCTTCTGTACCCGAGGCCTTTAGCCTACCGGAAGGCTTCTTTTTCGACAACACGAAGTATCATGAAGCTGTTGCAAATGATAACAACGTGTTGAAGTTCAGAAATAACACCATTTCGAACTTGGTCGTCGATACTGAGGCCTGCCGGGCCTCTTTCACATCTATCGCAGAAGTGCACCCTGTTAGCGGAGAGGCGTGGTACTCCGCCGAGATGGCTTGGTTCTTGTACTGTAACGATGATGGGTCCAAAATCACAAAGGTGGTTGAATTTGGCGACAAGGACGTATTCTTGAGGATGGCAAGAGAGTCTGCTTAATTCTGGTCTGCAAAATACAGAGTTTGAGGGAAGCCTAGATGGGTCATTGTTCGATATAAACCCAATATGTACGTTTTACCTCTACTGGAAAGGTTTTAGCAATTGATGTTGTCCTACCCTGCATCTTATGAAGAGCCAAGACCACTCCAAAGCCTAGCCTATCAAGCTTCATGCGGATCAAGGTGGAGCAGAGATGGCTCTTCTTACACAGAGAAATCGGGACAAGTAGTTCATCCCAAAACACATCGTATTGCTCAAGTATGTACATGCCGTACTGTGCAGCTGCAGTCATCTTGCTTGACATGGATGTTGTAGGCATGTGGTCTATTCTGATGACACTGGATTATAAGGATTCGTGAAGCATGAGAAAAAACTAAGATAAGGGTTTCTAGCACGCCATTCTACGAACTTTGATATCCCTGGCACATTCTTAAGAGACTGGTACAGCGTGGTAGCATCGAATAAACTCAATGCTTTGAGTTCTGGATGTCGACCAACCCGGCAGCGAGGACAAGGGTTGTTGCTTTGACACCTGCCCCACCCTTCACATGAAGAGCTACCGAGGTTTGTGTGAAAATCACAAGTCCCACCCCTCAAGTGGTCTACTGTGCGCAGTCGTGCATGTAATTCGTCAAATTACCACTTTTCTGGCCCCTGCACACCACACGGTCGTCTGTGCACACACCGCATCTCTTGTATTTCATTTGTTGGTGACCTCGCGCAGTCAAGAGGGACAGAGTGTATGTGGTTTGGCCGTTAACGGGTCACCTGTCGCTGTGGTCTTATGCGGAAACGCGTTAAACCGTAGCGTCAGAGAGACCCCCGTCCGCGCTCCCCTGTAGGGAGGCAAGTGTCTGTATATTGCAGTGGTTCTATATACAGAGGGAAGTTGGGAGGGAAGAATCGAGTCTTGACTGCGTGAGAGATGACGAGCTGCTTGCAGAGGCGAGCAATTGACTCCCGTGAGGCAGTTGCAGGAGGGGAAGAACCCCACAGTAAGCGCTCCGAGGCGGAGGAGCCTATTCTGCAGTGTGGTCATCACGTGAGGCAACCCCAATAAAACTATTCCCTATATTCTCCATAGGACCTCTATCAGTCCAAGACCGCTATCATCGGTCTTAATGGGGCGTCAGTCCCGGTGTGGCTCCAGGGGATTGGTCTGTAATAAGGTGGGTTCCATCGTTACTGCTGGTTCTGACCGCCTGGCCAGGACAGGGGTCGTGACAGCTTATGTGGAATCTTATTTTGGCTCCCGACGACCCAGCCATGTCGCAGCTTTCATTCAGCTTTTACACATCCTCTCTGCGCGTCCAGGTACGCGGCCTTTCATGAGTCTTATCAAGAGAGTACAGAATCAATTAACTCCTTGCTCTTCGTATTATTTGACCTAGTCCTACTATCCCAACGCGCAAGGGAGAAGAAGGTTGTTATCTGACCAGCACTCTGGTCGAACTGCCAGTAGTCGAGCGACCCTTTCCCAACCCTCCTTTCCAACCTCCTGACAGAACCAAACAACGCGCACAGATCCCGATACTGCCAGAACAACTCGCCATATTTGCGGCGCGAGTAGAAAGGTAAGGGATGCCGCGGAGGAACTCGAGTCTGTGCTACACTTTCATTGGTCGTTCAACTTTTCAAGACTCTTGTAGACGAACTTCTCAAACTCTGTCAAGAGCTTAATGGCCTGCTGATCCCCACTCGGAACCATCTGTGACAAATATACGCCTGCTACGCCCTTCTCCATATCAACCCACTATCAAATAACGAGTCAGCCAGATGTCTTTCAGATATGTCCATGTATAATACTTGCCCAATAGCAATTCGGCATCCCGGACCACGTGAGCGAATGAGCTCCTCGCCGGCTCGGAATTGCAGCAAGGTTAATCAAGCCACCAAGTCCAAAGCTCACAGGGACGTCAGGGGGGACGGCATTAAAAATCGAATAGCGGTGGGACGTCGAATAATCGTCTTGGTTGTCGAGACCGGTGGTGTTCTCCAAATGAGGTTGGAACATGGTTTTGATGGTTTCCTGACGGAGCAGTTTCTCGTTCATGATGCCTTGGTAGATCTTGAGCAGTTCATTCACGGTAGCATATAATCCACCGCCACCAAGATCCTCATTAATCTGAGCGGGCCATAGAGGGGTCTTTGGGATGCGAAGGCTCCCACCAACTCGCTCCCACTGATTTGCCAATCGAGCTCGCATGTCCTCTCGTGTTTCCAGATGAAAAGTAGCGTCTTTAACGGACACGACGTCAAATATATGACGTTTCATGTAATCGCCTAGCCTTATGGAAGTGATTCGTTCGACCTTTACGAGTTTCCTTGTCAATTCTTAATAACAACAAGTAGTGAGGATTGGAAGTTACCATGAGGCCAGCCCAGTCCACACCAGGGGAATATATCCAGCGGCTACCGGGCTCAAATACTAGAACTTGATAGAACTTTTCCTTCTGTATCATATGGTCAGTGGAAGCAGTCAAACATCATAATGCGATTGCTTACAACAGAGTGCGGATTGCGGGGTTGGACGGTTGGGAGCTCGGCGTAACGTGTCAAAAGCGGCTCCATGCCGACATAAGTCATACCACTCGAGTGAGTCAGAAGGTGCCTAATGAAGGAACTTCCCGTTAGTATATCCTTTTTAGCGAAATTTCATGTAAATCAGAGACTAGCCGTAGAGTGATAGGCTTCGTAGAGGGTCGAAAGATGGGTTCCGAGTTTTCGTCGAAGCCTGTTAATATCTGAGGGTTTTCCCATTCTGGCAAAATTTTCGCAATATTTGCATCCAGATCCAGCTGTCCTTTCTCCACACATTGCATCACAGCAACAGTGGTCACGAGTTTGGTACATGAGGCGATGAGATGCACGGCATCTGTCTCCATGTTGTCATTTGACTCCTCTCCAAAGGCCTTAGCATAGTGGAAGGAACCTTGAACGCCCGTAAGGATTAGCATGGGACGATATCGAGTTATACAAGCTCCGTACCATCTTTATTCATAGCTCCAAGCGTGACTCGCGGAAGAGGGTGTTGGTCGTCTCCCTGAGGGTGGCGAAGAGAGTTAACAATTTCATCGAAAGACGCCATTTTAGAAGATTGGCGGTGGAAAACAGATTTGGCGCGGTAATGAATGGCTTTCGGGAGCTGTGGCCGATCACTGTGTTTTATAATAAGGAAGAAGCTGCTGTGGACTAGGTTTGTTTGCTTATAAAACCCCATTCAACGAATAGCGTAACGCGCATATGCCAAGCATTTCAGCATTGTACTAGGAAGGTTTGTAACAGCGGTATGACTCAGACTTGTAATGCTGGATGTATAGCGTGAAGGATGGAGGAAAATAATATGCAACACCTTACATAAGTTCACGCAGGTACAATCTCCTTATATCTCTTCCTAGTTCCTAGTCTTCGGAAAATACCAGGCTTCGGCAGTTATCATAGCCGAGGTCTCAGTCTCCCTCAGCTAGCTAGCGGTGTCGCCACGGGCTCGGGGCTCCTATCTCCAGCCCTGTCATTCCGGCCTCTGACAAATAGAGATATAACGGGACTAGGTTATAGTGCATGTGGAGATGGCAAGTCCGGCATGCATTAAGTAACAGGTCAATGAAACCCTAGCTAGAATGCTAATGCGCGCTTCGGTTGTTGGCCAAAAGTGGTAGGTTAACTGAAACGCCACAATGTGAGGAGACCAATTTCTCCACTTTTGCGGTAATGTGAGGTGACCCACACTCCTAACTGTGGATACCTCGCAATTTGTCCCAAAACAGAAAGTGAGCAAGTTCCAACGACATAGTCTCAAGGCCTTGGCAGTCATCAGCCCGCAATCGCAAATCGATGAACCAACTCCGACTTCTAAAACGGTTAATGTCAGTTGATTGACGTAGTATAGGCGATGTTGTCTTAGTCAGGATTAGGGACGAGATTTAGGCGTGGCCCAAGGTATGACAGAATGTTGGGTGTCTGGCTGAGAATTACATGGCCATATTGGGGTACAGGGGGTGCGAATGGTGGTGGATTTAGGTGATCGCCTCGGTTCCTCTCGTAAAAGATCATCCCTTCCTCCTCCTCTTGGGCACGATCAATGTAAGGAACGCCGGCCTCCTCAAAGAGAAGGCGAATGTGTTCACCTCTGCCAGGAACGCCTGCCAGTATATGAGCTCGTGGGGAACGTCTTCAACAGGGGCAGATACGGTATTGAGAGCCATCGTGACTTGAGACTGGCAAGGTTGGATGATGTTTGATTTGAATGATGGATGTTGCAGGGCCGATCTTTCAGAACGTGCTGAACTCTGCTCGGGATTATACATTTTCAGGTTTAGTTCGCCTAACTGTGGCGTTGCGAGTTTGAACGCTTCGTAATAATTAGAAGCCGGGGTTTTCCGTTATCCGAAGTTCTTCGGGCTAGAGCAAAGTAGTCGTGAAGAAGCAACCTCGAAAGTGATAAAGGGGTTCTCCGGGGTTGCACAAACATCTGCGAAAGGTAGCTGGATTTAGTTCGCAAATATTGCAGTATGTTGAACTACTATATATTAACTGAAAGCAATTTATTTAGCCAATACAGGTAAAAGCCTGGAAAGTAAAATCCACATTCGCTGCTTCGTCCCTAACATTTGAGCTGTATTTTTGATCGTCGCTGGGCTTCAGAGTTAGCTACTACGCTAAAACCCCAGTGCTACTAAGCCCGTCTCCATCGCTGAAACGCTGGCCAACCTGTGAATGGGTCTTTTGCAGAAATGAGCTTGAAACCCAGAGTAAATCCTGACGTCAATTCACGATGTGAGCCGTCCAAGACATGACTCACAAGGTAAAGACATCAGGGTTCTTAAAATTAAATGAAACTTTGTTGTAAATTTCCAGACTTGCAGCGGACGCCGCGGACCCGATTGAGGTAGTCGATCTACGGGTGATATACTCTGAACTAATGGTGGCAAGAAAACAAAAGGAGCCCACTGTATATAAAAAATGTGTTTCCACTGGCCTTGTTGGTAGAGAAAATCATCCTCTACAGGTTTGGTTTCTTGCTTCCGCAAGTCTGCAGGTCCAATCAAGTACCCTGACCTCCGAAATTCTTCGTCAATCCAGCTACCCACTTCCAATTTCTTCAGTGCCAAAGACAAACGAAACGAAGGAAATGGAAAGATTATCCCCGGAAGTTGCGTGTGCGGGAGAGAAAACATCATTTCAGAGTGAAGATGAGGTTAAAGCCCCAGATTCTTCCAGCTCTCTCGGTAACGGACCTGGAATAATGTCGGACGGCAAACCCAGCAAAGAACAGGATGCAACGGACAATCGCGATGTGTCTTCTCTGTCAGAGATCCCCGTGTACCCAGAGGGTGCACGACTCATTGCTGTGGTCGCGTCACTTTTTCTCAGCACCTTCCTGGTGGCTCTTGATTTGGTAAGCCAGCTTCAACGACGCAGACCCGACAATTAACTGACACCTTCAAGACCATCGTTGCTACTGCCATTCCAAAAATCACTGACGAGTTTCGTGGCCTTGACCTGGTGTCCTGGTACGGGTCTGCCTTCTTCATGACCATCGGTGGATTCCAGTCTACTTGTAAGTTCGCAGGTTCAGCCTGTGGCCAAGTCCTAGCCATGTGAGGCATTAACTGAGTGTGTGTCTAGGGGGCAAAGCATACAAATATTTTCCTCTCAAGAGCACGTTCCTCTTTTGCGTTCTAATCTTCGAGGTCGGGTCTCTTATCTGCGCTCTGGCACAGAACTCAACAACCCTCATTGTCGGCCGCGCCCTGTCAGGCGTTGGTGCCGCGGGCATCAGCTCCGGCGGGTTGACCATTATCGGGTATGCGGTGCCACCAGTAAAACGTCCAATGTTTACTGGTGTACTTGGTGCCAGCTATGGTATCTCGTCAGTCATCGGCCCTCTTATCGGTGGAGCGTTCGCGGAAAAGGTGTCGTGGCGGTGGTGTTTCTACATCAACCTCCCCATTGGTGGATTGAGTGCCCTCATTATATTGATCTTCTTTCACACACCGCCACACGCCAAACCACTGCAAAAGCCTCTCCCCGAGAAGCTGCTGAACATGGACATTGTTGGTACTGTAATGGTCATGGGCGCAATCACTTGTTACATCTTAGGGCTCCAGTATGGCGGGCAAACAAAGCCGTGGAACAGCGGGGAGGTCATCGGCCTCCTTGTTGGCTTTGGTGTTATTTGCATTTCGTTTGTGCTATGGGAGTGGTACCAAGGAGAACGTGCCATGGTGCAGCCGCGTCTCATAACAGACCGCAACGTCTGGGTGCCGGCCACATACGCATTCTTCTACTCCGGGGGGTACTTCGTCCAGATTTTTTACCTCCCCATCTATTTCCAGAGCATCGGTAACACGAGCCCCACAGAGTCCGGTGTGCGGAACCTTCCACTTATCATCGGTGTTACTGTCGCCACGATCTTATCTGGAGTATTTATTACAGCAACCGGCATTGCGTTCCCCTTGTTAGTCTCAGGAGCAGCGATAGCGACTGCTGGATGCGGCCTGATCTACTCCCTGGATATCGGTACCGGTGCCGGCAAGTGGATCGGATATCAAATCTTGGCAGGAGTTGGATACGGCATCAGCTTCCAGGTGCCGATTATCATTGGGCAGGCAAAATCCGCAAACAGTGACCTGTCTTCGGTGACAGCTATTATTCTTTGTGAGTCAAATCACAGGCCCCCGTCCTTCCGATACTCATGCCTTTTCAGTTTTCCAGACAGTCGGAGGCGCATTTTCAGTTGCAGCATCCCAATCTGCCTTTGTCAACACTATGCTTGGAGCTCTACCCTCCGTTGCTCCTAACATTAACCCCGCTCAGGTCATCGCTACTGGGGCGACGCAGATACGACAAGTATTCCCAGTGGAGGAAGTAACAAACATTCTGGTGGCTTATATGCGAGGCATTCATGCCTCCTTTGCAACTGCGATCGGGTTTACTGGAGCGGCCTTTATCCTTAGTTTGGCTTGCAAGAGGAATAGACTAAACAGGGACTCCGTAAAGGCATCGAACAACGTTGCTTAGAGTTAGACTTAGCCCCAGGCTGTTTAAAAGTTTTCATATGTTAAATATATTTGAACAATACGCAGCAAATAATCCAAGTGTCACAGTTTTGGCATAGCCTACTGTTCACAGACACATATATGTACATCTCTTACGCTCGGTAAGCCACGTCCAAATGGCTCTGAAGTTAAAAATACATACAACTTTCCAGCCCTTGCCTGAATGTCGCTAAGCCCTTGCGCATTCCGCATTTTTATTTCGGCCAAGTCATTGCTCTTCTTCTTTGTCCTCCGAAGGTTGGTGACCGCAGTGTTCAAATCCATACCCGTCGACGGCGAACTGGGGATGCTTGGCTCTTTTCATGTGAGTGGCGCTAAAAGGTGAATTATAAGATGAAGATCTAGTCTAGGCCGCAAGGTAATAAAAGGACAGTTCCTCACTCCGCACTTTTTAGACTTAATTAAACTAGAGGACTTTTAGCGAATAAATTAACTTATAGTTACCCTTATGACCTGTACGCTGGATATAGATATTAGCGCTGGCAATCAAGCGGACCCTAATTAATGGTTCACAGCCGGCTTACAGGTAGCCTTAGCTACTTTAGAGTTCGACGGGATGAACAGAACTTTCAAATTTAGAATCGTCGCTTTCCTCGTTAGGATAAAAAGCGAAATGTGCATTTGGGCTGTGCTTATTGTCCTGTTCAGATTCCGTCGAGAAGCCTGGATCATTCATTCTTGACAAGACCGGGATGAGGCTCCCGAGATATTGCCCGTCTCATCTCCGAGCTGTTGTCACGGCCATCTGCTGGCGCCCCGACTGGCTTTCAGGACCAAAGCTTATCTCAGTGTGGACCCCAGTTACCAAGAATTACGACATGGTCGAGACCTGACGGATTCTTCCGAGTTCTCACGCACACCGAAATACAAGTTTGTCGTTGTTTTTTTAGCTGCACTTAGGGTACCTTTGTGAACACAGTCACCTACACGACTAGCCATTGCCCGCCATACCAGGACGGGGATGGCGCCTCCCGGAACGATTTCGATCAGCATGAGTACTGCATTACTAATTGACGACCAAGTCTCGTCGCCTCGTCCTCCTCGCCTCACCATTTTTCAAGCTATGGCCACGGCAAGGTAGATGGCCAGCGAGTCAAGCCTGCCACATCCTCATTGGCAGCGCTTGACCAGGACCCGAGTCAAGTCCATTTTAGTCATGAATGACCTGAAGACGCCAAGCATTTGAACCGCCCCCCTTCCGAATGACATGGCACGGCCTAACTTCTTCCCCCTGGTTCTTCTACCATCATTCCACCGACCCAGGGCAACATCATTCCATCTCTATTAAACATATTCAGCCACCTAACATGAGCTATCGGGTTCGCTTCGCCAAGATCAAACAGCAGGGCGAGTCCTCGGCACCCCCAACAAACCCCACAATCGGACAAAGGGAACTCGGTCCACGATTGCCCCAACATCCGGAGACTCCCCCATCAAGAAGCTACAGCAAGTTCGGATGCAAGGAATGCAAGTCGCGACGGGTCAAATGCGACGAGACGTTCCCCACTTGCCTGCGTTGCAGACGTCGAGGCACCCTCTGTCTCGCCGCTGCCCGCCCAGCACAGTGGCTGGCTGAAATGCCCTCGATCATGCTCAAGTCGGTCCAGGAACCCTGGCCTGGGGCTGTCAATCCTAACAAGAGGCTTTTGCACAACTGGCTGAATAACACCAGCCGCATGATGGCACTTAGCCCCACGAATAATCCATTATCTCTCCCGCTCGTCAGGCATCTGCTCTCCACCCCTTCGCTGGTACATGCTGTCCAGTGTCTCAGCGCTGGTGAGGAAGGCTTCTTTGAACCGCCCACCTTGCGGGCGTACTTCCGGGAACGGGGTCTTGCAATTCAGGCTCTTCGGCATGAGCTTGAAGACTCTACGAGCATCAAACCGTCTTCAGTTCTCACTGTATTCCTCCTCGGCATCTCCGCATCCTGGACTAAGGATAAGCCCGACGACTATGGCAAAGAGCATCTTTCCGCAGCGCGCATACTGCTTAATAGGATGCTCGCAGAAGATCGACACCGAGATGATCTGCTGGTGCAATATATCATTGGATGGTATTTGTACTGGGACATGACCTGCGCCTTCATCGCGGAGCCTGACGATACGTCTTGTTCGTATGCGACGGAAATGCCCGCGTCAATGCGGTCAATGTTGTCATCCTTTCACCCAATGATCGGATTTTCTGCGAAACTCTTCTATCTGCTTGGCAATTTAGGTCGCTACTGTCGACGCGTGATGGAGACTGGCCGTAGAGATATTCTTCTCGAAGTTAAGTTTGAGGAGCAGCTCTTCGCCTGGAACCCAGAGCATGAGGACCACGCGTTGGTAGATATGAGCTTTGCCTATCGACATCATGGTCTCATCATGCTATACCAGGTGTGTGGACGCCCTCCTCGACAAGGCTCAACCCAGCAGACAATGAATGCCGCCCAAGATTCTGTTTGTCTTCGACGACACCTCGCACTGGACAGTCTCAAGAAATTGCTTGGCATCCCTATCAACGCACCATCCATTAACTTTCAGTCCATGCCGCTACTGACAGCCGCGTCGGAACTGTGGCAGGGCGACACTAAGATACGACTCGAGGTCGTCGAGCGTTTCAAAGCCATCTATTCAACAAACCGAGTAATAATTAATTTGTGGGCTATCAATTTGTTGGAAGAGCTATGGGAATGCTGTGATAGTGGAAATATGGTGTTGTGCCTGGAGCTATTACTATCTAAGAACTGGTTTTTAAATTTCGCTTAAAAATTCTTTTTTATAGACTTCTAAACCTTAAAATACTACTTTATATATTATATTAAATATCTTAACGTACATGATAAGCGAGTCGGAAATACAAGCGAGTCAGAAAAAATCCCACACTATTAAAATAAAAACTTCAATAAAAACATAACATACATAATAAGCTTGCGTGACAAACAAGCTTGCGTGACAAAAATGCTAACTTGTAAAATTAAAACTTCAATAAAAACACAACAAACCATTCAATCAATTAAAACTAATCGCTATCCTCATCTGCAGAGGTCTTAATTACAGCCTGACAGGTCCTTGCATTATGACCAGCCTTTCTATAAGTTCTACAGCGCCTTTCCCTCGGCATCGCCGACCTCCCTCGACCACCACTTCTCGACGATTCAGCTGCTACCTGTGCATCAACATCTCTCTGATCTATCTCACCCCTTCCCTCATCTACAGTCATCTTCCCTCCTTGACGTAAGCGGGTTCTTTTTGCTCTGCGCCGCTTACTAAGGGTCTCATTTGCCTGTCGAAGGATCTGGTTTTCAGACTTCAATAATGCCATTTGATGCATTATTGCCTTTGTTCCCTTAGAAAATGACTTAAGCGCCTTAAGGATAGATGCTGGAGAGCTGCTCTGATGCCTTCTCACTCGTCTTTTAAGGTATTCAGACTGCGAACTGGCCTCAAGCACTGTCTTTGGGGTCTTTGAGACCTAAGGGTCAGGGAGGCCGACCTCCTCTGCAGCCGGTGTTGGAGTCCGTAGCTGCACATCAAGCTTTGATATGACATTTTCTGGGTCTAAAGGAGCAAGTCCAGCCCCTCGAAAACCCCCTTTGATATTGCTCGCTGTCATAGCGGCTTGGTGGGCGGCATAAAAGGCTGGGAAGAACTCAGTCTTGGAAACGTGGGTTATAGAGCATCTGATCAACCGCTCAATTTCTCGACCGTAGGCTTTTTTAAGCGGCCCAAAGCACCCGACATCAAGAGGCTGAAGTAAATGAGACGAATGAGGCGGCATACAAAGCGTAATAATGTCATTCTGTTCACAATATCTCTCAAAGTCAACGGAGTGGTGACTTTCGTGCCCGTCAAGGATCAGAAGACGATAGCGACCGGTCAATCGATTCTTCGTGTGACGGTCAAAGTGCTTGAGCCACTCAAGACCTGTTTCATTATCGGTCCAGCCATTTGGAGTTGTTGCAATAGCCCAATCGCCCGGGAGGTTGCTTTCCCGGTACCAGCTAGCGAGGTGATATTGGCCCGCAGCCACGATGAACGGCTGGATCGCCCAGCCTTCTGCATTGATCGCCTGAATGACCGTAACCCATTCCCGGTTTCCAGGCTGGACTGATTTCGGGTTTCCACGCCTATCTGCACCTGTGACGACCATTCCGCTTGCGATTATGCCCATCATAAAGCCGGTCTCATCAAAGTTGTAGATATCAGCTAGGTCAATACCATATTTCGCGATTGTGTTCTCCACGAGCCTGAACCAGTCGCGAATAATAGTCGGATCTTCGCATTTGGCTCTTTGATAGTCGTATTTACGAAAAAAACGCGTCTTAAGCTCTTGGTGTCGCCTAACGAAGTTGGAAGCCCAGCGCTTGCCGACGGGTGACGCGTCGCGGTCGGCGAGCAGTCGGTTGGCCATTTCTTCAACACCACGCAGTCGCGGGGGGAATCCTCGCGAATCCAGGTCGAGGATGAACTGAATAATGATCTGCTCCTCTAGATCGGACAGCTTGCGCGATTTGGGGATCCAATCGCGTCTGGATTGAATCCCCTTCTGCCGGCGCCATAGCAGCATACGGCCAACTTTGTAGATCTCTGCAGCGCGTCGGAGCTTTAATTTCGGGTCATTTTGAAGGGCCTGAAGCGCAAGAAGGATTCTACCCTCAATATTAGGGTTAGACATATTTCGTGGTTGAGAATTAATTGATTAAATGGAGAAGATGTAGGTTGAGGGATTTTTGTCACGCAAGCTTGTTTGTCACGCAAGCTTATCATGTACGTTAACAACAACTTCAATCAATTAAAACTAATCGCTATCCTCTTCTTCAGAAGTCTCAATTATAACTTGACAGGTCCTTATGTTATGACCCGCCTTTCCGCAATTTCCACACCGCCTTTCCCTCGGCATCGCCGACCTCCCTCGACCACCACTTCTCGACGATTTAGCTACTACCTGTGTATTAACATCTCTCTGATCTATCTCACCCCTTCCCTCATCTAGAGTCATCTTCCCTCCTTTACGTAGGCGGGTTCTTTTCGCTCTGCGCCGCTTGCTAAGAGTCTCATTTGCCTGTCGAAGGATCTGGACTTCAGACTTCAATAAGGCGTTCTGATGCATTATCGCCTTCGTTCCTTTTGAAAGTGACTTAAGCGCCTTAAGAATTGATGCTGGAGAGCTGCTCTGATGTCTTCTTATTCGTCTTTCGAGGTATTCAGACTGAGAGCTAGCCTTAAGCACAGTCTTTGGGGTCTTCGAGACCTAAGGGTTAGGGAGGCTGATCTCCTCCTTAACCGGTGTTGGAGTCTGTAGCTGTACATTAAGCTTCGATATGACATTTTCTGGGTTAAAGGGAACAAGTCCGGCCCCTCGAAAACCTCCCTTAATATTACTCTTTGTTATAGTGGCTTTATGAGTAGCGTAGAAGGCTGAGAAGAACTCGGTCTTCGAAACGTGAGTTATAGAGCATCTGATCAATTGCTCAATTGCTCGACCATAAGCTATTTTAAGTGGCCTAAAGCACCTGATATCAAGAGGCTGAAGTAAGTGAGATGAATGAGGTAGTATATAAAGCGTAATAATGTGGTTCTCTTTATAATATTTCTTAAAGTCGATGGAGTGGTGACTTTTATGCTTATCGAGGATTAGAAGACAATAGCGACCGGTCAATGATTCTTTATATACTGATCAAAGTGCTTAAGCCACTCAAGACCTGTTTTATTATCAGTCTAGCTATTTAGAGTTATTGTAATAGCCCAATCACCCGGGAGGTTGCTTTCCCAGTACTAGCTAGTAAGGTGATATTAGCCTGCAACCACGATGAACGGCTGGATCGCCCAGCCTTCTGCATTGATCGCCTAAATGACTATAACCCATTCCTGGTTTCTAAGCTAGACTGATTTCAGGTTTCTACGCCTATCTGCGCCTATGATGACCATTCTGCTTGCAATTATGCCTATCATAAAGCCAGTCTCATCAAAGTTATAGATATCAGCTAGGTCGATACTATATTTCGCAATTGTGTTCTCCACAAGCCTGAACCACTCGCGAATAATAGTCAGATCTTCGCATTTAGCTCTTTGATAGTCGTATTTATGAAAAAAACGCATCTTAAGCTCTTAGTGTCGCCCAACGAAGTTAGAAGCCTAGCGCTTGCCGACAGGTGACGCGTCGCGGTCAGCAAGCAGTCGGTTAGCCATTTCTTCAACACTACGCAGTCGCGGGGGAAATCCTCGCAAATCCAGGTCGAGAATGAATTGAATAATGATCTATTCTTCGAGGTCGGTTAGTTAACGCAAAGTAGGGATAATATCGCCTCGAGAAGGTTTGCCATGATGTCAGTCATAGAGGGTACTAGGCGGGACTTTATATAATATTGCAGTAGGGTAGACGCGTAATTTTGGATCATTTTGAAGAGCCTGAAGGGCAAGGATGATATTTGCCTCTTTGCTTGACTGTGACATATTTGGTGGTTGAGAAATGATTGATTGAATAAAAAGAAGGAGAGTTGAGGGATTTTTTCCGACTCGCTTGTATTTCCGACTCGCTTATTATGTACGTTATATAACTAACTTACAGCATAACACATATCAACCTTATTAAATCATGTTAACTTGCAAATCGCTGGAATTGATTTGATTGAAGCGAGGAATCGGCTGGGTTGATTGATTTGATTGGAGTGATTGATTGATTGAGTTGATTTATGATAAGCGCTGTCAGATAGTGTTCTCGTGTAGCATTTGCGACTGTGTCATATTGGGCTTGCAGCATTGCAGATCTGAGGAGATATTCACGATCCCCATCCATTGTAGATAGTATATTTAAAAAAAAATGGGGCTTTTTTTTTTTGGATCAATTTGGAGGTTAAATGGCGATTCAATTGCCGAGTTACAAGTGAGGGTTGTGATGCATGTAGGACGAGGCGGGGGTGACGAAGTTGTGGGTCCCGACTCTAGTAGGTGTGGTTATTCACTAAAATGAGGGTACATAAACTTTAGTGGGACCGTCACCTAAAGCGAGGTACCGTATTATTTTTTTGCAAAAGTCAACGGATCGTGCAACCAGAAGCCCAGGGAAAACGACCCCGCCGGGGGCCGCAGCAAGTGGCGCTAGTGCCTCAGGCACGATTTCGCGGCTCTGGCCAGCTAGCTCAGTGGGCGGCACCAGTGTCGTCAGTCTACCAGACGGAACACGGACTTGCCTTCCCACAGGTGGGAGTAGAGCGCCCGGTGGTCCAGTCGTGCTTCGTCATCGTCTTGAGTGAACACCTCGTCCACCAGGACCTCGCGCAGCTGCTCCTGGACACCTTCGCCGTAGCCCTGCCGGTAGGTGTCTAGGTCGAAATGGATATCTGCTTCCACGCGCGCCTCCGTGCAGTGCTCGTCCTCGATGACCAGGCGGGCGCGGATGGTGCCCGCCTGGAGGGTGTTGTCATTATAGTAGCCGTAGACGACCTCCGCCTCGATATCTCCTCCGACGTACATCTCGCCGTCGGTGTACACCGCGTGGGCGTTCACGTTCCCGCCCACGGCCACGCTTGAGTCAGGTCCTGCGTCCGCCATAAATCCGTCGACGGTCAGAGAACCGGTGATCACAAAGGGGCACAGCACCCGGAGACGTCCTTGCACGATGAGATCGCCATGATGGAAGAACGGTTCTCGCAGTTCCTGCTCACCCACCATGGTCCGGGTGCTGGAGGTGTCGCCGAGCACTCTTCGGCACAGCTCCAGCATCCACGGCGCATAGTCGGGCACGCCGCTGCGCTTCAGCGCGGCGATGAAATTCTGGTAGCTGTCGTAGGTGTGTTCCAGGAACTTCTGCAAGGCGGGGCTCTGTTCCAGGAACCTCTTGGGGCTGGAGTCGTCGTTTGTGACAGGTCCTGCAACTCCTGCCAGCTCCGCTTCGGAGTCCGGCAGGTCACCGGAGCCTCTGGCTGCCTCTTCTTGTTGGTTGCGCCTGTGCATCAGCTCGCCACGGGCTAGGCGCTCGAATGCCCATCGGAGCCAGGACAACCTGGCGGAGTGGGGCTCGCAGGACTTGTCTCCGACACTGAGATCGTCCTCACCCTCCCCGTGCAGCTCGTTTGCAGCCCGGCGTATCGCGTCCATGTCGATGTGCAGCGGCCTTCGCTGTTCTTTGCTATGCTCCGGCAGAGTCATGTCACCGGACTCAAGCGGTACACTTTTGACGCGGAACGGGTGACTGCTGTCATCAGAGTTTGAAGCTTCATAAGTAATATACTGATAGACGAGGGGGTTTCTTCCCAAAAGTCGTTGGTTGGGACTGGAGAAAAAGGGGCGCTTGGTGGGGGGGAGGTGTAGCAAGAGCCTCAGTTTTATCCCGCATTGCGTCTGGCTTTGTTTCGGCAGTGCACTTAGCAATTTCAATGTGTTCATTAGACAGCAAGGGGCCGTTGCACGTGCGCAACCACCCAACCTATCAACCTACAGGAGATGCAAACTGCAAGCGGCTTGCCTAAAAGAGCCTTGAGGAACGAAGTCAGGGACAAGAACTGTCAAGAATGAAGCTGGTTAAGGGGATTTTTATTTAAAAAATAAAATAAAAAAAAAGAGGTTTTGGTGAAGCAGTAAGTTTTGGTGGCTCGGCCATTGTGATTGGCAGCTTGCCTTTTGAAATGCACCTCTCTAGCTTTCGATGAAATCCTGAGAACGGCAATTGCGGAGGTGCATCATGAGGACTCACATTCAAAAACAGAGATCCGAAGGCATCGGATTCAATTCATTCAAAGACAAGGAAATCATAGTCTCTACTGCCTGCACTATCGTGAGAAACATGGCGACGCGCCAAGTGCGGTTCGAGTTCTACTGCGACAATGCCCCCACCGCCGGCGACTGATAGATGGGCGCCTGGGCGCGCCCGCTGACTCACCCCCCCCCCAACCGTGTTTTCCAATTGGTCCATCTGAAACATTGAATGAAAGAGAACAAGTTATTATAAACAATTAATTTCTTCCTCGTTACAGCTTCTAAGAATCAGTGACTAACTAAAAAGATTAAATTTACATTTTCACTGTAATGCACTATTTAACTGTATTTCCCTCAGAGTATAAAGCCTATTATTTACTGCCATCTCTTTCCACACTATCCTATATTTCTTTTATGCTTCTTCTGTTATTTGCTAGAGGATTCTCGCCTATCTTTCTAGCTACATAAGCTTCAACTCGTTCATCCTCTGCTTTACACCAGTCTAGATACGCCATCATCTCCTCTTTCGTCCACTCTTGCAGCCTTATTAAACTAGTATAGCGCTTAGACATCTGCTTGAAGTCTAAGCACTATTCGTAGCTTTTCTTGTCATACCTCTACAGAAGCCCCTGAGCTCTGCGATATTCCTGGTTTATCTTGATACTGCTGCTGTTCTGCGTGGCATACTACGCGGCCCTTGCTGCTACATATCTTGAATAAATGGCCTCTGGAGAGTCATACCGAAGTTGTTTCGGCGGGGAGGCGTCCGTCATAACGTTCGCCTCGCTTACTCGAGCTATCGCCTTGACGGGTCCTGGTGGGACTGACGTAGGATGTTCTTAGATAGCAGAAGGGCGGCGGATGGCACGTGAAATCGTATCAGGAGGAGGGCGAGTAAGTTCTATTGGCTCAATAGAGACAGAATTCTGATCGGTTTCCGCCATGCCTCCTTTACTCGTGCCCGCCGAAGATGCCGTCGGGGTTGCTAAAGTAGGGCGCAAGCATGAATCTGGAGCTCCCCCTTCCTGCACTGCTATTTCCTTAAACCTAAGCGGACAGTTTCTAGAGGTCATGATATGGCCGGGAGTGTGGCATTTGCTGTAAGTCTTTGGAGCCCTCTTACTAGGCTTGACCATCTCAAACCCGGAAGGTTCACGATTTGAGAACAGCCTCTTCTTCCCAAACAAGGATGTCGAACTCTGGCAAGGACTAGTCGAAAACGAGGGCGGCAACGGCAGCTTCCTGTACCCCGGAGACGTTATCTCTGCCCGGGAGACAGCAACCCTGATCAACAACCAAGCCGCCGTGATCCAGCAACGCGAGAACTGGTCACACTGGGACCAGCACCAAGACAAGCGGCCAGCCCTTGACGATGACGAATCTATCCAACGCTGGGCCTCTCTGGTGCCTCCTCCTCCCGACTTCGACGAATCCGACGGCATGAGCTGGGCGCTTCACTGCAGGGTTCTCTGGTCTCTTCTGAAGACTGGGGAGAAGCAGGACCTCACAAGCGATGACCAACTCCTCGCCTTCATGAGCACGCTCACATACGGCCTCCGGGATGTTATGACTGTGGCCAACGGCTCGATTACGCTCAAATCCTCTGCTATCAAAGGCAACCGAAAGAAAGCCGGCCCCTTCTCCTGCCAGTGGCTTCCACGAGAGATGATTGTCAACGACAACCGCCCACGACTGGGCTTTCAACCAATAGTAGAGCGATTCTACGGCCAGCGATTCTACATTGGGTCGTTCTACCATCAGGCCTGCCGCCACTGGTCTGCGTTTATCTGGGACGCCAAACGCGGGCAGTTATTCCTCTTCGACACGCTGGAAAACAAGAAAATGGAGCGGTTCCGAGCTTCGGCAGTGGCTTAGAGGGAGATCCTTACGCAGAACGCAAAGCCTTGGAACTTTGAGGTCTACGGGATGCCAGCCACCCACCAGGAAGGCGGCTGGGAATGTGGTTACCTTTGCGTCTTCCTGCTCGCTCAAAGTATCCGAGGAATGATTGGGCTATCCCACCAGCGGATGGCGGAGGTAATGCCAGTCAAAACCCTCAAGTTTGGCTCTCCTCACGAGGGTGCCCAATTTGGCTCCTTCGACTTGTTAGCTCGCGACTGGGTGATGAAGTACACGGGTCCGAGGAAGAAACGGGACGAATTATACACTTTGAGTGTCAACAGAGTCCTGGGGTTCATTGGATATGCCATTCTGGACGAACTAGGCATACGGGACGGCAAGGTCATTCGAGACGGACAACTCGTCGATATCCTGGGCAACTATGGCACTATTTACACGCCGTTTGATCCTGCTATGGTCCTAAGAACGTCTGACCTCTATACCAATGTGGGAGGGCTGAAAGTGGTCAACTGGCGGAACGTCGACAACCTCATGATCAGCAACGGTTGCTGAGTGGTCGGGAAGCCGGACCGTCCCTTTGGCCTTTCGTATCGACGCTCTGGTCCTATTCCGGTCATGGCCGAGGGAGTTCATAACCAGATCCCCAAGACTATCGCCAACGCTTACAAGCAGCGCAGCATAGTCATTGCGAACGGCTACCTACGACGAACTCTCCCTGACTCCTCTACAAGCGGCATGGCAGGGACTCCTTCTCGCACGCAGGCGCAAGCATCTACCTCAGAGCCGCTAACGACAGTAAAGCTGGATAGCCGACACCTGCCCGAGATCGCAACCGCCGGACTGAACCAGCTATTCCAGTCAGCTTTGGAAGTAAGCAAGAAGAAGCCTGCTGCTCGATCTGCTGCCAGAAGCGATAATAGCAGTGTTGTGTCACTCCTTACGCACACGCCGTCCATTAGTGACCAATCCATGCGAGACGCATACTTGCCGGGGAGCCACGGATCAGCCTCTCCCAGCTCTCCTCGCAAAGGACCACAGCGAGCCCCCAATACCCGTGTTCATGGGGCGGAGCTAGTCACGGTGACTGATGAGATGATCACGCAAGGCCAGAACTTCTATGCTGATCTGAAGATGGGAGAAGGAGCCCGAAAAATGACGATTGCTACGGATGCGATGGAGTTGCCGCGGATTCCCAACCGAATCATGCAGTATTTGCCGGTCTCAGGTACGTGTGCTGAGTATGTTCCTGAAGGATTGGTCGCACCGGACCAGTGGGAGGCTATCATCAACGCCGCCTACGGACAAGTCTTCCGGCCGCCACCGCCCAAGATGAGTCGGGAGGAGCGTTACCGCCAGCGAGAAGGCAAACGCGGGAAATGAGGGAATATGGAGTGGGGGAGGTATCTAATTAGACACTTCTGGTCATAGGGGAGGTGGATTGAGACGCATGGAGGTGAGGTGGAAGGAGTTTGTGGCCGCGAGCCTGGGGCTGGCCGGGGACGGCATCGTCTCGCGGGGGGAGGTATGATGCGATTGTGGCGGGACAGGGGTTAGATAGGGTTGTGGGGACTAGAGATTCAACTCTCTAGGTCTCGGGATTTTTCTAGGGGTTTTGCAAGAACAAGATCAGCATCAAGAATATCAGCTTCAACAGCTGGGGAGGCAGGGAAGCCTCTCAGTTGGTGAATCCAACAGGACTGTTATTTTCTAGACTGTATGACTATCAATTTCATTGCGGACTTCCTGCTTTCTATTAGACCTCTCTCGATCCGGCCGAATACGCCCTCTTCCTGCGAGCCGACCGACCGCGTCCGCGGTCTTCCACCCAAGCCGGATCTGCCGCTGCAACCTTCATCTTTTCGAGCCTTGCCACAATCCGCAGCGGCGATCCAATCCGACAGAGTGTCTAATTAGACACTCTCCTAGCTATCTTGAAGAGACCGGCCCGTCATCTTCACCTGCGGTGGTGCTGGAAGCAGCCGCTGCCGACCTCTGCTGGAGGCGGCGAGACGGCGTCAGTCGCGATTGGCCCCAGTGGCCCCGGAAAGATAGCTAGCCATTTGGGTGTGGTTTCTTCCTCGTCCGCCAAGGTCGTTTCAGCATGCAGCGCATCCAAGTATGCGACGCACTTTTCCTAACCTTCAATACAAGAACTTAAATAAAAACACAACACAGCATTTAATTAATTAAAACTAATCGCTATACTCTTCCTCAGATATCTCAATAACAACCTGACAGGTCCTTGCATTATGACCAGTCTTTCTACAAGTTCCACAGCGCCTTTCCTTCGGTCGCGCCGACCCTCCTTGGCCACCACTTTTCGACGATTCAGCGTGTACCTGCGTATTAATATCTATTTGATCAATTGCTTCCCTTCCTTCCTCTACAGTTATCTTCCCTCTATTCTGTAGGCGGGTTTGTTGCATCTAGGAGATGGAAGTGATCATGTGTGTGAGAAGCTCTTGCTATTCTTCCTATCTAATGAGGGTCTTTGGGTCAGTCTTATAGATGAAGAGACTGATGATGACCTCGGACAGCCAAGAGGGTCCGGATGCTACGGACTATTTGACTTTATCTAGCTGTCCTCCTGATCATAGCTTGTGACGAAGCTGATGACGAGGCCAGTGACGAGGAAAGTGGCTGTGGAACCTTATGATGAAGGGCAGAAAGCTTGACTGTTGTCATAGCTGCAAAATCCGATATCCCGAAATGTGACAGGGTTCTTTTCGCTCTACGCCGCTTGCTAAGAGTCTCATTTGCCTGTTGAAGAATCTAGACCTCAGATTTTAATAATGCCATCTGATGCATTATTGCCTTTATTCCCTTAGTGAATGACCCAAGCGCCTCAAGAATTGATGCTAGAGAGCTGCTCTGATGTCTTCTTACTCGTCTTTTAAAGTATTCAGACTGCGAGCTAGCCTCAAGCACAGTCTTTAGGGTCTTTAAGACCCAAGGGTCAGGGAGGCTGACATCCTCCTCGGCCGGTGTTAGAGTCCGTAGCTGCACATCAAGCTTTAATATGACATTTTCTAAGTCTAAAGGAGCAAGTCCAGCCCCTCGAAAACCCCCTTTGGTATTGCTCGCCGTTATGGCGGCTTAGTGGGCGGCATAAAAGGCTAGGAAGAACTCAGTCTTTGAAACATGGGTTATAGAGCATCCGATTAACCGCTCAATTTCTTGACCGTAGGCTTTTTTAAGCAGCCTAAAGCACCTGATATCAAGAGGCTGAAGTAAATGAGACGAATGAGGTGGCATACAAAGCGTAATAATGTGGTTCTCTTTATAATATTTCTTAAAGTTGACTGAGTGGTGACGTTCGTGCCTATTAAGGATCAGAAGACGATAGTGACCGGTTAATCGATTCTTCGTATGCTAGTCAAAGTGCTTAAGCCACTGAAGACCTGTTTCATTATCAGTCCAGCCATTTAGAGTTATTACAATAGCCTAATCGCCCGGGAGGTTGCTTTCCTAGTACTAGCTAGTGAGGTGATATTGGCCTGTAACTACGATGAACGGCTGGATCGCCTAGCCTTCTGCATTGATCGTCTGAATGACCGTAACCCATTCCCGGTTTCCAGGCTAGACTGATTTCGGGTTTCTACGCCTATCTGCACCTATAATGACCATTCTGCTTACGATTATGCCCATCATAAAGCCAGTCTTATCAAAGTTATAAATATCAGCTAGGTCAATACTATATTTCGCAATTATATTCTCTATAAGCCTAAACCAGTTATAAATAATAGTTAGATCTTTGTATTTAGCTCTTTAATAGTCATATTTATAAAAAAAAACGCGTCTTAAGCTCTTAGTATCGCCTAATGAAGCTAGAAGCCTAGCGCTTGCTGATAGGTGATGCGTTGCGGTTAGCGAGCAGTCGATTGGCCATTTCTTTAACACTACGCAGTCGCGGGGGAAATCCTTGCGAATCTAAATCAAGAATGAACTGAATAATGATCTATTCCTCTAGATCAGATAGGCGATGCGATTTCGGGATCTAATCGCGTCGAGATTGAATGCCATTCTGTCGGCGACGAAGCCTTTGCTCCTTGACGTCATAGGTGCTAGCAGCGCTTCGGACACTTAATTTTGGGTCATTTTGAAGAGCTTGAAGGGCTTGAAGGGTTTTTGCTTCGGTATTTGACTGTAACATGCTGGGTGGTTAAGAAATGTGTGTTTAAATGAAAAGATGAGGGTTTCTGGGGAAAATGCGCCGCATACTTGGATGCGCCGCATGCTTATCACATACGTTATAATATACTGATCTATTAAGCCAGTTGTTGAATGTAAGGCTTGCTGCTTCTTGCTGTCCCTTTTAACGCTCTTCTATATGTCTTTTATGCCTCTTCTCTTGCTTGCTAACGGATTGTCCTCCATCTCCTTGATGACTTGGGCTTTAACGCGTTTATCCTCTGCCTTGCTCCAATCTAAATACGCTATTATCTCTTCTTTCGTCCATTCCCTTGATCCTGTTGAAGTGATATAGCGCTTGGCTATTTGTTTGTAGTCCAGACACCACTCATATCTCTGCTTGTCGTACCTTTGTGGCAGTCCCATCGCCTTACGATATTGCTGGTTTGTCTTGATGCTGCTAGTGGGCTGCGCTGTGAACTACGCGCTTCTTGTGGTAATATACTTTCTATATATAGCTTGCGGCGAGTCGTACTTCGGTTGTGAATGCAGGAGGGGCTCGTGCAAATGGCATGGTTGTTGCACTACAGACTCTCTGCTGACGGAGCTTGGCGCAGTTCCTGCCGGACCGTCTGGAATGATAGGGGAATGGGCCCTGTAGGGGAATCTTGTATAGTAGGCAAAGGCGGGATAAGTGGGGTTGGTATAGCAGCGATATATAATGCGGTAGGTCGTGAGGCTGGCTCCGAAGCAAAGTCTGATTGTGAAAGTAATTCTGAGTGCCTCAAAGGGCATGCCTTTGAGGTCATTGTATGGCCAACCGTATGGCATTTGCTGCATGTGCTTGGAGCCCGTGTAGTAGCTTTAACTGCTGTAGATCCTGTCTGGACAGAAAGCGTTGTCTCCCCATCACTCAATAGTTCCCATTGAGGCCGCTGCTTTCGCACACTGGGCTGAGTCCTGCGCCCACTTGCTCGCATTCCGGTAGTCTTCCCAGACCCGAGAGGTAATGTCCTTCTCTAACTTGACAGACTGCTTTGCGACTAGCTGGCCTTGCCCGCGAAGTGGGCCAGAGTCGTCTTGTTCCGACTTCCAGGTGATCGGCCGCGGCGCTCTGGCTGACTGCTTTGAGGCTGACTGTCTAAACCTTGACGGCTCCGGGTTTGACTGCTGGCCCTAACTACCATACTCGCCGGTAGAGGCTGGGGGTTTTTTTTTTGGCCGTCTATGAAGATTGGTAGCGATCTTTGGGTCCAGGATCCGGCGATGTACGTCTTCGCTCACAGGCTCTCGTAGATGCCACAGCGGACGGATATCCCACTTGGTTAGAGGCGTTGCCGTGATAAGCTTCCTGTAGACATATCGACTTCGCTGTCCAGGTCGAATCATACCATGCGCCTTGATAACACCAAAGCCATGGATTTTCGCAAAACTGTTAACCCTAGCAAAAAGGGCGTCAACCGACGGAGCTGGATCGCCAGGAATTGGTGGGTTTGAGATTGTTTCGATAGCGTTGGATCTCGAGCTGGCATCTGACAGTCCGTGCTGCTCACACTGCTCCTCGCCCTGGGCAGGCACCTACGGAAGCAATGAGACCTGAACAGGGCTTGTGACTGGCTGTGAAAAAGTCACTTGGCCTCGTTGCTCTTGACGCCTTTGTTCGGCCTAGGCAAGGTCCCTTTCGTGGGCTAAGGCAAGTGCAGAGGCGAGGTGCCGGTCTGTTTGTACGAGCTGGCGACCCAATCCTAAGGCAGTCGGGAGGATCGTCCTTCTCGTTACAGCTCGCGTTATACGCTCATCTCGGCTCTGTTGATTGGTACACTGCCTCTCCCGTATGGTCTTGGCCGGGTCTGGTATCAGTGTGTCAACGTGTTGGAACGGTTGGCTTGGTCGATACTGGGAGGTGCGATAATTGTTCCGGAGGTATATATCTGATTTTCGCCACTGAACACCTGGAATATCCTTGCCGATCGAATCGTGAAGTTCAGGCAGAGAGTAAAAATGCTGATTGAGCCATCCTGCAGGCACGCCGCCCGTACCTTCCGTACCATATTGACATATTTCGAGGCGGGCCGTTAAACTGCCTGACGACTGGTCTGAGTTGCTCGACGAAGGCCGTGATGGCGTTTGACGGCGGGGGATTGATCGTGCTAATTGGACTTCTGCGACGGTTTATATTGGCGGCAGCGGCATCAGGTGAAGGCATTATAGAGCTGCTCCTTCTTATAGTCAGGTCGCCTGGACAGACCATCGGCAGGATTGGTAATGACGGGAATATGTGGTCACGTAATGTTAAACAGGGATAACGTCATTATCCAGCGGTTCTTTCTACGATTGGTTGTGCTCGGTTTCAGTGTGGCCGTGTTGATAAACGTATTGTACTCGTCGGCGTTGAGAGAAATAATGGCGATGGCCGAGATACCGCGATGTGACGCGAATTGTCAACCAGCTGGCAAGAATGCGGCAGAATTCTGGCGCGTACAGGTGCACTAATAGGTGGGATTTGGACCAATGAGAAGCGCAAAAAGTGCGGCACCCGTAAGCTTGCGGCACCCGTATCAAAATGGTGCGGCACCCCTATCAATTGCCAAAATATGATCTGGATCGGTTCTGGATATCCAGGAGGCAGCACGCTTCACCTCTGGACTGGATTGGAGCAACCCTCAGATCCAGCTCCAATCCAATCCAATAAGATCACTGTGTCCGATATCAATCTGATTTGCTTCCTATGGACTTCATATACAATCAACTAATGAGAAGCAAAAACATCAAATAAATCCCGAGGGAGTGGCAAGAAAATAAGATAATCAGGACTTCTCAACGATCATGAATCAACTAATGAAAAGCAAAACATCAAATACCGAGGGAGTGACAAGAAATATAAGGAAATCCAGACTTCTCAACGATCATGAATCAACTAATGAAAAGCAAAAACATCAAAGACCGAGGGAGTGACAGGAAAGATAAAGAAATCCAGACACTCAACAATCATGAATCAACCCCCCAAGCCCAACCAGCGAACCCGTCTCATCGTCGTCAAGACCACAAGCCCTCATCAACATCATTCAAGCCCTTCAGTCATCGTCGTAACCGTAGCTTCCACGCTTACACTCCTGCCTATAAGGGTTCCACTTCTTGCCCTTAGGGCATCGGCACTTCTTATTGTACTTATGATACTCCTGTCCCTTCTTCTTGCAGTGGCATTTGCCATGCTTCCAGTACGCATCGTCGCCACAATCAGGCTTGCAAGTCTTGGAGTAGTCGTCATATTTGTATCCGTCCTTCTTGCAGCGGCATTTGCCATACTTCCAGTACGCATCATCGCCGCAGTCAGGCTTGCAAGTCTTGGAGTAGTCGTCATATTTGTATCCGTCCTTCGTACAGACACACTTGCCATACCGTTCTTCCGTGCCCTTGGGACAGTAGCCACGAGCGATAAGGTCGTCGCCGATGTCCCTTTTCTCGAGGCCAACATCTTCGGCCTCGGGGTTTGGGAGGGCAGTCACTGAGAACGCGCCCAAGAGGAGAGGAAGGAGGAGTGTTTTGAGAAGCATGTTAGGCAACTGTAGTAGCCTTTGGCAGTAAAGGTAGGGTGATAGGATAAAAAAATGTTTGAGGAGTTGTGTAGTATAGTATCGAGACTAGAACGAATGCTAGAGGATGTCCTAGAGGCCACCTGAGGAGCATTAATGCGTTTAGTGAAGAGAATGATGGGGATTATATACAAAACTTGCCTCGTGCTCGTATCCATCCTTGGTTATCTACAAAGAACACCTTAAATCACCACAGACCATGCTCCCATCTCTTGGGATTAGATGATACTATTCTTAGAAGTCATTAGACTTTAATCACTAGTTCTAAAGTCACTAGCCCCCACACCCACCCATTTCCTCTATTGAACAAAGGACCTACATAAGCAAGTTTAGCCACCAACAAATAGTTAGCCTGAATGCGTGTTCCAATTGGAGGAGAGGGACCTTGGACCAGGCTGGCGAGAGAACATTGTTCTGACAATGCAGCCCAGTGAAGTGATACGAAAGAGGGATTAGGAGGGAGATGATCCGCAGACTTGCTAGCCAGAATTTGATAGTTGCAGTGCCTTGTCAGTGTCACTTTAATAGGCTAGTGATGATTATCTGGTAATTTCAGTATGAAAAGGGGTCCTATCGCTGAACGAATATCTGTGCTGTGGGTTGTTAGTGGTTGCCGTTAACGTTAACTGATCGTGACAAAGAGGCGTCGGTATGTTGGCGTTCCGTCTGCAGCTGGAAAGCATGAGCTGGAATATGTACAGAGTCCCGAATACGAGATGTTGAGATGGACGTATAGGCAGTGTTCGAATATGGTGTTGGCGTCCTCGAGACGTGGTTAGACAATTGCACCAAGGCTTATTTTAGATGTGTTGGAAGTCTATTAGGCATACATACATAGTCCTAGGCGCTTCCATGCTGCAACGTCAACACCACCAGCGAGATAATTAGGTTAGGGGTAAACGGCTTTCCGGCTGGCCAGGGAGTGGTACCATTCCCGAGTGTCTGGGCTGGAAGGGCTGGAACTCAAAACAGGGTACGGAGTATCCCATCAGTTGTCAGAAACCTCCGGAGGGGTCACGGCAGGGGGGGTTAGGTCAATAACATCTATTTATATTGGCGATACTTCAATTAGCACCAAGTTTCGCCTAAGCAATAAGTTCTCATTGCATTAGGCCATAACAGATAAGGTCATAATAACCGCATGATCAAACCCATCTATTATAGCTATAACGCTGGGGCGGGGTAGGGGGCGGAGGTTTCTGACAACTCATGGGATAGCTACGAGATTCGCTAGTGAATTTTGTGGATGCTTTTTTCTGCAATGCAATCACAGCGGATCCAATTTTTTATGACGGAGCTGTCTGAAGAGCCTCTGGTTATAGTCTTGCATTCACCGGCTAATGTGCGTCAGGCGGGGCATTTCAGGGTTAGGGTGCTGAGAAATCCTGAAAGGAATATGAGTACGGAACGCCTAGGAAGCGATGGGCTACATAGAATCTCTCAAGAGCTGAACTTTACAAAGCCACTCAGTGGATAGAAAATTAGAAAGCATGTAGCCACAAAGGCTATTGCAGTGTTTATCCGAGTTTCTAAACCATGTACTGACGTCCGGACCTCTGACGTCCCGGATGCATAGGCAAGGCGAGGTCCGCATTCTCACGGCATTCGTATATCGTGTCGTCAGTGTTGTGGACGCCATCTGAGGTGGGTTGGTCAGGTAAATAGCAAGAGGCCAGGCTTCGAGGTCGGACACAACGGCTGGACGGTTGGACCGTGCAAAGGCTTGTAAAGAGCTAGCTGCGAGGGTTAATCCTGGATCTAGATGGCTGTGGAGATGACAGCAATTGGTGGTCCTGGTTAGCCAGCTACAGCAATTAAGGTTTGTCTATTTTTATTTTTTATTCTTTATTGCGCCAAGGCCCGTATGTTTGATCCCGTTACAGCTTCCTTTCCCCTCAGCCCCCTACCTGTAACCGTCGTTGGAGGGTGATGATATACCGGTACTGCCTTTAGGACTTAAGTGGAATTTCATAGTCGTGACGTTTAAATAATTGATTCTATTGCACATTTTCACACTATGACTATCTCAAGTGAAGCGGGGCAGCACGGAATAACCGTGAGAGCCTCACCAGAGCATGGTGGCCTGAGTAGTCCCAATTGAGCCGACATCGACAGTTACAGTTCGCATTTCCAATCCTTCAACAGCACACATTGTGTTGCCCAGGCAAGAAAGTCTGACTACGTTTCCAAGAAAACTCTAGGGAATGCAAATCGCGGAGGTCCACGTCACAACTGCATAAGTGCAGTGTTGGTGCCCTGTACTACCACACTTTCTCCTCGAAGATGATTGTATTATCTTTTTGTGTTGGCAGCGGTCGAAGATACACTCGCCACCGACATCATTCAGGCTAAGATATACTTCCGGACGCAAATCGTCCCGGAGGCCGGCCCTGCAGGACGGACCAGAGACCGGCTGACTGAAAAGCCGAATGTCCCGTCAATCAGGTGATGTTATGCACCACAAAACCATTCCATATTTGTCTTGGATAATTTAAACTAGATAGCTAGTTCATTCAGGGCATATGCTAAAGTGTATAGCTATTCCATGCACTACACAAGCAGAGGCTCCAAGGTGTTTAGGAGCGTTTTGGTCTTAAAGCGCTGTTCCTTCTGGAGCGCATCGCTTTTAATGATGTACGTTGTTCCATTTAGAAATAGTACCGCAGGTACTTTGTACTGGGTCTGCCAACGTCAGTTCTGCCACACTGTCTCATATCGGGTTGTAACATAAGCGCAACTAGCTTACAAGCCACAGATGCTATCCGTCAGCAGTCAAAACTCTATCCCATCAACGATCATCGATCAGAGCCATTTTCAGAGCGGATTGCCCTGCTTCCAGGCCTGACGATCAACCCACACAACAATGAGCAACAACAGCGTTCCCGTCTCTCTCGCCCGTCCCTGCCACAAAACGTCGGGCCACAACCACCCACACTGGCCCTCCCGTCTCCCTTGGAGCACCTGACTCCTGCATCGCATCGACTGGCACCTCTAGTGGCAGCGCTCCTAGCGACAGCAAAATTTATGGCGAACCGGAACGGCCTGCCTTCCGGCCTGTTCTTACTGAAAGTTCCATCTGTCCGTCTGAACATGAAAATTCAATACAGTATTATACACCTTAAGTGATGGACTGTCTGCATCGCTTCCGACGGATCGTGCCAGCGGTGATGTTCGACGTAAAGCTTGACGGAAATTCTTTGACCAATTCCGTACCTATCATATCGCTCCTCCACTCGCAGTGTGAAGATAATTAAAACATCTCTAGAAAGAAGAAGTGAGTGATTTATGCTAATTATCCCGTATAGCAAAAGGGTGGTCGCTCTGCTATACCTAGACTTGCCGAAATTCGGATCGCTAAGAACACTCAACCAGCCTCACTCCCCCGAAGACGTAGCCACAGACCTCCACCTCAAATTTCTAAATCTTTCGGAAGCTCTTCAGTCTGGGCCAAAGTTGTTAACATCTTCCACACTAAATGTCCTCCAGGCCTTCTCGAAGTCGGGGGGCATCGGCGCCAACGTACACACCCCGTCCGCCCAGCCCGGCCGGGACTTCTCCTCCGCCCACCACTCACCCGTAGTTTTGCATCCCTTGCTACGCTTAACTCGCTTTCCGCAGGATGGGCACTTGTAATCCTTCCACTGTCCCTCGTGGTCGAGCTTCCACGCTCCGCTCTTGGGGTTCGGATACTCGCTGGACCACCATGTGTGACTCGTCTTACTCCTCAGTCTATTGGCATAGTAGCACTTTAAATCCACTTTATTTCTTCTTCCAGTAAGTTACATCTAAACATGAAATTGTGGAGCGTTAGCTGGGATGCCGTCTGCCTCGGATGGGAGCTGCTCGATAACCATCGTTGAGGGAACTTCCGACTCTGTAGCCTAAGTAAAACTATCAACCCAGTAACTAAATTGGTTTATTACACCAGGCCCAAAAGACTTTACGAAAGTACTGGGTGCCAAATGAATTTAACAGCGCTTCGTATCGAAGCTGCAAAACTTCTGGTATAAAACACTCGGATGTGAGATAACCACTCAACAGGTGCGAACCTTAGTAATCACTTCAAGAAGGAAGAAATCGAAGCTCCAGCAGAGGCATCGTGATCGCCCAAGTTCCCGCTCTCAGATGGGAATGATGGTTTCCTGAATGGGCATCCCTCACTGTCGGCCAAATCAACAGCCTGTCGATCTTCGTCTCTAATCTGGCGTTCCCCGATCCGGATTAGCTACGGCCGGAATTGCGCCTCCCCGCAGCCCGGAGCGATTGACTGCTCGATGCAGACGAGCGTTGGGGGGGCTTAAACTCGCGTCTAGAGAGCGGTTATTGAATGTGCCGTGCTAATTTTAGAGATGTGCATATCAACTCCATAGCCGTGGGTGAAGGGACAGGGCAATCACGTCGCTCAAGCGTTGTTTTGTCTTCACTCAGTAGTGAGCAGAGAGACCTGGCTTGATGCTCCCCAACGCTCGCACTCTCTCTTGCTCCCTGCCCTCACGTCGCCGGTCTGTTGCACTTCCGTTCCGAGTCTTACCATGTCCCATCTACCTAGCTTAGCATTATATGAACACAGCCCGATCGGTAAAACATGTAGCCAGAATCTGACCGAGATACACAGAAACACCGCATAAACTATTGTGCTTTGGTATGTTCAGCGCAAAAGCTCATTTTGTCACCGCACAAGAACGGCATACTTGAGTACCTCAGCCGTCAAGCTCCACGGCCCCAGCTGGGGCACGTGGGACATAACGCCCAATTGATAATAACTGCGATAATTGCCAGGTGCTCGCGGCATTTAGACTCCCGTGCTGTTCTAGCGCCGAACTTGTTTCCATTTGTTTGGTCTGTTGCCCCACCCGGGACGTCACATCTCCGAGAGGCTAAAGACGCCAAAAACGACGTCTCGAGTTACATCGCGTATCTCCAGCAAAAGGGCTATTTTTAAGATAGAGCATGGCATATCCACTCTCGGCCGGCGCGCTATTATTAGTGTCGGCTGGCCTTGTGGATATTGGCTCTGAAAAAATGAGTCGGGGGTTGAGACCTTAACGATGGGCGAGACTATCGCTTATTTAGTTTCAGGTAATCGAACAATATCTGAGTTTAAGCGTGATAGACGCGTTCTGGCTGATGCTATTGGGCTGGACTCTCTCTGAGCGCGTGCTACTGGCCTAAGTAGATATCGAGTGTTCCTGGTTAATGTTCATTCCTTTGGTTACCAACTCATCTTAATCTTTACTCTTATTTCATATCCCCATGCCCTCCGGTCTATTGTTTCCGCACTCTTTTACATAGTTATTGTCATCTCACTACCCACTCATCTCGTCTCGTACTCGCTTCGCAGCCTCAATACCCATTCCGCAACCATGAAGTTCTGCATCGTCGCAACCCTCGCGGGTAAGTAGAACCATTCTCTCCCGCACACTTGGTGTTCTTTGCTAACTAAACTCACTAAGCCCTCTCCGGTGCACATGCTCAGTCCAACAAAACCTGCCGCGGTTGCCCGCCTCACTCGCCGGCGCCTGACGTGGTGACACACTCCCCACTGCCTACCCCCTCCTGCGCCGAGCCGGCCCTGATTGTCGTCCCCAACAACACTGCCACGGTTTCTTCAGGTGTTGTTAAACCCACCGGAGCCACGCCCTCTGGGACTCCTTTCGCCGTTGTGCTTCTCAATGGCGCCAGCGGTAGTATGATTGTCAATGCGGGCGGAGTGCTCGCTGTTGCCGCTGCGGTCGTTGGATACATGCTGTAATAAGCTCGATATTTACCTGTAAATTGAGAAGAAAAGCTGAGGCAATTGGTATGGATAGAAATCAACTTTGATGTAATGCTTGAACTTGATATCCAATGTGCCAGCAGGATTTTTACTATCCAAGCCACTGTGGCTATGACCACTATCTGGTCCCTGCTTACCAAGCCGTTATCAAGACAAGTCAAGCCAGCTAAAAAAGCCGTCTTGCTTGACAAGATGGTCAACTTGACTTGACTTGACTTGTTTTGTCTTAGTTAGGCTTGTCTTGTTAAGAGCGCTGGGCTGAAAGACCTCTCACAATCAGTTGCCATCGCCGGGATAGCAAGTATATCAAGAGCCAGCTGGCTGGACACTGGGAATGGTCCCTGGTGAGCCATCTACCACTCGATTGGATCCTCAGTTTCTTGTGGTTCCAACCGCAAATAGCGCTCGAGTTCGCTGCCCATCACCGTTGCTCGAGCTCTCCTACGAAGAGTTCTACTCAAGAATAAACGCAAGAAGTGCGCCGCATTTCCACCTCTGCACCAATCACATCCATTACATCTCTACCCTCATTTCCCCCTTGGAAGTGCGCCGCGGTTCCCACGTACGCGTAGTAAAATGAGGACATGTCAAAACGCGAAATGCGCCGCGTTTCTGACACGACCACTTTGGCGCCACCCCTGTAAAAGTCTATTATCTATAACTCCGTCCAACTTCTGTTTAACTATATGCTAGGTAGAATAAGTAGTTCCCCTTCATGAAAATTCATCCTGTAAACTTCAAAAAAATGTCAGACTGTACCCCATCTACAGGGAGTGTAACCTCCTTACTCCCAAGCCAGGCCCGAAAGCTCGAGAAACTTGGCTTGTTCTATAATCAGCCCGAGCCTGCTACGGTCGCACATTACCACATGGGTGACAAAACCCTTTTGGGAAGCCTCAACCATGTGGGAATACTTAGTAATATTGTAGACCCTTACAAGACTACAGTACCGCACACTATTCAGAAGGTATCTCTTCATTTAGATGGCATGTCCACCAGGGAATATGTCGTGATAATTCCTAGTAACGCGTCACAATTCTTCCACTCGCACATCCACACCAGCTTCAATACCCAGCCCATCGCCAACCCGTAGCTATTATAGGCTATCCCATCCATTCCCTAAGTAAGCTTGGGTCTATCCATCATGAGATTGTGTGACTAACCTTGTCTTATACGTAGATATGCCCGATCACGTCCTATCGCAGACATGTCCCGATATTCCAAAGACCGTGGCCCCTAAATCGTACCAACGGAGCCACGATTTCATCCGCGATAGCTACCCAGGGTCGAATCTGTATCCATATTGCGGGAGACGTTGGCCCACGAGTATCCCCATCCTCAACAGTTCGCCAGTCCCGTTTCAAGACGTTGAGACAGCTTCCACCTCCTCCGCTATAATTACAGTCTATCGACCTAACAGCCTCTGATCGTTCCACGCCCTCACAGACAATCTTCACCGGCTCTAGAGACGGCCCTGGCCGTATCCTCGCAGCATCGCGGCCCTCCGCCGTGTATCGAGATGCCAAACTTACCCAGAGTCGGATCGCGAGGGGCATGAAGGCGAGCTCGTCGCAACTTAGTGAGGCTGTGGCTAAACAGAGCCAAAACAAGAGCAGACGGAAGATCTCGATGCGCCTCACCGTCTTCCTTGCGAGGCCTGACCCATGGGAAATACTAGACAAAGACGAGGAGCCCCAGTGGTCTTTGGCTAGAGAGCTGCTGAAGGTCGCTTTGCGCCCCTTCGTCGACGAGGAACCATCTTTACCTGTCCACTTCTGGTTCGACAACATCTTCTTCCCTCAGTTCAAGGACAAGCCTGCCCTCTCTTCTGTTCTTCAATTCGACAAGAGACTCGTTTAGAACGCCCATATTAAAGAGGGTATCACAGAGCTGAGCGACCTCGACTGGGAGAGACAGACAGTCGCAGAGCTTTTCGGCGAGGACTGCCCTTTTCGTTTCAGTAAAACAGAGGGCAGATATCTCCTTTTCCTTGTTTTCTATGAGCCATTGCCTCCTCGACCACAAGTCCCGGTCCCTCGTCATATCAAGACACCGAGGTCAGCCGTAAAGCCGTTCAAAAAGGAGAAGGGAATCAAGAAAGAGCTAGTTAAGACCGAGGTGAAGGTACAGCCAGCCTTATTAATCGGGAGCGAGTTCAACTCGCCTTCCTTAAGCCCCTCTCTGAGCCCAGTTCTACCTCCTTCGAGAGCTAGCGCAGAAGACCAGATCGAGGTTATTACTAGCGATGTGGACGAGATCCGCGCGGGTCAGAAACGAGCTCGAGACTCTATAAGCTTAGCACTCTTAGTAGAGGTAGAGGATAAAGAGCTCTCGGCTAGCCCTGCCTTCACTGCCCATGGTCCCGCTGCTAGAACCCGAGGAGTTAATACGAGGAGGCCAAGTAGTCAGCATCCTCGTAAACAGGCGAGGAAATAATAGTTACTCTAGCTCAAGTTAACCCAGGTCCCCCATCAGCTCATCCACACTATTGATAATATCGCCAGGTAGCTCAGTTCTGGAGAGGCTATTGCTAATAGGCTTAAGGTAGTTCTGCTCGAGGAGTTGAAGCTAAAGCATTATCAGCTAGATTTTGAGTGCGATAGAGTATTTTTTTACATATGAATCTCTCTTGCCCTCTAACTAGACTCTCTAGGATGCTTAGCACCGGACTTGCCCTGCAGTTAAGATGAACCTGAATCTTGTCTCTAAGCCGTAAGTAGATCGCGAGATGTGGTCGCTTATGATCAAGCTCCCCATCTAGTTAACCATCGAACTGAAGATCCCGGAGCTATTAATCACACCAGTCCGTTGTTATTAGGTCAAGAAGATCGTCTATATCGATAGAATCGACAGCAGCCATCATCTGGGCAAGCCCATCTCGAGCCGCAGGCCCTAGATAGACTGCCCAGTTCTCCACTTCGCTTGTATTATATAGATCCATCGGGATCCCGGCGACGAGATGCTCCCTATTCTTCTGTGGCCGGATGCGATGGCCGTTCCACATCTCCGTGAAGTCCGCAACCTCCTGACGGATCATGGGTCCATAGAGAGCATACACCGCGACCTGGTGAGCAAGACGGTTTGGTTAGAAGAGGCCGCTATCAATCAGCTCGTGTGAGAACGCGATCCAGCGCTGACTGACACCTTTGAGTAGCTTTTCCCACCAAGACTCGATCCGTTAGTTCGATATGCTTGGGCCCCAGATATGACAGGAGCTCAGTCTCGCTCCCTGCCTGTGGACTCGTTGGTCGTTATCCTCGGTGGTATACCGAAACTCTGTCTGATCAAGGTCAGCGAGAATCGCCTAGGCTCCGGCCCAAAGAGGAGTCTCGATACCATGATCCGAGCGGGTGAAAAGGGGGCAGAACCCTGAGTACGACACAGTCCGTAGAAACTGTTTGAGTGAACTTAACGCAGTCATGTTCCCCCTGCTGACATATATCCAGATAATGGCTCTCGAGTACGTATCGATACAGGCATAGATAGAGAAGCCAAAGTTCTTAAGCTTCTCATACCCATCGAAAGACCACATAAAGTTAGGCCCAGGAACCTGGAAGTTCTTCCAGTGCTTCCAATCAGCAAGGCGTCTTTATTCGGCCCGCTTCTTCCACTCTGGGTGCGTTTAGTACTCGCAGTATAAGGTATTCTGGCCGACAAGGACACCAGCACGGATGCGGACGTAATGGTATAGATACCCCCTGCCAAATCCTCTGATGCTTGAAGACTGACGGTCGTCTTGGAAGAGGAACTCTCTTGCTTTTTGAATAGCCTCCTGTCGTTCAGCCAGATCTCGGAAGCGCCGCTTCATGCCATGCTTCAGACGATACTCCTGTACAGTCCGCTCGGAGATCTCGATGCCGCGTCGCTTGAGATCACGGACGATGGAAGTGTCGCTATATCCGTATCGGTAGAAGTAGCCTTTGATCAGATCGACGAAGGTGTTGGTATCAATCTTTGAGTGAAGGGGAGAGTACTCCTGGGCACCCCATTCCGCTAACCTCCTTTTCAGGGTTCTGACGTCAAGTACGTGCCCATCGTCGCGGAGATAGGCACATATAGTGTCAATGGATAGCCCTTCTCGCCGTTGCTCGAGGATCCAGTCCTTGACGCGCTCCAAGTCCTTACGGGGCCTCGGCATTATACAAGACGCAGACTAGGGGTTCAAGATCATAGTAGAGGTCGGAGTTCATACCTCCTTCCAAGGCCTCCAGCTGCAATATCCCGCCCCCTCTGAGCCGGCATTATCGGAGCTTCGGCGCCGATGGAATGGCATCAGCACCGCTGGGTATGGTATCAGCTCTGCTACATTGAAAACAGTGCGCTATCATATCAATACTGTAGCCCCATATAAAAACGCCGAAGGCCTATGTGCGAAATAGCTCCAGTCATCTTCGTACATGGTTTTGTCACCCATGTGGTAATGTGCGACCGTACACATGCAACGCTATGATGTCAGCTTGAGGCACGAACCTCGGGGTTCATTCTTTCTTGGCAGGGCATGGGTGTCAAATCAGCCACAGATAAAAAAACTTCTTGACACAGAAAGAGGAGAGATCGGTGGCTGGTTATACGAGTCACCAATATACCTTCCATCAGATGCGGCAGTTAGAGTGGCTGTGCTCATGGGGATGCGAAAGCTACCCTGTAGTACCCTCGCCATATGCTTATAATCGCCTCCTCTGCCCAGGGATCCAATCTTTTTGACTTTCCACTCTCAAGCGGCGATGTCACCGCCGACCCGAGTCTCCCACCGACTCCAACCATGGCCATCTGATGACGAGACATAACCGTCATCCAGGACCGCCCTTTGCAGCTAGCGCGTCACATCCCGGTGTTCTGCGTAGAGCCATTGGTTTCCCGCTGCTGCATCACATCTCCAGCCTTTAGAGCATGCTGTCGAGCACCTCGATGCAGGCTCTGTGGTGGCACCGGTGGCTTCGCTTGGGGCAAGGGGTCGGTATACTGATATGGAAACGGCCTCGGCCAACTTTGTTTGACGCTTGGCTCCCCCTAGGCCATAAAGCGTGACTTGAAGCTGCCATGGAATCAATCCATATCTCAAAATCCTCCCGAGCCACGCTGGATAGTTTGGAATTATTAGCCAGATTGTATCCCAGTCCCCCCTCTTATCCACGGGCCTCTGCGTTAGCTTCGTCGCAAACGGCCAGCCCAGGCCTACTGACTGAAGCCGCCAGTATTCTTGCCTTCGCGACTGCTGTCAACCAATCGTCTCTCTCCTGCTTCCTCATCCTTCTGCAATACGGGGTTCAAGAAGCCAACTTCACAGTCCGTACACGACCCTGCTCGCTCCGCAATTGGCGACCGAGCCCGCTCGCAGATCATGAAATACGGCCAGCAGTTTGAGCAAGAGTCCGTCCCCGAATGGTGTTTCCGTATGTTATCTACGTCCCTCCTCCGACCTCGGCGGCCGGCTACCTACGTTGTGAAGGAAGCCGCTAAAGCTGGCTGATGGTGATGGCTCGCAGATAACCTCGACTACAACTCCATCAAGCATGAGATCAAAGTCTACACGACCCGAGATCATGCCTCCCCCATGGCCATCCCCGGACACCAAGATATCGCCCTGCAGCGGTTTGAGGATGGCCTTTACGACGAGCTATGTCGCCAGCACGACAGACTCGGTCTCTTCGTTGCGAGCAAGGCCGATGAGATATCTCGTCGTTTCGGTGTGCCACCCCCGATTTCCACGACGCCAATTTTGCTGACGAGCGCGATAGAATATCTCTCAAAGAGCATCAACCGGTGGCTCTCTAGATCCCCAGATCAATTCGACGGGGAACAGCTGATCAAGCACCAGAGGTTGTTTCTCAAATACGAGCGGGAGCTACTATGCTGCGGAGGAGATACTCAGTCCCTCTCGCGGTTCACTAACGCCCAAGTCGTCGCCTTCCAAAAAATCATTAAGAAATACAAGGTGAGTATTTTTCACACCTGACGTGTTACTCTTCTTGGCTTTAACTCTATGGGCCTAGAAATGGACCGGCTCGACAACGCTCGGCTCCCGCTTTAGCAAGAACATCTTGACCGACCCTAAGAGTTTCACAAAACGCGACTTCGCTCCTCTCCAAGACCAGTACGATGAACTCTCTCTAACACTTCACGCCTCCGCGCCCATTATGAGCGAGCCCAGCTCTCCCGAATCCCTCTCGAAGCCTTCTTTCCCCGATACACCAAGACCTGGGAGTAGCAAGAGTAGGCGGCAACCTACATTCCAGTCTCTACCCCCGCCACAATTGTCCGAGCAAGTGAGAAGCTGGAACGAGTACGACGATGGGAGCGAATGCGGGAGTCCAAATGAGAGCTATGCCATCTATGTGAACCCCGATGACAGTACGGGCTTTCCGGGACTCGCCTACATACAGGGTATCTTCAGGGACCCTCGAGAGACGACTAGGAAGTGGCTCAAGGCTGACGAACCCCTCGAGCGAGGATCCCTCCTTGGAGCAAACCACCCCTCGGCTGGATACTCGTCCACTGCTGGACCTAACGCCTCCGACGAAGCCGCCTACGCTAGCTCGGAATGCTATCCCTCGCATGGCTATCGTACTATTTGCGCCCTCCCCAGCCTCAGCCAGCAAAAGGTCAACCGCTACCGCGAAAACGTCCTCTTCTGGGGCACCATTGGCTGCTTCATCATATCCTTTGCCCTCTTCGCCGTGGCAGAGATCTTGATCTCCACCGGCAGGCATAAACACCGAACCCAAGTCGATGCAGGCGTCACCATTGGCGCCGTTGCCAGCTTGCTCTCCGCAGGCACGGCCCTCGGCATGACTCTCTATCGGCGAGATCCCCTCGAGCTACCTTACTGGCTGGTAGTCTGGATCACCTTTATAGCCTCGTGCTTCCTAAACGGCATGCTACTGGTACTCGTCGTGGATAACGCCCCATAACACTAGCTACCTCTTATCAGCTTGTTGCGGAGCTGAAGAATTGCTGACCCGATGTGCCCGGAGAATGCTTGGCAGGCTCTGATTGCACTGGATGTGAAGCTGCGTACGCCAACGCCAGTTTCGGGGGCTAACGAGTTACCTGCACCTTGGGTGTCTAAGACGCCAAATAACCCGACAGAGGCGAGTTCGCAGTCGGAATTCAGCAAGAACCGGATCTCTCAGTACCAAGGAAGCTCCCCAACATGATTCTGCATGCTGTAGATCAGTTTGCCAAAGGGGCACGGGGAATCATGTACCAGATCGCTTTGTTGAGGTCGGACAACCAGGTCCTTCGAGAGGAAAACGAGACACTCAGCCGGCGTCGACGGACCAAAAAAAAAAGATTACGGGACGGGGGAAGGTTAACACTAGACCAAGGACAAGATTTGCAAGGTCAGAGCGAGGTCAATGTTCAATTAGAGGAAGAAAGTCGAGGAAGTGGGCGTCGCCAGTGATGTCGGTGAGGGATATGATATCTCGGGTGATATCCTGACTCCGCAGGATTGGGTCGATCTGGGCCACTTCCATGCTATCCTCAAGCCTTTCAAATATCTAACAAAACGCATGGAAGGACGGGCAAACAAAGTTGGCCGAGAAGGATCACATGGCTCACTCCACGAGATCATCGAGTCGCTGGATGTACTCTTCAAGAAGCTCCAAGAGGCTGGGAGATTCGCAGACGATCATCCTGACGTGGTGTCAACATACTATTCCCATGCTATTGATGCTGCTCGTGTCAAGCTTGAAGAATACTTTGGCCTCACAGATGCCAGTCCTGCATATCGATGCGCAGTTGCCTTGCATCCGGCCAATAAGTTTACCTACTTTGAACTTGAATGGAGTCACAATAAGCAATGGATCAGCGGGGCAAAGAGAGTGGTGCAGGAGGTGTTTGCACAATACGAGGCAGAAGCGGAGGCGGACCTAATGGACGGAGCGCGACAGAAGCTGGAGCTGGAGGAGCTGGAGGAGAAGGCTATGGTTCATGGCAATGCGACACTTGATCCACTCCAGCAAGCTCGTAAGCGTCGCCGGAGGCTTGCCGTCACTGCGATGTCAGCTACACGAGGGAAGAAGCGGGTGAAACGGACCTCTGAGCTGGATGAGTTTATGGCGAGGACCAATAAGGCTGATCTGGATGTTGAGGATCCTCTGGAGTGGTGGGTTCGCCATGCATCTGACTACCCAACCCTGTCCAAGATGGCGTTTGACTTGTTCACTTGCCCAGCTATGAGCGCTGAGTGTGAGCGTGTTTTCTCACAGGCAAAGAAGGTCATCACGGATGAACGGAACCAGCTCAGTTCGGACACTGTAGCGGCGATTGAATGTCAAAGGCACCTGCTTTGAAGCGGTATGTTAGCATAGATCTACGACGGGAGGCCCGTAGAGGAATGGAAAATAGTCGAGTAACGTCAACCAACCATGCAAAGCAAGCCACTCTTACCGAGTAAACCAAGTCAAGCAAGGGGGTCCCGTCAACCAAGTCAAGTAGAGGGTCCAAATTTTGCTTTACTTGGTTGATGGACACACTGGTCAGTTGATCAACCAGTACGGGATGGATGCTGTATATCAGTCGGTCCGAGGTTTATCTCGCGATGGTATATTCACGTCTTCCCGTAAAGCAGCGACCCTTTTCCCCGAGCCACTTCCCGAATCCCCTGTCGATGGCCAAGAAAGTGAAGCCCCAGAGGCTGAAGTGGACGACAGCGAGGCCATCACGCTTAAAGACGCTATTCATATACGCTAAAATGAGAACCCATCTGGGCAGGACCTGGAGAGTGAAGTCAACAGTATGTGACCTTAGTCAATGCGGCTGCTAACTGGTTTGCCTAGCTACTGGAAAGCTTCAAGTCTCGTTGCCATCGCCATTTCCAGCATACATGGGTAACCTGTATAACATGTTAAGAAATCCCTAAACATGTTAAACAGAACAAGATAAGAAAAAATACGGATTACAGGACAACAGGATAAGATAACAGGATAACAGGATAAGGAACACTATAGTGGGCCAATGAGACGATGAAATCAAACAATTAATTTAACGACTCTATTCTATATCAATCAATATCCTCCCTGTCTTCTAAATCGTCATCTGAATCAGTAAGATCATCTTTTAATGCGGAAAACATCATCGGTAACCCAAATCCACCGCGGGACGTAGGTAAGATATGACCTTCGCGCAACCAGCTCCCTATACACTCTACCCTCTCAATGTTTGCATATTTAATCCGCAGCCTATCCCATGAGCATGTCCTGCGCGCCCCAGAGAAGGCTCTCTCTGGCTCGGACGACTCTGGTGAGATAGAAAGTATCGCGATGGCCATGCGGCTAAGTCGTGGATATCTTCTCCGCTGCTCAGATGCGCACCACCATTGAAGCGGCGTAGAATCGATCTCTATCGGTTGAGCGGTAATAAAGGTCATGAAATCATCCTCATAACGCAATCCGGCGGTCTTTACCTTCATATTCCTTGCCAACTGAGCTAGTTTATTAGTCTCATGTTCCACAAAGTCCGGGACAGCGCTCGGAGCGGCCGGAGGCTTCGTAGGGAGCTCCATATTGTATTCTTCCTCCCAAATCGCTTGTGCTCCGCCAATTGCGTTGTCGTACCACTCATCCGGCCAATTCTGCTTGATGTAGGCGTCTCGTTTCGAAGGGTCGAGAAGGAGAGCGGCGGAATAAACGGGAACGTCCTCGGTCATGGTGTAGTATTTATTCATAATGAACTAGCCCATATCGATGGCATGTTGCATGCGTTCATCGCGTGTCTCAGGTGCGCTATAGTACCGCTATACTCATATTAACATCTATCTTAGCTGTTGAGACCAGCGATGAGATGTCGTCGCTACCTATCTCGCAATGAAATGGTTCACCTTCTCGTTTTCATAATGAGAAAGAAGGCAGTCCATTAGAAATAATGACTGTGAAGGAGACGCTTTATTGCCCTCAGCACACAATGTGGCCCCATCAAAGGGTTGGAGAAATAGGTACGCTTTCTGAAGCAAATCCCAATCAGCCGCTGTCAATCGATTGTCTCCGAGGATCCGCTCGTGTTCATGCATGAATTGAACGATATGCGCCTTCTTTTTGAAAAGGTTATCGAGGACATGATGCCATGAAGACCACCGCGTCTTATTATCGATCCCTAGTCGCAACCCGACTTCATCGTCCCACAGCTGGCTAGTAAGCGATTAGCAGCGTGTCCAAACAGCCAGACCGTGCAGTTTACGCAGCGCAGGTATGCCCTCAATGCCTAGATAGTCCTCATTAACGTCCGATCTCGAGAGACGTCTACGTCCTCTACGTCTTCTGGTGGTGAGGGCCCGAGAGAAGCGAATTGATAGGTCTTCACTAATGGCTTCGGATGCGGCTTCAAGTGCGGCGATGAGGGCTTCATTCGATGACCCGAGAAGGAAGGCTTGAAGGGAGAGATTGATGATGTGGCCGATGCAGCGGACGCGGCTTTTTTGGGGGTCCTAGTTGATCTACCGCTCATCATTAGATTAGGCCATCAAAAACGGCCGCCAACTTACATCAAGGTTCTCTTTCAATCGATGTGCTATGGACTCCAGATATGTGTCGATTGACGTAGCGTTATCTCCGGTGTGATAGCCGAGTTTTGACATGATTCCGAAGGTCTCGAGGATACTCATAATGAGATCAGCTTGCCGCTCTCCAGAGTGATTGTCGCGACATTCCGGTAGGCCGAGAAGTGCCTTCTGCAGCTGATAATCCTGATCCACCCATTGAGCACAAACAGCCAGTAGAGCATGGCGATGTGGCGATGTGGCGATGCCCAGAGATCGGTGGAGATGTGAATAGGCGAAGACGCGATTGCTAGTTTGCCCTTGATCTGATCTCTATAGAATACGTGATTTTCCGCAATGTGACGCATGGCCTGACGTCTGGAGGTGATTAATTGATCACCGATGGTCGGATTGCATGCCAAAGCGAGATCCTTCAACTCGTTCCATTCAACAACTGAAAAAGGAGCTCTCCGCCGTGTGAGCAGTCCTATAACAGCCTCATTATATGCCTGCCTGTTAAAAGCCTGCCGAAGACTATCAGGTGTAGGAATAGATACAAACATAGCGGGTAATGGGCGTTGATTCGATGATATCGGCGAAGGCGGCGGCGGCCGTCGAAGCTGTGCAGCATGGCGGTTTTTGATATGCTGTACAGCTGTTGCTCGATGCCCATGACTCCATTTAGGGCATAATCGGCACACATAAAGCACAGTGCCTTTGGTCTTTCGTTTGCGGCCGGCGGTAAGCGGTTTATTCCTATCTGGATACTGCCGATCCATAATGGAAAAGAAGTTGAAAGGCAATTAATTAGATGTTTGAGAATTAGGGTCGCCGATCGACGATAAAATATCGCTTTCTGAAGCCATAATGATGGGTATGAGATGAAAACTATCTTAATACGAAAATTTTCCGGTATTTGCGATGTCTGGGGCGATAAAAAGCTGTCACATTCAGCGACGAATTGATTGTCATAAAAGCTCTTGGTTCTCTATCTAATGAATGAAAAATAGGTCGGTTTCTTATACCTAGGGTGAAGGGCCTCCGGGGCCGTTGTGTTGAAGAACTTGCTTTTTGGGAAAGATAGGTGACGCCAACTTCTGACCGGAAGTTCGGATTTCCGACCTGCCAGTGAACAGCCTTTCTGAGCAGCTGAGGGACCTTCCTTCCGGTTTGATCAAATGTATGACCTTTTGGCCCGTTGGATGTGGCAAAAGCAATGAAAAAAGCTTATTTCACTTCTCCAGTTTATTCTGTTATTCCGTTATAACAGATTAGTGTGAGAGCCATAACAGAATAACAGAATAAAAATATATTAACAAGTTATACAGAACAAGCAACAGAATAACAGAACAAGTTGCCCATGTATGCCTGGAAGCCTGCTGATTGCAATTGCCCCAGTCCGGTCCGCACAATCTCAGTCAGACTGCCAGTCCAGTCTGACCAAAGTCAGACGACTGCTAGTTTAGTCTGGCCAAGTCAGACGGACTAAAGGGCAGTCTGAGGTGTCCGGACGGACTATTTGGACTGTTAGGAGCGCTGGACCTGGCACGCATGACGCTAGATGTTCTAGCCGTTCCGTCAATGTCGGATGAGTGCGAGCGGCTATTCAGCAGCGCCAAGATACTGCTTTCTGACCGGCGGTCGAGGCTTAAGATGGACATCATTGAAGCTAGCGAGTGCCTCCGATCTTGGTACGGCCCACCTGCACGGAATACTTTTGAGGATATCAACATCGGGAGATTAGAAGGGGAGTCTGATCTGCAGCAGACTCACCAGGCTGGGGAGGGATCTGAAACTAAAATGGAGAATGAGGACCTTCAGATCGTCGATCAAGATGGTTTCCTCGAGGAGGATGATACTGCTCAGATCCAGGAGGGCTTGCGTTAACCAGCGTTATTGTGTCAATCGTACCGCAACAGCAGTAACAAGGCTCTATTCCGTGGTCAATCTCGCGGTAACACCTTTAGCAAATACGTAATCGTGACTAAGGTAATCCATTTTAAGAACTGGATTTGCATTGGCGCTCCAGGAGTCCCCAGCCTTGTGCATTGGACTGGACTGAATCCGACCTCGAAATCCAGTCCAGTGCAGTCCAACAAGATCACTGCAGAACACCGCAAGCAAGGCCCAATTTCCAGTGGGATACAGTCACAACGCCGCCCCTACGGGTGCGGACCATCGAGCAATACCAACACTATGTGAGACTGCGAATAACTACGTCTATTCTATCAGGAACGCCGCTAACACCGTCAGTCACTCTTCCTCAACTATAACCATATTAGCGGGGAATATGATATCTCACAGGATATTCTTACTCCACAAGATTGGGCCGACCTGGGCCACTTCCTCAATATCTTAAAGCCCTTCAAAGATCTAACAAAGCTGGTCTAGAAGTATCACATGGCTCCCTCCACGAGACAATTGAGTCGCTTCATGTCCTTTTCAAGAAGCTCCAAGAGGCTGGGAAGTTCGCAGACGATCACCCTGACGTGGTGTCAACATACTACTCCCATGCTATGGATGTTACTCGCGTCAAGCTTGAAGAATATTTTGGTCTTACAGATGCTACGCCTGCATACCGATGTGTAGTTGCCCTGCATCCGGCAAACAAATTTACCTAACTTCGAGCTTGAATGGAGTCACAACAAGCAATAGATCAGCGGGGCGAAGAGAGTAGTGCAGGAGGCTTATGCGCAATACGAGGAAGCAGCTGCGGAAGTGGACCAAATAGGAGGAGCACGACAGCAGGAGGGAGGGGGGGGGGGTAGGAGGGGGCTGTTGCTGATAACAGGGCGAGGCTTGATCCACTCCAGCAAGCTCGTAAGCGTCGTCAGAGGCTTGCTGCCATGGCGGCGTCAGCCACGCGAGGGATGCGGAGAAAACTGACATCTGAGCTGGATGAGTTTATGGCGAGGACCAATAAGGCTGATCTGGATGTTGAGGATCCTCTGGAGTGGTGGGTTCGCCATACATCTTACTACCCCGTCCTATCTAAGATGGCATTTGACTTGTTCAGTTGCCCAGCAATGAGCGCTGAGTGTGAATGCGTTTTCTCACAGACAAAGAAGGTCATCACAAATGAACGAAATCGGCTTAATTCAGACACTGGAGCAGCAATTGATTGAATGCCAAAATCACCTGCTTCGAAGTGGTTTGTTAGCATAGATCTACCACCGGAGCCAAATGAGGAATGGAAAATAGTCGAGTAACCTCAACCAACCAAGCAAAGCAAGCCTCTCTTGCCGAGTAAACCAAGTCAAGTAGAGGGTCCCAATTTTGCTTTACTTGGTTGATGGACACCCTGGACTGTGATAACCGACGGGATCGCGACCGCGGCCGTCGTGGGCTCGGCAGCGGTAGGCAGGTCGGCGTTTGTGAGAATTATGGTTAGGCTCCCATAACAGAAGTCTAACCCTCACCATGCGTCATCCCTGTCCCACTCCCCGCAGCCTGACTCTAACCATGGTGTGCGTACGCAGGTGTGCGAGTGTGTGTGCCTTTTTTTTTCTTTCGTTTTTCGGGTGCTGGGGTGCGGCTACCTTGGCAAAGCCCATCGCTGTGCCAGGACGCAGGCCAGTTCATCCCAAGAGAGCAGCCACATTCATCCGTGAGTCCTTGTCCGAGAGCACCTGCGGCTGTTGTCGTAGTTGAGGCTGCTGCTGGACAGGAGAGTTTGGTGCCGTAGGCAACTGGTTCTGGGGCACCAGCGGAGGTAGTCGAGGCTGAGATTCACGCATGTCTCCAAAGGAGGGCGAGGCCAACGAGCTCAGGCTGGGGAGTTTGGGGTCACCAGACGACGGCACCGCGGCGGTGCGGAGTGGAGGTAGCTCTACCGGCATATGCAGCGATAATGAATGCCGGCCCGGCGACGTTGTGTAGTTGGAGCCTGAATCTGACTCGGCTGATTCAGATGAGCAAGGGGATGGGAGGGGAGCTTCCACCCAGGCCATCGGGTGTCGGTGGCCCGGGGTCGATTGTGTCGATGACTGTGTCCTGGGTAAGGGAAGTGTCGGTGTCGAAATGGAGAGTGCTGTTCGGCTGCAGTGTTCATCATAGGTTTGAACGGCTCGTCGGCGGTCCAGCCTCTTGCGGCGGTTCTGGCTACCGTTCCACCAGTTCTTGACGGCATTGTCGCTCCGTCCATGGAGCCGACGGGCGATCTCTGCCCATCGCTTTCCAATCTCATGCACCAAGCGCTCAATCTGGATGCCTTCCTCGAGTGTGATGTGGTTGTGATTCAGTGTCGGCTTTAGGTTCTGATGGTAGCGCTCGCGGCACTGTTTAGGCGTTCGTGAACCCACGGTATGTGCGATCCGTACCCAGTTGAGGGTACCATGTGTTTGAACCAGTTGCATCAGGTAAGAGTCTTCGGCGTTGGTCCACGGGCCTCTCTTGTGGGCAGTCATGATGGCGGGGAGGCTACCAGGGACGGTCGGGAGTGGTGACAATAAAGCGGTAGATGGATGACAACGGCCGGTGGTGATGGCTCTTGGTGGACGTGAAGTGGGCGTGGGCGTGGGTGGGTTGATGTTGTGGGGTTGTGATCTAGGCGCCAAGCGACTGGGGTGGTAGAGACGATGATAATAAAAAAGACGACGAGGGAGGGTGGTAATGAGGTCTAATACAAGCCGCGGTACGGAAATGATATAGTATCTGGTAATGGGGTTGTGAGAAGATATGTTTGTCTCGAGGGGAGGGAGGTGAGGTGATGAAATATCCGTGAGGGCTGGATGGGGCTGATGGGGCCAGTCTTTGGCATGAAGCGTAATGTATGGGGAAAAGCAAGTCGTGACATGGGGGGTTGAGGCCCCAACTTAACCACCCTGACGACAAACTTTCTCGATCTGCTACTAGGATGCCGTTGTTGATAGATGGGCGGGCCATGGATGGGGCAACGGCGTTCTAGGGGTGGAGGGATCAAGGGGGGGTGCAAGAAGGGGTGCGGATAGGGGTGGATGTCAAAGTAGTTTTGGCCAAGGCGATGCAAGCCAGTGAAGGTATTGGACTGCGTCCGGTCTGTGGGTGAGTGACAAGCTGAGTGGGCTTGTTCGTGGTTGGGTGGTTGGGTGGGCACGTTCGCTCATCATCTCGCATCCAGCTCCCTCAGCCCAGTGTCTCTCCCTGCCCTGTTTCCACCCAGTCGGGGTCACCTCCATCGTCGACTGCCCCAGACGGCCCGCTGCCCCGAATGCAGTGAGACTAGTGTGACGGCTAAGCCAGGCCGGACAGGACAGAGCGGGCTCAGCACCGAGCTGCACGTCCAGAAGACTGGTGTGAGCACACTGCAGACGGCCAGGCGGGCTTCCCGGACCCCAGCTCAGGCGGACGGGGAGGAGACGAGGGCGTATACCAAGCCAATGTCAACCTGCGGATCGGTACGGATACCTACTGGGTAGGTGTTCCACAGGATTGCGCCGGTTGAAGGTTCCCCCCAAGCCCCAAGGTCTCTCATCATGTTCACCGGCTGGGTGTCTCAACGCTGTCTTTTGACCCCAATCCCCAATCCCCAGTCGTCCGCCGACCACCGCTGGTCCCCCTTCGCCGACGTACGTACTACGTTCTCTGGGTGATGTCGAGCTGCATCTGGGGGGTGGGTGAGTCTGAGCGAGAGCATCGCCGTCATCGAATCTGGAACGCTCTCGGCTATCGTCGTAGTGGAGCGGCAGATTGTTGTCGTTGGTCCATCCTGGCCGGGCCTTGCCATCAACCAAGCCACCAGCGCCAGCTCCGGCCTGTAGCCTGTAGCCTCTCTAGCTGCTCTCGTCAACTCCGAGTCGCATCGGGCAATGAATGTCGAAGTAGAGTTTGATCTAGCCTGGTTGACAACGCCGCCCGCCCTCTCTCTTGTTTGATTCGTCCATCTGGTCGTCGGTCCATCCGTCAGCCTACGGGACGGGCAGGACCCTCCAAGCCGTCGCAATTGACTCTTGCCAGGCCTCGAGTTTCGTCCACCCACGACAGGTTGGTGCGTTTAGCAGCTAACTGACACTGACAGGGTGGGTGTGCAACCGTGTGGAGGAGCTGTTTTCAAGCCCAGCTTCGCCGTTGCAGGCTCCCAGTCGCAGTCACTGTCACCATCGCCGTCAGCGTCAGCGCCATCGCGCAGAGCAGGGGCTAGCTGGGGTTTGGGCCGGTGCCGGGGTTGAGGCAGGGCGATCATCGACAAGGGGTGGCTGCTGGCCTGAGTCACCTGGTTAGGATCGTCGGCCCTCCGTCGGATTGGTGGAGGCGCTTCCGCTTCCACTTCGATACCTACCTCTACTACTTACTGTGCCTACCTCCCAGGATAACCGGTTGGTTGTAGATGGACTTGTCTGTTGGGTCACTGAAGGGGACCTCCTGTCCCCGAGTGTCCATCCATCCTCCTGGTCCTCGGGATATGCGCTGGGTGGGATAGAATGCTTGTGTAAACGGATCCTAGGGTACACGAGCAACGGCATGGAGTACGGGCTTGGACCTAGGTACCTGATTACCCGCGATCGAGCCTGAGGCAACTTAGCACACCCGACTCGCCCCGTTGCACTACCTCGGCGAGGCCCTGGGAGGCCTTGCAACAAACAAACTTACCCACAACTGGAAAGCTTGAGAAGAGCAAGACTGAGCTGCCGATGTCTGATCTTGCTCATGCCTACAGGTGACACCATAGCACGGACGTGTCCGTTGGCCCACGCACCAGAAGACAGAATTAACGGATCAGGTTTGGGTTCTCCAGAGGTATGAATGGTATGGTACCCGGAAGAGACCGGCATCTTGAGATGCAACCCAAGCACAAGCTCAGAGCCATCGCACGAAACGCATGTAGGCGAATCACCATCAACAACACTGACAAATTGCCCATGTCAACTCACGGACGTTGTCTTCACGCCTGCGCACAATGCACAAGCACACACAACACACCACCACCCACCCCTCAGTTCTGTCTGGCAGGCTGGTTCGATGGCTCTCAGCTTCTCCCCTCACGCATCACCTCTCCTTCTCTCCACCACGCGGCAACACGCCCCTAGCTGGCACAAGTCAATCACAGGATCGCCAGGCGACCAGATGACGCTGCTGCCAATTGTCCGCATCTCCGCCCGGCAGTAATGGAGCCCTTCGCCCACTAAAAGCAAAAACCGTTGTAGCGTCAGGCTTCAGTCTGCCCTAAACCCTCCCGGGACAGACTAAGCGAGCCGGGCAACGGTTTTTCAGCTCAGCTCAGGCTCTCTGTGTCCACTGACCCTGCTGGACCCTGCTGGGCCCTGGCGCTGTGGACCAATCCCAGGCCGTCGCCCCCTGCTTCCCTCCTCAGCTGGCAGTTGCCGTCTCGCATCCCGCGTCCTTGTAATGGTGGAATCGGTATCTCTTAACTTCATGGCCTTGGGTTTCACCACCCAGATAACATGCACTTCACCGTCTCTCACATTCCAAATACTCTTCTTAGAAACCAGCCAGATAGTCCATTCAAAGCTATAAAATTGGGTTGCCGTTGAACATAGAGAAAGAATGCAATTCTGGGCTTTTGTCAGGGCGATGGTTTCGGTTGCAAGATACCTCGTTTACCATAGATGAACACAGTACTACGGCTGTACCCGCTAACCTATCTTAGCAGCACATCGGAAGATTCACTACCTGCACACCACGCGTCGGACGTGTCGAGTGCGTAGTACTTGAATTCGGACTCTGCAGCAGGCAGCCATGCCACAGAATTTTGAAGCCAGATATAACCTGGTCATATGCGTTCCTGATTACTGATTGACTAATTAGGAGCTTACTAATACTGATATCATAGTATCAATCAGTAATCAGTACTGCTTGATAACTGACTGCTTGTTAAGAAGTCTGCGTTGGCGTGTCCCTAAGAGCTCCGGAGTTACGTGATGCTAAAGGACGGCGACATTGCTGGGAACGGTGTCCAGGCTTGCTAATCAATCAACGGCATTCAATATTGATACAATATTATTAAATCAATTCAATTCAATACAATTCAATCCTGGATTCCAGATTACATAAGTCAATGCAATTCAATTCAATGTAATCTGTAGGTGCCAGTTAATTGATTCATTACCGTATACCTAGTTTTAGCCCTAGGGTAAGTTAGCCTGTAGCCATTCGCAGTTGCGGTATCCACAGCAGGCCTGTAGCCCCTTGTTGAAATAGGAAGATTCAAGTTGCTTAATTCCTTCTAAAAGTGCAGTAGGGGAACCACTGTTTATGTACAGGCACGATCTCTTGTAGAATGTTCCTCCTTCTTCCACACCTTGCTACCAACTTGGTCGCCTCACACTTGTGATCTCCAACACTCCCACTCGAGCAAGACGGTGGGCACTTAGACTATCTAAGATCTCAGCAATCTCATTAAAACCTTAAAACACCTTCGTGGGTGAAAGAGGAAGGAGTACTGCTGGACCCGTCAAGGCTCGACACAGTCCTGGGCGTGTGGGGAATATTGTCTTAGATATGATAAGGCTCCCACTGCAACCCACCTTGTGTCGTCCTCAATGAGCGCTGTATGCGCTTCTTATACTTCCCGACTTCGGCCCACTGGATACAGCCCCGAGTCTTTGAGTTCGTCTTTTGCTGGATCCATTACGCCGTGTTAGCAGCGCTCCCGGCCGTGTTAGCAGCCTCGGGCCTTTGGTGCTCGTTGGCGATCACTGCGGCTGCTAGCAGTACCAAGGTCCATGGTCCAGTCCGGGACTTACAACCCATGCAGCTTTTTCCTTCCCGGTCTCGGTCCACTGAGTGCAGCCCCCGAGCCTTCGAGTTCCTCTTTTGCCGGATTGTTGAGATTTCCAATCCGGTCGGGAATTGCAACCGGTGCGGCCGGGCCACTTATTGACCTTCTAGCAGTAGTTGGAGTGAGTTGGACGAGTTCCCATTGTATGTGATAATCGGGCAGTAGCCTCCCACTGGATCCTCGCGCAGTGAGCTAGGGGTAACAATGTGTTGAATATGTTCCGGAAATCGCACAGCTTCGTAGCGTGGATCCCCTTTTCTGGCCCGCATAGCTTCACTCGTCCGGTCCGACAACTCCCAGAGCTTTCCGGAATAAATGAAAGCGATCCTTTGGAAGTGCTTGTGTGAGTCCATCAGCCACTTGTTTGTCGGTCGGGATGTAGTTCATCTCAACTTCTCCGCTGGCCGTCTTTTCTCGCACAAAGTGCTCCTGAATCGCAATGTGTTTTGTGCGGGAGTGGTATTGGGGGTTCTTAGCCATTGCTATTGCCCCTTGGTTGTCTCCGTAGATAATTGTGGCAGCGATTTGGTCTGTGGCGTTTAGGCCGCCCAGTAGTTCTTTTAGCAAGGTTCGCAACCAGATGGCTTCCTTGGTTGCCTGTGTCTGCCCCATGTATTCAGCTTCGCAGGTAGACAGCGCCACTGATTGTTGTCGCTTTGCGGCCCAGCTTATCGCACCGCTGCCAATGTTGAAGATGTATCCCGCAGTGGACCTTCGAGTCTCAGTGTCTCCAGCCCAGCCCGAGTCCGTGTAGCCCGTCAACGGGCGCAGCTCTCCTCGGAACTCGAGCTTGAATTCGCATGTTCCTCGTAGGTACCTCATTATGCGCTTCACTGCGGCTTCGTGGGCCTTAGTGGGCTTTGCGAGATAGCGGCTGCATAGGGACACGCCGAATGCAATGTCTGGTCTGGTCCCTAGCATTGCGTACATCAGACATCCGATTGCTTTAGCGTACCAGTGCTTGCGATCAGAGTGAGTTTCGTCATCGTCAGTGGCGGGTTCTAGCTTCGCTGTTGCCACAGGGGTCGCAGTCGGTTTGGAGTCCCATAGTCCGAATTCCTTCAAGACTTTCTCAATGTATCCCTTTTGCGAGAGGCTTAGTCTTCGCTGTCTGCGGTTCCGAGTAATCGACATCCCTAGGTAGAAATAGTAAGGCCCCAGGTCTGTCATGCTGAACCGCTGGTTTAGGATTTGTTTGATCGTCTCGATATCCCCTTTTGATGGTCCTGCGATAAGCAGGTCGTCCACATAAACGGCAATATAGGTTTGGCCTTTAACAAAGACACCCATGTCGGAAACGAGAGGCTGGAATCCCTGCTCTTGGAGGAATAATGAGAGAGTCTGGTACCATATTCTAGGTGATTGCTTCAACCCGTATAAGGCTTTTCGTAGTTTCCAGACTCTTCCGGTCCCGTCATCGAAGCACTCTGGCTGCCCAACGTAGATCTCTTCGTCAATATTCCCGTAGAGAAAGGCGGTTTTGACATCCATTTGTTCGAGCTCGAGGTCAAGTGCTGCGGCTATAGCAAATATTGCCTTGTAGGTCATAGGCTTGACGACTGAGGAAAACGTCTCGTTGTAGTCAATTCCTTCTTGTTGCTCGAAGCCTCGGACCACGTAGCGTGCCTTGAACCGCAGGATTTCTCCATTAGCTCCTCTCTTGAGTTTGAATACCCACTTGCCCCTCAGTGCCTTCCGGTCCGGTGGCAACTTTGCCAAGGTGTAGACTCCGTTCTCCTTAATGGAGTCCATCTCGGCAGTCATTCCCTTGAACCAGTTCTCCTACTGAAGAGAATCTCGGGCTTCTTTTATCGTTCGAGGCTCCGCCTCGTCTTCCAAGGAAGCCGCAAGATTGACGTGGGCGCACACGAGGTTAGTGAGAGTATTGGTTCCTAGGAGCAGGTACCTCGAAGGAAGTTTTGCCTTGGTCGATCTCTGTGAGACTCGGAGCTCGTCCCGGTCTGTCGCCCCAGTCGGGTCATGGCGAGGCTCGGATGTTCGTACGTGAATAGGGTCTGCTTCATCCTCCGACATAATCTCCTTAACCTGTGGGGTGGCATCGTGTCGTGGCGGAGCTGCTCTCTTGGCTGAAATTTCTAACTCTGGGTACAAGGTAGGTCCTTCGTTTCTCGTTCTCTTTGATCCAGTAAGTGTTCCTGGTACCTTGTGGAAGCTGGATTCGTCGAAGATGACATTGTTGGCGATGAAGACTCGATTGGTATCGTCCACGACAATGTAGTTACTGGAGCCTTGATATCCAAGAAGTCGGCATTGAATCGTCTTTGCACGCAGCTTTTGTCTCTTGACGGATGGCAATATTGCCCATCCATTCGCACCAATAACACGGAGGTGAGAGAGGTCTGGCTTGTCTCCGAACCACGCCTCATAGGGTGTCTTGTTCAGGGCCTTGCTAGGACTCCTGTTCCGTACATACACAGCTGCGTAGAGGATATAGGGCCAGAGTTTTCGCGGCAGGTTTGATCGCTCGAGTGTAAGTATAACCTTTTCTTGAAGCACTCGATTGAAGGCCTCCGCAATCCCATTCTGCTCATGCTGATCGGTCGCGGTATAATAAATTGTGATGCCCTTGTTATGGCAGAGGGTGCATAGCTGATCACTGCGGTTTTCGCCACCTTGGTCGACGTGGAGGTAATGGCATTGACGTTCCGGTCTCTCGTATGTATCGAGGAGATGTTTGAAACACCTTGTGAACTCTGACTTTTCCTTGACTGCGTATGCCTAGCCTATGCGGGTAAAGTCGTCCACGAAGACCACCCAATATCGCGAGCCGTCATACGCTGTGTCTAGAAATGGTCCTGCAATGTCTGCATGGATGCATTCTAGCGGATACGTCCCTTTCCGGATTGACTTTCGGTGTGGACGCTCTTTCTGTTTTCTAACTATGCAAGGTTCGCAATTTTCTCCGCGTGGAATCGGATGAATGCCATGCGCTATTCCCTTCAGGGCGTTGATCCCTTTCTTGCTTAGATGTCTAAGTCTTTCGTACCATATTTAAAGTTCGGAGTCGCTAATAACAAGTGACGCCAAGGCAGCGTTGATCGCTTCGTCTGGTTGGTCCATAACATAGATCCCTGATCGTACAGTTACTGTTAGGATTACTCGGTTGTCGTGCGTCACCCTGGCTTGATTGTCATCAAAGGAGATTTTTGCGCCCTTCTTTATTAAGGCAGATATAGAAACAAGGTTGACACGTCCATCTGGGGAGTATACTGAGTTGTCGAGCGCCAGGTGTCTCGGACCATCAAGTCCTTTCAGCCGCAGGATATAGTTTCCCAGACCCTGAGGAGTGATTTGTGTCTCGCCAATTCTAACTGTCTGTCCGCCGCTCCAGGGGTGAAGGGTACTGAAGTTTTCCCTTTTGCAAAAGGTATGCATCGAAGCTCCGCTCCAGTACGTGTACTTGCTCGAGTAAATCGCTCAACCTTTGACCCTGGTATGCTATGAGCTGTATGACAGGTTCGGCATAGATGGCAAGAGCATTTGTAACTTCGTCCTGGTCCTCATATCTGGTTCGGTTCTTGATTCTTGGATGATCTTGGCGCTGGTTCCTCCTGAATCGCTTAACGTTCAGGCGTTTCTTAAGCTCTGGGTGAAGTAACCAGCAGGCATCAGAGGTATGCCCAAGCTTCTTGCAGCAGCTACGAGTCGTGAAATTCTGCTCCTTGATGGCAGAAACCATAGCCGCGTGCTTGATTGACTCTTGGTCCTGGTCTTGCTGTTGCATCTGCTGACTTTGTTCCTCCTGCTCAGCAGCTCTAGTAGTTTCTTCGATAGTAGTAGCTGTCTTGATAATAATGCCTTCAAAGTTCCGCTCGAGTAGCAGGCTGTGACTCTAAAGAAATGCAGTGAGGAATACTTGATACTTGGGTCCAAGTCCATTGAGAAACTTGTCTATTAGTTGTGGTTGTCTAATCTGACTAGTTTCGTCTAGTTAAAGGATTTGGTCTCGGGTCTTCTGTAATTGCTGAGAGAAGTCGGATACGTTTTCGCAGTTGTCCAGAGTGAGCCGATCAAGCTTTTGCTGGAGGTCGTGGAATACACTGCTACCCTTGGGTTTGAAGTGCTGCTCTAGCGTTTTGAGGATGTCCGCCAAGTTGTTGAGACCTTGGACTTCCTGTTTGGGACGGAAACCAAGCCGATATCGAATTGCTCCGCACGCCCGTGCTTGTCTATATGGTACCAAGCGTCTAGCTTTTCTTCGAAGTCGACGTCCGAGAGATTGCCTTAAACCGGTGGGTCTCGTTTTCTCTCCAGGAGATCGTCATAACCGGACAGGGCCAGTAGGTCTCGGATTTCCTCGTTCTAGTTGATCCAGACTTCAGAGGATTCAAGCTTGGCAACTCCGGAAAGATTTCCGCTCAGGTTCGAGTCTTTGCCGTCTGACATGTTGAAGTAGTGTAATGTGCTGCTGTTGTTTCGTGAACTGAATCGGAAGAGCGAGTCCAGGGCGCGCTTCTTATGGACAGTACCTGCTAATCACAGAAGGTGATAGAAACCTAGTGGCAAAGAGAGCGTTGACAAACTGAGGGGTTAGTATAGTCAGCTAGAAAGTAGTAGAATCGGAGAGAGTGTAGTGAAATCAGTGAGCGTTGTTGTTGTTGTTGTTGTTGTTGTTGTTGTTGTTGTTGTTGTTGTTGTTGTTGTTGATTAATTACCGTCGTGAAGACATCTAGATGTCTACAGAATCCCTCTAGGGGCAAGACGACGTGCTAGGCTGGAGTCTACAGCTAAAGAAACCAAGGTACAGGGTAGCTAGCTTCGGCGGAGCCGAGAGCGTAGCTAAGACTGACCCGGGGCCGGGGCCACGGGCCCAGCGGTACGGTCGCACATTACCACATGGGTGACAAAACCATGTACGAAGATAACTGGAGCTATTTCGCACATAGGCCTTCGGCGTTTTATATGGGGCTACAGTATTGATATGATAGCGCACTGTTTTCAATGTAGCAGAGCTGATACCATACCCAGCGGTGCTGATGCCATTCTATCGGCGCCGAAGCTCTGATAATGCCGGTTTAGAGGGGGCGGGATATTGCAGCTGGAGGCCTTGGAAGGAGGTATGAACTCCGACCTCTACTATGATCTTGAACCCCTGGTCTGCGTCTCGTATAATGCCGAGGCCCCGTAAGGACTTGGAGCGCGTCAAGGACTGGATCCTCGAGCAGCGGCGAGAAGGGCTATCCATTGACACTATATGTGCCCATCTCCGCGACGATGGGCACGTACTCGACGTCAGAACCCTGAAAAGGAGGTTAGCGGAATGGGGTGCCCAGGAGTACTCTCCCCTTCACTCAAAGATTGATACTAACACCTTCGTCGATCTGATCAAAGGCTACTTCTACCGATATGGAAATAGCGACACTTCCATCGTCCGTGATCTTAAGCGACGCGGCATTGAGATCTCCGAGCGGACTGTACAGGAGTATCGTCTGAAGCATGGCATGAAGCGGCGCTTCCGAGATCTGGCTGAACGACAGGAGGCTATTCAAAAAGCAAGAGAGTTCCTCTTCCAAGACGACCGTCAGTCTTCAAGCATCAGAGGATTTGGCAGGGGGTATCTATACTATTACGTCCGCATCCGTGCTGGTGTCCTTGTCGGCCAGAATACCTTATACTGCGAGTACTAAACGCACCCAGAGTGGAAGAAGCGGGCCGAATAAAGACGCCTTGCTGATTGGAAGCACTGGAAGAACTTCCAGGTTCCTGGGCCTAACTTTATGTGGTCTTTCGATGGGTATGAGAAGCTTAAGAACTTTGGCTTCTCTATCTATGCCTGTATCGATACGTACTCGAGAGCCATTATCTGGATATATGTCAGCAGGGGGAACATGACTGCGTTAAGTTCACTCAAACAGTTTCTACGGACTGTGTCGTACTCAGGGTTCTGCCCCCTTTTCACCCGCTCGGATCATGGTATCGAGACTCCTCTTTGGGCCGGAGCCTAGGCGATTCTCGCTGACCTTGATCAGACAGAGTTTCGGTATACCACCGAGGATAACGACCAACGAGTCCACAGGCAGGGAGCGAGACTGAGCTCCTGTCATATCTGGGGCCCAAGCATATCGAACTAACGGATCGAGTCTTGGTGGGAAAAGCTACTCAAAGGTGTCAGTCAGCGCTGGATCGCGTTCTCACACGAGCTGATTGATAGCGGCCTCTTCTAACCAAACCGTCTTGCTCACCAGGTCGCGGTGTATGCTCTCTATGGACCCATGATCCGTCAGGAGGTTGCGGACTTCACGGAGATGTGGAACGGCCATCGCATCCGGCCACAGAAGAATAGGGAGCATCTCGTCGCCGGGATCCCGATGGATCTATATAATACAAGCGAAGTGGAGAACTGGGCAGTCTATCTAGGGCCTGCGGCTCGAGATGGGCTTGCCCAGATGATGGCTGCTGTCGATTCTATCGATATAGACGATCTTCTTGACCTAATAACAACGGACTGGTGTGATTAATAGCTCCGGGATCTTCAGTTCGATGGTTAACTAGATGGGGAGCTTGATCATAAGCGACCACATCTCGCGATCTACTTACGGCTTAGAGACAAGATTCAGGTTCATCTTAACTGCAGGGCAAGTCCGGTGCTAAGCATCCTAGAGAGTCTAGTTAGAGGGCAAGAGAGATTCATATGTAAAAAAATACTCTATCGCACTCAAAATCTAGCTGATAATGCTTTAGCTTCAACTCCTCGAGCAGAACTACCTTAAGCCTATTAGCAATAGCCTCTCCAGAACTGAGCTACCTGGCGATATTATCAATAGTGTGGATGAGCTGATGGGGGACCTGGGTTAACTTGAGCTAGAGTAACTATTATTTCCTCGCCTGTTTACGAGGATGCTGACTACTTGGCCTCCTCGTATTAACTCCTCGGGTTCTAGCAGCGGGACCATGGGCAGTGAAGGCAGGGCTAGCCGAGAGCTCTTTATCCTCTACCTCTACTAAGAGTGCTAAGCTTATAGAGTCTCGAGCTCGTTTCTGACCCGCGCGGATCTCGTCCACATCGCTAGTAATAACCTCGATCTGGTCTTCTGCGCTAGCTCTCGAAGGAGGTAGAACTGGGCTCAGAGAGGGGCTTAAGGAAGGCGAGTTGAACTCGCTCCCGATTAATAAGGCTGGCTGTACCTTCACCTCGGTCTTAACTAGCTCTTTCTTGATTCCCTTCTCCTTTTTGAACGGCTTTACGGCTGACCTCGGTGTCTTGATATGACGAGGGACCGGGACTTGTGGTCGAGGAGGCAATGGCTCATAGAAAACAAGGAAAAGGAGATATCTGCCCTCTGTTTTACTGAAACGAAAAGGGCAGTCCTCGCCGAAAAGCTCTGCGACTGTCTGTCTCTCCCAGTCGAGGTCGCTCAGCTCTGTGATACCCTCTTTAATATGGGCGTTCTAAACGAGTCTCTTGTCGAATTGAAGAACAGAAGAGAGGGCAGGCTTGTCCTTGAACTGAGGGAAGAAGATGTTGTCGAACCAGAAGTGGACAGGTAAAGATGGTTCCTCGTCGACGAAGGGGCGCAAAGCGACCTTCAGCAGCTCTCTAGCCAAAGACCACTGGGGCTCCTCGTCTTTGTCTAGTATTTCCCATGGGTCAGGCCTCGCAAGGAAGACGGTGAGGCGCATCGAGATCTTCCGTCTGCTCTTGTTTTGGCTCTGTTTAGCCACAGCCTCACTAAGTTGCGACGAGCTCGCCTTCATGCCCCTCGCGATCCGACTCTGGGTAAGTTTGGCATCTCGATACACGGCGGAGGGCCGCGATGCTGCGAGGATACGGCCAGGGCCGTCTCTAGAGCCGGTGAAGATTGTCTGTGAGGGCGTGGAACGATCAGAGGCTGTTAGGTCGATAGACTGTAATTATAGCGGAGGAGGTGGAAGCTGTCTCAACGTCTTGAAACGGGACTGGCGAACTGTTGAGGATGGGGATACTCGTGGGCCAACGTCTCCCGCAATATGGATACAGATTCGACCCTGGGTAGCTATCGCGGATGAAATCGTGGCTCCGTTGGTACGATTTAGGGGCCACGGTCTTTGGAATATCGGGACATGTCTGCGATAGGACGTGATCGGGCATATCTACGTATAAGACAAGGTTAGTTGCACAATCTCATGATGGATAGACCCAAGCTTACTTAGGGAATGGATGGGATAGCCCATAACAGCTACGGGTTGGCGATGGGCTGGGTATTGAAGCTGGTGTAGATGTGCAAGTAGAAGAATTGTGACGCGTCACTAGGAATTATCACGACATATTCCCTGGTGGACATGCCATCTAAATGAAGAGATACCTTCCGAATAGTGTGCGGTACTGTAGTCTTGCAAGGGTCCACAATATTACTAAGTATTTCCACATGGTTGAGGCTTCCCAAAAGGGTTATGTCACCCATGTGGTAATGTGCGACCGTACAGCGGGCCCGTGGCTCGGACCCGCAATCCGATGTCACGTGTAAGTCTAATTACATCCCTCCACGAGCCGAAATTGCGATCCTTCTTCCTCTTCCATCTAACAATTAAGCGGCCCTATTTGACCTATTATTTCGAACCCGATATCCGTCAGCGGATTTTCAGGGTGCAGCCCGACGGCTGCAATATCATCCGATTTTTAGGGGAACCGGGGGGAAACCGCATTCGAAGCTGCTATGCAGCGCAGCGCGTCGCAGGCCCGGCCTCCCGAGCCGAGCCTTCTGACAACGCCAATGAATAAAAGAGATAAAGGAAAAAGGGAAAAGAGTGAATTGGGATCTGGGGCCGAAGCGGCTGTAACCGCAACTTCCGGGGGCTCAAGACGAGGGATCCTAGCGATGGTGGGGGCAGATATCTTGGAAGAATTGAGCTGCCTCTATCATCGCGACGAACTCGCCGAAATCTTGTCCTATTACGCGGTTGATCGTCAGCTTCGGAAAAAGCCCTAACTTTATCCGATGGCGACGGTCAACCTTGCGGCAGTAGAAGGGATGTTCGGGTGATTTCCGCCGTCCGCATGAGCACTCGAGCTGTGCGTCATCGTGGGCAAATCTCTCGTGGTATGTAGCAAAGTCTCCGTGGCCAGAGCGGGCTGCCAAGAGATGTCTGAGAGTCTTCCGAGGAAGCTGTAATTCAGCTGGGCTAGCGGCGGCTGCCTCTAGCATATAGGGTTGATAAGAGTCTGGGGCGTGGTCTTGCCACCAGGCCTTGAAAGCGGTGCGGGGGAGGGCTCTGGCCTTCCTTCGGTTAAAAGCGAGGGACGGGGCCGCGCCGGGTGGTTCCGGCAGCTCCGTTCCTGCTTTGGCCAGCTTGTCGGCTTGTTCGTTTCCGGGGATGCCTTTATGGCCAGGGCTCCATCGTACAGATGTAGCCCCGTGGGCTCGTGCGATCGAATGGAACTCCAGGAACTGGGCCTGAGAGGATTCCGACGGCTGGCCTAGCAAGCCAGCCGCTGCTGACGTATTGTCAAGGCAAACGTAAATATGTGAGTCTGGCTGGGCCAGGTTGGTTGCGTGACGTAGGCCTGCTAGGGCCCCGGCCACTTCTGCATCAAACACCTCAACGGGGCCTAGCCGGGCTAGCCCCTCGCCGATTGAGTGTTTATTGCGGTGGATAACGTACCCGTAGCCCGCGGCCCCGTCTTGCGATCGGGATCCGTCTGAGTAAACGATGAGGTCTTCTGTAGATAAGGTCTCCATCCAGGCAAGAAAGGCCGGAACGGCCTTCGCCTTCGGCTGGATGTGCAGTTGGATGGGTCTGTATTGGCGTTGTAGGAGGTCTGGCCGAGGCGAGGGCGGGAGAAGTAGCGCAGTCCGTTGCAGACGGGTCTTGTAGTTCGGCTTCCGGCCCGGCCTGTGTGCTGGAACAATAGCCCTAGCTGTGAGGGGGTGCCTCGGATCTAGGGCTTGGAGGCGGGCTGCGTGTCGTAGGCGTATAGCATCTAGTAGCTGCTCGACTGGCGGAATGCCGCTTTCGCGATAGAGGGCAGCTAATGGGGTCGTCTTCCAGGTTGGAAGGATGCTGCGGATGCCGATATGTAAGACGGATTTAAGGCGGTCAAGAAGGTGATCGATCTTTGTCGAGACCTGGGGTCCTCCTGCTCGTAAAGACGGCGCTGTCTTGCCTGGGTACCAGGCCTCAGCCCCGTAGAATAGAACAGGAAGGACACAAGCCTTGATGGCGAGACGGACCTTATCAGAGGGAGGGCCGCGGGCTGTATTGGCGAGGCCTCGCAGGAGGTTAGCGATAGCTCGGGCCTTGATCGCCCATTTTTCCACATGTGTCTTAAACGATAGCTTCTTGTCCAGCCAGACGCCTAGCCAGCGGAGGGCTTTCTCCGGCACCTTGATCTGACCTTTGTGTACGATCGTCGGGCTGCAGTCTTCTCGTCTCCGCGAGAAGTGCATTATCTCCGTCTTAGCTGAGTCGAAACTGACCTCATTACAGAGCCCCCAATAGTCAATCTCTTCGATATTGATCTCCGCTTCGTCTGTCGTCTCACGAAGCGTATCCCCAATGTGGAGAGAGGCAATGTCATCCGCGTAGCCGTAGCGTATGGTAGTAACCGGGTTGAACCCAGGGCAAGGGTTCGGCTTGATCCTGATCTTATAGACCGGCTCTGTGTAGAGCAGGAACAGGATCGGGGAGACAGGCGAGCCCTGAGGGAGACCGCATTCTAGGGCAGAGAGAGGCGTGACTGCATCTTGGAAGTGGACTCGGGCTGTGCGGTCCGTCATAAAAGAGGCCACCCAGCGGACCAGCAGGTCCGGCCAGCCCTGCTGGCGGAGGCGTAGCAGGAGCCGGTTCCGGAGGACTGCGTCGAAGGCGCCTAGAACGTCCATCGTCACAAGGGTCGCGACGAGCCCTCGGGCGAGGGCAGCTTCGATGTCGTGGACCAGGGCAGCGATGAGGTCAACAGCAGACCTCTTCGTCAGAGCCCCGGCTTGGTTCTTGTGCAGGACCTTCCGGTCGATCGCCACAAAGGCGAGACGTCTTGCGATCAATCTTTCCAGTCCCTTGCCGAGGCAGGAAAGTAAGGAAATCGGTCTCCAAGCGCGCGGGGAAGAAAGATCCCTCTTTCCGGGCTTTGGGATCATAATAACCTCCGCGCCTTTGAACGCCTTCGGGTGGTGCCCTAAGCAGAGACATCTTTCGTAAAGCCACCGGATGTATTCGCCGATAGCTGGCCAGCAGGCCCGGATAATCGCTGTAGTTACGTTGTCTGCACCGGGAGATGTGTTTCCTGTCTTTGTCGCTACGTCTTCCGCTTCCTCAGCTGAGACCAGCGTAGAGAAAGGAAGGTCAGGGGCGTCGGGCACCTGGGGGGCCCACGGGTCCTCAATGTCATCCCCTGCGTCTCGTCTCTCGAGCGTAGCTTTGCGAAGGGCGTTTGCTTTCTCCTCTTGCGTTTCAAAGACCTCGTCTCCGACCTGAAGGGGCGGGGGCTGGAAGGCGCTTTGGGTACGGACCCATCCGGCGATACGGAAGATATCCGCGTTCGTTGTAGCGTTGTTAATAATATTCTTCCAGAAGTCTCTTTTTGCTTTCCTGACGATCCTACGGAAGTCCTTCCTAGCGAGCGTTGTAAGCCCTAGGTCCTCTTCGGGGTCCTGTCTCTTAGCTGCTCGGTATTGCGCGTGGGACTTGGCGCAGTCTTTAGTCCACCACGGCGCGGAGCGCCCGTTCTGCTGAGGGCTTCGGCCAATGACCCTAATTGCATCCTGTAAGAGCTCAAGCAGCTGGGCTGCCGCGTGGTCCAGTTCCTCAGCCGTTGTCGCGGCTGTGGGCAGGAAGTCTTGCCCTAGCGAGACAGCCTCGGCGAGCCGGGCTAGGTCGTCGGGGTCCTCGATCCGGACCCGGATCCGGCTGGCTTGCGGTGGCGTTAGTTGGATGGGAAGAGAGATACTGAGTGTGTAATGGTCTGAGATAGTCGCGAGGTGGTCTTCCACTCTAGCTTGTGCAGTAGGGATGTTTGAGATCGCGAGATCGATAGTATTTTTATGTTTATTAGTCGGTTGGTTCGGTTGGTTAAGAATAGCAAGATCGTTGCCTTCAATCCAAGCTGCGATCCGGGCCCCTTGGTTCCGATGGGGTCCTGCTTGCCAGAGCGTGTGTGAGGCGTTGAAGTCTCCGGCAATAAGGGTCCGGCCAGGGACTGGCCAGCTGTCAAGGAAATCGAGGGTCTCTAGCGTGTCCGGCTGGCGATAGATATTAAGGAAAGAGATGCCACGAGCTCGTATTAGAAGGATATCTCGAGAGGGCTTAGGCCTAGGCCTCAGCTGGTCGGCGTTTAGCTTACTGCGGAGGGACACATAGGTCATGACCCTCGGGCGTGTGCTAGTTCCCTCCCAGTTTGATATAGGCGAGAAGGTTCGGTATGCGGTGTGGTTCTTCGTCGTGCAGCGGTTATTCCGCATACTGGTCCAAGGCTCTTGGATCATTATTACATCGTATCCGCTTCTATCAGCAAGGGCCAGCGCACAGTCATGCGATGCCGAGTCCTTGCCGACGTTAGCTTGGTAGATGCGTAATGGTCTCTTGTCAGTGGTCTGCTGCGAAGGTCGTCCTATTATTTAGGAGTCTCGAGGGCTTGTCGTCTGCGCTTATTCGGGGAGGGCGGGGGCGTTCCTTCCGTGGGTCGTATGGTCAGGGCCTCACAAGGCGACGAGAGCAGGGCCCCGGCCTCGGGGACCGGAGACGACCCGGCTGCGGCTGCGGCTAGCTCCGGGTGGAGCTGACGGAACAGCCTCTCGCCGATTTCCCGGATCCCTCTCTTTTCCGGCTGTGTTAGTCGCTTCAGGACGCCGTTTTGTCGTCGGGGTCGGGCAGGGCATTTCCTGTCGTCAGAGGCGTGAGGGCCTCGGCAATTGAGGCATTGGGTCTCGTATTCACAAGGCATCCCCTCGTGGGGGGTCCTTCCGCAGTTAACACAGCGGGCAGTGCGGTCGCAGCTATGTCGCGAGTGGTAGTCCCAGCAGAGGTTGCACTGGTTGGGTCGAGCGGTCTTCCGGATCAGTCTTGCTAGCCGACTCGTCCCAAAGAGACGGAAGGCGTGCTTCGGCTGCTCAAGGAAGGAAATGAGCAATGTCTTCGTCGGTTGACTGGGGTCATCGTGACGGGACGGGCGGCAGCTAACGGCCCGCAGGCCTGTCTGAGCCTCCACTTCGTCTTTAAGGGCAGCTTCGTAATCCACAGTCTTTCCTAGCAGGTCCGTCAGGGACCGAGGGCATTCAGAGACCACGTAGGTGATCCATTTCGTCGCGAGCTCAACAGCCTCAGCGCCTAGGGCCGGAGCCCAGCAGGCTTCTTCGTTGATGATCTTATTGCGAATGTCGAGGTTCGCTGGGCGGATAGCCCAGCCGGTCTTGGTCCTGGATGCTTGTGGAATAGCGTCAAGCTTAATGCCTAGCTTATCCGCTAAGTGGGTTCGTATAGCAAAAGGTTGCTCTTCCCACGCAGGGGATTTCTCGTGTAGTCGTACGAAGACCCTGGTATCATTATAGGCTATAGCAGGGTTTCCTTGCTGCTGTTGTTCCTGGGGTTGCTGGGCTTGTCGGGGCTTAAGGGGTCGTCGTTGGGGGTCAAGGCCGTCCCCCTGGGCTCGGGCTGCTTGGAATTCGTCGTGCTGTGCGGCGAAGCGCACTGGGAGGTTGGCCGTGACTGCAGAAGCGTATGATCGAAGGGGTAACGAAGCTGCTGGCGGTTGCAGCTGAGGTTGCGGTTGCGGTTGGCTATCGCCAGTCAGGGCACTTGCCCAATGACTGAGGAAGCTCTGGGACATCTCTTGGGCGAAGCGGAACATGCGCCCCGTCGGGAACTGCTTCGCTGTCTCGTCGAAGGCTGCGCAGAAGGTCCGGAAGACCTTCATTTTTTCGTCTAGAACAGCCTGGCTTTCGGCTGCGACTCCGGCTGCAGCTGCAGAGAGGTTAATGGCGATAGCGGGCTCCGAGACCTTGCTGTATTCAAAGACATCGCTGCTGGGGGGGCTTTGAGGGCCGGGCTGTAGGCTGACCTGGGGGGCGGGCTGAGGGCTAGGTTGAGCTGGAAGGTCTGCGAGAAGGTCTGCGAGAGGGTCTTCTAGGAAGGCTGCTGGTTCGAAGGTATCCTGCATGCTGATTTCGACGTGGGTCTCTTCTCCCAAGAGAACCGGACCTGGCGCGGGCGTTGGAGTGCTGATGGCCTCTCCTTGCATCGGACCCTCGGAGATGTCATATTCGCTACCCTGGATGAGCGTAGCCCTCGCAATCTGAGGGAGGTGCAGAGGGGTTCGAAGCCCCAGATCAAAGGGGATGGGGGCGATTGGCACAGAGGCCATCGCAAAGGTTGGTGGATCGGGTGGGTGTTAACAGATTGGGTGTGTGGGCGGCCAAATCCTTAACATTAGCAGCTAAGGAAGTTAGATGTAGGAGGGAAGTGTGTGAAATCAGTGAGCGGCAAGCTGGTAGAATCAGCGGCAAGCTGGTGACTCCTTGAGTCTCCGCTGCAGTGGAAGGGACTGTCAAGTCCTTGTGAGTAAAAGACAAATATGTAAGTAGGAGACTCAGCTTTTTAAGCATGATTTTAGCTTCCTGGGCTCATGACCTGTTGAAATGAGAAGATATTAAATGCTTGATTCATACTAAATGTGCAGTAAGGGAACCACTGTTTATATACAGGCACGATTTCTTGTAGATTGTTCCTCCTTCTTCCACACCTTGCCACCGACTTGGTCGCCACACACTTGTGATCTCCAACAGTATATGATAATCTTAGCAGGCCATGGATATTCTTCTAGCTTCTGGTCGACAATCTCTCTTGCTGCGAGGGTCACCGCTGCTGTCGCCTCCTCAGCGCTCGCTACAGGGATCGGCCTCACGCTATAGGCAACATTGGTACGCGTTGTCCTCATCCGAATCATAACAACATCCTCACGCCTTGTATTAATAAGGCTGAAGAGCGCATCCTCTCGGGTCGGCGGGAGCGTTGCAGTAAGGTAGACCATTTGCACTCCAATGAGTGATAGAGGCACTCAGAGGAATATAAAAACTTGGAACAACCTCGAATTTCTTAGATAGCCCCACCTATTGCCGTCTGGAAGGTATCTTCGATCTAAAATCGTAGATTGGTCAGATTGTCATTTTTACAATCATTAGGACTGGAGATAGATATCCCCTTCCACAAAATCCTCTATATCCCACTCCCCATTTAATTACTCTACATCCCCAAAGTCCGCCTTTATCATCGTCCTCTTCTTCATCGTCCTCTTCGTCTTTATATGCATAACGCTTGTCTCCCTCCATACATGACCACTGACACGTTTTGGATAGTTGCAGTGGTGTGATCAGTCGGCTAGATAGCCACCTGGTTTTGACTTCGCGGTACTGTAGAGAACACACTTGCTCGCCAGGAGCGAGGAGCCATAATTCGTTACTCTCGATATTCTGGTGTTCCCCATGGACGGTGGGATCAACAAGCTCGGCGAAAGGCATAACGGCAGTGGCAGCTGTGAGAGAAAGGATGACTGGCATGTTGACTTGACCTCCGGCTTGTTGTCCTCGGGCTGACTTCTGGACGATGCGCGTATCGGTAAAGGTTTGAATGCCGACGATGATGTAGATCTTGTCGTTGCGGAGGGCAGCTTTTTCGATCCACTTCCTCGTGTCTGGTATGCTAACTACCTTGTCAAACCATGCATCAGAGTTGTCAAGTGAGTAATTGATGCCACGTGCTGGTGCGAAATGGATCTGGGACTGAAGCCGCTTAGAAAATCCTGCGGATATCAGAGACGTCAACGCGGACCCAAATCGCGTCTCGGTGCCGTATTGATTCGGGCTGGAAAAAGAGAACTGCGTCACGATAGCCTTCGGCTCGTCGGCAGTTAGAGGTTCATAGTAACCCTCGTGTGGCTGGTCGATATTTTTAATTAATCTCCCCAGTCTAACGGACTCAAGCGGGAGGAAAAATGAAGAAGGGATAACTGTCGCTACCATTGTGAAGACCTGCCGAGTGAGTAAAAAAGAGAGAGTAGCTTGATATACCAACAGTATGTAAACAAATAAATAGGCATAATTATCACTAGCAATGTGACAGTGTGTTGTGGGAAAGTTGGGCTCAGCCAGACCGCTTGCTTGGGCATCTGCAACGAGGCAGTGCGTTGCATGGCTCAGCGAGGCACAGTGAATGAGCCACCGCCACAAAAAGCAACATGACATGCAGCTCCTCTGCGCGGGCGCCAACTTTCATGGGCATAGCCGTCAATTGTCATGATGCCCGACACGTGACGCGTACATGCCCTGACAATCCGCTGACGGATATCGGGCTCGAAATCATAAGTCAAATAGGGCTGCTTAATTGCTAGATGGAAGAGGAAGAAGAGTTGCAGTCTAGGACTGTAGGTCCGAGCTATAGGCCGGTAGTGCCTACAGCCCCGGCCCCAGGTTATTGTACTTAGGTTTCTTCAGCTGTTGACGCCAGCCTAGCACGTCATCTTGCCCTTATGGGATTCTGTAGACATCTCTAGTAGATATCTTCATGACGGTAATAATACAACAACAACAACATCATTTCAACACTAACATCCGGCTTCGCTTCACCCTCAAGTTATACTGCAGTCCATCGCAAAGTTAATGAGTCGAGATAATGCTGCTGCCTGATTTTCCAGTTGAATTGCTCAAGTCTATTTCGGAGAACTTAGACTCGGAGAGATCCATCAGCGCCTTTAGCCGGGCAAACCGCCGCCTCCATAATCTCCTAACTGGACATCTCTATCGTCACAACGCACGATGGTGGGGGAACTCAGCCCTGCTTTGGGCAGCAAGACAAGGGCGAGAGGAAACGGTCCGAAAGGTGTTAAGATGGGGTGCTGAGGTTCAAGCTGCGTCCCAACTACTCTTGGTAGCGGCTCTACAGGTGGCATCTGCAGGAGGCCACGAGAAGATCGTTCAACTACTCCTTGAGAACAATGCGGACGTCAACGCACAAGGTGGAGAGTACGGAAGCGCTCCACAGGAGGCAACGGTAGGAGGCCATAAGAAGGTCGTTCAACTACTCATCGAGAATAATGCGGACGTCAACGCGCAAGGTGGATTCCACTCTGCATGTGGCATTGGCACGAGGCCACAAGAAGATCGCCCAGCTACTCCTCGACAAGAACACTGATAACTACTCAGTAATGCACGATGGAAGTGCGCGCCGCATTTCTGGAAACGAAATGAGGGGTAGAGATCTAAGGGCTGTGATTGGTGCAGAAGTGGAAATGCGGCGCACTTCCATCGTGCATTACTGAGTACTCGCGATACGGCAGCACTTGAGAAACGACTCAAAGTGCCGAGTGTAATGACAGGGATCAGTCGGCCTAATATTGCGATCATCTTACTCAGTAAGGAACACCTCCACCTTCCAATTCGGGGTTGGCGCACCTCGATAAGCCTTCTCCCATCCATCTCCTCCTTGCTTCCTCATGTCTATTCCAACCTCACGGGTGACAATGGCTTCAAACAAGGGCCTTTCATTGTTCTTTCTGAACCATAACTCCACTAGAATTCCACCGGACGAGGGGCAGCTGAATGCTGCGGCACGAGCTCATGCATCGCGTCAGGCTCGTCTGAAGTACATTTCCGCACGGCCAAGGAACCTCAAGTTCATATCTTACACTCCGGAGACAATGCGTCATGGCACTGACTCTGGTCCCCTCACCAAGCCTGACGATACCCACATCGAAGAGCGCCAAGTACCGGCCATTGCTAACACAGATCGTGGGGGGGGTACTGACCCTGCGATGAGTCGACACATGTCGTCCTGTCCACTCAGGCCTGCAGGTTGGGACCCATTCGACTCTTTCGCTATGTCAGTGATCGGACGAGACGAGCATCTGATGCTCTACTACGGTGAGCCATGTCTCGTTCATAGCCATCTGTCTGTCATTCATACATTGAAACCAGCCACCCTAACGAGACCCTTCTAGCGTTCACCAACACTTGGCCGCAATTTGGAGAATTTGAGAGTGGAAGGCGTAAATTCGCACAATCATGGTTATGGCGTACTCTGGAGTCCCCTGCGGCGTTTTATGCCGTATTAATGGGGTCTTCTACACATTACACGATTTCTTGCCCTACGGCGAGCATGCAAAATTGCATCCTTGTAATGGGACTGAAGTGGAAGATCCAGGCTATTAGAGCTGTTCGATCTCTCATCGAGCAGCATCAATCCGGTTCTCCTCGCGGATTCTCGAACAGCGATCTTCTTGCCATCCTTGTCCTTGCTATCCATGGGAGCATGGATCTCTCAGACCAACCGGAGCCGCACCCATTGTCGCCCTTAGCTACATACCGCCACATGCATGTCTACGGCCGGATGAAACCTGGCAAGGAGCATATGAACGCCATTTATTATATCGTCGAGCAGAAAGGTGGAATATCGAATATTGATCAACACGCCTTTGGCTTCGTTTTGCCTATGTAAGTCCATTAAACCCTACCGTACATCGGACATCCCATCTCGGTGGAATGCTGCCTGCTGACGTCCATTTTGTCAGCCTCGATTTGCTTTACAATGCCCGGCTAGATACTCCACCTAGGTACCCATGTTCGCGCCAGCTGAAGCCAATGGTTCAAGAAGGTCTATGGACGCCGGATTTAGAAGCTCATCAAAAGCTCAAGACCTCAGGCGAGTGCTTTCGGCCAAACCCTGATGCGTCATTGCCCACGGCTCCCTATCTAGAGCCTAAGATGGTCAAACTTCTCGAAGTCATGGCAGAAACGACTGTCGCCCTTGATCATTATTGTCGCGGCGGACTTGGAGCACCGGATTCCCTTGATGTGTTGGCAAATAACTGCGATTGGGCATCACATGCTATTCTATCTCTGCCTCCATATATCCCGTTGGCTATGTCCCGAAGCGACCTAGACCAGCAGCCAAATATCGATACCACTACTATCCTTCATGAGATATGCCGACTCTGCACCCTTCTCTACCACGATATGGTCCTTCTTCCGAGTCCCCCACATACAGGAATCAAGTTACGCCACTCGACCAGAGTTTTATGCTTGATAGAGGTCATACAGCGAAAAGACCCTATAGAAGACCCCCGTGCCTTCGATTTTCTAACTTGGGCCATGGTTATAGGCGGAATCGCCGCAAGGTTTACAAAGCTTCAAGTCTCATATAGCAAACTCATTGAAAAGGTTGCACGAGACACGGCATGGGAAGTGATTCATCCGCGATGGAAGAGATATATATGGTTTAACCCTGTATGCGATGAGCCAGCTTCGGTCATTTGGTTCCAAGCGCAACAAGAGAGCCTTTCAGAATAAATTTTCTTCTTGAGCGTTGGAGGATGCGTACCTAGCTTTAACGTTGCCTTGTTACCGCCTTATTATTAGACGACCCATGTCACAATACCTAGTACTTCAGTTCTTCCTATTGTTTGTAAGTTCGGTTCAAGGCCAACTATCCTTTGTAAGCGAGAAGACCATTAGGCTTTGCTATGAATTTTATATGCCCAAATCCTAGCTCAGAGGAGTCAAACGACCCGGATTCTCTGTCAGTGGGGAATACTTGGCGTTACATTACCAAGTACAGAGCTCCTAATGCTATGATATCTAGGAACTTATGGCGTCTTAGATCCAAGAGACAACCCCGGTGCCTTATTAGCTACACTCCACTATACTTACGTCTCTATAATACTTATAGAGCTCGTTGCTATAGCTCTCAACGGACTCTTAGGGAAGTAGCCCCGAGACATCATGTCACATATCGGGATATCGGATTTTGCAGCTATGACAACAGTCAAGCTTTCTGCCCTTCATCATAAGGTTCCACAGCCACTTTCCTGGTCACTGGCCTCGTCATCAGCTTCGTCACAAGATATGATCAGGAGGATAGCTAGATAAAGTCAAATAGTCCGTAGCATCCGGACCCTCTTGGCTGTACGAGGTCATCATCAGTCTCTTCATCTATAAGACTGACCCAAAGACCCTCATTAGATAGGAAGAATAGCAAGAGCTTCTCACACACATGATCACTTCCATCTCCTAGATGCAACAAAGTTGCTTAATTCATACTAAATGTGCAGTAGGAGAACCCTACTATTTTATATACAGGCACGATCTCTTGTGGAATGTTCCACCTTCTTCCACACCTTGCCACCGACTTGGTCGCCTCACACTTGTGATCTCCAACAGCTTCACTCTATAAATGGCAGCAACGGTCTGCGTGCCTACCCTCAGCCTTCTCTCCCCATTCACATCGCTCGAGACGGTCGCTCCCACCTCTCTCGCGGCCGCTGTCGATCGCCTACCTGCTCCCACTGTCCCAGCCAAATGACAGCCAACTCGATGATCGCACTCTTGCCTGCGAGCGGAGGTGGTCTGCACGAAAATCACGCCTCCTTCCTTCAGCGCTTCGCTGCCCGAGAGGCAGAGAACCGAGCTGCGAAGCAAAAGACGACGCTCTCGATTGAACAACATGCTGCTCACGGAGCGCAGTTGAGCAATGTCCGCTTCATCAAGCCGAAATATTCCGACCAAACCGAAATCAACGTCAGCGGCATCTTCAACAAATGGAGGCGGTAGGCGAATGCTGTCCCTTTGAGCTCCCTTCGCCTTTCTCAAACTCCTTGTCTCTGACCCTCACCCCTAATAGGTACTGCGCCGATATGAAAGTTGGCGACTGGGAAGCGACGATCAAAAGCCTCAAACGCGAAACGACGCAAGATTTCTTGCTATATGCCTGCGAACGCTCCAAGATCAAATCATGGGGCAGCTGCGAGGAGTACATCCGTCAGTTCCAGCAGCTCTACACAACGGTGAACGGCCAGTACATGGACCGGAATGACGCCAAAGAAGTATACAAGGTAAGCCAAATCTTCATCCCCGTGCGCCGATTGGGCGGGCGGGCTGGCTGTTTGATCCGAAGTGTGAGCCCTACTAATGCACAGCCAGTATTACCGTTGCGTCCTGATTCCTCGTTTCGGCCACCGGCCGCCGAATGTCGATGGCAAGCCGGTGCTCAACGTGGACAACTTGCGTGTCATCCTGACTTTCAATATCGCGTACGACACGAGCATCTTCCCCGGCGAACGGCACCGCATCAATTTAACCGGCTGCTACCAACTCTTGTGCTATACCGGAGCACGACCTGCCGAGCTCGTGGATGGCGAGCGGAAGAAACCAAAAGATGGCTCTCTCGAAGAACTTTTCGGTCGCAAGGTTGTTCAGTCGTCTTCCTCGGTAATACATCTGTCGTCTCTGGTTCTTTTTTTTGCTCTTGGTCAGTGGGAACACCGGCTAGCGTCTGGAAGAAGCCTAGCAATCGACTCGTGACCTCCGCGTGCGGCGTGTAGTAGCGGCGTCCAGCCATTGTTGTCCCTCGACTCAATATCCACCTTTCCCGTGTCCAGAAGAAGCCTCACAATTGACTCGTGACCCCCCCTGCCGGCGGCGTTTGACAGCGGTGTCCGGCCATAGGCATCCCTCCAGTCGACATCTACCTTTCCCGTGTCCAACAGAAGCCTCACAATCGACTCGTGGCCTCCATGTGCGGCGTGTGATAGCGGTGTCCGGCCATCGGTATCCCTCGAATTTCCATCAACACCGTCCACAGCGAGCAAAATTCTCGTTACCTCTTCGTGCCCGTTCGCTGCCGATAGTCTCAACGCCTTGTCTACTTCTTTAGACCCAGCGTCTATTGCTCTCCTGGCTGTTCGCTCCCGGCCACAGGTGGCAGCCCAACGAAGTGCGGAGCTATGGAAATATTCCACATTGTGGCAGTACAAAAAAGGATCCAAGCAAGTGAATAGCCGGTTGTTGGTTCGAGCAAGCGCATTGATATCTTTTTCCGACTCAATATAAGTGGCAATAAGCAATAGAAGCTCGTCCGGAAGGCGCAACATTGTGTTGGAAGGAACAGCTAACAAACCAGGGATTGTGAGGAAGATTATTTTGGTCGGCGGAAACTTTAGTAACACCGATGGTGATGGCGGGCGCGGGTGCTCGACAATCTTCGTGTCAGACAATTGGTTCCACAGGGATCATTGATGGCACAGTCAATTGATGAGAATTATCTAAGGAGCGGGGGCTTCTTGTGAGGATGCACCGAGACTGTGCAGCTCTTTTATACACAGATGAAAGCAGGTACGGAAGTCCATAGGGGGCACAGTTCCAAAACCCCCAGCCCTCTTTTTTATATCACTAGACTAACCCCAATGTGTATTTATCCTTCTGTTTAGCCACATACGAGCCCGTATCGTAATTTCAAGGAGAAAATTGCTTTACCGGTGTACAAGGGACCTTCCATTGCCCATTGCCGGGCCAATTTAGTATAAGGTGAAAGGGGTATAAGATTGCGTACGAATTCGTACGAGCTCGTACGCACACTTTCACTGCTCTCTATCAACTTTCTACCTTCTTTCAACATGGAGCCTGCTTCACCTCCTCAAACAGAATATTGTCCGTCAGCACGACAACGTACTCGTCATGCGGATATCCGTACGAAGTTTCCTGGGGCTCTTTATTGCCCGCATTGCGCTCAACGTCTCCCTACGGCTTCACACAATGTAGCCCCTGTTTCGATCGACCTGACTGTTGATTCGCCTTCAACACAACGGACCTCTACGGCAAAGAACACTGCCTCACGGGGCATAATCACTACTTCTTCTACAACAGTGCCAATGCCTGACACCTATCAGACTTCGACTATGATGGCCGTACAGAACCGGCAGAGCAGTATCGCAGCCACACGAATCCACAAGGACCCAGTCGTTATCGAAGTATCAGCAATCTTCTGGATTGATGACCGCTACATCGATGAGAGCATCCCAGGCATCACGATTCCAGTGTACAAGGGAATTCGGCACGCTGGAAAGCGTACTGGATCTGTTGAAGTCGTACTAGGGCGTAAGTTTTCATCCCATAGCTCAATGATCAGATTCATCGTCAAGCAATGCGATGAACGCCTCAAGGAGAAAGAGTGGCAAGTCGTTCATTCTGTATTAATAGTTGGCGCTATTTCTGGACCCGTATACTTCCCTAGTGGAGCGTACAATACCGTTACGCTAGGAGATCTATTCAGCCAGGGGAATATCACCGTTACAAAGCAACGTGATACAGCCAATCTCACTTTTTGGCTCTTCAACGAGGGACCCCGACCTGATGACGACTGCCAGAGGCCGTTGAGAGCCGTACGTGGCCGCAAGAGGGCTATCGATTACGGGCCTTCTGATATAGACTCGGATATGTCAATGCCAAGCCCTGTCAAGTCCAAGGTTCCACGTACCGCAAAGTCAGGGCGCGTATCAACCAGTAAGGACGAATTCAAAGCCCCAGTGCTATCTCTGGCACCAATGAAGCTCGAAGCTCGAAGCCCCATCAAGACTCAAGTCAAAGATGAGGTTATCGCGGGGTGTATTATAGTCACAGATACAGCTTCGAACGATGCCGCACTGAGTGATCCTTTTACGAGCGATATCGAACAGTCAGAAACACAGGGGGGTTCACCTGAGAAGAAGCTTCCTTTTCGAGCTGGGAGGGGGAAGAATAAGAATAGCGATTAATTTGAGAGCGAAATGCTTCGATTATATACGTATTTGGTTATATGGTTAGTCCTCCTGCTCGTTAATGTTATTAACCTCCTCTCCAATCTCATTTTCGAGCCTATCAAGCGTAGTGGCATCAATATCATTCGCTGCCAAATGATCTCGTACGCGGTCAAGTCCACCCGTAGGTGTTGATAGTAGCTCTAGAGCTGGTGATTCTTGATTGATAATATACTGCTGCAAATGCTGCCGTAAGAAGAGATATGTAGAAAGATGTGGCCGTTCTACTGGATCTTATAGGTGGTCTTGACGGTTTTGGAGTATACGATCGCAAATAGCTATCGTATGCTCAGGTAAGTAAGCGTCAAGGTCAATATGGTCTTCTGCGAAGATATTCTGAAGCGTATCTAGTCGTCCCTGAGGGCTGACCTCTGCCCAGCTTCTCACTTGTCGGGCCTCGGGCTGAAAGTAAAGGTTCCATGGTTGCCCGGGAACAACATGTGGCCTATTGCGCTGTTTACGAATGTAATGCACATTCCACATGTGTACGAAGTCGGCGAATTCCTCTCTCAAAATTAGCATAAAGATATAAAGCATCGCAATACGGTCGGGTATGGAGTCATCTGAGAAATATGTAAGTCCCGTGATTTCAGAGAAATACTCCTAATACATCAATACGCTATCATAAATAAAGATATTAGCCTATACTTACCCGCCAGAACTTAGCCCTGCCTCGACTTAGCCGAAGCCACCAGCTTTCAATCTTCTGGTTATTCGTGCTCTTGCCGTAGGCCCAACAGTCTTGGAAGCGCACGTCTTGCTGAATACTATCCTGTACGCGCACGCGTTCTTTCGAAAGGTAGAAATGTGCTCCAGCCATTAGAATTGTCTCTCGGCCGCGGTCCGAACGGATGATATTGGGCATTGTCTGGCGTTCTGAAAGTACGTGAAGGTATTGCGCAACAACACTCCGTGACGTGTTGGCTGATATGCCAATATAAAACCACGTAATAAACCGTGAGTATATGTCAATTGAAGCGTAAATCTCAAAGCCCCAAGCCTTCAATTTATCATAGGCATCAAGAGACCATATGAAGTCAGGGCCAGGGGCTGTCCATCCACCTCGGCGATATCGCATTATATTCTAACGTTCGGTAATACTTCCGGGATAAAACTCACGAAAGCCTTCGTACAGCGCCCGGCGACTGAGTACGAGTCCAGCTCGACGGACCTTTGCGTAGAGATACGTACGGCCAAAGTCTTTAAGCTTAGTGCTCTGTTCGGACTCGTTTTCAAAGAAACGGCGCAATTCGCGTAGGCTTTCTGATATCTGTTCGGGGTCTTGACGGCGCCAAAGCCCAAGGTCCCGGCGTATGCGTTCAAGTCCAGTCTTCGTGATAATAAAACCATCAGAATGGAGCTTCAGAAGCATAAAGTGATCGTTCAAGACCTTATTAAAGAATAAGTCTTTAATGTGCTGATGAAGGTGTTCTGAGTCTTCGGTGTATTGTTTGATCGAGACATTCTAACTTTTAAGGCTGCGATACACGGTCGTACGTCCCACTTTGACGTGGAAATGCTCATTAAGGCGTGTGACGATTTGATCGTATGTGAGATGGTCATTATTCTTCCATTGTTGAATTTGTATGCGAAATGAAGATAAGTCAATCGAAGGGCGGCCCATTGCGTTGACTTCGGGGCTCGTATGAGGCCATAGCGAGAAGTACGGCCTCGTACTAAAAATCGAAAATTCGAGCTTTGGATTTAACAGCTGGCGCTGAAAATCTTTTTCGTATGTCCGCATACGTGGCCATACGAGAGCGTAATCTTAATTTTCGAGCTAGAGCCTGATTAAGCAATTCAGGGGCAAAGCTACTAGTAGTCGTTAGTAATCGTACGATACACTATGAGACTCTACCCTGCAATACTCCTCAGATGTTAAGGCAAATAATTACTTTACATCTTCTATATGTAAAAAAAAAATCCAGACTAAAGTAAATTTCATTTCAGACTCTAGCTAGCAATTAGGTATCGTAATGCTCTGTATGCTTTTATATGCTATTGTATGCAGTCATATGCTGAAATATCATTTGCGTTTTTATTCAGATTATAAAATGAAATTTTGCCTCAGATTCTTAGAGACGGAGGTAACAGAAGATGACTAAGTAGACTAGAAAAAGGGTCAGTATAAGCTCATATTCTCTTATAAAGAGTGATATACTTTAGTCTTTCTTCAAAAGGGTGCCCCCCTTCTTTCTCTTCTTCTTATTAGCAGCATCCTTAAAGAACTTAGACATCTTTAAGAGCGTCTTGCGGTCAAAGTCCTCCATCGGGTCCGTACTATCACTATCAGAGTCGAAGTCATCGGCCTTGCGCTTAGTGCTTTGCTTGCCTACTACTAATTAGTAGTGCATATAGGTGCGTGAGTGTAAGTACTTACCGAGAGAACACGCCTGGCTAGAACGGTTCCAATCGCAATTGGCACAAGCATGCGAGTGAGTGTTAGAGACAATACACTTATTAAAGGCTCCGTTCTGGCCTGTGCACTTATTGCAGCGCTCCGTATCCTCACGTTCGTCACCGTATAAGTGGCGGAGCATAGCATCACAATTCTGACTGCCGCGAAAGTTGAGGACGGGGGCGGTCTTCTTCATGGACTTGCTGTCGGTCTTGTAGTTGAGCTCAAGCAGACGTATTTCCTGATACGAGTTAGGACGAACTAGTACGCTGATCTGCAGGTACAAACCTTGGTGGAGTCAATGGCAGCGAAACCCTTCTTGCTGCTACCCTTCAGAGCATTCATCAGAGCCCAAACGGTAAGATCCGGGTTCTCAGAGGGCTGTTCACCCTTGTACGTGAAAGTACGAGTGTCAATCTCCAGCACTTCCTTAGGCAGCTTGCTGAATTTTTCCTCTCCAAAATCCTCACGTAGGAGGTCGAAAGCAGCCTTACGAAGCAGTTTGTCTTGCTTCTCCTTTTCCTTTTCGAGTCGCTTTCTCTCCTTCTCCGCCTCCTTTTCCTTGTCCTTGTCATCCTTCTTGCGAGTGCCGGCCATGATGGGCAATCCGTAGTCGTACGAAGTCGAATTTGTTGAATTTGCTTACGTACGGGCGCGTATGGGGTGTATTGGGTCTGGAAGGCTTGTGGGGTTCCTGCCTCGGCAACGGTTAGCCTGCGACAGTACGTACTGCGGAAAATCGTAGGCGCGCGTGGGTCCGCCAATATGGGCAAAATGCATATCAAAATGTAGCGTGCAACCCTGCAATATCGTAGCAGATTGGGCGCCCACGCAAAGCGCATTGCGGTAGCGTTATTTTACAAAAGGAGGCTATTTTTACCTCTAAATTAGGATTGAAGAAGGAAGAAGAAAAGAAAGAGAGGCTCGTAGCCTGTTGTGAGGAGAATGAGGCGAGTGCATGTGACCAGCTGGCGATGAATGCATGTTGACTTCGGATGACTAAGCGATTTGATCGAGCGATAATGCTTCAAACGGGGCCGTACGGTGGGTGTGCCCCTACCCAAAAACACCACAAATTGGGTTTTGGAACTGTGCCCCCTATGGACTTCCGTAGCAGGCTAGTTTGTGCAACACTTCGAGTTCCGAGTCAGAAAAAGGGCGGGAATATATTTGTCCGAACGCCCTTGCTGCTGACCGCTGCACCACACCGAAGGGTGGGACCGACAACGAATAGAAATGCAACAAGGGGCAGGAGCGAGGATGGGCAATCTGTCCTTCCACGTGGGAGGAAAGTCAAGAACAAACTCGGACGGCTGGGAACTAGACATGGACACAATCCGAGCAGCGATCAAGTTCACACTGGCAACAGGACGGCTTGAGGAAGTCAACGAGCAGCTTGAACCGCATTATATCATTCCATTACTAACCAAAACACACCACGTGCCACGACAGCAGGGACGCACCAGCGGCTGAAGATCCCTTTGAGTGGCATAAGCCTCCACCTCCCCCTCAGACAGGGGCGTCTAGCCAACCAAAGAGCGTCAAATCAAAGGTACATCGATTCCTTCCTATTCTGGGTGGTGCCAGAGGTACCAGCAATTCCCCTCTCTACATAAAGCTACATTACACTCCTGACAACGCCATCGTGACTGCGGCGCCCTTCGGCTGTTCCCACTTACAGCAGACAACGGAGCCTTCCTTTTGCGCTTACGTGTCCGACCCATTTGACAGCCCTTACAAGCAAGGCATTCTGATTTCCCTTTGCGGACTAGATTATGCTGTGAGATAGGCGTAAATTCGTCTCCCGTTCGAAACCTCTTCCGAGACTCCGTCTCTGAGGCATAGGTCTTGATGAGGCTGTAGACAAGCTGCTGCCGCCATTCAACCTGACTGTCCATTGGCTTCCATTGTGGCTGGCCTCTTTTCTGTAAAAGGAAGTTATTCACAAGGGCTATTTCTAGCAAAAAGTCCCAAGCTAGGGCTTTCCAACCGCCCCTACGGACACGGCGGTTAGAGCTCCAATAAGACCGTAGCTGGTCACCGCGGTCTACAGCGTTCATCTCGTTATTGTAGGTAGCAGCGATAGATGGGATAGAAATCTCTTTCACCTGGCTACCAGCAAAAAAACGCTGTATTGGCCGTGCTCGAATTTTGTCTGTTGTCGGCTTCTTCCGTAGGCGGACGCTTCTTTCATCGCCGGAAAACACAGTTGATAAGAATAGCACGAGAGCGTTGTCTTTCCATGTGATCTGATTGACCTAGCAGAAGACAAATTAGTAAGGGAAATATAGCTAACTGTGTCCTAGTGACTGACCTTATTATCTACCGTAGGGATAGCCTTAAGGATATTAAATTCGAGGCTGCCGTCAGCTGTGTTATCCTTCTCTTTCAGCTTGACTAGGGATGTGTGTAAGCCGCAGTTACGGCGGGCTGTGCCTGTGGCTCCGTGACCTAGCTGACGGAGCTGGCGAAAGAGGTCATTAGAAGAGAATAGGTTATCGAGAAAGACGTGATATGTGGATTCCGGCAGCAGATTTACTAGGGCAACAACCACGGCTTGGGTCGGGTTCAGATAGGCTGTCTTCTTCTCTCGTATCTGCCGCCGGCTTCGCCGTAGCTGTGTTCCTTGCCGCAGCCGTCGAGCCGGCCGGACCCCTACGGGCCCGAACTTCCGGCCCGGCCTATGCCAAATCCACCGCAAAAAATAGCCCCTTTGGGCCACAGCCCACACTTTGAAGCCCGTTGGTATCGGTTTATTAGGGACACGTGTTGTCTCATGAGACCGGCCGAGGAAGCGGACCATACACTCATCCACAGCGATTGATGTGCCCGGGATGTAGAAAACGGTAGACATATGCTGTATGTGGTCAGACCAGGCGTTGGCCCGGCTGAAGATCCTGCCGTAGAAGGTCACATCGGGGTTCGTATCAATAGTTGTGTGGTCAAAGAGACGGAGATGCCGTGATATTAGCTGAAACGCCGTAAAGGCATCCATTTGATGATTGGATGCGTAGCACATATCTTCCCTGGCCCAGAAGCCTCCCAATAGTCCTTGATCTTCGGTTCCTTATGAATTCGCATATATATTAAGATTGCAATCCATATGTAGATTTCTGGGGAAGAGATTGGCGTCCATTCAAGTAGCCGTGACTGCGGCTTTAACCTGCGGCTTCCGGCCTCGTGCTGCTGCAATAAGTAACTAACCCAGCTATTAGTATAGCCGACCCAGCTTTCTACTAGGAAAATAGGTAGGAATTCCTGGAATATCAATAGCGGCTCTTGGGGCAAAGCTGTGATCGTAGGGGCCCGGCTTGGACCTAGGTCCATCGGCTCAAAGTTGTAGCCGCGTTCCGGAACCGGCTTTTCTATTGGCCGGCAGGTGTTATCAGCAGCTTGCTCGCGGCGGCTATTATCAACACGAATAAAACTATTATCATCATAGGCGTTGACTGCCTCGCTGCAGGCCTGTTGGGAATCCATGGGAATGTAAAGAACGTGTTGTATGAGGAAATGTGTGGTGTTGATTCTGACCCCGCTCTAGGTCACTCCTTGTACCTGTTGGTGTGGATCCGACCGTAAAATCCGGGTTTAGCCACCGTCCCGATTTACACCTAATTTGTAAGGCAACAGCCGACATCGCTGATCACAAAGCCGACTGCGGCGTCTCCCCATTTTCTAGCTAGTCAGATCAATCATAACACACAATTCCTATCCCTTTGCGACTGCTAAGGCAGCCCGCATATTTCTGACCCACTTTTATTCCCGCTTTTCGCACTCGAGCTGAGTGACATACTCGTTACATCAGTATCTTCAGAATCAACACCACCAAAATTACTATGTACGCAATTAATGAACTACTCCAATGGATACAGTAAAGCACAGCCTAGCTGCAAACGCTTTTAACGAAAAGCTTGATATCTGCCTAGATGAATGCCAACAGGAACAGGCAGCTGATAACTCCTGCCGGCCGGATGTGCCGCCTACATCACAACGTGGCTACAACTTCAAGCCTTTTTTCAACGCAGCCCTATCATCGCAACCCTTCCTTTAACGCCGTTATCACTTTTCCAGCTCTTTCTACCTGAAATGCTAGTTAAGAGATGGGTCAGCTACTCGAATACAGCAATGACAGCCAGTTTCGAGCCCGGACAAGCACCAAGACCTTGTAAGGGTTGGTCTGTCAAGGTGTCACACAAGAGATCTGAAGGTAGGTATAGGGTGGTGTGTAAGCGTTCACTTGGCGAGTGCTCAGCGAGCCCTCGCCGAAGAGCTAGTCTAGCCTATGTCACGTGGCCTCTTATCTGATAAGCCCACAGCTCCATCGGCCCTAACTCTTACAGACCTCTGTCTGCTGCTGAAGTCTTCCTATGGCTTGGAATCGTTATTTACATAGGTCTTCATAAGGAAATTGCAGTCAGGGACCACTGGAAGACCTCAGAAGAAGACTCAATGCAGCCAAAGCATCCTATCGTTAAATTCATGACTTTTGACTGATTTCAACTCCTCTATCGCCGCCTCCGACCATACGATACGACCGCCCCGATTGATGCAGATAACAGCATCGCAAAGAACTTTAAAAAGGTTAATAAGTCGTCTCAGCTGATACAGCAGGCGTCTACAAAGCTCTTCCAACCGGGCACACATATTGCTATAGATGAGGGCATCATCGGCTTCACAAGGAGAGCACGAGAGACAGTCACTATTAAGACCAAGCCGACTCCAACGGGCTTCAAGGTTTGGGTTATAGCACAACGAGGCTATTTCCTGTGTTAGATTTAGCACACGCCTTTCACAACCCTCAGTCCTGTGAGCAAGCGACTATCACAGAGATCAGGGCCGCCTAAAGCGACCCTCAACCTGACACAAAGCGTGGTTATTGCCCTAGTTAATCAGCTGCCGGATGCCCACATACCACGTCTTCTTAAATAACCTCTTTTGCTCGCCTAAGCTCTTCCGAGTCCTCAGGAAGCGAGGCATCGGGGCTACGGGCACCTGCTGCACTAACTGTGGTCCGTATAGGCCTCTTGTGCTATTAAAGGCCCAGGATCGGAAAGGCAAGCTGCCTTAGCAGTAGAATGGCCTAGTGTCAAATATTAGGGTGAAAATTGTATATTGTCGCTTCCGCCCCTATGTCTTGAGGTTTCAGAGCAAGCTTTATATACCCTTTCTCTTCTGTATAGAATCAGCTAGAAGATTGCTAAGCCTCGTGGCAATAGGTGGCAATAGGTGGCAACTTTCGCCTCTGACATATCTGACAATATAAAGCTTGCCCTAAAACCTCAAGGCATAGGCGGCAAGGATAGAATAAGTCAGCGCACCCGTTAGATGACCAGGGGCTTAGCTGGACGCCCCACTTATACAATGACCAAAATCCTCATTCAACTTCACTTATATATAAAATAACAACCAAGAGGTCTAATTAGTCCATTTCAACTGATTTTTTATAAAATAACTAATGAATTTTCTAAATATCAAAAAACTAGCCAATAAAAACAAAGGAAAAACGAGCTATTCTGAATCTTCAACCTCAGGCGTTTTTATTCGCCTTCTTGCCCTCTTGACATTCTGAATGTTAGAAAATTCCTTATTTGGGTCTTTATAAACCCTTCCTCTCTTCTTAGCCTTTGATTGGCTTGAATTTCGGTCTTGGACTAGAATTCTGTCTTCTAATTGGGCGTTGTGTAAGTGAAGGTTATCATAACCCCGGTCAATAGCCCGAAATAGCTGCCTTGTGGTTGGGCTGTTGAGAAGTTCCTTCTTTTTAGAATAGACTAATAAAGCAACGTCTCTCAAAGTCTTAGGGGTTGTAAAAGGGCTGATTTCAGACCTCTGATTCGTCTTTGGAGAAATGGGGGCTCCTAATTAGACCGTAATTGAGTCCTTAGGATCCTCAATAACGAATTTGCTACCCATTGGCTTTGAGATGTTAATTGGCCACAACCCGGCTGCTTTCCAACCCGAACGGATATTTCGAGTAGTAATAGCCTTCTTCCTAGCCTGAAAATAGCATTTTAGAAAGTCTTCCTTCCTAGTTGGGCCAGCATCAGCAATAGGATTGGCTAGCAGTAAAGCAGCCCGATATGCAGCTTTAAGTGGCCCAAAGACTGATATATCAAGAGGCTGAAGAACGTAGCTTGTGTGAGGTGGTAAATAGAGTAAATGGACCCTATTGGTCACACAAATACGCATAAAATCAGGCGTTATGTGTGATCCATGCCCATTGTGTCGGGGCTGAGGGCCCACTAGCTAGAATGGCCCGGACATTTTAATTGGCCGGCTAATTTGAGTGCCGGTCTTGATAAAGCTATCGATAAGGATAACGGGAGTTGGTCTGAGATAAAAGGCAGAGACAACTCGGACACAGATAGCAATCAATAATGTTCTTGCCCACCTTTATTTTTGAGCTTATTGAATTGTTTTTGATGTCATTATGATGAGATTTATTTGATCAACTGGAATATCTGATTCATTTCTTAGCCAGTCGCTTGATTGCAGCTCTGGTCCTCTTTTTGTCTGTTTTGTTTTGCGAGTCTTGTCCACCCTCGCTCTGCTACGCATCCCGCCTACCCCTACGGCATCCGTCACTTCGGGTGGTGGTGTCCCTCTTGTCCCCCTGCCCAACACACCATCTAGGATAAGAAGCCGCTTTTCATTGGCCCGGGCAGGCTTTGAGCCCGGAAGAAAGACTTCCTGCAGCCACGCAAGCCCAATTTCGTTATTAGTCCATCCCTTTTTGTAAAGTCCTTATATATAAAATATATAACTGATAAAGAAATATCTCCTTTAGCTCTTATCAGATAAGACTATAAATAACATATTCAAAATCTCCTGATTTTTAGCTTTATAATGGTATATAATATGCCTCAGAAAGCCTATCTTCCTTATACTATAACTACAAAGGACATCTATAATAAGAACCTTCAATAAGGTTAGAGTTCAAGCATCAGACATACGTCCAACTGTCCTAAAACTCGGGACACGTCTTACCCGGTTTTACTATGACAAATTGTCCAAATCCTCTGTTAGATTGGACATGTGACTGGACAGCAATCTCTCTATAAAGCTGGAGCTTTTCTCTAGCCAGTCCAGAAGGATTATCATAATTAATACATGCATTTCTCAACCAATCACATCAAACTGACTACCTTTCTAATCGTCTTTTCCTGCTCTTTCTGAATCTTCAACCCCTTTTCTGATTGGTCAATTCCTTGACCCACAATCGCCGAGTTCCACCAATAACCTTCCACTCCTTCCACTCCTTCCACTGCTATAGCCTTTACACTTTTTAGATGATGTAAATCTCCAATTGGTCAGAAAGTCCAATTCCTCAGGAAACCATTGGTGCTTGTAGAGGCTACAGCAGTGGAAGGAGTGGAAGGAGTGGAAGGTTATTGGTGGAACTCGGCGATTGTGGGTCAAGGAATTGACCAATCAGAAAAGGGGTTGAAGATTCAGAAAGAGCAGGAAAAGACGATTAGAAAGGTAGTCAGTTTGATGTGATTGGTTGAGAAATGCATGTATTAATTATGATAATCCTTCTGGACTGGCTAGAGAAAAGCTCCAGCTTTATAGAGAGATTGCTGTCCAGTCACATGTCCAATCTAACAGGGGATTTGGACAATTTGTCATAGTAAAACCGGGTAAGACGTGTCCCGAGTTTTAGGACTGTTAGACGTATGTCTGATGCTTGAACTCTAACCTTATTGAAGGTTCTTATTATAGATGTCTTTTGTGGTTATAGTATAAGGAAGATAGGCTTTCTGAGGCATATTATATACCGTTATAAAGCTAAAAATCAGGAGATTTTGAATATATTATTTATAGTCTTATTTAATAAGAGCTAAAGGAGATATTTCCTTATTAGTTATATATTTTATATATAAGGACTTTACCGTGCTGGACGTCTTTGCCTTTGAAGACGACCAATGGGTCAAGGCACCTTCCCGTTGCAGAAATAACCTCAAGAATAGATATCCAGTTAAGGTTTTGCGGCTGTTTCTTAATCGTTGATTGAAGCTCTGATTGGCCAACCACAAGCCCGTTAGATCCGGGCCCTTGGAAGACTCCAATTTCGTCAAGATTCTAACGGTTGCGTTGAGGGATCGATGCGACCTCTGGTTGGCCCAATAGATCAAAGAACCCGCCAATAGCAGCCGGATTTGCTCCATTTATCCTTTTCCGGTCGATTCCCTTTCCTTTGAGCGTTTTTATTCGCGGGTTGCGGCGCAGGAAGCCCTTCATCCAGTGTTTTCCGAGTCGTTGGTTGGTGCCGCTTTGGCCTAACAAGGAAATCGCCAACTTCCGGATCTGGCTATGCGTCAACGCCATGCCGAGCTTATCTTGAAAGATGAGCCAATCAGTGAGCTGGTCTTCCTGATATTTGGAAAGCACCTGACGCCATTCGTGGGCTTCATTGCGGCTAGGTACGCCATTTATCTTGCTGTGTAGGGTTGATTTGGGGACTCCGCGCTGACTGGCTGCTTTTCGTATTGATACGCCATTTCTCACATCCTGAATGGCTAGTTCAAGGTCTTCTTAGGTGTATTTAGGCATAAAAAATAAGGTTATAAGGTTGAATTGACGAATTGAGTGTTATTGAAGGAAGAAACGCGTGTGGCTAGAGACGCGTTGTGGTTGACGCGGCTGTAAGTGGGGCGTCCAGCTAAGCCCCTGGTCATCTAACGGGTGCACTGACTTACACAATTTTTACACTCTAATATTTGACACTATCCTGCAGTTAAATGATGCGTAGCTGAGATGCTGTGCATTTATCTAGTGCTATACCCATATTACGCCGGGTTGGCTATCAAAGAGCCCTTTTAAAAGCTTCCACCTCTTTCAAGTTTTTATTCTCTTTCCTATTCGCACTTTACTATTTTCTCTCCTCTACAAGAAGATAGCAGATAGGAAAGATACACAGTTTATTCCGAGTATTCCCTTCAACTGCATTAGCAAGATAGTTAGCCTGCTTAACCATCGTCTTATAGTAACTTCCCCTTTAGGCGATAAGAAGGACTATGTTTTCATTGTTATTCCCGAATCTTAGACGTTTCCGGACAAGAGCACGCCACTTATACCTGCTTCTAATACAGTCTCCTCTTCTAAAACCGAACCTAGCCCATTCCAAGCTAGCGGCTTCGTAGCAATTAGGTCTATGTTCAAGTCTCCCTTAAAGAAAGGTTCACAGGCGCAATATTCACAGTCACAATCATCAAAATTATCACAGGGAGGTCCATTCTAACAGCCCGCCACTCCATCTTAGAACAAAAGGCCTACAATCTCCACATTTCAATCATCTCCGTCAAGTTCAAACAGTCCTGCCTGTCACGGCCTATGTCATGATCAGGCGGTCAGGACCGGCAATATGTACACGTGACGACAGGCTCCCAGGGAACCAGAAGATGAGTCAGCTTGGGACTGACGAATCGGGATAGGAGCGATAGGAACGGCCAGGAACGAAGGAGCGAGAGACATCGCTCCTAGCGCTCCCCTCCGCTCCCATCGCGCTAGCAATCAACTAGGAGTATATAGCCAACTGAGAAGTGCACATCTAGTATGGGCAGCTCCTCAGCTATCAATAACACTTGGTTACATTGAGTACCTCAGACTCTACTATTACCAGACGTGACTGACATTGTTCAAGTACGACACGCCTGATTCATTGTTACATAAACCCTTCAGATCAGGTTCCCAGCCTACTCTAGACTCACGAGCCCAGGGCAGTGTACCGATCGTCACACTGCCCCTAAGAAACTCAGGAGGTCTAATGTGCCTACTGCAAAATCTCTAGTCATTATAGGATCACCAGTCTCCCCTTTAACATCCATAGACTCTGATAAAAACAATGACCATGAAGAAGGTGAAGTGAAGGGAGAAGAGAACTCTCGATCACCTGGCATATCTGCCACACTCCGATCCTCCGTTCGTCTTAATATACGGTCATTAACTACTAAACCAGGTAGCAAGAACAGGAGGCATCTGACAATGAGACTTTAAGTAGTATAGTATAGTGATAGTGTGTGGTATTTTGGGCTGTTGGATTGGGCTTGGAAAACTTATAGATTGATATATGGGAGAAATAAGCGTGCGATTTTAACACTAATGTAAGTAATATAAGTCCAATGGTCTTAACACCAGGACATCTTAGTATGGCAGCTTCTTATACTCATCAAATTGACAATTTTCCCTCTTTTGTATGTCGACTGATTGATCTCTGCTAGTCTCAGTCCCCTGATCCCTGTCTTAATTATGACCCTCACCCTATTGGTTACGTCTCTTAGTTCCCCATTAAGCTCTTCAAATCGTGCCACTTAAAATGGCGTCAGCTCCTCAAAGCCTGCTGCATAGTCTTATTGGCTACGCAAAAAATACACACACGCGCCCTATTGGCCAAGTCTCTTTATCCACCCACCCAGAGCCGACCACTTAAAACCGCGCCCTCTTCTCAACACGTGCAGCAACCCACTAGTAAAACAGGCTCTAGTTGCAAGCTTCGTACCGTAAGGCTACTCAGCGCAAGGGAGCCGCCAACTTGCCCACCTCGCCCAGCTTCCAACTTCCCCCGGCGGACGTGCGCCTTCCCCTGTATAATAACTAGAAAATGCCTAATCAGTGTGTCGGGGCTGAGGGCCCCACCAGATAGCAAAATCCAGAATTTTAATTGGCTGACTGATCACTGCGTCAGTCTTGATAGGGTTATCGATAGGGATAGCAGGAGTTGGTCAGAGATAAAAGGAAGAGACTAGTTAGACAAGATAGCAATTAATCACCTTCTTGCCCATCTTTAATTTTGAGCTTTGGAATTAGTTTTTGATGTCATCATGATGAGAATTATTTGGTCAACTGGAATATCTAATTTACTTTCTCGCCAGCTTCTTAGTTGCAGCTCTGGCCCTCTTTTTGTCTGTTTTATTTTGTGAGTCTTGTCCTTCCTCGCTCCGCTATGCATCCCGCCTACCCCGCGGCATCCGTCACTTCGGGTGGTGTTGTTCTTCTTGTCCCCCTGCCCAACACATCAGATACTTTATCCCAATAGATCTTAGCTGCAAATATAGCAAGGCTTTAAAAGGTAGTCGCGATCCAAGATCTAAGTAGGTGCTTTACTGCGTCCATTTTTGGCTGGTGCAAAGTATCTTTTTGTACTTCTTATACTTACAGCCCAGATTGATCACAGTGAACGAAAGAGTAGACCGGTTTCGCCCATAAGTGTACGCAAAGATATAAGCACTTAAATTCGAACCGTTTTAGGATCATGCGTATTAATATAAATATGGTGTTCCTTTCCGGTTTCCCAGTCCTACTCATCAAATTTTATTAGCAAACTTGGTAAAAGATGGATCGAGTCGTTACACATCCTGACAAGAAATTTCGTTCCTTTAGGAAACTACCAACCGAAATTCGGTTCATGGTGACATCTTATCTTACGTGGTGGGAGACATTAAGATTTTTAAAAACGCACAAAGATGCTTATAAGGACGTTTGCCCCGGGCATGCTGAAAAAAACACCTTCTGGAGCCTATGCTTTAAAACTTACAAATGGTTAGATAAAATGGTCGCCCGAGGATTGACTCCAGCATTACTCGGATGGGATTTGAGCCGAGTAGATAAGCCTGATAGAGTGCTAAAACTTGCTTTACTACTGGTTGGGCAAACTAAAGATCTCGACTGGTTCAGCGACCGCGAAGAACTCGTATAGACACTTTGCTCATAACAAGGTTTTAACGAATTTTCCGTCTCACCTCAAGTAAGGCTACACATAGGCCAGCCTTTCGGAAGGACAGGATACAGAAATCCTTGGCTACTTGTAAGACGGATGGCGGTAGAAGGAGAGAAGCGAGACGAAGACAAAACGTTGCAAACATTAGTGGTTTATTATAATCCTCGAAAGTCCAAACGTGCTGCAGTGGAGTTAACGGAGCTGTGCACTACTACAGCAAAAGTGAGCCGCGACGAAGACTGGATTCAAGTGCGGGATGCAAAACAGCCGAGCTTAACCTGGGAGTTCATGGCTGAGACAGCGCCTAATCGGAGTGTGCCGTTACTACTTGGAGGGAAGATTAGGATTTGTTGAAATCACAATTTTACACATGAAAGCATCCTCTTCATACTCCTGTAGATACTGTCGAGATCGTTCTGCCGCTTGGGGTCACGATAGCATTCATACCAATTCAAACGATCCTTATTTGAAAGACTGTAACGATAAATTCGCGATACATAGTCGATTGGTGAAACTAGCTGAGGGAAAGTTAGGCATTGGGATAGTAAGCCATCGTGATAGCCAGGATGCGAAAGAAAGTCTCGTGCCACACGTGGAAGTCTCTTTTTGTTGTTAACTGTACAATAGCCGCGAAATGGCTGAAAAGTACCATCCGATGCGGCCGGGCCATGCATAATATTAGGCGGGTAGTTAACAGCGGCCACGGTTAGGGTCGGCGCTAGGAGATTTAGTGGTAAGTTATGGGTAAAGTAGCTTGAAAGAGGTAGACAATAGAGCCATGGAGCTAACAGTTAAGTAAATAAAAAAAAAACATTCAAACTTACCGGATGAACCAGCCAGCGATGTTAGATTCGCCGCCACGGTCGCAGCCCCAGATTTCGTCGGACAAGCGGTTGGCACAGTCCTCGTCGTTGAGGTCAAAACCTTGCTGGTAATTGCGGTTGCTAATCTGGAATTCGTACTTAACGCCTTGGCCACCATCAATGCAGACATGCTTGGTCTGGCCAGGGCTAAACCAGCCCTGGAAGACGCCTGCCTTGCCATCATAACCTCGGCAAGCCCGACCTGCGTGCCAGGCAGCGTTGCCCTTGTTCTCCCAAGCTTCTCCGTCGCCATAGCAGCCAGCAGAGACAGAGGTAGCGCTGAGAAGCGTTAGAAGGAAAGCTTGACTGGCGTTGAGCTGCATGTTGACTGGATGTGTCGGAAGAAGATTAAAGTGGATGAAGTAGTATGTAAGATGTGAAAGTGTGTTTAGATCTGGACGATAATGGTGATGGTGGGATGGATTTTGAGATTTTAGAGGAAAAGACAGGCCTCTTTATACTAAAGGACCTGTAGGACTGCCACGCCTAGCTCGCTACATGGGTATAAGAGGCGTGTCATCGGGGAAGCCGCTTCGCCCCCGGATAATATGGACAAGAGTTGAGGTCGCGGCCGACATCCCGACTAGGACCACGATTCTAGCTGCTCGCCCGACTTCAGGAGGTAACATCGAGCGCAGACAAGCGAAGGTGGTTGGTCGTGCTTCTGCTAGCATAATTCCGGGTTGTCGTAATCAAACGACCCACGTCCACGCAGAGGCAGGGCCCCCGCCGATTGTCACTCTTCGAGTAACGCACACCTCGGACTCGTAGACCTGAGTGGGTACGATGATCTGGACGCCCAGTCCTGATTGGCCTGTTCGGATCGTGCCGAGCCTCGTGCTTTCTAGGAAATTTACATACTCGAGCTAAGCTGCCATTCCATGTCGAAGGAGGGCGTTATCACCCGTCGTGAGCGGGAGACAAGGAACCGAAGGTCCCACTAAGAATGTAACGGTCAGCTGACTATGTGAGCTTGCTCGAGTCAATGCTGCCAGAGATGGGGTGGCACCCTGTCAAATAGGCTCAAATTGGACTTATGCTTATGTGGACTTCTGAGTTTTCCTAAGCACTAATATGGAAAGACTTCTCAAAAAGGAATGGTCACACTTCTGCAGAAATACAGCCCCCGGTATTGAAGCGGTGACTGAAATCTTTACTATGTTTCGCCCCATGTACTGTACTGTACTGTACACCTTTATATTAAGAAACTGTACAGTTGAGAGCACGGACACCTTCCTCTTTTATGACAATCGAAGTTTTTTAGACAGAGCTCCACACAGTGTTATTTGACTATGTTTCAACACAGTATACAATGAATCCTGCTCTCTCCTTCGAGGGTCAGCCCTACAGGATTAGATGCGTTAGTAAAATTGACAGGACTGCCAACATTCTCGTGTTTCGTTATTTTAAAGTCCGAGCCTCTGCTCTAGAGTGCGAGCGGGCCTATCAAATGGCTTATCGTAGAATAAGAACCCTGCTTAGCGCAGCACAAACAGGCCATTGACGAAAGCCATCACCATCAAACGTTTCGGCTATTACAGAAGTACCCAATTATTACCCTTATTAGTATGTTGGTTGTAAACACTCTCAGATAAATGAAGTGCAAGGGTTAAAGAGATATAATCTCTTCTCTCGCTCGCCTGCATTGTCTTCAACTGTCAAACTCGCTCTTTTTATTTCACAGACCTCAACATGGCCGCCATGGCTGGGCATCGACCATTTGGCAGTCCCGAGCTCCATGCACCGCAGGAGGATGGCATAATGCTCGCGACAAGTCACCCCGCTGCCAACTCGATCGGACATAACAGTCAAGAGGCCATCAACAAAGAGACAGGTCCGACCGGACTGCTGGACAAGTCTGGCCAGTGGAACTTGAACATCAACGAAAGGCTATTACGATCTCAAACAACATTCATCGTCCCGCCAAGACAACAGCGAAATCGACCATGGTGGCAAAGAATCGGTCTTCCTGGAATGGTTATTCTCACCGTCGGCACAGGTGCCATTCTCTTCTCCGTTGCGCTACTTATCTTCCTCTGGCAAGGCGCCGACAGGGCGAGGAGCCGCCATCATCGAGCCGAGTTCTGGGATAATATTGTCTTTGAGGAGTGGTCCACGCGACTTGTTACAATCTGTTCCGCTGCTATTCGAGTGTCAATGGGTTTCCAGATCGGTCTTGCAGCAGCTGCTATGGCGGCTGTCATCTTAGAGACCACCGGTAGTCGCTTCTCTGACACAGCCATGCTGTCGATCCAGAGAGCTTCAAGTTCCAGCGCCGGCCCAACCGATCTTCTCCCTACAGCTTGGCGACACTGTCTTGCAGGTCGCTCCTCAGGTCTTCTTTACTTCCTCATCCTTGCAATGACGTTCTTTGTTGCATTGATCTCGACTTTTACTTCGACTATCCTTCTCTTCGACTTTGGTCAAGACCAGATCTCGGCTCCGGTAGCTACAAGCATCAAAGCTGTTGGTTTTGACACGGCAGAGATCTTTCCTTTCAACGGCATCTCATATTGGAAATCGAGGCCGATGGCTCATTGGCGCTTTGCCGAGTCTCGCCCCGACGAGTTGGAAACCCCTCGTCGCACTCAGAAGGCTGTTGATACTGGTGACGTATATCGGGCCATGCTTCCATTTGACAGTCCCCAAGATAGGACTACTCTCGAGTGCTACGCTGGGCCTGCTGTTGTCATCAATCAGCGAACTGCCTGTTTCGCACCAACCTTAGACAATGCGGAACTGAGTTACAAGTTGAACGATGGTTCTGCCACTGGTGGCTTGTATCTCAACATTACTGCTGCCGTCGAGGATCAGGCCGATTTCATTGGAAGTGATGCGAGCAAGCTTGGACAAATGACCTGCAGAATTCATAACATGTCACATTCAGTATATCTATAGTATTTGCACTACGCATTAGCGGAGTGCGCATTCCCTTTTAGTGTAGCTGGCAATGCGACAGTTATGAGCCCGGGAGGTCACTGACCTGCAACTTCCACTGAAAATTGCTATCGCAGCTGAAACAGGCAACCCCTACGTCAACCAGATGAGGTCAACAGTTCGAACCCCGCATCTTACAACAAGGTCGCACCGGGCGTCACACACACATCAAGCCGGGCACAGTCACACAGAGCAGTACAGCCTGCCTCTCGACACCACTATTCAGATCACCTCATGCAACAATCGCTAATCTGGGGGGGTATGTCACATTCAGTATATCTATAGTATTTGCACTACGCATTAGCGGAGTGCGCATTCCCTTTTAGTGTAGCTGGCAATGCGACATAACAATTGGATCGTCACAGACGCGCCTCTGCTACCAATTTCTCTTTGCAGCAGCGTAGCGAGTCCTGTGCCAATCAAGAATGATACAGAGAACCCTCTCTCAGGTTGGGCCTATGGCTTCAATTCAGTTCTGCTCGTCAGCTCAGGCCAAGTTTTGAACGCGACCACCCCTACTTCCGATGGAAAGACCGGAGGAGGGTTAAGTCCACCGGAGGTACCGAAAGAGTGGAACGATTTGAAGTTTCGCCAAGATGGGCCATGGACAACCGCCTATACAGCCAAAGGGTCCGAAGTATTCAATGCGACCGTCTGCTATATCAGCCAGAATCTACCTCATAAGTACAATGTCACGATGACGGGGCGAGCTGTCCCATCCGAACCAGAGTTCCTAGCTGAGTGGTCAACTTTAACGGACAGACAAAATGGCACAAGCATTCTGCAGCAGCTGGGGGTTGGCGTCTCTCCTGACGATACAAGAGAACGGGGAATTCTAGACCTCCAAGTTCACTCTGGCCCAGACGCCTGGGCGGACCCAGACGATGGAAAGCATGTGCAGACTGCATATCGTCTGCTTTGGTCTACGCTTCTTGAATATTCTGCCCTTGGGAGTTGGAGCCTTGCAGGCAGGATTATGAACGACGAGTTCTTGACACAAATCATTTGGCCAACCCATCCTGAGCATGGCGCCGTGTTTCAAAACATCCTTCACCTCACTGGCGATCCAGCCCTAGCGATACAAGCAGTTGTATTCCGCTTCTACCAGATGCTGTACTATGACTGGCTACCCAACTTTGACCCTACACGTGAAGTCACAACGATTCACGCCAAAGACGTGCTCATCCCGCAACAGTGGAGAGGGTTTGTCTTGGTCATGGCCATCATAGTTGCACACTTTGTCGTAACTACTTTCACAATGGTACTCTTCGCGCAGAGAACACAATCTTCTCTCTTGGGTAATGCTTGGCAAGCCGTCTCGCAGGTAGTGTCTCCTGACACCCAAGATATCATCCGAGCAGCGGGCGGCGAAGGGATGAAGGATAAAGACGTGGAGGTACTGGCAAGATCAACAGGTCAAGACAAAGAAGTTATCGCTTTGTCAAGTAATGTTGATAGTGGCAGGGCGGAGTTGCGTGTACGTTAGGGTTAGACAGAAGGATAATGATCCGCTAGAATTGTCTGTAGAATTCGGAAATGACTAACAACAACCTTTAAGTATAGCTTCTTTGTAACTTTTCCAAACGGCTCGTTCTGGTTTATCTTTAGCAGAAGCAGAGAGCTTCAGTAGTAGTGGGCATGCTGAACTCGTGAGCTAGTTAAGTGTGTGGTGTGAAAAAAGTGAATGTATTTAAGAAGTAAACAGAGCACAGGGCTGGAGACACTAAGCCCGAAGAAGCCAAAGAACATGCTGAACGCGTCGAGTCTCTGACCCGCGGGTTCCAACAGAAGCTTTCTATACTAACAGCACGTAGCGAAGAAGGCTCATCCTCTCTAGAACCTAATAACGACTTTAGTCTCTTCACGACGAGAGAATGTTGGAAAATCCGGGGATCCCCCATCCCTTCAGGATTCAGACTGTGAGTCTGAAAGTCCTAGACGAAATCATCTAGAGATCTAAACCCGAGAAGAACTCTCATCTCAATAATTTAACAATCAAGTTTCATAAAATATTCTTTTTCACCCAGCACTACTGCGCAATATAAACAACAGAGAATCGTCTGTAGTACTCGGGAGCATCTTCGATATCAATGACGCTGTTCACAACGAAGCTGGGACTGGCTTTTCCGGATGCAATCAGGGAAACCAGCTCTGATGCAACCTCAAGCGGCAGTACAACACCAGTGGTAAGGCTGATCCGGTTGCTAAAAGCTCGACCAATATCGATACTCGTCTCGTCAACGTTGTACAAGCCCAGGACGCCAATACCTCCTGCTGGACCCGTCACGTTGAGCAAGTTGCGGAGAACGATCTCAGAATCCACCTCACCCTACTCAAGAATGTACGACGGAAACGCACAGCGTTTCCCCACACAGCGACAATGAAATCAGAAAACATTAAACGCGAAACGCGTCGCGTTTCCGTCGTCTGACCCCTGTTGAGTTTAATAACTTAACTACTCCAGAACTAATATCTACTCCATCTCCACCTATCCATTCTACCTATCATATATATCTAGTCATAATGGCCCGCTTCTCTGGTAACGAGAGTAGGGATGGCCAACGAGAACAACGTAGCCATCCCACTCTACCCCAGCAAAGCTGCAGAAGCTCGAGGGGCTGAGCCTTTATTACAACTTGCCAGAAGCAGTCATCATATGTACCAAGTGCGGTTTCGCTTTAAGTCCTAAACGTGCATCGGAGCATCCGGGCAAGAAGCACGGCATTGCCAGATCTGCTCGGCATGGTCTTAAGCCCCTCTTATCCTCGTTGAACCTCCCAGATCCAGACGCCTTGGCCCCTAGATCTGATGGATCACAACCTCACCCGTACCTTACGGTACAAGAAGGCTCTACTTGTAAGCACTGCGGTCTCCGCCCCGCTAGTAAGAAGGTTCTGGCGGATCACTTCAGGGCTGAACACCGCGACACGTTAAAGCTCGCAGCCCAAAAGCAAACCCGGCAGCACTGGCTACAAGATCATATCCAGCAAGGTGTCCTATTCCAGAGCTGGACAACAAACAATACTCGAAGGTCATGACCCGTCAGCGCTGACGACCACTCCACTACACATTCGAGGATATGGAATTGATGTGGATGATGACTAAGATCACGGCGGTGGAACGGACGGATACGGATCCATTACGGATGTGAATCCACAATGTGGAAATGATTTCCACATAACGAGCAAGGGACTTACTCCCTTGCATAACTCAACCCCTGGCATATCGCCATCATTCCCTCGAAGGTTCTGTCAGTATCTGATCCAACTTCCCGATCAATCCTGCACGTAGCCAACTGCGTAAAATCTGGCACATGCCGATAGTTGAAGCATCTAGCCGATTCCTAAGCCTCGTAAGTCGCCCACCCTAGTTATGGCCCACCCCTGGCTTTGGTCCGCCTCACAAAAGCGCTCCGCCGCACGCGTCAGATCCGCGTTACCACCTACGATAAATTGTTCAAAATCGAATTTTTCTCCAATTGACTTGCTTTCTTTTGCATTTTCTTCTCCGTGTTCGAAATGCTTGGATATACTGAGCAGGACCCCCAAAACGCCATCGTGGACGTCAGGAATCGGGTCGCCGTCAGGACCGCTGCCACACGCCATGGAGTACCAAGAGGGACGCTTCGTGCCCGCCTTAATGGTGCCCAACCTCAACGTATAGCACACGACGACCAACAGCGGCTCACGGCCAATCAGGAAGAACATCTTAAGCAATGGATTTTGCGGCAGGAGGCCCTCGGCTACGGATGAGCATGACGCGGCGTGGGTTTTACCAAAGAGGGAAATGATATTCAACACCCTTCTAATCAGCGAATGGAATGACTCGAGTAGCGATAATGCCTTTGTAGCCTGCATAGCTAGTTTACTAGGGCTTGTCGAGAATGCTGCAGCGTCATAGCTGCGGGGCCAATTGTGACGGAGTCGCACAGCCACCGCCGGGCGTAATAAATTGTATCCCTTTGCATCTGCTAAGGCAGCCCGCATGAGTCGGCCCACAGTTTTCCCGGTTTTGGACCACTAGACGGCCTAGAATGATAGATACATTGATTAGCACCTAAATTTGGTTGTGATAGAAGTACCAGCAAGCCTGCCGGGTACAAATTGCTACATCACACTGCAAGCAGCCCGAACTTGTCATCGTCGGCCGCCTTCGATTGAGCTGACTTGGCTGTGCCGCCCTTAGAGGCCCCCGACCCTGCCGGGGCTCATTGAATCTGATCCCTTTACAGCCGAGGCAGCTAGATTTTTTCCCTCTTGAGACTCTTTTATGCTGTATTGTAGGCGTAAATGTGTCGCCGGACCGATATCTCTGCCTCGAGGCTGCGGTAGCTGTGTAAGTACGGATGAGGTCATCACAGATGCGTTGCCTCCACGCTGTCTGTGACTCAATTCGCGGCCAACTAGGGTCTCCGTGGAATTGAAGAAGGTAGCTGTTGACGAGTGCAGTCTCGAGGAGGAAGCACCATGCAATAGCCCGCCAAGCGCCCTTATAAACACGATGATCCATTCCCAGCTTTGCTCGTAGTTGATCGCCAGTATCGACCGCGCCCATGTGATCGTTGTAGTCAGTCGCGATAGACGGCTGCCAAACCTTTAGCACAGGGTGCGCACCAAAAAAGTGCTTGATTTGCCGTGCCCGGGCTTGTGTTGACGTCGGCCGCCGGCGGATGCGTTGTTCGATCTCGTGCCCTGTGTATACCGTTGATAACAGTAGCACTAGGGCGTTATCTTTCCATGCGATTTGATTCACCTGCGGCTTCAAGAGACGGATTATTAAGGGAAATACTAAGAGATATGTCATACAGAACGCTGACCTGATCGTCCGGCGTGGGAACTGTCACTAGGCCATTCCACTGCTAAGGCAGCTTGCCTTTCCGATCCTGGGCCTTTAATAGCACAAGAGGCCTATACAGACCACAGTTAGTGCGGCAGGTGCCCGTAGCCCCGATGCCTCGCTTCCTGAGGACTCGGAAGAGCTTAGGCGAGCAAAAGAGGTTATCTAAGAAGACGTGGTATGTGGCATCCGGCAGCTGATTAACTAGGGCAACAACCACGCTTTGTGTCGGGTTGAGGGTCGCTTTAGGCGGCCCTGATCTCTGTGATAGTCGCTTGCTCACAGGACCGAGGGTTGTGAAAGGTGTGTGCCAAATCCAACGCAGGAAATAGCCTCGTTGTGCCACAACCCAAACCTTGAAGCCCGTTAGAGTCGGCTTGGTCTTAATGGTGACTGTCTCTCGTGCCCTCCCTGTGAAGCCGATGATGCCCTCATCTATAGCGATATGTGTGCCCGGTTGGAAGAGCTTTGTAGACGCCTGCTGTATCAGCTGAGACCACTCATCAACCTTCTTAAAGTTCTTCGCGATGCCGTCATCTGCATCAATCGGGGCGGTCGTATCGTATGGTCGGAGGCGGCGATAGAGGAGTTGAAATCGGTCAAAAGTCATGAATTTAACGATAGGATGCTTTGGCTGCATTGAGTCTTCTTCTGAGGTCTTCCAGTGGTCCCTGACTGCAATTTCCTTATGAAGACCTATGTAAATAACGATTCCAAGCCATAGGAAGACTTCAGCAGCAGACAGAGGTCTTGGTGCTTGTCCGGGCTCGAAACTGGCTGTCATTGCTGTATTCGAGTAGCTGACCCATCTCTCAACTAGCATTTCAGGTAGAAAGAGCTGGAAAAGTGACAACGGCGTTGAAGGAAGGGTTGCGATGATAGGGCTGCGTTGAGAGATGCAAAAAGGCTTGAAGTTGTAGCCACGTTGTGATGTAGGCGGCACATCCGGCCGGCAGGTGTTATCAGCTGCCTGTTCCTGTTGGCATTCATCTAGGCAGATATCAAGCTCTTCATCAAAAGCGTTTGCAGCTAGGCTGTGCTTTGCTGTATCCATTGGAGTAGTTCATTAATTGCGTACATAGTAATTTTGGTGGTGTTGATTCTGAAGATACTGATGTAACGAGTATGTCACTCAGCTCGAGCGCGAAAAGCGGGGATAAAAGTGGGTCAGAAATATGCGGGCTGCCTTAGCAGTCGCAAAGGGATTGTACGGAGGGCCCTTTCAAAAGTCTTGTCCTGGCGCTAGTCCAAAAAGGGTAATCTCATGTCTGTGGCTGGGCCAAGTACATCAAATACTTCCTCCATGTTGATGGATTCCGAGCTGGAAACTGAGCCACAGGCACAGATTGGATCAGACGAAGCCATGTCCCCTTCATCGTGATTAACGAATCTCCCAAAGCAGCTCAGCCAAGCCTCGTTCGTGTCAGCAAATCTAAAGGATCTTGTTCCAAGGTACGCATCTTGTTAGCAACGACGATCCGTGGTGATTTCGTTGCAAATCTAAGGCCTTGTTGAGCGTGAGATGGCATGAAAACGACAAGTGGAGAATGAGTTCTGCCCTACCACCCCCGGCGGTTCTGCTGGGAGTTTAAAGTGGATCGAAGGAAGGATATGGGCTGTGGGTTCTCGAGTTCGAGGTGTCAAGTCCGAACGGGCCAATGAGGTTTTGTGTGGTGTCCGAGCGAACCAATGAGGTTTCCTCCCGAGCTCCCCGCACAGCAGGGAAGAGACACTGGATCTGGAGCCTCTAGCTCAAAGTATTCCCTGTCGTCATTTTGGACCCGTCTGCGGCCTCGTTGCACTGCCTACCCGCCGAGCTACAGCAAACCTTCTGATCCTATTCCCTCAGCCTGGCAGTCGTAGATGTAATTGACGCGGATAATATCATTCGGTCCGGGGCTGTCGTTAACTTCACTGCTGGCCTTGCTTGCTTCATCCCACCAAACCTCTTTTGGGGTACTCTTGCCGGGCTCACAGAAGACGGCAGGTGTTTCCTGTATATGCTTCTTCATTATGTACCATTCCGAGGGTGTTTTTAATTAGAGGTTACAGGATCAGGGTAATAGTCCTACATGGTACTGTGATAAAGGGAATACGTTGAGAGCAATGGTACGGCCCTGACTACCTATAATCGTAGCACTAGAAAAAACAGATCGCTGGACGATACCCCCCCCACCCCCCCCCCCCCCGGACAACACTAATAAGTCTCCCACGCCCGCAAGTTGCCGCCGTTGCGCCTAAGGAAGCAATCGGGTTGCGAGGCGCAGCATGGATTTGCATTGCCGGCTGGGATGGCCTTCCGTATCTATCTCTGATTCCCTACCCAAGTTTAACTTAGTAGGGCTGAAAAGAGGATGACGGCTGCCACATCCGAGCGAAACTTGGTGAAACGGTCAAGGTTCATTTTGCCTCCAGGCACTCCTCCGCCTCTTTGGATTGCCGGCAACCCCAAAAACAAGGCTGGTCCCTTAGCAGCGCCACCCACCACAACGGTCCAAGTGGGCGGCGACAGGGGACAGTGCCTCGCTAGTTATTAGCCCTGTTACAACGTTGACCTTTGGTGGCGCAGGGGGCCTGGATCCAGTATTGATCGTGGAGGATCGGCTCACTGGTCCGCATACAATTACACGAGGTGCCATCGCCGTTCGTTCTCCAAAGATACAAAGGGGAATCGCATATCGAATCCCAGGCGCCCACTTCCGTGCGTTTCCATTTGTTCCGCTTTGTCCGCTCGGACTCGACTCCCCCCTCGCACTCTCGCACTTTCTGCCCAGGGGTCCAGACCAGCATCACATTTGATTCTACGGCACAACGTACGAATACACACAAACGACCCATAGCAAGGCACCTAGCAGCAACACGATGCTCCCCATACAGTACGGGGATGCGACGCCCCCGTCTAAACCCTCCGGCCGCAAGGGTAGCAGAAAGGTGCGCACCGGATGCGTCACTTGCAGGTCAGTTCCTCCTCAACCTGCTGGTGGTACATATACCAACGCCAAGCACCCTACCCCCAGAGCCTGTCCGACCTGCTGACATCCAAATGCCTCCCGCAGAATCCGCAAGGTCAAGTGTGACGAGGCCAAGCCTCACTGCCAGCGCTGCGTGCGCACCGGCCGGCGGTGCGACGGCTACCGGACCAGCCCGGGACCTCGCTGCACCCTGGAGCCGCCGCCGTTGTCCGTCAGCCCCGTGCCGGGTCTCGGCTTCGGGACGGACCAGGAGGCGCACGCCTTCGACTACTACCGAGCCCGGTCGGCTCGGATCCTCTCCGGCGCCGTCGACCTCGGCTTCTGGGGCGGCCTGGTGCTCAAGCTGAGCGCCGTCGAGCCCGCCGTGCGCCACGCCGTGCTGGCCGTCAGCAGCCTGCACGAGTGCGTCGAGGTTAAGCGCGCCACCGGCCGCGACCTAGATCGCCGCTTCGCCTTCCGCGAGTACGGCAACGCCATTCGGTCGCTGCGCAACTGGGCCCAGCGCGACGAGCCCTCGGCCGTGCCCCTGCTCGTCTGCATCCTCTTCGTCTGCATCGAGTTCCTCGCCGACCGCGGCGCCGCCTCGCAGATGCACATCACCCAGGGCCGCAACATCCTCTCGGGGCTCGCCGATGGCCACTCACCCGCCATGGAGATGGTCAAGCAGTCGGTCGTCCCCATATACTCCCGCCTGAGCCTCGCCAGCTTCCTGTTCGGCACGCGGCCCGCCCCAATCCCGCCGCACCTCAAGAGCCGCACCGAAGCGCCCGCCATCTTCACGTCCATCGACGATGCGCGGTGCGGGCTCTACTTTCTCCTAGACGAGGGGCTCCTGTTCAGCACCCAGGCCTACGCCATAGCCTTCGACCCTGCCACCGACGCCGACAGGATACGCAGTCTCCAGGCGGAGCAGCAACGACTCCTGTCCCAGGTAGCCCGCTGGCACGCCGCCTTCACCATCCTCACGTCCATGACGCCCCAATCGCAGTCCTCGGAGAACGTCCAAAATCTGCTCCGGATCTACCAGCAGGCCGGATTGGTGTGGATCTCCACCGCCCTCCAGCGCGACGAGTGCGCGTACGACGCCCACTTGCCAGCCTTTTCCACCATCATCTCGCTCGCCTCCTCCATCATCGGCTCGCTACCATCCAACACCAATATGGAGGCATTTACCTTTGAAACGGAGCTAATCGCCCCCGTCTACTGGGCCGTGACCAAGTGTCGCCACCCCTTGCTGCGGCGGGCAGCACTGAAGCTGTTAACTCGCGATCAGATGAGGTATCGGAGGGAAAACTTGTGGCATGTCCGCGAGACGACTGTTGTTGCAGCCCGAGTTATCGAAAAGGAAGAGGCGTTGCTCGAAGAGCCATTCAGCTTATCCCCGTCCCCAGAAGCTTCAGGGGCTAGTCCTGGCACCTCTTCGTCTTCCGACGAAACTCGAGCGTCGTCCGCAGCAGACGAGCTCATTCCATCGGTCAAGATATCCGCCACCCAACCGCCGTCTCTGACACCCCCGCAACCCTCCTTCACTGACCCCATGTCTGGCGGCGGCTTCACACCCAAGCCCTGCGCCTCACCAAACTTCTCCGACGTGCCTGGGTCGCCGACGGCCATGGCCGTCGAAGCCATGCAGCAGCTCGACCTCTCGGCCATGGAGGCGAACAGGCTCGAGGCGCCATTTGGAGTCCCCGAGTCGCAGCGGATCAAGAATACCATCCTGGGCGTGTCAGAAGGCGGCGGGATATGGACAACCTTCTTTAAGGAGCCCTGGCCGGGGGAAACGGACTGGGATGTGACGACGGAGTTTCTTCGCTGCTAAGTTAGGCGTGGGAGTGTTCCACCGCTTGGATGCGGTGGGTATTGTTAATGTAATGAAAGCAAATGTGATCCGGAAATACACCCATAAGAGTTTGATGTTATTGCCAATCAGGAGACGTCCAATTTCGAACTCGTGAATAATGATCGTGGGTATCAATTAATCGTACAAGTACACCTCCAGGTGAGCCTAGCCCTTGGCGACCTCTCTCTTCTGTGGAGCGGCTTCTGCAGCTGCCAATTTCCTCCTCTTATTCCGTTCATCTTGCTCAGCGAGGACTTTTGCCGTTAATGAAGCGGCGAACGAGTTGTTAATGCCGCTAATCCGCGAATCTTCCGTCTTCTTACTGGCCATAGCCTCGGCGCTGGCCTTCTTCTCCTCCTCTTTGACGTCGTCGCCCTTGCGCTTCTTTTTCTTCTCCGACTTATCCTTTTTCAGGGTGTGGGTTAGCCCCTGACTCCTCAAACCTTCGATGCGGGACTCCAGCCGACCAATGTCCACCTCGGATGTCGGGAACAGATGGATGACGTTGTCCTGGCTATATTCCGTCGCGCACTCTGGGCATGTCTTTTCCTGTATTTCCTTGACGGCTACCTCAGCAAAGACGTGACCGCAAGGGATCAGATACACGGCCTTGGTTGACGGACCCAGCTCCTTCATGGAGATGGGACAGACCAATTTCTTGCCCTCCCTGGAGACTTTGAGCCATGCGACATCGCGCAGTGACTTGATTCCCAGGCTCGCGGGCGTAATCTCGCCCGGCTTGTCGGAGGGCATCAGAGCATTGAGGACGGCCTCATAGTTGTACAGACGGCCGCGCCAGTCGGAGACGAGGGTGTCGAGGTCGACCGGTTCGCCGCTGAGGACGCAGTGCGTCCAGGCATGAGACAGTGACTCGAGAGCGGTGGCCTTGAACTCTGAGGTGATGTCCGCACGCGCCGCATTTTTGACAAGTTCGTGCCGCTTCGGGATGGAGCCGCCGTCGTTGCCCATGGCGAAGGCGGCGCCTGGATGCGACGATGACGATGGGGGAGGATAGGGTCCAGTCTTATAAGCAGGGTAGATATAAGCATACGTCAGATAGGTGCCTAATTGCAGGCAGCTGATCAAGTCGTGGCGGGGACAGTTGGGTATTAGACCTTTAGGTAGTGCTTGATTAACGGACAAATGTAGTTGTAAGCAACCCTAAAGCTAAGAAAGCGTTTATTTAGCTGGGCAGGTCACTTGCTAGTATAGGAAGGGGCAGGATATAATTATCTTAAAGGAAGATGCATAAGAAATGGTGGTGGGGCAGTGAGGAGAGAAACTGTCAACTTAGCAGCAAGTGCCACTGGATTGGGAATCATTATCTATGGTGTCTTACCCCAGTTGTGAGGTGGCTCAGAAGGTTGCAGGAGGTAGCCGACAGTATTGCCACTTGCCCCACACACCCTGTCAGCATCAAGTCATAGTAACCTTTGGAGCATTTGACTGCGGCCCCGCTGCGCCACTCCTTGCAGTAGGCAAAGCGCAGATCAGGTGCCTTACTTGATGCAGAAGGGATAATTTAGCGGCTGAATCTGACTGAGCCACGGTCATGGCCTTAAAGTCGGTGTACCCCGCTGTCAACGAAAGTTTACGCATTGTCGCTCTGCATACCACAGCCCAAACTCTCATTGTCGACCTACCTATCGGTGCGGCTCTTCGTCAGCATATGGACCCTCTCAGCATCGCCGCTTCAGTCGCCGGGCTCATTGCCCTTGTTGGGAAGGTGGCTGAAATTTCGCGGGAGCTATATGCCTCGGTACAGAAGAAGCCCCAGCTTCTCAAGAGGCTAGCGGACGAGCTGGATACCTTCCAGGTGGTGCTGGTCGAGCTCAGGTGTCTGCTCGCTAACGGACGAAAGGCGGACGATCAAGATGCCCTCAAAAGGGTGTCGTCGAGTTGCGAGCAAACCATGCGAAGCCTTCAGCACCACCTTGCCACTCTCCGGGACATGTTCTCAAAGGGTCCCTTGACGAGACTTCTTTCTCGATCCAAATTTGTAGAGGTCATGTTAGAGATGGCAACAATGACTGACGATCTGGCCGCATATAAACTCACCTTGAACATTGCCCTTTAACTGCGAGTTTTGTAAGTTGTCTTACATTTGGTAGTTGTGCTGTCTTTCCATTTGCAAACAAGTAATTGAAGGGCTTAATATTCGTGTTTCTAGAAATCAGGATTATCAGAGGCCAAACTTCAACTTTGGAATTCTCGGTTCTCGGGTGCGCAAAGAGCTCGAAGAGTTGACAATTATGTGTTAGCAATTGGGAGGCTTGCAACCCTTACATCCAATCTAACAGTATATTGATATAAGTGGGACAATCCTTGGAAAGAGAAAAGATGATGCACCGCATGATCGAAGCTCTGGCAACGTCTCCATCGATTACCAGTTGATTGAAAAGCCCCTGGATCGCTCAAGGCCGGGGGAGGAGACCAAGGGTATCGAAAATGTACGATCTTTCGGAAGTTTCGAGGATTGGTTGAATTCATTCACTGCTAACCCACTACCGCAATCTGTTGTTGGAATTGGCGAACAGGCCAATGCCTCACTCACCAGTGACGTTGGACATGCAATATCAAAGAACAGTACGGTTTGGGTACGTATCATAAGCCCTCGTCGATTGGCAGCCACGGGAGAGGCACAATCCGTGGCCGAAGTGGAAATGATCGAGCTGGCAATGACAGACTATTTCTATACAGCAATAGATGCGTTGCACCAGAAAGGTCAGTCCAGCCCAAGGTGGCCCAGAGTACATGATGCTACCTTAATAGGTTTTACCGCTGACTACCCGGACCAGGTTACACGAACGTCCGTGGTTTTCGGATTGAAGAGCAACTCTTGAGTCCGGTGACCACACTGAGCAAATCCGTGCCGGTCTACGCAACCGATGGGCCATCGTCGTACTCCCCCGACTGGCTTGCGATCAACATAGATGAACCACTCAACGACTTCCATGATAACTTCGTACGGTCAGCGCATGAGAGTAACGCGCTAGACGTCTCACTACGTAACAACCAGCTGCATATCCGAGACACATATCTCAACACTAACACAAATATTTCGCTGGGCCGGACCCTGAGGCCCCCAGAAGACGGCAATGAATACGACCTCCCTGCTCTTTTCGGCCAATTTCCTCTCGTTAACGTGGACTTTCTTCGGGAAAAACTGCCCAGAGCTATTGTCCAGAAATCTGGCGTTGTCATCCCCATGTACCAGAGAGAGGCAATTTCGATAAGCATCAATTCTGAACGGCATTAGATGCATGAAACATCCTGGACGTTTGAGTGGCCTCAGAAGCCTACCAGTGAAGACTTTGCAATTCGAGTCTTCAGCGGAGGTATCAACGTCATTTCAGGGTTGCCAGTTAACAAAGCCAGGAGCACAAATGAGCAAAATTATATCACGTCACCTGCACAGAAGAGATTGGATGGATTTCTCTCAGCGTCAAAGAGTGAACGGAGCATCGTTCGACAGTTCGTGAGCATGCCGACTGGAGAAGGTTATTCTGCCGAGGGCCAGGTTACCGGCGCAGAGCTCATCAACGGCATTCAGCTCATCATAGCCACTCTGTTTGCAGGCTGCGGTCAGTTTTGGTTAGACGAATATAAATCGCGTCCTCTTATCAAGCTAATAGCGCAAGATGAATCTCTATTATTAATGGGCCTTCAACCGGGCACGCGGTTACGCTTGTCTGGCAAGAAGATCGAAAAGCGCCTGAAGGTGAAGTAAAGGAACCATACAGATGAAATCTGGTACACACCCGGACAATCTTTCGGTCACTACAAGTCACCCGACGATTCACACAATATGCGTCCCCTCTGGACGCACGAGGCCCTCTTGCCGATTTTAGAGTGGCGCGAGTATCCTGAGATGCTAGTGATGGAGCCAGTGTTCGATATGTCCATTATGATCGAAGTAGACGACCTTTTAACTCTACTGGCCACGCAAGCTTAGCAAACCTGGAGACTCTTACTATTCATTACCCGAAAAAGACTTCGTAAAATTATCAAGAGTGAATTTGGATTACGTGATAGGTGGGGGATGGAAATAAGCTACCCTACGAACTCCGTCGCACGCGGTACCGATCCAGTCATGTTACATCACGTTTGTTCTAATAGAGACGTCATCATGGTTTCGGCACGAGGGCCTCCTCCAGTTACCATAGGAGCCATGGGAACACCCCTCAAGCAAGCCTCTCCAACACTATCAACAGGCCGAGTGTTAGGATAGGAGTTGGGTCTTGCGTGTGGTGGTAAAGTTTACCAGGACGTTTATGCTGACGTGGACTCGACGCGATGGAACTGGAAGAAATCGCAACTCCTTAATATCCAGATCCTGAATGCCGTAGCGTTCAAGACATTCACTGGATTTTCACTACCCGAACCGCCCATCTCGTTCACCTCCTATCGATGCGGACATTCCGTTCTATTACATCATGCCCAAGTCAAGTCTGTTGGGTTCTGAGGTAATTTCGAAGCTGGAGACGGTATCACTAGTAGACTTGCGGAATGGCATCTTTAAGAGTGCGATCCTTTAGGGGTTGAAGCCTATTGAATGCATTTTGTGTGACCGGATGCTTGCAGATACCATGTAAGACGAACCTCCAGAATCGGTAGGCGGGTGTTTCTGCTAACCCATGACCTTCGTCAGTCTTCGACCTTACAATCACGTATTTTGTGGCGGTTGCATTTGACAGACGAGCAAACCTAATACAGAGGAGGAAAATGAAATATTCATCTCGTCGATCCGGCAGTCAGCCATATCTGCGATCATTGGTGACTTGGAACGAGCCATGTCTCAGAGCGCCCTATTAAACAGTTCATCCCTTGAAAAAGGGAAAGAAGACATCGCATCCAGCCTATCGAGCATCCTGCACTAGCAATTACCCGATGAAGGCAAAACGATTCTTCAGACTGCTTCTGAGCAAAACAGGGCGGATATTGTCGAGTTCCTTCTGCAAACAATCCGACAGACCCCGGCCGACGAATTGGCTGCCCTTGAAATAGCTGCTGCCTCTGGATACTTGGACATTATCAACTTCTGCTCAAACCCGTGCTAATTTGTCAAAACAAGAGTGTAAACAACGAGAGTGCCGACTATAATTCACTCAAACGTGGAGCAGAATCTGGCATCGGTAGCAAAAGGAAATTCTGGCTTCAGGGCGAGCCGCCTGAGACACGGTTGAACATGACAGCCCTGCATCTCGCCGCTGAGAACGGCCACTATGACGTTGTTCGCCTTCTTTTGGATGCCGGCCTCAATCCTAATGTGGTATCCTTCAACCGTAGGATGGTCTTCGTCAGGCCATTCTCCCCCACGCCGCTCACCTGGGCAGCAAAGGGGAATCACGTCCCCATCGCCAGAATCCTTATTCCAGTCACGATAACAAAATTCGTCGAGGAAGCCGCTCTGTGTGCGGCTAATTATGGTAGCGACGATGTCCTTGATTTACTCATAGACAGAGTCGGCACCGACGTCAAGGATCGTTGGGGACGGTCCCTAATCCACATTGTAGCCCAGAGCGGGCGCCCGAGTGCTGGGAAGACTATCGACATTCTGCTCAAATATAGAGTCAATGCCAACACAATTTGGGGACGAGCTCAGTTCCCCGATGGCAGGTTGGCTATACATATGAGCATTACCGACGGAAATCTCGCCGTCTTCGAGGCCCTCCTCTCGGCTGATGCCGACATCCATAGTAGGCTGGAAGACGGGAGAAATTGCTTACATCTAGCAGCCGTTCAAGGCAATGTCAACATCGGCAGGCGGCTCTTGGACGCGGGTCTCGATCTCAACCAGAGCGGCGACCATAAACAATTCACGACTCCGCTGCATGCGGCTTTCTGAAACGGAAACCCAGAGTTTTGCAGACTCCTAATATCGCGAGGTGCCGTAGTGCGAGACCCCAACCTCCTCAAACTTATCCTGGATATCTCGCAGAAGGGCCGGAGTTCGTACGACGATACGGTGTTCTAATGTGCTGCAACGATTTTCCCATATTTTCAACCTTTACTCTGCCAGATTGACCTGGGAAACACGTCTATTGACTATAGCAGTAGAGTTACTTGGGCTGAGAAGATGGGTGATTTCGTTGTGGCTGCGTTCAGGAACTCAAATGGTACTACTGAAACGGCTCTCGAGGTCCTCGCTCAAGTGGTGGCGCTCTCACCGTCCTTGATCGATGGGAGAGTTGTGGGAGAGCTGTTGCGCCTTCATGCATGCGACGAGAATGCACTCACAGTAATTGACTCTGTGATGGGGATTTTACCCAAAGAAACTTGTCACGCTGTGGCGGACGAGCTCAGATCTTGGCGGTTTTCACATAGCGATGCTCAACGCTCTTATGTCATTGAAAAGTATGGCTCGCCACATGAGGTAAATAGAAAGAGTGAAAGCAATAAGCATAAGAAACGCAAGGATAGGTAGTCAGTCCTTTTATAATAACACCTGGATGGATGGATGGATTTTATTTCGCTCGGTGGCAATTTCCCTACATGACCTTTCACCCTGCATAGGGATGGAAATCGAGGTCGGGTTTCAGTTGTGGTTCGGTTAGTTATCATCGATAGCTTAAAGATTATTTTACGCCAGAAACCGGCAACCACGGGCGTTTCGATTCCCGCCCTCCCCGGCCGCAAAAGAAAATTGATAAATAGAAAGTTCAGCCTGCTCGACAAGCACCGTCTCCTCCGTCTGCCGCTGCACCGTCTGCAGGTACTCCGAGACCTTCTGCTCCCGGCCGGTCTTGATACGCACCGGGACTATATTCCCTGCAGCCGCCGCGGCGCCAAATACGACGTCGTCGGCGTTGCTCATGCTCCCGGCAACCAGAGCCCAGGCAGCATAAACCCAAGCTGATGTTTTTATATGGTCGAATCCATCTCGAGGCCGTGGAAGCCCGTATTCGATGACTGAGTCGGCTACGGGCCTATCTATAGAGGGCGGGATGGCTAGAAAGGGCACGTCGTTGTACTTGGCTGGAGTTGTGTGCTAGTACTTTGCTGGTTTAATCTTTTTTTTATTTTCGATGGCTATTGCTTAGGTATTTTCATCTTAATGTTTCTTACTAAAAGAGTGTATAGATATTGCAGGATATCGGTCACTAAGTCACGTCTTTTATATTATAAGTTTAATATAATGCTTTAATTAATATACTTAAGTTAATTATATGTCTGAAAACACTTCTTTCAGGAGTTTACTATGTAAATAGCATCTTTGACTGAATAGTTCGGTGTTTGGTTATAAGGCCGTATGGTATTCTGAAATCCCAAGTTGGCTACCTAGGGAACATGGTTGTCTCGCCCCCGGGCCGATACACTTTATAAGCAGCCTCTTTCTTACGTCCTTCCTATTCCAGGCCACGTACATGAGCCTCTCATATATAAGGCCTGCCTCCTGCAGAAGCCGGACCAATTCCAGTTTGAATGAGTGTCTCTAAAGAATTCTGAGTGACTCTACTAGGAGTGCTATCAATCTATCCGATCTGATATATGGGGGTTCTAATATTTTAACCTCGCTGGCAGGGTCTCTGTACTAAATTATCTAATTTAAAATATAATTAAATGCCTATCTACAGCGGAAGGGGCTTGTTTATTTATGCGTCGTGCCGCCTTTTAGAACTATTCTACAGCTGGGGGGGATGAAGTGGCCTAGCCTCAATCATAATCCAATTGCAAGTCTTGCCGAACGATCTATTTCCCCTTTTTACTGAGCATTTGGCGTGCCATGATGTGGCATGTCTCGTCCTCCCTGCCGCGATCTGCCCCGAGCCGTTCCGCTAAAGAGGAGCATTTTCGTTTCTGCCCGCATCGACGTCCGGATATAGTTGGGCGCCTCCTACTAAGTTTCGGATATGACTGCGAGGAATCTCTTGGCAGCATTGCCATTTGTCGAGTTTATGACCCGTGTTTCGGGGTATAGTTTCTCGCATACTGCGTATGGGTTAAGACAGATGACACGTCCGATATGGTCACATGTCTTACCTTTGATATCCATCGGCCCTATTATAGCATTCCCAGCGCCTTTTCCGCCTTCGTTTCTCCCTGTAGTTACTGCTGCCGGTCTGGCCTTCTTTGTTGAGGTGCAAATGCTGAGATGCTCTATAGAATGCTAAGTCGGTAACAATCTCCACGCCCGCCCTTGAGCAAAGAAAACTCGAATCCTCGGGTTTCGGTCATCTAGTTGAGGGTCTAATACATCCAGGATATCAATTCTTTACTAATGTGTCGTTCACGGACGATAAACAGCTACCCTCAACCGCTACGACCCTTTTCGTGTCTCTCTGCCTCTTGTAAGAAGAAAATCTGGGCTTTTCATGCTGACTCCGCAAACTACAAGTATTATGTGGGGCTAAAGGGAGGGGTCTAGCTACTTTATGTATTCTGGCAATGTTCTTGCCTTTGTATATGACCGATGCGGATCTGTTGAGGAAAACAGTACTCCCTATTGTTGACGGAACTTTGCTGGCGACACCAACTCCTGGTAAAGTAGGGGAGGCTTGTTTCTGGGAAACCTCTCTTAACTGCTAAAGAGTCACTCTTTTAAGAATCCCCTTAACAATTTTATCGGATTTCGTGCTCCTACTGCAGAGAGTGGATGTAGGATCGGTGTCCCGTCTCTTAGCGGAAGCGGCTCATGTATCCACGTTTAGAATGTTTGTTAAGACATTGATCTGAGCTAGCTACATTTCAGCCCACGGGGTGTATGTCTTGAACTTCCCGCTTTTGTTAATATGATGGGATGTTTAGACGTCTTACAGTAAAGCGGTTCTGTCTCAGGAATAAACTCCTCTAAGGTGTAGGGTAGGCCCACCTATTTTTTAGATATACTAACGCGATTATCTGTCTATCTGGAGTCATCTAAGTTACATCTGATCCTATTATGTAAATAGTGTTATTAATATTATCAGCTTATATATTAGTAAAGGCTTATAAAACTTGGCTGAATTAAGGGGTGTTATTTTACACATGTGACGGGAGCGTCTGGAGTGCTGGACCCAGGGTGGGGTCGATACGTAACTAGGACGCACGGGGCAGGCCACAGGGACTATCAACGCGTCTACGCGTCCACGCGCCTGCCCGCTTTCTCTCTTTCCCCTTCATCGTAGTATTCTCGCAATACAGTGGCATTACCTCTTGAGTTGATCTCACCTGGCCCGTGACAACACACTTGATATTATTAGGTCTTACGTAACTCGGATAAATAACCAGCGCATCTCCAGCGGCCAACTCATACCTAGTGGTAAATGGCTTAACTAAGTATAAGGGATTAGTTAAATTCAATATATGCATCGTCGGATTCTCTCTTAGCATGGATATCCTTATCATCTCTATAATGAGCTTGCATAATATGTTTGTGTAAGTCAACTCCATTATATTACCCTTCATCGTATGAACCGATAAATTTTCGCGACGAGGAAAAGCGGAAGAGATAATGAGAGATAATGCTAACTATAAATTCAGTTACATGAAGTTTCATCCTTTCGCCTACATTGTCAAGCTCAAGATCGAGATGTTAATGGCAGACTTAGTAAGGAAAATTGCCAGATAACGGCATGGTGGTGTTATCTCTAACGGCACTTTTGGCGACCTTAAGACAGCGCGATAGAGAACCGTTCTAAGCAAAAGCCTCATATCCACATATAATAGGACAAGAGTCTCCACGGATAGAATTCGTACAGTCCACGGAGTTAATGCAGTATCTATCGAGCTGCAGGAAGGACCAGATGGGTCAGCTGCGTTCAATGGCTGGTCAAAGACGAACAAGGACACGGGGTTTCTTGGCCAATCTTCATCTTCAAGCTCGCAAGTGGGCGTGGCTATTTATACCACGGAAAACAATCGCATTGACGTCGACGCTGTGACAAGCAATCATGGGGAAAGCATATGTAGTGTTACAGATAGCTTCGACGAGAACGGATCAAGGAAGGGCAACGATGACGAAAGACCGCTGAGGTACAAGCAGGTGGAAGATAGGAAATAAGTAAATGATGATGTGGACAAGCGCAGATCATCTTCTTATGGGCCCCGCGAGTTGATACTGTCGTAATCGTGCTGCAGCCAAGTTGACAAGTGGCATGTCGAGCGCAGGTGAAGGGGTTCGGCAAAGCCGTCATCCCAGTCCGGGGAGCCGTCGTTCGAGTCAGAGCAGCTTTCGTCTAGATCCGATTATTCAGGACGTTTGCCGTATGAAGCTTCATAACTTGAGGTTTCGGTCACATGTACTCCCATATTTGCAGGCGTATCCAGTGTGGCTAACAGACCGACCGTCTGGCAGACCGTCTGACAGACCATCTTCAGACCGCAGACCGACCGACCGGCAATTGTCATCAGACCGACAGACCGGAGCTGCTGGTCGGATTGGGTGGTCTGAGTTGGTCTGGCTTAAGGGTTTCCAGGGCTCCCATTGGCCGACTCAGCCTTAACGCACCCATCCCTTTGCAATAGCTCAGGCAGACTGGCCGTACTGACCCACTTTTTGCCCCGCTTTTAGCGCTCACAGCTGGTGACATGCTAGGAACTGTTGGTGTGGATCCGACCGTACAATCCGGGTTTAGCCACCGTCCCGATTTACACCTAATTTGTAAGGCAACAGCCGACATCGCTGATCACAAAGCCGACCGCGGCTTCCCCTTTTCCTAGCTAGTCAGATCAATCATAACATTCAATTCCTATGCTTCCTGCCGCGGCTAGCTTTCAATAGTAACCCTAATTTGGAGAACAATTTGCGGGCCCACCGTTCCGTTTACAAGTTGTCTGGTCTGTCTTAATTGGCCATGACAAGACTGGAACCGGCGTTAGCTCCCAGGACTGAGTTGAAACAGCTTGGGTGCAGCGAGATGTCGATGCAGAACCAGGAAGCATCCCAAATGCAATGCTTTAAGAAAAAAGCTTTGCCCAGATGCCACTAAGCCACGCACGGAACAATTATCCAACTCAGACATTACTGAAGCATGTGCCACTATTCGGAAGGTTAGCGTCGCAAATGAAGCTGATAACAAGGGACCAATCCTTAAGGCCATCGCGGCACGTCTAGAGGATAATGACTCGTCCGTTCGGCGTACAGCCGTTGACACACTAGGCAAGCACGCAACCTTGCCAGACAACATCCTCAAGGCCATCGCAGCACGTCTAGAGGATCAAGACTGGTGTGTTCGGGAAGTAGCCGTTGATGGACTAAGTAAGCAATCAAGCTTGCCAGACAAGATCCTCAAGGCCATCGCGGCACGTCTAGAGCATCAAGACTTATCCATTCGACGTGCTGCCGTTAAGACACTAGGCAAGCAATCAAGCTTGCCAGACGACATCCTCAATGCTATCATGGAACGTCGAGAGGACCAAGACTGTTTTATTCGAGAAGCAGTCGTCGGTGTACTAGGCGAGCAATCAAGCTTGCCAGACGACATCCTCAAGGCCATAGTGGCACGTCCAGAAGATCGAACAGCATCGGTTCGACGCGCAGCCGTCGAGGCGCTAGGCAAGCAATCAGCGCTCCTAATAGTCCGACCAAATTTTCAGACTAATAGTCTGTGTGAGGGTTCGACGTGTGAGGGTTCAATATCAATATCAATTTTTGTGCTTTGAGGAACGACAGGGTCTTAGAGGACGGGTCTTAGAGGACGGGCGCGGGGAAGAAGGATTGTGGGGTCGAAAAGTTCCGACACATTCCGGGTCAACCCGGGGTCTCTACCTCCCCAAATACAGGCTTCACATTCAGATAATTATTACACAATTAACTAAATGTTAATTAAACATTGATATATATCACTCGGTAGCCCTTTGAATGGAGTTTCTGATGGTAGCTTCAATATTTCGTATACCAGCCATATGTGCGCACCACTGCCTGCATTCTCCGCTTCATTGAAAAGATCAGGTTTTGCATTACCTCCGGCTTGATCTCTTGCCACAGTTCAATTGCGGTTTCGATAAGGCGCTCTTTAGATTCCTCATTCTTAGGTATGTAAGCAAGGTCAGGATATCGCTCACAGATCCTTGTTTTGAGTATCGCCCATAGATTTTCAGTGGGTTCGGATCAGGGCTGTAAGGCGGCCAGTCTATGACCTCCGCCCTCCTGTTCTCACACCATTTAAGGATCCAGCCTATCATCAGTTGTGAACGGAAAAAACTCGAGTTATCGTGCTGAAAGCGGCTGTTTCTAGTAACAATTTGAGGAAGGTATTGCTGTAAGCATGCGAGCAGAACTCGCGCTGTAATGCCGCCGCGATCAGCTTCTGGATCGCCATAAGGAGGCACAATTGGAAGGCGCCTGAGATAGTTAAACACACTGAAGAACGTCTGCGAATGCCTTGTTAGAGTGGCGCGAGTCTGGACATTCTTTCTGAAGAGTCTCTCGTGCTAGGGACTATGACTATCAGAAAAGTCACAATTGCATGAAGATGACGTACCGGCTTACAGATGCACCAAGTGCGTCTCTGACCCTCGCCTCGAGCTATGATAACTTCATCTGAGAAGGTCTAGGACTCCCAAAGATATACTGACATATGCACATATCGCCTAGCAAAGCGTAGGCGTTTTCTGGCTGTAGCCTCACTGATAAAGGGCCGAAGAAGTGACTGGAAGTGCCTAATTCCTTTCTTTTGAAGGAACGTTAATACAGTCTTCTTACAACAGCTCAATCCGGCCTCCTCGATCAATTACTTAATTTGGATATGAGGGTCTTGGTCTATGACCCTCAGTATTTGTCTCTTTTCCCGGTCTCCTAGCTTGCGTGGCCGGCCGGCCCTGGGTTGATCTTGACCACTTTGTTGGTCACGATACCGCTGTACCACACCATAAATCGCGTATCGACTTAGCCCCTCATCGCGCGCGATCGCGGCGGCGGAAACGCCCGAACTCTATTTTCAGACAATCCTCGTCCTCGTGTGATGAGAATGGTGTACTTGTGGTGCCATTCTGACTGGATTTGGTTGCGCAATTAGTCGTTGAAGTTGAAGTTGATTTTGGTGTAGGTAGAGGGAAAGCGGGGTACATGAAAATGTGTCGCACTGAGCGTGCTTAAAGGGTCAAAGTGAATATGATGAGCAGCAGCAGTGTGTTGATTGATTGATGTCTAAGGGTACTCCATCCCACAGATTTTACTTGAAGCACACAGTTTGATTACTAAGTGCCGTTGTTTCCTGAGGCTTGTTGAGATCATGCCTGACTTGCGACAAAATGTGTCGGAAATTCTGGACCCCACTGAAGCAGTCGTGGCAGACTATGATTCTTAGCGCGCCTCTGAGATAGCGGTGAATTATAATCTATGCCTGACCGTCTGGTAATGCCCTAACCTTGATCGGAATAATTCGGAATATGTCGAAACATTTATCCCCCTCAATACCCCTCATTGTAAAGAAGGATGGGGGAAGCATCAACGTTCTGTCTCTTCACCCTTTATCACGATTTCCTCGTTTCTCTCAAATCCATTCTCAGATTAAAGATAGGCAACACGGGGTTTACGCATCATGGAATCGGAAAATCAGCAACCGCCCCCACTGCATGACACCATAGTCGACACTATAGGTGAATTCATCGAGCACAAGGCCGTCACCATAATTAATGCCAGAAAGCTTGGTGGCGATTGGGAGAGTTGGTTCCAAGTTGAGTTGCTGTTGGCGCTTTTAGGGGCGCAAAACGCCGAGCAACCCTCTTTGCAAAACTACGAACTTCTACACAAACAGCCAATCTGGCAAGGCAGCGATGCGAAAATCGATATCTGGTTTAAGGCAAAGCCCAATACTGGCTTGCCCGACATTGGTATCAAACTCCTGTGCCCAGCCAAACCCGAGCCGATAGGGCCATTTCCACCGAGGTACCAAGGAGCCGCTATGAGTATCGTGAACAGCACACCACTCCGTCGTCCAAAAGCTGTCATATACATCGTTAGTATTATGGATGATTTTGAAGACGACCTCGATAAAATGACTGTGAACGGGGGAACAGAGCTGGAAGCAGCGTTGGAGATTAGGTGGCGGAGAGTCAAGAATACATCATATTATGTGATGTCGATGCGGCCTTATTATGTGCCTCATGTAGGCCCAAGTAACTAGGTGGGACGGGCAGTCGTGTGGATTTTTCTTGTTCTCTGTCACACTTTTAGCCACTACGGCAAAAGGGAATAACCACTCCACTATTGCGAGTGCCTATTAGTGTGTTTTAGGTATAACTTACTGAGATATTCAGTGGATTATGATCTACCCACTCCACTCGAGCAGCCAGTGGATTGAGTGGAGTGGCTTTCAACCCTAACCCCCTTACCCAGGAAGGTCTTGACCTACTTGGCCGCCGCGATATCGACGTCAATTACGACTGGACACGGCATGTGGGCACTTATCCGGTGTTTCGAGACAGCTACTGGAAAGGCCTTATCACTAGCCAGTGATCTTGTTAGACTGGACTGGACTGGATTTCGAGGTCGGATCCAGTCCAGTCCAATGCACAGGGCTGGGGACTCCTGGAGCGCCAATGCAAATCCAGTTCTTAAAATGGATTACCTTAGTCACGATTACATATTGCTAAAGGAGTTACCGTGAGATTTACCACGGAATAGAGCCTTGTTACTGCTGTTGTGGCATGATTGACACAATAACACTGGTTAACGCAAGCCCTCCTAGACCTGAGCAGTATCATCCTCCTCGAGGAAACCATCTTGATCGACGATCTGAAGGTCCTCATTCTCCATTTTAGTTTCAGATCCCTCCCCAGCCTGGTGAGTCTGCTGCAGATCAGACTCCCCTTCTAATCTCCCGATGTTGATATCCTCAAAAGTATTCCGTGCAGGTGGGCCGTACCAAGATCGGAGGCACTCGCTAGCTTCAATGATGTCCATCTTAAGCCTCGACCGCCGGTCAGAAAGCAGTATCTTAGCGCTGCTGAATAGCCGCTTGCACTCATCCGACATTGACGGAACGGCAAGAACATCTAGCGCCATGCGTGCCAGGTCAGGTTGCGTATGGTAGCGATCGTTCCAATACTTGATAACGTCAAATGTTTCGTCCTCACCAAGCCGGATAACATCCGTTTCAAGGAACTGATCGAGATGGTCGATGGCGGATAGGTCGGTTGCCCGGGCCTCGTGACGAAGCTTCAGACGTTTATGGTTCTTGACCGCCGCAAAGGCCTTCTCCTTCCTAACCGGAGCAGACAAAGTTGGAGGGAACGAAGCGGAAACCGAAGCCTGCTTTATAGAATGTCTGCCCCGATACTCCTCTAGCCAGAGCTCTCTAACAAGTTCTGTAACGCCTGGGATCCATAACCGTTTTTCTTCTTCTGTCCAAGTCTCGACGTACCACTGGCTTTTGAGAGTCGGATTCAGCGAGATGGCAGCATAATATGCCGGTGTCTCATCCACTTTCTTGAAGTATTCCTCAGTCTTACACTAGGAACGTTCTGCTGAAGCGGCAAGAAATGCAAAGTCATCGGCTTCAGCAGCAACAGCTCCTCGACTGGTCTTCTTTCGAATAGCCGCCTTGTGGAGTTCCTCGAATTTAATCTTGGCCTACTGGATCTCATTTAGAAGCCAGTCAAGCGTCTGAAAGTGGTCTGCTAGTGTTGAATGCCTGCCTTCCGTTGATAGGGTTCCGTCATAGAACGTCTCCAGCTGATCATGAAGGTGTGCAAGCCCGTCCCACTACTACTCAGACAGGCGGTCTTTAGCGAGACTTTTCTGGCTCTAGCCAGCCTCATACTGGTCGCAGAAGATTTGAATTCTCTCCTTAACGTTAAGAGCTCTGCCAATCGACATGAAGTATGAATTCCAGCGAGTCTGCTAGCTTTGGATAAGCTGGGCTAGATTAGTCCTGACCTGTTGGTTCCCGGAGGGTGCTTAGGTAGCTCACCTCTAAGCCATCAAACTCCGATAGTTCTCCCCCACAGACAATAGATCGGAAAAACTGACGCCGCTAAGGACTAGCTCGAATATATCTAATAATATTATGAAGCCTTCCGATAGCGCCGCGCTTCCGCCAGAGCTCCCGGACTCGCGTCATATCACCCTCTTTGTAGGCAGCGTCTAGATCTTAACAGAGCTTTTTGGCATCCTTTCCGATAAGGAAAGCCTGCGCGCAGAGATTCACGATGTGCCCGAAGCAGCGGAGGCGCCTGCGTCTTCGCTGCTTATCTGACATACTTGGGTAGACGGCGCGTAGGACGGAGTCAACGCACACATCGTTAGCCGATGCGTTGTCAGCCATGAAATAGCCAACCCGGTCCGTAATCTTGTAATCCTTGACGACCTGTAGCAGGACATCGGCGATGTTTTCTCCTGAGTGTTCCCCTTCCACTTCACGTAGCGCTAAGACAGCCGTTCGGCGCAGCCCTGATTTGTCTATGAAATGTGCTACTACCCCAAGCACTGCGAGGTAGTTTAGCGACGTCCACAGATCGAAAGACAGCGAAATGCAACTCTGGCTGTTGAGTATATCCTGCTGCAATCTCTCCTTCTTCACTTTGAACGAATTCATCACCCACTGGCGAATAGTTGACGCTGCCTTTAGAAGGAAGTCCACTAAGGGTGGGAATAAGTAGAAGAGGAGGTTGCGAAAGTAGTCATTCTTAACCTGGAAGAAGGCGATATGGCAACAGACCAGCCAGCGGACGAGGAGTTCCTTGAACCTGTCCAGGCAGCGGGAGAAGATGATCGACTTCATGTCTTGATAGTCAGATATCGAGGGCTGGCTCGAGTCTACCGAGTCTCTTCGAAATCTCTTGCGTTCTTCTGTAGTCTTGTTGATATCATGTTTTAGGTGGAGATGGTCAAGTGCTGTAGAATTGCTAGTTGAGATAGCTAGAAGGTCTTATTAGCGACGCTGTTTCTCGCAGAGATAGCAGTACTAGACACGTTTTTCATCTCTTTTTGACTGTAGATCCTCACTGTATAACCAAATAATAGACGTATGCCTCTTGTTGATTTAGGGCCTCTTGCCAGCATAGTACATCGAGTATATTGCTCTCCCTGAAGATTGAACTCATCTGGCTGGACCAGGGAGTCCGGATCACGATGACTGTGGATCGATTCTGGAGCGAGAACAACATTGTCTGACTCAGAAGGTTTATTGGAAGCGCGAGTGAAGAAGTGGGTGATTGTCGATGCGGCCATTCTGGAACGTCAGTTAAGGTTGCATTGTTGGTCAAACGGTATATCGAGTTCCTGCTGCTAGTTATATGGGCAGGCGGTCATATTGCCTGCGTGCTACATTTCCTCATTATCTCGTTACTACTGCTCGTCATGAGCATGCTGTATTCCAATCAATACCGCGATGTTGTCGTGTGCCCTGAAACGAAAAGTGGCGTTGAGGCTTCCTGCTTTCCTAATTAGGCATAGTCCATTGGAGCTCCAGAAGCTCCAGACGTCTCGATCCAGCCCAGTCCAAATTTTCGAAACTGCGAATCCAGTCCAGCCAAATCCAGTCCGTCCAAATCCACTCCAATGCTAGTCCAGTCCAACAAGATCACTAAGCCGGATTCTAATAGAACTCCACGTCCTCGATTTTAAAGAACTCTACCCCTTGTCATCAATAGCGCAGTTTCCATGTGTATGGATTTTAAAGGAGCTCTTCGAACAGTTCTTTTATACATTACTGAGTAGTAGGCTTACCAGCTCTTCAAACGGAGATTGGGATTCCATAACCATGTATTGCTTGCGTATCGGCTCCAGCCGTTCAAGTTGGTATATGCGTGGTCGGCGATCGATGCCAAGAGAAGGATACGCTCGTAGAGGGAGGGCATACTCCAGCAAAAGGAGGCGAAGGACGTATATCAGGCCAGAGAGGTAGGCCGTATATGATCTAGCAGGGAGGAAAGTCTCTAACGATGAAGAAAAGCCCAAGATGCCGCTGAAGTAGATCAGCACCGTGGTCTGCGGTCGACCGTCAATCACGGGCTCAGTAGCGAGCGCCAGGCTCAGGCCGAAAAGCAACTCAAGTAGCTCCTCGATCGTCCCTTCGGTGGAGTCATCCTGGGCTCCGTCAGGAGGGGCCTCATCGTCACTCGTTTCACTTACGTTGTCCTCCCCACGATGAACTCTTCCCTATTTTCTTCTTCCTCACCATTGTCATCCTCTTCGTCGTCAACCTCATCCTCTTCGTCGTCGACCTCGTCCTCTTCTTCGTCGTAATCCTCTTCTACGTCTTCTTCAGAACCATTTCCACCGTGTTCCATAAAACTGTCGCTGGCCTCAGCGTGTCCAGGATAGTGTGGATGTATACTGAGAACCTTTGAACTACTATTATCCCACGATTTGTGGCCCTATATTGCATCTAAGAAACGCACTTGCTTCCTATTCAATATCATGCCCGTAGTCCGCGCCCGAACGTCCGGAGACATCCGATAAACTCGAAAAACCATGGCGAGACATCTCTTTAGTAGTAATCGATATTTCTTTGTCGATGAGGGATGGCGAACGAGCGTAAATGGCTTAGGATACGTCGACAGGTTCCGGGTGCTTCTGAGCCAGCAGAGAATGCTTCGGCCTGTTTTTCGTGCCGTCTCTTCACACCTGTCCAACATCGCGTCGACAAGATTCACTAATACAGCAATCTTCTTCTCATCCTCGCCCGGACTTACGAGATCTTCGTTGAGCCCACACACTCCGCGTCGTCCTAAGAGACGTGATTGCTCACGAAGGATACTGTGCGCCACCGTGAGAGCTGCGAGCACTTGGCGACGGCCATTGTCGCTGTATGTTTGACCCCAGCCAGTTCTTTCTATCCAAGGCCGCTGCTCGGCGAATGTCAATTTCGTGAGATGTACCCCAGTCTGCAAAGCTGGCAGCTCTTTATCTTGGCCGTGTCTCTGCTCCCGCTCACGTACGGATTGCAGGTGGTCTTGGATTTCTCGGCCCTCAACCGGTCGGACCATGGTCCCATCCCGCTTGATGATCCAATATCTCCGACTAGGTCCAGTTGTCCACGTCTGCAGAAAAACATACTCAAATTGTTCATCGATGTCGCGGCGGCGATGAAGAACGCCTAAGTTAGGGCAGCGGTCGTTTGAGAGACAGGAGAAGTGCCGCCTCATTGATTGAAGGCTAATTGTTCGAAACTGACAGTGGGAACAGGCAAATCCCTCGTAGACGCGCAGTAGACTGTGCTGGGAAGATCCGTCTGCATGAGGAGCTGCCTGTTCGGGGCCTCGAAGACCAGGCGGTGGAAGTGACTTGAGAAATCGACTCAACCCTTTCCTTGCTTCGGGAGGGACGTTATGTTTGTCTTGAAGGTGCGTCGTTACACGCGAAGCCCAATGGAGAGTGCATATCCGCATTCATCCCGAAAACAGATCAGGTCTTGTTCTTCGGGGTCGTGGAAAAGACTGAGCTTATTTAAATACTCTGGATTCGGCATTTCTTGAAAATTTCCAGTTTTGAATGTGATTTCGTCTGGTTGCTTCAAGTTGAGGAAGAAGGATTATGACCACAACTATTCGACGGAATGAGTATTCTGGGCTGTTGGTTTTTTTTTTTTGAAATAGCCGTACTTGGCCTCGATGACCTGGCGAGGCTTATTTCCCCTGACCAGGATTACGGTCGCCCCTTAAATGAGAGTTACAAAAGCAAGTTGTAGATAATCGATATAACTCCTACTCCTAGCTAATCACAAGTTGACGGTGGTTTATAGACTCTTAGTTCCTTTGTATTCTGGAAAGATAAATAATACAACAATAAATGGGCCGTGAGATGCTATTATTAAGTAAATTGACTGCTAAAGCTAAGCAGAGGATAGATAGCGAAGCGAAGCATTAAGAGGATGCAACAGAATGGCTTGGGGCTAGTCAGGGGAGGACCCTGCTAACGTGCACGGACGAAAAATATGTAATTGAACGCATTTTTGAGGACCTGACCGCGTGCACGGACAAAAAATATGTAATTGAGCGTATTCTTCAAGGACCTCACTACGTGCACGGACCAGATTTGATGTGTTTGATCAAATTACATGCGGCCCTTGTCACAGTAGTAGTACTAGGGGGGTCCAAGAGAGATACACCATCAGTCAGTAAGTGGCGCAGCCCCTTTGCCCGACTATAATCAGCCATGATGCCCCAAGGTTCCCGGATCGGACATGGTGTACCATCCCCCACCACCCAAAGAATCACCCCACTTAAAGCATAATTAGCACAAAAAATCATCGCCCCATACAAAATCCAACATTTGATCCACGCAGAAACCAACCACTTTGTCCATTAAAAATGAAGCCACTCAGGTGTTCTATAGAGAATTGCTTGAATTTTACTCTGTGTGTGTTATTTTTACCTCCCGACCGCTCCGTGTGCGCTGACAGTGCTTTGTTACGACCACGAAGTCCTCACTTTCGTCCTCTGACCTGACACCCACCTCAATCACCGACTCGACCTCCTCGTCCGCATCCACCTCTATTTCTGCCTCCTTTGAGTCATGAAGAGCTTCTCCAGCCGCTAGAGCCTCCCCTAGAGCCATGAATTGTCGGTTCGGGTTCGGTACCGCCTTTCTTTTCTTCCCTCGCCGCACCTGGGCAATCTGCTCTTCGGGCCAGTAATACGCGCATTCTGAACGGCCACCTTCATCTGTAAAGCTTCCAATCCCTTTGCGATCTTACTGTACTTCCGCCTGGTCGGAAGACTTCGGTGTTTGGCCAAATCTCTTACCTGGCGGCTCGTTTTCGGCGTATTATCTGAGTGCAGTTGGGGAGGGCTGGGCATCTTAAACCGTTCCAGTACTTTTTCTTTGTCCGGTTGGATTTCCGGGTGTTTTAGAGCTTTGTGACGGTTGATAGGCCAATTTACAGTAAACATCCAGTCGGATAAGATAATATCCTTCCTCATGCCTGCCTCCCTGGCTTTCGCGTATGCCCGAATAAAATTCACTTTGTTAACCGGCGTAGAATCGGTCAAACTAGCCAGCTTTTGCAGTTCTTTCCGATACGCACCTTTGACGACGTTAAAAATTCCATTATCTAATGACTGCAAACCATGGGAGCAGTGTGCTGGGAGGTAACAGCAGTAGACATTGTTCAGAAAGCACGTGGCCATCCACTCGTCCTGGCTGCTCGTTAGCGACCCTATAGCCGGTGATTGTGCGGCGAAAACACCCAAAGGCTTACCTATGCATAGCTCCCATGACCGTTAAGTATACTTAGTCTCGCATCCGATGCATCACGAGGCTCCGTTTGAGGTAGATAGACGTCTTTCAGCCACTTGAGAGCTATATGGTTGTCGGTCTAGCCGTTCGGTGATGTGATGTAGTGCCAGTCCGCTATTAATTCGAATTCGTTAAGAAACCACTGCTTCTGTAGCTCTTTTACTTTAAAGATAATTCCAGGTTTAAAAGCGCGACCAGTTGCGGTGACAGCCTCAATAAATGAGGTCTAAGTGCGCGACTGGATGCCCTTTAACAGCGCCTTCTTCTTTGGGTCAGAGCTCCCTATTACGAGGCTGTCTAGGCCTTATGGACAACCAATTAGTTATAAGCTATAAAAACCCGTAGAGAACTTATAGAGGACTTACCAAAACCCGCCATTATGCCGCCCTCGTCTACGTTAACCGTGTTCTCAGGCTTGATCCAGCCGTCCTCGTTCTCCCGGATATCGAAGTACCAATTGACCGACCTTGGTGTAAACCCGTCAAACCTGGCGGCTTCCTGACATTTCCTAAGCTTGGTAGATAGTTTTGAATGACGTTTGACGAACCTGGTGGTCTAGTGCTTGCCTAGAGGCTTGTTATCTCCCTGTTGACGGAGGAGGGCTTCGACGCAGCTTCGAAGCTAGCTATGCGTGAGAGCGTAGCCCAGGGACTCCTGCCGCAGAAGCCAACCAGTGAGGCGGTCCTCTTGACTCGTAGAAATACGTTGGTGAGGGTGGGTAGACTCTTTCCTGCTCTTCTGGCCAGAAAGTCTTTTCGAGAGGACTGGTTAAGGCACTCCATGCTTATCGGAGGCCTGGTATTGTGATAGAGCACTGTCGGTAATATCGAATATAGCATCAATAATTTCTTTTTCGGTATAAATATAGCGACCCATTTTGAAGATATTTTACCCGTGTAAGCTACGTAGAGAGTCTTCCTAACTTTGTGGGAGTCGAAGGATGGGAGAGCGAGAATTGCGAATTTTTCAATATCTTGAAACCCCCATGATATGTCACAAAGTCGGAAGAAAAATGACCCGGGGTAAGACATTACGTAAAAAATAATACACTACGGGGGGTTTTTTTTTTCGCGAATGGCTTCATTGTGCCAAAATGCGGTATAAATAAGATGGTAGGTTTTGTATGGGGCGATGATTTTTTGTGCTATGCTTTAAGTGGGGTGATTCTTTAAGTGGTGGGGGATGGTATGTATTTCCACTTGGCCACAAGTGGGATGGCATTGCCCCGAAGCATACATCGCAAGGATGAGATATTAAGTAGCCCACGGAGGGTTTGGTACAGATGTCGCATTGGTAAACTGACCAGCAAAAGCGGAGTGCACACTCCAGCAGTTGTGCTGATAGTGGCATATTTATGCGACAGCGGCTGACCTTCGCCCGGTTGGAGTTTTCAGCTCTTGTGCACACACCCCCACCCACTCCAGGGTGAAGGGGGCTACCCACCGCACTGTTCCGCCCCATGTCGAGATTGACAATATGCGCGTTACAGGCAACTAGCACTCGCAGAACTTCTCGATTCCAGTTGAAGTTCTTCACACCCAGCTGTGGCGCAGCTGGGCCTAGCGCCCGCAGTCCCGAGCCAGCAAATGACTTCAAGCATGGAAACATTGGATCAGGAATTAGAGTTCAAGGATTTATCTATACAGGGATCATGGATGGATCCCTTCCGTGTGCCCCACAGCGGTTAGTTCGACGCCTGTTTTTGGGCCCGATCCCCCGCTCGAGGACGAAATAGGCCCCGTCTTGGCTAACAAGGCCGCCACCCTTGGAGCCTGAAGCGATGGCTTGTCAAGGGATTCTGGCCTTTGTCATTAGGAGAAACTGGCTGCCCTCCACCTCGACCACGCAGTTGCGCCACGGCGTGGGGATGTGCAGCAGGTCGCGGGACATCGGGCACGCCATCCGGCGACAAGCTCTCCACGGACTGGACAGCGGCAGGGTCGGATAGCTGGATGCCGAACTTGGGGCCGAGTTGTTTTGACTAGAACACCATCTATTCTCACGATCTCTTCTCCTCGGTCGTTGGGAATGGATTGCATTCGTCCCCTGGCTCATCAACACAGACGCACTGAATGCGGCTACCGTCAACGGCCCTCGACAGCCATCTCCTTCGTCGCCCACGGATCACCGTCTCCCGTCATAGAACAAAGATCCCTGCTACCCGGGCTTCATTGCGTTGCCCCATTCACATCCATGCCACGTGCCAGGTCGACCACATCCTACGTCTCATCCCATCTTTGGGATCGCCCCGGCTTGTTGTGGGTGAAGGACTCCATAGTGAATGCATGCCCACGTGAGACGACGCGCGACTAACTGTTCTAGCCCCTTGCCGAGACAAGAAAGCAGAGAGATAGGTCGCCATGCTCGCGGCTCCGTCAGGTCTCTACGTCCAGGTTTGGCGATCATGACCACCTCGGCCGCCCTGAAAGGTTTCGGGTGGTGGCCTATAGCCAGGCACCCCTCGAAGAGGCGGCGAACGTGTGTTCCGATGATATGCCATACTGCTGTGAGGAGTTTGACTGTGATGTTATCTGACCCCCGGGATGTATTCCCGGTACGGAGAGTCGCATCCTGTGCTTCTTCTAGGGAGATTTCCTGCGGGAGTGGGATCGTTTTGCGAGCGCTGACCTGGATCCAGGGGTCCTGGATATCGTCCTGAGCTGTTCGGCGCTCTAGAGTGGCTCGTCGGAGCGCGTTGGCCTTGTCTAGCTGGGTTTTGTAGACTACGTCATCCACTTGCAGTGGAAGGGGTTGGAAGGCTCCTGGTGATCTCAGCCACTGGACGGCCTTGAAAACGGAGCTGCTGTCTGAGAAGCTGTTGATCAGGTTCCGCCAATAGAGCCTTTTGGCACGGCGAACCACACGGTGGAAATCCCGTTTGGTTAGCTGGACCTCTTGGTTGAATCCAAGGGGGTACAGTCTTCTGGTAGCACGGTATCCGGCTGCGGCAAGGGCGCACTCTTCAGTCCACCACGGGGCGTTGCGTGCTCCCTTCCTCGCAGCTCGGCCTGCCGCCTTCGCTGCTGATTGCAGCAGGTTCACAAGGGTGGATGCAAGCTCGTCTAGTTCTGGTGGACTCGAGGCAGTGACAGGGATCCCAGCCGATCCAAGTTCTACGATTTCTACAAACCGCTTGAGCTCGTCGTCTGTTGTCACCCGGATTTTGCCTGGCTGGATTGGGGCTGGCGTGATGTTTGGTAGCGTTATGCTGAGAGTGAAGTAATCCGAGCTGATGGCGAGGTGGTCCTCGATGTTAGCTTCGGCGAGAGGTACGTTCGTGAAGGTGAGGTCGATAGTGTTTCCATGTGGGTTTGTGGGGACGTCTGAGGTGTTCAGTAGGCTGAGGTAGTTTTCGGATGCCCAATGCGCAATCTCGTGGCCGCGGTTCGTAGTCGCGCCTGTCTGCCAGGTGTGATGTCGAGCATTGAAGTCGCCCGCCACAAGGCAGCGATCAGGGATCTGCCACTGCAGAAGAGTGTCCAACGCATCTCCTTCGTCGTTTTGGCGGTAGAAGTTTACTGTAGCTATACCGTTAACTGTAAGCCATAGGATATCGCGGCTTTGGTCCGCCACGAGTTTGGAGTCTCGGCGGACATACGTCCTGACTCTAGGTCGAGTGCTGTTGTTGTTCCAGGCTTCCACTGGATAGTAGGTGTCATATGAAGGGTGGGTCTTCGTGAGGCAGCGGGGGTTTGCTACCGTTGTCCATGGTTCTTAGAGGAGCACGATGTCGTATCGTTCAGAGTCTGCTAATGGGAGGGCGCAGTCATGGGCCGGGGGAACCTTGCCGACGTTGGCTTGAAAGACCCGGAGGGTCTTTCTATCGCATCTTCGTGCTCGTGAGCGCCTACTCATGCCCGTGCTCGTGGGGGCGCGTGATCAGGACGATGCGGCGCTTCCTTGGAGAGCCGGGTCTTGGGTGCTCGGGTTCCTCCTCTGCTTCGGGGGTTGTGGCCACCATTATGCATGAGGGCGCTCTCGACGCGGCCGGACTGGGAGCGCGAGGGCTCGATCGTTCTTGCGACCCGGCGCTGTCTTGCTGTGGGTCGAGTGTGTGTCGTTGCGCTTCTACGTTGCGCTGGCGATATGTTTCAGCGCCCACAACTCGGACATGGTCCCTTTGTTCTTTGGTCAATCGGCGAAAAACGCCGTGTACCTTCTTCGGGCTAGCTGGGCATTTGGCGAAGTTGGCGGTGTGGGGGCCGAGGCAGTTAGTGCATTGCTCGGGGACGGTGCAGTCTCCGGAGTCGTGGCCGGCCTTGCCGCAGCGCATGCACAGAGGGTGTCTGTGGCAGGTGCGCGGCGGGTGGTAGTCCCAGCATACATTGCACGGCCTTGGCCGGTTGGTTTTCTCGATGAGCCTTGCTGGTCGGCTGCTGAGGAGGCGCCAGTATTTCTTGACTGGCTTGAGGAAGGATACAAGCAAGGTTTTCGTTAGATGGTCGTCGGGTTGGCGCCGTGTGGGGCGTACGTTGTCAGGTTCAGCCCTGTCTGGATTTCAATTTCCTCGTTCATGGCAGCGTCGCTGTCCGCTTCGTTGCCATAGAGGTCGGTCAGTTTGCAGGGGTAATCTAAGACCAGGTAGGTAAACCATTCCTGTCTAGTCTCTATGGCGGCGGCCCCTAAGTCAGTTGCCCATTCAGTCTGTCTCTGCACGAGGAGGTCGCCGGGTGGTTATGTCGGCGGTGAGGACGGCCCATCCGGACCTGACTTGGAGTACCCGCGGGATTTTGCGTGGGTCCACTCCGAGTTTCCGGGATATGTGGGTCCGGATTGCGTAGTCCTTGTGGGCTCTAGCCGGAGCTCCGGCGTCCAACCGGATGAAGACGCGGAGGTCCTCTCGGGGTGGGGCATCTACGGTCGATTGTCCCTGGCGATGAGGGGGGGTTGGTTGTTGTTGTTGATGATGTTGTTGATAGTGTCGAGGTAGATGGGTAAGGGCGTTGTTTGCAGCCGGGGGCGAGGCCGCGACGGTGCTGTAGGTAGGCACCGGAGCAGATTTGGCATCAGAGAGCGCCTGGTTCCAGGAATCCAGGAAGCTATTTGCAAAGTTTTGAGCGAATTCCCGTTCGAGTCCAGTGGTGAATTGCTTCGCTGCCTCTTCGAATTTAGCGCAGAAGGCCTGAAACACCTTCAATTTGGCATTGTACTCCTCCACACGCTCGCGTGCGAGCCTACCGGCCGATTCAATAAGGGATACTGGTTGCTGTTCAGTGGTCCGAGCAGGATCGGGGGAGGGGATGGGGCAGGCAAGCTGGGCTCCTTCCGTGGCCGCAGCAGTAGAGATCGCATTGAGAGGTGAAGACGGCGTTTGAGCCGTCCTTCCGAAGGCGGGTGGGACACCAACAGGTCCATTCACAACAGCGGGGCTGTTTTGCAGGAGGGCTGTGCGGGCTCCTCGATCGAGATTGGCGGGAGTATGGATTCCCAGGTCGAAAGGGTCTGGGACAAGGGGCGGGCGGGTGGTGGCGGATGCCATCGCCGCCGCCATCGGCTGCGCGAAGCGCAGGGTCGTGGTTGTTGTGGTGCACTTGTTAGGGGAAAAGGTGTAATTAAGGCTACTTTCTTAACATCTGCATGCCAAGAAAGTAAGACGACAGAGGAAGGTGAACAACTGCACAACTTGGTGCCTGTCGATGCAGTGGAGGGTACGCGGCCAGTACACGAACTGGACACCAGGCGCACCGACAAGCTCGCGTCCGGGCTAGGTGCGTATCTGAACGCGGCCTCGATGCTTGTTGTCTAGCCGACATCAGGAATTTCCCCACCCCATGCTTGGCCCGCTGAGCTACACCGGATCCTCGCCCGGATCGAAGAGGCGATCAGAGGTGAGGCGTCATCTCCGAGCTTCAAATGTCAAGCTAACAGAACGAAGCCGAGACGCGACGGGAACTCCACTCCTGGCTCGGCCGCTGGTCTCCAAACGAACGCTACCATGACTCCGTCCAGAAGAGGCTCGTCGGCACCTGCGATTGGATCTTCCACCGGCCCGCATTCCAGAACGGGCTCGACCAAGAATTCCCCGCAGGCGCAAAGCTGCTGAGGATCAACGGACCCGCGGGGTTCGGCAAGACTGTTCTCTGCGCGCACGTCGTCGAACACCTCTCGTCCACGCTTGAGACACCCGTCGCCCATTTCTTCTTCTCATCCGACCTCGAGAGCCGCGAAGACCCTTTCGTGGCCATACGATCATGGATTTCCCAGGTCGTGTCGCAGCACGAGGGCGCGTTCGAGCACGTCCGCCAGAGACGGGAGGCTGATTCGGATCCCGTCGCGACTCGTGCGAATGCCGTCATGCTCTTCACACAGCTCCTCCACGTTATTCCCGGCTGTACATTCGTTGTCGACGGTCTAGACGAATGCACCTACTTGGACAACAGCAACACGTCGGTCGCCAGATTCCTCCACACTGTTACGGACGCGGTTGTTGGGACGAACACTCGCGTTCTCGTGGTCAGTCGCGCCGAGCCAGAGATCCGACACGCCCTCACAGACGACACGCTCAAACGCTTTGCCAAGTACGAGATTTCACGTGATGACATACGATCCGACACGGCCACTTATTCCAGAGACATCGTCGGCAGAAAACTACCCAACAAGAGCGACGATTTGCGATCGACCCTCTCCGAAGCAGTGTCCGATCAATGCGAAGGCCAGTTCCTGTGGCTGAAGATGAAGGTGAAATCTTTGAGGAGAGGGATGAACAAGAGACAGCTCCAGCACACCATCAAGGAAACTCCGGCTGGGCTGGACCAACTATACGACCGAAGCTGGCAGAGAATCACCCAGTTCTGAGAATGGGAGAGGCAACGTATCTACGCCCTATTGCGCTGGGCGGCATTCGCACTACGGCCCCTGACAGTCTGCGAAGTCACCGAAGCTGTCCTTATCGACGAATCCGAAGACCTGCCGATCGAAGATCTCCCCGACGCTGTGGATGACGACTACATCGGCAGCGAAATAGTCGATCTTTGTGGGCCTCTCTTGGAGGTCAGGACCCAGGGCTCGGACACCTCCGCTGGTCTACGAACGGTGCACCTGACGCACTTTTCTGTCAAGCAGTACCTGCTGTGTAATCTCCCCACACCCAGCTGAATCCGGGAGAACGAGCGCTTGCGGGATGAATACCAAAACAACTTGCTCGCCAAGGCCTGTCTTCACTACATCAATTTCCGGCCAGTCTGGCAAGATGCCCCAGATCACCCGCCCCATCTCGGCATAACATTCCGCAACTCCGCAGCAGCATCTTGCCATCACCATATCAAGTCCGGCTGCGCATCGATGGGGAACTATTGACCCTCGCCATCCAATTCTTTGATAGAAGCAATCATGCCTGGAATGCTTGGAGGACATGGTTCGATAAACAGGATGCTGAGCTTCAGAAACTTGGGACTGAATACACCTCACCTGGCCCGCTCTATTACGCAGTAGAGCTCGAGTTAACAGATGTAGCGAGTGCTATGATAAAGGAACAGAGTTATGATGTAAATGAAAGAAACGACCTTAGAAGATCAGCCATCGAAGTTGCTTGTGCAAAGGGGAGCAAAGAGGTTATGAAAATACTCCTTAATGCGAACGCCAATATATCAACTACCGGCAAGAATGGGTGGATGCCATTGCATTTAGCATCACTAAATGGACATATTGAGGTGGTCAAGCTGCTTCTTCTTCTTCTTCTTCTTCTTCTTCTTCTTCTATTTAACGCGGAGGGGAATGAGTATTCCCGGCCTCCCGAAGGGCATGGGGCGTGCAAGAGACCACCTAGCTATTCCAGTAATCAATAAATACAAGGCAAATGTGTTCTCAGAGAGGCCAGTTCAACAGTATCCTACATTCCTCCAACCCAATTGTGCTGTAGTCCATTGATCGCCTTTAAACACTGGGCATCTTGCAGGTCAAGCCTCCCTATTGGAAACCCCGGCAGCCTGGGGGAAAAACCAATAAGTACAAACGGCAACTGGGATAAACATGTGCTGTTTCCTTCCGCCGGTCGATGTACTCGGCACTCCTAAGCCCGTCCTTAGACTCCTTCCCTAACTCAATCCCAGGTCCCTGATCCCGCGGTGTTGCAGTTCGTCTAGAGGTTTCTTGGAGCTCTCTCCAGACTATTGGTATTAGGCAATGGCTTAGTCGCTATCGATTGTCGCAAATCGTGATAAAGGTCGTGAGGTCCTTAGGAGCCCGTCAGGCCGCCAGGCTCTACTGCGGTATGGGCATAGCGGTGTGTTTCGAGATGCAGGTAATATCCAGCGCCTTCCCAGGCTGCTCTGTGAACTCGCGAAAGAGCAGCCTCGCTGTTAGATGCATTGTAATTGTCGGTGTTGAGGCTCGGTCGGGAGCCAGAAAGTGCAAATTTTTCTTGTGTTAGGGCGTGGGTAGGTCGTAGCGAAGATTTACATGCATTTGTCGTAGCAATACTAGGCGGGCGACCCCGCACCTTAACACCCAGCTAACAGCCAGTGCCAAGAAAAAATTAATTGAGGGGAAGGTGGTCAAGCTGCTCATCGAGCTAGTGTTGCTGTCACAAAAAATAACGGGTGGACGCCATTGCACTCAGCATCACTGGATGGACATATTGAAATAGTCAAACTGCTCACCGAGAAGGGAGCTGATACTGCGGTTGCAGCTGAGGACGGGAGGACGCCATTGCATGCGGCATCACAGAAAGGACACATCGAAGTGGTCAAGCTACTGCTAACAACTCTGGGCGTCGAAACTAGCAGGGCAGACAACTATGGTCGTACGGCGTTGTTCTTCGCTTCCAGATTTGGGTACAACAATGTGGTTCAAATGCTGCTTGCCGATGGGCGAATCGACCCAGGCATCAAGGACTGGTACCATTCAACATCGTTGTTTGCTGCCGTGAGGCACGGCCACTTCGAAGTGGTGGAGCTTTTACTCGCAGCCGGAGGCATAACCATTGAGGGCCAAGACGGTTTTGGTCGGAGTCTCTTTTGGTGGGCGTGGCGCACTGGCAATCTTCAGGTCCTTCAGCTCCTAGTGCAGCATGCCGAAAGGGCTGACAGTCCTGTCCCTGACGACCCTGCTCCCGTCGATGGCACCTCTATTCCGTTTGATCACGAATCCGCTTGGTGGACGCCTGTACACTAAGCATCCGGGAAGCCTGTGGGTATTCTTGCAGAGTGTGCGACAGCGGGAGTTTCTGCTTGTGCGTCGAGTGCTTTGACGGAGGTATCCGTTGCCGTGACAGCTCTCACGTGCTGGTGCCTCGGTGAGCGCCCAGAAGACCTATCCCTGATGGCCTGCACGGGGACTGTGGGCACACGATGGTTTGGTGGAGGTGGAAATGCTACCCCTCGCAAACGAGAGTAAAGTCACTGTGTTCTCCGGGTTCCGCGAGCCGGTATAGAAAGGAAGAGCTCTTGGGTGCCGTTGCAGAGCTCGCCGTTAGCGCAAGTCTCGCGGTCCATGAGAGTTGGACATTGTCACGAATGGGACGATGAAGGTCACGTAAGCCGCCGAGCAAGATGTGAACTCGCGAGATGAGGACTCGCCGCAAGAACGTGGGTTAGGGCAGATGGTGGGGGAAGCAATGGCCCCAGGCAAATCCTAGACAGGTGGTCCAGAGTCAGTCAGTACCTGGAAAAAAAGGACCAAAAGCATAATTACGTGGATCAATGGCAGGAGGTTTGTAATGGCCGCCATAACAGCGGCTAGGTCCGCCAGTGGTCTTTCAGAAGCTTCGTAACTACGTTCCTTACTCGAATCCGCACACCCAAATTCCAGCGCAAGCGGACACGCAATCCCCTTCAGCAGATCGGCTTCACAGTATCAACCAATCAAGCTCCTTCTCCCACCGAAATGCATGGGTCAGGATTGGCCACGGAGGCGGACGCGTCTTTAAAAAACAAGTAGATTTTATCGTGAGGATGGTGTCAGGAATGATTCGTCCGCGTAAGACTGGCCGGGGCATGCAGAGCCACACAACGCCACGTTTTTCCTGGGCTGTTGTAATTGGTCCTGTTCGTCAGGAGGGAAGGTTATGTGCCTGACGCATTGCTGCACGTTGGCTGGGCGAGATTGGTGCCTGGCGCTTAGATTGGCTGCACACCATCAAAAAGAGGGGTTCATAAGATCTACATCAATTGTCCAGCTCTTCTGCACACGCTGCTCTTCCCCCTCAGTCGTTTTCATCCGATAGCTTGAGAAGACACGAGATACTACGCCCGTCAAGAAATCCCGTCATCGGTCCTACAAGACGAGATGAAGCACGAAGACTACAAGGCCGGATGGATCTGCGCCCTGCCTACGGAGCTTGCAGCTGCCGCCTGCATGTTGGATGAGCGCCACGATGCGTTGCCTCAACCAGCCACCGATTATAACAACTACACTCTGGGTCGGATTGGGCCTCTTAATGTGGCGATTGCGGGACTTCCGGCAGGCGTGATGGGTGTCACCTCGGCTGCTCGTGTAGCCGAACAGATGCGAACTACATTTCCCTCTATAAGGTTTGGCCTGATGGTCGGAATTGGAGGCGGAGTGCCGAGTGACGATCACGATATTCGACTAGGGGATGTGGTAGTGAGCAAACCAGGCGACACATTAGGAGGCGTCATCCAGTACGACTTTGGCAAGACAGTGAAAGAGTGTCGCTTTGTGCGGACCGGTTCTCTGAATCGTCCTCCGGATGTTTTGTTAAACGCCGTCACCAGTCTGCAGGCGCGACACATGTACGAAACGTCTCGGATCCCGAGAATCTTGTCCGATAGCACGGCTCGATTTCCTCTTCGCAAACAAGCATGCTCCTATCCCGGCGCGAGCTCAGACCAGCTCCATCACTGGCAATATGACCACGTCCAGCAACAACCGACATGCGCTCAGTGTGATTCAAGCCAACTCGTGAATAGGCTTCCACGACCATCCAATGATCCAGTAATACACTATGGCTTGATCGCTTCGGGAAATCAGGTGATGAGAGATGGCGTGACACGCGAACGACTCGGCAAAGAACTAGACATACTATGCTTCGAGATGGAGGCGGCAGGGCTTATGGATAATTTTCCATGCCTTGTGGTGCGGGGGATATGTGACTATGCAGACACCCACAAGAATAAGCAGTGGCAAGACTATGCCGCGGCAACGGCTGCAGCCTACGCCAAGGAGCTCCTCGGAATCACTCATATTCACGGCAATGTTGGTAATGAGGGTGCAGAGAAGAATATCTACAGAGGTATGACCTTTCGATGAGAATCTCGGTTGACATATGCTTCCGTCTATGAAAAAGAGCGAGGAGCGTAGAGCGTATTGCTAATTTCCCGTGTGCCCAGGTATCCAAAACCTAAACCCTAATATCGCCTCTGACCGCGAAAAATTGTACCGATATTTTCTCTCTTCACTTTCCACAGATCCTATCCCTCGCGATGACCAATGCGCTCCACAAGCCTACTACGTCAGCGAGCATATTCTCTGGAAGTCTCACCAAGTCGGTCCTTGGGGATTGTGGCTACGTAAATACCTGGAGGACGGAAACCCCGTAAATATCCGAGATTTCAAGGGTAAAACACCTCTTCATCATGCAGTGGTGACGGACTACGACAGAGATGATAAGGTGAGGGCGTTAGTAGAGGCGGGAGCAGATATCGCCATGAAGGATTTCATGGGGCAGACGCCCGTCGATCTTGCGAAAGGCACGGATGAACAGATCTTCATATTTCTCTTAAAGACCTGGCAGAAATCGGTTGTGGCAGAACAGCGGTATCAGGATAAGAAATAGAATATCATCTTGTAGCCCTCGTAAATCTCGAGAGGGGGAAATTGAGAGCGACGGGCTAGTTCAGGGGGGCAATATCAGTGACAGATCACTGGAAAACTACGACAAAAAAATGGTAGACGGATTTCAAACCTGACCCTTGGTCTCGAGGGAAGGAAAATAGGATCATAATGGAAAGTAACACAGATGGTTTGCCTTAAAACGCTTTGAATCTATTCTGACTTCACAGTTGATTTAGCTCTCCGTACAAACGAATATTCCTCATGGATGAACATGGCCTGCTCAGTCTCCTTCCTAGAGGGACGAAGACGTTTCCGGCTGTCTCCTGGAGCTTCATCGGCCAGTTGCGAGCTTTGAGCTGATCCAATGTCTTCGCCGCACGGCTTCACTCCCTGGAAGAGGAGGTCATTGAGCTCGACCACAAGGTGGAAGAACGAATGACCCATAGCGTTGCGGTCGCCGTCAATCCGCGTCGCTGGGATGGCAAGGCCATATGGCACAATACCGTGGTTCCTCCCGTCTCATGCCTGCCTACCGTGGTTGTTAGGTTATTGCTTAATATTCTAGATGCGCTGTCGTACGGTGCGTTCAGCTGTTTTGAGGCGCTTATACAATCCACTGACGGAACACAGGCATGATTCTGTTTCCTCTGGAAAAGCCAATCTTTTCGCATCTGTGATCTGCTGGTATCTCAATTTTCTACGTCAGCACCATCGTGTCGCAAATCACATTCTCATCGGGCAGTATCTTCAAGGGCGCTGTGGGGTCTGAGTTGGTGAGTCTCCGATGGGCCGATTCAAGGTCGGATGTATGGTGGGGTTCATCCCTCGGCACATCTTGATTGGATGCATACAGTGGGGCTGAAAAGATTACGACGTGATGGATTCACCAGCTACGCCAAAAGTTCAGGGTGCCCGCTTATTGCTATAGCTAGGATTAATCCGATACATAATCCAACACGACGCGTTTTTCCGTACCCCGCTTTCCGTGATACCTTCACCAAAATCATCATCAACTTCAACGCCTCATTGCACGACCAATTCAAGTCAGAATGGTGTCGCAGATACATCATTCTCCTCATACGAGGACGAGGATTGTTTGGAGGTACAACTCGGGCGTTTCCGCTGCCAGGATCGCACGCGACGAGGGGGGTGAGTGGCACGCGATTTACGGCATCGTCAGACTGATGAAACGAAAAGGTTGTCGGTAATATTAAAAGACCTAAGTTGCATATGTCTGAGAGGAGCACAGCTCCTTACATAGTATCCACATCCCAGCCACCAGCAGATCGGACCATCTTAGTCATACGGTCTCAACACAGACGGTACCGCGATCAACAGAGGTGGCGTCGGATGGTCCTTGGTGGCTACGGGGTTCGAAGTATCGGCTCGGCTCGACGGCAGTCTGGAATATGACCTCGATACGCTGAAGAAATTGATAGAGCCATCAACCGTACCGCTATGGGTTGTCCCCCTGATACTGGCCATTCTTTTCTTTTACGGACAGTCAAAAATTACCTCCGATTCTTTTTGCCTTTTTTTATCTTGAGGATTCCCTTGGTTTTTTACCTTTTCGTATTGGCTCTCGACGGGTTAGATACATTGCGCAACCAAGGATGGATTTTCCAAGGGCCGCCCTCCAGGGAGCCGTGGTGGTATTTCTACACTCTCAACAGTAAGTGCTTTTCACTCTGTATGGATGTCTTTGGAAACCATTCTAACCATCACATCAGCGCTCAAACTTGTGCGCTGGGATACGGTCGTCGAGTGTATCGCCGCCATGTTTGCCTTGACTTTCTTCGGCATCCTACATGTCCCGATCAACATCCCTGCCTTTGCTTGAACTACGGCGAAGACCACGCTGATCTCGACAAGGAGCTGAGGCTTCATGGCTATTCCGATTTCCTGTTTTGGCAGCATCCAGAACTATTTGGTCTATGCGAACACCGTGTTTTTCATGCAGTCCGGCGGAAACACACGCCTCGCAGGCTACATGCAGGGTTCAAAGCCACTACACTCCACTACACATTCGAGGATATGGAATTGATGTGGATGATGACTAAGATCACGGCGGTGGAATGGATGGATATGGATCCATTATGGTGAATCCACAATGTGGAAAGGATTTCCACCTGACGAGCAAGGGATTTACTCCCTTGCATAACTTAACCCCTGGCATATCGCCATCATTCCCTCGAAGGTTCTGTCAGTGTCTGATCCAACTGCCCGATCAATCCTGCACGTAGCCAACTGCGTAAAGTCTGGCACAGGCCGATAGTTGAAGCATCTAGCCGATTCCTAAGCCTCGTAACCATCTGCCCGGTCACTGAAAATAACCTCTCACACTCTGCTGACATAGGGGCCACAGTCAGTAAATCCAGGACCATCCTACTCAATTTGGGGTACTTGAGCCGCCTGGTGTGCCAGTATTCATATGGGTCAGTGACGCGGGCGTCAGAATCGTCGATATTACGTTGCCACTGATCGTACTCATCGAGATCCAACCCTCTGTACAATGACGAAGGAGATGCCCCGGCAGACTCGCCAATAGCCTGATTCTGAAAGGTTAGCCCTCGTTTGCTGTTACGCCAGGCTGTAAACTTGTTCCTTGAGGATTTAAGGCGTTTACTTGTAGGTAAATCAGAGTCTTGATCTTCAGAAAATAAGTCCTTGTATTCGCATTCCCACAGATCCTGAACAATCGCTAACAATCGCTTTGGCTTTGATAATCCACATCCGCCGCTTAGCATCATCACCCCACAGATCGTCGAATAATGCCCAGCGGTAAGCAGGATGGAGAGCCGCCGCGCCGTAGATCACAGGACTGTCGTTGAGGTATTGGTAATACTCATCGAGCTTTATCCAGCCTAGGTTAATATTAACGGCGAGATGCCCGGAGTCAGGGAGGCCAACGGCTATCTTTTTGGCGGATTCGAGGGACTCGAGAAGATATTCGTACGCGTGAAGAAGATCCCAGCTTGTACCTTCGAGTCGTGACTGGTTAGCCATACCAATTACAGACTGACTCCATCCAGCCAGGACTTACCGGATAATGGAAGCTCAATCTCATCTTCTTGACCTTGCTTTTGGTGTTTCCCCTGTCCATCGCCCTCCAACTCTCTCCAGTAAAAATTCTTCCTGACTAGCGGCTGTTAGCACTAGCGTGGAAAATTTTGCAGGCCCACCAAATTTGGCTGCTGCAGCAGCTGGGTACCCATCGGGCACTAACAGCGCAGTAAAGGAAGGATTGAGAGAGTTGACTTCCTTTACGCAGCAGCCAAGGTCACAGCCTAAGGGCTCCGGCTACGATCGAAGCCTGCTGCCCTGACCAGCTGGGCAGCTAAGATAGCAGCAGGGAAGCAGCACGGCTGCGGCTCTTATACATGCTGTAATGCTGGTTCAGGCCTCGCAGCAAGTATAGCTATCGCAGCCAACAGCAATCACGACACCAGCTTCAATCTAGGTGGGCGTCGACCTTTGCCCTGATCTACGACTCGGCACTTAGGTATAAGGCTATATCTTAGTCTTAGTACCTGCTTAGGCCTCCGGGCCTGAGCTGCCTTGGCCTCCGGGCCTCGGCACCTGCTTAGGCCTCCCGGCCTAAGCTGCCCTGACCTCTGCGTCTCGGCCCTTAGGTGCATAAGGCCACCGCGTCTTAGCACCTGCCTCGGCCTACGGGCCTAGGCTACTATGACCTTCGGGTCTTAGATGCCTTGATCTACGGATCTTGGCTGTTAATCCAGGTCTATAGGAAGTCACAGAATCGGGCTACCTGTAGGCATCAGGGTTCTGGCTTGATGGCCCTGATCAATGGATGCTGGCTGCAGTGGTTTTTCCCTCTTAGCTCCCGCGAGGTTTTCCCATCTGCAGTTTTTCCTATCATACGGATCTCGATTTCTGGAGGTTTTGAATGCCGGCAGGCAGGAATAGGAATACTGGAGAATTCCAAGCTGGTTAATAAATATGGGTATGCTGACACCCGCCCTGACAATCCGCTGACGGATATCGGGCTCGAAATCATAATTCAAATAGGGCTTCTTAATTGCTAGATGGAAGAGGAAGAAGGATTACAATCTTAGCTTATGCGGACTGTAGGTCCGAGCTACGGACCTGCTTGGTCTGTAGCTCCGGCCCCGGGTTACTGTACTTAGGTTTCTTTAGCTGTTGACACCAGCCTAGCACGTCATCTTGCCCCTAGGGGATTCTGTGGACATCTCTAGCAGATATCTTCATGACGGTAATAATACAACAACAACAACAACAACAACAACAACAACAACAACAACAACAACAACAACTGTCCATCGCCCTCCAAGGCTTTGACTACTAGCTGAAAGTCTAGTAGGATATCGCGGAGCGCCTGGAGCACACGCCAGTCGCAGCTTGAAATCCGGTTCTCTTCCTTCAAAAAGAACAGCATCCTGGCCCCCTTCCTAACGGAGCCACTTTTCGTAAGATTCGCTCTGTTCCACTCTCTCAACGCTCGCTGGATAAAAGGGTCGTAAAACGGCTGCAAAACAAGAGTCCGGTCGATCATGGCTAGCTGGGAAAGCCAACGGGTAGCGTTATCTAATACAACGCCAACAGGATCATGGCTTTGGATCGCTGGATCGTCGGATAGTTGGGATTCGACCTGCTGGACTTTTGAAAGGACGTCGGTCCAGATATCGGATCTATTAACCTCCTGCAAATGCAGTTAAAATAAGCCGGAAAATAGAAAAGTTAGAAAACAAAATATAGTAAAAATAAGAACAAAATCGGCTTACCACAGCGAAGTTATGCCATTTACCCACTGGACCCCTCTTGCGCCACTACTCATGTTCCCTCGCCGCCGTCAATTGGCCATCGTAGATCTGTTGCTTGAACGCGTTTGGATCTTGGCCAAATAGCATGTGTTTCACCACTATATTGACAGCATGGGGAAGGCAGCGAACCCAGCGCTTCTTCCAGTCGAATCCTAGCTCACGGCCCAGCTCTTCCATTGTTGTTTTGTTATTCGAGGCGTTATCTAGCGTAAAGTAGCCCAGCTTATCCCCAATCTCGAACTCCCGGACGATGTCGAGTATCTGCTCAGCGATGTTCTCGCCTGTGTGCCGGCCTAGTAGCTCCGGAAGACCGAGAACGCACTTCTGGGGCCTGTTATCCAGATTTCTGAATATATAAGTAACGCTGTAAAGAGCATGCCTGTTCCCGGATCGCCATCCATCAAACTGCATATAGATCTGGCCTGGGCTCTTCTGAAGCGTCTCTCGTATAGCCAATTTATTCGCGTTAAATTCTCTTTCGGCGATCGCGCGCACTATTACATCGGATATGTGAGCTTCTATAATAGAAACAGAAGGGTTAAGATATTCGAAGATCGCTCGCAGGTCCGGATCTTTCGCGGTAGTGAACGATCGATTCGTGTTAACGATCCAGTGAACGATCATCTATTGAAACGCGGCTTTATTAAACCGCTTGATCAATAGATTCGTTATTTCTTAATCGCGGGGGACCTCTGGATTCAATCGAAGTAACGTAGCAATTGAGTGGGCGGGTGTTGCAACTATAGATTTCAGGGCCTGCCTTTTACCTGAAGGATCGACTATGCCGTTATGATCCTTGAACAAGTGAGTCTCAGCGTTCTGCAGGCCCTTATAGTTGTAATTCTTCGGTCTCGGATCCTTCCGTTTGATACACATACAACAGACCCAGCGGCGTTCCTTCGTTACTGTATTCTGAATGTCGTACCCAAACCGGTAGACCCATTAACGCGTTTGGCCATCTCTTTCGGACAAAGTCCAGCCTCTGAACAAGCGAAATAGCCGTTATTCGTCTTCTTCTGTTCGTTCGGGGATCGTCGTCGTCGATTTCCCTTACGCAGAGGGCTCGAGAGGAGGTGGTCGAGAATCGGGCTGATAGTCGGCCATTGTGACACGATATTTGCAGCTGAAGATATGTCGCCAGTCAGAAATGAGCCGACCGGTAGTCGGATGCATTAGCATTGTCAGACAATTAAAATCCACATAGTCGAAGGTCTAATAGCATCAGCTAATTGATGAGAATTATCCGAGGAGCGCGTCCTCCATGAGGAATGCACGGGATCGTGCAGCTCTTTATTCTGCCAGCCAGGCGGCTGCGGTCGCGAACAGCATCATAGGAACAGCTGAACAGCCATTCCAGGTAGCTTGATACCGGTAGGGAACAGGTATGCGTTGTCTTAAACCTGGCATATTAGTTAGCAAATACTTTAAACTCAACCTATTAACTAGGTGTTTTATAGTATTTGTAAACCTCCGCTAGGATTAGGAAATATCCACTGCATTCCACAATTTCCACATGTGGCCTAGCTCCCGTAGAGTGGTAGTAAATCCACAACTGGGTCTGATGGAATGGAGTGTATTTGATATGGATCCACATGTGAGTCCATATGTGGGTTTTCGTGGAGTGGCTTTGAACCCTGGTATCTCGAGAAGGGGCACCAATACCGATTTACAGGACCGGTCAGACCAGACGCCGCTGTCGTGGGCCGTCACAAATGGGAATAAGGCCGATTAATTGTTAGCTTTAGAACAATGGACAAAGGGAGGTAGACAGCCACATACATCCCTCCATGGACGCTGAGCTGGCGAATGGTACGTTTATTCAATGCTCTTATGCTCATGCAACTACCCACGGAGATACTCAAGACACCATAGCTGAATCCTTGAAATTAAAGGACGGCAACCGCAAGAATGCCAGCAACGGCGGCAGCGGCGATCCCCATATCCATCAGGCGAGAAGCAGCATTCTCGTCGCGGTCACTACCACCATCCCCGCTCCCGTTGTTGCCTTCCTCATTCTCCTCCCCTCCATCACTTCCATCACCTCCACTATCTCCCTCGGTTCCGTTGTCTCCGCACTGCTTCCACGTCTGGCATTCCTCAGCATACGGGATAAGGGTGGCTGAAAACTCCGGCAGCTCGATGCAGGTGTTAAACACGAGTTCGAGGACTGATGACCTCTCACAGGTAAAGAAAGATTCAGTGGACACCAAACTCGACAGTTCAGAAGTTAGGCTGGCAGGGATACCGGTAGTTGGGTAGTTGTCACAAGTGCCAGTGAGACGGCCGCTGAGCCAATCGGCGAGGTCCCCTCCCAGCGTGGGACCGAACCAATATAAGGTAGATATGGCATCAGAACAGGACCCGACGAGAGGATCTGCGGAGGAGGTTGGAGAGGCGGCAGTTTGCCGGGCTTGGAGAGCGGGGAGGACAGCAGCGGTTGAGGTTGGTGTTGCACATAGGTGGTAAGGGAGTTGATTTGCCAAGGATGCGGTGGCAAACGTCAGGAGCGCCAGTTGAGCCAGGGGAGAGGTCTTTGAAGTTCCGGGGGCCATTTTGGATGGGTTGGTTGGGTGAGGACGCAGGGCAGCCTATGGAAAGTCGGAGGGAAGAGTATCGGGAATGGTTGGGAGACACAGGGTGTAGAGGCTTTTTGGTTGAGGAGGGAGTCGGTATCGTCTTTATGGTTAAGAGATTAATAGCCTGGATTCCTAGTGAGCTTCATCGGCAGGTGTGGAACCCCTGGTACTAAGACGGTGTGATGTTTTACCGGTGGACTGTTGCAAAAGTCCGTTCCAAAATCACCAACTCCCGATAAATTCCCGGGCAGCCGGCCAGAGGAGTGAGCCTTTCAGACGCGTTAGTGTAGTGTGTTGGGCAGGGGGACAAGAGGGACACCACCACCCGAAGTGACGGATGCCGTAGGGTAGGCGGGATGCGTAGCAGAGCGAGGGTGGACAAGACTCGCAAAACAAAACAGACAAAAAGAAGGCCAGAGCTGCAACCGAGCAGCTGGCTAAGAAATGAATCAGATATTCCAGTTGATCAAATAAATCTCATCATAATGACATCAAAAACAATTCAACAATTCAAAAAATAAAGGTGGGCAAGAACATGATTGATTGCTATCTGTGTCCGAGTTGTCTCTGCCTTTTATCTCAGACCAACTCCCGTTATCCTTATCGATAGCTTTATCAAGACCGGCACTCAAATTGGTCGGCCAATTAAAATGGCCGGGCCATTCTAGCTAGTGGGCCCTCAGCCCCGACACAGTAGGCGCAGCTTTCTCGGCACTTAATACTGACGTCCGACCCTAGCGGTGAGGGAGGAGGAAACTCCGTAACTACCCTCTCATGCCCTGACGACCAAAAACAAGCCCGCAGGGTATCGTAAGAAGCAAGATGCATAATTTCTCAAGCCACAATCCAAGCACCGAACGGCAGACCTACTAAGCTTAAACAAGTGCTTAAATGGGGTTCGTATCGCGCTATGCTAAAAGCTCTCATTCTTCTATCCAATAATTACGCCCAGCGATGTCGTGAAATTTTAACCTTAACTTCAAACTTATATAGGAGTACTATAATTATAACATGAGAAATTGCGGCGACATATGATATCTAAATGTAGTAATTAATAGGGTGGTGACAGACCTTAGCCAGAATATGCTTTTATTAATTTAATTAATTAAAAAATTTTTTAAAGTGAAGTATATATTAAATTAGCTAGGTTACTAATTGGTAGAGCCTGATATTAATTTTTTAAGTTAAGCTAATTAAATATAAAAAAAAGAAATATAATATTTTATTAAATATTTATTAATATATTAAATAATAACATAATATATTAAATTTATAAAACTTTTTATATATTCATTATATATATAAATTAGAATTTTTTCTTTTTTTTATAAAATAAGGTATATATTATAGCTATTATAGGCGTGGGGCACTGTGGCTGCTGTAGCTACTTGAGGCTCGCGGCGCTATGGCCGCTGTGGCTGCTAGCTTCATCTGACACATGCTCCATTAAAAATGAATTCTGTAGCCAATAATTTTCAACTAGCATATTCCGGCCGAGGTATGTCATCAACCCACTAATTACCCCTTTTAGATACTATATGTCGCCCCAATTATCTCAGCATGTGTCGGCTAATGTATGTACCCGTTCCTACTCCGTACATAGCCACCAATTACCCCACCGAGGCAAAGTTCGTGAGCGCTTAACTCAGCATGACGCATCCCGTCACGATTCGCAAAAAGGATCTAATGCCGGTGCCAGGTGGAGCCCCGCTCGTTCCGGGCATCGATGGCTAAGGGGCGAGGAATCTTGGCCACGTGGTATGCATCCAAGACGATACAGTGTAGTCCATGAGGCGTCTTTCTTTCCGCCAACGAGCTCATTCATCCTGGATAAGCCCGGCCCCATATAATTTCGCGACTTGCTCGCGCCACCGTCGACGTTCTGTGTGGCAAACGACTGGCCAGATTGAGTCCATTTTACGGGTGTGTAACTAGCCCCATGCGGCGCGACGGACATGGTCCATAATGGCTCAATTAGGCTAGGCCGGTACGCATTGTTGGATTCCGACTTTCTGCATCCCACTGTGGAAGGGCAAGGTCACGTCGAAAAATAACAGGCTCAGATATGCAGCGTCGATTCAACACATTAAGGTTCGCCTGAATGCGCATAATACGCATATGCTCCGCTCAAGAACGCTCATGCTCCCCTGTCGCGTCAAATTATGAATGCGGCAATCAATAATCCTATACTAATAACCATGGGCATAGGGTTTGTAAAGGTGTTCCCAGCATCATCTGGAAGATCTCCCGACACTGGCCCCGGACCCACGTCCTGGGCGTCACTATCACCTCCATCCGTGGTGGTCTCAGAAGCGGAAGACGAGGTGGTTGAGGTGGTCTCAGGAGCGGAAGATGAGGTGGTTGAGGTGGTCTCAGAAGCGGAAGACGGGGTGGTTGAGGTGGTCGACGTGGTCGACGTCGGCTTGGTCGTACAGAATCCATTGAGGCCACACGACTCGTCGGAATCGCAGCATTCATTATCGCAGCAGCTCTCAGAATCGAAGCAGGCGCCGGAAGAGCAGCACTTCTCCGTGTCCGGGTCATAGCAGCCCTGGGACGAGGCGCAGCAGCTCTCGCCCTTGGAGCACGACCAGGCGTCGCCGCCATCAGTGCAACAGACGGAGAGGTCAGGATCGTAGCACGAGTCATCGCCGCACGAGATGTTACCATTTGGACAGCATCTACCGCCCGAGACGCAACGCTCGTCCAGGTCGCATCTAGTCCCGTCGGCGCAGCAGATCTCTGTCTCTGGGTCATAGCAATAGTCCTCGTTGCAGTAGTCGTAGCCGGTTCTGCAGCATGAAGACGTGCCGGCACACACATATCCTATATCGCAAGTCGTCCCGTCTTCGGGACAGCAGACTCGCGTTTCAGGGTCGTAGCAAGCGTCGACGCCGCACTGAATCTTAGGCTGGTCACAGCAGCCATCCTCGGTGCAGTTCTGGCCAGGTTCGCAGCAGTGGCCGCTATCACATTCCGCTGCAGGTTGGTACTGTCAGCCGTGGCTCTCGCGTGTCGGACAAGGTATCTTGAGGAGTGGGCAGCTTACGTCCTCCATTGCTACACGTCTGTCGCGCGAAGAGATTTAAGTCATTCAAGTCGCGGACCACGAGCAGGGTAGCATTGTCGAATGCCCGGGGACGGAGCTCGCTCGATAGCTGAGAACCAGGTTTTGATTTAACTAGAGGCTGAGTTTCAACTCTGGCAGGACTACTTGCAAAGGCGATGCCGGAGAGCACCAACAGCCCGACGATCAGCGGTTGAAACATGGCTTTTATGATGATATCAAAGTAAAGCAAACGGGGATAACATAGCTGGTCCGATTGCGGCTGGAAGACGTGAATTTAATGAAATCAACTCGGCCTAAAGTTGGACCATCTTACGATGGAGCCCTTATTGAGCTAAGTCTTGGATGATCTTGACCCAGGTTGCCAAAGAGTGCAGCTGAAACCGTACCAAGGCCGCAGTGACAAATGTCTGAGGAGAGATCGACCCATAAGAAGCCTAATAACCGTACCACTAGTATGGATCCTACTTTTGGCATGGTTGGCATCTTTACTAATAAGAGTTAACAACAAGGTTCAGATTAGAGATAAACCCTCGGGTGGCTTCGCCACGAACAAGTCGTATTCGGCAACGAGTCGTGCCAATCTTCAGCGTCTTAGGTTAGCGTCTTCTTCTCTTCCCTTTCTGGAGAGAAAACAGGTGTGCAACAGGGGTTAGGCCAAAAGATGATTGAATTAGGCTAGTCGTAGGTACTCAATCTCAATGCACAAGTCGCTGCAGCGGGACATCGATAGGCTGGGTAATCCCGGATTTTCGATTGACGACCTCGAGATGCCAGTTCCGGATCCGTTGGCGTCCGTACGGTACCCTTGCGTCCACTGGGTTGACCACCTTTGCGACGCACCACATCAAGGTGACCCTGTTGATGGCGGCCCAGTCCACGAATTCCTTGAAGGTTATCTTCTTTACTGGGTTGAGGCTTTAGTCCGTGCAAGGCGATGTCTGATGGAGTATTCGCGGTAGTAAAGCTGGAAAGGTCGCTTAAAGCCGGAAAGATTGCTAAAAAGCTGACAAGGCTGCTAAAGCTAGAAAGGTGGACCCTGGTTGCCTCTTCCCCCGCCACCAACGACATCCCGACGCCCGCAGCCCCTATCTACTCCTCAGCCAGCTACCCTCCCCTTCCACTCGACCATCTCTCCCACCTATCCGTCACCTCACTTGACACCTGCAGCTCTCTGCATCGAGCTGACCTTGCCCGGAGCGGAGGCAGCATTGAACGGACGAGATGATGCAAGTTCGAGTGAAACTACCCTATGACTGAGTGGGACAGTAAGGATGAGGTGGATCCAGCCCTGTTTCCGAACTCAAGAGCTCACCTTTCTTCCTCAATCGTCCTAGGAGGACCCAATACAACGTTTGCTTGAGCGGTCGGGGATAACCCAAGCGTTTATGGGTAGCCGGGTCGCACGGCAAAGAAAAAAATGGCCTAGAATGGTCATGGGCCATGAGCGAAGAGTGGAGTCCTCCTGCACGCCACCGAGGCATAGGTGTTGGCCCTTCCTGGTCGCGTCCTTGCTCAAGAGATTTCCAGCCCCGCCCACCTCCCATCTGCCCCTCTCAACTTGAGCACATCGGGCCATCCCGGAGAGCCATAAAATACTACGTCACCCCATGCACATTGGAGCGGCGATGGGGTGCATGGGGTAGCCTCAGCCGAAGGCTGTGTGTCCGCGGACCGGGAAGCTATTACTTGTCACACCCAGTATATAAGCCATTACTGCACTGCGCATTAGCGGAGTGATCGTTCCCTTTTGCCGTAGTGGCAAAATGCAACATTACTACTCCTGCATTATCTACGTCCTGATCCATTGCCATGGCCATTATTAGTATTATGTGACATGTACGGATTCCGTGTGAGCACCTGCCGTTTCCGAAGCTCCTGATCCCTCATCTTCATCTTCATGCTATCCGGGGGAGACCCGTAGACCAGGTGATTACGATCAAATGGTGCATCTAACATCAGACCGTCGAGCGTTTTCACGCGAGAGACAGCCACGTAGCTTAAACCAGTCTGAAAGTCCCGGCAGGACAGATCTGTAATTATCATGTCTTCGGTAATGCTTTGTGACTTATGCACAGTAATTGCGTAGCATACGATCAGGGGAAACTGGGTGTGAGCGCAGAGAGTGGCTCTGATGAGGAAGTCCCTCTCCACTGGGAGAATCGGGACAATCTTCCTGCTATTAGCGGTGGTCAGGAATACCGGTCCGCTGTATTTATCAAACTCCATCATGATAACACAAGGAGGGTCTTGGATAGGGTCGGCCCTAGGTGCCCAGCCGATATCGTAAACTGTGCCGCGAGCGCCGTTGCAGAGGCCAACTGGCTGCCAAAGGTTGGACGTCAGCATCAGACGGGAGCTAATGCATATGGGGATCTGCTTCGTAAGGTTGCCCGCCTTGTCATCAGGCGCAGCAGCCGCGCCGGGGCCGACGTTCTTACCCATGACCCGGATGACTGGCCGGCTGAGGCGGTCGAGGTGATAGTAGTTATATTTGTTCACCCTATCTTTGGTAGCGTATACTCGTAAGGCGTTGACAAACCTTGCAACCTCTTGATCGTCTAGTTTTGCCTGTACGCGGCTGGAAAGGAGCTTCCAGGACTCCACAGATAGTTGAAGCAGCCGCAATTCCCCGAGAGCTAGGCGGAATGCCTCCTGATCGTCGCCACGCTGCCGCTGGACAACTTTCAAGAAAACCGATTTATCGAATCGCCTATATGCGTTTCTGCCCTTGATCTCTACTCCCTGAACCTCTTTATCGTAATAAAGCGGCTTCTGTAGCACAGGGGGAAGTTGAAAGAAGTCGCCAACCAAAAGGATGCTTAGGCCGCCGAAGAACTCCTCATTCCTATTCGGGAACGCCTCGCGGAGACGGTCATTGATCCATGATAGCTGACGCAGCCCTAGCATGCTCTTCTCATCGATGATCAGGTACTTGATATCCTTCAGCTTCTTTGGGCGGCGATATTGTCCCCATCTAGGAGATGGAAGTGATCATGTGTGTGAGAAGCTCTTGATTTCTTCCTATCTAATGAGGGTCTTTGGGTCAGTCTTATAGACGAAGAAACTGACGATGACCTCGGATGACCTCGGACAGCCGAGACGGTCCGGATGCTACGGACTATTTGACTTTATCCAGCTATTCACCTGATTAAAGGAAAAGCTGGTCTTGTGATGAGGCTGATGGCGAGGCCGGTGACGAGGCAAGTGGCGATGGACGCCTATGATAGAGAGAAAGCTTGACTGCCGTCATAACCGCAGAAATCCGATATCCCGATACGTGACAACTACCCCTCCACTCGTCGCTGCGTTAAATCCCGGGGGGGTTGGTGATAGTTATTCGCAATACTTTGTTGTGCGGCTTGGGGTGGGCCCCTTACGTGATCGTTGCCGTCAACAGGTTCAAGCTCCCTTGAACTGAGCAGATCGGGTGTTTTGTTACCACAAGTTCTCGGTCATTAGCTGCGATATCACAAAACACGGAACCAAGATCGGTAGTGGGATTCCAACAAATGCATAAATTATACTATTGCCAAGCGTATGCTAAGGCTCCTCTCGGCCCTTCAACTTCGTACAGTAATGCACTTGAAGAGACCCACGTGATCATCGACCCGGAAATCTCGTGTTGAACCGCCGATAAATCTCTGACCAGGTGAGCTGTTGAGATGACTGGCCGTCTTCGCCCTCCTTCAATTCAAGGAGGAAACCATCTTCTTCCGGCGTGAACTTGGCTTTCGCACCTTCGCCGCGATTTACTCGGCCGGTCGAGCCTGCAAATGTTCGGCGGCGCCTGTCATGAATAGCATCGTCCGCGTTGTCATGCTTCGAGCACATGTCCCAGTCGAACTGTAACTGAAACGTGGCTACACCATCGAGAACAACCCATTTCAGTATGACGTTGTCAAGTTGCCATTCCTGAAATGTCGCAAAATCATGCCCAGTATCTGAATCATCTGATGTAGTGTATGACGAGGACGGGCTGAGCATGCGAGGTTCTGGCGTCCGATCGCTTGATACCGATCGTGTGGTGTTCGTTGGGCGTTGGCGAGTGGTATGCCCATAGCGACGGCGCTTAATGCTAGCCAACGGCTCATGGGAACGACGGCGTTTGCGTCGTCGCTTTCCATAAGCCTCATTCTCATCCTCGTCACCATCATGATCCCGCTCGCTGTCCTCGGTGCTCTGAGCAGGGCGGTATTTGGCATCGTCGAGCAAGGCCTCAACAGGAACGCTCCCACTGCATCGCCTTGATCTGTCGGCCCCGTCGAGCTCTGGAGACTGTTGACCCCTTTCGTCGTTATCGACATCGTCGTCGCCATCGCCGTCGTCACTCTCATAGTAATCACTATGGAGGATATATGAACCTCGGGCTCTTCGTCTAGGGGTCGGTGCACGGGAGCCTCGTAACCCCATAGAACAAGGTTCAACATCGCCTCCACAACGGCCTCGGTCCCTAATCATGTCATCAACCGGTTGCTTCCCCGAAGAGCAGACTTCAGGCTCCTGAGTGCTGGTTGCGTGTTAGTTAAGATCCATGTCCATTGGTATAAGGCCGCTCTGACCCAAAGTGCCTTCCGCCTGAGCCTGGATAGGGTTTTGCAACATCTCATCCTTTGAAGGTAAGGGAGGTGAGGGAGGCGTGGACGGTGTGGTTAAACCTGACGAGAGAGACGTATCCGTTGGGTAGGGTGAGGCATACCCAAAACCCGATTCAGTTGGGGTCGATTTAACAATGTCCCCGCAATGATCAGCCTCCAGGATGTCTCCATGCTCGGTGCTGTCGCTATGCTCCTCCTGCGGGGAATGTTTCTCAGCCTCGGTTGCCGCGGGAGGCGGTTGAGCGAGGACGGGCAAGGACTGAGAATCATTCTCGGGCTCGTCACCACCTAAGACCAATGGTAACGGCGCATTGAGGGGTACTGCATGTTTGGATGCAGTCGGCATTCCACCAGCCAGATCATCGAGATTAACTTGTCAGTCCGGAATGAAGTCGGGAGTGGCCAACGGGGCGATGGTGTGTTTAGGAGACATCTCACAGATACCCTGTTCTTTGTCTTTTTCCATAGCAATGGCAATCTCTATCAGTCCCTGTAAGCTTCTTATTTCAGGATTGGGATTCTAGGATACTACCTTCACTATTACTGCCGCGTTTAGGCATGCCATTCTGAAGACTTAGTGTCTTAACGCTGTCACCTGGTCTCTCATCGCTGGGGTAGGGGGGAATGGAATTGATAGCTTTCGGGGTAGCGGTATGATTCGGTGTGTCGATGCTGTCCCTTGCGCTGTCACTGGCGGCAGAACGGATCACTTCGTCAATGATTTCCTCAATCGACGGGAACTCCGCGTAGGGATCGACATTCGTCAAGTCCTCCCCGCCTACAAAAGGCCAAGGATTCTCCGCGTCACACGCGAGAGACTGAGCAAAGGAGGCATCAGAAGGGACAGGCCGCAGCTCGGGATTCCTTGCACGAAGATTGGGCTTTCGTTTTGGCTTGGAAGGATCCCCATTGCTTGATCTTCAAGGGATGGTCCATAATGGTGAGCGTAAAAGCAGAGAGCTGTTCAGGAATGAGAAGTATAGGAAGCATTGCAGGATCAAGAACGATCCAGGAGCGGAGGGTCTCCAACTTTTATCAAGTCGGTCTCTCCTTTCCACCCACGAGGGCGGAGCCACCCTCCTTCGACGGGGAACGAGAGCGCCTCGATTGTCGAGCCAACAGGACTAACTAGCGACCCCCCAAAACAAGGGTTTGATTCAGCTAGACTTGGGAGAGAAGCGTCAGACCGACTCGATGCGCACGGAAATGGATAGAAACGTCGGTGATGTGGCTCCGTTGGCGGTGAGCTCAGGCGTGATTTGTCTGATGAGCCCCCTTTTCGCCGGCCGGCTCGCGAGCTGACGGTTGAACTACCTCTTCGGGTAAGGCAGTTGGTTTGACCAGAGCAGAGCTGAACCTGGCAGGACCACATCCTTCTCCTTCTCCTCATCCTGCAACACGGCTTGCCAGACTTTGATCAGCTGGCTACCTCTCGTCGTCTCCATTGGATGGCATCGCCCGGAAGCGATTCTATCCGGGCGCTCAAGCATCGTAATCGAAGACGAACGCGTCATCCCCGAGCATGCCTGGCAACCCATCGGCAAGAATGACACGATCACTGCCCCTCGCTGTTGCAGTTTGAGTCATAACACATCTTGCCGCGGAAATCCTCTCCAGCCCCTAATGCGGCTAGCACACCCTCATGTTCCGTTCGAGCAGTTCAGCCAGCTCTAGATCTGTCTCATGATCGCGGTCAAGGCAGACTTGACGAGGCCCAGGGGCAGTCGAACCTATTGCTCGAGGTGAGGGTAATCAGGAGTGCCACAGAAGTCCGACAGCTTGCATGAATTGACGAGAGCGCACTGCCACTTAGTGATGATCGGTCATCCCCCGAGGCTATGACACACCCCCGTCGCCTTATCACAGCACTAGCGCTATCGTCTCAACACGTCAACCTTCCTTCTCGGGAAATGGAGATGAGGCAACTGACGACCAACAACCGGCTGGCTCCCCGTTGGACACGAGGAAGCCTCCGTGTGACCGGAACGGGTGTGCCGGGCATGGATTGTTGTGGACCAAGGTTCACTCAACGTGAGACCGGCGTGCCAAGCCCTGTCGCTGCCACCAGCAGTCGTTGGTCTGCTCCGTCAGCAAGCCGCATCACTCCTCAAGCACGCCAGCCCCTCTCATCTCCTCCCCCATGGCATTGAAGCGGTAATCTCGAGAACCTTCGACGATCATTCGTCGCCCCGTCCAAGAGGAAACCCATTACCACTTTGCCAGCCAGGTTGCCTAGCCGAGACCACGGTAGACCAGACGCCCGCGCTCGGTCATCCCGATCATCAGCCAGGGGTTGCAGACAAACGGCTGGCGGATGATGGGGGTCAACGCATGAAGTCGACGACAAATACAACCGTACTCGGTTCGTCTGATTGTCGAATTGCCGTTTTTAGTAATTTGGTAAAAGCCAAAGGGGGCCGACCGCCGAGGGGTAAGATAATGTGGGATGATGTGGATGGAGTGTTGGGGCACTGGTCAATTGTGCTTGCATCATGGTGAAGAGTGATGGGCCATACGGTCCATGAAGATCAATACCACGAAGATGTCGAAAAAAGGAATAAATGTAGGTGACAAAGATGTCTTGCCTGGCGAAGGACTGACGAAGAAGAATGACCTGTGCGGTGCAAGTTAAGGTAGTGTCGCTGAACCAAAGGTCATGTAATGTTAAAAGGAGAAAAAAGTGAGAGCAAGAGACAACAGAGGTACATAGGGATGCGGGGCCGGGACTGGCCGCTTTATAGGCGGCGCAAAAGCAGCAAGCGATTGTGGGACCGAAGATTTCCCGGTTTGGCAACCGCCGAAATGGTGGGCCGAGACCACTATATCCGGAGGCGGGCAAGCCGTCACATATAATACTATTGTAAAAATTCGCGTTATGCTCTATACGTATGCATCTATACCTACATTCTGATATCTTCTAGCAGGACTTCGAGTCCCGTGCCGTCTATACTGCAGTCTTTTGATCCTTGTCTTAATTATTGACCCTTACCCTATTGGCTAGGTCTCTTAGGTCCGCATTAAGCTCTTCAAATCGTGCCACTCAAACTGGTGCCTGCTCCTCAAAGCCCGCTGCATACGTCTGATTGGCTACGCAAAATAAAGGTAATATACACACACGTCCTATTGGCCAAGTCTCTTCATCTACCCACCCAGAGCCGACTACTTAAAACCGCGCCCTCTTCTTAATACGTGCAGCAACCCACTAGTAAAACAGGCTCTAGTTGCAAGCTTCGTACCGTAAGGCTACTTAGCGCAAGGGAGCCGCCAACTTGCCTACCTCGCCTAGCTTCCAACTTCCCCCGGCGGACGTGCGCCTTCCCCTGTTTTATAATAACTAGAAAATGCTTAATCAGTGTGTCGTGGCTGAGGGCTCCACTAGATAGAAAAATCCAGAATTTTAATTGGCTGACTGATCACTGCGTCAGTCCTGATAGGGTTATCGATAGGGATAGCAGGAGTTGGTCAGAGATAAAGCGGACGCCGGATACGATTATAAAGACAATTTAGGGCTGCGCTTCTATTGACTTTACTTGCGTTTAGTTCTAAAGGGGCCTAGGCTTGCTTGTGAGGTCCCCGAGTGACATCATGGTACTGTATAAGTAGATGGTCCTATCCTGCGTTTATTTTTCTCGTTCTTAGACTGTCCTCTTCCGGCGTCAGCAATCATCCACTTCATCTATAGCGCCAAACACTAAGTGCATACATACATAGCATGACACGGATCTGGTCAAGCTTTCCGGGGGACAGTCGGGGAGCCATTCAGTGCTGTGTTGATGAGCCTCTTCTGGCTCATGGAGCAGGCTAGCTTGCGGTGGGGTGGAAGGTCAAGAATCGTCTGCGACAACTCGGGGTTGCTGCCTTATCGCTAGATGCTTGATGCCTGAGGCAAGGTTAAGCCTTTGTGGCCTGGTATTTTATGTCAAAAACCTCTCATTGGCCGATGTCCATATCATCTCCACTATTTTCCAAATCAGTCTCTTCCCAACCCCAGTCATCGACAACAATAGAGTCTTGGAAGGCGTTTTCTACTGTATCTTTCCCAGCTGAGCAACATCAACTGTCTTCCAGTTTTTGACATCGTTTGAGCAAGGGCGTCTTTAACCAAAAGCACAGATCTCTCTGTTTTTACTAAGGACAAGGATCTAAATTGACTAAGGGAAGGATCTAATTTGACTAAGAGCAGGGACCTCTTTTTGACTAAAAGCACAGATGTCTTTTTTTTTTTACAACAGTACTCCGTAAGGACCAGGCGATTTGACTAAGAGCGGGGATCTCTTGACTAAAAGTAAAGACCTCTTTTTGACTACTGCAAAAAGCATCTCTTTGACTAAGAGCAGGGAGATCCCCAAAGCAGGGTATATCTACGTACTGTAATATTTATCCAAAAGCATTCCCGAAATAAAGAACGTCCACAAACGGCCTCTGTGAGAACCGCCATATATAGCTCACTTTTTGAGTAAAGTGTCTGAGCACTGACCGTTTTTGGCTCCGTAATACTACTTAAAGTGAATCTGTGAGCACCTACTGTACATATATGGCGCCAGAAGATAAAGATATAACTATGTCCCTGCTCACATTCAGACCTTATCCTTGCCCTTACGTATTTTACGTAAATATTATTGGGTCTTTGCGAGCCACTGACTCCAGTACACAAGGCTAAAGTGGACCCTGTCAGCATTGACCGTTTATGGCGCCATCAGATGCTTACACTCAGACCACATCCTTGCCCTTATGTATTTTACGTAAGTGTCATCAGATCTGTTACACGTACCAAGGAACTGACCCTGCTCACATTAAGACGACTAAACAAGCAGTATCCTTGCTCTTACGTATTTCATAAAAATATTATCAGATCTGTCGCAGGTTGTCAAGAAATTGACTAACACGCCGGACCAACGTCGCCTACGTATCTAGCTATAAGAGACTGGAAATGAATTATCTAGAATTTAAAGGATATTGAGAGTTATCATATATGCCATTCTATCAGCTTATCGCAATGTCTTATTTTCCACAAACCACCCGCGCTACGATTAGCAGACGGGCACCACAAACCCAAAGAAGAAATGGAAATGGACCAGAACCTATGTTGCTAAACTCGCATCCTTCTAAGCGTATCTACTCTACTATTTTAACTACTTCCGCCCCAGAACCAGAGCAATATCAACCTCAAGATGACCGGTTCGATATCGATACGAGTAGCGTTTTGTGAGTTATCCTCGTTGTTTGAGCGGCATGGGAACTGATCATGAAAAGGGCGACTGAGGGAGTGTGACCAGTTCTAAGCATCGACTCAGGCCGTATGGCCCTTGAGGTCTTAAATGCATTGACCACCCCCAATACGCCATAACCGCACAGTCTCATCGCCAGAGGCCGAGGCCATAATGCTTGAGTCAGGCGAGAATGCGATTGAGTTTACCCAGGCCGTATGGCCCTTAAGCTCTTGAATGCATTTGCCATCGTCGATGCACTAAAGCCGCACAGTCTGATCGCAAGAGGCCGAGGCCACAAGACTTGAGTCAGGCGAGAATGCGACTGAGCTTACCCAGCCCGTATGGCCTTCTAGGACCTGTTGACATTGATCCCGATTGCATTCAGGCTCTGCTTCAAGAGATATCCACTCAGGAACCTGATTATACTTGAAAAAAGTTTTCGCATAGTCTTCAGCATAAAGGCAAGAACTGAGGAGTAGATTTGAAGAGGTGTTGAGTCGATTATTGATTTGTTAGCTGGGACAAATCGCAAAGCATCTTGGAGAAAATTTCCAAGTTTTCCGCCCTCTTCTAGCTGCAATATTGTTAGTATATTCTCGTATTTTGCCACCTATAATACTAACAATTCGAGCAGATTGCAAGCTTTTGAGAATATTGAGACTATTTGAAGTCCTTCCAATCAAGCTCACGGCTTCTAGCCAGTGAAGAAAATGTTGTAATAAAAATGCGTTGACCGGCCTATCGCTATTAATAAGCATTTCTGCCTGTTGTATGTTGCATCTAGGAGATAGAAGTGATCATGTGTGTGAGAAGCTCTTGCTATTCTTCCTATCTAATGAGGGTCTTTGGGTCAGTCTTATAGATGAAGAGACTGATGATGACCTCGTACAGCCAAGAGGGTCCGGATGCTACGGACTATTTGACTTTATCTAGCTATCCTCCTGACCATAGCTTGTGACGAAGCTGATGACGAGGCCTGTGACGAGGAAAGTGGCTGTGGAACCTTATGATGAAGGGCAGAAAGCTTGACTGTTGTCATAGCTGCAAAATCCGATATCCCGAAATGTGACATTGTATATGGCATACCCAGTAAAGATATGCGTATTGCACTTCTCGTGGGATATATGAATCGATGTGTTTAGAACTGGTAGTGGCACGGTTTGTTCCCTGCTTTATGAGCTTGCACATATCTGTTTCCAGGTGCTTGTTCATAACACAAAGGCACTGCATCGCCAGCTGATTGTGAACTCGTTTCTCATCTACCCAAAAGACTTCATATTTGGGGGGAAGGCCTGGTTAGGTGTTTTACTCGCTTATGAACTACGTTAGTTCTTTTGAAGGTTATTGAAGACAATTAACTTCAACTCTCCAACTCTACAAGGGGAAAAAAAAGTATGATTATATTCTAATAACTACTGAAGGGCACTACCACAGAAGCTGTGTTTGTAGAGTCAAGGTGAATACGACGAGATGGAAGGTCCGATGACGGAGGAGCCGATACCGAATACAGTAATTGGGACAGGCCCGTCCAATTTTAGAAGGACGGATTAACCGCCGCAGGTAACCGACGTAATCAAAAGCTCATTAGGCCTAGCCGACCCACTCCCCGCTAAGACCAGGCTTTAGATTAACCCATCCCCGTCCACCCTTCATTTGAATTCCAGGCAGCCATCCCTGGATGAGCCACTGGCATGCACCGCAAGCTAATCTTCGCCATGTCAGCTCTATAGGACCGCAAATTCGAGGTTACACAAGTGGATCGAGAGCTATGGTACACTCGGTCAAATTGAACGCATTCGTGTGGATGAGTGCTGGATCAAGCTCGAACAAAACAGCCCTTCAATCCCACATCCATGCTACTCATCTGGATGACTTCTAAACTGAGACATACCGGTACATAAGCTATCGAGGCTCTAGACCATAAGCAGGGTAGTTTTTATCGCTACGCCATTCAGCTGGATAAATTATTGGGATCTGGAGGGACGCATGAGCAGATACTATTGACGAGTCACAACGCTATATCTGAGAGTTGGGATGAGCGCCACACATCGTAAATTGCCAACTGCAGCTCGTGGTAAGAAGCATGGCACCTGATGAGGTAACGGAATAGTAATAGCAACGAGGTCCAAGGCAGCTCCAGTAGATATCAGCCGACAGGCCACAAATTGCTCACTCCTAGGCTAGCAAGAACGCCCTTCTTTATATCACTGCCGCCAGTAAATCGAATGACCTTTGCCAAGTGCCTTGAGAGACTGCTCTTACAATTACTAGTATCTTCTGGGTGACCGCCAAACGCCACAATAATAAAACGACTCGCTCGCTGGATGAATATCTTGTGCAATTTCACCCAGCCAGCACGGCACGTTCGACCACTTGACGGTTGTCGCCGTCAGAACTAGGCCTGCATTTAATTCCTTGTTTCTTCTTGAAGTTCAACCATCATGTGCAACTACATCTACGTAGGTGTATTAATCACCACTGCCCTTGCAAGCTAACAGCAATCCAGAAAGAGCTCAGCTGCCAGCACCACTACCATCTGGTGGAGTCGTGGTGCCCCAAGTATATCGAGACTGAACGACGGTGCCCGCCCATTATCGTGAGCAAGCAATACTGGTGAGACTCTTACACCCATCCTTGATTGTTGTTATTAACTATTCGCAAGGGGAGATGACATCTGTGGTATGTCTGAGCTAAATGATCCCTTAGTATAGTGATCAAAGGACTGAAACCTTTTAGCCGCTTGTCGAGACCGTCAGCAGCCCAGCAACCACCCCTAGGCGAAATCAATCAGAAGCCGGAATCAAGAATGTCGTACACTCAGCAACTTCCAGCCCGATTGAAGGGCCTTTTTTACTATCAATTAGAATTCTACGTACTTGCAAGAAATACAAATACTTTGCCCAAGTGCTCGAATGGTTTTTATTCCGCGTTGGTTACACGCCCTTATGCAGCCTCACCAAGAGCACCGCATCCTAGACCGGAGAGGTTCATGTTAACTCCAGAGAAATAATGGTCGAACACGGAATAGAGAAGAAGAGGCATTTCGTGGCCATATGATCGACCACAGCAAGATCGACACCCCTAAAATTAGCTTATTTGCCCCAAATTGAGCAACTCAGTAAATAGAAGGAGAGCTTAACAACTCAACCAGACGAATCCAGCAAAGTGTGGACAGCATACCGGACAGAGATGCTTCAATGCACAAAGAAGCAACATCTCTTCTATCTTGGAGGAAAGTCGCCATCTGATGACCAAAAATGGAGGCCAAACTTGGAAGCCATTCAAGTGACAATCCGGTTTGCATTGGCCACAGGCCGCCTTGACGCAAGCTAACCAGCGAGACGAGCATCCCCCCTCAACCCCCCACAAACCCACTATTTCCAACTTCACTCGACCCTCACCCTGTGCCATAAAAGCGAACACTGCTTCAGCCGCCATAGATAGGACACTAAACACTTGAAGAATAGGCTTCAAGCTAGTTCGTTAGTAATACTTTACCGCCTTTCTGCAAGCCTCAAGCCACAAACCCCAACAGTATTGTAAGAGTATGCATCTTGCCCCTTTCGCACTTCACCATGTGTGCGTCCGGAGCAAGCATTATGTCATTATCACTCTAGCTAGGGAAACTTGCACACTATAATCCAGGATTGCAGCCTAGCTGAGTTGCGCGTGATAGTTTTCGTCAGGTGAGAGTGGCCTAAGATCAGCCTGAGGACATTAGAAGAAGGAAATGGGCTTCCTACTGGCTTGGTGGGTGCGGACTTTGCCGCCTTTCTGCAAGCCTCAAGCCGCAAACCCCAACAGTATTGTAAGGGTATGCATGCTACCCCTTTCGCACATTTAGACTCTGTAAATTCCTGCCAGACATCCCAGATCAATTGATTCGTCCATATCTCTCTCTCACCAATATACATGCCCTCGCCGACACCCTTCACCCGTGCGCCACCGTGCGCCAAGACTCCGCCCATGATGTGTGGACGAGCGGCATGCAGCCACCGTCTCGCAAAGTCAGCCCAGGAAGACACGGTCTCGGTCGAAGGTATTAAAAGCCTCGGGCGGCTCCGTTCCTCCACCTGTTCCGTGACGCCGGATTAGACACCGTGATCAGGCTAGATAGAACCCCCTACAGGGGGGTGCGGCCTATATTAGATGGGCCCGAGGGCCTTGTATGTACTCAATCAACTAAATCAACCCTCACACAATGGAACGTACGCAAGTGGCTCAATAAAGAGCCCGTCTTCAAGCACGGCTTTTAAGTCGAAAGACCGTCGCACCACCACGCTACAGTTGAGCTCCCTCGTGGCTGTGGCAGCTAAGACCGATGGGAGGTGACCTGATTTACACGGTTTCGACCTGTGGAGAACTCATATCGTGCATGCAATAAAACGCATTATTATGAGTGTGTGGAATGACATCTGGACCGCTGACTGGTGTGCACTATCATCTAAAAAATAGCCAAACTCTTTCGATGTTTTAGCGCGCCTCCACTGTTGCATGTTACATCACTAATCACTATCACCAACACCGCCACCATCACTGGAACATTGCCGTGCATATAGAATAGCACCACTAGCATATATTGTCTCACGCTGATTCCCTACTTCCCGGAACCGTCATAGTAATCCAAGATCCGACGATATGAACCCCTCATGGCTAAATTTCCTTTGGAGAACTGTCATTGAGTGATTAACTCCATTTCAGTCTGCATTGTCCCAGTGCCGCTGGTTACGTCAGCACCACCTCTTGGCGACTCTGATAAAGCCTTCATATTATCCTAACCTTGAGCGCTTGTCTCACACCTCCACATCCTGATTCGAAAATGCCATACATTCCTCCATTGAAACAATCCCCATGCTCGTCGCCATCAGAGAAGGTCCATTTTGATCTGCCGTGGCGGTTGCGCACGAAACCCGCGGACCTCGGTGCTACCCCTTCCAAATCCGAGGATGCCGCCGTCGTTAGCGAATCCGAAGATGAGACAGAGAACGGACAACGCAGAAAACCACGCGTAATACGCAAACTGTCTGGCGAATTGGTCCGCCCAATCCTGCGCTCACCATCTTGTAGGCGTCCTGCCAGCGTGCCAACCAGTCCCACCGCCACAAAGTCTGTTAACTTCCACACCCACTTGGAAGAGACTCTCGATTTTTTCCGACTGGACTGTCCCATGTCTATCAGCGCTGGATCGCGATCCAGTCATGCCGATAAGACTGACACGGAATATCCCACGTTCCGACACGATGTGGCGTGCCAATGGGAGATGGTTACGCCCAACTTCCCGAATCAGACGAGATCTCACGAGTCCCGATTTGTGTGTCTCAAGAAACTGCGGTTGTTAGACGACCAAAAGGCTTTGCAAGGCGTGGTGGCTGTGAGAAACGCGGCATTCCACAAGTCAGTTACATGCCGTTTCACGTTTGACAGCTGGAAGACGATCTCCATCGTCGACGCAGCATATAGCGATGGAGTGGTGCCAAAAAAAGCTCCTTCTAGCCACGACTTTTTCGCCTTTACCATCCAGCTGTCCGACATCCTCCATCTTGAATCCAAGATTGCCCACTTGTGCGTCCGATACGTAGTGAACGGTCAAGAATATTGGGATAACAACTCTGGCTGCAACTTTCAGGTCTGCTTCTTTAAGAAGGCTTTACCACGCCATGATAATGTCTCGGCTCATGGCATTCCATTACATCCACATAATGGACCCTCCAACAACCCCACATTCGGAAAGCCTACGACTAGTCCTTTTCGCGGGCTAGACTTGGCAAAATGTTACAGCATCAGTGCCTCGCTTGATGCCACGGTCCGAGCTGCAAAGTGCAATAATGCTCGGAGAAAACGCAACACAGCATCTCTGGATGCTGCGGTTGGTGATTTCAAGTTATCATCCTCTTCGTTCTCCCGAAGGTCGACAAAATCTAGCTTTAGTGCAAGCTTACCTGAATTAAAATTCTCAATCTCAATGCACAGTGGCTCTGACAGATGCTGCTTCCCGCGCTCTATGACAGCACACACGCCCTTTGGCGACATCGATATGTACGGCAATTTAAACGCAATACCCTATCGCCAGTGTGCTTAAGAATTGCACTCTTCCGATTAACAACTGTTACATTAATAAAGCATGACACAGAAAACTTAGAGTGGGTTGGCTGAATGTGTTTGATCTATTGGCGACTATGGTGTATGAATTAGCGAAATGGGACCGGGAATCTCATCATTGGCGTGTATAAAACGGCTGTTCCAGGTCGGTCAGGTTTGATGGTCAAATTATACTCAATCAAGTGAAGCTCAATATCTCTTAGTGATTGCTACGGTTCTTTGAGCTCTAAAGCAGCAAAATCGGGGGAAATTCAATTCAAGATACAAAATGCCATCCTTACTCTATGTAATAAGTATGGTCCGATAGTATGGTTTGCCAAAGGATGGATCGAGAAGAATATCTCTGGTCACTTCCGCAATTGTGACCACGTCAGTCCTGGCCATATTTGCAGATCGGTTGGAAAGTTTGAGCCGCCTCGTCATGGTCACTGAGCCGTGGAGTAGCAGGGACATATCCAATTGACAAGTGTGGCTTGCAGAGGAGGGTTGATGAAGTGAAATTTATTGGATCAGCCATGTGCGGGAGTGTGGCTGGTCCGATCAGACCCTAACCAAGTCTTGGGGAGCTCTTCTCAACAATGACCGAGGAAGAAATAGCTTATCGAAGGAGCATTCTCCAAGAGCAAGACATGAAATGTCTTATCAAAGGACCTCATCTCCTCTAGCCCACATTCCAAAGAACATAGGCAATGTCCCTGACCGTGTTAACAGTGTTAATAACACGACCAAATATCCCATCGTTCGACGATGGCTGCTCCTCCTCATATGGCATAAACATGCCGGAAGGGGTGCGACGCATGCCAACTGGCTCGGCGGTCAAGCTGTCTGCAGAAGTCCGACGATGCAAATTAAGATCTTCGAACCTCTCAGAGTCATCCCAGCCTGAGTTTACATCAGCATCCATCGTATCCTCGGCCTCGTCTTCGCCGAAGAACCTGGTCAATATCTCTGATGGATGAAGCGTCTCTAGTGATGAGGATAGCGGGACGATAGGACCGCGGAAGGTATCAGTGTTGTGTTTTATCGCCGTCTCTGGGGCCTCCAGCATATCTTCTTGGTGCTTGAGCGTTGTTGATGGAAGTATCGTAATCGTTTTTCTGTCGGAAGTCAATGAGTTCTTTCCCTTCTTCGGCTTCTTCCTGATCAGGGGAGCCCGCTTTCGTGGCCGCGCCAGCTTCATCGTGACGCCGTCATCGGAATCACTGTCGCCAAGTTGATCGGTATCAATATCATCGTCGCCGTCCGTAGCCTCGACGGCGATACATTGCTCGACTTTGTTATTGAAGTGGATGTGTTTTCGCTCGACGCCTGGCGATGAGATCCCAGAGGATGTTGGCGTTGGCAATACACTAGAGGTATCGCGGCTTATTCGTCTTGATGAGAAGGGGGACATGATATAATCCGCCATCTCTGCTCGATTAAATGTAGACTTTGTGAATCTCCAACCATCTCCCTCCTGCTCTTGGACTGCTGCTGCTCCCTGCTGAAGGATTAATGATGATGGTGATGCAGGCCCCTGCAGCATGGTGTCGGACACGCTCCTTTTCTTCAGAATGGGCTTTTTGTTGATGTTGACCACTGAGTTGGGCTTAGGTAATGAGACACTGGAAGACCTAGTCTGTGCACAGTAGATCTTGCTCCCGCCTGGTTGAAGAGGGCCATAGAGCCAATCCACATCACCATCCTTTAGCCTACACAGTGTTAACTTGATATTTACATCGAATCCATCGTCCTTACTAGTTGAGCGTCTCGGGAGGCAGAGTCTTCAGGCTGTTCTTGCGTTTCGCCCATGTTCTCCAGGCCGCATTTCCTAGACAGGCACTGTTCGGGTACTCTCCTCGGCGGGAGGTGACATATTTCCATGATGGCCAGATGTCCTCCTCCTGCCAGTTGTGAGAAAGGTAATCGACGTTCCCCCACGGGCGGACGTTCACTTCACTATCGTCTCCAGCGCGCTGAATGAGCTCTGGTAACTCTGGAGTCCTCGGTCTTGATGTATCCTCTGGGTTATCATAGCCGGCGGGCGAGGCGGCATACGAGTCGTCCGTCTGGGGGCTCGGTAGGGTTTCTAGGCTATCGTCCAGTGCCACACAGTAATTGTTTTTCGGGAATGGAGATAACAAACATTGCTCCTCCGACGGTTGAGACAAGTGGATTATTGCCTCGGTGTAATCGGATTCAATGGAATCATAGCTGATAGGTGTTGAGGGACAGGACATTTCCTTTGATTCGACATGGATAGCCCAGTGATGAGGGAGTCGACGAGGGCACGGGGTCTGGATGTCTGAGAGAATAGTGATATGGGTCGCTCCCTAGGTCTGCTCCAAACTTATACGTCAGCAGCCTGCCTGCAAGTTGCAGTTAAGAGTGGGATCCTGCACCCCGCATTGCACATTTTCTCACGAACTGCGTATAAGAAGACATTACAATTCAAGCCACGCTTGACGATTGGCAGACGATGGGTCTTTATCCCAGTACGACTAGAGACCAACTGCAGGTGGCTCGAAACTTCTGACTACTCTGCAATAATACTGTTGGTATGTGAGACACCTTTGGGGTAAGAACCTGCGTCGTGCCGCAAGCGTGGATGGACTCTGCGATACGAACTATCGACCTTGTTCGCATACTGCTCTATTTGGGGGTGGATGTGGACAGAGACCTCCTAAGTACGTGGCAAGACTTTTTTCCCAACATATAAAATTTATTTCGTCATAATCAATGTACATAGCATGATATTAGTGTATTTCCCCCCATCCTCAGGTTTGAAAACAGTGAGGTCGCCTCGCTAGATATCAGAGTGACGTACGAATCGCCATGTGGAACCAATCGATATTGCAGAGCATGTGTCAATTGATGGATCCACATACATTGGAGCAGTCTCCAGGTCCCTACAAATCAGTGGGGATACTCCTTTGTCTCTTTATCACGTTCTATCACTAATTTTTTATAACTAGGGTAAGTTAATGACGCAACGATGATAGCCTCGGGTTAATGTCTTGGGGAGGCGTTGCCGCAGGTGTTGAATAGCCAAATTGTACAGATTCCGGTTGGAATGTCGGTGCTAGGTCAGCGCGAATGCGAGGGTCCGTTACCTGGCCCGTGACTACTACCACTACCGCTTGGTAGCGCCACCTATGCCTCAGTGCTTAGCTCCATGCCAGCCGTGTTAACCTCGGCAGGTTACTTTTTTCAGGACCAAACTGGGACCTGTCCCAATTTTGGGGCCGCAAACACGAGAAGAGTATGAGGCAATGCGGTGCGGGCGAGCGATTGGGCGGGGATTTGTAGAGAGGAAGTTAAAGGTAGCTCTCGAGCTGTTAAGTTCTAGAATATTCGGTGACCACTGATCTGCCGCCATGCAAGAGGGGTTACAGGGTATCAGGAAACGGGAAAAGTGCGCCCCAAACGAGGCCGGGCGCGGAATGTGATGTAGCACTTTGTGGACGGGATCATTGTGGGTACCTCTTTCATAGGCAAAAATTATATAAGGAATGGAAGTACCACTTGTGTGCGGACTTTTGACTGGTGGAGATCCCCGTACAGTACATGGGTGAAGTGTTTTGATAGCCGATGGGGTAAGTGCGGACCGTAATGGCAATACATGTATCGACAACAAGCCTCCTCTCCCGAGTGGTTTGCGGGGTTTGTCGGGAAATGCAAATACGCCACAGTTCTCAGCGGAGCCTATGAGCCATTGGCGATGACATCGAACAATCTTGGCCTCGAGGAGGTCGTCACGGAGAATCGTCGCATGGATGTTACTCAGAAGGGTGGATTCACATGCTCGACTCTACCATATTGACATCGACATTTCCGTATTGGATCGAGTTGTCCCATTTTCCAATGACGCGCAAATGACGTAATTCTATTTGATCACGCTATGCGGCCTTTAATAGTTCATTTACTGGATGCGGCGACGGTGGAATGATCCAGGATAATGAAGGCAAGAGGAAATACCAATGGCGACCCACAAATGGTCTGAGCTCGCTGAGGTAACCATGGTGTTCCAACATGCCTCCAATTCAACAATTTCAAAAGTTATGGCTGGCGCAGACGCTAAAATCAGCTACTATCCCTTTGAGTGTGGTAAGACTACACTTGCGCTAGCAGCAGGGATCTAGACCAACGAAAATGCTGCAAATTAAAGGTACCTCTGCCTCCACCTATTTTATGTGGTGATAGAAGTCCCAGCAATTTCCCGATTTACAAAGAGGTACATCACACTGCTCACAACGCCAACGCGATTGCCGTCTGCCGCTATTACTGTTGCCGGCTGTTGCTTCCAACGGCCGCCGCGGCCGCTGCTCGCCTTGCCGTACGTTCTGACAAGCCCGGCATGCTGACGGATTCTTCCTTCGGACCCAATTATGCTGTGAGACAGGCGTAAAGTCGTCTCCAACCCGAAACCTTTTGCGGGCTTGACTTGCTGGTGCGTACGCAGCCATGAGGTCATCAACAATGCGTTGCCGCCAGTCCCCTGGGTTAGTTATCGGCTACCACTGTAGCTGCCCTTACTTCTGTAAAATGAAGCTATTCACAAGGGCTATTTCTAGCAAAAAGTCCCAAGCGAGGGATTTCCAAGGGCCCCTATGCACACGGCGGTTGGGCCCCCAATAAGACCGCAGTTAGTCACCGCGGTCTACTGCGTTCATCTCGAGGTTATAAGCAGCAGCAATAGACGGGATAGAAAGCTCTTTGACGGGCTCATCACTGAAAAAACGCTGTATCGGCCGTGACTGAATTTGGTCCCCTGTCGGCTTCTTCCTCTTACAGCTAGTCCTTTCACTACCCGTAAATCGGGTCGTTAGGAACATAACGAGGGCATTATCTTTCCACACAATCTGATTAACCTAATAGAAGACAAATTAGTAAGGAAATATAGCATAATTATGTCTTCTTAACTGACTTTATTATCCTTCGTAAGGATGGCTCTAACCTCGTTAAAAGGAATGCTGCCTTTTGCTGTGTTATCTGTAGCTTTGAGGTTGACGAGAGATTCGTATAAGCCGGCGTTACGGCGGGCTGTGCCCGTGGCCCCGTGACCTAGCTGCCGGAGCCGAAGAAAGAGGCCGGGTGAAGAGAAAAGGTTATCGAGAAAGACGTAATGCGTGGAATCCGGCAGCAGATTTACTAGGGCAACAACCACAGCTTGGGTCGGGTTCAGATAGATCGTACTTCTCTTACGGAACTGCTGCCGGCTCCGCCGTAGCTGTGACCCTTGGAGCCGTCGAGCCGGCCGGACCCCTACGGGCCCGAACTTCCGGCCCGGCCTGTGCCAAATCCACCGTAGGAAATAGCCCTGTTGGGCCACAACCCACACTTTGAAGCCCGTTGGTGTAGGTTTATTAGGGACAGTTATTGTATCATAGCACCTTCCGAGGTAGCGGACTATGCACTCATCTATAGCGATACAGGTGCCCGGGGAGAAGAAAACGGCAGACATATGCTGTATGTGGTCAGACCAGGCATTGACCCGGCTGTAGGTACGGCCGTAGAAGCTTAAGGCGGGCTCCTTATTGATCGTTGTAAAGTCCCAGAGACGAAGATGTCGTGATAGTAGCTGAAATCGGTCATAAGACATGTAGTCGGTTACTGGGTGATATGAGGTGAATTTCCCGGGTTTGAAAACCTTCCAATAGTCCTTAATCTTTGGTATTATATTCAATTGCATATAAATTATGATTGCAATCTATATATAGATTTCAGTAACAGAGGTCGGCTTCCATTATAACAGCCGAGACCGCGGTTTCAATCTGCGGCGGCCGGCTTCATGCTGCTACAAGAGGTAACTGACCCAGCTATTCGTATAGCCGACCCAGCTTTCAACTAGGGAAATAGGTATAAAGGCCTGGAAAAGCAACAGCGGCTGCTGGGGCAAAGCTGCTATCACGGGAGCCTGGCTTGGAAGGTCCATCGGCTCAAAGTTGTAGCCGCGTTCCGGGTCCGGATTTTCAATTGGCCGGCACGTATTATCCTCAGGGCGTTCACGGCGGCTGTGATAGTCAACGCGGATGAAGCTGTCGTCGTCATACACGTTGACCGCTTGGCTAGGGGGCAGTTGGGAATCCATAGGGATACAGAGAACGCGTTGTATGAGGAATTAGCTGGTGTTGTTTCTGAACGCGCTCTAGGTCACTCCCTTGTACCGCGGCGCGGCAGGGGGGGGTGTGGGGCGGCACGGTCAGGTGTAGTCTTACCACACTCAAAGGGATACATCCATTCCACTCCAGTCGAATATGTGCTACATCCACTATGTAATTGCCTTAAAAATCGTACATCCACTCTACTTGATCCCAAAATGGAGTGGATGTAGTGGTTCCGACCCTTGCCACAATCTGCTCTGATCGCTACGCCTCATCGCTGTAAGGGGTTGGCCCCAAAGGGGCTAAAGCGGCAGCTAGCGCTACGACCTTACTCTGATCTCGTAGATTCCCAGTTGAGGCAAAAGGGAAAGTAATGACTTAACCGGAGGTTAAGTCATCTAGCTGCACCTATAGAAGCACCAGTCCAGGCCTCAGCCTGTAACAGGTCCCCCCCCCCTTCACAAGGCGGGCGCTATAGGTCACGAACCCCCCAAGCTACGAGTGTGTGATGTTGCGCACGCGCGCTCGCAGCTTGTAAGCCCGAGCCCGAGCCCCTTAGCTAGGGTTCGAACTCGTGACCTTTGGGGTGGTTAAGTCATACTGTAAGGGGTTGGCCCCAAAGGGGCTAAAGCGGCAGCTAGCGCTACGACCTTACTCTGATCTCGTAGATTCCCAGTTGAGGCAAAAGGGAAAGTAATGACTTAACCGGAGGTTAAGTCATCTAGCTGCACCTATAGAAGCACCAGTCCAGGCCTCAGCCTGTAACAATCGCATATTTTCTATTACCTAACGTAACACCCAAACTCATTGCTCAGTAAGTAACCTAACCGCTCTGCTAACATAGACCCCGGTCTATCCCTTAGGAAACCTGCCTCCTCACTACCCTATACCACGTAAGGACTAGCTTGACAGCACGACCATTACAATTTTATAGGTATTATAGCAGTATATAAGAAGGAAGTTAACAGACTAACAGGGCATAAGAAGAATAGTCTACTTATATAGCCTTAGATGTCACATATCGGGATATCGGATTTTGCAGCTATGACAACAGTCAAGCTTTCTGCCCTTCATCATAAGGTTCCACAGCCACTTTCCTGGTCACTGGCCTCGTCATCAGCTTCGTCACAAGCTATGATCAGGAGGATAGCTAGATAAAGTCAAATAGTCCGTAGCATCCGGACCGCCTTGGCTGTCCGAGGTCATCATCAGTCTCTTCATCTATAAGACTGACCCAAAGACCCTCATTAGATAGGAAGAATAGCAAGAGCTTCTCTCACACATGATCACTTCCATCTCCTAGATGCAACATTAGAGATAAGGGCCATTAGAAGGGAGATATCATATTACAGCCTGGGTTAACAGTTCTGCGGCTTACACTAAGAGACCTACTTACTCCGGAGCGGAATAACAGACTAACCAATAGATCACTACAGGACCCACCTTGATTACTAGTGATCCTTAGAGATTACCGGTGATCTCAGATAGCTTCAAGTGATCTACCTAGTATATAGTTAACTGAGAAGTGTATATCTAGTATAGGCAGCTCCCCAGCTATTAATAAGACTTCGTTATATTAAGTACCCTTTCTACTCTACTATTACCAGATGTAATAACGATTATCTAAACTTGATATGCCTGATTTCTTTAATAATATAAACCCAGATCAGGCTCATACTTCATACAGAAGGGTGTTGTGTATCTCGAAGGAGATCTTGATCATGCCAGGTACCCGCATATCAAGCCAGAAACGCTGAGAGATTTCTTCGAGCGAAATTCTGTGCCGCAATTGTCTGATGCGCTTGCAAATGTCGGCAGCAAGTGGGATTAGGTTTGGTCAAGAGAGGCGGATAAGGGCGGGAAATTCAGGGGCGCTTTCGCAATACCAAGCCAAGATTCCTGAGCTCATCTAAAGACGCAAGCAGCCTAAGCATTAAACTTACCAATGTTAGAGAATAGTAACCAATACCAGCGCCCATGGAATAAAACTTGAGACAATCCGAATGGGCTCTACTTATCACCACGAGCTCGCTGGCTTAGCAACTTACTCGTGTTACTGTATACTGTAGAATCTAGCTTGAGTAATTCGAACTTAGTGATCTGGGTTAGCTTGATGCCTCTCATCCAGGGCTCCTAATAGTGTAACCAGTGCGTGTGAAAGCCTCAAACTGCTCATTTAGTCCGTTTGACTTGGCCAAACTAAACTACCGGTCCGTTTGACTTGGCCAGTCTAAACTACCAGTTTGCCTGAGATTCGCATACTGCACTATTGGTCTCTCCGTCACGGTCAAACTAAACTACAGTGCAAACTGCTCTACACTATTAGTCTGAACATAATAGCCCCACTTGCGGCCCGTCCTCCTCGTTACCTGCCTGGCTGCCTCCAGTGGGCTCCCGTCTTTAATAAAAACGATACGGTATGGGAAAGGGAGAGTAGGCGAAAATAATTAAGAGATAAATAGCTTTGGAGTGAACTGGATTTGACTTAATATGCGCATTGGGTTGGGACGTAATCTACCACATTGGCGGAGACGATGGGTCAAGGTTTAGTGTCACGCGCTATCTCGACCACAAACAACAATTGGCAATATATCTCGGAGCGTGATAGAATTGATACAAGGCGAGGCGAGAGCTCTCAGAAAGACAATGACTGTATTCTTAACTAGAATGAGTGTCATTCCCACGGAGAGACCAGCGTGATTATTGGCATCTCAGTTGTTTCCCTCAATAGGATTATGCGGCAGCCTACCCTATAGGCGCCGGATAGAGGCTACCTGGCGCCCCGCCTATCTGAACCGGCAGGGCTGGTATCTCTTAACTCCATGACTTGGGATTCGCCACTCAGACAACGCGCACTTCTTCGTCTCTCAGGTTGTAAATGTTGTTCATGGAAATTAGCGAGATAGCCCATTCCAAAGTATGTACATGATTGTAATTCTGGGGTCTTGCTAGGCGATGGTTTCAGTTGCGCAAGACTTAGGATACAATAATTCAATGCAGTGCAGCAACTGTACCCACTAACATATCTTAGCACTGTCTTGGAAATTTCGCCACACGTGCTCGACGCGTCCGGCGCGTTGTGTCACTCGGGAGCCCAATCTATTAAGTTAATTGAAAATGGCTGCGCCTACTATCCTAAGAAGCGTCATCGGCTCACTTGGCTATTTCCTTGGATGTGATGCTTACCTTTTCTCTGTTATCAGCAGGTACGGTCAGCGAAATGAAGCTTACGCATTTGTACTTGCTTTGTCACTTGTGTACGTCGACGAACGCTGTCGACCTCAGACATCAGAAGGATAGTTTGCCCCTCCGTCGTGATGGGACGAATTGTCAGCAGGCTGTACGTGCGGAAGTCCAATAATAAAGGAGCCTTCGTCTAACTAGAGTAGTGCGAGATTTTGGCCTCCGAGTTCCCCGGCAGACTGCACTACGACGATTCCGACAGCGACTTCATAATCTGGGACCAGAAGCAGTTAGAGACCGTCTATGTCTGCCGTGTCGAGCCTGCATCTGCCGATGAGGTTTCTCAGGTCCTCCGGGTCCTTGTGGATAATTGGTGCCGATTCGCAGTGAAATGCGGTGGCCACTCCCGCTTTCCGGACGATGCGGTGTCTGTCGGTGGAGTTACTGTCGATCTGGGTCTGATTAACGATACAGTGGTTTCAGATGACCGAATTACTGCTCGTATCGGCGGTGGATCGCTCACTCGCCATGTTTTCGCTGCTCTTGATCCGTACGGTTTGGCTTACGTTGGGGGAAGAGTGGGACAAGTCGGTATGGGGGGCTTTACCCTTGGTGGTGGCACTTCCGTACTTGCAGCGAAGTATGGGTGGGCACTAGATCATGTGCTGGAGTATGAGGTGAGGTAATATCTTGCTCTGGTTCTGTATGGAGTCATCTTTTGCTAACCGATTAAGGTTGTTTTACTAAACGCCACGATTGTGACGGCATCCGAAGATTCGCATCCGGACCTGTATTACGCCCTTCGAGGCGGCGGGAACAACTACGGCATCGTAACATCCTTCAATGTGAGTGTGTTTCCTCAGCGTCCTGTGTACGCTGGGTCGCGCACCTTCCCCGATGACCAGACGAGTCGATTTCTCGAAGAAGCCGAGAAGATTTTTTCGATCCAAGACTACGAAGACACTAACGTTGGTCTCGAGTACCGGTACGCCTACACTGCACAGAATGGTTGGACCATGTCGAGCACTCAGCGCTACGCCGAGCCTGTTATGAATCCACCGGTGTTCGATGCTCTTAATAGCATTCCAGCTTTGGGAAATCTCACCGGAGGCATAAACAGCTTAGCGAACAATACAAGTTTTAGTGGGCCATTAGGAACCACAAGGTACGAGTCGCAAAAACACCCACTGCTACAGAGTACTGACATAACCAGAAACCTCTTTACCACCCTATCATCAACACTCATAATGACACCAAGTTTAAGCCCGACGCCCTCCGTCCCGCCGTGCTCGTTTCTCACGCCGAATTCCTGTTCAATAACCAGGCCACAGACGACAACCCGTACCCGAATCTGTGGATGGCAGCAGACCTGGGATTCTGTCGAAGAGGCAATGTAATGTATCTGCCCTCTAGAGTTTCCAGCGCAGCTTTCAGCATTCTTCCAAGAGGTGCCCACCAGCAGTACGGATTTCTGCACCCCGTCTATCTTGAGGCGGGAGGCTCGGACAAGGGAGAGTGGCTCAAGCACCTTAGGGAGAGACACGGAGTCAGTGTCTATCCTCGGATCATGGGGTCACAATGGAACGCATACACCGCGGTTCCCGAGTCAATACACGACGATTTTCTTCTCATTATGCAGCAATTCCTAGTCGAAAGTGGTTGACTCTCCTCAGAGATGGTTGGGACTTTTACGAACAATCGCTCAGTACCAAATGCCAGGGGATCCTGGAGTATTTGAGGTCCTATGAGGTCGATTGTACTGGGAGTGTGTCGACTGAGCAGATTCAAAAGACATACGCTCCCAATAGTAGACTCACAAACGACTATGGCTGCCTTGCACCGTTTCTTGACATTCCCGACTCAGCAGATCCTAGATGGAGGCCGCTGTTGGACGTCCTTATGGTGGGTAGCGAAGACGATTTTCCCTTCTATCTCGCTTGTTTGAAAAGCGCAAAGAAGACAGACGCAACACCAGTGGAACTGATTCGACGCATCATGCATGAACTCGAAGACAGATGCAATCCAAGCCCAGGCATATCCAATGCTCACCTGCTTGTGTAAGTCACGCCTTTGTTGTAATCTTGGAGCTTTCTCTGACATACTCAAGGGATGCGGTGCGACAAGAGCAGCTGATTCTCATTCCACCGAAGAGCGAAGACCTGGCACGGCGTTGGGTGTCCCAGGGTCAGTGTTTTTGGCGCGGTGAGCCCTGGCTGACTCAATCCGTCGGCATCGAAAGGCTATACCCCAATCTCGAAACATTCTTCCGCACACATCTCTCTGTGCCTAATGCCGGGGTCGACCATCTGATTAGAGAATCCGTGGTAATCCCGGAGCTTCCTCAACCGGCGGGACCTCGCATCCAAAGATTGTTTCTGGCTCTGACGTCTCACATAAAGTCTGAAGGCCTCAGCGACGACCAGAAGACGAGACTCCGAGCGTTGAAGATATTCCCGATTGCGACGACTCCGGAGAACGAACCTTACGAGTACTTGAGTTCTGCCACATGCCACGGGCCCTGGTTGATTGTCGATAGGACCTACTTGAGAACTCAATTTCGGTCGGTTATGCCCCTTCTGGCGTTCAGTACCCAGTTCATCTGGAAGATCAATCGACTGCTGGTTGCTCTGGGACTGGAGGACCGATTCCTGAGCAGCCTCGCGGTGAGCATCACCAAGGCGCACGGCAATGTGCAGCTCCACAAGGATCTCACTCAGAGATACCGTTCACGAAGAGAGTACTTGTTCAGGTATATTGCGTCGTCCGTTAAAACCCCTCCTGGTTCTGACTCAAACGCTGACTTGTGTTCAGACTGATGAAGGAAGACCAGCCCAACAAATACCTGTTGCGGTCAAGTTTCCGCCGAGTAGAAGTCTTCATCTGCGAAAAGGTCGTCCAGTACTGGCATGCACCACTCGGCCTCGAGCGAATTCAGAGTACCTTGGCCGATGATACAGCGTTCTTGGAACAAGACTATGCTGGGGACCTCCGGATCTACCTACACTCGGGATACGAGACTGAAATGTATCCCTGCGAGCTCGCAGAACGGCTAAGAAACTTCTTCAATATACCGATCGAGCACAGAGATCTGCTTACAGTGACACTGACTGCTCCAGAACAGAGGCTTGATAAACTCTTCGGGGATAGGGGCATTGCTCCGCTCGTGGAGAACCGCGCAGAGATTGAGGAACTTGAGCAAGAAGAAGCCGATTATTCGCCCGTCCGTCGACCAGTTCCTAGCAAGAATAGCCGGCTTCGACTCAGCGAGAGCTCACGGTTCAATCGCCTGTTGAGTCATACGAGGCTCAGTCCATCGTTCTTCAGGCAGAGCAGCAACTCTGCGAGTTCCCTACCGTCATATGATGCCGCAGTAGCCCGATCTACACAGAACGCCATCGGACGACCGGCTGAGCCCCGAACTTTCATGGGGGCACTGACTTTGCCGTCCCTGAAAGGCACACTCAAAGACTTGGAATTTGTGCAGAAAGCTGGTGCTGTGATTGGCACTCCAATCAGTCCGCCGTCGATTCTGGATCGTGTAAGAGGTCTAGCAAAGCGTGACTCCGAAATTGGAGAGATGATTGTAGGCAAACCACCCTTCACATCGTTGTTTTCCTACTTGCTAACCACTACTAAGGTCTCCGACATCTTAGCCGCTGCCCTTGGCCTTCAATATGATCGCGAGCGCATGTGGGCATCCAAGGATGCAAGAGGAAGCGACTGTGCTGCTTTCAACTTTACAGATACACAAGGCAGATTCAGTACGTTCCTCATGCGTCTTGATGGTATGCCTGGCAAGGCCCAAGGGTATACGCGGTTGATATATCATCTCGACGTCAAAGCCACGGATGCAAAGCACTTCAAAATTACACAAGACGAGCTCGACCGGGTATGTCTTTCGAAAGCTTAGCCCTCATCACTGAAAGAAGAAAGGATCAAGACTGATAGTAGTATGCAGGCCCGTAAGAACTCCGTCCACAGTCAGCCGCATCCGGACGAAGCCGCTCCATCTAGGCACGTTTCGGTGCTGGTACACATCTCGGACGTCCGTAGAGAGCCGAAGATTAGGTTCCTGGCCGACCCATGGGATTTGTTTGAGGATGGTCAACTCGTTCTAGAGAACGCTCGTACTTATCAAGCCAGGCTCAACCTCCGACTTCGCCAGGCCACCGAGAGCAGTGCAAGCGAAGAAGTCGGCTTTGACACGCTCCAGTTCCGGCAACCTGAAGAGCCAATTGTTGACGATCCTAGTCCAGAGTATGAGAAGGGCAAAGGGGTGATAGAACGAAAAGGATCGAGATGAGAGAAAGTGGTAATATTCAATACATCAAATATCGTATTGGAAGAAATAGTAACGTAACGGTTTGATGTATCAAGGATAACCACGGCAGTTGATTCCCTCCTGTTGGCCACTCCTAGATCTCATACCGTTCGGGACACATCAAACTCCCCGAGTTGGATTTCACTCGACGCTTGTGATGCGCGTCTACCCTTGACGGCACGGATGCCGCTGGAGTGTTGCGCAATGCGTCACGGCAGGCGGGCTTCATGCTGTCGGTTGGGGTCAGGATTGAGAAGTGACAGCCACGACAGGCGGCTTCGAACCTTCTCTCTTCCCTACCTCATATTAGAATTGATTTGTTGTTGGGGATAGATCCGTGGGCGGTGGCGAGCCCGACCTGCATCGCGGCTAGCACAACGGCGAGTTGCGTCTGAGCTAGCCAACAAGATGAACTTGTCGTGAACGAAGTCGCTGTACTGGTTCCAGTGCGGCAAGTACCCGAGCAGCAGGTTCTGCCAGAGACAGTAGATCTTGCTTAGCCGGTTCAGACGCAACTCGCTGTGGTGGAACCGCGGGTCGATGTGCGGGTAGATGAGCTCCGTATCCAACTGCTCAACGAAGATCCTCCACCCAGGCCACGATATTTCCGGCGGGAGCAAGCGATTCTCCTTGGCGATGCGGAAGTCGCTCTCGTGGGATATCAGCGCGGCGTAGGAGAACAGGAAGCCGAGTAGTCGACCTGGTTCTAATTGTAAGAATTGTGAAGGGGGGGTGGGGGCGGGGAAGTGTTCTGGAAAGAGAAGCCGAAGAGAGGAGCACTTTAGTGGGCCGCCCTCCACATTATAAGCCAACAGTCCGCAGCCTGCCACGTGGAACTGGATGGTTCGACGAGCACCGACAAACTGTCCGTTTGCCCCACTTGCGCTTGCATATTGTTTCTAGGCATTAAACGACGGACGCTGAACCTGTGTGTGTGTGTGTACATGACATTGGTTATAAGCCACCGGGCGAAATAAATTGTATGTGTGTGTGTGTACATGACTGCAAGTAACCCCAGATTTTACAAAATGGATTTAAAACAGCACAACACGCCACCTCATGCTCCTTCATGAAAGGCTGTATTGCGGTCATAAATAGATCGGTATGCCCAGCATTTTACCAAGCAGCCTAAGCCTTCCTGACAAGACTGTAGGGAAGATCGTGGGTGTACTTGAGCTCTTGAGCCTTACCACAGCAGAACTCTAAGCGAACCGAGCAGCTAGCCGTAGCGCAAACTCTGGAAAAATGGTGGTGCCAATGCCGCCTCGCTTGTGCTGCAGACTGATCATTCAGGCTCGGGAATGGGATTTGCAAATGGACCTTGCTGGTTGAGAAACGTGGGGCGTTCGAACGATCAGCGAAGTTATTGGCCACAATCTCCAAACTCAATGCCGGCCATTCATGCCAGGGTCCAAACAACTACCACATCATTATCCCAGCTGATCAGAAGGCCGGTGGAGCAAGTTTTGAAGCGAGACTTCCCCGCGACGAATAATGTAGAAATCCGGCCACAGGCATGTAAAGTTCCACTCTCAGATTCATTATGATCGTTAAGATTTCACATGCTATATGCAGCTCTGCCTGTTGAGCAGGTGCATGACTCGAAGTGTGTCAGCTGGGATGGCGGGGGAGACCCTGCAAGAAACATGTTCCCTTAGATCACTTCATTTGGGTCCAAAACTACTTGCAGTTTCCATCGGAACGCGCCCAAAGAGCACTCCAGATACTCGCGGAGATGTAGCAGTGCAATTTCCAGCAGAACGACGACAAGGTTACTCGCATAGGCCAACAAGCACGGATACCCCAATCTTTGACATCCTTCCTCGTCTGCACTACCAGCACCTTCAAGCGCTCACCGTCTTGGAGGGAGCGGCAATGTAGAAGTGACAGGTTGGTTGAAAAGGGTCTCGGAGCGTGGCCGGGCCACGACGGTCCAGGCGGGGCCACCCAGACCGGCGGCCATCCCGACGTCACTGGGACAGATAATATCTCGAGGCTGTCTTCGCTCGTGGGAACCGCACACGGTTTGCCAGCAGGAGATTGGTTCGGCTGACGTCTTCGTGCATGGCCGGCAACCTTTCATGCATGTCTTGAATCATGGACGAGAGCCATCCGGGCTGCAAGCACTCGCGAAACCAAGCGAACTTTTTCGTGCTTCAGGCCCATTCCCATATGACTTTCCCCTCATGGATGGGATCCCATTGCGAAGACCCCGTTCATAAATCGCCTTGCACAAAGTCCGTTCAAAAGCACTTCTCTCTTCCTCTTCCCGGCCGAGATGTCCTTGCATCTGCGTTTTTTTGATCACTTCAATCTTCAATTTCAGATTTCTTGAAATTTGGCCTTTTTCCTCTTCAGGTCATCCTGCTCTCCTCTGCAACCTCCAATTGCCGCCCAATATGGCAAAGCCGGAAGGGGAAGGTGATAGGACCCTTGGCAAGACTAGATTCGACGCCGTCCACGAGGACGGTGCTGTTGTGGGCGAATCGTCCTCTGCGGCCGCCAAAGACAAGATCTGGGATATGGATTCGGAGGAGAAGGCACGTCGGATTGCCGACGAGGACCTGAACCACAAGACCAAGCAGGTAAGTCGTGGAAGAGCTTTGAATCCCTACCATGACTGTCCTCTCCAACCCAAAACCAATTTTGTTTTTGATTGACTAATCTGGCCTTAGGACCACCGCGGCTTCCTCCTCCTGTGGCTTACCTGGCAGAGCACGGGCACCATTTACGGCGATATCGGCACCAGCCCACTTTACGTGTACAGCTCGACTTTCTCCTCGCAACCGTCCTGGGACGATCTCGTCGGCGCGCTGTCTATAATCATCTGGTCTCTAACCCTCATTGTCACAATCAAGTACTGCTTCATAGCGCTGTTCGCCGATGACGATGGCCAGGGCGGAACCTTCGCGCTCTACTCGCTCCTAGCCCGCTATGCGAACATTGTCCGCCGGGACCCCAATGTCTCCGGCATGATGCGCCTCGACCGCCATCGCACAGGCGACATGACGCCTGTCGATGGTAGCATGAAGGATTTCTTGGAGAAATCCCGTGTCGCTCAGTCCGCATTAAAGGTCATTGGTGTTTTTGGCGTGTCTATGGTGATGGCGGATGGAGTCCTGATGCCCGCGCAGTCGGTTCTTGGTGCGGTCCAAGGCATCACAGTCGCCAACGCGCGGCTAACGACGAGGGATATCGTTGGCATCTCCTGCGCAATTCTGATTGTGCTATTCTTGGCGCAGCCCTTCGGTACCGCCAGGCTCGGCACATTGTTCGCACCCATCGTCGCCGTTTGGCTGCTTTTCAACCTGTGCAGCGGCATCTACAACCTCGCGCTGCATGACTACACGGTGCTGAAGGCGCTCAGCCCGCACTATGCCTTCGCCTACCTGATTCGCAACGGGTCTGACGGGTGGAAGTCGCTCGGCGGGTTGTTGCTCGCGTTCACAGGCGTCGAGGCACTGTTCGCGAACCTGGGCGCGTTCGGGAAGCGGGCAATCCAGCTCTCGTGGCTGTGCCTTGCGTACCCTTGTCTGGTTTTCACCTACGCAGGGCAGGCGGCTTATATCTCGGCGGATGAGGGCCAGAAGGCGTTTACAAATCCGTTCTTTAATACAGTGCCGCCGGGGAGCTTCTACTTCAGTATGGTCATCGCGGTGCTCGCAGCGATTGTCGCGAGCCAAGCAATGATTACCAGCTCATTCCAGCTGACGTCTCAGGTCATGCGGCTGAGTTACTTCCCGCATCTTAAGATAGTACATACGAGTCGCAAGTTCCACGGGCAGGTATATATACCGCTGGCGAATTGGCTGTTGATGATTGGGACGGTCATTGTTACGACTGTTTACAACAATGTGAGCTACCGGTATTACCTATTGAGCTGTCATTGGCCATGACACCTGACACAGAAATTCGTAGACTACCAGTCTCGGCAACGCCTACGGCGTGTGCGTCGTCATCGTGACCTTCATTACAACCTGCATGGTCTCGCTTGTCGCCATCATCGTCTGGCGCATCCCGGCGCTGGTGGTCCTCTTCTTCTTCCTCATCTTCGCCGCCCTTGACGGCGCCTTTATGTCGTCCGCCGTCCGGAAAGTCCCCGAAGGTGCCTGGTTCACGATCGTTCTCGCCGTCATCCTCTCCATCGTCTTCTTCCTGTGGCGCTTCGGCAAGGAGCAGCAATGGGCTGCCGAAGCCGAGGACCGCATCTCGCTATCTCATCTCTTGCAGCTCCCACACGGCGCCTCGAAGGTTCCTCGGGGTAAGCAGGAGAGCCCGGTGGTGACTCTCTCGCCATCAAATGGCCCCGGGAATATCTCGACTGTTTCGGGCCTGGGCATTTTCTTTGATAAGGTCGGGGGCGGCGATAACACGGTGCCGAAGGTATTCGCGCGGTTCGTCTGCAAGTTCAAGGCCCGGCCCGAAGTCATTGTGTTCTTCCATATCCGCACGCTTTCCGTCCCTACCGTCCCGCCTGCGGAGCGCTTCATTATCACGCGGGCGACTCCGGCAATCCCGTCATGCTATCGTCTCACACTCCGCCATGGGTACATGAACGATGTGCTGACGCCTGATCTGGAGAGGATCATGGTGCGCAAGCTGATGAACTTCATCACGCGTGGCGGCGGCGATCGGCGCAGCGAGCTTCTGCCGGCCGTCCGTGAGGAGGTGGAGGCGATGTGCCGCGCGCAGGACGCGCAGACGGTGTACATGATGGGCAAACAAGTCATGAAGATCCGCAGGGGGCACGGCAGCATCGTCAAGTGGGTGATTCGCAAGCTAGCGCTGGAGGCGTTCTTGTGGATTCGCGAGAACTCGCGGACGAAATTGGCGGACCTGGATATTGATGTGGATAACTTGATCGAGATCGGGTTCGTCAAGGAGATCTGACTGCGGCTGGCTATCCTGGATCTAGCTGTCTGGAGGGGAGGAGGATGGGAGCATTAGGATTTAGAATGAAGGCAGATTTGGCGTACCAAGCGGGCGTCAGGAGCCAGGGATTCCGCCGTTAGGTGCCAGGTCGAGTGCAGGGACAGCCAGATTCTGTTTTCTGACTCGATCGTGTTCCTGGGAACAGAGTGTATGGGGAAAGGGTGTGCATGCTGTTCCTAGGAATAGCCAGATTCTCCGAATTGATCGTGTTCTTACAAGTAGGGTCCTTACCGCCACTAGGAGCTTGTTTGCTACTAGTAGTTTTTGCCACTTGCGACGACGCCTACTTCTCATTCAACGGAAGCAGGCCATTCATCAAGGTCAAGAAAGATTACATTCCAGGCCTTGGTGACACCGCAGACTTCGTCACTATTGGGGGACGCCGCGACGCGGGAGATGAGCATGAGCTTGGCATTGGTAGCCTATGGTGGATCGAAAATAAGGACGAGGTGTGCCGCTTTAATGCCAGCCGAGATTTCGCATAATCGATACGATCGACAGACATGGCATCTCGAAAGAAAACATCACGTAGCTCAACCGCCGTGGATACTTCACACGAGCACCATTCGCCAAGTCTATGCCTGAGTTCGATGTCTTATTCGAGCCCACACGGAGGCTGCAGCCAATTCTGGGCCGGCCACGACGCGACAGTGGCTGTTTTCGGCTCACTGATGACAGGGTCCGTAAAGAAGGATATAATGGCAATTTTAGGATTTAAACGATCCTTGTTAACTAACACCCTGTACCCCCTCTTGAATGGCGGCAGATCAGTGGCCACCGAAGATTCTCAAAACTTAAGAGCTCGAAAGATACCTTTAACTCCCTCTACAATCTCCGCCCAATCGCTCGCCCGCACCGCAATGCCTCATGCTCTTCTCGCATGTTGTCCGGCCCCAAAATGGGACAAGTCCCAGTTTCAGTCCTGAAGAAGGTAACCTGCCGAGGTTAGTACGGTGGGCGATAGGGGGCACTGGCGCAAAACCCCCGGTCGTTTCCTTTTGGGTTTAGGCGCTCAACTCCTTAGTCATCTCGGCACTTTGGGACGCCATGGGATATGTACCGCGGACTAGCAGCGGGCTCGTGCGGTAGCATTCGGCCGTTGACTTTCATGCTCACTACATCAGTCAATAAATGGTAGACTGATTACTACTACTAAAATAGTTACAAAATATGTCCAGAAGATGGTTCTAACAATCTGAGTTAGCCTTAAATCCAATGCTGTTTGCTATTTCGCAATTAAAATTCACCTATTCTAGAAATCGCGAGCGCTTAGTTACCCATTCATCTTGATCTCCGGATGAGGAGCAGCTTAGTGAGCCCATAAAGGGTCACCGCAGTGATCCCGCTCCTGGTCCGCAGCGGATTAGCTCAGTAACCTCCTGCTCAAATGAGTCTAGCGACTTCATCCACCATAGGAAAGGGTGATATTGATTGTTCTTATTAAATTAAAACCTCAGTAGAAACCAGATTCCCCCCTTTCTCTCCTTTCCGACTTTCACCTCCTCTCTTCTACCGAAATGAGCCCTCTAAAGATTCCCCCCGAGCATATCTATTGCGTCCAAGCCAGAAAGAAACATCATGAACTCTTCACCACGACGTATGTTAGTGCGAATTATTACGGCCATTGCGGCCTAGCCAACCCCTTTCGGCTCCAACATCAAGCCAGGTCTAAAACTCTGGCACTTCTGGGCCCATATGATGAGGTAGTGGAGGTTGAGGACTCCCCGCCACGGCCAGTCAGTCCAGCAAGCCAGCTGCTGCGTGACATACTGAAACCCGTGTCATTCATCAGCATTAGACGCACGGCTTAACTGCTCCCCAACGAAGTGTCTGCTCCCGGCACGGTGAATACACGAGCACGCATACCTCCTCCTGAGGCGCCGGGCAATCCCCATTTCATGATAGTTACATCAGCAGCCAGTCGGGCCATTCAGGATACAAAAACCAGTACTAGAAAGCCTATGAAGCAGCGGACGGGGTACCAGTGGGTGCATATAAGTCTCCTGCTTGTAAGCTTGGAGACCAGGTATTTCAATAGGCTTGCAGTGGAGGTTCTGGAGACGGTGCTGCCTCTGAAAGATACAGTGATTAAGTTCTCTTCGGCAGATTTACTGACTTGGCCCTCATTCACCGCGATTTTGTTCGACCATCTCCGTCCGCTCCCGCCCACAATCGATCTTACGAACAGAGACCTATGGAGCCTTTCTTACGCTTCGAGTTTCTCTGGCAAGAAGATCATCACCGTTCCGAACACCGATAAGTACACGACCCCATCGAGTATGCTCGCCTCGGGGCACTTTAGCAACAATCAGGCAGGACAGTTAAAAGTGCTAGTCGTCCTTACATCCATGGATGTAGTTGATAAATAGGAGCCAGTCATACTGCTTAGGCCAGATGAATACTCTACGCTAGTTAAGGAAGAAAAGAAACAGAAGGTTAAGCAAGAAGACCCAAGTCCTGCGCCCTGGCGCAAGAAGCGCATTAAGCAGGAGGAATATATTAAGAAGGAGAGTCGCACTAGGGATATATACTAGGTCAAGCAGGGGGTATATATTAAGGTGAAGCCAGAAGAGCCTGTCCTAACTGCCTCCCGCCAGAGCCCAACGGATAATGAGCTTGAAGATATTGTTAAGGAGATCATTATATACGAAGATATGGCAGACCCCTGTGAAGTAGAAGATCCGCTTCGTGATCTATTGTTTGATAACATCCCTAGCGATAAGGGGAGTGGAGGTATAGCAGGTGAAGGAGACGAAGTGGACAGGGGAGATGATGAGGAGATTTTAGTCCCGGAGTTCGTAAGAGACTAAATCACCTTATTATAGAGTCTAGTTCTAATACTACTAGGTAACCCGAGAGTTTATTGCTCAGAGCATTAATAGCGATCAAGCTCAACTGCCTAGCACTGATATTAATAAAGCGCTTCTACTAGCACGATCCACATGCTTTAAAAGGATAAAGATCCTTGCAATATTTGCTATCTGATAGAATAGGAAGGATTGACTACTTGGCTTCCTTATCTGAAGTCTTGCCATCCTGCTTATCATCACTTATTCTTTCTATATCGTTCTCTTTTTTATCCTTATATCCTAGTTTAATAAGTGGTTGCTCTGCCGGTTCCCCATTTCTAAGTTCATTATGAAAAGCCTGATTTACTCGGTCATATAATGCTTCCTATATGCGTTTAGATTCGTGAACCTACAGAGAAACGGCAAGGCTTATATATTTAGTAACACCCCCTGTTAGCGCTTTGCGATATGCTAATATAGGCTGTAGACCACTTTCGATATGCTGAATGATTCTATCTCGAAGGTCTAGGTAGAATCGCTTAAAAGGCCGCAGCTTGTCTGGCTCCTGGTGAGTCCTATAGACGACGTCATCGTAGCCCATTTCGACGAGAACTTGGCGATACCAATACTTTATCTGTAGCTCCAAGCAAGTGCTAATATCGATATCAGCCAGTGGTCTGTGCAGTTCCTCTAGGACTGAACGGTTAATGGGGATCCCCTAGTTGCATGCTTTCTCTGGGTCCGGGTAATGGTAGTTCATCCAGGGCTGACCGTGGACCACGTGCGGACGGTTCTTCTGAAGGCGGATCCGATGAATGTTCCACGCCTCCACAAAGTCGAAGAGTTCTTAGCATAGTATATCTTCGAAGACAGTATAGATAGCGATCTGATCCTCTAGCATATCGCCGTCAAAGTCCCCGTCCCTGGCAAGCTCCCCAAAGTAGTCCACCCACTGCCGGGAAGATACATACAGCATGCGCTCCCACTAACTTTTGATCTTGACATTCTTTGTTCTCAGTGCGGCCTTATAGGAATCCTTTAGGCGCTTCCCTTGCTAGAAAACCTTCCCGTTCTACTCTACCCGTCTGTCTGCTGCTAAAGCAAAATTCTAATGAGCTACAGCAATTAGCGGCGTCTCACTACCTCTGTCTGCTTACAGATACCATGGCCAGAAGCTATATGTATCGCATACGGCCAAGTACTGCTTTATAACACTTAAAGCAGTTATAGTAGAGTGGCTAATATAAAACCAGATAATGTTACGCGAGTAGGCGTCGATTGCAGTATATATCTTGAATCCGTATGCCTTGAGCTTGTTATGACTATTAATGCACTACTAGTAGTTGCGCGCCGCTCAGCAGTTACGAGCTTGCAGTAGTGGTACGGCTCCTCCTGCCGCTCCAGTACCAGCTCCTGCTTTGGATTCGTTTGGGGAGGTATTAGAGAAGAGTCTCGAGGAAAGAAAGGTTATAGCGTTAGAGGCCATCGCCAGAGCTGCTCGGCTCTGGGTCGTAAGTGTGATCAAATCAACAGATACAATACAACTACTAACTCAATATTTAGCAGCTCATTCAACAAGCTGAAGACGATGAAGAGGAGGATGAGGATAATTGAGAAGGGGCATAAAGCTTAATGCCGCTTTGAATAGAATAGAAATGCAATCTGCTGGTCCGCTGCGGGCTCGCTGCGGCGACTGTATCTTCCCTGTCACTCGCAAAAATCAAGAAATTCAAGCTGAGGTACCTAGGCCAATGTACTGCGGGTCAGCGCGAATATGGCTCTAACCTAATTTGGCACCTGCGTGGTGATTTTGGGGGTTTTGCAACAGTGACCCCTATCGCCTGCCGTAGGTTAGCCCGGCTGGCAGGCATAGGTGGCGCTACTGAACCGTTCGGTAGTGGTAGCACCTACCCCTTTGATCCCTTTGTCGGGACGCACAACATCCGAACTTTGCTGTAGAGGACACGCGCATCGCAAATGAAGCCAAGACTTTGAACGATATTCGGATTGTTCTATCTGCTCTCACCGGCTTCAACTCCACGGCTTCAACCACTATCGGGGCTCCCCCCTCTTTACCGACCGGGCTTCTAATGCCAGGCTCATCATCGTCCGCATTGCCGGAAGTGTATATGACAGGCAGTGGATATGTTTCAAGCTACATTTGAGCTGTTAGCAACCGACATCGCTGCATATCTTAATAGCATCTAGTCTTACAATGTCTGTCCGCAATGGCGCCTCTGGTGATCGGTTGGCCGAATGGTATATATAGACTTTGTTGTCTTTCTTCATGAGCGTCCATACCTCATATCCACAAATACTCTCGAGTTCATGCAGTTTCTTGATAGCAGTTCTGCGCCTTCTGTATCCCTTTCGTCTTGCGCGTTCCGCGCGTGTTCGCGGAGAGAGAGCTCGAGCTACACTTGACAGGATGGCGCTCTCCATTGTGAGCGTTTATGGGTAATGGTAAGTCAAATAACGTCTCTCGAGGAACAAAAAGGAGCTGTTTCCAGTAACTCCCAATATTATTCAATGGAAAACTGTTGAACTTAAAGCCGAAAGACTTGCGAGCGTCGCAAGGCAAGGCGATTGACCTCGACTAGCCTTGTCAGCCAAGAACGGCCCCCATGTCGCTGACAACCTGGAGATGCTGGCTCCCGGATCCCGTAAATACGCTAACGCAGGAACAGTTGCAGGAATCTAAGCACAAGAGAAGGTCTAAGCTATCACAAGCAGTTTTTGTTTCAACAAGTAGGTTTTTACTCCGAGTTAGGCCACATATACTTTGGAAGAACCTTCCAGAAGATTGGCATCACGCTCCAACTATAAATATATGGTCCCATCACCTCCCTCCTTCTGCCTTGGAATGTCTCAGTCGCAAAACGATTCGTGATGAGGTCAGAGGTCCCGCCAACTCCAATATTACATGGAGCTTGACTAGCCTGCTACAGTTGTGAGCATAAATAGCTTCCTCTTTTACATCACAATTCAGAATTGTAAACGTGCCCCACATGGTTTCATTCTACTGATCTGTGCACCATATACTCCGTACATCTATGATAGGTTCCGGTGACCTGCGGAATAAAATTTTGCCGTTATCCAACAATGGCGAGTACTGCTGACGTGGCATGCTTACCGAGAATTCCATATTCATCATCGCCGTTAGGTTCATTCAACATCGCTTTCGTCCCCGTTTTGCGCGTTAGTTACTAAAGACATAATCAAGCCCCTTAACGATCACGTGAAGCCATCACGCAGCCTAACACAACCCCTTTATCGCCCACTGATGACCGCGACCGAGGACTCGATATCTCGAGCAGCCCATCACAACGTGCTATCACACGGGGCACTAATCACCATGGAAGACCTCAGAGATGCTGCGAGTATAGGCAAATTGGCGTCGACGTACCGGAACCAGGGCCGGTGGGAGGAGGCAGAGAAGCTTGAGGTGCAGGTGATGGAGATGAGTAAGACGAAGCTTGGGGCAGACCATCCTAATACGCTGACGAGCATGAACAATCTTGCGTTGACGTACCAGAACCAGGGTCGGTGGGAGGAGGCCGAGAAGCTTCAGACGCAGGTGATGGAGATGAGCAAGACGAAGCTTGGGGCAGACCATCCTGATACGCTGATAAGCATGAACAATCTTGCGTTGACGTACCAGAACCAGGGTCGGTGGGAGGAGGCAGAGAAGCTTCAGGTGCAAGTAATGGAAACTTTTAAGACGAAGCTTGGGGCGGATCACCCCTCTACGCTAACCAGCATGAACAATCTTGCGTCAACATACCAGAACCAGCGCTGCCCATAGATCAAATGCAATCAAACAAACTCCCAAACAAATCAATCAAATAGGCTAGAAAGCTGTTTCAAATCAAACAAACAGAAAATCCTGGATTTGAAATGCCATTTGATATATTTGACATCCAGTATAAGAAGGAAATCTGTGCTTATGGCCTACTCGGGACCTACTACTGTGCTTAAGCGGTTCGAGTAGCCCGACCAATCAGAGTCAGTTATTGTCTAGAAGCTCTGTTAGTGAGCTACCTCCTATCATCCATTTAAAGCCACTCTTAAAAAGTAGTTTCCTAACTGCTCTCCTGGTTCCCCCTTAATTGACCAGAACGGCGCGTTTTGGGATTTTGTTTATTTCTCTCGACGCGTGTCGAAATTTGGTCTTATAAACGCCTAAACTAACTGTATCGATAAGGATAAGAGGAGTTGGTCTGAGATAAAAGGCAGAGACTACTCGGACACAGATAGCAATCAATCATGTTCTTGCCCACCTTTATTATTGAGTTACTGAATTGTTTTTGATGTCATTATGATGAGATTTATTTGATCAATTGGAATATTTGATTTATTTTCTAGCCAGCCGCTTGATTGCAGCTCTGGCCCTCTTTTTGTCTGTTTTGTTTTGCGAGTCTTGTCCACCCTCGCTCTGCTACGCATCCCGCCTGTGACGGGAGCGTCTAGAGTGCTGGACCCAGAGTGGGGTCGATACGTAACTAGGACGCACGGGGCAGGCCACAGGGACTACCAACGCGTGTGCGCGTCTACGCGCCTGCCCGCTTTCTCTTTCCTCTTCATCGTAGTATTCTCGCAATACAGTGGCATTACCTCTTGAGTTGATCTCATCTGGCCCGTGACACCGCCTACCCTACTGCATCCGTCACTTCGGGTGGTGGTGTCCCTCTTGTCCCCCTGCCCAACACATTATATCTAAGTTAAGTACTATATAATGCATTAATAATGCATTATATAGCACTTAACTTAGACCTTGCTCCACAGCCCCACTATTTCTGAGCCAATCAATACCCCAGAAGCACGGTCTGGCTTGGCATAAGAAACATGGCCGAAGTAGGAAATAAGTGGACCATGGTCTACCTCAGATACCCCCCCCATGGTTCAGGTCATCAAAATCCACGTGTGTGGGCGTGCGCGTCATCTTATGGATACGCAAATTCCCCCTTTACCTAAATTGGGTGTGGCTCGAGGAATCCTGGCATTGGCGAGGAGACGCCAATCTCCCGGCCCGGCCGTGCCGTGCCATGCAACACTAACGTTTTTGGCGGCGGGTCCTTCGCTTCAAATTCAACCCTGCTCTACAATCCCTCCCAGTTAAGACTCTTGCTACAACCTTGACCACTTGCCCTTTATTTTTTTATTTTTTTTCGTACCCAAGGGACCCCTATTATTTGACCGGGAGCGGGATTCTAGTACTAATTGGGCGGTGGCATCACTCGCTCATGCATCCTCTCGTTGGCCTGGATATCCACTGCCGATTTTCCGCGTCTGACAAATGGACGCAGTCTTCCTGCGGTTGTTTTCGTAGGCCATTTGATAGCAGCAGCAGCAGCGCAGCTGCTTCTCTACTTCCTCCCAGTTTCTATTGAATTCGGGGTAAGATTTCGATAAATTCTGTTCAGCTCGGTCCGAGACAGATACGACGACGTTCGTCTCCTCGGGTTCGTAGCATTTAGTCGCTGGTTTCTTCTAGAGGCGGCCCTCGACCTTTTGCTTCAAAGACCTGTTCCAGAGCGCACCAGGCGCCAGCACAAGATCTTGCTCGAGTTCTGGATTGTATGTACATAAGCTTCGTTACTCTTCCTCCTTCGTTCAAAAGTAACTTCCATTCGATCGAGTAGTGAATGCATGTCGGCGGGAATTCGTCATATGCCAGATCTTTGTCCCAGTTGCTGAACTGGACATTTGACTAAAACTGGATATTTGACTAAAACTGGAGCCCGAGCTTGATTATCGAACCCCCAGGCTTGGGAGCCGCAGCAGTTTTAGTCAAACATCCCTGTTTTAGTCAAACATCCCTGTTTTAGTCAAACATCCTGGTTTTAGTCAAATAACGTATAACATCAGTGAGTGGATCAAATCAGTGAGCGGATCAAAAATCTCAAAATGGCGGTGCAGTTAACGCTTACATCTCCGGGCTGGACCCCAATGGCGCTGTCGTTTTTGTTGCTTCCAATGGGTCTTTAATTTATCCTTCCTCAGGTGGCTCTATAGTCCCTGTTCAGGTTACCCAGAATATTGCCATTCCCATGGCTTTGTCTGGTCATACACTTGAGCTCACCCTGCCAATCTCTATGAGCTCCGGACGCATCTATTTTCCCGAGGGTGCAATGTCGTTTTACATGATGAGTATTGGCACAGGGGATTGCTTGGTTCAGCCGTCCACATGATTCTGCACGATCAATCCACGGTTGGTCCCCAACAAGGTGCCTTCGATCGACATGTCAATTCATCATATCGAGTCTCAGTATCAAAGCCCAGTTGTGTCAATCTGGTGTATACGCGGAGGTTAGCCAATGGTCACACTTTGTCAGAACGGCCAAGTCTCGTTAAATGTCCGATTTAGTCAAAGCCCAGGAATCAAAGCTCCAGTTTTAATCAAACATCCAGTTTTGGTCAAGTATCTAGTTTTAGGAAACTCAAGATTCACTGCTACCGTCCGGTCCGTACAGGTACGGTTGTTTCGTTTGATGATTCGCTCTCAATGGTGACAGAGATTAAGCATAATTATAATCCAGGCGGTTGTGGTCATGGTATTCAATGCGTTTATGTAGCTTGCGGCATCCGCGCCAAAACAGGTCAGATGCCTCCCGGCTTTGGCCGCCTCGTTCCTCTGAGCCACGGGGCGGCCAAGATGATACTCAAGGCCTTAGAAATGCGCACCAGAGGAGGACATAAACGGCTATTGATGAGTGTACTAATAGTACTTCACTCAATTTCTTTGCTGCTCGTCCAGTCACTCTTATTTATCTAATCTATCCTTTCATCTCGCTCAGATGCGTCCATTTTCTTTTATTGACGGTCTTCTAAGCGTAGCAATTTGTTGTCCCGCTCTACCATTTGCCAAAGGCACGCTAACCCCAGAGGGGTTTACCAAAATCCAACCAGGAGGTATCGATGCTCTCAAGATCACAGAAGAAAATACCCTCAACAGTAGCACTGGCACTATTACTCGGTAGGACCTAGTTGGTGCCACTCTGCCTCTCAAGTTCGTAAATAACTACCCATGAGTCACACCAGCTTCCACGGGCCACTTAGCGGCAGAAACGTGATCCCTGGCGCGCACGCGTCCAGCGGGGGCACGATCAACTTCAATTTTGGCGACCATGCCCCGCAGCAGTCTATCCGACCCTTCTCGATCGTCCCTTTCCCGCCAGATCCCAAGTTCGTTGAGCGGACGGGAATCTTGCTCTGGCTGCGAGATTATACCGCACAACCAGGCAGCCGCGCTGCGCTCGTCGGGCTCGGCGGCATCGGGTAGGCCGCGTGCCCCATGGCCCGAAGACTTTGCTGACAGACCAAGGAAATCACAGGTCGCGATTCATTACGCGCACGAAGTCCGACATGCGTCACCGGATACCTGGGTTTTCTGGGTGCATGCGAGCTCCAGGGCCCGTTTCGAGGAGGCGTACCGAAACATCGCCGATAAACTGCAGCTTCCGGGACGAGACGATCCGAAGCGCAGCGTGCTGCAGCTGGTGCATGCCTGGCTGTGCGACGAAGAGAATGGACCATGGATGATGGTGCTCGACAATGCCGATTCCGTTGACGTGTTCTTTCCAGGCGCCCATGGCTCACACGACCAGCCACTAGCGTCATTCCTACCAAAGACCGGCCGCGGATCGATCATCATTACATCTCGCAACACGGATGCAGCGGAGAGGCTGGCCGGTCTGGATGCCATCTACAATGTGCCGATGATGGAGAAAAGCCAAGCCCTGCAGCTTCTCCGGAACAGGCTTGGGGAGTACGCCGAGGATGATGCGATAATAACAGATCTAGTTGATGATCTAAACTACATGCCGCTTGCAATAACCCAGGCTGCCGCTTACATTAAGCGAAGGAGGCCCCGCATGTCGGTATCGGCTTACGTGGACGAGTTCCGGAGAAGCCATAAGAAGAAGGCGAGCCTCCTCAACAGAGACGGCGGCGACCTCCGTCGAGATGAGAGCGCCTCTAACTCGATCGTCACTACATGGCAGATCACCTTTGAACAGATCCGTCGCGACCGACCATCTGCCGCCAACCTGCTATCCTTTATGAGTTTCTTTAATCCTCAGGGAATCCCTGAGTCCGCCCTCCAAACCTACATACGTAAGGACGGGGAAGACGGTGAGGAGGACCTTGGTGAAGACTTTGATGAAGACCTCGAGGTCCTCTGCGGATACTCATTAGTTGCTATAACGGCCGAGTTAGATGTATTCGAGATGCATGCCTTAGTACAATTCTGCACTCACGTGTGGCTATCCTCATTTGGCGATATGCAGCACTGGGAGCGGGAGTTTCTGAGGGTGATGTCAGACAAGTATCCATCAGGAGAGTATGAAAACTGGAGGGAATGTCAGAGATTGGATCCGCATATTGAGGCGATTGTGAAAGGCGAGCTAGGGGATAGAGGAGACATTTTAAGACGGGCCAGGCTGCTTACTAACGCAGGATGGTATCGATGGATGAAGGGGATGTATGAGGAGGCCGGAGAGATGAATCAACATGCTCTGGAGACAAGGGAGAGGGTACTTGGCAGAGAGCACCCAGACACGCTCACAAGCGTCCACATTCTTGCGTTAGTACTGCAAGACCAGGGAAAGTACGAGGAGGCAGAGCAGATGAACCGACGAGCTCTGGATGCTCGGGAGAAGGTGCTCGGCAGAGAGCATCCAGACACGCTCGCGAGCGTCTACAACCTTGCGTACCTCTTCCACAGACAGACCCGCTTCTCAGAGGCGGCTAATCTGTATGAGAGGGCCCGTAGCGGTTATGTGAAAGTTCTTGGATCCGATCACCCTACTACAAGAGCTTGTGTGGCACATTACTGTTCTTTGAGGGAGGACATGGCGATGCAAAAACAGTAATATATACGATATGAAGGTACATATCTATCAAGAGCGAACTAGTACCAGGAATACGGAGCATCAAACAGGTATCAGCTATGGGGTGCAAGCCGGGACATATGGTTTAAAAGCTGAGAGGTCTGGATAGCCCCACTTCATTCCTGCCACTAATGGTGTTAGAGGGACCAGGAGGTCGCATGCATGTTCAAGCGGTGTCCCCACCAAAGCTCTTATCGCCTTATTAGGTTCCGCTAGTAGCACCTCCATAGTCAGACCAGCAGGCGCCGCAGCTCCTGAAGCTTGGCGTCCCGGTCCCAAACTGCGTGAACCTCTACAGTGACGTGCTTTCTCCGTCATCGCCAAGCCAAACCGTTGCTGTGTGCTGAAGCTACCACTGTCGTCGCAAATTATCGGTCTCATCCCTCGACAGGACAACGGCGTAAGACTACAGCGCAAAGACTAGTATGTTATAGCACGACGGCCACCGGTCTCTAGGTCATACCCTTAGCTATCAATCCGGAGGCGTGGATTATAATGTATAAATCAATTACAGAATGTAACTGCGATAACACATCAGGTCAAATGTAATTGACTAATCGCTTATCACGCGTGTAATTGGAACTATAGCCTTAAAACCCTTACAGTAAGTAGCCCGCACCTAGGGCTTAAAGCCCTAGTCAGCTACTGATGCATCGGATAGGGAAGGTGCATTGTGATGTGAATAGAAGCTCTTGATTTCTAGCTATTTGAAGGGCCTGAAGCAGGCCTTATATACATGAAGGAAAGACGGTCTCATGACCTAAGTCAGGGATCCGAGCCTCTAGGGGCTCGAGCCTGTGGCCTGAGAACACAAAGCAAACATAATCCTAGAATCTGATGATAGTTGTGACAGCTACTAACACCCGCCCGTTGCCACGATTCTATCTACCTGTTCCGTAATGTCGATAATTGGAAAGCTAGAACGATTGCCCAGTGAGTCAAAGGAGCCACCGTCGAACGGGGCGAATGGGAGGTAATATATGGAGTTGGAAATCTCAAGGGGTGTCACGACAATCCAACTTTCTAAGGTGCTAAACACCACGCCAAGGTAGTCAGCGCTCTCCCAGTTGTCTCTGCTCCGAAAGACCGTGACAGCTCCGTTGCCGCCTAGAAAATCTTCCGCACAAAGAATGATCTGCTGACTCGGATAACGGGTAGGTGTGATGATAGCGTCGCATCCAATAAAAGTATAGTTTGACGGCATGTTCGATATCTTAATAGCAGTGGGATGTGGCGAAGAAGACTTTGCGTTGAACGTGACAAAAGTGCCTTGCTGAATATCAGCAATAACTAGTTTGTTATGTAGGGGCAACGATATTATGCCGCCGTAGAGGTAAGGGTTTGCCGTCGCATTCTTCGCCGTGGTATTTGAGAGATAGAAGGGAGTAACAGAGCCATTGGCCCAGACCTTGGCAATAGCTTCGCCGCCGAAAGTGGTGGGTGTGTAGCTATTCCCTTCACTGTCCTCAGCCATATCTTGAAACCCTGCAGCAACATGACCAAACTTGCTTTGATATTCCTGCTGGACAGGGGCGAGGTCTGCGATGAATACCACCTCCATCTTTCTCGGATCCCACTTGATAATTTTGTTAGGTCCCGAGAGATTTTCGCCGTTGGTTTGGAACCCAAGACCACTGTTCGCAGAGAAGAACATGGCTCCGCTGCTGGCGTCAAAGTCAATGCCAGATATATGGTAAGGTTGAGTATTGGTGATGCCGGGGAAGGCGAGAATCTGGTAGTCTGTCGTGTAAGGATCGTAGACCAAAACGGAGGCATTGAAGTCTGCACTATGCGAGCGATAAGTAACAGTCCTAGTGCCTCGGGAAGATAACTAGCTACCTACCCAGCGTAGAGCTTGCAGCCTATAGGGTCCCAAGCTGCATTCTCAGGATATAGTTGAAAGTTGTCAATGATGAAAGTGTCATTCACGGGGGGACAATGCCGTCCTTTGGCATCGTGCTGGTGCCGGTCTGCAACTGCTGCGTTACCTAAGGCACACAGCGCAAGACCCTGAACAAAGACAAAAAGTTGAATGTGACGCATCATCGTGGTTTTGAAGGTAGATTAACGACCGATAGACAAAATATTAACGAGGAGCTGTGTGCATGAGCTCTCAATAGTCGACTCAAGATGAATGCTGCTCTGAGGGTATTGGCGTGAATATGTATATACACGATAGCCAAGGGGGCTGGTCAGCCTTCCGGGGTCAATGTTGCAGACCTTAACAATAGGAGAGATAGATTATTAATTTCGAGTGCCGAGATCCGGTCAAACCGTAGACGCGCAACTCTAACCGCAGCCTACCCGTGAAATTTTAAATTCGCGGGTGCCGCGAGCCTATGGGCTCCCACCGAGCCGCGCGGCCTGACTAAGCAAAGAAACAGCACTATGTTGTAAAAACAGTCTTGATATTACTGCAGCTTAACTGTAAATTAATGGTCTGAAAAATCCAATAACATCGCACATCTGCGGGGCGGGAGGGCAAGGATATTCTAGCGCCCCGCCGCCACTTTGTCTGTCGACCGAACGACGTCACTCGCGCGCGGGAGACAAGTTAGTAAAGCGTGCATCACACCTTCGCCCCCCCCTGGAGGATCTAAACGATATGTCTTGTGCGAAAAATTCATAAAGTTTGGCTGGACTGATAAGGGTACGGTCACCTGGTGTGGCCTATCGACTCGGGCGAGTTCCTCCACAATTATGAAAAGGTCTACATCTTCGTGGAATATGATGTCTCCAAGCCTACAACATTCCTGCCTGCCTCTTCGAACTGAACTCGATCCCATTCACATCTAACAATTCCATTCTCGCCCAATGCCTTTCCCATACAAGACCGTCCTTATCACCGGTGCAACATCGGGCATCGGCCGAGCCCTAGCCGAGCGCATGATCAACAGCGGCGTTTTCGTCATCGCCATCGGTCGTCGTAAGGACCGGCTGGATGAGTTCGTTGCCAAGCATGGCTCCGCGAAGGTCGCCGGCGAGGCCTTTGATGTGGCAGATCTAGACGGCCTGGGCACCTGGGCGAAGAAGTACGTTCACCCGACTCTCCTCTCACACCTTATTCGTTTCTTTGCATAAGTCGAGAGGTTCTGATGGCAGAAAGAATCACCACCACGTACCCCAAGCTCGATTGTATCGTTCTCAATGCCGGCATGCAACGCAGTGTGGATTTCACCAAGCCCTCCCTCATCTCCCTCCCTGGCATCAATGACGAGGTGGCCACTAACTACCTCTCCCCTTTCCATACTATCGCCCACTTCCTTCCTCATCTGATCTCTCTCGGACCTAACAACCCAGCTGGCATCGTCCTTGTATCCTCGGGTCTAGCCGTCGTGCCCTTACCACGTTGCCCGAACTACAGCGCCACCAAAACCGCGCTACACAGCTTGTCCTGGACATTACGCAGCCAGCTCTCCTCACCCGGCTCGCCCTCTACACACCATGTGCGAGTCGTGGAGATCATACCACCAGCCGTGCAAACAGAGCTGCATGCGCAGCAAGAAAGGGATATGCGCGCATTTGGGGAACCGCTGGACAAGTACGCGGATGAGACGTGGGCAAAGCTCACAGGGGCTCGAGAAAAGGACGAAATAATGTCCCAGACTCATGTGGAGAGCGGTCTTCATAGACTAGAGGATGAGAAAAGAAAGATGTTTGAGGCTATGGCGAAGGCTATGGCAGGTATATAACCGTGACATTGTGGGAACTTGATGGATTGACGACCAAGGTTGTTCATACATGCAGCTCCCGAGCGTTTACCAGTCAAGTCCGCATGCGGTCGTGTCAGTCATTCTTTAATCCACAGGAGAAATAGTTGTGGTCCTCATTAGAATGTTGACACCGCAAGCAAAGTTTCATCGGCAAGTGGGTGAAGGTTTACTAGATGCATTCAGATAGCCCCTATCTCCTTATTAAAGCCCACTTTCCGGTATTAAAATACTTGGAGCTCGGGTTGTGCCATGTACAGGAGTGTTTGTGTTGGTCTCTCAGGCCACCGTTAATCTATGCCAGTTGCGTCACTATTGTCATTGTCAGCCCACCGCTCCTTTGCTACCTGATAGCCCTTTGCAAAGTGCCAAGCCTTGTTGTCAGGGGCCGATCTGAGCGGAAGGAAAGTTTGGTTAGTTCCTTGTAAAGTCATATGCATTGCCACATTTCTTTGTCACTACCGACACTAATCATTAGCCGTGGGGGCGTGGGCCCGGAGTCGTATATCCCAGTGTCATTTATGTCAAGTTATGGCACAGGCAAATATGGCATTTAATCATGCTTGAAGAGGAAACTTAATGAATCACAGAATCGAGACATCCGCAGTGAGCAGTCCAGGTGATCCTACAGTCTTCAATCGACGCCATCTATCGCATATCTTCTATAGTCGCTTGAGTTCATTAGCTAATACCCCAACTCCGGACTCATCTGCAGCATCCAGAGGTCGTCTGCTCACAGGATTCATCGGCTCCCAAAAGGCAACGCCGTCTTTGGATGGAAGCTCGGCAAAGGCTTTCTTGCAGATCTCCACCACGTCGGCACTCTGATCTAGCCAAACGGTGTCAGCGATATAGCGGAGTCTGAATTGGCTGGTTGCCAAGCACGGAGAGTGAGATCTCAGTTGAGTTGGACCCACAGGTGGAGGATCCAACGGCTCCAACAATTGGAAGCAGTTGGTTGATTACGCACTCTGTCGCGGCCCCGCGGAACAAGGGTGGTAGCGCCAACTTCAATATCATCACTTAAGGTGGGAGTGAGCTGAGCACAAGCCATTAGCTTCCGGGTGGGTGGTGGTGGGAAGGAACATGGGTCTTACGCTGACTAGCCACCTCATCACCACTTCGTACTTGTCAATTGGCCATATGTACGCGTTTCGTTTGTACACCTTGGGAAGCGGTCGTGTCTTAAAGAATAATCTCGTAACGATGGCAGGAAAGCCTGTGGAATCAATCAGAACCACTTTCAAGAACCAGAATTTCGTCAATGTTACCTGGGCCAGCACGCACCCCGAGCGGCCCAGAACAGGTCCGAGTTCTCGAACTCGTCGCAGTGCTTGACCTCCCCATCGGCCGTGACTACATCGAGGCCGACGAGGTACTCGCAGGTATAGCCATAAGACTACCAGAGAGAGAGAGAGAGAGAGAGAGATGTATTTAACGCCAAAGGGAGCGCGAGGCGCTCCAGCCTCCCAGAGACTATCCAGCTATTCCAGCTATCAGTATATATAATGCAGCTGCGCTTTCAGAGAGGCTGGTTCAGCAGCAGCCTACATTCCTCCACCCCAACTGTGCTATAGTCCTCTAAATGCCTTTAAACACGGGATATCTTGCACATCGAGCCTCCCTACTGGAAAACCCGGCTAGCCGGGTGAAAAAACCAATAGGTATAAACGGCAGAATATCTCGTATATTTCCCTCCTTCATTTGATGGATCTATAACCCCTAGCCTGTATTCACATCTAGAGAGCCCTTCTTAATCCCGGGTCCCTAATCCCGCGGTGTTGCAGTTCGCCTTGAGGTTTCCCGTTGTCAACTTCGGAGCACTCTCGTAGACTATCAATAGGGGGTCTAGCTTGGCGTAAGCCAAGGGCTAGGTCGCCATCGAAGATCGTTCGCATGCAGTGTGAGAAATAGGCGGTTCAGTCCAGTCCAGACACCCTGGACTGGACCGCCTATGGAACAGGAAGCACTGGACTGGACCGCCCAGCAGTCCAGAGGCCTTGGACTAGACCGCCTGCCTTAAATGGACTGGTACCAAGGTCAGACTAAAACTGGGTATGGCGATGAAGTTTCGGTGTTGTTGTGCCTAGGTATGCTTGAGCAGCTGCCTGCGCAGCCAGCCTGCCATACGGCCAACTTGTTACTCTGCAATGTCTGCTTTAGGATAGATTTCGAAGGTATGTAGGCTGGTCAAATAATCATATTTTCCACCAAACTCAACCAATCAGATTGCACTATTTACTCACCTAACAATATGGGCCTTAAATGGACGGTCCAGGCGGTCCTATGACCTTGGACTGGACCACCTGGTCCAGAAATTTTGCTGGACTGGACTGGACTGAATAGGTGGTCCAGTCCAAGAACCCATTATGGACCGTCTATTTCCCACACTGTTCGTATGGTCGCGGTCAGCGCGCCATATGAGCCCGTAGGGTCCGCTAGGCTCTACAGCGTACGGGCACGGCATTGTTCGAGGTTGTCTACAGCTGCCAACGCCTTCTCAGGCCCTCCAAAGAGAGCCCCGTTGGTGTGCATTGCAGTATTGTCAGATTGTAGCCATAGTCGTGGTCGTGGTCGTGAGGCAAAAGGCCTGGCTGACCGACTGTTAGGGTCGTGGTATTCGCTTGGCTGATTTGTAGGTGCTAGGTTTATGACAGGCCCCCCTGTTGTACCAGCGCACTAACAGCTCATGCCAAGGAAAGGTTTTTCGAGGGGAAGATGCATAAGACTACCAGGAACATCAGCAAGAAAAATCAGGTTTCCATTGGGGGTGATTCTCACCCGGGCGTTGACCCCCATCCCGCCCTGGACCACAAATCCGCCCAGTCCGACTCCAGAGCAGTAGCCTGAAGGCGTAAACCTCTTATTCGACTCCAAGAACAGCGCCAGTTCGATGCTCGTGGTGCTCGGGGAAGCGTGGACAATCCTGGTGGTCTCCTCGCAGCATTTTCTCGATACCGGAAAGAGGCCATCATGAAGCTCAAAGACAGTATTATCAGCCGCTGGAATACGGGCACGCAACCTATGCGTATTCTCTCAGAATTGCAGACCCACTCTGACCCTGACGTCCAAGCTACTACCCGGCACGACCTGCGTAACCTCCTCAATCGACATCGTCGTGAGCAACTTGCCGGCCGCACACCACTTCAATGGCTGTATGATCAGCTGAGATTGGAGGACTTTATTTTCCACGATCTAAGGGATGAGAAAAACCACATTTTATGTCTCTTCATCGCCCCAAAGTCCGGGATTTCTCTTCTTCAGCAACATCCCGATGTCCTGTTATGTGACTCCACTTACAAGACCAACCTGTTTGGGATGCCGCTGTTCAACCTTTGCGGTACAACAGCTAATAAGAAGACCTTCCAAATTGCAACTGCATTCCTCAACGGCGAAGCTGAACCCCAATTCAGCTGGGCTATAAGCCACTTCGTTACACTGCTAAAAACGGCAAAGATTGACTCCCCCCGCATCATTATAACAGATCGGGAGCTAGCCCTGATGAAAGCCTTACAAGGGAACCCCGAGTTAGACGCTGTGCCACACATTTTATGCCGGTGGCATGTCAACATGAATGTACTAGCCAAATGCAAGCAACACTTCCCTAAGGCAACACGTCAGGGCAACGCCACTATACGAAACCCTGTTTTTCAGGACTTCCTGGACCAGTGGAACCAGCTCATTAACAGCAGCACTGAAGCCGACTTTCAGAGGACCTTGGTCGAGATAGGAGGCGAGAGGATGCTAACCACATCCGACTTCTCTAACTTAAGCTATAGCTCTATAGTTTATACTATAATCCTAAGCGTAGGCTATAGACCTTAGTATAGGCAGCAGGCAATAGTGCAACCTTTAGTATATAAGTAGCTAGTATCTATCTCACTAAATGCACTTTATGCTAGCATAATCCTTCACCTTGCCGGACATATTTGAATTCCGCCGTCTGTATTAGAGAAGTGGCATAGATGATAGTATTATATAAGGAGCCATAGGAAACGGTGTTATACGATTACGCATGAATTGTTAGAGCAGTGTTACAGGTCTATTACAGGGTCAGCAGGTCTAGTATCATAGCCTCGCCTCTTTAGCTATAAGAAGGAGGAGAGTAAGAATAACCATAATAAGAAAGAGATAGAAGATAATCATTCTGATTACTATTAGATTATAAGTTACTTAATAAGAGTGCACTATCTGACAATATGCTGCCTTAACTTTTAATATTTAATTATAATTTTATCTTCAAAATTTATTATTAATACCCTTACTCAATTACAGACTAGAATATTATCCGATAATCTACCCTTCGAATCATCTAGCTTCGACATCATTTTCTACACCACTCATCCAAAGAAGGCCAAACTAGGCCCATCTAATAAACGAAAGACATCTAACGTACATGATAAGCGAATTTCCCAGACAAGCGAGTGTCTCACTCAGATTTTGTTGAATAGTGGCAAAAGGAAGCTCATGGAAGTAGCTTGAAAGGCTGATAAATATTGTCATCAAAGATGACAGTTGCCACCTATTGCCACAGGCTTAGCAAGCAGCTTCCAGTTGATTCCACATAGCACAGAAAAGGCATATAGAGCTTGCTCGGAAACCTGAAGCAGCAAGGAACAACATGAATACACATTTTTTCACCCTGATATCTGACACGAAGTCGAGTGGATATCAGCTGACTTCTAGTTAAAGCGATCTAGATAAAATTAGATAGAATTAAGTAAGTCTATCCCTTTGACTGTGCTAAGGCTACACTTACGCTAGTAGCAGGGATTTAAACCAACGAAAAGGAGAGGAAGACGAGGTGCAAGAGGTCCTACCTAGTTTATGAGGCGCTAGAAGTCACGACTGTTAGAGATCTTCATTGAAATACATAACCCTCCGCATAGCCACCTAGCCTTTTGAAGTCAACCAGCGTACCGCTGATCTTCGGGGCCTCTATGGGGACTATGGGTCAAGTGTAGCCTTACTACAGTCAAAGGGATATATTTTACTAGTTTAGACTGCCTAGTTTAAACTGGGTTATAATATGTAACTAGCTATAAATTTAACTTATTTAACTTATTTAACCTATTTAAATTGAATTTAACACTTAATTTGGAAAACGATTTAAAATTCACCATCTAAAACCCTCCATCAAGCACAATTACTTCTGCCTCTGTTAAGCCAATGTTTTCCACGTCAAGTTTGTCACCGGAGTACGTGCCTTCAATGAAGGCACCGTCTCCTTCCGATAGCTCAGCATATGTACTACCATTAACATTGAGCCTGATCTTCGCCTCGCCATCCTTGGTCATGGGGAAGTGCACATAAACCTTTCTCATGTCCTCTCTGGTAACACAACCACCCATGTCCCAGTCAAACTTTCTCTGTGGTGCGATAATCCCAGCTCCCATGACGAAGTCGGCGTGGATAGGAATTGTGCCAGGATCCGCTGGCTTAGCATCGTTTTCTTGCTGAGCTGTCGCATTTATGCCTGCCTTGAGTGGACTGATAATCTTGAGAAAAGCTCGTTTCTTTTTATCCTCATCAAAGCTGAGAGTATGGTATCTCGGACTCAGTCCCTTTTTCCAAGGTCTGACCCATATCTGAAGCAAATGGACTGGTTCGGACTCGTGCTCATTCAGCTCAGAGTGAGCGATGCCGGTCCCCGCGGTCGTGAATTGAACATCATTGCGATGCATGCGATAGAATTTATCTGATCGGTCTCCATCCTTTCGCGCTTGGGACTCGGTAAGCATGGAATCCCGGTGTGTCAGCTCGCCAGAGAGAACATAGGTGAATATTTCAAAGTCTCTGTGATGGTGGTTAGGAAAACCAGATAGTGGCTGGACACGGTCCTCGCCCAATGCCGTCAATGAACCGAAAGGAATGGACGGCGGAGATGTCCGATCTGAAGCGAAGCTTTGATAGGTGCTTAGCCAGCCAAGTTCATTATGGCTTCTAGTATGAGACCGCTGAAGAGTGATCGTGGCTTGTGGCAGGGAAGTAGCAGATTTGCGAGGCATTTCTGCTGGCAGAATCGAAATAGCTAACAGGCTGTCAGAGGACGTAGGCTCACTCAACTATGATCGTGCTGATTTTACCTGCTATGAATGGAGTGTGTGCTTTTTGAAAACACAGAGGAGAGTAGATATCAAGGGAGGCAAAACCACACCCGACATAAGTGGGCGTATCAGATAAATCAATAGTGTATTACACAGCCATCGACCCTAGAAAACGAGGATGATAAAAGATTCGAGGCCATAATACAAAAATCTTCATATGGCGTAATATATAGTTATTTCGGATTGAAAACCTAACTTCACGAACAAGCGGCAAAAGCGGACGTATGAATGTGCCCCGTAATTTAGGCTTAGTGCTGATTAATCCCGCACAGGTATATCACATAAAAACCCCTCTAGCAATACAAGGCATTTACGAAGTTGGAGAAAGTACCCCGTCCATTACTCAAAGGCCCCACCAGCCGCTCTGCTTAAGTAAGTACCCGCGCGTGTAGGGCGCCCGCGTGTAGGTCTCTTGTTATCCTTTAGTTGTGTGCTCTAGACCTCCCTAGATTTCCTGATCTCGCGCGCGCCCTGTCCACGTAATGTTGAACAATGCTTTGTAAGGAGAGGGCGGCTGACCCGAACGCCCTTGTATCAACCGCCCATCGGGATCATCGGGATAGGTGGCCTTCCCTCATTTCGCGAGACCGACTTGAGTGCTAGTGCCGGTTCTGCGTGGCCCGCGGAGTCGGGCACTATGGCCGCCACTTCGATAACAGTAACTATCCTGACAAATGCCTTATTTTAGCAATGTCACGTACAAAGAAGTGATGATGTCTGTCGCTGTTAACATAATCGTCAAGTCGGGATGTGACATGGCTCTATTCAACTTGATTCAAGACCCACACCATTTAAGCCCAACGCGTATTAATCTTCAACAACTGGGCAATCAACGTCATTGATGATACTTTGAATTCTATATATCTACCTCAGTAGTGTAATGTTGGCTGTATTGATTGGCAACATTGGAATCCGCAGCACTAAAAGCATCACCTCCAATGGATGCGCAAGCCGCCCGCAAAGGCTTCAAACTTAAGCTGGTAGCTACTTAGTAGGCAAAGAATGCCCGCCCTAGACTCCCGTGCGGCACGGCTCCCGCGCGTTGTCTTGCCTTTTTCGGGACCATTTCCGTATTCATTGACGCAGCTGGTGACAGACTACCAGGAATACAGTCTCGAGTGAATGGATTATGCGTGAATGGGTCTGAAGACTCAACAGAACCTTGCATAGGCCCGGATCCGTACTGTGGTTCCGATCAAACCTAGATAGAGACTTCAAACCTAGATCAACCTCAACAACCTAGATCTTCGGCTTCCAACGGCATCATCGATCCGAGGGCATCCCGAGGGCCTCCGGATCAGCCGGATCCCTAGGGATAAATAGCTAGCTTTCCTCGCTGCTAGACAGATAGAAAAGACAACATCTTCCATCGTCAACAAGCTGTCTCATCCAATTCATCCTGTCTGATACAGACACGCCTGAACAGAAATCCATCGAACTCATCCATATCACATTTTTCTTACAGGCTGTGCATTCTCAGATACAGTACTCACCATGGCGACAATGACAGGTGTTTTGCGAGCTTTGCCTTTGCATTACCTTGCTCTTGCTTATTTCGTCGCAGTCTGCAACGCATCCTTTCTGTTTTCGGGTGGCACAGTGATTGCGTTTGACAGAGCTTCTGAAACTCTTCAGATCATTCGCAATGGCTCTGTTCTTGTTACGAACGACAAGATCGCTGCAGTATTCTCGGGCTCGGAGTTCAACGACACTCTCCCCCCGGAAACCCAGGTGGTTGACCTGACCGGGGACATCATCTCCACGGGCTTCATTGACACACATCGCCACAGTTGGCAGACGGCGTTCAAGACGATCGGATCGAACACAACTCTCGCAGAGTACGTCTACCGATACAGCCCGATCGCGCCAGGAATTGGCTTCACATTTACCGCAGAGGACGTCTACATTGGTCAGTTGGCTGGATTCTATGAGGCTCTTAATGCAGGCGTGACCACAATCGTGGACTATGCACATCACACCTGGTCTAATGCAACTGCCGAGGCGGGCTTGAAAGCCTCCATCGACAGTGGCGAAAGGGTATTTTGGTGCTATGGAATATTTGATTCGACCAATTTCACCTTCGCTGAGCGTATCGCGAACTTCAGAGACATCGCCATGAACGGTACATTCCACAACACGACCGCGTCACTTGGCATTGGTTACGACGGCTTCAACCCGGGCACCCCTGACCAGACAAGAGCTGTCGCTGCACTGGCCAAGTAAGACGCCATGATGGAATGCATTTCTAGCATTTGACTAATCTGTTACGTCAGGGAGTTCAATGTGTCTGTTGTAACAACACATGCGTCCTTAGGCCAATATGGATGTAAGGCCATCCATCATATTCGTCTTTTGCTGTAGCGACTGACATCGATAACACAGTCACCAACGCTCCCGAAGATGTCCAAGCCGTCGATCTCCTTAACACCTCTATCCCCGTCATTTTCGCTCACGCTAGCTATCTGACCACGACCAGTGCAGAGCTCCTTCGTCAGACGAATCAGTACATATCAATCACTCCCGAGTCTGAGATGCATTACGGCCATGACCATCCCGTCAGTCATCTAATTCAGGACCAGGCATCTATCGGAGTAGACACACACTTCACTTACTCCACTGATGTTCTTACCCAGGCAAGAATCTGGCTGCAGTCAGCACGTCAGACTTTTTACCGCCAAGTCCTTCAATACTGGGAGATCCCGGTGAACAATCCCATGTCAGCCAACCAAGCGTTTCTCATTGCCACCCGCTCAGGCGGCCTAGCGCTACGCCGGGATGATCTCGGAATCTTGGCTGAAGGGGCAAAAGCGGATCTGGTGGTCTGGAACGGCAATTCTCCCAGCCTTCTGGGGTGGGATGATCCTGTGGCTGCCATCATACTCCACGCCAACGTCGGGGATATCAAACACGTGATGGTCGACGGCAAGTTCAAGAAGCGGGATGGGAGGCTGACAGAGAAGACGTATCCTGCCATACAGAAGCGATTCCTGGAGAGCGCTAGAAGGATCCAAAAAATCTGGAACGAGACGCCTTTGCCCACACTGGAGGGTCAATCATTCAGTGGTTTTGACTACGCTCAAGCTCACACAGCGGACATTCTACGCGGGCAGCGTGACGGGTACGGAGAGCTGTATCTGTGACAGCTTTCCAAATGAAGGCCCCAAGAGTTAAGAAGCCCGATATGACACTGGTTTTCCAGTGGTAGATTCGCTTCTCCTGTATTATAGTTCTTTTACCTTTACTCAATATATTCTCAGATAATAGATCTGATAGATTCCTCCGTACATATCCGTGTTAGTACTGAGGAAGTGTTCAAAAGCTTCACTCTGTCAGAACGCCACAGCCAAAAGAGTATCCAATAATCATTGAGAATCTTTTGCTTAACGACGGTGGCACCTTTGAATCACTGGGCAATCGTTCTAACTTTCCTATTATTGACATTACGGAACAGGTAGATAGAATCGTGGCAACAGGCGGGTGTTAGTAGCTGTCACTATCATCAGATTCTAGGATCATATGTGCTTTTTTGCGCCCTCATAACAGGCCACAGGCTCGAGCCCCTAAAGGCTCGGATCCCTGACTTAGGTCACGAGACCGTCTTTTCCTTCATATATATAAGGCCTACTTTAAGCCCTTCAAATAGCGAGAAATCAAGAGCTTCTATTCACATCACAATGTACCCTTCCTATCCGATGCAACAGTAGCTGACTGGGGCTTTAAACCATAGGTGCGGGCTACTTACTGTGAGGGTCTTGAGCTATAGTTTTAATTACGTGCGTGATAAGCGATGAGTCAAATACATTTGATCTGTTATGTTATCGCAGTTACATTCCGTAATTAATTTATACATTATAATCCACGCCTCCGCATCGATAGCCAAGGGCATGGCATGGAGACCAGTGGCCGTCGTGCTGTAATATACCAATGTTTGTGTTATAGCCTTACGCCATTCTTCTGTCGAGGGATGAGACTGATAATTTGCGACGGCAGTGGTAGCTTCAGCACACAGCTACGGTCTGGCTTGGCGATTACAGAGAAAGCATGTCACTGTAGAGGTTCACGCAGTTTGGGACCGGGACGCCAAGCTTCAGGAGCTGCGGCGCCTGCTGGTCTGACTATGGAGGTGCTACTAGCGGAACCTAATAAGGCGATAAGAGCTTTGTTGGGCATTTTGCACTTTATCATGAAGGGCTCCAAGGACAAAAGCTGATTGATAGATTCGTTCAGCTGATGGAACCTACAGAGATCACTGGGGCCTATGGTTCAGGTACACAGGAGCTCAGACACATAATTGCCAGCAGTAATACATGGTTGGAGCATGGCATCCGTAATGACAGTAAGCGGAGCGTAAAGATCAAGCCGTGCAGTCAAGCCGTATAGCGGGTGATGCAGCGAGTCTGTGGCATAAGTGGGATATCCTTCTAGGATTCATTCAATCCTTCGACCCTTCCCACAAAAACTCCTGGTTTATATGCGGCATCAGCGACCGCAATGCTATCCCATAGTCACCCCTATTCGGCGTCCTTAACAAAGTATGGATATGAAACTTGGCTGGTTCGCTATTTTTCAAGAAAACCCCGGAATGGTGATCGAATTCAATAATCACAACAGGGCTCTGGATGCGATAGTAGAACGGATCCTCGTCATTGAATCCACCGATCCAACACCAATACGTCTCGTGGAACCACTCACGAATCTGCGCCAGCTGTATCTTTCGGGCTGTCTCTGGTAGATATAAGAGATACTCCTTGCAGATATCGGCCACAAGTTCCTGCTGCGAGGGTGACATGGAGCATACGAGGATGCCCTCGTAAGGGACAATGCGGTTGTCGCGGTAGGCACCGCATAGATGCCGCTGGTCATCGTGATTCCAGCGGCCCCAGGGCATTTGCGGGTCTTTCATAAGGCGGTAGATTTGGGCTTTCGATTGCTGGGCATGCGGAAGGGACTGCATGAGTTGAAGACCCAGGATTTCTTTATTTTTAAGGATACGAGTGCCTGCAACTTTGGTCAGCATACCTCATTGAAGGGTTTTAGGTGTCGGTAAGTTAGATCTCAACGCCTATAGAAGGTGTACACACCTTTATATGGACCTTCATCAATTATATTAGGCTCTGCGCCAGTGAACCATGGTGAGATCACAATTTGGCTCTTATAAAGCATAATATTTACGCATAGGTGATGGCCATAGAATGAAAAACCCCAAGCGTGCTCTCTGGACGGCTCACCGAAGAGTACGAAGTTATACGAATACTCGTTCATAATAGCCGGTGACTGCACTAGCTCGCCTAGGAAGTGGTTAATATGCATCGTGCTCAGGGCCTTCTGGTATCCCTCCGGCGATAGTGTCACCTCGAGAAGCTTCAGCACGGCTGTACGCTGCGCCGTGCTGATCTCATCGAGACGGATGCCCTTATCGCTGAGGAGGAATTCTGGGTTGGACCAAGTTCGCCACTCAGGCGAATCGATGTGGTAGCATACTCTTGCGCGCTGGGAGTTATCGAGTACCTGGAGGAGGGCGTCTGCGGCGGCGGTTATAGTATCGATAGGGATACTTTCGTCTTGTAGTTTGAACAGCCCATCTCGAACTCGACCTAAAAGGATTTGAGTAAGATATTTTGCAAATATGGAGGGAACAGCTCGACAGAACTGTGAGGTGTTCGCACCATCGTTCGTTATACCGTGGAATGGCTCCTTGAACAGTTCTCGCCAGTGGAGGTACAGGGCATGAAACCAAGGCGGATGACCGTTCTCTCGAGATGCTCTTGCGTACTGGTGGGCATCTTGCTTCTGCATCGTGGTGAACCGCGGGAGAGTGAGATCGGGGAGGAATTGGCGAAATGAACTGGGGCCCAGCTTCTGAGACCGGCTGGATGCCATGATGTTCCTGTGGCCTTACTGACGCAGTCGAAGATTGAATATAATGTTTTCTGATGGCTGCTCGTCGATGAGGACCAATGGGGTCTTGGCTCTGGACGGGCGAGAAGTCTGGAAGTCTGTCAAGTGTAGACTCTGGGGCCTTTGATATTTGTTCAACGATGCCCTCATGCCTGCTCGAGCGAACCCGCTCTTTACCTTTTCCGACCAACCATAGACTCACATTCAGCTGCTTCCCCCGCAACCCGACCATGTGGCGCGGATTTATGGTCGTGGGGCGGCAGATGGAGCCGGCAACGTTTGGAACCTTGGTCAGCGTGCTTGAGAGTAAGATGGTATGAGCTGAGGTAAGGCTTCATTAGCTGGCCTTAAGGCTGATAGCATATGGATGCTTTAGAATACAAGTATTCGATTCTACTATACGAACTCTGGCATCCCAATATCTCCATAATATCATCGCTTCTAGCCTAGCAACTTCGGCACCTCTTCGACAACGTACTGGACCACAGCATCTGGCCCTCTCTCAATTTGCATTCCCGTTGGGACCGCAAGCGTTTTCAGGTCAGGCACAATCCCCCTGGCCGTGGAAAAGATCTGGTCCGCCTGTTCAGGGGTCCACATGGATGCGCAGAACTATGTACCCTCAGCAAAGTGTCTCCATGCTTCAGAGGTGACTTGGGGCTTGAGTTACGAGGATATTGGGCTTGTGCTCTGTCACCTTTGGAGCGACTTCATCCATGTCTGTGTCGTCGCTGAGCATGCATGTCTACAGTATGCTGGATATTTCGGCGGACTCACTCTCGCAATTTTCAACGTGCTCGATATCATACCGATCCTTCAACGCCGCAATCACCTGCCCAATCAGTCGCTTTGCCCTCTTGGGCGCAGTGTTCACTGTGATCAGTCTCCAGGGCCCTTGATTCGTAGCCATGATAGCAGATAGGGTGTTAAGCTTATAGATTCACGTCCTCAGCTTTGGATGGGACTGCCTTAATAATAATACAAGGGAGAGCAGCCACCGGTATTACGGCCTTGATGCATCCGACATGCGGGGGATAAGGAAGCATCGTAGCATGCGGACTTTCCCCACACTTCCCCGCTTTGAAGACAAGAACATTACGGGGCAGTCTAAAGGCAGCACCAAGTTCGGAGGTGGGACGCCAAAGCATCAAATGGGACGCATGCGGGGCGGCTGGATATCTCGGGACTTTCGACAACATAAGGCAGGTCAAGCTTAACCGTAACGGTCTCCTCGGGAGCAAGGTCGCTGACAGTAAAAAACCCCTACGGTTGACCAGCATCTTACCGCGCCTATACATTTTAAAAACGTGACACCGGTCCCAACACGCCAATAAGTCCAGGGACCAGATTTGCGACAAGGACGAAAAATGGTATGCCTGACCCCGCTTCCTTCCGCCCGCTTCCACGAGAGCTTATTATGATTGCCTAGGAGTATCTACATCCGAAGTCTCCAATCAAACTCGATGTCATCGTTGTCGGTGCGGGGCTTGGAGGTCTTGCGGCATCCGTGGCCACATCCTTGTCTGGACATCGCGTAACTATCTTTGAGTCGGCCAAGGAACTGCGTGAAGTGGGTTCACATACCGAACAGGACTTTTCGACAAATACTCATACCTGCAATACTAGGTCGGTGCTGGACTGCAAGTCACCCCGAATGCCACCAAGATTCTCCAACGATGGAACGTCCCGGAGTGGTTGTGGCAATCAGCAGCTGAGCCGACTTCCTTTATCGTGCACCGATATTCAGGCCAGATTTTTGCCGAAGAATCTCATTTTAGTGAGAAAATGCGAGCTAAATATGGCGCACCATTTATTGACCTTCACCGTGTTGATCTGCAAATGGCTTTACTAGAGCGTGCTAAGCAACTAGGAGTTGAAGTTAGGCTTGGCCAGAATGTCTGCTCGATCGATTTCAACCTCACGGAAATCCGAACCACATCGGGCTTGACGGCAAAAGCGGACCTCATCATTGCCGCGGATGGCTTGTGGTCACAATGCCGAGGCTGCTATACACAGAAGAATGATCTTCCGCAATCGACTGGCGATCTGGCTTATCGGGTGGTGCTTGACCTCGATCAGGTGCCAGATCCTGATCTACGGCTCTGGATTAGCAGGCCAACAGTGCATTCGTGGATAGGGCCAGGCTCTCACGCCGTGGGCTACTCACTCCGAGCCGGGCGCCAATATAATATTGTGTTGCTGGTAGCAGACGACCTACCCGAGGGCATTAGTCGACAGCCAGGCGCTATCAAGCAAATGAAATCTCTATTTGTCGGCTGGGACCCAATCCTTTGCCGGTTTCTAGATCTGGTAAATGATGTTGATAAATGGAAGTTGATGTATAGTACGCTGCTCTCCACCCATGTCCAAGGATTTTGCTGATGATAATTTTGCTTGTAGGGGACGAACTTGAATCATGGGTCAGCGAAAAGGCCAACCTCGTCTTCCTGTGCGTTTCCGGATTCCCTATTTTTGCTGTTACATATTAACTTTTTTCGTTCCATTCAGTGGAGACGCATGCCATCCTATGCTGCCATATCTCGCACAAGGAGCCAACTCTGCAGTTGAAGACGGGGCGGTCCTTGGCCTCCTGCTTGGTCACCTTAAATCTAAGGATCAGCTTTTCCAAGCCCTGAGGCTATATGAGAAGCTTCGAAAGACCAGAGGCGACGCGATTGTCAGGGAGACTTTCAAGCAGGTATTATCCATCAAAGGTTTTGGTTGTAACCTTCCGAAATTGTCGCTGATAATTCTATCATAATCCCAGCGCGAGCAATTCCATATGCTAGATGGTCCGGAACAAGAGGCCCGTGACAGGATTTTCTTGTCCCAGCTGGGAAAAGAATTGAAGGGCCCATTCCCGAGTAAATTGATTTGCCCGGACGTCCAATCATGGCTGTTTGCATACGATGCCTACCAGGCGGTCGAGGCCGCATTACAGGAGGAGCCATTGGATAAGATTGATATTTAGAGACCGCAAGTAAAGCAGAAGCTTTGGTGACTATGATGTTCCTCCCACAGTCGCTTTGGCCTTATTTTATTGACGATTTGAACTCCTCTAAGGTATGATATCTGCTTGGTCTCTCAGATGCGTTACTCAAGATACGGAGTCCAAATTCACGCTGGAATTCAACATGTGCAATATAACTAAATAGAGGCAGCACTATGCCTCGCTGTACTCAATGGATCAGACTCTCTAAAAAGTTGAAGCCCCCTTGCTGAAGGTTCCACGTGGATGAACCGACTGCCATTTTTGCTGCGAATGTGTGACCTTCGCCCGGGATTTCTTTTAGCCCGCAGTTGACGTCTTGTCGACGTAGAGCTGTATACAAGTGCCTGCTCAATTCTATAGGCACCATTTTATCCTCAGTCCTGTGTACAATAAAAGTAGGTGGAAAGGAGGACGCGATGTTCTCAATCGGATCAACTTGTGTCCAGTTCTTGGAGGGAAATATCACGCCCATCACTTTGCCATTGGCAATCTGCGTGAGTGCAAATGCTTGATGAGGATCATCAAAGTTTGGAGCTCCTAGCTGCTGGCCCTCCAATGAAGCGCCTCCAGTAATGGGGACCGGATCCTCATCGAACACGCGATTAATGAACTCTTCGGGAAGCCCCGCAGGGAGCGTCGAGGCCACATCCGGAAGTCTTGTAGTCCAGAAAGGATGGGCGAAGTGGCATGGTCCATACATGACAAAAACCCCTGCCACTTTGCGAGGGACCCCAAAGCCCTACCGTAAATCTAGTCAATAATCGGACCATACTGAAGGACAGAAGTTTTGGGCCTCTGTCATCCGGTCCTGCTGCGAGGAAGCTGGAAGACTCACCAGACATAGTGCCAGTGTACCACCCGATGAGGTACCGAATGCAAATACATGATCCAGGTCAATTGAGAACAGGATTTCCGCGTGGGAGGCGATAGATGCATGCAAACCACCGCCATAAACCCACGCGAGCAGGTCACGGCAGTCTTCCATTGGCCCCTCGAGCAGATTGACCTGGGGACATAGGCGATGATTTGGGGCCAGAACAACCCATCCTCGACTCAAACAGTCAACTACTTGATCCCTATTAACCATTTTTGAGGACCCCAGCATGAATGCCCCGCCGTGGATGTCAATGACTAAATGAAAAGTGCGTTAGTACAGGTCCAAATATACACTGGAGGTGTTCACCTACTCACAGGATGTTTCGCATCTTTTGAAGTCTCACCGAGGGGGGGGAGGTAGATATCAACATCGACCTCATGCTTGTCGACAACTTTAAAGACAGCCCGAAAGGGATGAACATTTGCCATAGTGGTACCCAGCAGCTGGTATTTGACTGATGGGTGTAGGGAATTGCAGTTGGCTTGAGGCAAATATTAATATCGGAAAGTCGCTCGACCAACTGAGCTGCGTTGTTAACCAAAGCAGCAGCAGCAATTCTTATATGTACGCTCACTAAGGGCCCTTTAGTAGCGGGGCTGATTTCGACAAGCTCGCAGGCGAGTGGGATTGGGTGTCATATAAAGTGTGCCGTAACTGCGGGGACATGATTCGGATTCCTGTTTCTAACCTGTCATATCATGCTTAACAGGCAGCCAATCATCGGAGGCAGGCAGCGAGGATGGACTGCTGCGCTCCAGGAACGACTCGATCCCAGCTCATCGGCCCTGGCCGAAACTCCGGTTAACACCTTCAATATATAGACAAGCCCATATTGCTTGCAATAGTCTACAGCTTTTCAGAAATCAAATACAACCTGGTTACCTCAAGTACTCTGCTTGGCGCATAACTAGACGTGACACTAACCACTGCTCAGAATATCGTCCCAACCCTACTGATAACTAGCTTTCGACGTCAATGCTTTTTATGTTCCAGTCACCTCCTGAGATACTGCCCCGCTGGCTTGCGGGGAAGCGATGTGGGGGTGGGGCGGAGTTAATATAATTACCCAACCGATCTTCCCTTCCCGCCAAGCCTCTGTTGTTGAGGCCATGGTACAGTACGATCCGAATTGGCAGGGAAGTTGAACTTTTCCAGCTACCTTGCCGGACTTCCAGTATCCGTATTTGAAGGAACTGCATACCGCTGTGGTATCGATGTAACAGAAAATCCCTGCTAAATCAGGCTCCGGTCAATTCCGGAGGAGAACGGCCACTGTAGGGTGCTTTCATCTACAGTACACCCTTGTATCTCTACGTTGTTGCCCCTTGACCGTTCTTAGTGCCCTTGGCAGTTGTCAACAGACCCCGTGCCAGTAGCATCAATCGGTTGAATTACGTCAAAATCGTCACGGGCGGCTATATTGAGCCAATTCAATCCCATGTACAGAAAAGTACGCCATTTGGTATTTGGGAGGACATTTAAGTCGGCCCACCCACTACTCGGCCATCCCTCCAAGTCGGCCACTTTTTGGCAGGATTGTGCGGCGCATGGTACGACACTGGGTGCGCTACATCCTTGAAGCAGGCTTGGTGGCAGTGGCTCTGCTCCGCAGCCCATGCATGAGCAGGAGGAGTGTAGACAATACTTCCCTCAACCCATATGCTGGGCTAGATGTGTTGTATTTACTCTGCCCTATCCCCTGATACATCCAAGCCCATTTCAGAATTTGCTAAAATCTCTAAGCACTGTGCGAATCTGTTATGCTTTCCGTGGACACCGCTTGACTGCCGGAGGGCGGTTGCCATAGAAAAAATGACATCTTCCGCATCGAGCATTGACTGGAGCTTCTCTCGAGTTGACTGATCCTGGATTAAAATGACGAAAGGGTCTCCTGGGTTGAGGTTATTAATCCAGTCGTCAAATCGAACCGGCAAAGACCCGCAAAGGGCCCCATTGACGCCACCTGCCTCGTCCAGTCCTTCACTAATGATATGGCTCTGGTTGCCAAATAGGTCTCTCTTCTGGTCTTGATACCAGTTTAAGACCATTCCTGCGAGCAACACACAGCGCGACACAAATATTGGCAGATGGTGCCTTCCTTGAGCATACTTTTGTGCCAGGCATCGAATTACAAGGCAGTGAAGCACCAGTCCCATTACAACGGCGGGTGGAAGCTGGATGTGTGTTGATTGCGCTGTCTGGGTGCCTTCGCTACCATGATATCTCTCTATAGCGTCCCGGTCTACATATAACGAGATGAATGTGTAGTGCCAGAGAATATTGGCTTGGAGGTTCTCTTCGAGGATGCTACTAGCGTTATTAGTGAGGATAACGCCTCGGATGTTGTCTTTCGTAGATGTAGCTTGGTCTGGGAATAGGGGAGGGAGGCATTCTATAAGTTGCCGGAGAAAGAGGTCTTGGTGAAGGAAAATCTCAGTCTCGTTGAAGAGTCCGCTTCGGCGTACTGAGATCTTAGTGTCGAGGGTCGCTATGCTGAGTATTCTTTCCAGCCAATGGCGTTTCCCCATTTCTGGAAGTAGCACCCCATTGCAAGGATTCTGATGTCCATGGGCATTAGTATACCGATCAGAACAGTTGAAGAGCGTCGTATTACAATTTCCGCCTTCTGGCTAGCTTCCATCTGCGCGATATCTCGCCACTCGACCGCAGTCTGTGCAGCAAATAGAGCGTCAGATGCCAGTGCCCGGGCTCGATCTGGCCTAAATTTAACTAAAGGCGGCTGGAAAAATATCGAGCTAAGTTCGCTGTCGATAATGGCTAGGGCATAGGCAACTCTGCGGCTTGATGATGAGATGTTGCATGGTTGAGAAAGGGGAGGGATAGGTGGAAGCATCTTAGTGTAGACTAACCTAAGTTTCATTTCTTCGTCAACCCAATCCCTCCAGCGAGAAAATAATTCCGTTGTCGGAAGGTCTTGCAATGCAGCAGTATTGTGCAGTCCTTCGGACGGTTGACGGCGAATCAAATCCTGAAGTATGCCTGCGCGTCGTGCCCACTGAGATCAAAGCTGTAAGTAATGTGGGTCTCACTCGAAAAAGAAGTGGAAAAGAGTCACTAAGTGGCAGGGAAAAGTCAAGGCATGAAAGTCAAGAATGAGGTATGGAGGAACCGAGGTATTACGAGGAATATGGTGGGAATGCCACTCACTAGTACAACGGAGCCCAGGTGTGATATACTTTGTGCCAATAACTCAGAATCCTGAGGCAAACCAAATTTATTAGCATTTACTTGCTTTAGTTATATGCACAAAATCGTTCATGAGTTTATACTAACCCCCAGTAACAGAGAATGAAGGTCAAGGTGCATTTGCATCAGAATGAGGATCATCTGGTTTGTAGATGAAGAATTGCTCGACATTATAGACTTCCACTACCGGTAATTCTTATTAGTTTCTTGGTTACTTGGGTGAGCAATAGGATGCCGTCACTACTAAACCTTTGACATGATTAGAAAGCCGATACGTTCGCGCAGTCTATTGCCGAAGTCCAGAGCATCTGGGCTTCCTGCAAACACAGATCCAATGACGCACATAGAGAAGAACAGCAGGTGGTTATTTTCCCAAGACGGTCCCAAGGACGGAAGGTGGACCATTGGGAATCGTGGTAGGAAAATCTCGACGTAGAGGTTGAAGCACATTTTCTAACGAATGCTTGTCAGTTACACACTATTTGGCATCGTTGAGTGAAAGGGAGTTTGTGAAAGTAACAGTAGTAAGACATACCATGAACCGCGGGTTAGGGGAGAGGCTGTGGTCAAATGTCATCGGGGTCGTCAAGTTCTTATGGACTCTGAGAGTAGATTCCTCGGTAGCAAGACTGCCCTCTTTGGCCAGGTTGACTATATCAACCGACATTTTGAAGTCGCCCATGGACCAGCGGGTTGCCCAGGCCTTGTGCATAGCTTCGACAAGGCGGGTTCGCCTGTCCTTTTTGCCCTGCTGGGAGCTGATCTCGTCGGTCATGGAATCCGCGTCAAGTACGCTGGTCGTAGTCTGGTCCGAGAAAGTCGGTTGGATTACATTCCACAGGCCCAGAGATGAGGGTGACATGGTGGCGGTGGCGCCGCCGCTCTTGGGGGGCACCGATAGCAAAGAATGCGACGCGGATGTTGGAAGGGCCCCGCTTAGTACAGCCCATGCATCGAGACTGACGTCGAGGCTGGCGTGGTAGTTGGCCGGTGCCCAGCTGGACGGGAGACTCGCGTCGGACAGCCTGTCGAGCGTTCCATCTAGAACAGCGGGGAGATCTGTCATCAGAGGGTTATCCCAGACTTCGTCTCCTAAGCAGGTTTGAGGCAGTGGTGCTGACTGCGTCGATCGGTCTAGCGACAGGCCCGGTGTGGCGGGTGTTTCGCAGGTGTGGCGCGGGGTGGACTTCTCTGGTAGTTGATGATGGAGCGAAGTGTCAGAGCCATCGTTATTGAGGCTTGCCGTCCGAGCAGATCTGGTGGTACTCCTAGCGTGACTTCTCTCATGGCGCTTGAGGACGTCCTTGCGCGCGAAGCTAGCGTGACATGTTAGACAGGAGAAGGGCTTCTCCTTCGTATCTGCGCCAGGTGTTAATAGCCAGGGAGCAAGGCGATGTGAAGGCTTGAAGACCCATGAGTGATTTTTGAAGACGGGATCATCGAGGCGTCAATGAAATAGCAACTCACGGACACGCTCATGACGGAAGAGGTGGTCCCTCTTCATAAAGTCGCGGTTGCAGTATTGGCATCGCAGGTCGTCCATGACGCCAGCGCGGCTGTTATGTGGTCCACACTGCGAGATGCTGTCAAGGTTTTCAAAGGGTCACCCAATGAAGCACCTACAAGACCAAACAACGGAAAAATTTGTGTCTGGATCGTCGTGAAAGGGAGGTTTTGTCAATATATGCCTCAGCACAGACCAACCCAGTAAACCCCGAAGCCCTTTACTCGAACTGCCGCCCCACCCCCGCAATCTCCCCATCCGTGTCCCCCCCCCCGCTCTGCTTTGTCAGACGGTGTTGGTTGAGGGCACACAATGAGAGTTCAGGGCTAAAGTCTCCGCGTGGTCAGGCAGCACACGTTGCATCAGCCATCCATTGAACCTGTTAACTAAAGTCCTGCTTATATAATCCGAGGATATCGGTACTAGTATATATAATTCCTCCTGCCCGTATAGAACACGAGGACTATAGCCAGCCTGCTGCAACCACTAAGCTGTGTTGATCCTATCCTCGCTTATGCAATGGACGTCCCTATCCTATCCAAGCCCCCCCGGCGCGCCGGTGAGACTTATGTCATCCCCTTTTTGGCGGGCGAAATATGGCAGATCCCTACGTCGAATTCGGTTATGCGTTTACTTGTCACCGGCGAGGAGACGAACGGTGATTTTGCCGTGGTGACAACGGGCGGCAGAGGTACGGAGAAAGAAAACAATGACGAAGAGTATATATTGGAAATTAGCCTTCAGACTGACCTTCTGTTTACTTCTGCCCGTTAGCTTCGTATCCCATTGGTTTCCACTTCCACCGAGAGGCCCATGACGTATTCTTATGCCTTAAAGGCCAAGTTAATGTCTGGGCACACGATCAATGCCGGACGCTGGGGCCGGGCGACTTTGCCAGCGTTCCGCCTGTAAGTCTATCATCCCCAGCTCGGAATTGTGTTTGCCCCGTACATTCACTGTCTATGGAAAGGGAGACTCCGCATGCTAATTACCACATCAGGGTGTAATCCACCAGTTCCAGATCCTGTCCGAGCACACGGAGTTCTGCGGCCTCATAGTCCCGGGCGGTTGGGAAGAATTCTTCCGATATATCGGCGAACCCTATACAGGCCCTCTCTTCCCAACGAGGGACCAGCGGAACCCCATAGAGGTCCTGGTCCCAAAGTTGATAGAAGCGGCAGAAAAGTTCGACATGACGCCGGTCCGGGATCATCCGTCCATCGACCCTCAGCCCTGGGTCGTCAAGGACAGCATCATTCCCTCTGGCCCGGAAGCATACTACCTCCAAGGCGACAGGGGCCCACGTTTCGCCAGCGGCGGCTTTCTCTGCAAACCACTCATCGGCCTACTACAGTCCAACGGGCGCTTTTCCATCTCTCGCGTCGAGGGGACTAGCCTTGTGCCGCCGAAACTGTTCGCCGATGGTCGAACCCTAACATTCGCCCGGTCGCACAACGCCATCTTGGTCGTCGAGGGTGTGTTCACCTTCACCATTGCTGGTGCAGCCTCCGTGATGCACGGTGGTGATACTGTCTTCATCCCAGCGGGAACAGCCTTTAGCTTCTGTGTGAAGTCCCCATACGGTTCTGCTTACGTGTTCTGCAGCGGGGCCGGACTGCCAGGTGTCCTTGAAGGAATTGGGAGCCCGTACGACTCTCCTCTTATATCCGATGGATTTGACTCCGACCCGGATGATCGGAGATGGGACAGCGCTGTGGAACCACTGGGGGGGGGAGAGGAATACGCCTCAGGGTCCAACGCCGTTACCGTATGCCATGGCCACCCTGCCTGTATAGTGATATCATCGTTCGCTGAGGCAATCCACCCTCTTCCGCAACGGGCTGATTCCCTTGATGTTCTCACATCTTCGCTCTTACACCTCATATACAATGCTATGCTTTCTATCAGTATACATATTACTGGGTTAAGTCGGAAAACGTTTAGGATCTTTCTCTGCTTTCTGCGTTCAACCTTTCCTCTGAAACTATATAGAGTTGTTCCCCGAAGCCCCCTTTATTTACATTGTTGCTAGCGCGGAAGTACGTTGGCACTCACACCGAACGTTGACAGTGTTTATATACCTTAGTATTATCGGTGATCAAATGGAGTCCATTGGTGCTGAAAAGACCGCGATCGATATCCCACGTGGGTTAGCTCCTGATGTCTGAAATTGCAGATCCCCCAATAGTCCTCCACCTAGCGTCTAGTATCAGTTAAGTCTTGCATTGCGTCGTAACGCTGTTGCCTTCGCCTTTACGGGCAACGATCATTAGGAGCATGCTACACGGCTGTTGTGACAATTCTACGGCAACTGCAATATATTTGGTTTTTCATGGTCGGCACAAAATACCAGCCCATTCACTCTATGCCCTCTTGCTCGGGCCTTTGATCGAAGCCGCATCCCTGACTTAGACTTCGTGCGTGCGCCTCTCAGCACGAGCTCGCCCTAGCACCTGTTTTTCCATGTGCACCGATGTATGGTTCGTGAGAAGGTGGGATGGATCCTTGATAAAACACGCGACCCCAATTGCCAGGATATTGAAGGCCATGATGCTCCAGAAGACGCGTTTGTACGCATACCCGTACACGTCGGAGAACGCTTCCATAACCGCAGCCTGCACTTCGGACGTAGCAGCCGGAATAGCAACGAAGGTATCAGGGGTCCCGTAGCCGGCCTGGATGGTGGCAGGGATGATGTCCTCAAGTTCCGAGCGCGGAAACCCGGCGGCCAGTGCCGCGGCCGAGATGTTCGACACCAGCTTCTCGTTCACCATAGAGCGGAGTATGGTGGGGAAGATGGCATTGCCGAAGCTACCGCCAGCGCTTCGAAATGTGCCGATCAGACCAATTGCCAAGCCGATCTGTTTCTGAGGCGTGTGCAGCGACGCAGTGAGGTAGGTAGCGACAACGACCCATGGGAAGCACCCCTGTGCGAAGAACTGCAGTACCATAAAGCCGGCCCGATGGTGCGGCACAGTCACACTGAGGAGGCCAACGGCAGCTGCCTGCAAAGCCAAGATAGCAATGACCTGCAGCTTGATGTGCTTGAGCCTGTGGATTAGCAACGGGGCCACCGCACCGAAAAAGAGCTGCCCAGCGCCACCAGGAATACAAGCGATGCCAATCTCAGTTGGGTTGTTTCTATAGACGTAGAGAGCTACCTGGGGTAGCTGAGTCGAAAGGGCAAAATAGCACATGCCCATCACGAAAATAACCACGAGCAGGACATTAAACTCCCTCCACTGGGCGAAGAGTGAAGGAGGAAAGAAGGGCTGCTTGGCCACGGTGAAGTCGTAGGCAAACGCAAGTCCAATAGCCGCGATTCCGGCTACGATCGGCGCGATAACGGAGGCACTGCCCCAGGGCCGGCCGCTCGTATCCGCCCAGGTCAGGCCGAGAAGGAAAGTCGTCAAGCCAGCCGTGTATAATGTCATTCCGAAAAAGTCAATGCTCCAGAATTCGTCGAGGCGAGACTTTTCGTAGTCCTGCTGCGGGTGGGAAGGGGGAAAGTAGACGATGGCTAGGCCGGCTGCACATATGATGCTGTAGATGATGGATATGTAAAAGATCCAGCGCCAAGTGGCGTTGGAGTTTATTTCGTTGGCCAAATATGCGGCTAATAACCCCCAGGGTAAGATCAACACGAACTCGGCCCAACCGAGACCGATGCCACTGTACTCCAGGTCAACAATGGGCTTATTATCGCTCTCGTGAAGATAATGGATATGGGGCAAACATACCGGTACTTATTAGGCACGAGCTCGGAGATGCCGGCGTATGCAACAAAGATGGGGCCGCACGCGAAACCAGCGATGGTCATAGCTGCAATGAGGGTGCCGATGTTCTGAGCAGCGGCGCCGACAATCTATCATGACTTAGCCCATCATCCCCGTAGCAGGCTTCGTTGATGGCAACTTACCGACCCTACTAAGAGTATGAAGTTTCCTAGTAGCATGGTATATCGCCGTCCGAAAATATCACTGAGATTCCCGGCTATACCGAACGCGACGGAGGAGGAGATTGCATAGCCTCCAACAAGCCAGGGAATCGAATCGAGATCATTCAGGTCGAGGCCGATTTGGGTCATGATGGATGAGGTCAAGCCAATGACTATGGAGATTGGCGCCACGAGTGACAGTCCGAGGAACTGAATCGAAGTTTGATTAGCTGTTGGGAGTTCCGGTCATGAATATACCGGGTCGAGTCTCAGACTTACAAAAATGGCTGTAACTGTCGTCCAAGGCGGCCACTCCGCCGAGGCGGGCGCGGTGGTGGGCTCCATGAGAGCCCCAAGTGCTTGGCTGTGTAACGAAGCGTGCTCACGATGCTGATAAACGGGCGCTTTCCCATTGTCCTCCTTGTTCTCGCCCGAACCAACCCCAGTATCCTGTGTAAGCTCCATGTGTTTGCGGGATTGAGACAACGGTCCCAGATGCTGCTTGCTTGACTTTGGCCTTTTGCGGGTGAATTGAAAGATCTCGCCGGGTTGAATTGATAACAGATGTAGCTGCGCCCCGACCTTGCGTGTGACCGTGGCGCTCATTTTGAAGAGAACATTGAGCCTTGGCTGCGTGAGTGAGCCATGTCAAGCTGGTTGCGGGGAAAATGGGACATGTGTGGGTGCCCCGTGGGGAAGGCGGGGCGGGACAGTGCCTGAGGGGGGAAGATGGGGCGGAATGCAACGGGATCCAGGGCCTCCGGCTGCGTGCTGCAGTTGGGCGCTCAAGGTGTGTTGTATCGACAGCACGATGTGGGAACTGAGCGCTCTGCAACCACCAAACCCCCCACCCCGCAACAAACAAGGGAAAGAAAAGAAAACCAGCAATGGTTAATACCGCATCGATGGTCGGCTGAAGACCTGAGACGGCACTTCGAGGCGGCACATCAAATATCTTGATCCGGGTTAGCCATATTCCTTCAGACACTTCTGCTATTCACTCTTGATACATCCACTCAGCCTCTCTTACGCCAAACCGCAAAGGCTACTGACATTTGATGAGCATTTCATTTCATTTTCACGGCACTTTCACTACCTTCACCGAACTCAAGCCTGCCAGGCCTCGGATTAACCGCTGCTCGATCGAACACCCTTCACCATCCTCGCCATGCTGTCCCATACTCTGGAGGAGTTTGTTCGACTCCCACTGCTCACGGCATCCATGGCTGTGGCCTTTGCCGTCCTGTTGTTTTCGTACGTGTTGCAGCAGGGCCGTCTAGGCGAACAGGGCCAGCTCCCCTTGCCTCCGGGACCGGCTGGCATAACGTTATTGGGCAATATAACAGACATCGTCAAAGAATCTAAAAGGGGGCAGCTGCATCTCCTTATGCAGCGTTGGGCCAGACAGTATGGAGATATTTTCCGAGTCCAGATAGGCCCTCACACGGAAATACTATCTCAACTCGGATTGCGCTGTCAAAGTACGGTACTATCTGCTCATATTTGTCTCACTAATCGGCGCCTCAGTGAATTAACTCGCATTGTAGGAGCTCTTTGACCGTTCATCGGCCCAAACTTCCCAGCGGCCACGCTGGATCGTGAGCAACGAGCAGATGTGCGGCTCGTTTAATGTACTCCTTCTTAGTGCAAGTGATGGCCGTTGGAAGGTATCTCTTTCAAATCCTTCTATCCTCATCTTGGTTATAATAACCTAACCTGCTTCAGCACCATCGACGTGTAATTCATTCGGGCTTGACAAGCATACCGCAAGCTGATGCTGGGCTGCCGTAAGTTAAGAAAAGTCTCCACAGTCTGCTACCTCCGATCCTCATACGATAGCAGCTTTCTCCATTATGAGACAGCCAAGTTCGTGCACCAAATCGCAAATAATCCCGCATTGGGCCAGTCTCCCGCAAGCATATTGGCCGGCCTTAGCCGATACACTTACAGCGCTTTTGCATCGCAAATCTTTGGCATGGAGGTAGGCCAGCTAATAACGCAGACTACATATCACCATAGCTGATAAGTAAATTCCTAGATTCCGGAGAGCGATGATCCGGTCATCGCATACATTCACGGTGCGGGCTATCCCGAAACTACCTGAATTCTTGTCGTCGAAGAAGGACTAATCCACCTTACATTCTGCAGAGACGGGTACTGCACAGATCGAAGGTACTTCACTTCGTGGCCCTGAATCCCCTTCGTATTTGAATCTGACACCTATAGGTACTCTTCCAGGGATGTATATAGTCGATACGATCACGGCGCTGGACCGGCTTCCTCTGTTCCTGAAGCCATGGGAGCGGGACGCACGAGCCCGATTCCAGAGAGACTGGGATTGGTGCATGGAAAAACTTGAGGTAGGCCTTCTATGTCACAAGTTCTCGAAAGTCAAGTCTAACAACTATCAGCGTGTCAAGGAACAAGTGCTCCAAGAGGAGTCTATATTTCGCCCAGCTTTTCTTCGCATGGTTGTCGACGACAAGAAGCATTTGGGCTTCCAGACAGTAGAAGAGGCCGCCTACATGTGCTTGAACATTTTAATTGGGGCTTCAGATACGGTAGGATGAGCGAAACCTACCTGAATACGGCTCAAGTATTTATTGTGCTAACATGAGGGTCGCAGAGCCAAATTTCTACCTGGTCATTTATGGAAGCCATGATGATGTTCCCAGACGTACAGAAGAAGGCCCAAGCAGAGCTTGGTGAGTCTGTTAATCCCGTTCCCCCTCGGGCCCAACTAACTAGCAAAACAGACCGCGTCGTCAAAGATCGCTTGCCCATCTTCTCAGACATTGAACTGATACCATACGTAAGGTGTTTAATGAAGGAAGTATGGCGTTGGAGGCCACCAGTTGCGCTAGGCCACCCTCATACGACCACGCGTGACCTCGAATACCGCGGATGTCGAATCCCTGAAGGCTCTAATTTGCACTTGAATGCATGGTATGTGAACTAGGAATCTGCCTATCTATTAATCCACTTTCTATTTATGAATGCCTGACATATCCACAGGGCCATTGGCCACGATCCCGACCGTCATGAGAACCCTGAGAGGTTCTGGCCAGAGCGGTATATAGATGATAAGACGACAGTAGACCGCATCAACTCAACTTCAATGTTCGGGAAGGGGACTAATCTACTAATTTCCGTGGCAGGCCATGCAGAGTATTAACTCATCCGATGTGTCCATGAGGGATCATTTTGCCTTTGGCGCCGGCCGTAGAATTTGTAAGCAATCATCCGAGGTGCCATGGTTTAACATTACTTGACTTTTTTGGTCTCTGTCCAACTCTATTGGCTGACATTTTTCCCCTCACGTTCTCAGGCCCTGGATACAACGTCGCCGAGCGCTCCCTGGCTATTTCCATCATGCGCCTGTTGTGGTCGTTCGACATCGCCCCTATTCCTAGGACTCCATTGCCACTCGATCCTGCCAGGTACCCTTCTATGATGCCGGGAAATCCAGGGAGTGATCTGCCCGTCACATTGACGGTCCGAAGTGCAGAAAAGAAGGCAATTATCAACCGTGTTTATGATGATCAGTGCAAGCTAAGGCCCCAAATGGTAGGCGACACACTTTCCAAGCATTTGTTCAGGGTGTTTATGGCAATACATATCGAGTTACTAACTAATACCCTTCAGCAGAATCTTGGTTAATGGTCCAGGAGAGCGACATCTATTCTGAGGTTTTGCTTAAACTTGGTGACTCACGACATGAGACATAGCGAAGAATAAACTCGTCCTCAGGTTGAGAGATCTATGGAAAGCCTGTAAGTATCCGGGGGCTGTTGGTGCAAGGATTAGACAGTGAACAGAATTTCGCTTACTCGAATCATATACTCATGAATGCCTGCTATGCAGTAGTAATTTATTCTTATGTATCAGGATTCCATATCGATAATAAGGACTTGGATATGAGCTGGCATCTCTCTGCCACTGCCTACTACGTCTGATGCTAAGCGTTAAGGACCTGGTATGGCACAAGTTTCTACAAATTGTCCTGTCGCCGCCAGGCCAAGATGTGTTGAACAACTGAGGGCCCCCCCTCAACTTCTGGGTTGAGATTAAGGTTGAGGTTTTAAGTCCTAAAACTCAGGTCGCAAGCCTTCTAGGACTTAAGTCCTAGAAGGGATCACTCGAAGATATAAGGTCTTAAAAATAAGACCAACCAACCTTTTGTCAAATGCACTCTGCATCCTTACGTGATCCAACAACAAGATGAGGCGGCTTCCCATGCACTTTAGTTCGGTCTGCCGGCCTCCACTAGCGTCCCTTTCGCCTAGCCCCCGCTCAATATGTAGGTGAGCTGAGATCGACGTGCCTTACCTATCTCATCCAGCTCGTGGGAGGCGATGAGAAATGTCTGTGGCCCACTTGAAGTGGCTATTCCAACTTCGATCACCCAAGCCCTGGTGGACTCAACGCCATGGATTGACCCATAGATCTTAGAGACCCAGAAAGGCACGCAACTCCAGAAGGCCACATTTGCAAATAACGGCCTGCTCATTGGGCGTCGCTGTGCCAGATGTAGTCCGAGCTCTGTGGGCCAGTAGTTGATTTCTCCGCCCCGCACCCCGTTCCTTGTTTCTAATATATTCAGTTGCTTGCTTTTCTGTATTCAGAAGCCGAAATCGCCTGGCTCTTCCGATTGGCCACCAACCACCAATTTACAATTGTGAGACGCTGGATGTGGGATATTAGGGGAAATACCGGAGAGGGTAGTTCCGCCCCGCAACCCCACCTTCAGAGTCCTTCCCATGGACGGTATCCACTCCTTTATTACCCTGTATTTAAGAAGAAGAACCTCAAGAGCTGCTACCGGAGGGTTTCTCGGATGGTGCTCAACTCAATACTACAGATGTAATTAAACTGATTGCCTGTCACTATTGCCTTTCATTATGTAAGCAAATACAGAATATCGGCGAGCCATACATACACCGCCCCGTACACGCACCACTGGTCTATTAGTCAGCAATAGCACTATAAATCCCCTCCCTAAGTGCCCTAAGGGCCCTGTATTTATGGGCTATCTTGACCACGCAAAATACAGCATTTTGCACCCCTTCTATGGCCCTCTATATGACATTTGCTACAGGTAGGTAATTTCTTTTCTAGCGGCTCCTGCAGCTCGGGCTCTTGGGGCTGCTCGGGCTGCTCGGGCTGCTGGGGCTGCTCGGGCTCTTGAGGCTGCTGGCGGGGGGGTTCTCGGGGCTGCTGAGGCCCGTGGTTGTGGTGAGAAAATCGGGTTTCAGTGCGATGTTTGAGATGCCACAATTCGTAAGAGTCTTCCTTTGCTAGAATTGAAAATTGGCAGCCTTGACGCCAGCGATTGCAAGCATATAAAACAGTAGGTCGCTCAGAGCCTTGCCAAAATGAGCGTGAGCGGCGAATAATAAATTTATAGCCACCAATTGCTGCATAAATCATAAGATCTAAGTGAAGATCTTCTCGTGAGGTATAGACTTGTTGAGGTGGAAGGTCCATTGTTGTTACAGGGCCCTTAGGGCACTTAGGGAGGGGATATATAGTGCTATTGCTGACTAATAGACCAGTGGTGCGTGCACGGGGCGGTGCATGTATGGCTCGCCCAGAATATCGAACGGTCATATCGTCGGTGTAAGTCAGTGCTAAATCTAGGGCAGTTGGTGCTAACTTGTCATCAGCTCGCGTCGTGAACTCATTAGTAGTTCCTAATGACCTCGGAAACCGCCTCATTCACACGTAGGCGGGCCTTCCTATTACGTAGTTAACTTCAGCGCTGCCCTCAAATCAAACAAATCAAATCCAGAGTCATATTTAAAATATTTAATGACCTGCAAAGCCAGATTTGTTGTTTGGAATATTTGATCAAATATTTCAAATCCCAACACCTGTGCTCTCCATACTACTCCTAATGTCTTGGTGTAACCCATCTCTCCCAGTTGCAGTAGCGCCAAGCTTCACGGCACTGTGTCTGATCCAGTTCTTAAGGCACTGCAGCCTCTCTAATGTTTCCGCACTTATCGAAAGTCTCTGTGACGTTAACGTCAACTTAGCAAGGCTGAAAGACCTCTCATAATCAGTTGCTATCGCCGGGATAGTAAGTATATCAAGAGCTAGCTGGCTGAGCACCGGGAACTGTCCCTAGTGAGCCATCCACCACTCGATTGGATCCTCAGTTTCTTGTGGTTCCAGCCGCAAATAGCGCTCGAGTTCGCTGCCCATCACCGTTGCTCGCGCTCTCCTGCTTTTCACCCATTGTTTGAACACACTATCCTCATGTGTTTTATATGGCACGCATGATGATGTTGCAGTCTTTACAATTGCCTTTTGCTGTTCATCCGTTGCCGTCGGCCAGCTGTAACGATACTAGCGGTTAAGGTAGTCGGATAGACCCATCTTAGCGTCTCTTACCCATACGAGCTAATCCTCTATAGCCCAGTTCATCTTGAGGTAATTCATACCAAGAGCCGGATATAGAATGATGGATGCGGCGAATAACGGGGACTCCCCTAGCTTAGTGTAGTACTCATTAAGCTTCTACCAGGCCGTCATAATAGAGAGCCTTATATAGTGTCAATGATCTTTTCCTATGTCTTCGATCTTCGATAATCCGGACGACTTGCCCTGTCTACCATATTCTCCCTGGTTACGATCTGGAAAGGGTCTCTCCTGTGGCTTTCGTAGCTGCATGTCTATCTCACAGTCCTTAAATCAAGCAGGGAGCTGGTGATTTCGGTCTGGCCGCCCTCGAGGCAGTTTCACCTACGAGCTGGCATTCTCTTCCGCCGTCTCGCTAGCAGCAGCGTGATAGAACAGCTTCCAATCCTCCAAATGTTCTAGTAAATATTCCATGCCCGTCATCACCTCCTAAAGGCGTCCATGGCCTCCCTCACTGCCCCACCCTTATGCTCTCATGGTCTGCAAATAGAACGGCTCAAGGATATGCTTGACCTCTGCCAGAAGCCTCCAGTCATCACCTTTTAAGACGTCACCTTAGGGTAGCCATCCCTCCACATCCGGGTATACTAAGAAGGCCCTGATATCTCCTTGCTTAACAAGCGCTTAAGAGATTATAAGGTAGGTGGAATTCTATCTCATGTTATTATTTAGGATAACCTCTAGCTCAGCCGTGGACTCGCCCGCTAGGAGAAAACCTTATGCTTTGTCATTCTTGCGTGCGATCCTCTTAAAGAGCTCGCTTCTCTGAGGGGACGATCTGATAAACTTGATAATATTATAAAGCTTTCCTACCGGCCCCCTCTTTCTCCAGTGCCATAGGTCTTCCTCATGGCGGCCAAGAAGGTTGAATACCTGCAATTCAGCCTTAAAGGCCTCAAAATCTTCCCCATAAAGGAATGTACGAGCTACCAAGTTCAAGATGTGTCTGTAACAGCGCATGCATCTAGCCCGAATATCCACTGGTCTTATCTCTATATCGAGATTTTAGTAGAAATTTTAGAGACAGTTGTTATTTGAGGATACGTTGTCCGAGATCACTGTCCCAACTCGATCCTCTATGTTCTATTCCTGCATGACTTGCGAAAGCGTTATGGCGAGGTTTTCTTTACTATAGCATCCGAGCTGGCGTCGAAGTGCTAGTAGGCGCGACTGGTGCTGGCCGTAATAGTCAAGAAAGTGAGCTGTGACCGCCATGATAGCGTACCGATTGGGTGAAGTCCATAGGTCGAACCCGAGATGAATTTTAGTGAGGGCATCTGAAAGCTCCTGCTTGACCAGGTCCTTCTTGGACGTGTATATGTCATTCAGTAGACAGCTCATCGATTGCTGGCTCCATAATACCTGGCCTGACAGATGAGGATCGAGCTGCCAGGCGAGCTATTTAAAAAATGGGTCCGCAAAGAAAGAAAAGGGAAGATCGGAGTTTATTAGAAGCCCTAGGCTTAGTTCTCGGATTATCTTGACCTTGGCTCGTGGCATGGCGCTGTATTGCAAACGCGGTCGCTTGGGATGATCAGAGTCGTCAGTCGATGGGTCTATATTGGCGCTTTGACTGCTCTCGAAGATCCTGTGGGACCTGCAATCAGTCAATAGTGCTCAAGCTTAAGATATTCTATTCTCATACTTGCAGAGGTGGTCAGCTGCTGAACTAGTAGCAGTAGCGGCGAAGAACTCGGGCTGACCCTTCGCATCACACAAACGACAGGCCCAGTAAGGGTTTAACGGGCTGTCGTTAGCATCTATTTCAACAAGAAAAAATCCATGGTGCTTGATCTAGCTCTTCCGGCCCTTCGAGCCCTTTTGGGACAAGGACTCTTCTAAAACATATCGCTTGTTCCTCTATACTGCTTGGGGGAGATCCGTAACGGTGAGATTATTAGGTAATGCTGTCTGCGTCGTCAATTCGAGCTGACTTGCCAAGTTCCTCGGTGGTCGGAGAAGAGCAAACGCGGAGGGTGGAGAAGGAAGCATGATGCCGTTAGATTAGGCGTCCATCAGTCCGGACTGACACGCGTCGAGAAGTAAACAAACCCGAAAACGCACGGTCTGATTATGTTGGGGGGAATAATAGGGAAATTAAGAAGCTACTTTCTATTTAGGGCCTTAGAATAATGACTAAAGGTAGCTCGCTAACAGACCTCTGAGTAATGACTCTAATTGGCCAGACTACTCGTCAGGTTCAGGGTAAGCTACAAACACGCACTCATCAGCGTCGCTGGCTAAACCTCCTCGCTATATTGCGTATCAAATATATCAAATGGCATTTCAAATCCGGGATTTTGTATTTGTTTGATTTGAAATAAGTTTTTGGCTTATTTGATTGATATATTTGGCAGTTTGTTTGATTGCATTTGAACTGTGGGCAGCGCTGGTTAACTTAACCTAGTAACTAAATCTGGATTGGGTAGGCCTAGTGCGCTTCACTCCTAGGTCAAATCCCGGCCTTGTCCTAATCGGCCAGCCTGTGCAGGACGAAATCGATGTTGGAGCTGCAATCCGTGACGGCCAAGCAGTTGAGGTCAATACCTTCTCCGGTTCGTCGGTCCTAGCGCCGGGGAATCAGACCGGGACCACCGAGATCATTGAACGCATCCTTTCGCCCTTGGCCCAAGAAGAGGTTGGCAGTATCAGGTGCATCGGCCTGAATGTGAGTTACCCCAAATCACTCGGCATTCATGAAGTTTCCGACAGGCTACAACTTAATGCCCTTTTACAGTACAAGCAGCATGCTGCAGAAGTCAAGTTGGACTTGCCCACAATTCCTACGCTTTTCCTGCAAGTTAACCCTCAAGCCGAACCGGGACTCGGAAAACACCAGGATTTACTAACTTTGGCCCAAGAAAGCCGAGCACAGCCCTCGGTGACCCCTGGCCAGCTCCCACCATCCTTCCCAAGATCACGCAGCAAGATGATTGTGGTGATTATGAAGCAGAGCTCGCTATAGTCATTGGGAGAGCTGCCAAGAATGTCCGCGAGGCGGAAGCCATGAGCTATGTTCTGGGCTACACTGCTGCAAATGATGTGTCCAGCCGAACCTCGCAGTTGACGCAGTCCCAGTGGTCCTTCTCAAAAGGATTCGACGGGTCATGTCCCATCGGTACGCCATTCCACAACCGCTCATATCCTATGAACCTTTCAAAAAGCTAATGCTCAGTCACCGCTCAACAGGTCCTACGTTAGTATCGACGTCGGCTATTCCAGACCCTTCGGAGCTCCAGATCCGAGGTCTCAAAAATGGCAAGCTTTTGCAGTCTTGTAGGACAAGGTGCGTTCCAGGGCAACTTACTTTACGGATCCCCCGTCGGAGACCGTGGGCTGACTTCGATTACAGTGATCTAATCTTCAGCGTCCCGAAACTGATCAGTTTCCTGTCCCAAAGCACAACGCTCCCGGCTGGAACTATTATTATTACAGGAACTCCAGCAGGCGTAGGCATGACCAGAACTCCGAAGGAGACTGTTCGCGATAGCGATGAATTTTCTGTTGAGATCCTTCCGCATATCGGGACACTTGTATGCATCTTCCAGAATGAAGAATGAGCCACTTGATTCGGCTTGCCCAAAGAACCCTCTCTCTCTCAGATAGCCTTGGGTGATTTAGCGTTCCAGAAGTGGCGGTATCTGAGTTCTTCGTGCTCTTCTGCTGTGTGGTGCTTCCGGCTCCTTTGAGCCTCGACTTTCTGGCCTCGCGAGCCCCCGACATTCTGGGCCCCTTGCCCTCGACTCCCTATGCAGCGTCACGCTGCCCCGACGACACTGAGCCTCGCGAGCTCTTGACATCGCCTTCGGGCCTTTTTCCTGTGTGTGTGGTGCTTCCGGCTCCTTTGAGCCTTGACTTCCTGGCTTCGCGAATGGTAGCTGTCAGTTCGGGAGACAGTGCCGATAGCCCACTGTCAGCGGACACGGGTCTAGGGCTATAGTGCATATAGCTGCCCTAACAGCGGTGGTTCCACCCTTTTGCAGTGGCATTATGGCTAAATCCAACACCCATTTTATATTACCAATTGATCGAGGAGGTCCCCTCAATCTCCTGATAGTCGAATATGGAACCACAACGCGCTGAGAGTCTCACTGGTCGTGTTCTCGACACTTTAAAGGCCAGATGTGACATTACGAAGCATGCCATTCTAACCGAGTTATAGGTAGAGAAAGGACCAGATGCAGTGCTGCTGGAATAATGATTTGGTCATAAAGGTCTTTCTGCCGTTCAAGGGTCAGAGCATTCTTGATTGTCGAGTGCTCAGATTTGAGTCGCAAGCAGCATGGGGGAAAAAGAGGAAGACGGAGAAGCGAACACATCGTGTGTTGAATACGCCAAGAAGGATGTGCCTTGTCTTTGCTAAACGAAGTCCGTGAGGCTGGATCACCTGGTCGGTGGAGAGGTTGAGAGCAGGAGATGGAAGAAAGGAAAGTCGGAAATCGTTGGGCGGTCGAATCGCCTGAAGGCCCGTTGCCCCTAACCAAATGCCATCAATGTCCCACTGTCACGCTATCGAAACTCGCGAATGCAAAAGCGAAGCTTGTGACTTTTGGAAGGAGAGAGGCTGGGTTGGCTGATCCGACAGAAAGCTTCGCCATTGGTGGAAATAGTCGCTGGTATTATAGGAGCCACTGTCTCCGAAGACCGTTGAGAGGGGCGGAAGGAAGTTCTGTAGATGCTGAGTGACCTCTCGAAGGGTTTGAGCATGTTCTGGTTCATTTTCTTCGACTAGGTTCGGACCTGTGGCAAATCTGTTCAGTCTTGAATGTTCAACGAAACTTCAGTTGTTTCCGAACTTACAAGGACATGTTGGGCTGAAGGAATACCGGAACACCTAGTTATATACTGCACTACCACGCTCAATGAATTCGGGGTTGTCATAGATTCCCTGTGTGCGTAGAGCTTGAATGAAACACGCGAGGGCCGAGATACCTGACACATGTGAAGAGATCCGTGGGGGAAGAGCCCTAGGTTGGTGTCTTGGGAGGGCAGCTGGCAATGAGTCGGAGTAACTGGGCTTTGGTAAGAGGAATGGACGAGTGTTCTGGTGAGTGAGGTCAACGTTGTTGGAATAGACGTTGGAAGAGGATAATGGCGCTGGGGGTGCTGCCGTAAAGCTTGTCTTAGGTGCTGTTGTTTGATTGTACCACTGTGGAAGCGGAGGCTGCGAGGGTGCACTGCTGCAAGAGCCATTGTAACCGGAACCAATGACGTTACTTGAGTTCCTAGCGGAGCGGTACCACCTGTGAGCTCTTGGTCTCGGCGCGCCAACAAGTTGCTGCCTGGGTACAGGGGAGTCTCGTGATGATCAAGGAGGCTCGTTTGGACTAGAGTTGAGTTAGAGGGTACTGTCAGACATTTGAGTTTGGGGAAAAAATTAGAAAATTAATAGAGAAAGCCTAACCAGGACCAGGCACAATCATATTTCCAACATTTGGGGGTATATCGTTGGTGTTGTTGATTGGGCGGACTGTAGAGTAGTGCGAACAATCTTGCACGTACTCGGTCCGTCGTTTTTGACGCTGTTGAAGCCGGCGGTTCCTCATGCGGTCCCGAGCGCGTGCTCTCTTTTCCTCGAGTGAAAGCGCCCGACGACCCATGATTTGAAAATGCAACAAAATATTTCTTCATACACGCTTTATTGAAGTATATTCCTCAATAGTCTTCTGGGACGCAAACCTTTTTGCTTTATCACTCCTTGATGACTGAGCTCTTCTATCCTGCAGCCCCTTATATTTTGATTTTCCCCTGGTCCGTTTGACATATCCAATCGCTGACTGATATGCTTGCTTTTGTTTTTAACACCTGCAGAAGCCAAATAACACGATCTACGAACACGAGACAATATGGGCGTCAATCCGGGATATTCATTGGACAAGAAATACCATGCAGTACCCACCTGCCGTACGTACCCACCTACCGTACAGCAAAAAGAAATTTTCCCCATACAAAATACTCATTTTCACTTACACAGTGCTTGCCCAAACTTGAAGCTATTGGCATGGGATAATTTCTGCTTAATTGAGAATTTCATGGCGTTTGATATTATTGCATTAATTTTTCGATCACGTTTGCGGTATGGTCGCGTGGCACTAATGTAAAATTTCTGCAGATGCCTCCCCCATGAACCCGCCTCGCCGAAGCTTTATCGAATCTTTATCTACGCCAGCCTTCCATAATTGCCTTGAAAATGCCTCGGTTATCTTATACAGAGCATGGAGTTATAGAGGCTATACTGGATGTCACAGATAACGGCCCCTCACAGCACCAGGCCGCCCAGAGTCGTGGCATCCCTCAGACGACTCTTTCAGACCGATTATGAGGTCTACCGTCTAAGTCTGAGGTCACCCAGCCTACTCAGCTGTATATCCAAGACCCAGGAGGCCAGATTAGTCACCTGAATACTTCGACAAGCAGCCTTGGGCGATGTTCCTTCTCAAAGTCAAGTTCGCGCCACCGTCGCTGCCCTCTTTCAGCCAACAAAGGCCGGGAAAGGGCTACCAGTGTACACTGGATAGGCTGGTTCATGAAACGTCACCCAGCCCATTAAGATGAAGATAGGGAAACCCCCGGAGGCCTCGAGATTCACTTCTTTTACACCAATGGCCGTCAATTGGTAGTTTGATATCCGGGAGAGCGAGTATGGCTGGATTAAGTCGGGGACCACAGTTAATGTTGATGAGGGCGGTATCATGGGTGCATTTGGTGAGTAATTGACGTTTTTGATGCTATAGTTAATTAATTCATTTGAATTTAGGCTTGTATTCTCTAGTTATTGGGAGTAGCGACCGCAAGAAGAGGGCGTCTATCAGAGGCCCTCAGTCCCGTGCTTGGACTAACTTTATCGAAGCTGTTATTGTAAAAGACCGCCTTCTGAAACAAGGGATCATTTTTAAAGGCAAAAGAGCTTCAGCAGCAGTGGTGTATCAAGAAGTTCGAGAAGATAGCCGACTGGCAGTATGTCATTTCTAACAACAGCTAGACAGACAACCATATGGCAGTTGAGTGGCTCCAACAGATCTATCTACCTTCCACCCAGCCAGAAGATGAGTCTGGCGCCAGCCTTATTATACTGGACGGCCACAGAAGTCATGTATTGTCAAATATTAGGGTGTAAAAATTGTGTATTCTGTCCTTGCCCCTATGCCTTGAGGTTTCAGGGCAAGCTTTATATACTCTTTCTCTTCTGTATAGAATCAGCTAGAAGCTGATTGCTAAGCCTCGTGGCAATAGGTGGCAATAGGTGGCAACTTTCGCCTCTGACATATCTGACACACCCCCTCAGATTCAATGACTTCTCATTGAGTCTGAAGCCCTTCTTCGTCCTTCTGGAGCCTCTTCCTAACGTCTTCTAATCCAAGTTGATGTAAAAAGCGGTTCCATTTTCCGGCTGGAAGTGCTTTCGTCAGGCCATCTGCGACTATGTCTGTTGATTTAACGTATTTGACTTGAATTTTCCCTCTTTGAACCTCCTGTCTGAGCCAGTGATTGTGGATATCAACATGCCGCAACTTGGTCCTCAAAGTAGCTATCTCAGCCGTCACGAGGTTGATAGTCTGAGTGTTATCGCAGTCAATCTGGATAGTCAAGTCATCCAGTTGAACTGTCAGCTCCTTGAGCAGTCGGCTCACAAAGAGAGATTCCTTAGCTGCCTGTGCTAGGGCTAGGAGCTCTGCTTCTGTTGTTGATGTTGTGACCGTGTCTTGTTTGCTGGCTCTCCATCCGATCAGTCCGTTGAACAGCTTGATGGTATATGCCTGCGAGCTCTTCCGATCAGTTGTGTTGTCAGCAAAAGAGGCATCGCTAGCAATGCTGAGACCGCCGGGCCCTCCGAAGGATAGGGCTAGGTTCTTTGTGTGTGTGAGGTAGTGGATGACGCGGTCAGCCGCTTCTTGGTGTATTTGACTTGGATTGGTGAGGAATCTGGCCAATCTGGAGATGGCAAAGGCTATGTCGGGTCGGGTGTTGACTGCGATATAGAGGATTGATCCGATCTTGCGTTGGTATCGTTGAATTTCTGTTGGGGTTGCTAGCCCTGTTGCAGGCCGTAGCTCTAACTGAGTCATTGGTACTGTAGCTGTTCCTTTATTAGCTAGGTTTGCAATTTTCTCAATATAGGCTGCTTGGGATAGCCAGATCTTCCTCGTAGGTCGGTCCCGTATGACTTCCATTCTAAGGAACCATTGTACGGGGTTGCCGCCTGTTAGTTTATATCTCAATTGGAGTTGTCTGATCAGGTCCTTAGCTTTGTTTTCTTGTGTTTTCCTGTAGGCCAGAATGACATTATCGACATATACGAAGAAGAGAATTCCTTCTTTTCTAAAGCAGCAAGGCTCGTGTGGAACTGGTTTATAGCCCAGCTCTAAGAGGGTCCTAGAAAGCTCCTTCTGCCACAGTAGGGGGGAGACTCTCAGTCCGTATAGAGCTTTGTTAAGCTTTAGGATAGTTCCTGCCTTCTTATAGCCAGGAGGCATCTGCATGAAGATGTCTTGATTAATTGGGGCATGTACGAATGCGTTGACTATATCGTATTGGACTATTTCTAGATCAAACTTTGCTGCAATAGCTATCAAGGTCCGAAAGGACCTTCCGGCTAAGGTAGCTGCGTATGTGTCTTGCAGCTTCCCTTTTGCTTATTGGTCTCCTCGAACCACTAGCCGGGCCTTGCATTTCTGAAAGTAACCGTGTTTGTCTGTTTTATAGACGTATACCCACATACAGCCTAGGACCTGTCGATCAGATGCTCGAGGGTCCTTGGCTCGGATCTCAGTCCATGACCTCATTTCCTTATGACTTTGAAGATGGATTTCTTTAGCCTTCTGGAAGAGGTTTCCTAATGGATGTCCTATGAGATCTTGATGCTTCATTGGTGCCGGAGGTAGTGCATTTCTATGCACCTTTACTCTTTTACGGATCTTCCGTTCTGTTGAGGTTTGCAGAGGAGATTTGGTTCTAGCTAGAAAAGCTGCCTGCCATGTGATCGTTTTATTCCCTTGTTCTAACACATTTTGAGGTAATTGTGCGAGTAGGGCAGATGGCGGTGTATCTGGAGGCGTGAGGAAGTCTTCATATTCTGCCCTTTTTGCCTGCGAGATTTCATTAATCACTACTATAAGACGATCTCCTGTTAGTTCATTTGAGTCTTCCTCTTCAGGAAAATCCACTTTAATGCAGTCTTCAGTCTCTGGCTGATCAATCGGTTCGTCTTGTTGAAGGGATGCAATTCGTGCGATTTCTTCTAGGTCTGCCTCTAAAAGGTCGTCCTTGAAGTTTTCCTAGTCTCCGTTATAGCCCTTGTCTTCATTAAAAATGACGTCTTGGGTGCTTACTATTCGATTGATCGTAGGGACCCAGATCCTGTAGATATTTGAGGATCTATATCCGACCAGGAAGCCGATCCATCCTTTCGGCTTGAGCCGCATTTTGCGGTTAAACTTTTGTTGTGCCTTGGGGGTCATGGCATAGGCCTTGCAGCTAAATGCTCTTAGATGTGTTTGGTCAGGCTGTTTCGCTGGTTGTGGAATTCCTCTAGCTCTGGCTATCGCAGTATTCAATTGATCGTATGGTGTTTTCTAGCGTGATTTATAGTTTGGCGTTCGGTTGTATAGATAAACTGCCGTTCTGCCGATTTCTGGCCATAGCTGATGAGGGAACCTGGCGCCTGTTCGCATAGCTCTTTCCTTATCCTTTATCACACCCCCTGAGCGTTCGGCACCGCCGTTTTGTGCTTGGCTGTATGGTGCTGAGGGCTTGATAATGATGGCTCTGTTCCGTATGAAGTTTCCAACTTGTGGTTTGACCTCTGTAATCTCATTGTCGCATTCGATGACTTTGACCTTAATGTTATATTGAACTTCTAGGTGTTTGAAGAAGGATTTGAAGACTGTGATCACAGCCTCTGTTGTCCGAGATGTGAGGTAATAATCCCAAATGTAACCCGTTGATCGGCAGGTAAGCAACATCTGCGAGGTATAGCCACCTATTCCTTCTTCGTAGTCATGGAAATCGACAGCGATGCGTTCGCCGGCTCTCTGGTCAGACTGCCTTAGAGCCCGTCTGACTTGTCTCTTGATCTTTGATAGGCCACAGGCGTCACATTCGACTGTTGTTGGTCCTCGAATTCGCACCCCCTGAGATGCTGAGACGAGGTGTTCAAGAGCTTGCGGTCCCGGATGCCCTAGGCGGTTGTGCCAGCGGATGGCTTCTCCCGCTAAAGGAGCCCTCTTAGTGTGAGAGGTGAACCTGTGGGCTGCCCAAACCGCCGGGGTCATCTCTGCCGGTTGGTATTCAATGACGTATTGACCGTATAGGTCCTTGATCGGGCAGGCGATTGTCTGATCGGAATGACGGAGGGTCGTTGGATCACGTCTGTTATCCCAATAGAGTCCTTTCTTCTGTAGCTGACGTAAGGAGACTAGAGTTGTGAGGAGTCGGGGACAGTAGGCTACATCTTCAAGCAACAGGGCTCGAGTTCTTGTCAGCCTGACTATCATTGTTCCGTATCCTAAAATTGGTAACTTTCGGTCACCTGACCAGATGAAGTCGCCTGGAAGGGCCGGCTGGAGATCAGCTAGTCGATTGGGGTCATTCGTGATTGAGATCGTTGTTCCGGGGTCTAGGATTTGAGATTTTCGTAAGGGATAGTCGTTGCTCTGGGCGGCAAATGCGGCGTTGACTTTAATAATAAGCCGGCCATATAGTTATTGGCCAGAGGTTTCCTCAATAGCTGGTTTTGGTAGGTTCTTGGACTTCTTCCGAGTGAGAGCTTTTACTTGTGCCTGGAGGTCTAGGTCTTCTTCAAGGGCTTCTCTCACCTTTGTCTGAAATTTTTCTCGAGGCCTAAACCCTCTCCAAGCTATGTTTGGGAAAACATAGAAGCATTTCTTAAGGACATGGGGTAGGCCGCATGCCGGGCATTTATCCTGTTCTTCAGGAGGCCTCTGGCGCTTCGTCCTTTGCCCTTCCTTCTTCAGAGAACGGTACTGACCTTCAATGATGCGAGCGTCCTCTGGTTCATCATCCTGGGGGTCCTCCCCAGCAAAGCTCGCAGAGAATGCACCTTGGGAGAAATTTCCCGTGCGACCTGGGCCCCGTAAGGCCTCTGCATTTTTGAGCTTATTCCGGAAGGCGTTCGCTAGATCTCGATAGATAAGAGATTCATCTTAGATCAGGTTTTGTTGGCTAATTTCATAGGCTGCCGTCCAGGCAGGGAGAAGTTGTGAAGAGATGTTGAAGAAGTCATATGCCCAGGAGCTGCAAAAGAGGGTCTCAGGGACCTTTTGTTGCTGTCCTTTAGCCAAGGCTTCCTCCCACTCTTCTAACCATTTGAGTGCTTGAGTTGCGGTCTTTGGAGGTGTTTTCATGAGGGTCAAGTATGTGTTTCGAGCATCTCGTGTTTCGTCTGCTTCCGACCTCCCGCATCGGGCACGGAGATTGTAGTGCCATTCGTAGATCGACTTACGCGGCTGACAACAGGTCCGGATGTAACTAGGAGAGACAGTTCGGATAATCCAGTCTTGGAGGGTTCTTAGAGACTTCCTCTGTCTTTCTGATGACTTTTCTTGAAGCTGATAGAAAGAGAGGTCCTGTTGGAAGCTCTTCTGACCTTGTTCAGTTAGGTCAGATAGAGACCATGTTCCATTGGTTGTCTCCTGTATGTCATCTGAATTAGTCCCTTCAGTCTCAGGTGTTTCTGATCGAATGGTCCGTTGTGCTGCTGTTGTCTTGGTGTATTTGCGTCTTCTAATATCTGGGAAGGCCGGTTCCTCTTCAAGGAAAATCTTCCTTTTGAGGTGCTGTTGCAGACCTAGAAGGTCAACCTGAAGAAGGAATTCGTGCTCCCAGTCCGGGAAGTCCCCGGGTTTTATAAGAGTAGCTGTAAGACCTTCTTTCTAGGATTTTCTATGCAGCATCATAGATATAATAGAGGGATTCAAAAGATATTAAAATGGGTTGAGGCAGTGAGACTCTTAATTGTCAAATATTAGGGTGTAAAAATTGTGTATTCTGTCCTTGCCCCTATGCCTTGAGGTTTCAGGGCAAGCTTTATATACTCTTTCTCTTCTGTATAGAATCAGCTAGAAGCTGATTGCTAAGCCTCGTGGCAATAGGTGGCAATAGGTGGCAACTTTCGCCTCTGACATATCTGACATGTATGCGCAAGTACCTAGCTGGTCGGAATCATGAATGTCGCTTATCCAAAAACCAGAAGAAATGGATGGCTACCTGCTTTTTGAACAATATATATCTTTGTTTCCTGCCTTCCCGTTGCTCTTATGGTCTCCAAACGCTGGATAATGGCTCTCTCAAGGCCTCCAAGACCATTTGAAGTCCAGGAATCCCAAACAGCCTCGCTGAGTGCAAGGATAGCCAGTTTGGAGGAGGAAGTTGGCCGGTTGAGAATGGGCAAGAGAAAGGCTATGCCTGATCCCAACAAGAAGTTCATGACACTAGCCGAGGCTCTAGCGGCTTATGAAACTATTTCAGAGCCAATTCAGGCAACCGAAGAGACAGGGACTGTTGAGGATGTGACTAAGATGGGGGGGCAGCAGGAAGATGGGAGTTCAAATTCGGAGGCGGAATTGTTACCCGTCGTACACAGCCCCACAGGCCGTGAAGTTAAAAGACCAAGAAAATATGAAAATTCATTCAATTCTAAACTGAATTCTGGAAATTCTTTTATTTTATTATTTTTGCTGATTTTCCCCCATGGGGTTGAAAAATTGCATTTTGTATGGGGATTATTTTTTTTTTGCTGCACGGTAGGTGGGTACGTACGGCAGGTGGGTACTGCATGGTATTCAAAACATAAAGGAAATAAAGAGGCGTTTTCCGAGCTGGGGTTAGACGTGCCCAGATTAATATTTATTGCAGTATCCGGATTATGCCTTATCTTATCTTATCAGGCGAACAGGGGTACCGTGCTGTTTAACAGGGATAGCGTTCCATGTAAAACCGATGCGTACTAGTTCCTGGAAATCGACAAGGGTACTGTTCGTCCCGGACGTGATCTCATTGGCTGAGTCTGCCCGAACACAAGCGAAATCCGACACCCTAAACCCATCATTGATCCCGAAATCCACCTCTGATATCTCTCTCTCTCTCTCTCTATCTCTAACCGGTTTATCCCTTGGGAACCCTACGATCGTCACATCTCCGACATCATCCAGAAGTAACTGCAGGAAAGTCTCCTTTTTGTGCCATAATAACAACCAATCCACTTCGTTCAATTTCGTGGTGACATCTGGCCCACCCGCTTCTGATACACATTAGTGATAAACATTAATCTTCTCTCCTCAACCACATTTTATTTTCTATCTATATTTCAGCTTTTTCAACCTTGGAATAATGCTTTCCCACCCTTATACTCCCATTTTTTTTTAAAAAGTTTTTAACAGCTTTTTTCTATGTTGTAAGTATAACTAACTACCTATTGATATTGAGCGTAGTTTGCCCTACTTCAACGGGAACGCTTATGGTATCAAACCTATAATCGGCGTATAGGTAAGACATGTAAAAAGCTCTCCTATTGAACTGTTAGTTAAGATACAATAATATACTGAAAATAAATTATACTTACAAGCTACACATTGTATAGCTTTGTATGGACGTCCGAAAGGTGTGATGTTTACAGAACGAGTACCAACATAACCCCATCCATCAGGCATAGGAAGGTGGAATTTTTGTCCCGCAATTGTAAGCTGTGGAGGGCCTCCGATTTTACCTCCATTTCGTTGGGCAGCATCAGCACAATTGGCATGCTCGCAGTAGCACGCTTGCTCCGCTGCCCATAGAGCATACGTGGCAACGGCAACGCAGACAGACTCGCATGCCCATGCACCCACTGCGCAAGCGGCTGAACCTGCGGTACAACCGGTAAGCGCAGAGTAGTAAGCCGCACCAGCAACTGCCATGCAGGCAAAACATTTGGCCTCTGCACCTCCATCTGCAATATTGGCACAATTCGGGAACCACGGCGCAGCTTTGTACTGGAAAGCCTTCGCAGCGCTCATCGGGGAGCCATTGCCAAGGGTAACCCCAGCATAGCAGGGCGATATATTCCAAGTCGCTCGTCTATGCCATGTGTTAGCTTTTGGTTTGTTTGGTACTTCTGATACTTACTCAGTAACCTCCACATCAACAGGAGTCGTAGGACTGGCTGCTACAGCTTGAATGCTTAAGAAAGCCACAATGATTTTACTAAGGCTTTTACTCATTAAAGGAAGCATTTCGTCTGCGTGGTAGACTCAGAATGAATGAAGAAGAGGTGAGAATGTTGAAAATGTCGGATGTTGTGTTGGAGATGGTGAGTACCTTATGGTCTGGATACTGCTATTTATACATGGTAGAGACGGTTTTTTCCCGGCCTAGCTGCCTTGATGCTACTCACTGGCCGGGTTGGAGCGGCGGCCAACGTGAATACTACACAGGGCGGACGTTGCTCAGGGTTAGTGTACTTACGACAAACCGAAGTAAAAGCGGAAACCCTCGTGCATAGAGTTGAAACGCAAGACACTACTCGAGCCTAGCGACCACATAAAATGAGCTCAGCCACCGTACTAAAGAGGGAACCTTTGTCTACCGCCTCGGTCCGCCAGGAACCTTTGTCCACCGCCTCGGTCCGCCAGGAACCTTTGTCCACCGCCTCGGCACGCCAGCTACCAGTAGAGCGGATTCCAACCATTACCATCGTAGACAAAGCCATATTTACTACCCTGCTCGGCTTGAGCCGGAGCCCTTAGCTTCACCCTTACAGAATAACCTGTCTCACCGTCGCTCGGTTGAAGTTATGAGAACATGTGTCTGACGTCAGGCCGTATCGAACTTAAGAAACTGGCATATGCCTAACCTAAACTTGCCCCTTCTAACAGAATTAGGGTTAGCCGCCTCTGCGGGCCTATACCGCACTATAATTAGCTAAGTTCGGTGACTCCAGAATAAGTTTACAAGCGCTCAAGAGGTCTTGTCTCAGTCAGAAGAACTTAACTATTCCAACTTCAATTTTCAATACATTTAAACCGAAGATACATAAGTAGGAAAGCCTCTGATGCATTCTACAAAGCACTAAACCTCATACCATCCACGGACGGGGATATCCAGTTCGGTATGGGAGCCCAAATAGAGGGCGCGTCTATAAGTAGTGTGGTGGGCTGCTAGCAATCGCCAAGACCTAAAGAGGGGCTTTAGTATTTCTACGTGACAGCTTACTAACCCCGAATATTAACAAGCGTCTTTACTAAAGGCACTTTTAGTCGTAACCTTAGCAGTAGAAGACCAAGCTAATGCATAGCTCGTATTGTATAGCTAAGAGAAGCTTACTAGCTAAATAAGCTCATTTCTGAACTCTTTTATATTAGCCTGATTTAATTCAACGGACCCCTAGGCGAATTTGAGTTTAAATAGTTCATTTTAATATCCCGTCGTCCTTCTAGCTAATTTAGCTACGGAAAGAACGGCAATAAGCCTGGACCTCCTCGTATAATATCAGACTAGTAATGAAATGCTTTTAGCTAGTAACTGCCAAGGATAAGTCGTTAACAGCATAGTAACTACAAGATATGTGTCAAGTGTTGGAACGAATTGCTTGTATTCATGTGTTGTCTGTGACTTATGTGTCCCCACTTGCTGCTTGAGGTTTTGGAGCAAGCTCTATATGCCTTTTCTGTGCTATGTGGAATCAACTGGAAGCTGCTTGCTAAGCCTGTGGCAATAGGTGGCAACTATCATATTTGATGACAATATTTATCAGCCTTTCAAGCTACTTCCATGAGCTTCCTTTTGCCACTATTCAACAATATGTGACGGCTTGCCTGCCTCCGGAAATGGTGGTCTCGGCCCACCATTTCGGCGGTTGCCAAACCGGGAAATATTCGGTCCCACAATCACTCGCTGCTTTTGCGCCGCCTATAAAGCGGCCAGTCCCCGGCCCCACATCCCTATGTACCTCTGTCGTCTCTTTCTCTCACTTTTTTCTCCTTCAACATTACATGACCTTTGGTTCAGTTCCCATCTTCGGTGTTGAAAAGCAATGGACATGCGACTGTCACCATGAGTAACAAAGGCGGTCGCCCTAAAACCCATGGTGTTCATGAACACTTTGCAGCAGCCCCAATTCCTCCAGGAGGGGGTAAATTCACTCAACTTCGCGTTCGGTGCAAATACTGTTCTAAAACCATGGCCAAGCACGTCTAACGGCAACAGAATCACCTTGCTAAAGAGTGTCTTGGTTTCCAGCAAGCTGCAGGCTATGTTGATCGCTAGCCTCGAATCACTACGGCTTTGTCCATAATGGATCGAAACTCTAAAGATCAACTCGATCGAGCCGCAGCCCTCGCCATCTTTAAGTCTGGCAAGCCATACACCACCTTCGAAGACTCTGGCATGGTTGAGTTCATCCAAATGCTCAATCCAGCGTACAAGCCCCCTAGTGGTGATCGAATTGCCACCATACTTCCTGAAGTTTACCAAGATTACCGGGTCCAAGTCAAGGAGATCCTCGACGATGCCGATCATCTCAATGTCATCTTTAACGCTTCTGACGACATAAGCAACAACCGTATTATCAACATTTCGATCCCAATTCCCAACTCGGTTACATTCTATTGGAAGACCGTTAATACACGGAACGAGGAACATACGGCCTTGAATACCATTCGCCTAATCTAGCCACTCTTGGAAGAGGTATTTACGAAGGAAGGAGAGGACTTCCATGATTTCTCTCGCATGAACGCTATCTGCACAGATACATGCTCGACAATGCGGAAACTCCACGCTGAGATGAAGAATATGCCTGAGTTCAGGCATTGTTTCTTCATTTTGTGTGATTCCCATGGTCTTTAACTTCTAGTGAAAGACATCGTGGAATCGGAGAGATGGGCTTCAGTCCTTAAGAAAGTTACGAGAATCATCACGTTCTTTAAAAAGGCTAAGCTCCAACTCGCACGACTTCGTGCTTATCAGCTTGAGTGTTACAGTAAACACAAGGCTTTTATTACACTAGCCATCACTCGTTAGGGAATATAACTCAGAACTATTATGTCTTTACTGGTAAATAAAGATGCTCTTTGAGTATATGCATGTGATGCTATGGTCCTCAATTCCCTAAAAGCTAAAGCTATTAAAGGGGAAGAGGAGGAAGAGGAAGATTAACAAGTCCTAAGGGCAATACTCTCGTCTATTAATAACTTTGAGTTTTGGCATGAGGTAGAGATGTTAGCTAAGATCCTTCGGCCTATCGAAAACGCATAACGTTGCTCGGAGTGAGATCACTCATGCGTTGGAGAGGTTATTCCCCGTTGGTTGACTATCCAGAGCAAATGGGATGCCCTTGAAGAGGCTAACTAAGATCCTCTTATTAACTACTCGGAGCTGAGGCAATGGCGAGTCCAAAGGATGAAAGGTCAAACGACAGACATTCACCACTTCGCATTTGCCTTGGACCCACGGACAACAATAGGGGAGGGTCTTGGGCTTGACACTATGGAGAGAGCACATCGCTTCCTAGAAGAAAACACTAGTAACGAAGGGTACCAACAGCTCTTTGGGGAGTTTTGTCGATTCCGTGCTCGCGAAGGTGCTCTCTTTGGCCCAAGCTCGCGGATCTATCGAGAACAGCCGAAGACTCCTCATACGCCTTCTCACTATTACGTCCTAAGCGCGTGGGGATACTTTGGGTCTATGGGAGTCAAGTTGGCTACATTGGCAAGGAGAGTTCTAGGATCCTTGGCGAACTCTGTTCCTTCAGAGCGTTCCTTCAGTGCTACGAATTACCTTCATTGTAAGCTTCGGAATCGGCTTAGTCCGCTTAGCACTGACAAGGTCACTTTCATCTATATGAACAGTCGGGTGCTCAAGAGGCTCAAGACGGTCAAAGATAAACCGGCAGAACCGATGGTTGTCAAAAACTGGGAGACAGTTGATGTTGCTCGGTTAGTAAAGATAGAAAACGCCTTCCAAGACTCTATTGTTGTCGAGGGCTGGGGTTGGGAAGAGACCGATTTGGAAAATAGTGGAGATGATATGGACATCGGCCAATGAGAGGTTTTTGACATGTAAAATACCTAGAAGTTTCTGACGTCAAAAACTTTGGTCAGATAGGTAAATTACCATTCGGTAAATTACCTCGACGGAACCCTGGAGGAGTCAAGGTAGAAACAGGGGGAGAGAAGAGATGCGGTGTGTGCACGGGCCAGAAAAGTGGTAATTCGATGAATTACATGCACGACTGCTCTGGTGTCAGAGGCCAGCACGCCATTTGTCATTCGGACGACCAGTGTAGGCCAATTTTTTGCATCATTATCTCCTGTTGTTGCATCTAGGAGATGGAAGTGATCATGTGTGTGAGAAGCTCTTGCTATTCTTCCTATCTAATGAGGGTCTTTGGGTCAGTCTTATAGATGAAGAGACTGATGATGACCTCGTACAGCCAAGAGGGTCCGGATGCTACGGACTATTTGACTTTATCTAGCTATCCTCCTGACCATAGCTTGTGACGAAGCTGATGACGAGGCCTGTGACGAGGAAAGTGGCTGTGGAACCTTATGATGAAGGGCAGAAAGCTTGACTGTTGTCATAGCTGCAAAATCCGATATCCCGAAATGTGACACCTGTCAATCAGCTCTTGTCCATATTTTTGACCGAACAACAGCTTCACGCTTTCTCTGTGGTCTGCCTGGATCATACCAACCTCCTGAATTAGCAACGCATCCACAACGCTCCATGCCCCACATCATAGGCGTGGAGAGGCGGCTAATTGCAGACATCGACGCCGAGATAACGGGTGAACCCGCATTTACGACTGGCAACTGCCATGCTACTGGCGGCCGCTATGCTCATTATCGAATAGCTGGGGAGGCAATACCGATTACAGATGTAGAGGAGAGTCGATAAGTAACTAGTGCTCTTCTTTGGCACAACCTCCTTGAACCTGTCTTGTGGATGGCCAGGGTAAGCTACCCGCCCGGCGTGATCTGCCAACCGGCCGCGCACACAAAGTCAAATCGTGCCAGCCTGTTCTTACCTCTCTCTGCTTTGCCTTTGCACTTTCCACTTCCAACACGGCAGAGCCCTGCGATTGACCTGGCGCAGCTGCACATCCCATTACTCAGCAATCCTATTGGCCTCACAAGCTGCGCCTAGCTACAGGGATCTTTTTCAGCTGCTGAGGCCTCCCCGCACGCAAATCCCGCAAAGATGTTGCTGTCCCACGATGTCGGTGATGACAATCCATCGCCGTCCCGACTCATGGATCGGAGGAGAAGCCATATCGCTGATACCGTCATATCGCCCAACAAGGCTAACGTGCCCTCTTCTCAGTGAAGATGGCGCGTCGCTGGTTTGAGAAAGTTGAATCCAAGGTCAGAAAGCGACGGCCGGCCGCTCCCCACCAATCTGCCCTGGCTCCTTCACCAACACCGTCTCGGCCTGCATCCCAACCAACCACTCGACCGACATCTCAGCCAACGCCTTCTCCACCTACCTCGACTGATTCCAACACCTCGCCGCTGCCGACTCTACAAGAGCGACTTTGGAACCAGGCCTACGACGAGCTCAAAGTGACCGAGCCCAAAGTGGTCGAAGCGTACGAGAAGATCCTATCAGCTGAACTTGGCCGAAACGACTCGACCTCTGTTGCCTCTCGACCAACGAAAAACGAGATAGGAAGGACTCGGGCGACAAGATGTCGTCAAATGCAGCAGTTGGTCCAGGAAGGACTGGACCGGACGCAGAAGGCAGCGTCCATCAAGCGAGGCATCGAGGAAGGCTTGCAAGCAGTGCAAGCAGTGAGGGGAATAGTGGACAAGGCGGTACATGCCGCTCCCGAAGCCGCCGTCGCCTAGGTCGGCGTCTGCCTTGGACTAGAGGTGTGTGTGATCAACTTTCCCAAGCGAAGAGAGAACGGTGGATGACCCCCAGTTGATAGATCCTTTCGAACCCCGTCACCGAGGCACGCGACAATCGCAAAGGCATCGTCTACGTCCTGTCGAGAATGGAGTGGTATTGGAGCTTGGTGGCCCTGCTTCTCGACGAGAACAAGGCCGAGCAATCTTCCGCGGGACTGCGAGTCCAACTGGAGAAGCACGTTGTGCAGCTCTACGAAAAACTCCTCTCGTATCAGATGAAGAGCGTCTGCCTTTACCGCCGCAACTGGGCTGGCGTCATCGGAAGGGATATGCTCAAACTCGATGACTGGGCTGGCCAGCTCAGCGAGATCCAGGAAGCCGAGGCTGCCGTGCAAAGAGACATGGAACAATACAACACCGAGGACAGCAAAATACAACTTCGGACACTCACCGCCGCCGCAAGCGCTTTGGAGATGAATCTCCAAGGCATCCATTCGGCTATCCGGGATCAAACCAGCCAACAAGACAAGAGGCATAAGGACGACAAGTACGAGAAATGTATGCAGGATCTGCACGTGACTGACCCTCGCGACGACAAGACGCGCATCTAAGATACAAAGGGCGGCCTGCTCAGGGACTCTTACCGCTGGATCCTCGACAACGACGACTTCCAGCGATGGCGTGACGATTCGCAGAGCCAGCTGCTCTGGATCAAAGGCAACCCTGGCAAGGGCAAGACGATGCTGCTATGCGGCATCATCGACGAGCTGGAGAAGGAACCCGACAATCGCCTGTCCTATTTCTTCTGCCAGGCCACTGAGGCACGACTGAGTAATGCGACGGCCGTGCTGCGCGGTCTGATCTACCTTCTCGTCGACCAACAGCCGTCGCTCATCTCGCATGTTCGGAAGAAGCACAACCATGCGGGTAAGCAGCTTTTTGAGGACGGGAATGCCTGGGAAGCCTTATCCAAGATCCTTGCCGCCATTCTCAATGACCCGAGCTTGGATGGTGCGATCCTGATTGTTGATGCCCTCGATGAATGCAAAACGAATCGACATCGGCTTCTTGACTTGATTGCCAAGCCTTCTTGCGTCAAGTGGATCGTGTCTAGTCGCAACTGGCAGGACATTGAGGAGAAACTAGACAATATAAAGCAGAAAGTCAGGCTGTACTTCGAGTTGAACAAGGACTCAATCTCCAAGGCTGTTGACACGTACATTGGATACAAGGTGGATCGGTTGGCATGCCATAAGAAATACGACAAGGAAACAAGGGATGCTGTTGAGAATTACTTAACCTCCAATGCTGACGGCACGTTTCTCTGGGTGGCCTTGGTCTGTTAAGAGCTCGCAGGTCCCAAGGTCCGAAAACGGCATACGCTTAACACGTTGAAGTCATTCCCTCCGGGGCTTGATTCGCTCTATGACCGAATGATAGAGCATATCGGTGATTCGAAGGATGCGGGCCTTTACAGGGAAGTCCTGGCTATTGCTTCGGTCATATACTGACCTATCACCTTGGACGAGTTGAAGGTTCTTGTTGAGTCGCTCGAGGATCTCGACCAGGACGACTTGGAAGAAATCATCAGATCCTGCGGTTCTTTCCTGACTCTTCGAGAAGGTGTCATCTACTTTGTGCATCAATCAGCCAAGGATTTCCTGTTTAACAAGGCATCCGACCAAATCCTACCTTCTGGCGCCGCGCACCAGCACCATGCCATCTTCTCGAGGTCGCTGGAGGCTCTCTCGAAGACTCTCGAATGTGACGTTTACGAACTGGGCGTCCCAGGATTTCCCATCGATCAGGTCTCGCCGCCCGATCCTGACCCATTAGCTTCGATACGATATTCCTGCGTCTTCTGGGTAGACCATCTCGATGACTCGGAACCCCGGGCGAAGATTAGTGACAAGGACCTACAGGACGCGGGGATCGTCTATGACTTCCTTCGAAAGAAGTATCTGTATTGGTTAGAATCTCTCAGTCTGTTATGTAGCATGTCGGAGGGGGTCATCGCATTGCAGAAGCTCGAAGCTTTAGTAGTGAGTTAGTATAAATTCATGTACAAACTGGAGACGATCTGATATATTAGCAGAAAACCACGGAAGCGCGACAACTAACGGAACTACTTCGAGACGCGCGCCGCTTTATTCTTTCTTACAAGCGGGCTATCGAGATTGCTCCATTACAGGTCTATGCATCAGCACTCGTGTTTAGTCCCACCCGCAGCCTAATCAGAGAGCTGTTCGAAAAAGAAGAGCCGAACTGGATCACGCTCAAACCGAGCGTGGAATCAGACTGGAATGCATGCCTGCAGACGCTCGAGGGCCATGGCAGTTTGGTGAGCTCGGTCGCCTTCTCGACGGATGGCCAGCGGCTCGCGTCGGGCTCGCACGATAGCACAATCAAGGTCTGGGATGCGGCAACGGGCGCGTGCCTGCAGACGCTCGAGGTTGGTAGGGTGATTAACCACCTTTCCTTCGATCCGATGACAAATTCTCTCCTCTCTACCGACATTGGACTTCCGAACTTGGACCTACCGCCTCTACCGCCTGCCATCGACATTCAGTCGACTGAGGCTGTTTCACGAGGTACTGGCCACTCTGGTTACGGTATAAGCGCCGACGGTGTATGGATTGTGAAAGATGAAACGGGGATGCTTTGGCTGCCTGCAGAGTATCGCACGTCTGCATCGGCTGTGGTGGGATCAACGGTCGCTATTGGCTGCGGCTCAGGCCGTGTACTGGTGATGAAGTTCTCTTAGAGCGAAGGCAGGCATAATTATCTCTTTGGTTACAAGCAGCCCTTTCCCGGTTCTCAGTAGCGATCTATGTAGTTGGTTATGTTTGATTCCACGTCGCGAAGCTGCTGTAACTTTGGAAGCAGGAAGCCCGGCTAGCAACTACTTCAGCCAGCCAGCCCTCTGGCGGCTGCAATCATCTCAGCAGGCGATTGTGCTTCACGGCGACGCATGTGCTGGTCGTTGAGAAGGGAAGCCTAGCCAGGCCCCTGGCGCATTTGGGCGTTTGGGGCAAGAAGCGGGATTGGTCGCCCTATGTCCTATTTTTAGGCGCATTTCGGAGGCCAGTCCCCGGCTTTGTGTATGAGTAGTACCGCGAACCGGACCTTTACATGCAAACCAGTACCGCCAGGCCCGAGAGTAAACGCTACTGGTCGCCAACCGAAGATACTTACTTCGGTTTCTGGTACTAATACCGCCTCTCGCCCTGAAGGACGCTCCAACCAGCCATCGTCGATTGAGGTCCCTGCTTCGATCGGAGAGGTGAAGAGCTTGTGTAGATGCAATAAACACGGTGCTTGGCGTTCGAAGAGCGGATAGACCCCTTAAGCAAGGGTTTCAGTGGCCTTTACTAATCTAATAACTTTGTTCGTAAAGCGCGTCTAGTGATTTTCGTGACTTGAATACGCCTTAACCTTCTCCTTTCTATATACCTGCCTAGCCGCTCTTTAAGTCGAGCTATCCAGTATAGCCGCAAAGCTTGGCACAATTAACAGGGCTCGGCTGGTGGCTTGCGGCAATAAGCTGGAAACACGCTCAAAACACGCTTGGTGTTCACGTTGTTTGCTCCATTCAAATGAGTATGGCTCAATGTACAGATTTACTAGCATTTGGTCCTGAAAGAACACTCACACTCTCTGTTCTTGGCCATTCCGGCCCGTCAGGGACCCCTAGCCATAACTCACGTAGTCCTTCATCACACCAGCCCCGCATGGAACCTCCTAAGTCTGGTTATCATAGCAACCGCTCTTCCCCTCCAAATGACAGCAAGAGGCGAATCCGCCTACTTTCGTAAAGTCGTTCATCTCATCCGTCGTCATATACCACTTTCCATGCGCTTTGTCATAATTGTCCCAACCTTCCTTTTGGCCGCACTTGGCAGTTGGATAGACACCGTCATAAGGCTTCCCCTCATTGAAGCACGTATTTCTGTCTCTGCCGCACCAGTACCAGACATGATTCCAGGCTTGAGCCTCAGAGGCCAGAAATGCCAAGGCCACGGCGGTGGTGAGCACCTTCATAATCTCAACGCTGGATGGCGGACGGAAGAAGCGGTCTTAAATTAGAGGCTAATCTTTTTCGTTAGCTAAAACAGATCCACATCTCATTATTTGTCATGAGATGACTTACAAACCAAATAATACGCTTCTTGACAAGTATAGTAGCTTTGAGTCAAAATGTTATCTTTAAATTTTTTTTTGAAGGGGGACTTACTCTTATAACCGGCAAGAGGCAGAGCGGGGTTGGCCATTTTAGCGGTAGGTACAACCTGTAAGAGTCGGATGGTTTTCCCCCCGATGATCATTTTGGCTCCGTCTTAGGCGGGGTTGGCCATCCGCCAGAGCCGCACCGTCCCACAGAGCCACGCCGTCAGGTCGTCTGAGGCCGAGGCCACAAGCGAGCCATCTGGAGAAAAGGCCACTGACGTTACCGGGCCCTTATGGCCCTTGAGCTTCTGCATATAGGCGCCATCATTGCTACGCCAGAGCCGCACCGTCTGATCGTGTGAGGCCGAGGCCACAAGCGAGCCATCTGGCGAAAAGGCCACTGACGTTACCCAGGCCTTATGGCCCCTGCACACCGAGATCCCTGCTCTATTCAAATCACCTTGTCCTTACGGAGTAGTCAAAAAAGAGATCTGTGCTTTTAGTCAAAAAGAGATCCTTTCTTTTAGTCCTTCAAGAGAAGTTAACGAGCCTTGAAGAGAAAGTACAAATTTACTCTACAGTAGCAGACTACTTTCAAAATGTAGTACCGTACCTACTTGGTAAATTCGGGCACTTAGCGTCTCCATTTAAAGTGCACATTTCCACTATTAACCGCAAAAACGTCACAAACTCCTGATATAATTGGCCATATGTCCTTTTATGGGGCACGCTATATGTCCAATGTTGGAGTGAATTGCTTGTATTCATCTGTTGTATGTGACTTGTGTGTGCCGCTTGCTACTTGAGGTTTTAGAGCACGCTCTATATGCCTTTTCTGCGCTATGTGGGATCAACTAGAAGCTGCTTGCTAAGCCTGTGCCAATAGGTGGCAACTGTCATCATTAATGACAATATTTATCAGCTTTTCAAGCTACTTCCATGAGCTTCCTTTTGCCACTATTCAACACTATATGCCCGAATTTATTGAGTTGTTACGGTACAGTGACTTGCAGGGAATGTGTCGCAGTAGTGGTAATGGTAGTGGTAGTGAACACAGTAGTAGTGGAAGTGGCGGGCGGTGGATGGTGAAGTGGTGAAACTGGACATGGGGGCCAGCCACACCCACCCACATCCTACCCCTTGTCCTCGTACGACGTTTCAACCACGGGCAGATAAGTTTGCTATATATATAGATATATATATGGGTGAACAAATTGGCCGATGTTTTACGCATGAAAATGGATACGGTTCAATCGCAACATGCAGACCAGGCCACTGCATCACGAGCTCCTGCACCAGTCTTCCAAAGATCGACAAAGTCTGGCTGGACACCAGGAACTTGAAGATCGATCGACGAAGTAAGAAGTTGTCCGAAAGATACATCGGTCCGCTCACTGTCACAGATACCATTGGTACCGGACGGGCTAATGGCTTGAAGGACCTGTATGATGTTCTGGTGACCCGCAGCCCTGGCAGCTTCCAATGCAGAACCGTACTCTCCACCTCTTATGCCAACATCTGCGCCACGATCGAGCAACACTTTCAGGAGCTCTTCGTTATTCTTCCAAGCTGCAGCTTGAAGAGCAGTGCCATAAACTCCTCCGCGGCCATTTACATCTGCCCTGTGATCTAGAAGCGTGAGGGCCGCCTTGCTATGGCCCTCTGCAACAGCAGACTGTAAGGCGGTGCCATATAAGCCGCCACTGGCACTAGTTTTAGCATCCCACGCTGTCACATTTCGGGATATCGGATTTTGCAGCTATGACAACAGTCAAGCTTTCTGCCCTTCATCATAAGGTTCCACAGCCACTTTCCTCGTCACAGGCCTCGTCATCAGCTTCGTCACAAGCTATGGTCAGGAGGATAGCTAGATAAAGTCAAATAGTCCGTAGCATCCGGACCCTCTTGGCTGTACGAGGTCATCATCAGTCTCTTCATCTATAAGACTGACCCAAAGACCCTCATTAGATAGGAAGAATAGCAAGAGCTTCTCACACACATGATCACTTCCATCTCCTAGATGCAACACACGCTAATAAGAGTTCAAGAACCTCTTCGTGGCCATTTTCAGCAGCCATATGTAGTGCTGTTCTGCCGAACCCCGTCTCTCTAGCTTCGATATCGGCATGCCTTTCTAGTAGAAGCTCGGCAACTTCCTTGTGGCCGTTGTCTGCCGCGAAATGCAAAAGAGTCTTCCTCGACTCTCCTAGGGCATAGATGTCTGCACCCTCATCAAGACCTAACCGAACAACACCCTCGTACCCGCGGGAAGCAGCTAAGTGAAGGAACGAATTGCCGTGCTCATCTTTCGAGTCCAGCAGGCTTTTCTCTCGATCCAATATAAGACGGACAGTACTTTCATGTGCCATATGACACTTCCAATACTTATACCTCGCTTGTGCTTCTTCGTCCATCTGTGCGAACCAAGGCCGATCTTTAAAGAAGGATAAAAGCTGCTCAGTCGTGAGACATACTGCAGAATGCAATAATGGCAAAGCAAACCCATCGTTCAAGCTGGGACCCTTGTCGAGAAGGCAACTTACTACCCCCGGATTTCTGGTAAAAGCTGCAATTTTGAGTGGGCTTCCTCCAAGAGCTTCCAGGGCGTCAATATCTGCCCCCCTTTCGATTAAACACGCAGCAATCACGGCTCGGTCCTGCTGAGCGGCAGTGTGCAGGGGTGTGAAGCCGTCATTATCTCGTGCATTAGGGTTGCAGCCGTGATCGAGGAATAATCTGACAAGGTCCAGATGCCCAAAACCGACAGCCTCATGCAGTGGTAGCCGCCCTTCATCATCGGCGATTCGACAAGATACTCCCGCGTCGATCAGCCACTGAGCAATTGTAAAGTCTCCGCTTGGCACCGCAAAGTGTATCGTAGAGACACGAGAATCCCCACGAGAGGACTTCACATCGGCTCGGTGGTCTAAGAAAAGTCGCACCATTTCCTGGTTCCCGCTCATGATGGCCCAGTCTATTGGGATATCTTCTGGGTCGTGGCCATTGGCATCGGCACCACTCTCCAGCAGGAGGCGAACTGTTTCGACTTGTGCGGATGCAGCTGCTTTTGCCAGTGCTTTATGGACGTGGTTTGCCAGCCTGGGGGTGATCATGTAATTCTCAAGCAACAGGCGTACGCAGGCTCTGTGCTTATTCTCGATTGCCCAATTAATCGCTCGAACGTTGTCGGAGTTCCCGACAGTAATGTCAAAGCCGGCACCACGGAACAGCTCCATTGCGCTTTGATTGTCGCCCAAGCTGTGCGATAAGGGGTGGGACGGCAAGGTTGGAGCAGAGCATGTGTAGCCGAAGCGGCGGCAGCGGTCGCATATCTCGACTGGCCATTCCCGTTTCTCCGGCTGACACTGTGAGATAAATTTCAATATTTCCATATCTCTATCTCATTAAGATTGAGCCGAGCTGCAGAGGGTTGGCTGACCTTTTGCTTGTCTGAGCGGCAACGTCCGCACTTGGGTACGGGTCGAGCGGGCATCACGCTCTCTCTGTCGCTTCAGTGACTTACGGATACTCACGTCGACGCATAGGGAGTGGCGATTAAAGATAAAAGTGTAGGCCGATGAGCTGTCATCAAAGCAGCGTCAACACGGCCAGCGCGGGTGGGAGGGGGAATATATACCTTTGCTGCCTCGCGGTCACGCCTTGTGGAGTGTTGCACCAAGGTAAGATGAAGCGGGGTCAGCCCCACTTAATTGGAGACCCTTCGCATTCGCCCTTCACCTTCGCACTTCACCTTCGAACCTCACCTTCGGCCTTCAGCTAACATATAAGTCTGAGCGCGCACCATCCCGTCCGTGAGTTCATCGACCATGCAATCCCGATCAATCATGCTACTTCGATTACAAGAATCTCTCTCATAGAACAAACTCCTTGTCGCAACATGGGGAAGGAGGCGCCAAATAGTGTAGCTTTTATCGCAAGAGCTCCGTGTGGATCTTAGAAATGCCGATAAGACTTGATACAAGCTCTCCCCATCAATGTGGTTGCTGTGGCTGCATCCAACTGCGACATCCATGATCTCGACGAGGGGCACTAAGAACGACCCACTTCGTGTTCAACCCACCGGGTACGACTTCAAACAAACAGTAACGATATAGAAAGATTTTTTTTTTTTTATGATAAACCCGCCTAAATCTCTGCTTTTAATCGATACTGGCATTGACTGTTTTTGGGGTTGCGTTCTTATTCGCGTCAACTCACCATTTCTAATTCATGCCTACTCCCCGCGACATGGAATTTTGAGTAGCCCTAGGCTAAACATTGCTCCTAACGTCATCGGTACGTCATACATCCATTTGCGTGATAGAAAAGACCCGCGTTTCCTGTCTTCCATCTGTAATCGCTTACAATCCATCTGATTTGGGAGCATTCGTTCCCCGCACCTGTTAAAAATGGCCAACCCTCTTCGAGATTCAGACCCAGATGGCCAAAAGTCAGCAGAATCGGGGCATAGCCAGTTGGATTTTTATTTACTGCGCCTCGTCTGCAGGCTCCATGAGGAGCTAAAGGACAATCTCTTAGCTGTCTATCTTTTTGGTTCGGCTGGGTACAGCGCATATCAGCCTGGCATCAGTGACGTTGATGTCTATGCGATTATACATGAACCAATACCCGATTATCGTCGCCTTTCTCGTATCATAAGTCATGGCTCTTTGCCTTGTCCCGCACGTAAACTTGAGTTCGTCCTTTTCACCAAGACCAATGCAGCCCGACAAGCACCCGATCCCAAGTTCGAAATGAACTTCAACACAGGCCAGGATATGGACGACTACATCAACTTGGATCCCGAAACTGAGCCGCGGTTCTGGTTTCTGCTTGATATCGCCGTGGGTCGTGAGCTGGGCAAGCCAGTCTTTGGCCCGCCGCCTGATACGCTCTTTGCGGCTCCGTCGTTGGAATGGGTATTTGATTGCATGATCGAATCTTTATCCTGGCACCGTCAGAATGGCCCTGTGAATCATGATGGTATTCTCAATGCGTGCCGTGAACTGAGACATGGGAAGACTTCGAAGTGGGGCTCCAAGAAGGATGGTGGCGCCTGGGTCCTCGAGCACTACAACCAGCACAAAACTGTTGCCCTTGCCATGGACGCCCGGCATTCACAGACGCAATTGCCTCAAGACCTAGCGTTTGACTTCCTGGATTTTGTGGAAGACGAGATCAAGCGACGCGGGAAAGCGTCACGCTTGCAAAGTTAGACTTCTCACACGGCATTCCTCAACGCTGCCCTGTGGCGATTTACAAGCAGGAAGTTGACCTTGCCCGCGCTTCCTTTAGATAGGTCCAAAGGAGCCACTGGTTGGATGCAAACTTGAAGCACCGGGCGAACTAAGACATATTCTAGACTAACGGTCGGTTTGTTCAAAACATCATCGTTGCTCGTAGATGGGAGTCCTGTATCTAGTCCATATTCCCTGCTTTAGGCATCTCCCTGCTCTTAGTCAAAGAGATGCTTTTTGCAGTAGTCAAAAAGAGGTCTTTACTTTTAGTCAAGAGATCCCTACTCTTAGTCAAATCACCTTGTCCTTACGGAGTACTGTAGTAAAAAAAAAAGAGATCTGTGCTTTTAGTCAAAAAGAGGTCCCTGCTCTTAGTCACATTAGATCCTTCCCTTAGTCAATTTAGATCCTTGTCCTTAGTAAAAACAGAGAGATCTGTGCTTTTGTACCTTGGCCGGAGGGACATAACAAAGCCAGAAACGGCTCCTGTCATCCATGTCAGCCGGAGCCACAAATGGATGGGCAGAAATGTTAGTGCCGCCTTGCAGTCTTATTCCGTGTCCAATGGATAATCGCACTGTACACCGCCACATAGCCCCGATTTTGGTCCTAATATTCAATTGGCGGACAAGTTTCGCGGCCGTTACTGTAAAGGACCCGCCGCCAAAAACGTTAATGTTGCACGGCACGGCACGGCCGCGCCGGGAGATTGGCGTCTCCTCGCCAGTACCGGGATTCCTCGAGCCACACCCAATTTAGGTAAAGGGGGAATTTGCGTATCCACCAGATGACGCGCACGCCCTCACACCCAATTGAAGGCGCATGCCAACTTCAACCCTATTTGCTGCTATGCGTGCTGCCCACAGGCCCTCCGACCAACAGTTATAGTCCCGCCCCCTCCCTCCTCTAAACTAGAGGGCACGCGGAGCCTTCCACGTGCGGGGACAGACATTGCCGAAGCAGGGGTGTTGTCTCCCGACCGCCACCTTCATCCGAGTTCAAAATTGTTAGTTTGTCAAGGGTATCGTGACTATTGGGCCAGGGTCTCGCTACACTTGTGCTTTTACAGAGTAGTGAGGCGAAGCAACTAGGTATTATAACGCACACTACCTGGTATCTTCAACATTACCAAACTAACAATATATTTCACTGGGCGAAACGGTGGAAGTGAGGTGACCAGCCAGATTCAGGCGAAGGTCTGGATGGACATTCACACACCCTGCCGGGATGAGTCCACCTCGAAAGTTCTCATTCGTCCCAATTTGAAAAAGTGTGGAAATTATCGACCCATCCACAGCAGTGTAGCAAGCAGTGTGAGAAATGACTACAGGCCCGAGTTGTGGGCACAACCGTGCTGGAAATCTTGACCAGGCCGAGCATGCACTCAGAGTCCGCCGATGCGCAGAACCACCACAGCGGCATAGCCACCGCGAGATGGCCTAGCTGAATTATTTAACCTATTCATCCGTTACCCATTATAGAGCCAAGGCCTTAATGAGTCTAATGGGAGGACTTTCTTCTACTGCACACTGCACTAGGGGTATTGAACGTACGACGAGGCTCAGGCTAATTAAGGCTTTCTCCCCTAGATAAAAACGACCGGCTGATAGATGTGGATTGCCGGGTTCTTAAAGTCGTTCTTCACCTTAGCCTTAAACACCTCTATCTCTACATTATCCCACTTAAGTACGCGAGAATAGATTCTGTGTGTGTAGGATTCTATGACTTGTAGCTCTTGCTAATACTGCTAAGTCCCAATCTCTTTGAGTTTTGGGTCTTTAGGCTAAGATCCGATCGGGAACTGCGTTTTATTATTAGCATTAATAAGACCAGCAAGACCCAGACTTCACAAAGTCCCCTAAAATAGCTGCTGACCTTAAAGACTTCTTGCTAAATATCCACAAAGCCTGCATCCTCCATTTGCTCCTTCCACTTAGAACAAGTGTCTAAAGGTTTACTAAATTTCCTCAAGCCGTTAAGCATGCTCTTTCTTCAGGCTTAAGCATGGACGGCCTGTTCAGCAGTGCTGTCATTAGACAAAAAAAAACCATCAACGGCCTGCATTTCAAGGTATCCGCCAGGCGTCAAATGCTCGAGTGCCTGCTGAAAGAGTTAATCCGGGTTTGCTATGCATCCTTCTAATTCCTAGGCGTATATGTAGTCGAACGGCTGGTGATAAAGCCAGTCGGACTTAAAATCGTCGACTTTAAAAATACAATTAGGCGGGGTCCTGCATGCCATTATTATTACTGACATTCAAGAAGAGGAGAGACTCTCCGTACCATAAAGGTTGGATGGGGCTCAGGTCAATCCTAAGAACTTCTGCAGCTAGATGTTCGCTGGATTCCAATGATCAGCTGTTTATTTTCGAGGCTGAAGTAGTAGCGATGGATACTCACTCTGCAAAATCCATTGCCCAGATTCCTGTCCCAGTGCCTAGGTTAAGTACGCGCTGGACGTTATCACTAATCAGAGTAAGATACAATTTGCCTCCTAGTAATAGACGATATATATAGTGTACTATATCTATACGATCTTACTCTTATTCGTTATTTGGCTATTGATAGTCCGGTGAGTATTTTTTCCTTTTTCTTACTAAATAGACTTTTTTTTAGGGCAAATACCACTGGATATGTTCCTTCTCTGAATGCATGATAGCGGCGTCCGTTCTACGATGCTGTTAGCAAGCCGCGCGGAGCACAATATTCCTCTCCGACACTGACCTCGTATCTGATCAATTATAGGACATAGCTTGTTAGATATCTTCTAAATATCAGAGCCAATTAGCGCAACCATACTTGTAATTTATAATACTAGACTTCAGGGACATTAACTGGCTAGATGCTTCTTTAGAGCAAGCCTGTCAGTCTCTGTCTACTGCCAGAATTAAGGTTTGGGGATCTTACGATGCGTCCAAGACAGAATCATGATCTAGTATACCTTCCTATAACAACAAAGAGCTTATTAATTTCAGCCGAAGGCTGACTCTACATTAATCCATAAGTTTTCCCAATAATGAGGGTTCGGTGCAGACAGGGATTAATAAGTTTCCCGGGCTCTGATTGGTTTAAATTTTATATGGACGGCCACAAAACGAGGAGCAACTGGACGACGGCTCATAAAAAGTGGGCCTAGCTTGCCAGCTAGCAGTCCCCCTGGTTTGTTTGTTTACTCGGAATTTCGCTTAGCATGGAAACTTCGTTCACTCAACGCATCTTCACGTCTTGCGTCATTGAGCAATGCATCCGAAGTCTACTCCTCAAGGGCTTCAAGATGACTTAATGTCCATTGTCTGTGCTCGCTGTGGCGAGAAGAAACCGGCGGCTGGCTTCGTCAGCAAACGGAAATCTGCTGGGAACACCAAGAACTGCCTGGAATGTCGTAGTCAGTGCAATTCTCATGTCAGCTCTGTCTCCCCACTCCGCAAGACATTCAACACTAACTAAGTGAAGCGTTCCAGATCCAAAGGCGCGATCCTGACATTAAGAAACCTCGCCGTCGGTCCTTCTTCAACTGAGAGTCCCGCTCTGAAGAGAACTGAAGAAGATGCTGGCCTATCGCCCCTTAACGACAGATTCGGAACCCAGCCTACGTCGCCAGAGAGGCTACGGCAATGTCATACAGCGAAGACGTTATCCGGGACGTCGATTAGCCAGCCGCGTGTAGTGTTAGGGACGCCAATTCCACCAACCCAACAAAGCTCGCGGCTCTTCCGTACAATAGCTCCCTCACCTCCTGTGCAGCCGACGACACTACTAACCGCCTCACATTCTGATCCATCTACTATCCGAAGCAGCACGTCTCATATAGGTCACCCTGACTTGGCTCCTAGATTCCTCAAGTGCGGGAGAGACTCACAGGACGATTCCTCCATGGCCGGCGCAAGGGCCAAGCGGGCTGCTATCCAGCGCGGCCATCGTTCACGACGCCGTGCAGGGGAGACTGTGTCACTGACTCCCTCAATATCTCAACTCGGCGCGTTTAAAGGTTCGGAGGGGCCTGGGGCAGATATTCTTACTTAATGGTCGCAGTACTTCGGGCTAACCACAGAATGTAGATGCCAGCCAAGATCGACAGCGGCCGAGTGGGCTTCCGGATGGGGATGGGACAATCAAGGAAGGAGATGACTGGGGCCAGTTCTCGGAGCCCGATATTGACGCCGAGGACTATTTCAACCTGTTGCTTTCGCCCGTTCGGCCACGCAGGTACCTGGAGCAAATAGGGGTAGAGTGTGACTCCGACCCAGGGGACGAAGACGAGAGCGACGGTAACGACTCCGTGGATGAAAGCCCTGTTCGTCGTCGCTCACGGCCGCCTTCTGCACGGCCGAGGACTGGTCGCCGTGGCCCGGCTCCTGGTACAGGAGGGCGGCCGAGACGATCTCGAAGGCAAACTCGATCGTTGAGGCCGTCACGACGTATTCGGAGTCCGGTGAGGATTCCACCTGAAGAGTCGGCGGTATTCCACGCACAAGACCCGGTGTGGAATGGAGATCTGGAAGCTTGCGCCTTGACTGGTCGCGACAAGGCCATCCTCCGCGAGTTCTGGACAGAGCTGGACAATGACCAAATGCAGTTTTGCAGTCGATGCCAAGAGAGTTGGTTCCAGATGAAGATCGATTGCGATGGCATTTGTGCGCGTTGTTATCGGAGGGATGAGAAGCGCCAGCCTGACGAGCCATATTTCTTCTCTGCGGACAATCAGCTCGACTTTGGCCCTATACCGACCCGATTGCCTCAGCTTACGCCTACTGAAGAGTCTTTGATTGCTCGTGTTCACGTCCATGTGAACATTATGCTTGTGCGAGGGCAGCAGTATAAGTATCGGGGGCACGTAGTTCACTTTCTCCGCGAGGTTGGCTTAGTGTACAACCAGCTCCCGCTTCTGCCGCGGGAGTTGAACATTGTATTACTACGTCCTGCGAATACGTCGTCCCACGCAAATCTTAGCCGGCAATTCACCCGCCAGTTCCGCGTGCGCCGCCAGCCGGTTGTCATATGGCTAGACTACCTCCGCCGCCATCATCCTGGCTATCGATGCGTCGCCATCGACGAAGAGCGGCTGAATCAATTGCCCCAAGATGGTAATGTCCTGGATGCTATCCCCCAGAGTCAGGTGGAGGCTGCCGACGTTGGACCCGACTCACCCGAGGAAGATCAGGAGGCAGAGCCTGACCTGGAGGACGAGGCTGCGGTGCCGGACCTGTTGGCTAAGGACACGGAGCTCGATGCTCTGCGGTCTATTCTCTCCGGAGAATCAGGCGCTGATTCAGGGCTTTCCACAAGCTTCCAGGCGCAGGCACAACACGAGCTGCAGCTCCCGAATATACGACACACACCCATTAATGAGTTCAATCGCTCTCATGCCCTACTCTCTTTGGCGTTTCCCTGCCTCTTTCCTGACGGTAGAGCCGACTTTGTTGAACCCCGATTGCGCTCCATTGATTACAAGGATTACATCGAGCACGCGATGCGCTGGCACGACGGGCGTTTTGCACGCCACCCGACCTTCCGCTTCGTCGCCTTTAACACGCTAATGCGGTCACAAGCACGTTCACGATCCAGATTCTTCGTAAAGCAACATGATGGGAGACAGCAGCCTCTGACGCGAGAGCAACTTATTCAGGCGCTCGAACACAGCGAGGACCCCGAGGCGCAGGCGCTGATCAACTCGATCACAAGGCATGCGGTGTCTATTCGCGGTACGCGTCCATTCTGGAACAAAAAGAGGCAGGACCTCGAGGCCTATGCCTATAACCTTGGTTGTCCTGGTGCATTCATTACGTTTAGCCCGGCAGATTTACACTGGCGGAGTCTCTACCAGCACATGCCCCAGTATGACGACTGGCTAGCCGCTACTGAGCCGGAGAGGATGGCTCTATCGCGCCGCCTATTGCGGCAGAACCCTCACATTGCTGCTTTCCACTTCTACCGCCGATACTGCCTCTTTCGGGATATCGTGCTAAGCAAGAAGTTTAGCATCACGGATTACTGGGATCGTTATGAATGGCAAGGGCGTGGGAGTCCACACAACCACGGCCTGTACTGGATGGAAAATTGCCCTGGAGCCGACATGGAGGATGAAGCCGCTCGTGATGTTTTTGCACGCACGTGGGGATTCCACGTCACCGCCATTAACCCCGAGCCGAGTAGGACTATGCCTCAGGGTGAGGGTAATCCGCTGAGCGTAGATCCCCTAAGCATAGAGATGACATTCCTGCGGCTCTCGCAAATTGTCAACCGTTGCCAGCGTCACAAGTGCAACACCACCTACTGCTTGCGTGTGAGGAAGAGAACTGGTGACATCGCGAGGGATATGGAGGGTGCTGCTGCAGACATCGAGGCGGCCAACGCGGCCAATCCAGAGAGGGAGTGTCGTTTTGACTTCCCTCGTGCCTTGCGGGAGCTGGCCGCAGTTATCAGGAAGGAAGGAAGGTCATACCACATCTTCGAGGCAGCGCGGAACGACAGCCTCATGAACCACTTCAATCCTGCTATCATCCTAGGCTGGCTAGCCAATATCGACATATCTCCTTGCACCAGCTTACAGGCGGTTATTACGTACGCTGCGAAGTATTGCAGCAAATCTGAGAAGAAGACTGAGCCTTATTGCAAACTTGCAGATCAGGTCTTGCCGCATACAGCACACCTCCAGCCCTTATTATCCTTCTCCTCTCGCCTTATGAATAAGCTGATTGCTGAGAGGGATTACTCGGCGCAGGAGATTTCCTACCTTCTGCTTAACATCCCTCTGCAGGAAGGCACACGGATGGTCGTCTCTGTCGATTGCCGTCCGTTGGAGCAACATGCACGTTCGTATCGCGTCGACGAAGATGTCAATGAGACTATCGGCAGCTACAGAAAATATCTGGAGCGAAATGACCAGCATGAGGATGTAACCTACCTCGAGTACCTGCAATCGTACAATCTCAAGACGTGGAGGAAACTCGCTGCTAACGCGAAGCAAAGGGTCCTAGCTTACTTCCCTCGATATAAGTCCATGGAGGCTTCTCCCCAGTTTAACGACTTCTGCCGTGTTAAATTGATGATGGTTCATCTACATCGCTTTCCAGAAGAGTTGCTCGTTGTGGGTGGCCAGCGGTTCGATTCTTTTACAGCCGGGTACATGCGCTGCAGACAGCTCCACAATACCCATGCGGACGATCATTATGGAGAGCCAGATACGGATGAATTAACAGCAGAGGACGATGAGTTTGAGCTTGAGGCCTATGAGGAGCCTATCGCGGAGGAGGATTGGCATGAACTCGCCCGCATGCTACCTGACCGCCCACTGGAGGAAGAGGACATCGACATCCTCGGCCGCCGAGACATTGACATCAATTACGATTGGACCCCTCATGTTGGGCGGTATACCGATGATGGCATTCTCAACAGCGACTACTGGAAGCAACGCAAAGCGGAAAACACCCTTGACCTTGATGTGGATGATCAGCCCTTAGAAGCTCGCGATTCCCTAAATCGAGATCAGCGCCTAGTGTACGACACGGTGATGGGCCACTTCCTGACAGGGGTTCCTTCCCAGTTGTTACTCCATGTAGATGGGGGAGGCGGCACTGGCAAGTCATACCTCATCAACCTGCTCTCCGCGCACCTTCAAGCCGCGACAGGCGGGAGAGGGACGCCCGTCTGGCGTGCCGCACCCACAGGCGTCGCGGGAAATCAGATTTCGGGCACTACCTTGCATTCCCTGTTGCACCTGCCAATTAATAAGGACTTCAAGCCTCTCTCAGCCATTGATAAGGCCCAGCTCCAGAAGAAGCTTAAAGATATTAAGTATCTGATCATTGATGAGAAGAGCATGCTAGGACTGCGTCAGCTATCTTGGATCGATGACCGTCTCCGAGAGGCGTTTCCGAATAAGAACGAAGAGTTCTTTAGCGGCCTGAACATCCTATTAGTTGGTGACTTCTTTCAGCTTCCCCCTGTGCTGCAGAAGCCGCTTTATTACGATAAAGAGGTTCAGGGAGTAGAGATCAAGGGCAGAAACGCATATAGGCGATTCGATAAATCGGTCTTCTTGAAAGTTGTCCAGCGGCAGCGTGGCGACGATCAGGAGGCATTCCGCCTAGCTCTCGGGGAATTGCGGCTGCTTCAACTATCTGTGGAGTCCTGGAAGCTCCTTTCCAGCCGCGTACAGGCAAAACTAGACGATCAAGAGGTCACAAGGTTTGTCAACGCCTTACGAGTATACGCCACTAAAGATAGGGTGAACGAATATAACCACTATCACCTCGACCGCCTCAGCCGGCCAGTCATCCAGGTTATGGCTAAGAACGTCGGCCCCGGCGCGGCTGCTGCGCCTGATGACAAGGCGGGCAACCTTTCGAAGCAGATCCCCATATGCATTGGCTCCCGTCTGATGCTGACGTCCAACCTTTGGCAGCCAGTTGGCCTCTGCAACGGCGCTCGCGGCACGGTTTACGATATCGGCTGGGCACCTGGGGCCGACCCCATCCAAGACCCTCCCTGTGTTATCATGATGGAGTTTGACAAATACAGCGGACCGGTATTCCTGACCACCCCTGATAGCAGGAAGATTGTGCCGATTCTCCCAGTGGAGAGGGACTTCCTTATCGGAGCCACTCTCTGCACTCGCACCCAGTTCCCCCTGATCGTATGCTACGCAATTACTGTGCACAAGTCACAAAGCATCACCGAAGACATGATAGTTACAGATCTGTCCTGCCGGGACTTTCAGACTGGTTTAAGTTACGTGGCTGTCTCTCGCGTGAAAACGCTCGAGGGTCTGATGTTGGATGCACCATTTGATCGTAATCACCTGGTCTACGGGTCTCCCCTGGATGGCATGAAGATGAAGATGAGGGATCAGGAGCTTAGGAAACGACAGGTGCTCACACGGAATCCGTATATGTCACATAATACCAATAATGGCCATGGCAATGGATCAGTATGTAGATAATGCAGTAGTAGTAATAGCTTCCCGGCCCGCGGACACACAGCCTTCGGCTGAGGCTACTCCATGCACTCCATCGCCGCTCCAATGTGCATGGGGTGACGTAGTATTTTAGTAATCTACATTGCTTGGCTCGGGGGTTACAGTATAGAGTACATTCACGTCCACCTATACAGGGTTCTCAGCTAGGATGTCATGCAACGGTGATAGTAGACCCGGCGGGCTTAAGCCCTGCTCCTAGGGCGCGTTATTATCCATCTCATTGCGGATTGCGCTTAGAACCGAAGTGCTAGGGATAGAAAGGGAAGGAAATGAGGAAGAGAAATGTAGTCTTAGTTCTACTCTGATTGATGGTCTTCGGCGGACGCATCTCCGCGATGCACGTGATTTGTTAGCACTGACCGGCACAGGGCTTGCAGGCGTAATATTGGTTGAAACCAGGTTTGCAGCAGGTAGTGTCTAGCGGTATCCATGAACGGAAACAGCCAATGCAGCCCCTCTTATCTACGACCAATAGGATCGAGTACCGGCAAATCTAAGCTGCACTGCTGACTCGTGTGCTCGGCCCTTACTAACCTTTAGCAGGGTGCAGCACCGGTGAAGCAAGCCAAAGATTCTCAGTCAACTCGTTGCTACCCCAGCGGTCGGACAGAAGAGAAGACCACCGATGTGACTAGGGCGTACAGCCACCGACCGTCATCCACGTAGCGGGGGGATTGACGTTAGTAAATGGTACAGTGTAGGTCAGGCCGGCCCGAATATAGCCGGGGTTAAGACCTTGGTTAAGCTCGGTAAATTTACCATAGTTTGGAAGATTGAGGACATCAGCAGCCATATCGACGGTTTCATTTATCCAAGGTACCCAAAGAGCAACGTCAGTGCAGAATGCACTAGTTAAAGAAATATGAAATAAGAGGAGGAGCGAAATCATGGAAAATAGTTTTGACTTATTCACTGCTAAGTGAATATATAGGGAAGCCGTATTTATTCCTGGGGGCAAGATTTCATATGATTATTAAATACGACTGCACTAAATGCTATTGCCCAGCTAGATCAGGAAATGGCAGAATTGACAATGTCGACTATTATATTATGACTAAAAGTAGATTCAGTTAGGTTTAATTTGGATCAAGCAACATCCTGCAAGTAGCAGTCGTATAAGCATCATGTAGCTATAAAAGCTCTTTTAATCTCTTGAAAATTTCTCATGTGATATAGGACAGTTTTTAAACAGTCTAAGAAAATGCATTTACAGAAGCTTCCCGGCGAGCTACTTATACAGGTGGTTTTCCACCTTCCCCCTCCCTCTATATTTTCACTTGTCCAATGCATTACAGAGAAATCTGACTTTTTGTCATTTTCCTCGAGAAATAATGCTACTGCCATATGGGGCCTCATAGTCAAGGACGATTCATAGACTCAAGAAGTGGTAAATATGAATTGCAGTACCCCAGGAGCACCTGTCCCTTGCCTTCTTAGTCAACATCTCGCTCAAGTATCAAGAGGTAGACCTAGAGGGGCATACCTAGTGCTCCTAATTCAAGACTGGGCCGGTGACAGCCAATTTATTACAGACAAACTTTTTGAATCTTTAAGGCCTCATTTATACAACAAAGAGAAGTCCGAAATATTCTTAACAGAGTCCGGTCTTACAGTGAACATCCTAGATGCACTTAGTTGTAGCGAAGATATACAGATGGCTGATCCACGTAAGCTATTTAGCTGTCGGCAAGGCAAGTTATCAACCCAGGCGCTATATTACACAGGGGACGTTCTCGAAGAGATTCAAGGCCAATCAATTGCATCAGTTGATGGTGTCTCCATGAAGAGAAAAAAGGCCGTAAGCCAAGTTTGCTCGATCAAATTAAAATTGAGAGGGGAAACCGCTTGGCGTGTTTTCTCTAGCGCATCTCATCCAATTCGAGCAGTACCAAAGAGAGACGGGCAGTGGATAACAGGATGGAGAGTGATGGAGCCAGGCGAACGAGGATACGGAGCAGATGTAACCAGAGTGGCGCATCTTTCATTAATAATGATTGAAATGAAAGTTAATGATTGATAGTTATCATTATCAATCATTTCATTGATGCCCTACCCTACACAATGATCATTGCATTGAAAGCACCGCAATGAAATGACAATAATGAAATGACGGGCAGGGTGGGCCCCAGCTGTTCCCGCAAAAAGCAAATATGGTACGACTTGGGAAAATATTGATTTCCCGGCCCCTTTTCACGTTTGACATCTACAATGCTACACTGACAAGATGTCAGAACAATCCATCTTCCTGGCGTCTGCTGAAGTGGCCGCATCGTCTCCCGGCCAAATCGAAGATGCTTTCTCTAAGCCCAGGACACCCTTCAACGCCTCTTCGCCAGCATCGTCAAGCCTCTCAGGCAGTTCAATTCATCCCCGACCGTCCGTTGACTGGGACATCTTCCCTTGGCATCGTTTCCCCAACCTCACGATATCTGAGAGACGTGGGCGGCCTAAGTCATGGATTTGGCAGCATGGCTACGACCTCCAGGAAGTCAAGGATGAGACACGGCACCGATGGGTTTGCTTCGAGTGTGTCCGGAAGAAAGACCCAAAGATTACTGCTCATCTTGCATCAGCGACTGCCAACATCGAAACCCATCTTGGCAATCAGCATAACATATACGGTGGAAAGACCCAACCACGACAGGGGAGGAAGAGAAGCATCGGGCAGATGCTTTCTCACAAAACGGGCGAGACGACAATTGCAGACTTCCAGTTCCGCAACAGCTTAAAGAAGCAGTTCGATAAAGATATGTTTCAACGGAAGCTCGTGAGGTGGATCGTGCAGACCAATCAATCGTTCAGAGTGGCCGAGAACGAGACTTTTCGCAATATGCTTGACTATCTCAACCCAATAATCAGTGCGACTAACGCTCACCTTTCTCACGATGCAATCCGACGCCGGGTTATAGAGGAATACCACTTCTTCCGTCTCCATATCATCAAGACCCTGCACCAAAGTCCCAGCGACATCCACATCGCGTTTGATGGATGGACTTCCCGCAACCGGCATCCGTTATTTGGCATCGTCGCTTTTTCCTCGATCGGAATTTCCGGCCACAAAAGATTGTGCTCGGACTACCCAATCTCACAGATCGCCATACAGGTGAGAACATTGCTGAGAGTGTCCAGAACATTCTCGAGGCTTTCGAGCTCCGCCGGGATAATATTGGTTACTTCACCCTTGACAATGCCTCTAATAATGACGCAGCACTGGAACGCCTAGCGCATGGCTTCCAGTGGGCCTGCCCAATGGCGCGGAGAATTCGCTGCTTTGGTCATGTCGTCCATTTGGTAGCTAGGGCGATGCTTCTTGGGAAAGACGATACGAGCAGCGCAATTGAGGATGAGATCGATACCGAGGCGCACGACGCATGGTTGAAGCGCGGCCCAGTCAGAAAGCTTCACAACCTAATGGTCTGGATAAACCGCTCCAACAGAGTCACTGAGATGCTTCGGGAAGCTCAGAGACAGGACAGAGAGAAGCGCTGGCCTGGTTTACTCGACGTCATCGTTGATAACAATACCCGATGGCTCTCCCAATTCTACATGATGAGCCGTGCGATCAAGCTACGCCCTTACATTGAAGCCGTCATTTCGGATGTGCGCTACGAAGTGTCGAAGCCGAGGAGAAAGGGAGCCAGGCAGAGGCTTTTACCACGGTGCCTCGAAGACGATGCTTTGCTTACAGAAGAAGATTGGCAGACTATTGGACTCTATCAGGATCTTCTGCGCCATTTCGAGACCTGCGTCAAGAAGCTCGAAGGTGATGGGAAACAGCGGATCCGAACCGGCGGAAAAGAAGCCGCGTATGGTTTAATGCAAGACATTTGCCCTGCATATGAGTGGCTGATGGGCCATTTGGAGGAAGCAAAGCTCTATGCAGATCAAACACCAGAACCTGCTCATTTTAGGACGAACATCAACCTCGCGTGGGTCAAGCTGAACAAATATTACAGCACCATTGACCAGTCTCCTGCTTACTATGCTGCTACGGTTCTTCACTCAGCGATCCGATGGGATTTCCTTCATCGTGCCTATCGACAGAGGCCAGATTGGATTGAGAAAGCTCAACGGCTCATCAGCGGCCTATGGCAGGAATACAAGCAGTTTCCTGTTCAATTCGAACGGGAAGACCCTGACGACCCGAGACCAATTAAGAAAGCAAAGAAAGTAGAAGTTGACTCCTTCTCTTCCTATTTGGATAGCTTCAAGTCTACAGGCACAGCACAGCCAGCACCGTACGAGGATAAAATGGACGATGAGCTCGATAGATGGTTACACCTCGCCGACCCTGTTGAAAAGGACTGCGATCCGTTTTTATACTGGTTCAACAAGAGGTTTGAATACCCGCGTTTAACGCGGATGGCTATAGACGTACTCTCTGTGCCTCCAATGGCTGCCGAGTGCGAGAGAGTGTTTTCTTCCTGTGGGAATATGGTGTCAGCGAAACGCTGCCGGTTGCAGGCAGAAACGATCGCAATTACGCAAACAGTGAAATCCTGGTTAAGAGCGGGCTTGCTGGAGGATTATGACGGATTGTTGAAGGATCTGGCGGCGGAAGAGCCGGACCAAACATAATGTTTTGCAGTGTTATAGGACATACAGTACGATCCACCGGGAAATTCCGTTCATTGAGGTGTTTCAATCATTATCATTTCATTCATTGCCCCTTAATGATCATTGTCATTATAGTCTTGCTTAATCAGCAATCATTTCATTTCATTGTCCTTGTCACAATGATTGATAATGATAGACGCGCCACTCTGGATGTAACTGAATCCCGGCTTCTTTTTTCTCTGCTATGGTTCTGATAACAGACTCATGCTTACCCCATCAAGGGGTGATTTGTGATAATTTGGCCCAGTTACGCAGACAAGCTAATTATTTTATAATAACTAGAAAATGCTTAATCAGTGTGTCGTGGCTGACACTCAGACAAGATAGCAATTAATCACCTTGCCCATCTTTAATTTTGAGCTTTGGAATTAGTTTTTGACGTCATCATGATGAGAATTATTTGGTCAACTGGAATATCTAATATATTTTCTCGCCAGCTTCTTAGTTGCAGCTCTTGCCCTCTTTTTGTCTGTTTTATTTTGCGAGTCTTGTCCTTCCTCGCTCCGCTACGCATCCCGCCTACCCCGCGGCATCCGTCACTTCGGGTGGTGTTGTTCTTCTTGTCCCCCTGCCCAACACATCAGATACTTTATCCCAATAGATCTTAGCTGCAAATGTAGCAAGGCTTTAAAAGGTAGTCACGATCCAAGATCTAAGTAGGTGCTTCACTGCGTCCATTTTTGGCTGGTGCAAAGTATCTTTTTGTACTTCTTATACTTGCAGCCCAGATTGATCACAGTGAACGAAAGAGTAGATTGGCTTTGCCCATAAGTGTACGCAAAGATATAAGCACTTAAATTCGAACCGTTTTAGGATCATGCGTATTAATATAAATATGGCGTTCCTTTACGGTTTCCCAGTCCTACTCGTCAAATTTTATTGGCAAACTCGGTGAAAGATGGATCGAATCGTTACACATCCTGACAAGAAATTTCGTTCCTTTAGGAAACTACCAACCGAAATTCGGTACATGGTGACATCTTATCTTACGTGGTGGGAGACATTAAGATTTTTGAAAACGCACAAAGATGCTTATGAGGACGTTTGCCCCGGGCATGCTGAAAAAAACACCTTCTGGGGCCTATGCTTTAAAACTTACAAATGGTTGGATAAAATGGTCGCCCGAGGATTGACTCCAGCATTACTCGGATAGGATTTGAGCCGAGTAGATAAGCCTGATAGAGTGCTAAAACTTGCTTTACTACTGGTTGGGCAAACTAAAGATCTCGACTGGTTCAGCGACCGTGAAGAACTCGTACAGACACTTCGCTCACAACAAGGTTTTAACGAATTTTCAGTCTCACCTCACGTAAGACTACACATAGGCCAGCCTTTCGGAAGGACAGGATACAGAAATCCTTGGCTACTTGTAAGACGGATGGCGGCGGAAGGAGAGAAGCGAGACGAAGAGGAGCACAAAACGTTGCAAACATTAGTGGTTTATTATAATCCTCGAAAGTCCAAACGTATTGCAGTGGAGTTAACGGAGCTGTGCACTACTACAGCAAAAGTGAGCCGCGACGAAGACTGGATTCAAGTGCGGGATGCAAGACAGCCGAACTTTACCTGGGAGTTTATGACTGAGACAGTGCCTAATCAGATTGTGCCGTTACTACCTGGAGGGAAGATTAGGATTTGTTGAAATTACAATTTTACACATGAAAGCGTCCTCTTCATACTCCTGCAGATACTGTCTAGATAATCTAAATAACGAATACTGCTTGACATGGCTTTTCTCACGAGCTTCCGCGATACTGCGCTCGATCACACGATGTGCAGAGAGCACACGAAAAGTGAGTCGTCGCGACTCCCAAAAACCCATCACCACCTGGTATTTTGCGTCGATACATGTCCGGCCACCCACCTTTGATCTCTGGCCAAGCGAAAATCTGCATCGGCAAGCATGTGTTCTTGGCCGAAAGTCTAGATTGTATTAGCTCCATCTCAGATTTGCTCCAACAATCTACGTACATGCAAAGCCGGCATATAATTCCAGGCTCAACATAGATCGAGCCAACATGTCCGGACAACTCAGGACCGAGAGCAGAACATGTGTAGTTAAGCTTAGGGTAATACACGAAGCAGGGCGGTCCCCAATCCTCGCCATGGCAGAGATAAACCTATGTTCCTGTATTTGAGCCAGAGATGGGTTGAAAGGGAGCAGATCCGGTGCAATACTTTACCGAAATGTCTGGCGCTCGATTCATGCTGAGAGAATGTAGCATCCAGACGAGTCTGTACCTCTCTAGGCTCGGTGGGATTGTTCCTTGGGATCACATTAGGTCCAGTAAGAGAATTCCATGACGTGAACCGAATATATGGCAAAAGAACGGCAAGACACAAGGCGACAAGCCAGATACGGTTCATAATACTGTAGTAGCTGCTCAAGAGACACCGCTCTTTGCTATATATGCTCTCGCTCCTGCTATCACGTGTCTTACATATAGTGAAGGGAGTTTTATTAGTTGTATTTTTGGAGCATAGCTGATTACAGTAGAGGAATGTTGGGTAGATTGCGACGCACTTAGACGATACCTCTTGTTTATGTCTTGTAGTGATATCCAGTGACTCTTTCTGGGCGCGCTGGTGCACGCTATCGGCAGAAAATTGGGTGCACAAGCCCATTTCAGGCTCCTGGTCAATTTTTGCATGCCCGTTCTCTTTCTCTCCGGAGCCGAATATGCCTGTTGTGGCTTTGTGGAGGAAGAGCAGAAAGCTGCCGTAATCTGGGAGCGGGTGACCAGGCTCACCGTGTCATTTGTTAACATTCAATTAGCTAGCACTTTTGGCAGCCGCCACATACGATTGTAAAGACAGTTTAGGGCTGCGCTTCTATTGAATTTACTTGCGTTTAGTTCTAAATGGGCCGAGGCTTGTTTATGAGGTCCTCGAATGACATCATGGTCCTGTATAAGTAGATAATCCTATCCTGCGTTTATTTTTCTCGTTCTAATACTAATTATTTCGTCAACACCTGGCCCAGCCTAAAGTGTTTAAAAATTGACCCTCCAAAGTTACGCATCTATAATGGAGTCCTGTGGCCAGTGTAAGTATCATTATTAATTGATTCACGGCCTATCGCGCTAATTAGTGTCCCATCGCAAAGCCAATAAAGTAGTAGGCGGGCGGGGGGTTACTATGTTTGACCGCGTGCTGCTCTTCTATCGAACATTTGATATTATCGCAGCTTTTCCTGCTATCGTCGCCTCAATCTTGATGATATTCGGCGGTTTTCAGGATAACCACAATATAGCTATGGGCCAGATAGTAGTATTATTACTCGCCAGTTCTGTAGTAAAAGGTATCATCGCTTTAACTCTTGCGAAAATGCTCCTTTTTAAGTTCGAGGGCCAGCAGACTTCGACTGAAGGAAAAAGACTAATCCTATGGCTTCCAACTATATTGGTCGATATCAGTATTATCGAGGTTGTTGCTGGTCTCGTCTTATGGATTTATAATAGTTGTTCTATTTGGGTTTCACTGTTACTTGGAGTCGAGGCATTCGCATTTATAATCGGCACTGGGACTCTAGCTTGGAATATGTGGAGAGAAGAGCTCACAACGGCCATCTGACCCCATTGAAATGAGAAGATGTTGAATGCTTGATTCATGCTAAATGTGCAGTAGGGGAACCACCGTTTATGTACAGGCACGATCTCTTGTAGAATGTTCCACCTTCTTCCACACCTTGCCACCGACTTGGTCGCCTCACACTCGTGATCTCCAACAGGGGGACATATTCACGCAGAAGAAAGCGTCTGTCAGGAAAGAGCTGGACGAGGCCATCACCCAAATACACATCAGCTTTGATCTCTGGACCTCTCCAAACAGACTGGCCTTTATTTCGATATTTGGTCACTTTCTTGACAAGAAGTATCTGTATCGCAGCCGACTACTTGCTTTTCGGCGGCAGGTTGGGTCGCACGCCGGTGAGAATATCGCATTTACGATCAAGAGTGTTGTCCGGGACTGGGAGATCGACTCAAAACTCGAGGTCTCAATCTATAACAATGCGAGTAGTAACGACTCTTGTTTGCGGAGTCTCTATGCAACCCTCGATACCTCGATGACGGGCATATTCTCAATTTGGTGGCCCAGTCTTTCCTCTACGGCGAGGATGCTGCTTCTTTTGAACTTCAGTCCGAAGCCTATGGCTTGCTCCAGCAGGTAGAAGAGGGCCTTGAGCACTGATAAGCGAAGGGTCCAGTTGGCAAGCTCTATAACATCGTCAAGTTCATCCTGGCCTCCCCGCAGCGCACCGAAGCATTCAAAGCACATGCCAGAGAGCAGGAGGAGGCTGAAGAATACAAGCTTGCAGAGGAGTTGACAGCTAAGCTCGAAGTCATATAGAATAACAGCACCAGGTGGAATTCGACGTACATAATAATCGAACGTGCGTTACTAAAGCAGTCCGAGCTCAACAGCTTCATCCAGGAGCTGGGTTTAGAAGCAGATGCATCTAAAAGGGGGCCTACAGCTAATATTCTGACCTCTGACGACTGGAAGGTGCTTAGAGAAATTCGCCATGTATTAGAGCCAATCTACCATATGACAATGAGAACACCGGGATGGGGCACGAGCAGTGGTCACGGCCGGCTTTGGGAGGTCACGACAGGGATGGAGTTCATTCTGGGCCATCTTGAAGACTGGAAGGCCTTATATGAGGAGGAACCTGCTTATTTGGCAGTGGAAGCGGGGCTTGCAAGTCAGGGGGAGGGGTCGCCATCCCCGACACCCAGCCAAATACGAAAGCGACCATCACGCCAATCACAACTACCCTCGAGGTTTCAAGGGTACGAGATTCTTACCCCTTTACGCCGCTATTGTCAGACGGAAACTCCGGCTCATTCACCAGTCGCTCCACGGTTTGACGAGGCCGCCTTGCCTGCTCATTCTCGAAATGAATACGTGTAGAGCGACGCTCGCTCCGTCAGTAGCATAGCTATTATGGAGGGGCACGAGCGAGCCAGAATCAGGGCGAGCATCAATAACACTTAGATAAAGCTTAATAAATACTACACGCTCCTCGGCCAATCCCCTCTGTTTGTGGCCTCCATTATTTTATACCCAGATCTTGGCCTCCGATGGCTTGAGGCTAACTGGACCTCGCCAGAACAGCTGCGGTGGATTCGGGATGCAAAGGGTGGAATCAAACATTACTTCGAGCGTTGGTACTCACATGATGACTGACCCACCCATGCATATATCAGATATCAATCAATCAATCAATCAAATCAGATATGAGCCGTAAACCATCAGTTCAGATCAGATTTGGACTCAGATCTGATTTGATTGATCTGACGGCAGCGCTGGTCTACATCGACACCTTGGATATCAAATAGCAGCTTGACAACCGCCTCGCTCCCCTTCGCTGCCGCCTACTACAGCGGTGTCCGTCTGTCTCCATCCTTAGCGTCTGGGTCAGCCTTGCCAGTATCGAGCAGCATCTTAACAATAACCTCGCGCCCATTCGCGGCGGCAAATGATAGCAGCGTCTGACCATAGTTATCCGTCCAGTCCACATTAATACCTTGGACATCAAGTAGCAGCTTAACGACCGCTTCATGCCTATTCTCAGCCGCCTGCCACAGCGGCGTCTGTCCGTCCTCGTCCTTAGCATCTAAATCGACCTTGCCGGTATTAAGCAGCCACTTGACGACCACCTTATGCCCGTTCGCGGCCGCCCGCCACAGCGGCGTCTGTCCGTCCTCGTCCTTGGCATCCGGGTCGACCTTGCCGGTGTTGAGCAGCAGCTTGACGACCACCTCGTGCCCGTTCGCGGCCGCCCGCCACAGCGGCGTCTGTCCATACTCGTCCTTGGCGTCCGGGTCAACCTTGCTGGTGTTGAGCAGTAGCAGCTTGACGACTGCTTCATGCCCGTTCGCGGCCGCCCGCCACAGCGGCGTCTGTCCACACTCATCCTTAGCATCCGGGTCAACCTTACCGGTGTCAAGCAGCCACTTGACGACTGCCTCATGCCCGTTCGCGGCCGCCTGCCACAGCGGCGTCTGTCCGTCCACGTCCTTAGCATCCAAGTCGACCTCGCCGATATCAAGCAGCCGCTTGACGACCGCCTCATGCCCGTTCGCGGCTGCCCACGACAGCGGCATCTGTCCATACTTATCCTTAGTATCCGGGTCGACCTTGCCGGTGTCGAGCAGCAGCTTGACAACAGCCTCGTGCCCGTTCGCGGCGGCAAACGATAGCGGCGTCCAACCATAGCCATCCTTCAGGTCCACATCGACACCTTCGATAGCAAGCAGCAGCTTGACCACATCCTCGTGTCCCTCCTTAGCCGCCACCATGAGTGGCGTCCCACCTCCGGCCCAAGCTTGAACATCAGCTCCCCAATTCAGCGCCTTTCTAGCGGTCGTCTCCTGCCCGTGTTTCGCGGCCCAAAATACTGCCGAGCTCCCGCCCCATTGTGCATTATAACGATAAAGATATTTATCCAGAAGTTGATAAAGGCAGCGGTTTGTTCGGCTGAGGGAGCTTATGTCTGTCTCTGAGTCTAAGCGCTCCACTATAGAAAGTACCAATTCATTTGGGAAATCTGACAGCCGCATTTTCAAACTCGTCAGTTTTTCGATGGATGTAAAGGTGATTTGACTCGAGGGGGTAGTGTAATTCCAGGGCGATGTCAATTGCCTTTAGGTGGAAACAGGAATTGTTAGGAGATGGCGACTTCTATTAGGTAATGTTATGTTTTTTTAGCAAAGAACTGGCATATTGAGGGAGCAAAACGGTTGGTTTTCTAGCTCCAGAATATTAGCGTCACCACCTTTTTCTCCACAGGAAGAGCGGGCGGAGCTTATTGGTCTTCCCTTTATAAAATATGTAAAAATGAAAATTCGGCCCAATGTTGGTCCGAGCCCGGCAAGATCAAGGGTATGGACGGACTATGAGATAACTGATGAGGTTGTGGAGTCTGGGGCTTCACACCCCTCCATGTCAGCCTACCTCTAAATCCACAATCACATCCACTCTAGCACCGCAACCATAAGCTACACCCTCTACGACTCTTCTATCATCCTAGCCCAAGACGCTCTCAAGTCCCTCACGGCCATCTTAGAGAAGGCCGCCGAGCACCCCAACGCCGACATCCTCACCTCTGACCGCCTCTCCGATGACATGTTCCCCCACCACACAGCTAATTTAAGTGCAGTTAAAAAAGGGGTTGTACTATTAGATAGCTTGACTGCAACGGCTGGATGGGGATCCCTTTGCAAGCCCGCTCTGGCACTTCGTGGCGTCCTGGGGATCGACGGGGAGTCAGGGCAGCTTCGGCCGGCACAACTGTTCATGGATGTGCTGGCGGGCCTGGTCCACACGTGGAGGGCTTTGCTGGGAGAGTGGGCCATCCTCGCCGGGGAGGGGATGGAGGACCTGGCTGATCGGTTCGCCCGGGTTGCGTTATAATCATCCCTGTCGCCAAAAATCCGGTCTCGGACTTCACCCATGAGGTTCCCAGCCAGCCCTTCCAAACCAAGCTAACACGGGTGGAAGTGATTAGTTCAAACACTTAGAATGACGCACGGAAACGGCCGACCCATTAAGGGACCGCGGATTTTTTTTTTTCGCCCGACTTGGGTTACTCGCTTAAATCTATCTAGCTTTAGACTAAGAGAATTCGTGCGAAAACGACGCCATACCGTGAATCAAAGGGCTTGGCGGCGGAGACCCACCCAGGCCGGCGTCGTTAGTCTGCGGCCGACCTTTAATGTCTGTAGACAAACCCCCCTCCTGCACCCTTCCAGCATTATCGAAAGACTCTTGAGTCTTGAGGGGCTTCCCTAGTCGGCATGTTGCGCTCCGTAAGCAAGTCTCATTATTGAGGGCACCCGCCTCCGAAGTCGCTCTATTGTAAGAACTTTCGGCAAGGTAATTTTAATGGTCCTCTTGAGCTCGCCTGACTGGAGCCTTGTGTCTTCCTCAAATCCCAAATAGTCCATATAGGAAATACCAGTAAAAGTTGACAATGGCTCCGTAAGGTCACAGCCCTCTAGTTTGTTTTTTCTACGCACAAATATCAGAAATGGAAAGATGACTCGAGCCGTAAATAGCAGCCCCGATCGCAGTCGTCGCTGCAGTGCTGGTTCTGACAGTTATGGAGTCAGCCACAGCCGCCGCCTTCTTCTTCCCAGCCCGTCTTCACGTCATAGTCGGATATCAATCAAAGAGGCGGCAGCGGATCCGATCCACGTATATAAGGTCTTCAGAGAATAGGCCGGCCCAGCCTTCCAGCGCCAGATCAGCAGGATCGGGGCACCCCAGGTGCCCCGGAAGTTCTGGAGGGTGCTGGAGGCCCCTGGAGCTCACTAAAGTTATAGGGGCCGATCAGCGAGGGAGGATGGATATTCGCGAATATCCACGGTCACCCAGGTGGCCAGCGCGGTGGCTGGATGTGGATATATTGGGATACCATTGGCCGGGCGCCACAGGCTGAGGGCCTCCTGGATCAGCTGGTAGGCGCCACGCATCGCCGCCGTGAATCGGCGACGGCTCAGTGGTGCCGCGGATACCATAATCACTTCAGTGCCCGAGGTGGTGCTTGTATCATCATCCCCCAGTTTCTAGGCTAGAATTATCCTATTAAGTTATACTTCTTTATGACAGTTTATCATCAGTCAACAAAAACTCAGAGCATGCTATAAATAGCTCTAGAACTATACTAAAATTGAACCCTTACTATCCCTAAAAGCCTCATCGTACTAATATAACTCCGCTTCCACCGTTTCATTATTAGATTTACAGATAGTATCAAAGTCTGTTGTCCGTAGGTCCCAGTCCTTGCTCTCCTTATTCTTCCAGAACAGGAGCGATGCCCTCGGCTCGCCCTTGGAACTGTACGGCCAGACCTGTAGACTGCCGTTATTTGCGTCTAGTATTACGAGCGGAGCGGTCTCATTCGGTTAGAGATGCGCTTAGAGAAGATTCCTCGTAAGTACGGGAAGTACTATGTCTTCTCCTACTAGGTCATCCGGCGACTCTTAAGGCCATCCCTTTACGCATTGTAGTGTATTACGATAGGGATCGAAGTTGTCCAAAAGTCAACGTATAAGGGCACATCGCTCTAGCTACGGTCCTTGCTAGTATGTTAATTAGATTTGCGAGGGGGCCCTTCACTTCCTAGATGTCATTAGGGACTCCTCGTATCCGTGGGAGTAAAACACCCAGTCGACTCGACTCCTTCTCCACAGCCTGGGCATTATCTAAAGGAATAAAGTATCCGCCTCGCTCAGAGTAATAAGTCGGGTAGAAGAGCTCTTGTATATAGTCTAGGCTGATGTGGTACTTGAATTCGTCTCGTACTGACATCGCCGCCTCCTTGCCCAGGTTGTCCTCCGCAAAATCCTGCTCTCGCACTTGCCAGTGCTATAGCTCCTGCTCGCAAAATACTTCGGCGAAGATACCGTGATCACCGCTAAGTTCGCCGTTGCTCCTAATCTCCAGAAGATCTTGGTCCATTCTGTCCTTCACGCGCTGGAAGTATCTCCGCATGTTGCCTGCCGGTCCTATGAAGCTGCCGCTGTTGACAAACTGGGGCCGCATGTATTTTCATTTCGAGAACTTATAGTCAGTAAAGGGGCCGAAAACATTGGTTGGAAGAGTGCTTTTGGGTACGTCCTTGTAGTGAAGGTCCGAGATGCTGTCGCGTGGTGCTACGCAGCCCTTTTGTGCTGAGATGATAATTTTCTGCTGCATTACGCCCTCGTCGAAAAAGCCATGTTCTTCCGCAAGCCGCTCGTTCGCTCGTTCATTGATCTTAAAGTATCGGCGTAGGAGGACGCTCGGGGGTAATTATAGCTAAATATTATAGGCATTGAGTATGAGCACTAGGTCATCCTCCCCTAGTTTGTTATCTTCAGTCGCGTTATTACTAGTTACCTACTGTAGGTAATTCAGAGTGCTAGTGATCTTACCTAATTGCGAGGGCCTACTTCCGTCTGCATTAGTATTAAAGTCCTTTTTCTAGTTAATGATGACGGGCGCTGGATATCTGAGCGTAATGGCGCTCCTGATTACTTTGTAGAGATCGGGGCTCGAATCGTCGACAGGGAGAACAATGACGAATTTTCATTCTCCGGCAGAGACTTTCTCAGCATTTAACGTAGGATCGGCTTGTATAGGCTTGTAGGTCGTCCAAACCCGGTTATTAAGCATCTGCGCGTGGTTAGCATTGGGCATCCATTACCATGCAGTACCCACCTACCGGCAAGCAAAAAAAAAGTTCCCCCATACAAAATGCCCAATTTCACTTACACAGTATTTGGCTAAGATTGAAGTTATTAGCATGGAGCAATGTCTGTTGTATTGAGAATTTCATGCCGTTTGATATTATCACATTGCTTTTTTGATCACGTATGCGGTATAGTCACATGGCACTAATGTAAAATTTCTCAAAACGCCTCCTTTACCACCCAGCCTCCCTGACGCTCCTTCGAATATTTCTCTACACCAGCCTTCCATAATCGCCTTGAAAATGCCTCGAGTGTCTTATACAGAGGATAGAGTTGTCGAAGCCATACTTGATGTCATAGATAACAACCTCTCCCAGAACCAATCCGCCCAGAAGCATGAGATCCCTCGGTCGACTCTCGGGGACCGATTAAGAGGCCTGCCGTCAAAGTCCGAGGTCACCCAGCCTGCCCAGCTGTTATCCAAGTCTCAGGAGTTGAGGTTAGTGACCTGGATACTTCGACAAGAGGCCTTGGGATATGCTCCTTCTCACAGTCAAGTTCGCGCCACCGTCGCTGCGCTCTTGAGACAGCAAGGCCGGGAAAGGCCTATCGGTGTACACTGGCTAGCCAGGTTCATGAAACGTCATCTAAAGATCAAGACGAAGGTAGGAAAACGTCAGGAGGCTGCAAGATTCAATTCTTTTACTCTAATGGCCGTCAATTGGTACTTCGATATCCGGGAGAGCGAGTATGGCTGGATCAAGCCTGAGAACACTGTTAATATTGACGAGGGTGGTATTATGGCTGGATTTGGTGAGTATTTGTCGTTTTGATCATTAATCCCACTAATCCATTCCTAATATAGGCTTGGATTCCTTGGTTATCGGCAGTAGCGATCCGAAGAGGAAGGCCTTCCTCAAAGGCTCTCAGTCCCGCGCTTGGACTAGCTTTATCAAAGCCGTGATAGTAGATGGCTGTCTTCTAAAACCGGGGATTATTTTCAAAGGCAAAGCACTTCAGCAGCAGTGGTTTATCGACGAGTTCAAGATGATAGCCGACTGGTATTATATCACCTCTGAAAACGGCTGGACGGATAACCACATCGCAGTTGAGTGGCTTAAAGAGGTCTATCTGCCTCAAACCCAACTGGCAGATGAGTCTGATGCGAGACTCATTATATTAGATGGCTATGGAAGCCATGTATCTATAAGTATCTACCTATTCTGAATTATAAATGTCACTGACTTAATATCCAGGATGAGTGGATGGCTACCTGCTTCTTGAATAACGTATACTGTTATTACCTGCTGGCACATTGCTCTTATGGTCTCTAGCCGCTGGACAATGGCGTTTTTAATACCTCTAAAGCTGCATATCGTAAAGAACTGCAAAAACTGGCAAGCCTGACTGATTCTGCACCAGTAGATAAGGTCAACTTCATCAAGGCTTATGCTAAAGCCAGGGAAGTGGGTATGACTAAGAAAAACATACTCTCAGGTTAGAGAGTGACTGGAAATTGGCCAATTTCACGACGGAAAGCCCTCACACATCCGGAGATTCAACCAGACAAGAAGGAAACGACGCCTGCATCAGAGGGCCTCAGTGACGGACAACGCGACTCTGATAATACGCCAAAGACCAGCCGTCATATCAGAGATCTGGGAAAGAACAAGACCCCTTCTACCAGAAGACGGTATTCTGTGATATCGAAAGGGTTTGAAGCCCAAGAGTCAAAGATAGCCTCCTTGAGCGCAAGAATCACCAGTCTGGAGGAGGAAGTCGGCCGGTTAAGTAGAGGCAAGAAGAGGAAGGCGATACCCAATCCTAACAAGAAGTTCATGACATTATCTGAGGCTCTAGTGACTGGCGAAACTATTCCCAAGCCAATCCAAGCAAGTGAAGAGACAGGGGCTGTTAAGGATGTGATCGAGGTGGGAGGGATGCAGGAGGATGAAAGTTCAAATTCGGAGGCTGAAGAGTTACCTGTCATACGCACCCGCAGCGGCCATAAGGTAAAAAGACCGAGAAAATATTAAAATTCATTCAATTATAACCCGAATTCTAGAAATAATTGTATTCTTATTATTTTCAGTGACTTTTTCCTATCAGGTTGAAAAGTTGCACTTTGTATGGGGAAACTTTTTTTTTGCTTGCTAGTAAGTGAGTACTGCCAGTAGGTGGGTACTGCATAGTAGTGAAGTTTGGAGAAGGGGGCCGCATGAAGTACGAAATCATTACTGTTAGACTGAAATAAACAGATAGTAGTAAAAATCCTCTTTTTACTAACTGAAATTTAGAAAAGCTGCACCCATATCTCTAATGTGGCTACAGTGAGCAGGGCAGGGCGATCATTAAAGGCATGTGTTCATAGGGTATGAGTAAAAGTTGTTATATTATTAAAAGAGAAAAGCGGGAAAAACAGGATGAGAGGACGAAACGAATAAAAGTGGCGCCTATTATGGATATATACTCTGTACTCACGAGCCCGATGATGATAATTTGACAATGCCAAATGAATGCCAGCCAAAATCCGGGTTTTGATGTTTCTGCCAGCGTCGATCGCTCTTGCGCCGCGATTCTTATAACAGGGGAGCGCGGGATAGCTCCAGGCTAAGTACTCAAGCTTGACGAGTCAGGCTGACCATGATTGGGTATATCCCGCTGAGGGTTGTGACGTGGAATATCGACAAGGCTGGCCCTTGTTTGACGAAGGACGCCCCCCATGCTAAGACTGGCCAATTAGTTGGGTAGTTGGCTTATTCAAGATATAGATATCATCATGGGTCCTTGTTATTACCAAGGCGCACAGCGTAAGAGCGTAAGGCTTATACGGACGACTTTGAGCACGGTCACTTCTTGATAAACAACGCCTAGTGGGTTTTTGAGGGCTTGGGGGTGCAAAAAGTGATCTATTGTGGAACTTTCATTGGCTCAATTCAGTCTGCCGATACTAGAACCCACTTAAGTCTAAAGCTATAACTGGTTCAGCCAATTGGGGATAGGAGAGAGTTCAGAAACCGGCGACTTCCGAATTTGCATATGCAATACTGAATTCAGCCTGGTTCAATGGGTTCATCAGGGACCCACTCCGATGATGTTATCTTACCGCTCTCTATATACGAAGTTTACAGGTTCGGGTGAGCCAAGTGGGTAGGTGAGGGCTGCAGTTACATCTGGTTCCAAGGAAGCCGAAAACGACGACACTCGTGTGCTGGCGTGTCATCTCCCAACCTTGAATCCCAATGTATCTACTGGTCTCCAAAACTTCATTGGCTCAGTTCGGTCTCCCGATACGAGTACCCACTCATAACAAAGCCACAACTTGTTCAGCCAGGTTGATGGCTGGGTTGACTCTCCCGCCCCCGCCCCCTCACCCCCCAACCCTCGCAGAACCCTTCGTCAGGTTCCCACCCACGTCATTTCCACATGTCAAGGCATGCTACGTCGGGTCGCATGGGCAGCCATGTTGACCATTGCTTGTAAATTCCCCGATTGGCTTAGTAGTCTTCCACAGGGTCCGAAGCACGTACCATAAGGCTTGAAAGTCTGGATGAGTCGAGATACTATGGGGTAACAAGGGCTGCACTGATCATTCAGTACGTGGGATCGTCGGTCCGACAAGCTGAGATTCTGGACCAAGCGACGCCCAGCTGCAGCCTGATGGTGTTTCAGTCCTGAGGCATATTATTTCTATTTGCAAAGCTAGCTATTGAGTGGGGGAAAGACGTTCTGGTTCTGGGAAGCCGCATTTAGCTCTGGCCTTTATCCAGCCTCCGAGATTACAAGTTGTAATGACATGTGATGCCATTATTTATGACGTCAAGATCCCTCAACTAATAACATCTTCAGTTCTAGAAACATAAATAATGTAATATAACTAAATAACATAGCTCCGTTTTATTCCATCCTTCAGTATTAAGATGCAGGGCTTTTTATAAAGACCTTAACAAGCCCTTTACCTAACTTGTTAAAAGCTAACTACTAATAGCACCTGAATAAGTTAAACCTCTCCTTAACCTAAGCATTTTAGGCAAGTTCTCTATCTTCACCTTTAGTTAATATTAGAAACTTTATTTTATTACTGCCCTAGCTAATATTTACTAAAGATTTGCAGGTGTATTGACATCTTAACCTTTTATTATATAGCTTCGCTGCTAGAGGAGAGAGATATAGGGGAGTTGCTTTAAAACCTACCTAATATTAGTCCCTGCAGGGAATATTAGGCCTTTTTATCTCTGCCCCCGCCGGTCTGGCGGCAGCTATAAGAGGCTAGCATTGCAAATATGTAACTTACCGGTAACTTGCAGGCGCTACACTCTCCTCCTAGTAGCCATGAGGCGCACTATTGGCGTTTTTTAGCGATAATCTAGAATGCTTATCGAATTTTAATGCCTATAAATTCGAGGCCAGGTGACATATGCGCATAAAGGGGTAGGAAACGGTGCACGTCCTAACCGTCCTAAGCTGAAAGGATCCCAGCCAGTAATTGGCCACAAATTCTCTAGCTCAAAAGCTCAAGTAAATGCACACCCGATGTCTGACAGCACATAGTCAATATGCAAACCCCTCACAGGCCATGTGGCGGTAATGAAGCACTGCACCAAACGTGGACGTTCGAGAACTGGTGTGGGCATTACATTCCGCTTTTTAGCGATGCATTCCGCATTTCATTAATGGTGGAGGGCTTTCTCCCATTTTTCAGGTAAGTCTCCGTCCAGAACCTGGTTAATCGAACGACTCATATGAACACAATAGGGTTGGAGGAACCGACGGCAGATGATGCAACTACAGGCGCGGCGTATATAGATTCAGACGCGATGTACAGGTAATTAGAATATCGCGATGGAGATTAGGGCAGTTTTTTTTTTTTAACGTTTTTATATAGGTGTGCAAATGGACTTCGATATGGTGAGATAACCGTCTTGCGCTGACCTGAAATGCAATGAGCGCTGGATAGCAGGGACATCATTCCAGGTTTCTTGGCCTTTCTCACTCGATCCGCGGCGTTTCGGAGTGACAATTCGCCACAGAGACGTATTGAAAGGTGCGCAGTCGTCTTCTCCGCTGGCAATTATGCACGGGATTTCCGGAAACTCGGCGGAATGGGTCCTTGAACTCGACTCACCATGCTGCCCTCCTGCGACTGCTGGCGGTTCTAAAGTAAGCAGCCGGCGGATTCAGTGAAACGGGCTTAGGGCACATTGACTTGATGAGCTGAAAAGGGGAGCTACGCTGCCCCTAGCTGGCGCCGTGTTGTGGCGGAGATGCTTGTTTTGTGGGAGAGAGACGCGGGTGTGTTTTGGCCCATCCGGCCCTCCAAGGCGACTTCACCCCCACAGGAGGGAGACGATCAGAAGCGACACGGGAGTAATCGCGCCGATTGAGGCATGGATCACCCCGACCCAGACGCCGTGTCTGCCTGACCCAAATTGAATCCTGGAGGAGGGGCCGTTTGATGAGGACATTCAGCTTCCAGACGCAGTCTGCCGCCTTGACGGTGAGGACCCAATCCCTTACAGCAGAGGGCAATACACAGGCATTAGCTCAGGAGGGGAATAGCCTCTGTGTGACCCTTGCACGATAATACTCAGCTATTCAGCCCCTTGAGGATCCCTGCCATCACCGGCTCGTTCGCCAACGGTGCTGGCGTCACCTCCATCAAGGCCGGCATCGCCCTCGCTGTCGCTGGTATCGCTGGTGTCATCATGCTCTAGGCGCCCCAACGGAGGAAGGATAACAGGTGGTGGTGGATACCCGGCGCCTGAGCGATCGGCGGCGTCTTTTAGATTGGAATTGTCTTCACTGTGCATGGAATTTAATTAAGCATCAGCTTCTGTTGGCCGTTTGTATAAACTGAGAAGTAGACTTCATGCGTACCTCCAGCGATCAGCGCGGATTAGTACAGAATGTGCCTCCTCTTTCCTTCACCTCATCTTGGCATCCGTTGAATCCATTCGCACCCAGGCGTCTCGCAATTGCGCCAATACGCCATCAATTGAACTTAAAAGTCTTGACATGAAGTTAGAGAGTAGAGTTCTCATTCCGTCTACGGTCATTCAGCCCATGTCTCGTTGATACTTTCTAGCGCTAGATCCATCTCCTCTCGCCCAGTATCTACCCTGTAGTAACGTCATTCGTTACCCGACCACGAAACGCAAAGACAAAGACTGGAATAACTAACTCTCGTCTAAATTGACTGCCATTGCTTCACTTGACGTCATCTTCCTCTTCCTCCACTTGATAAGCCCTCCACTACCATGCACCACCTACCAATGACTAACACCCACCAATGACTAGCGTAAAACCACCTGCTGCCCACACAAACTCTACAACTTCACTTACACCGCACTCGGCCACATATGAAGCTATTCACAAGCTGAAACATGTGCTGCATAATTTTATGCATCGTGTTTTATATCACGTATTTTCTTTTCCGAACGCCACCAATTTTACGAACCTCCTGAAGCATGAAATTTGGCATTTTCTCTCCATTCCTCCCTATCGACTTGAGATCATTTGTATGTGTTTTTACCTGTCCGAAATCTTTTCAAAATGCCTTATCGTGCTTATACCGAAGAAAACCTAGCTGCCGCTCTCTTCGACATCACAGATAACGGCATGTCGCAGTACGAGGCCGCACAAAAACATGGAGTCCCTCAGCCTACTCTTTCTAAGAGACTTCGGGGTCAACAGAGTAGAAAAGAGGTTATTCAGCCTGCCCAACGCCTTTCGGCCTCTTAAGAAACCCGATTAGTTAAATGGTTACTATGGCAGGAATCCCTGGGTCGAGACTGAGATTGCACTTCTTGAATGTCTTGCCTTTAACGGCCTGCACAGTGACGTAATAGACTTCACGCCAGCCCATCGAGATGAAATAGTTAATATGCTTCCACTATCGACTTTGTCACTTGATGAGACACTTGCGCGACTCTCTTTCCTACGCACATCAGACTCGTTATTAAAGGTCGAAGATCGGAATTACCACTTTATACACCTGACATTTCAGGAGTACTTTGCAGCGCGGTATTTCGTACGGCAGCGGAAGGATGATAAGCAGCTTGAATACATCTTCAATAGGCAGAGCAATCCCCAGTCTGATACACCGACTGATCCTGCCAAATTTCTTCAGAAACACAAATACACAGCACGCTACGATATCATGTGGCGCTTTGTTACTGGTTTACTTGATGCAGACGGCCAGGCAAGCCCGTTCATCGACATGATTGAGGACGAACCGCTCGACTTTTTGGGTCCTACACATCAACGGCTGGTTATGCATTGCTTGAGCGAAGTATCGAGCGACTTACCAATTCGAGGGGACTTAGAACAAAGGCTGTCCAAATGGCTCCTGTTTGAGTGCACATTCCGACACACTGCCAACCTAGCAAGCGAAGCGGAATTTCCCGAACTGGCCCTGGATAAGGCATTCTATGAAGGGTCTGAAGATACGAAGAGAACGATCCTGAAGTCGCTAACCAAACGGGTCACAATTCCACAGGAGGTCCTCAAGGCGGTGGCGGCGCGACTGGAGCACCAGGACGGGCACGTCCAAAGGGCCGCCGTCCAAGCCTTACGTGGCCGGTCAGCCTTGCCCGAGGAGATCCTCAAGGCGGTGGCGGCGCGACTGGAGGACCAGGACGAGCACGTTGGAAGCGCCGCAGAGGCTGTGCTGAGAAGACATGCAGAATTCTATCGCACCCTTCTCAACGGCCCTTACGTCCCGTCCCTATACGGGATTTTGCTCCAACGAAGTTTCAACGAACAATTGAGTTGGTACATTGACGACGGCGACTCCTGCGTCAACATATCAGAGGATATCAGGAGACTTTCTATCCATAACCAACAGAATGACGTCAGGGCCATGATCAAAAAAGCGCGGCCAACAGACTTGCCGTCAACAAGTGGTAGAGGTGGCGGGATTCCCCATAGTGCTAGGTCGCCGTGATGGATGGCCTTTTCAGCTACGGACACGTGGGTACGGTAGAGTACTGCGACCCCGTCTCAGCCTGGCCCCCAAGCTCAGTCACAAGCTCAAGCTCACGGCTACGGTGTAAGCCCCGACAAATTCTAGATTACGTGGATCGGACATAACGCACTCTAGCTTCCACACGACTACCGGCCCTCCGCCTCTGCCATATCCCCTTCGACCGCGAAGATTGCCCCTCGGCTGTCGATCAGGGAGGGTCCTCGCGATCGGCTTCTCAGCTTCGGGACCGTCCAACAATTACAGCTATAAGCACACCTGTCTTTTTTCTCCTTTAACTCCGTAAGTGGAAGGTCGTAGGAGTCGAGGGTAATTTATAGTTTCTGCTCTCGCGTACCTTGGCAGAATGATTGCACATTGTTTGCAGGGCGGCAGGACCCATGTAATCATGTAATGGGACGAGAATGGTGGCTGTGGTCAGCTGCCACTGATAGTCATATGGACGATTCGCCGCTGACAATTCAGAAAGTGGCCGGAAACTGGACCAGTAATGTTAGCGTCGGAACATCACGAGATACACCTCCATCTACCAGGCTGCGAGCCCTATTACAGTATGATCTTGACAAAAATGTAGTGCATGATTTTGATACGACGTAATGCAAGCCAGGATGCAAGATGGTGGCGATGAACTCCGTTATATCACGTGGACAGTCACGAGATACAGGTACTATCTCCCAGCGTGTAGTGTGGACGGCACTGTCTTAATTTATTATGTAAGCTGGGGCGCTGCTATATACCTTATAGTACCTTAGAAGACTTATTCTCAAAACCATTTTTGGATTATTGATTACTCCACGGGCAAAATTACCCAGTAAAGTCATCCACTTCTGATCCCTCCAATAGAATTATGTATTCCTAGGTACCTATAAGTAACGCTGGTCCGTGCGTCTTGCCTGAAAGAAAGGGAAGAGAGATCCGGAGAGGAAGGCGATAGTGAACATGACTGTATCTTTCCCAGCTGAGCAACATCAACTGTCTTCCAGTTTTTGACATCGTTTGAGTAAGAGCCTCTTTAACCAAAAGCATAGATCTCTCTGTTTTTACTAAGGACAAGGATCTAAATTGACTAAGGGCAAGGATCTAAATTGACTAAGGGAAGGATCTAATTTGACTAAGAGCAGGGACCTCTTTTTGACTAAAAGCACAGATCTCTTTTTTTTTTTACAACAGTACTCCGTAAGGACAAGGTGATTTGACTAAGAGCAGGGATCTCTTGACTAAAAGTAAAGGCCTCTTTTTGACTACTGCAAAAAGCATCTCTTTGACTAAGAGCAGGGAGATGCCTAAAGCAGGGAATATCCACGTACTGTAATATTTATCCAAAAGCATTCCTGAAATAAAGAACGTCCACAAACGGCCTCTGTGAGAACCGCCATATATAGCTCACTTTTCGAGATGGGAGAGACAGCTATTTTGTTGATAAGCACGATGCCACCAGTTAGGAGGGGATCCTCTGTAGATAAATTTAGCTTTCTCGAATATTATTTGCTGTCAACTTAGCGGTTGCGTGCCCTGGTTTTAGCGCGGTGGTTCCTGGGCTAATCCCCTGGCGTGCTTCGACCCTCCCTGCTTGGCAAAGCGACTGGCGCGGGTCCCAGCTTCCATCAGTTTCGTCCGGTCCAGCTCCCTGCAGAGTACATGATAGGTTGAGTTGGTTCGCATGAGGCATGAAGGACAGGCCATCTTCTGGTCTCTCGCTGACGTGGACAATTAGTTGGATTCCCGACTGTCGAAGCGCGCTGGGGCTTGACCTCTCTTTCTCCTCTTGTCTGCCTGAATCATGCCCGACTTCCTGAATGAGCAACGCTCCATGCCCCACATCACTGGCATGGAGAGGCGGCTAATTGCGGACATTGACGCCAAGATACGGCTGAACCCGTCTTGTGGATGGCCAGGGTAAGCTACCCGCCCGGCGTGATGACGACCGGCCGTGCGCACATAGTCAAATCGTGCCAGTCTGTTCTTACCTCTCTCCTCACCTGCTTTGCCTTGCACTTTCTACTTCCAACACGGCAGAGCCCTGCGATTGACCTGGCGCAGCGCCCATCCCATTGCTCAGCAATCCTATTGGCCTCACAAGCTGCGCCTGGCTAACAGGGGTTTTTTTCAGCTGCTGAGGCTTCCCCGCACGCAAATCCCGCAAAGATGTTTCTGTCCCACGTCGTCAGTGATGACAATCCATCGTCGTCCCGACTCATGGATCGGAGGAGAAGCCATCTCACTGATATCGTCATATCACGCAACAAGGCCAAGCGGTCCTCCTCTCTGTGAAGATGGCCCCTCGCTGGCTTGAGAAAGCCAAATCGAAGATCGGCAGGCGACGGCAGGCTGCTCCCCAAGAACCTGCCTCAGCTCCACCACCAACACCTTCGCCAACACCGTCTCGACCTGCATCCCAACCAGCAACTCGACCGACAGCTCAGCCAACGACTTCTCCGCCCACCTCGACAGATTCCGAAACGTCGCGTCTGTCGAGTCTACAAGAGCGACTCTGGAACCAGGCCTACGACGAGCTCAAAGCGAGCGAGACCAAACTAGTCGAGGTGTACGAGAGGATCCTATCAGCCGAACTTGATCGAAACGACTCGAGCCCTGTTGCCTCCGAACCGACGGAACATGAGATAGGAAGGACTCGGGAGACAAGATGCCGCCAAATGCAGCAGTTGGTCCAGGAAGGGCTGGACCGGACGCAGAAGCAAGCGTCCATCATACGAGGAATCGACGAAGGCTTGCAAGCGGTACAAGCTGTGCGGGGAATAGTGGACAAGGCGGTACATGCCGCCCCAGAAGCCGCCGTCGCTTGGGTCGGCGTCTGCCTCGGACCAGAGGTATGTGTGATCAGCTTTCCCAGCCGAAGAGTGAACGATGGATGATCCCCCGCTGACAACTGATAGATCCTTTCAAACCCCGTCACCGAGGCACGCGACAATCGCAAAGGCATCGCCTACGTCCTGTCGAGAATGGAGTGGTACTGGAACTTAGTGTTCCTACTTCTCGACGAGAACAAGGCTGAGCAATCTTCTGCGGGACTGCGAGTCCAACTGGAGAAGCACGTCGTGCAGCTCTACGAGAAACTCCTCTCGTATCAGATGAAGAGCGTTTGCCTTTACCGCCGTAACTGGGCTGCCGTCATTGGACGGGATATGCTCAAACTCGATGACTGGGCTGGCCAGCTCAGCGAGATCCAGGAAGCCGAGGCTGCCGTGCAAAGAGACACGGAACAATATAACACTGAAGAGAGCAAGATGCAACTTCGTAAACTCGCCGACGTCGCAAGCGCTATAGAGATGAATCTCCAAGATCTCCATTCGGCCATCAAGGACCAAACATGGCAATAAGACAAGAGGCATAAAGACGACAAGTACGAGAAATGTATGAAGGATCTGCATGTGACTGACCCCCGCGAGGATAAGAAGCGAATCCAAGACACAAAGGGCGGCCTGCTCAGGGACTCGTATCGCTGGATTCTTGACCACGCCGACTTCCAGCGATTTCGCGACGATCCGCAGAGCCGGCTGCTCTGGATCAAGGGCGACCCTGGCAAAGGCAAGACCATGCTCCTGTGCGGCATCATCGACGAGCTAGAGAAGGGACCCAAGAGTCTCTTGTCGTATTTCTTCTGCCAGGCCACTGAGGCTCAACTGAGCAATGCTGCGTCAGTGCTGCGCGGCCTCATCTACCTCCTCATCATCCAGCAACCATCGCTTATTTCGTACGTCCGGTCCAAGCACGATGTTACGGGCGAGAAACTCTTCCAGGGCATCAATGTCTGGGTGTCTCTGGTTGAGATACTTACGGGCATGCTGACGGACCCGACTTTGAAAGACGCAGTCTTGGTCGTTGACGCCCTTGACGAGTGCATTACCGATCGACCCCAGCTTCTTGATTTCATCATTCAATCGTCGTCGACTTCATCCCGCGTCAAGTGGATCGTCTCTGGTCGAAACTGGCTGGAAATTGAGGAGAAGCTGGACAGTGCGAAGCAGAAAGTCAGGCTGCACCTCGAACTGAACAAGGACTCGATCTCCAAGGCTGTTGATACGTACATTGGACACAAGGTAGACCAACTGGCATGTGATAAAAAATACGACAAGGAAACAAGAGACGCCGTCAAAACGCATTTAACATCCAATGCTGACGGCACCTTTCTCTGGGTAGCCTTGGTCTGCCAGGAGCTCGCAGATCCTAAGATCCGGAAACGTCATACACTCTCCAAATTGCAGTTATTCCCCCCGGGGCTTGATTCGCTCTATGGCCGAATGATGGAGCAGATTTGCGATTCAGAGGATGCGGGCCTTTGCAAGGAAGTCCTGGCCATTGCGTCAGTCGTATATCGACCTGTCACTCTGGATGAATTGAAGAGTCTTGCCGATTCGCTCGAGGACGTCGACCGGGAGGACTTGGAAGAAACCATCGGGTCATGCGGCTCTTTCTTGACTCTTCGAGAAGGTGTCATTTACTTTGTTCATCAATCGGCGAAGGATTTCCTGCTCAACAAGGCACCCGATCAAATCCTACCTTCTGGCATTGCGCACCAGCACGATGCTCTCTTCTTGAGGTCGCTGGAGGCTCTCTCGGAGACTCTTGAACGTGACGTTTACGAACTGGGCGTCCCAGGATTTCCCATCGATCAGGTCTCACTGCGCAACCCTGACCCATTAGCTTCGATCCAATACTCTTGCATCTACTGGGTTGACCATCTCGACAACTCGAATCCCACAGGGGGGATGAGTGACAACAAGCTACATGACGGCGGTGTTGTCCATAATTTCATCCAAAAGAAGTACCTGTATTGGCTGGAATCTCTCAGTCTATTACGCAGCATGCCGGAGGGAGTTATAGCAGTGGATAAGCTCGAGGCTTTAGTAGTGAGTTGCTATAACTTTACGTACACTAAAGGCAGTCTAACAAGTTCACAGAGAAACTCGGGAGAGCGACGTCTGGCAGAACTACTGCGAGATGCGCGCCGCTTTATTCTTTCCTACAAACCGGCAATAGAGATTGCTCCATTGCAGGTCTATGCGTCAGCACTGGTGTTCAGTCCCGAACACAGCCTTATTAGAGAGCTTTTCCAGAAGGAAGAGCCGGGTTGGATTATATCGAAACCAAGGATGGAAGCGAATTGGAACGCTTGCCTACAGACACTCGAGGGCCATAGCGACGCGGTGGAGTCAGTCGTGTTCTCTGCAGATGGCCAGCAGATCGCATCGGGGTCGGTCGATGATACGGTCAAGATCTGGGATGCGGCGACGGGTGAATGCAAGCAGACACTCGAGGGCCATAGCGCCTGGGTGGCGTCAGTCGTGTTCTTGGCAGATGGGCAGCGGATCGCATCGGGGTCGGGCGATGGTACGGTCAAGATCTGGGATGCGGCGACGGGTGAATGCAAGCAGATATTCAAGGCCGGGAGAGCATTAGCTCACCTTTTATTCGATCCCATGACTAACACTCGTCTCTTTACGGATGTCGGACTCCTAACCCTGGATCTATCGTCTGCCATCAACAATCAGTCATCGGAAGCTACTTCAGAAGGTATTACCTACTCTGGTTACGGTATAAGCGGCGACAGCATATGGATTACAAAAGATGGAAGGAGTATACTTTGGCTACCTCCGGAGTATCGAGCGATGGTATCGGATGTGGTGGAATCAACGGTCGCTATCGGCTGCCATTCAGGTCGTGTACTGGTAATGAAGTTCTCTTAGAGTGTAGATAGGTACAACTGCCTTGAACGAATATAACCACTATCACCTCGACCGCCTCAGCCGGCCAGTCATCCAGGTTATGGCTAAGAACGTCGGCCCCGGCGCGGCTGCTGCGCCTGATGACAAGGCGGGCAACCTTGCGAAGCAGATCCCCATATGCATTGGCTCCCGTCTGATGCTGACGTCCAACCTTTGGCAGCCAGTTGGCCTCTGCAACGGCGCTCGCGGCACGGTTTACGATATCGGCTGGGCACCTGGGGCCGACCCCATCCAAGACCCTCCCTGTGTTATCATGATGGAGTTTGACAAATACAGCGGACCGGTATTCCTGACCACTGCTAATAGTAGGAAGATTGTGCCGATTCTCCTAGTAGAGAGGGACTTCCTCATGGGAGCCATTCTCTGCACTCGCACCCAGTTTCCCCTAATCGTATGCTACGCAATTACTGTGCATAAGTCACAAAGCATTACTGAAGACATAGTAGTTACAGATCTGTCCTGCTAGGACTTTCAGACTGGTTTAGGCTACGTGGCTGTCTCTCGCGTGAAAACGCTCGAGGGTCTGATGTTGGATGCACTATTTGATCGTAATCACCTGGTCTACGGGTCTCCTCCGGATGGCATGAAGATGAAGATGAGGGATCAGGAGCTTAGGAAACGGCAGGTGCTCATACGGAATCCGTATATGTCATATAATAAGTCTCGCCCCAAGCCACACGATGTCGGCCTCAGGCAATAAACATTGGACGCTCCCCTTTCCCTTTCTTCACATCTCTAAAAGCAGATCTCGAAATCGCCATCACTGTCACGGCAAAGCATCCTGAACAGTCTTCGGCTCAATTCCTCCAGTTTGTAGGCAAAATGTTGCTAATTATAAGGATAGGAATTGCTCATGGTGGCCACGGGTTTCTTCATCGGTATAACTAATTGAGAGTAAAAATACAGAAATGAGCCTTGATTTACATAGATCTCTTTATATACCTAGACGAGGGTACACTCTACTCCAAACATAAACCATCGACAAACACATGATTGCCCTTTGGCTTCAACTTGCCCGGGACCTTCGGATTATCGGCCTCTTACTGAAACCAGCCAGGAGGGTCGTGAGGGAAAAGCTCCCGAAGCATGTAATTCGCAAGCGAGCCAGCCTCGAGCCACATGCCCTCGTTCTCGCCGTGTGTTCGGAAGTAATGCTCAACCCCGCGGCCGTTAGTAAACACAGCAGTCAGCGTGCCATTAAGGGTAATGAGTTCCTCTCCGTATTGCGTGGCCTCACGCGCTGGAAGATCATGTTCCCAAACTCGCCTCAAGGCTTGTCTACGGGCTCTGGTTTGCCTTCTGGACCGCATTTGGTCGGCCCTGGAGACAAGACTTGGCGAGATGCCATTTCTGGTGTTTTGGGGTGGGGTCGGAGCCGGCCTGGAGCCCTTACCGGGACCCGAGCAATGTATTGTCATGGACTGGGCGTCAGAAGTGTTGTAACCTAGCAATCGAGTGAGGAACGAACTTTTCTCCTCGCCCTGCGCACTGGGCCTTCGGATGAATCACTGTCGACAAGCGCGCTTTGTCAATAACGAGAGCCATTAGCTAAACCAGGGAAAGAGGAAAGAGAGACCATGGAAGGGGATGCGGGACATCTCCCCGGCGCCCGGTCCATGACCTGTCCAACGTCTCGGCTGTGACTCGGAACTTCTCCCCGAAAACCCGGACCCACAGCTCCCTTCGTCAGCGCTTGAACAAACCCACCCACACAATCGCTTTTAGAAGGTAGGTGTGGGTAACCTTGTATTAGCTCCAAACGCCAATACTTCTCACGAATGCTCACTGGATGTTGCTTCGAACACGCCTGAGGGTCCCCCTTTTTAATTGTTTGTATTGGGTAATGGAATAGTGATGCGTCGTCATAAAGTGGGGACTGATGTCACCCAGAGTTAATCAATGTTTCAGGTAGTTCTAGGTTAGGTCTCTCGTATCTGTTGGTTCTAGCAGTCTTTGAAGCTAAAATTACACGCCAAAAGTTTGGAATCACCCCACCGTAATCTACCCACCCTCACTGTGACCCTAGATATTCAGACTTCATTTATGCAGCAGAAAACAGTTATTAAGTAATAAAAAATATATCATTAGAAAGCCCTAGACTTAGGGATTAATATTTTGTATACCAACCCCGAGCACGGATGACTGCGCGCAGTCTCTTGCCTGCTGACTTTATCAGCTTCTCGACGAGGTCAGCAGGCAACGCCTCCCACGCTTCTTTTATCCATTCGATCATTTTAGCTATATCTGTCTTGCTTTTTCCTAGCCTAATAAATCCAGGATGTAATCTTCTTAATTTGGCCTTCAGAGCCTTCCAAAGGTGCTCAATGGGGTTCAAATCGGGCGAATGTGCTGGCCATGTTATAGGAATTAGACCATGTAAGCACAGCCAGTCTAGGGACGCCTTTGATGTGTGAATACGGGCGTTATCTTGCTGGAAAGTGCTGAAATCGTCGAGGAAAGGAATGAGCCCTTCCGTTAGAGCTTTTCGATAGCTCCAGCTAGAAAATCCGTTCCTCTTTGCGGTCGGGTCTCTTGTCATAATGATAAGATGCGTCTTCTTCCGTCCAGCTATGCCTGCCCACACCATAATCGACTGAACGGCTTTTCCGTGTGACTGTGCGTTAACAAGGTCCTTCCGGTACATCTCATTAGGTCGGCGAAAGACCCAGCCGTCGGGGTTATTCGGCGCATTCTGTATTATGCATTCATCGCTAAAGCAGGTCTAAGTGGGGAAGTCAGCTTAGAAGCTACATCTTCAACGTCTCATACCATAATGTAATCATCAAGACGATGAATCCAAAACTGAGCATGGGCAAGCCTCGCCTTCGCATCGTCTGCTGATAGCGAAATCCGCTTCTTTGACCGCCATTTGCGGCGCCAGTGGCTATGAAGGCGACGCTGAAGGGTGCGCTTCCCAACATGCAATTCTAGCTCAAACAACACATCATCCCATGTAAGATGACGATGTCTATTGATATACGAGTTGATACGTATAATCTGCAGAGCCGTGAGCTTCTTTGGACGCCCTTTTCGTGCCCTAGATGCATTGCTATGTTCCGTATCCCATCGTCGCTTTGTCTTAGAGATTGTGCCTTGGGTAGTGCGATAATCGCTCGCAACTGTGCGCTGGGATTTGCCGGCATGTAACTCAGCGACTATAGCAGCTCTTTGCTCAGGAGTAAATTAATGATTGAATTGGCGATTTCCGCTTATTTGAGTACCAAAAGATCGGTTATTAGAAGGCATTTTAGTCTCAATTCCGCAGGTTGAAGTAGGAAGGTTGTTCTGTTACTGTTAGAATAGATCGTGCGCACAGTCATGCACATGATCAGGTGACCTCGGTCGGGCGTGTGACCACCGAGGGCACGCCGAGCACAGCCCGAATAGGAAGGCGGTGAATGCCGCATATAATACCCCTGACTGCTGCGGGGTCAGCCTAGATGACGAGATGCACAATACACACACATGTGGGCTCTCAATGACTAAGGTGCTATGCATGCTGCCTAAATCTAACAACACTTGACCCATAGTCCCCATAGAGGCCCGGGAGATCAGCGGTACGCTGATTGACTTCAAAAGGCTAAGTGGCTATGCGGAGGGTTGTGTATCTCAATGTAGATCTCTAACAGTCGTGACTTCTAGCGCCTTATAAAATAGGTGGGACCTCTTGTACCCCGTCTTACTCTCCTTTTCGTTGGTTTGAATCCCTGTTACTAGCGTAAGTGTAGCCTTACCACAGTCAAAGGGATACCGAGGCTCTTTTTCGGGCTCAAGCTCAAGCGCCACGGCTTGCCAAGTCAAGCAACTGTAGGGATGGAGTGACCTTGATGAGAAATATTGACTGCGACTTATATATCTCGGACGAGTACCAGTATCTCCGCGGGGAGCTGTTTTCCCTATCGACCCCCGACCATTTTCCCTTTGTCCTGCGTGACCACCCCCCGTGAGAGTATGGGGTGCTTGCTGAGTCGCTGCACTGCAACCTGTGGCTGAATGGCTCACCATCGGAGCAAAGACGAAGAGGTTCTCTCCACAATAGACACCATGTCCCTGGTAGCATGTGGGAAAAGTCTCCTTTCTGCCAGGGCGATCCCGGAACCTTATCATCCATGATGGTGGCGTTTTTACTAGCCATTTACGAGGCTCATGCGCCAGGGGAGCTGGAGCTGCCTCCGACAAAGATGATGGTGTGGCTGACATCCAAGCCTCGTGGGATGACAAGCAGGGGAGCCCCTTCCTCGAAAAGAGGCAGGGTCATTTGCACCGTGAGAGCCCAGGCGCCCCTGGTGATCATGACCCCGACTGGGTTAGTAGATTTGCTAAGTGCTAGTGACCGTTCACAGCATGTCGGTGGTGTTCAAGTTCTCAGACCTCTTGGACTCCCGTAATTAAAGGCCCTCATCTCCATTTCTGCTTCCAGGCCGCATGCTCTGACCAACTTCATTCCTTCCCTCTTCCCTTTCAGAGAAACCTCGCTAACTCTTTGATTCCCACCTCCCACATTTCTTCGCTCGCAAATATGGCGGAGTCAGACTCAACAGAGGCCAATGCCAAGCCTCAGGCGAACCTCAACGCCCTCGGCATCTTTTGGATCGCGTTTGCCCTCTCCTGGACCATGATCGTCGCAGGCGGCATGCTCTTTCTGTGGCGTCGTCGTGACATGCCCATATTGAGGATTCGAGGCCTACCGCTATCTTTCCTTGCTATCACATTGCTCCATCTCTACTGGGGCGCCGTCCAGACCGGGTATGTCTGGTTCCCTCTCGCTGCACCCCAGGTCGAGTACTGGATCATGAGCATCTACCTTCCCTGCGGTATAGCTCCATTCCATGCCTCCAACAGCCGATTTCTGTTGAAATGAGCATGTTGTGTTGATTAAAGGAGAAAAAGACCAGCGCTAACCAGCGGAAGCTATTGACAAGAAGACATCCACATCCCAGCCACCAATGGATCGGAATAGCCATTGATCCGTTAAACGACGGATCTCAACAATTTCTCCATGTCGCCAAGGCCCAGAAGGAGCTCTTCGCTTCAGACTCTGCCTCGATCAAGACCAAGCCTGTCAAGTCCAAGTCCTTGATCTGCCGCTTTCGATCTCTCAACTACACCCGAAAGATTCTCGTCATTGTGGGAGCGGGCATGCTCTTTCAGGTAATACAGCTTGCAAAGTGATGTTGCCACTTCAATTGCTGACGCGAAAGCCAGTTCTTGCTCACAATCTTCATGTACCTTATTTCGAGAAAGTTCCATCCTCGCTTCGGCATCCCGGGCACCGAGGTTACGGGAACGGAAGACGTTCAGAAATCTAAAATGCGCAGAGGCTGGGAATGGTAGTGCCGACTATTTCCTGGAGCAACCCAGTACTAACATATCTTTCTAGGTGGCCATCTGTCTTTTGGCAGTTCTTCTGGGCATGGATAGTCGCTCCCTACATTCTCTGGCAAGCTCGTGGAATCAATGATACCCAGGGATGGAGGACCCAAACTATTGCTTGCTGCCTTTCGAGGTTAGTATCTCCTAGCATGAAATGGTCGATTCTATGCTGACGGCTTAAGCAGTCTTCATGCTACCCCTCTGTGGCTTATTGCCTTGTATGTCCCTGCCATTTCTGCCGTTGATAGCTTCTGGATTCCTCCTCAATGGTAAGCCATCCCAATATCTATGTGATTAACAGGGGAGATACCAAGCTCACTCTATTCAAGGATTGCCCTCTCGATCATGATGCTCGAGATCTTCACCATCTTCCTTCCCTGCTGGGAAGTCTTCAGATACCAGGCTCTGCGCCATGAGGCCCTCGAGTCAATCGCTCAATGGCAACTAAATAGGAATGTCGGTAAGGCCTCAAGGTCAATTACCACGGCCTCCACATCGGCTGGTGGCTCATTTTTGACCGCATGGTCGAAGGATGGCTCCACCACGAGCGCCTCTGGCGTGAGTATCCTCACCATGGAGGCTCTCGAGTATGTCCTTGAGCGCAACCCTGGGCCTCTTCAGCAATTCCCTGCCCCCCGGGATTTCTCTGGAGAGAACATCGCCTTCCTGAGAGCGGTTGCTGAGTGGAAGTCTTCGCTTCCTTCGGCAGTTCTCGACCCAAAGAACCTTAAGGATGATGGCGTCCAGGAACTTGTCCACGAACGATTCAACAGCGCTCTCCGAATCTACATCGACTTCATCAGCTCTCGGGATGCCAAATTCCAAATCAATCTTTCATCTCAAGACCTCAAGAGGCTTAAGTGTATTTTCGAGTCGTCCGCCCGCGTTCTCTATGGCGACAAGCACGAGGTTGATCCGGCCACGCCCTTTGACTCCTTTCTTATGACTAATGTCAGGCGGCCTTCTGCGTCATCTCACGGTTCTGAGGCTGGTATCATAACCGGGGTCGACTAGTGACACGGACGTCATTAGAGACAAGGCCCTATACTGGGGAAATATCCCCGACGGCTTTGATGCCACTGTCTTCCATGACGCTGAAGCAAGCATCAAATACCTTGTCTTTACTAACACTTGGCCGAAATTTGTTAAAGATCAACAAAGTCATAGTTCATGACGAATTGGAGAATAGGGAATCAAAGCTTTCTGTCCCTCTCAGGGATGAAAATAAGTCGGTTTCTTGAACATAGGGTCAATTGGGCCTTTGTCGCAGTCTTTTCACAGCGAGAAAGGGAATTAAGGATATCTTTAGATTAAAGCCTAGTATATTTAGTTTATAGCAAAGCTTGTTCTCTCCATGATATATTATACGGCTGCTAGGGAACGACATATAGCGAGCTGCCTTTCTTCTCGGACACAGATCGGACGGCAACAGCTGTGGTGGGAAGAGATTGTGTGGGGAACGTTGGGCCAAGATTCAGGCGAAGGAACCTGAAGTCGCGCGGGAGCTATTGAGGATATCCTTGAAGCTCACCGGCGAGCGAATGAGCGCTATTACGTCGTACATCTTGACTACGGCGAGGTAGGATCTTTGGAGAGCTCTCGTACCTCTTCCTCGTGCTTTGTGCCTCAAATCCGGTACCGGCCATTCTTGAGCTTGTCCCGGCGGGCCTCCCGCTCAAGTACTTCTGAATCAGGTGGCAGGTTCCTCCAGACCTTGTCCGGGACCATGTCCCGACGGGCATGCGGGTCATGAGTGAGACTGATATGCGTGAATAGCTTGATCAGACCGTCCCCGGTCGGCTCGTCGAGAAAGACGTGTGTTGCGAAAACTCGTTCGATAATTATGGCTGGCGGACTATTCTGGCATTCTATGATGCTGCTGGCGCTACGGAACTGCTCGCCTCGATGCGGTTCTCCGGAGCTATTTCAATTGGTGTTGGATAACAGCTGAGTCTTTGTGAGTGGTTGGGATGCGACGCACCACTTTTGAGTGTCGGGTGTCACAGATAGTTGCATGCGAATGGGCAGAAGTTCCAGGAGAGTAATGAACCATCCTTTTCCGGTGAGCCACACCTATAAACTTGATATGCCGACTAATCAATGATAGGAAGCTCACAGGCGGCTCGAAGAGCTCTGATAATTTCCCTCTTGCAGCACGGACAGATAAACCGGGACACTCTTTTCCCTTCTCCCCGTTCTTTCTTACACTTCTTGCGCCATTTAAGGACTTTGCGATAGCATTGATGGCAGAAAGAATGGCCATTCAATACCACTGAGGTAAGGCTTCTGCAAGCCGTATAGATAACTGCGTTGGTATCTATACATATGGGACACTCGTCGTCCCAGTTAAACTACTTGACCATGCGACGTCCTTTCTGGAACTCAAGCTGAGCGCAGGTATTGCAGAAGAGCTCTAAATTCTGGTTAGATGAGAAAAGGTAGAGAACCATCCGAGCTCACGAAGTGGGATTTCAGGGGCCGCTTATACAGCACGAATTCGTTTGAATCACTCCCTCGCCGCAGAGGCCGCTGAAAGTCCGCATGGACCGGCCCCATTAGTATGATCCCAGGACTCGATCGACCATTTCGGCAGATAGACCAAGGTATTCGGTAGGATCGAGCAGCTTTTCCAGAGCGGCTCGGTCCAGGACAGAAGAAATCTCCTGGGTCTCTACCAACAGATCGAGCAATGGCCGTCCGCTGACGATGGATTGTCGGCTGATTTCATAGACCAGGTTATGGGCTCCCAGCCGGCTGAGATGAGGTGCCAGTCCCATCATCACGGCTTCAGCACAGATTAGGCCATTGGTGATCTCCAAATTGGAACGCATGCGTGTGATGTCCACCTCCAGGCCTGTGATGGAGCACCTGTGCCTGCTGCAGGGCACCAGAGCTCAACAAGAAGATCTCGGGCACGGCAATCCATTCAGATACCCAGGGGCCGGTGGAGCGCTCGTGATCCTCGACCATGACGTCCAGAAGGGCCGCCACCAGTTGGCGTACCATAACCGTGCAGGCGTGGATGTAGTTGCAGGATATCGGATTACGCTTCTGCGGCATGGTGCTGCTGGAGCCGCGATCTTTAGTGTAGGGCTCGAAGGCCTCGCAGACCTCCGTTTGCATTAGCAGCTTCACATCTGTCGCAATCTTGCCCAGAGTCCCGGTTACCAGTCCCAAGAAGCAGCCGACCTCTGCAATGCGGTCGCGTGCGGTGTGCCAGGCAATTTCCGGTTGGCCCAATCCGAGTTCCGCCATTAGCCCTTCTTGAACTCTGAGTCCAGCGTCGCCCAGCGAAGCGAGCGTACCAGCAGCACCGCCAAACTCGCCTACAAGCACCCTCCGACGCAGTTCTGCTAGCCGCTGCTGGTGACGCTGGATGGCGGAGAGCCAGGTGGCAACTTTGTAGCCGAAGGTGATCGGGACCGCCTGCTGTAGGTTGCTGCGCCATGCCATTGGTGTATCGCGGTAACGGCGAGCGAGGCCAGCCAGAGAATCGACTATTGCTTTTAGATCCTGCTCGACTAGAGCGAGTGCCTCTCGGATCTGCATGATGGTGGCTGTATCGGTGATATCCTGGGTGGTCGCTCCCCAATGACAATATTCCCCAAAACCATCCGAGCAGACATCTACCAGCTGCTGGACTACTAGCAGGACGGGATAGTCGATCAACTCCGTTTGGATCTTCAGCTTTGCCATATCAATACTGTCGAGTGTGCATTTGGCTGCGATCTCATTGGCAGCGTGTTGGGGAATGAGACCAATTGTGGCCTGCACTTGCGCCAGTGCCGGCTCAATATCAAGGTAACTGTTGAAATCTGCAAAATAGGAGCTCCATACAGATTGCATGGATTAATGTGCGCTATAGCCACTAAAAGTAACATAAACGATGCTCGTCCGTGAAGACGAGGCGCATCGCCTCCGAGCTGAAGATGTCGCCGAATATTGCAGAGTCGATTGCTGTGGACGCCATTGGTATTTCCTCTTGCCTTCATTATCCTGGATCATTCCACCGTCGTCGCATCCAGTAAATGAACTCTTAAAGGCTGCACAGCGTGATCAAATAGAATTACCATCCCCCACCACTTAGAGTGGGGACCCACAACACCGTCACCCCACATCACCGTCACCCCTAAATGCCTCACATCGTGATGATGCCTTCAACTTCACTCTGCGATTTCTCAACCAATATTGCATCAATTGACTAGCTATAACTGCCACTCAATAAACATCTTCTCCTTTTCTATTTGTGCAATTTCCAGCGCCTCCTTAAAAAGATCAGGCCCGTGAATCTCTTCAAAGCGTGCCTGCGCCATCGCAGCTTCATAACGAGCTGCTGCAATCTCTGGGATGGTTGCGAAGGCATCGTTAGGTTCGTAGTCAACAGCTTTCCGACCTGTGGCCTTATGCGAGGCATTATCTTTCTCGAGGAACTCAACCTTCTTTATCAGGGCTGTGATGAGGCCGTTCTTTCTCTCGAAGCCCCTCTCCATCTTCGAGATAATTGCTCGAAAGTCACGGTCAAGCTCATCTACATCACCATATAGCAGATTCACTAGAGATTTCAAGTCCCTAGCACTCTTTGGAGTCGTGAAAATATCAGGATGTTCGAATTTTCTCTTCCGGGGCGTCTGGGGGGGTGCAATCACTGCCGGGGGCTGCTCAGGTTCAACCACTTGGCTTATGACTCTCTCGGCATTAGTAGGCCATATTCCAGTTGCCCTGAAGCCGGACCGTATGTTCCGGTCTGCAAAAGCTTTCTCGCCGGCAACCTTATATGCGATAATAAAGCGTTGCTTTTGAATTGGGGCTGTGGTGTTGAAGGAAGCAAAGCCCCGCGTTTCCGTATGAAAATACGACTTTAAGGGCGAGAAAAGACCAACATCTAGGGGCTGTGAGATGTGTGATGAGTGTGCCGGTAGGTAAATAAGCTGGAACCTATTCAACCACGCCAAATACATGATCTCAATACTCACATGAGACTTGTGACCGTCGAGGATCAGGATCCGCCACAAGGACCGGTCCCGGGGCCGGGTTTCTTCGAGGAAAACCTGAAGAAACCACTTTTGGAAGACCCTAGTATTAGACCAGCCGGAAGGGGTGCATTCGTAAGCCCATTTGGGGATATCCTTGTCAGGAAACCATTGTCCCTGCAAGTTGAGGCCCGTAAACACCACACAGGGGGTCAGTCTGTTGCCGCCGGCACCCACACACTCGATGATAGAGACCCAGGTACGGGAATCGCTAGCTGAGACTGATGAATAGCTCGTAAGAGAGGTGCCGACCACTCGCCCGGCGTTCGTAGCACCTTCCGCGATGCCGTGCTCGTCAACGTTATAGATCCGGGCCCGGTGTAACACTGTTGATCTTGATCATATGATCAACCCGGTCAATGTGGTCCTTCAGAACATCTTTCGTAGTTGCCCGGGTTCTCACAGCTTCCATCTCTCTAGAGGGCTTCGTTTTTTTAGCCTCATGGCGTTCAATGAAGCGGGGGACCCAGTTGTGGCCGATGGGCTCGTCATCGCCGGCACAGCTTATCATGAGCTGTGCAAAGGCACGGATTTGGCCGTAGCTAGGGGCCCGGCCGGCTGCCTCTTCTTGCAGGATCCATTTCACTAATTCAGCCTCTTGACCCCTTGATAGTCTTTGGGTCGGCTCCTTAGCCTCATGAATATCTACAGAGCCGGCAATCCGACCCTGTAGAGTCGTACGGCGGAGACCGTGGTCACTTGCGGCATTTGCGACTGTGTCATATTGAGCTTGCCGCATTGCAGATCTGAAGAGATATTCACGATCCTCATCCATCGTAGATGGTATGTCTAAAGATTGGTCGATTTGGGCTTCAAATGGCTATGCAATAGCTGAGTTACAAGGGAGGGTTGTAATGCATGTAGGACGGAGCGGGGGTGACGGTGATGTGGGGTGACGGTGATGTGGGGTGACGGTGTTGTGGGTCCCCACCCCTACCCGTCCGCCTATTAGCCGCCACAGTGCGACGAGGATACGCACGGACCAGGAGGGCCACTCGAACTTGGCAATGTTTCGCGATGGGATCAGGTGATCAGCCTGGCGTACTGTTCAACGTGGAAGCCTCGAGTTTTTTTCCGGGATGAAAGTGTATGCGCCAAGAGCCATCAGATCTTTGCAGCTTTACCAACCATCTTGTCCTAGAATCTCTACAATCTGTTGTTTCGGTAAAGATGGCGTGCAGCTCCAGCTGGATCGGTCTAACCACTGCGCTACCGCTCGACCTGCAGCATGCGGCAGCAGACGTTGCCAAAGCTGTCTGGCGCGAGGTGGGTGGGATCGAGGTCGGTCAACTCGATCACTGGTGGCATGTCGCCCGATTGTCCTATATTGCCAGAGCAGACGGCTCGCCTGAAGCCCTCATCCTGAATTGTGTCGAGGGCGAGCCCGACCACCCCTCACAGTCGGCCGCGTACACGGTTGACATCATGCGGCGGCGAGTCAAGATCAAGAAAGGTCAGCAAGGCTATGCGTCGATACCTGCGGATTGTATCCCTCTACTCGACCGTATTCAAGAATGGGTCGAGCGGATCCCTGAGCGGAAGGAAGAAGCTCGTCGCAACGAGGAGAGAGCTCAGCGTGAGGCACAAGAGAGACAGCGGTTAGCAGAGCTAGAGCGGCAGCGAGTGCACGCCGCTGCCATCAAGGCCTACGAGCATCGTCTAGCCGATTTTAAAGCGTCTCAGCCTGCGCCAGCCAAGAAGGCCAAATTAGAGGTCATGCCTTCAGTGACGTCCGTATCCGGAGCGTGCCCAGACTGCGCGGCACCATTAGCGGCTTGCAAGAAGTGCGAACGGTTATCTTGTCCCCAGGCAGGCTGCAGTGGACAGGGAGTGGATCTGCTCTTACGATGTCTCGATCACGACCACGAGATCTTCTGCGGCCCATGCCGCGAACAACAGCGCGTTGTCAACCCGCTCAAACCTCTTCTCGCAACCTGTTCTGCGTGCAACGAAGTCTTATGCGCGGAACAGTTGCTCTTTTGCGACGGCAAAGAAGACGAGGACACTCCCGCTCACGACATTCGCGTCATCTGCTGTCTCTTCTGCCAACAGGAGGCAGAGGAGGAGGGTGATTCTCTAATGTTCATCTGCATCGGTGACGCTTGTCCGGCTCGGCAAGCTAGTACTTCCCCCAAAGCATACGTATGCGACGGGTGCGCCCAACTCTACGGCAGACGTTGCGAAGACCATCCGAGCGAGTGGTGGTGTGAGCGTGGCAAGTGCGCTGATCGAACACTGCCAGAATGCCCGTCTTGTGATCTGCCACTGTGTCCAACAATCCGCCACCAAGCTTGTGCCAAGTGCAAAGCTCCCAGCTCGTGCAAACGCTGCCTTCCGACACCAGCTGAGCCGGAGCGCTTAGGAGAATCCTCACGTGGCGAGAATGATGTCCCGTTGGATGTAGCCTCCAGGCCGACAGATGATATGGCCACGGCAGTTGACTCTCCTGGTACGGTCTCCCTGATTCCTTTCCACTTCTGCAGTCGAGACTAATGGATAGGGATTTCAGTGATCAAGCACCCCATCGTCAAGCTCCATCGTGTTCAGTGCATCTGCGAAGAGTCATTTAGCTACTGCGCAGCACACAAAGATCTAGCTGGAGATTTGTCCTGTGAAGGTTGCCACGAGCCTATCTGTTCAAACTGTCTCCTCGTTGACGAGTGCAACAACGAAGAGTGTGGCGCTAAGCTAGATCTATGCGAAAATTGTTCCGACACCCTCAACGACTGCCCACAATGCGGCATGCCTTCGCTCGGAGAATATGACGGCTTGGAAGATTACGATTACTACTATAATCCTATGGGCGATGACCATTGGTAGCGTGGTGACAGGTAATCACAACGTCTCCGACGGATGATATACCGGTAGTGTACCCCAGGATCGATGGTGCAAAGGTAACGGAAGCGCAAGTACTGTAGCAGCCAGGGCGGAGGAGACGGGTTATTTAAAAGCGGGCAGGTTGATGCGTCTTCTCTTCGTGCTTGTGTTTGTGCTTGTGCTAGTGGGCGATTAATGCGTGTGGCATGGATATTGATGGTACAGTAAGGTGGGCGTACTTTATGCAAGGGAATAAGACAGAACAGGAAAAATGGGTGATGGTAGGGAGGTAGGAATTTATTCACAGTTGTTCTTTAGTAAAGTCGATTCGGCGTTTGGAATAGCGTCGACGTCGGGAGAAGGATCGGGCCTTAGACATAAGGTAACCAAGCAGACCCTCAAGGAGAATGCAGTGACCCCAGCCGGTAACTGCCTCAGTACAGCTCTTGCTGGTGGTTGGTCGCAGGGCTGCGTTAAGCGGCCTTTACCCCTCACTGCCTCGAGGCGGACTTGCCAACGGGGAAGGGGCGGGGATCCTGAACCAACCTAAGGCACGTAGCCCTGAGGCTGTAGCAAAAAGTGTTGAAACAAAAAGGGTTACGCCCCAGAAGGCGATTGAGACTTATATTCAACACTCCCGCCGGCTCAATAGGCTTCTGGCTCAGCGGCTCTTACTAAAGCTCTCCAGCGGCTCGTGCGGGGTCTGTCCAGGAAGAGAGGAGAGAGGAGAGAGCTTACCAAGCTTCTGCTACTGCTGGGCAGCGCTGCCCTCAAATCAAACAAATCAAATCCAGAGTCATATTTGAAATATTTGATGGCCCGCAAAGCCAGATTTGTTATTTAGAATATTTAATCAAATATTTCAAATCCCAACATCTGTGCTTTCCATACTACTCTCAATATCCCAGTGTAACCCATCTGTCCTAGGTGCAGTAGCGCTAAGCTTTGCGGCACTATGCCTGATCCAGTTCTTAAGGCACTGCAGCCTCTCCAATGTTTCTGCACTCATCGAAAGTCTCTGCGACGTTAACGTCAACTTAGCAAGGCTGAAAGACTCTCACAATCAGTTGCCATCGCCGGGATAGCAAGTATATTAAGAGCCAGCTAGCTAAGCACCGGGAATGGTCCCTGGTGAGCCATCCACCACTCGATTGGATCCTCGGTTTCTTGTGGTTCTAGCCGCAAATAGCGCTCAAGTTCGCTGCCCATTACCGTTGCTCGAGCTCTCCTGCTTTTCACCCATTGTTTGAACACACTATCCTCATGTGTTTTATGTAGCACGCATGACGATGTTGCAGTCTCTACAATTGCCTTTTGCTGTTCATCTGTTGCCATCGGCCGGCTGCAACGATACCAGCGGTCAAGGTAGTCAGATAGACCCATCTTAGCGTCTCTTACCCATATAAGCTGCTCTTCCGTAGCCCAGTTCATCTTAAGGTAACTCATGCTAAGAGCCGGATGCAGAATGATGGATGCGGCGAACAACGGGGACTCCCCTAGCTTGGTGTAGTACTCATTGAGCTTCTGCTAGGCCGTCGTAATAGAGAGCTTCATATAGTGTCGATGATCTTTTCCTATGTCTTTGATCTTCGATAATCCGGACGCCTTACCCCGTCTACTATGTTCTCCCCGGTCACGATCTGGAAAGGGGCTCTCCTATGGCTTTCGCGGCTGCATGTCCATCTTACAGTCCTTGAATCGAGCAGGGAGCTGGCGATTTCGGTCTGGTCGCCCTTAAGGCAGTTTTACTTACGAGTTAGCACTCTTTTCCGCCGTCTCGTCCGGGGCAGCGTGATAGAACAGCTTCTAATCCTCTAAATGTTCCAGCAAATATTCCATGCCCGTCATCACCTCCCAGAGGCGTCCATGGCCTCCCTCATTACCCCACCCTTGCGCTTTCATAGTCTGCAGATAGAACGGCTCAAGGATATGCTTGACTTCCGCCAAAAGCCTCCAGTCATCACCTTTTAAGACATCACCTTGGGGTAGCCATCCCTCCACATCCGGATGTACTAAGAAGGCCCTGATATCTCCCTGCTTAATAAGCGCTTAAGAGACCATGAGGTAGGTGGAATTCCATCTCGTGTCATTGTTCAGGACAACCTCTAGCTCCGCCGTGGACTCGCCCGCTAGGAGAAAGCCTTGTGCTTTGTCGTTCTTACGTGCGATCCTCTTGAAGAGCTCGCATCTCTAGGGGGACGATCTGATGAACTTGATAACATTATGAAGCTTTCCCACTGGCCCTTTCTTTCTCTAGTGCCGTAGGTCTTCCTCGTGGCGACCGAGAAGGTTGAAAACCTGCGACTCGGCCTCGAAAGCCTCGAAATCTTCCCCGTAAAGGAACGCACGAGCTACCAAGTTCAAGATATGTCCATAGCAGCGCATGCGTTTGGCATGTACGTCCGCCGGTGTCATTTCTGTGTTAAGAATTCTGTAGAAATGTTAGAGACAGTTATCGTTAGAGGACGCATTGTCCGAGATCACCGTTCCAACTCGATCCTCTATTTTCCACTCTTGGACGATTTGCGAAAGCGTTACGGCGAGGTTTTCCCCACTATGACACCCGAGCTGGCGTCGAAGTGCTAGTAGGCGTGACTGGTGGTGGCCCTGGCGGTTAAGGAAGTGAGCTGTGACCGCCATTATAGCGTACCGATTAGGCGAGGTCCAGAGGTCGAACCCGAGATGAATTTTAGTAAGGGCATCCAAAAGCTCCTGCTTGACCTGGTCTTTCTTGGACTTGTACATGTCGTCCAGCAGACGGCTCATCGATTGCCGGCTCCATGGTATCTGGCCTGATAAATGAGGGTCGAGCTGCCACACGAGCTGTTCAAAGAATGGATCCGTGAAGAAAGAAAAGGGAACGTCGGCGTTGATCAGAAGTCCTAGGCTTAGTTCTCGGACAATCTTGACCTTGGCTCGCGGGACGGCGCTGTAGTGCAAGCGTGGTCGCTTGGCCCGATCGGAGTCGTCGGTCGATGGGTCTGTATCGGCGCCTTGGCTGCTTTCGAAGATCCGGTGTGACCTGCACTTGTCAATAGTGCTCAAGATGACGATGCTTCACGTGTGATGTACTTGCGGAGGTGGTCAGCTGCCGAACTGGTAGCGGCAGCGGCGAAGAACTCGGGCTGGCCCTTCGCATCGCATAAACGGCTGGCCCAGTAAGGGTTCGACGGGCTGTCGTTGGCATCTAGTTCAACAAGAAATAAACCATGGCGCTTGATCCAGCTCTTCCGGCCCTTCGAGCCCTTTCTGGATAAGGACTCTTCTAGAACATATCGTTTGTTCCTCCATACCGCTTGCGGGAGATCTGCAACGGTGGGATGGTCTGGTAATGCCGTCTGCGTCGTCGATTCGAGTTGACTTGCCAAGTTCCTCGGCGGTCGGAGAAGAGCAAAGGCGGAGGGTGGAGAAGGAAGCATGGTGTCGTTGGGCATGCATCAGCCCGCACTGGCACGCGTTGAAAGCAGGTAAACAATTCTCCAAAACGCGTGCTGAACTTGTGGGGAACAAGGATAATAAGAAGCGACTTCTAGTTCTGGGCCTCTCAATTATGGAGAAAAGTAGCTCGTTAATAGGCATTTTCAGGATGACTCTGATTGGTCAGACTAATCGGTATACGAACAATGTAGCAGGTTCGTTCCGGGTAGGCTACCATTACGCACTCATCAGCCTGGACCTGCTCGGCCACCTCGCTACATTGCGTATCAAATATATTAAATTGCATTTCAAATCCGGGGTTTTGTATTTGTTTGATTTGAAATAAGATTTCGCTCTATTTGTTTGATTTGTTTGGCAGTTTGTTTGTTTGGATTTGATTTATGGGCAGCGCTGCTATCGATGATCAGACATCCCAGTAATGAATATATATCCATTCTTAAGAGCATATTCATTCTTAAGCTTATGCATAAGGATAAGAATACAGAGGCTGCCAATGAATACATAATTCTTATATTCTTAAGAACAGGGATGCCCCACCACGCTTGCTTAACACGAGCGTGTTTCGTGTTTCATGTTGATTGCAGCCGTGACGCGCATTGCTGCTGACGAAGTCTCTAGAAGGATTTGGACGAGCTCCTCCAATGTTTCGTGCTTGGCCATTGACGTACTCCGTGTGCCAGCGATGCCAGACAACCCGGAACGGGTATTCTCCTGCGCATGACGGACAATTTCATGGGCCAGGGCACGGCACTAGGCTGATACTGTCGAGAAACTTCATTGCCTGAGCAATTGGGTGAAGAACGACTTGATCCGCAAAGTCAATATGGCAGTAGGTGACGAGGTCATGGAGCTCGCTAGCGACGACGACGATATAAGTGGGCCATCAAGCTTATATTATGAATAATTTATAAGCTTAAGAATAGATAAGAATACCAGGGCACGACTATGAATACATAAGAATATGGTAATATTATGTATTTATTCATTATTGGGATGTCTGTCGATGACATCGTCCGATTTCCCCCACCTCAACCCAACTGACTTGTCGCGACGACGATCACTGCGGCGAGTTGCTCAACTGGGCCGACCCGCCCCGCGTGCGTGTGCTTTGTGTTTGCTACTGCGCATCTTGCATCGACCGGCTAGGCTCGCTCAGACGAGAAATCAGTCGTAGTCACAGCAGGGCAAACGCAGCCGTAACAGTCAATTTATATTACGCCCGGCGGCTTAAACCCTTCTGCATTGATAGCCTGGATGACTGTAACCCATTCCCGGTTTCCAGGGATGGGGGCGTAATCGATTCCTCCCTACTCGAAAGCCCAACCCGCATCATCCACCCACTTCTCAACAACCTCGGACTCAACGTGCTCCAAAGCAGGGTCCGTGTCATTCCAGCCACCCGCAAACTCATCCTCGTCGAGCTTCACCAACGCCGCACCTGAATAATACTCGCAGGCTGTCTTATACGAGGAGATCTTATTATCAACCTCGGGCACGAGGTTTGCGCCCACCCATGTATCGCAGGTCGTGAAGAGTGCCGAGGACTCGACGCACCCGGCAGCATTGTAGAACCGGATACAGCAGCGCGTGTTTAGCTCCGGGTTGTAAGAGTAGATCGAGACCTGTGAGGCCTTGTTGTTCAGGTTAGGTCCGTTGTGCCCCTCCCATAGCTGATGACACGCACTTCCCGGCCTCCCGGGGCCACCCTTAGTGGAGTGGCCGCCGCAGTCGTCCGCGCAGGGCTGCTTGTAGTTGTAGAAATGGACTCGCCATGCGGAGACGGCCTGTGCATAGGCGAAGGCCGCGAAGAGTGTTGTGAGCTGCATCACGAAAAATCCTGCCCCATCCCATAAGCACGAATTCGGGAGGAAAGATACGTGTAGCAACCTTACCGAGGTTGAATATGAAGATCTATTAGCCGTTCAACAAATCGAACTTTGCCTACAAAAAAACTATCAGATTCAGTCGAAAGTGTCGATATTGTCGAGAGGGAAATGCAGGCCTTCAGCCTGTATTATATTCTTGTATTTGCCTTGCTACTCCAGTTGAAGTGTGGGCCACTCCTCCAAAATAGGCAGGTGCTCTCGTAGTTTCTAATTTCGTCTCTGGTTCGGGTAATCTGGGGTAATCTAGGCCCCGAGCGGCGACAAAGCGGAGCTTGAACCCATGGGCTTATTATTGTGTGTCCAGGATACTCTACCATCGGGACGACACGTGCAAAAACATTGACTTGCTATTCGTTATGGATGAGAACCTGGGGCATCTTCCCCGGACAAACATCTGCGCCGTATGACGACATGCTGAGCTTAATTTGACTGACAGTTCCCAGAAACCTCGGCTTCAGCAATGGACGGTAAACTTGATCGAGTCGGGAAGCTTATGTGCTCGTGAAACGAACTGTGCTGGACGAGAAAGAAACAACACCCAAATAGGTAGCAGCCTCCAGCAAGAAAAAGGAGGGGTTCGAAATGGCGGGTGTTTGACCTACTCTGACAGAGTAGGCAGCGGCTGCAAATAGCTCGGCCACAATAAGGGCAAACAGGCCATTTGATTCCCAGTTGCTAGAGAAGCATCTAATGGCATGCCATATCCAGTCTGACCTTGGCTGCTGATGGTGGCAAGGCATAAAAAGATTGGTGGCAATCCAAGATCAGGGCGCACTCGGGAGGGTGAGGGACTGGCATACACCTTGCGCGAAGAGAAAATATGATATCATCGACAGACATCCCAATAATGAATAAATACATAATATTACTATATTCTTATGTATTCATAGTCGTGCCCTGGTATTCTTATCTATTCTTAAGCTTATAAATTATTCGTAATATAAGCTTGATAGCCCACTTATATCGTCGTCGTCGCTGGCGAGCTCCATGACCTCGTCACCTACTGCCACATTGACTTTGCGGATCAAGTCGTTCTTCACCCAATTGCTCAGGCAATGAAGTTTCTCGACAGTATCAGCCTAGTGCCGTGCCCTGGCCCATGAAATTGTCCGTCATGCGCAGGAGAATACCCGTTCCGGGTTGTCTGGCATCGCTGGCACACGGAGTACGTCAATGGCCAAGCACGAAACATTGGAGGAGCTCGTCCAAATCCTTCTAGAGACTTCGTCGGCAGCAATGCGCGTCACGGCTGCAATCAACTACGGTTGGATGGATGGATGGATTTTATTTCGCCCGGAGGGAAGTCCCTATAGGGCCTTGACACAATCTAGTTTACGTTTCAGTACATTTAGTACCTGACACCCCAAGCCCCACGGATCGTCGTCTCATCGCTTGCTGCTCAACCTCGTCGCTGCTTGTTCCATGACAGGCCTGCTTGAAGGCCAAATTCTGCAAGTGTTCAGCATCCTATCCTCGGCAGCTGAAGCACGGTCTGCCAAAATTGAGGCTGCTTTTGTTAGTATAGTCGCACGCTAGAGGTTAGTTTGCCGATGGCCGCTGGCCCGCATCGAGCCTGTTTGTCGCGATAGCAAATTTGATTGCCGTACGCACGGCTTGTATGTTTGGCTTCCACTTTTCGTCGTCCGACGCAGCTTTTCCTCCCAAGAAGAAAGACAAATTCCCAATCTTTGTTCGCGAGCATTTAAACATGGCTTCCCGTTGCATTGTCCACTTTTTGCATCGGAAGAGGAAGTGCTCAATCGTCTCTGCTGCTTGTCCACAATCGCATATGTCCGATTCCGCTGCCCCTATCCTGTGAAGATAACTGTTCAGTCGTATCATCCCAGTCCGAAGCTGGGCTATTACGTCCGATTCTTTTCTTTTTAGTGAGTCGTATAGTGCACGGGTGTGCTTGCCTGGCAGCGCCTTGTCGATGCGCTTTGAGTACTGTCCAACCCCTTCCGGGAGTCGCCCACACTGCCGTTGTTAGAGGAGCGCTAGTCGAAGTGTTGTGGACCTTGCTTGGTACGACGGTGTCTCTACCACGCACTTTGCTTTGGTAGCTCTCTGCGCTGCTGCCTTGGCCATTGGTCCTAATGCAAAACCTTTGGCCTTAGCCGGCACCCACATGAGTCTAACAGAACAGCCTCTTTTCTGAAGGCACTTGGCGCGGTCGTATATCTGACGGATAGTGCATTGACCGGATTGCTGCCGAGGCCTCCTGATCACTTCCACGGCCGAGCGGTTGCTCGTCATAACCGTGACGTCTAGAAAAGGAAGCCCAGGCGGCGTGCACTCCAGAGCCATCGCTATTGCTGCTAGTTCCGCTGTGTACGGATTCTGCTCGTCTCCAGGCCCAAGAGTGACAGAATAGCTGGCAAATACCTCGCCTGCACTGTTGTGAGTTGCGTTGCGCGCGACGCCTCCCATTCCTACTATGCCGCCCTTCTTCGAGCTAGACGTTGCTATGATGATGCCCTCGATGTCGTTTCGTGCCTTGGCCGCCTTCGCTAGGTCGTTCTCGCCCACCACTGGGATGCGACTGGTCCATGGCGGCAAGGCATACTCATGGATAACCTCCATCCGCTCCGTGTGGGCCCTTTCCACCGCCGAGACAATCTTCTGCATTGGTGATATGAATCGCTTGCTTGCCTTGTTCTTCAAAGCTGCTAGCGGGTGTGTCTTCGGAAGGGTGCGAAGGTTGATGCAGAATCTTGTTACGGCTTGTCTGTGTCGTTCCTCTACCGTCTGGATACTAGCTTCGGCCTCGGCCACCGCCGTTGCGACAGTACGGAACGCTCCTGTAATTGCCTGCGCTCCCACCAACTGCGCTTTGTTCAGCCAGGCAGCTTCTCTTGCGCGGCGAGCGTGCGTCCAGACGTTAGAGGCATAGTCCATCGCCGGCGCGACCGTCGCTACGAATAACTGTCTCGCCACCCTCGGTGACAGCATTTTCAACCTTCTCAGACACATGGCGGCGGTGAGCCCCTTGGCGGCGGCTCTAGCCATGTGCTCCTGGTACCGCAGGCCTACGTCCATGACCACTCCCAGAATTTTTGCGCTGTTTTTAGGTTTGACCTCGTTCTCTTTGATCCAAAACGACCTGTCACTGTTACGCACGGCGACTCGCGTGAAGTGGATGACTGTCGTCTTGTCCGCTTCAAACGTTGCACCGCTGCGTCTCTCCCACTCGAGCGCTTGGTTAATGATCGACTGAATGCCTGCCCGGTTCGCCTCCGCGGTCGGGCCGGTCACCCAGGCCGAGTAATCGTCCACGAATGCAATTGAGCCGCCTTCCGCCTTAATCCTTCTCTGCACTAAATCTGCGTTGAAGAAGAGGAACAAGACGGGTGACAGCGGCGATCCCTGCGGGAGACCTGCTTGGGGTAGCTCTCGCTGCTCAGACGTGTACCCGTTCACCACCATCGAGGCTGTTCGCCCGGAGCAGAAGGCATCGATCCACCTGACCAGTCTGTCTGGTATCCCTCTCGCCCTCATCCTCTCGAGTAGTCGCTCTTTGCACACTCCGTTGTAGGCGCCTTTAACATCGAAACTGATCAGGCTGAGCACTTTGCGAGCTCTCCATGCCTTGTAAATTTGTTCCTGCAGGAGCAGGAGCGCTTGCTCGGCCGACCGTCGCTTCCTCGCTCCGAAGTGGTTTGCGGGCAGGAGCCCGTAAGTCTCTACTGTGTAGGAGATGCGATCAGCGACGACCGCTTCCATTATTTTACCAAGGGTTGACAAAAGCGATATCGGTCGCCACGCCTTCGCTACCGTGTAGTCTCCCTTGTCCGGCTTCTTCAGCGGGATGATTTTCGCACTTCTCCATTGGTGAGGCACTATGCCGTCTCTGAGCGACGCATCGAAGAGAGCTAAGACCCGGTACTTTACCACCGGCCAGAGTCGTCTCCACACCATCGCCGGGAGGCCATCGTCGCCGGGTGCTTTCCACGGTTTTGCTGCCATGACTTTTTCCTCAATTTCTTCCAGGGTCAGGCCCGGCATGGGCACCGCCTTCCGCTGTTGTCGCACTCCTTCATCTTCGATTCTCGCTGGCAAGGGAGGAAAGAACGTGCCGAGCAGCTCCTCGGCTTGTTCTGCCTTGTCCTTGGTCCTAGATCCATCTTCCCTCTTCAAGGGTGGCACCTTGTCGCCCATGGTCTCCTTGCTAGGTTCGAGATACTTGGCCGCTTTCCAGATGTTGACGTCTTCGGCCAGGAAGTCGTCCCAATGTGCTTTCTTCTGGCTCCGTATAGCGTCGTGGTACTCCTTGGCTGCTTCCTTGGCTCGTTGTTCCAGGTCTGGTCGCGCTTGACCTGCTCGCCGTTGCGCCCTCGCTTGGTTCCGCCAGAACGTGTATGCCCTCCGCAATCGTGTTAGGTCCTTTGTCCACCAGCGTTTCGCATACGGTGGAGGTTGTGCTCGAGGCGTCAGCTCATGGATTGCCTCTAGGACGACTCGCATCAGCTGGTCCGTCTGCGTCTGCACGTCGACAGCCCAGGGTAGCGGCCGGAGGTTATCTTCCACTCTGGCTCCTATAAGAGTCCAAGGAGCGTTCTTGAACAACAATCTTTGTGTCGTGATCCTCTCGGGCATTGCGATGTTAAACATCGTCTGGATCGCTCTATGGTCTGACCCGTGATCGGTCGGATGAAGGCCGCACGTCACCATCTCGTCTGCCAGTTCCGACGTTGCGAGCACCAAATCGATGGTGCTCTCTTTGTCCGGGCCTTCCCACGTCTTCGTGCCTCTCGGAAGGAGGCTGCAAAGGCCGTGCTCGTTCATCAAGTCGATGATTAGCTCGGCTTCGCCTTGTCTTCTTGCTGACACCTCGTCTCCAGTCCAGAGTAGGTCATGGCGATTGAAGTCTCCAGCCAGCACCACGTCCGTACGCGTACCGGTGCCATTACGGAATCGCTAGATCAGGTCATGCAGTACTCTGACTGTAGATATCAGTGCCTCCGTGTTCTTCCCCTTCACGTACACTGACACCATCAGGACGTCTCTCTGTGGCAGTCGAAGCACCGCTGCCGTGAGATCTGCCGATGGTATCGGCACCTGCTCCGCCTCGATGTCGTTTCGTACCCAGAGCATGCTTCGGATCGGCCAGGGCGCATCGTGCGTGTGCGTTGGTATCATCCTCGTCCAGTTGCTGTGCCCCGCAGGGCTCGTTACCACCTTGCCGTCGATCTTTTTTGCGTACGGTTCAGAGACCGCCAGCACTCCGTAGTCCTTGAGGTCTGCGTCGTTCATCAAACTTTGTTGTACCGGTTCTCGCTTTCGTACATTGAGCTGTAGGATGCGGAAGGTCTTACACATCGCTGCGTGCGTTCCGCACACGGCAGTTCCGGCTGAACGATTCGTGTGGTCCGCCGCACAGCACGCACTTCGGTTCCACCGCCCGGCACTCCCTGCTGGTGGGGGCCCAGGCAATTACAGGAGCGTTCCGTACTGTAGCAACGGCGGTGGCCGAGGCCGAAGCCAGTACCCTGACGGTAGAGGAACGACACAGACAAGCCGCAACAAGATTCTGCATCAACCTTCGGACCCTTCCGAAGACGCACCCGCTGGCAGCTTTGAAGAACAAGGCAAGCAAGCGATTCATATCACCAATGCAGAAGATTGTCTCGGCGGTGGGAAGCGTCCATACGGATCGAATGGAGGTTATCCACGAGTATGCGTTGCCGCCATGGACCAGCCGCATCCCAGTGGGGGGCGAGGACGACCTAGCGAAGGCGGTCAAGGCACGAAACGACGTCGAGGGCATCATCATAGCAACGTCTAGCTCGCAGAAGGGCGGCATAGTAGGAATGGGAGGCGTCGTGTGCGACGCGGCTCGCAACAGCGCAGGCGAGGTGGTTGCCAGCTATTCCGTCACTCTCGGGCCCAGAGACGAGCAGAATCCGTACACAGCGGAACTAGCAGCAATAGCGATGGCGCTGAAGTGCACGCCGCCTGGGCTCCCTTTTCCGGACCCGACGGTCACGACGAGCAACCGCTCGGCCGTGGAAGTGATCAGGAGGCCTCGGCAGCAATCCGGTCAATGCTCTATCCGTCAGATATACGACCGCACCAAATGCCTTCGGAAAAGAGGCTGTTCTGTTAGACTCATGTGGGTGCCGGCTAAGGCCAAAGGTTTTGCATTAGGACCGATGGCCAAGGCAGCAGCTCAGAGAGCCACCAAAGCAGAGTGCATGGTAGAGACACCGTCGTACCAAGCAAGGTCTACAACACTTCGACTGGCGCTCCAACAACAACGGCAGTGTGGGCGACTTCCGGAAGGGGTTGGACAGTACTCGAAGCGCATCGACAAGGCGCTGCCGGGCAAGCACACCCGTGCGCTATACGACTCACTAAAAAGAAAAGAATCGGACGTGATAGCCCAGCTTCGGACCGGGATGGTGCGACTGAACAGTTATCTTCACAGGATAGGGGCAGCGGAATCGGACATATGCGAGTGTGGACAAGCAGTAGAGACGGTTGAGCACTTCCTCTTCCGATGCAAAAAGTGGACAATGCAACAGGAAGCCATGTTTAAATGCTCACGAACAAATATTGGGAATTTATCGTTCTTCTTAGGAGGAAAAGCTGCGTCGGACGACGAAAAGTGGAAGCCAAACATGCAGGCCGTGCGTGCGGCAATCAAATTTGCTATCGCGACAAACAGGGCTCGATGCGGATCAGCGGCATCGGCAAACTAACCTCTAGCGTGCGACTATACTAACAAAAAGCAGCCTCGATTTTGGCAGACCGTGCTTCAGCTGCCGAAGATAGGATGCTGAACACTTGCAGAATTTGGCCTTCAAGCAGGCCTGTCATGGAACAAGCAGCGACGAGGTTGAGCAGCAAGCGATGAGATGATGATCCGTGGGGCTTGGGGTGTCAAGTACCCAATGTTCTAAAATGTGGACTAGATTGTGTCAAGGCCCTATAGGGACTTCCCTCCGGGCGAAATAAAACCCAATCCAACCGTACTCAACCCAGACCGCCTCAGACCACCCAATCCGACCGGCAGCTCCAGTCTGTCGGTTTGATGACAATTGCCGGTCGGTCGGTCTGCGGTCTGAAGGTGGCTCTGTCAGACGGTCTGTCAGACGGTCGGTTTGTTAGCGACACTGTAAGGTTATGCGACCACCTTGATGAACCATATCTAGGGAGCTCTGCCGCCTGAGGTTGCTGGTTCTGCTTCCGTTCCTGTTGGAAAGCCCACGAGTGTTTGGCGGCATGAGACCTGATCAAGCTGAGGCTCTGTGAGCTTGTAGTATCGTCTGGATGAGTGGTGTTGATGAATTGAACAACGCTGGGCTTCGACTGATGTGGCTTGCTATTCGTAGCTATGCTGCGTGGTTGTCTGCCACGCCTTTTCTTTCGAGCCAAGGGCGCTTGATCAATTGCCAGTAGTCCAAACTCTTTGATGCACGCCATTTGATCCCAGTTCAATCGGATGTCGGCCGTTGCAAGCGGAGATTATGATGAGATAGATGGCCTATGACTCTGACATTACGCTACAAAAAGACGGAGGATCAAAGAAACGAACATCCGTTGCCGATCATCCGATCTGATGATGAGTCGATGACGCCTCAAGCGAGAGCAAAAGTGGCTTAGGTCTTACTCAGCCGAGGACTTCCACGATTAATAATGAGCGGCTCGAATGGCAAAAAAAGCCAACGGTAAGCCTGTTTGAGTCATAACAGAGGAAGTGGCGAATTTATCAATGCTCACATCAGTGTAGTTATGTAGAGAAGCTTTGGTAGATTTGGCGATTCTGAAAGCCTGATGCGCGTGAAAATACGGTCTCCAACCTCCCACCACCATCTGCAACCTTCGACTTTCTCGATTTTCTACTGCAGCTTTTTCTGCTTCACAATGAAATCAACCGTCTCGGTCACACTTGTCTCCAGGCTGGTCCATTCACGCCCAGCCCACTTCCGAATCAAGCTAGGAGCGATGTCGTTCTCAATGGTGTATGTCAAGGTTGGGTTTCCAAGGAGGAAATTGTCAATGAATTCCCTGTGTGGATAGGCCTTGCGTAGAATGCCCAGGCAATCATTCCAGTTGAACGAGTTTGCCAAGACCTGGATCCGTTGGCCCTTAATGTCCGGGTCAAGTGCAGCGGCAACATGGATGACCGCGACGTCGGTGACATGCGAGTAATACACTGTACCCCGAAATTGTCAGCTAATTATCATGACATCTTTCACCTTGCATCGCTATGTGGCATTGGACTCCCAGGCTAAGAATGTAAAAGGGTGTAACTCACTCGCAGGAATTTGCAACGCGGCCTTGTTGCCCAGATACAGCTGCTCAAGTAGCTGCGGCGGCACAGAACGAAGGTGTTTCTCAACTCTGAGATCTCCCAGTATGACGCAGGGGCTAACTGAATTAACAACCCATGGCGGTTTTTTGTCGTTGACAAACTTCCACACGGCCTTCTCTGCCTCAACCTTGGAGGCACAGTAGACTGGTATGGCTCGGTCGGCTTCGTACGGAGGCGGAGCCCAGGCCACCTGCAGAGCCGTCTGGTTCCACGTGTCGAGATTCGTGATAGTATCCGTCACACCAGGAGTGGGCATTGCGGCAGCCCAGAAGGTGGAGGTGAAGATAAACCTCTTGACCGACGGCTCCCGGGCTGCAGAACGACAGACGGTAAGGGCAGCTTCCACAGTCGCAGGCACCGCTATGTTGGGATCTGCCACGAGGTCACTGATGATAGCGACGTGGATAACCGCCGAGACACCCTTTACGGCATCGTCAAAGGCGTTGGGTACGCTGGTGTCGGCAACGACAAGCTCAATGTCATCTCGTTTGACGAACGGAGAGACGAAGTCATCATCTAGGAGCCACTGGCCAGATACTAGATCTCGGACAGTGCCGCGCACTTTGAAGCCTTGCCTGAGCATCTCCATCACAATGTGACTCCCGGTGTAGCCATTTGCAGCGGTGACGAGGACCCATGAGCCTTTGGGGATGGCGGTGGTGTTGTTGGTCATGATAAAGATCAATGTCGATGAAAAGAAATGACTTGACAAGAAGAGAAAATGATTTCTGCAGAGCAAGAATTCATCTGGCATGGGAGGGTACACTCTACCACATTTTATACTCGCAGCCTGCTTGATAGGATTCTCGCCACATATTGGCCGTCGGTATGCGAGAATGGAATCACAGGCCAAAGCCATGAACTTCTCGTCAGCCTTCACGAATGAATTTCGAGTTTCTTGCTTGTAGCAAAGTCCTAATGCGGCGTGTCAGCGCCAGACTAGTCTTTGACCATTGCTTAGCTCACTGTGACGAAATGCAACTGCGCCATATTGCAGCAAAAGTGCTGTAAACACAACGCTAATGAATGCACTCTCGCTCAGTACCCCTTTGGATCATTCGAGCTCATTCTGATGCAGGTTTTTTTTTTTTGGCCAAAGTTGAGTTCTCGAAGTTAGCGACACTCACAATCAGCAGACTGACCGATCATAAGAAGTCATCAGGATCAAGCAAAATCCTATCTAGGTCTAGTGCTGACTGGCTTGTGGCATGACCAGATTTGCATGAGCACTGCAATATTAGCTCCACGGAACTACGGATGCACCTTCGGGCTTTGACCAGAAGAGTTCTCATCTGGCACAGCAGAGTTAATACGAGTCCGAATCATCATCGAATCTTACTCAGAAATGTAAGAAGAACTTGATCCAAGTTTTCCTTGTTTAAACTCCCATCCTCCGCAACCATCGTCCTTTGGCTTGCTCGTCGGCTGTATGTATGTATGTATGTATGGTTTTCGTCCAAGGGTTGCGAGGCCCGTAAAGTCCCCTATTGGGGCACAGGACGTGCTGAGCTAGAGTCTCTAATGTTAAAATCTACGCAAAGCTTTCGTAAACTACAGAACAGACCACTATCCAGCATATCATCGGCTCAAAGGCGCATTGTGTCGAGCCTGTTACCCGTCAGCGGGATGGCCAGGCGCGGCTATCACAGCAGTAGCCGCTATATGGGCCGGTCTTTAGGGAGACTGGGAAGAGAGCATTGGCGTGGCTGCACGAGGCGGCCGAGCCCATGTGATTGAAGAAAAGGAACAAAGGAGAAGAGAGAATAAAGGGAGAGGGGGAGACGCGAGTGCGTCTCGGGTCTGTCCCGTCTAGTAACGAGGGCAAATCTTCTCAAAGAAGGCGCTTGATTTGGCCAGCTTGATGTACTTGTTGAAATCTCTTCCTATTGAAAAATTGACCGCCGCAGTCCGTGAGGGTGATAGCCTCACCCGACACCGCGGCGGTACCCAGGGATAGACATATATCGAATCCATCGAATCGAATACCGGGCCTTGCCATTCGATTCGATGGCTTGGCATTCGATTCGGGTGTAACCATATATGATTCGACGCGAATCTAGCACGTCTCCGATAGATTCGATATCGAATCAAGCACCTGTCATTCGATTCGATGCCAAGATTCGATCGAATAGATGACTAATCCCCGTGAAGGTAAAGTACGTTAGAGTAAATGGTGACTTGTCAATAAGAGGACCGTCTGACATGGAGCGATTCAAATCTGGTTTGTATAAGGGCAATAGGCACACGGGGAAGCACATGAAGGGAGTATATAACATAGCGGTAGGGCCCTATAGGAAATGTCCCTCCGGGCGGAATAAACATCATCATTATGATCGTGATTTGGGAAGAGACGTCGCAGGACAGAGTCAATTTGTGGAAACAGGCATTACTAGGCAGATCAGAAGTCGCTCGTATCCTTCAGCGACGCAAGTACATCAACCCATTGGTCATCACTTAGGTTAAGCAGCGGCAGCGAAGGCGTGTAGATCCCAGCCTTGCGTGTGGTCTTACGGATGCTGGAAGCGGTGGCAGGTGCCGAGCTGGGGGCACTCCTGGCAAGCCTGCGCTCGATGTAATCCATTGGCCTCATCAGTTGTAGCGAGGACCTCGTTATCAACGTCGCGTTGCCTGTAGCTGTTCTCTCAGATCTGCAATAGCTTCTCTTCGTAGATTGTACCTTCGATAGCACTTTCGAGGTGATCAAGGAGCATCTCAAAGACAGGGAAGTACTCGTCGAAGCTACCACAAGTCGATCTCACGCCGGGAACACCGCTACCCTGAAGCTGCTTAGTGGCGACCTCGAAATGCTTCAGAAGCTTGACCAGCATCTCGATAATCTTCCAGTCGTACCCACTTAGCCGATACTATAGAACTGCGGGCTTGGCATTCTCACAGGCGCCCTCAGCTTCCCAGCGGTTCTGAACGTCATTGAAGAATGTGTTAAGTGCTGGGCGGAGACAAAGGGCCCTTTCCATCATACGCATGTCCGAGTCCCATCGAGTGGCGTTGTTAAAGACCCAGTGGAGTGTTAATTCCTTCCCAGATTCCTTGCGCTGAGACTGAAGAAACTGCTCATACAGTTGTAGACTCGCTCGTAGCTGAAGGCCGATGTTGTGAAGCATTCCCGGGGCGCCGTTCCGGCCGTACTCCCTGAACGTGGTGCTGTTGATCTCTTCCGGAGCCGGGTGGGACGATGTGAAGTTTTCATCAGGGCTACTGACAGCAACGTCAGGCTGCATCTCTTCGTCCTCGTCGTCTTCCATCTCTCCATCCAGTGCCTCGTTGATAGCTTGATCAACCCGTTCCTCATCGTCGTCCTGATCGTCGCCATCGGCTGCGACAATTGCAGCCAGGTTGTCCCGCTTGGAACCGTACAACAGTGCCCGCACGCAGAGGTTGACGATGTGGCAAGCGCAGCGAATCCGTCGCTCTTCAAGAGAGAAGCTGTATTCGAATGCAAGGTCCCTAATACACGTGTTGTTGTTGGCTGCATTGTCGAGAGTGAAGTACCCAACCTTGTCAGGATCATTAATTTGCCAGAATGCAAGAGTATCCGCCACCTCGTCGGCAAGTGATGCGCCGGTGTGTCGCCCGGTGAGAGGTCGAAATCCACGGAGGATTCGGTGCTGGACGAAGTCGCGATCGACGAATTGAGCATTGATTCCAAGGAACGAGACGAATGATTTTGACGTCCAGCCGTCGAAGGAGAAATGGATTTGGGATCGAGCACTGCGCAATACTTCAGTGACCGGCCCAACGGCGCCTCTATACTCAGATTCGAGCATGCGAAGAAGAGTCTTCGCAGAGGGAATATGGGCCTTATCAAGGAGTGGGTTGCCGTAAAGTAGGATCCGCTGGAACCGCTCAGTATTGACTATCTCGAACGGCAAGTTGTGGTATGTAACCCAGTCGAGAAGAAGAACTCGAAGACCCTTGACGTTGAATTGTCTACGCAGGTTGCTGAGGAGGAACTGATCGTTAGGGTTGTTGAAGTCGGCGTCGAGGAATTGTGTGATAGTCTGGTTATGCAATAATGAGCCTTCCCGCGACGGGTAGCTTGGTTCGGGCCCTTTTAAATCAGCATGTCAACGGGCCGCGGACCAGGGGACATACCAAAATCCCGTGCGCTGCGCGAAGGTGTTTCTTAATAGAGGCCCCTGTCAAGCAGACGAAGCAGAAATCCGACTTCTTAAAACCTCGCGCGAAGCAGTCTGCGCAGATCCACTTCAACTTATTGCCCTGTCGACAGGTGGAATGATCTTCAACGCGGTACCCATATTCCTACCACCACGCCCTTGTGTCTTGGCCGCCAGTATAGCGCTCGAATCCTGGCCATTTCATCCACTCTTGGCGGCCCCAGAGTGTCCAATCGACCTTGATAAAGTCGGCGGTAGTCCCGCGAGGACCGGGCGATGGTGTCGCTGGCAACGACGTTGCTGCCGACGAGACAGCCGGCGAAGACGAAGAGAACTCGATACGCTCTATAGTCTCTGACTGATCGGAGAATGGGCTGTTTGAAGAGAATTTTTCGGAGGACATCGTAACACAGTTAGCTAGACAGGAGGTCGGTCATACAGATCGAGTGAGCTGAACGATGTTGTTGGAAGCCATTGAGTCTGCGTGCGGAGGGTCAGGTAATATCCATCCATCGCTGCACAGGTGTGGAAGGCCAATTACATGCGTATATCACACGCATTTTATCGTTAACGCGAAATTCTCGAGTCGCCAGTGCCGTTGAACTTGCCGAGTCTTATAAGAATGAATGAACCATTGACCACCAGTGCGAGTGACGATATGGCGCGTCCCAATCCGAAGCAGTCGCGCATGAAGACGCCAGCGCAGCGAAGGAGTCAACCTTTGTTCCAGCCATTGGCGGAGGGGAGTTCTTCCAAGTGTTGATCTACTAACCCTCCCCGCGCTTCGCAACCAACCAATTCACAGGTCTCGTTGGTCAGGTCCACAAACCCCAGGCTAAAGGCAACCTTTCCGGTGGCCAGGTTCCATATAACGTACATCATAAGCTTGCGTGACAAACAAGCATGCGTGACAAAAATTTCAACCTTCAAGATTAAAATCGATATAAACACACAACAAACCTTCTGATTAGTTGGAACTACTCACTATACTCTTCCCCAGACATCGCAATAACTATCTGACATGTTCTTGCATTATGCCCGGTCTTGCCGCATACTCCACAGCGCCTTTCCCCCGGTCGCGCCGACCTTCTCTGATCTCTACTTCTCGACGATTCAACTACTCTCTGCGTATCAACATCTATTTGATCAATTGCTTGTCTTCCTTCCTCTACTGTCATCACCCCTCTTTTCTGTAATCGGGTCCTTTTTGCCCTTCGGCGTCGGCTTAGTATCTCATTCGCCTGTTGAAGGTCTTGGACGTTAGCTCTTAATAAGGCTACTTCATGCATAACCGCCTTGGTTCCTTTGGAAAGAGACTTTAGGGCTTCTAGAATTGACTCTGGGGAGCTACTTTGATGTCTTCTGATTCGTCTCTCGAGGTATTCAGACTGTGATCCAGTCTCAAGTACGGTCTTTGGCGTCTTTGAAACCCAAGGGGTGGGATGCCTGGCCTCCTCAACCGGCGTTGGGGTCCGTAGCTGCACATCAAGCTTTGAGACCACACTTTCTGGGTCAAGAGGTACAACCCCAGCTCTTCTAAAGGTTGCCTTAATATTCGTTTCTGTCATGGTGGCCTGGAATGCGGCGTAAAAGGCCGAGAAGAACTCGGTCTTGGAAACATGGGTTATGGAGCATCGGATCAGATGCTCGATTTCTCGACCGTAAGCCTTCTTGAGCAAGCTAAAGCACCCGACGTCAAGAAGCTGAAGCAGATGAGACGAATGAGGCGGCATACAAAGCGTGATGATCTTGTTCTCCTCGCAATATCTCTCAAAGTTGACGGAGTGGTGGCTTTCGTGACCATCAAGGACCAAAAGACGATAGCGACCAATTAATCGCTTGGCTGCACACCGGTCAAAGTGCTTAAGCCACTCGAGACCTATCTCATTATCTGCCCAACCATTTTGACTCGTCGCAATAGCCCAATCGCCCGGGAGGTTGCTTTCTCGGTACCAGATGGCGAGGTGATATTAGCCGCTCCTATGATAAACGGCGGGATCGCCCAGCCCTCCGCATTGATCGCCTGAATGACGGTAATCCATTCGCGGCTTCCAGGCTGCACTGATTTCGGTTTTCCACGCCTGTCTGTACCTGTGACGACCATTCCGCTTGCAATGACTCCCATCATAAAGCAAGTCTCGTCAAAGTTGTAGATATCATCCGATCGGATGCCGTACTTGGCGATTGTGTTCTGCACGAGCCTGAACCAGTCACGAATAATAGTCGGATCTTCACATTTGGCTCTCTGGTAGTCGTATCTACGAAAAAGACGCATCTTGAGCTCTGAGTGTCGCTTAATAAATCTAGAAGCCCAGCACTTGCCAGCGGGTAACTCATCGCGGTCGGCAAGCAGTCGGTTAGCCATTTCTTCAACACTACGCAGTCGTGGGGGAAACCCTCGCGAATCTAGGTCTAGGATGAACTGAATGACAATATTTTCCTCTAGATCGGATAGTTTACGTGATTTCGGAACAATGTCGCATCGAGCAGGAATGCCATGATACCGGCGCCATAGCATCATACGGCCAACTTTATAGATCTCTGCAGCGCGTCGGAACTTTAATTTTGGGTCATTTTGAAGGGCCTGAAGGGCGAGAAGGATTCTGGCCTCAGTATTTGGGTCTGACATCTTTCGTTGTTGAGAATTAATCGATCAAATAGAAATGATGTAGGTTGAGGGATTTTGTCACGAATGCTGGTTTGTCACGCAAGCTTATTGTGACGGCTAGTCACAGTAACGGGCACCTAGACCGTTACGCCACAGGGCAAAAGATTGGGCCTTGATCGCAATTGTAGCAATCAAGCAGGTGCACTAGCTGCCTTATAGAGCCTACGGGGGACCAAGCCGTAACACTTATCATGTACGTTATTCTAATTCGCCTCCTTACTTGCCTTACATTTCGAATAGCTATAAAGAGACCGTTTGGGTCTTTATAAACCCTTCCTCTCTTCCTAGGGTTTGATTGGTCCAATTTTCTAGTTAGGGATAAGACTTGGTCTTCTAATTGGACGATTCGTAAGTGGAGCTTATCAAACCCTTTGTTAAATGTCCGTAAAAGCAGTCTTGTGGTTGGGCTGTTGTAGATTTCCTGCTTATGAGAACGGACCAATTATGTAACATCCTTCGAATGACTAGGGGTTGTAAAAGAGATGATTTCAGACCTCTGATTCCTTTTTAGGGAAATAGGAGCTCCCGTTTGGACCGTAATTGAGTCGTCTGGGTTATTAATGACGAATTTACTACCCATTGGCTTTAATACGTCAGTTGGCCACAACCCCGCTCCTTTCCAACCAGAAAGGGCATTGTAAGTAGTAATTGCCTTCTTCCTAGCCTGAAAATAGCAATTGAGAAAGTCTTCTTTCCTAGTTAGGCCAACATCTGCAAGGGGGTTGGCTAGTGTTAATGCAGCTCGATATGCAGCTTTCAGTGGCCTAAAGACTGATATATCGAGAGGCTGAAGAACGTGGCTTGTGTGAGGCGGCAAATAGAGTAAATGAACCCTATTGGTCACACAAATACGCATAAAATCAGGCGTTATATGTGATCCATGCCCATCTAGGATAAGAAGCCTCTTCTCATTAGTCTTTGCAGGCTTTGGGCCTGGAAGGAAGACCTTTTTCAGCCATTCAAGGCCAATCTCGTCATTGGTCCAGCCCTTTTCAGAGGTTGTGAATTGACAATTGGTTAAATAGTCCAATTCCTCTGGGAACCACTGGTTTTATACGTCTTTGCCTTTGAAAATGACTAATGGGCTAAGGCAACTTCCAGTTGCGGAAATAGCCTCAATAATCGTTATCCAATTAAGATCAAAGGGCTGTTTCTTAATCACCAATCGAAGCTGTAATTGGCTAATAACAAGCCCGTTAGTTCCGAGCCCTTGGAAGACTCCAGTTTCGTCAAAGTTCCAACGGTTGCGTAGGGGGGGTCGATTTTACACCTGGTTGGTCCAAGAGGTCAAAGAACCGGTGAATAAGATCAGGCCGAGACCCTCTATCCTTTTCCGGTCAATTCCCATTGATTTGAGTGTTTTTATTCGCTTGTTGCGGCGTAGGAACCCGGTCACCCAATACTTTCCAATCCGTTGGTTGCGGTCGTTTTCGCCTAACAGGGAAATCGCCAACTTCCGGATTTTGGCCATGAGTTAACGGCATGCCTAGCTTATCTTGCATGATAAGCCAATCACAGAGCAGGTCTTCCTGAGACTTAGGAAGCAATTGACGCCATTCGTGGGCTTCGTTGCGGCTTGGTTTGCCGTGAATCCAGTTACGTAGGGTTGAATAAGGAACGCCGTGCTGATTGGCTGCTCGCCGCCATGAAGTGCCGCTTTTGACATCTTAAATTGCCTCTTTGAGGTCTTTTTGGCTGTATTTGGGCATGAAAATAAGGTTGGAGAGGTCGAATTGGCCAATAGGGTGTTGTTGGAGGAAGAAACGCGTGTGGCTTGAGGCGCGTAGTGGTTAACGCGGTTGTAAGTGGGGCGGTCAACTAAGCCCCTGATCCACTAATGGGCGGTCTGACTTATTCAAATGTTCTCTTTGAAGGGTTTTTTTTTCTTAGTAGATGACAAGATCCTTTTCTGAGAGTCGACTACCTCGAAATTGAGTACACAGCCCTAAGCACCTCACAGCCAGATGATGCCCACCAAATCCAGAACACCCAAATCCAAAGCTTCCATCATATTATGTTGCCCGACATGCCAAAGCCATCACCCATCATCTATATTCCCAATGTCTTCGACCTTTGAACCAGCAGAGGGTTACACGTCCTTCGATATATCCTCTAACAAATACCCGTGACATTTTTCGACCGAGTTGACTATGGATGCGTCTTTATGCCGACAATGTTGTTCGAACGAGTTCATTGTATAAAGTCGATTAGTCGAAGATAACCTGTCGGAGATGGAGCTTGCAGTCAATTGTGAATTGTTTCTATCTAGGTGGTGCCGTCTCTGAGTAATCGATGCCGCACTGCCAACAAGCTCTTTCGTACCACTTCAAAGGGATTCCGCCGCTTTCATACCACTGCAGGCCGACTAAGGCTTGAGAAATCCATTAGCAGAGACCGCTGTTCAGATTGTACATCAATGACAGGCAGGGTCAGTCAGTATGCAGAGAGTCAGGTGGGGGTATGGACCGACCCCTGTTGGGATCATGCCTCTTTGACCACCCGGTCTCTGAGACGGTAATATGTAAAACAGTTCAACCAACACTCCGTACTCCGTAACATTCTTCATCTCCCCACATTATTCTCTATCCCTATTACTCGGTCGGGCCTATACCATCCAGTCTACAAACTATCAATCGTTTTGTCATACCGTCTCCCGAGCCAGTATGGTCCGAACAAAGACGCGGGCCCGAACTTTCGAGGAGGTGTACCCAAACGGACCCCCAAACATTCACTTGCCACCAGCGTACGAATTAGTATCCAAAATCTCATCTTCAAGGATCACACCGGCAGACCAGCCCTCATGTCATGGGATAGCCCCAGAGTCCTGCTACTCTGGTACTCGATGGTCGAAACCCAGGAAGGATCGACAGGCAGCTACTCCATGCACCCGGTGGTGCACAGGTGGGCGTCGTTCTTGGATGGCGACCAGCAGAGACACGAATCGGCATGGCTGGCGCTCGTGGTGGTCGGTTCCTCGGTGCCGGCGCGTGAATCGAAGGAGTATTGGGTCTTCCAGCAGACGCTTCTCCCGCATGCGGAGAGGTGCGCAGAATGGATGCGAGAGGCACTCTCTGACGCGGGTGTTTGGTGTATTGGCGATGAACTGGTGATGGTCCTACTCAGATCAAGGCAAGTTCAAGGAGGCAAAGGAGATGTATGAGCGGGCGCTAGAAGGCAAGGAGAAGGCACTTGGACCTCATCACACATCGACTCTCGACACAATCAACAACTCAGACCAAAGCAAGTTCAAGGAGGCAGAGATGTATATGCGGGCGCTATATGGTTTCCAAACAACCCTGGGACCCAACCATCCCAAATCATCTATAGTCATGCGCAACATGGAATCTTTACAACGCATTGAAGGTATCACAAGTCATTACTTTCCATTAATTCCTAAGGGCGGCCTAAACTGGATCAGCAGGTATTTCCATAAGCACGAACAATTCTATGTGCTCTATATTCCATAGGGGATCCCGCTCACTCCTTGCAGGTGCTTTTGAATACGGAGAATCCATCCTTCTACAGAGTGGGAATGACTTGGAATTCCAAAGACACGATCCAACTACTATTACCATTGCAGGGACGGCACCTGGTTGGCCTTGTTGGCCAGATAGAAGATGTAAGCTTCATATTCCTCTCGTTATTCAGGGTTCAAGCCCAAATAGATGTTAACTGGTAGAGGGCAGAACGGCTATATCGTGGGGCTCGGCCTCCTGGAATGCTCTCGCACTGATGAAGCCGGCGACTCGTTGCCACTGGTAGACACGGTTGTCGAGGACTGCGTACGCCACCTCGTCCATGTCTTTCAGTATGAGGCCGGCGTGTGTCGTTGCGGCATTTGCAAGTGTCACGGTATGCCGTTCTTGAAGAGCAACGGGTGTATGTGACGGGCGTTGAGATGGTCAGTGTTCATTTCGCGAGGTAGTAGTTTTATAGGTCGTCTCAAGCGTGGCAGGATGCTGCCGATAACCTCGATACATGGTCTGTGGAGTCTTTTTGATGTACGTCCCGCGTGCCCTGTCAAAAACCTACGTGCAACTGAAATTTCGGGTTGCTTCTCTCATCAAAGCTTCATCTTCCGAGAGTCGTAACCCCCTAAGAAAGGCTCGCCCACTAACCGCAAACCCCAGAGACTGATCCGCATCCGGATGTTCCACTCGTCGCGAATTGTTGTATAGACCGAAAGTGAAGATTAGAAAAAAAAAAAAAGGATTTGGCAAGCCCCCAGAAGTTCGAAATCCCGTGGCCGACTATGTATATGCGGTTCGAGCCCTTAGATGTCACCGCCGTCAGGGAGACGCCATCATCCCCTCATTACGGAAAGAAAGGGTCATCCGTGAAAGTCATTTTGCCGTCCAAGGAAACCCATTCATCTTGGTTCTATGAGAAACGCCGTTAGACACCCTGGCCAGCCATGACCGATTGATTGGGTATGGAGGCACCCATGCCATAGGGGTTCATCTGGTGGTTAAAGGGTTCGACAACCTGAGGTATGAAGGCACTGTGGAGACCTTGCTGTTGTGTAACTGGGCAGTCCTTGTGTGCGAAAAGGAGTGTCTTTAGTTTGACCGCTTCTTCTCTCAGCTGGTTGATCTGCGAAGTCAGAGCATCGTTCTCGACGCTGAACATCTCCACCTTGGTATGCAGGTTGGCAAGCCACTGCTTTTTTCTTTGACGGCACTTCAGGGCAGCAACACTATGACATGTTAGTAAGCATGGTTCAATACATATATTAGAATTTCGAGTACGACATACCGGTTTCGCTCAAGGAAGTTCTCGCGTTTCTCCTCATCTGTCATCTTGGCCTTGGTTCCGTTTTCATCATACTTCATGTTAGACTTGTCGGACATATCTACGTCTTCAGGCATAGTGGCAGCCCCGCTATTGGCCTTGGACTTCTTGTTCGGGGGTGCCTTTATGGGAGCCTCATCGGCCTTTCTTCGACCATTTGTGGCGGGCGGGTTCTTCTTGCCCTTGCCTCGTATATTGGGTCGGGCCTGGCCGCTATCGTCCGAGGCGAGGCTACCTTCGCTCACACCGCGAGCGGGGGGTGTGCATGGCTCATTGCGCCCGAAACCCGTCCTCAAGGAAGATTCGTTAGGTGTAGGGATGCCGCCGCGCAGATGGTGGGTGTCACCAAAGTAGTCATTGGCAGGACCAGAAAGCATGGCTGGGCTCAGAGGGCCAGCCCGCAGCGAACCTCGACCCCAGTTGAATGGTGTCTCTGGGGCACCCCCGAAGGACTGCTCGAAGGGATTGGGCTCCGGACTGAGAAATCCGCCGACCGTGACCGCGAAATAGTCAGGAGTGTCGGTACCTTGTTGTTGACCGAGTCGAGGAGGAGGTGCAAGGGCTTTGGCGGCTTCGGCATTGGACGCGACCTCTGGTTCACGGGCGGCTCGGCTTTTGCGTCGGTCGGGACATCTACGAGAGGTTAGGCGTAAGTAGAACGGACGGTGACGACGATATTGATGGATATAGGCGATGAGGACGGAGGCACGGGCGGGGACGGAGACGGCAACGGTAGGTGGATGGGGATGACGGGAAGCGATGATGATGGTGTGTCATGGCGGAGAAACCAAGACGGCAGGATGGGGTGGAGGGGTTTGGGGGCTCACCTGGTCCGGGGGGATTTCTTTGACTGATTTGGGGAAAGACGTCAGAGATGACGTTGCGACCCAGCGAAAAAGAAGGCGCAAAAAAGAAGGCGGGCGCTGGGCTCCCGGAAGGTCTTGTAGCCACCGGCATGTGTGTGCGTCCATCTTTTCCTGCAGTCCAGGACAGTACGATGCTCGTTTGCTTCTCCATCAAGCTGGGCTCAACCGACCCAAGAAAGCTACCTCACCACCTGCACCTCAACTCAACCATTCACAAGCCCGTCTCATCTCCCTCAAATCCGAATGGGTTGGACTGAATAAAGTCCAGGCTCTCGTGGACCGGTGCCATCAAACTCTGAGCCAAAAGAGGGACACGTGATGGATTTTCCGTGAAAATTGAGCACAGTATCGCATTGGGGCTTGCGCACACACGCAGACACCGTGGCGGTACTTGTTCCAGCGCGCAACCAAGCGCAACATGACGGAACCATGACGTCAGCTCGCAAATTGATCTTATTACTCTCCTCTCTACTGGCCCGTGAGCACTGCATACCACTACCACTACCGAACAGTTCGGTAGCGCTCACCTATCCCTTTGCAACAGCTAAGGCAGACTGGCCGTACCGATCCATTTTCTTCTCCACTATTTAATCTCTATTAGAGTAACAGAAGTGATACCGTCATCAGTGGCGAATAGCGCCTACAGGCTGTTGTGAGGTGCCTAATGAGAAGAGTGAAGGACGCAGCCCAATAGCATCTCAATAGCAGTAGTATAGAAGGTAGGGGTCATGACAGATACAGTCTGATCGCTGGCCTCTCCTATTCTAGGGGTCGGTCCCCCTTATATACATGCTCTCGCTGGTGGCTAGCTAGCAGCTAGCCCGGCCCTCGCTGGAATCCTCTGTCAGGCATATAGGCACGTGACAGCTGTAAGTGCAATGTTGCGATCAGTACTCTGGGATAGTGCAGAGACTTCTATTCTGACTAAATTTTGGTGATAGATGATGTACCTTACAATCTAGCGTATCATAGTAGCTAGAAAACTAAGAAAAGTGGATCGGTACGGCCAGTCTGCCTTAGCTATTACAAGGGTATCCCTTTGAGTGGCATAAGGGGTCTAGCCAACCAAAGAGCGTCAAATCAAAGGTACATCGATTCCTTCCTATTCTGGGCGGTGCCAGAGGTACCAGCAATTCCCCTCTCTACATAAAGCTACATTACACTCCTGACAACGCCATCGTGACTGCGGCGCCCTTCGGCTGTTCCCACTTACAGCAGACAACGGAGCCTTCCTTTTGCGCTTACGTGTCCGACCCATTTGACAGCCCTTACAAGCAAGGCATTCTGATTTCCCTTTGCGGACTAGATTATGCTGTGAGATAGGCGTAAATTCGTCTCCCGTTCGAAACCTCTTCCGAGACTCCGTCTCTGAGGCATAGGTCTTGATGAGGCTGTAGACAAGCTGCTGCCGCCATTCAACCTGACTGTTTATTGGCTTCCATTGTTGCTGGCCTCTTTTCTGTAAAAGGAAGCTATTCACAAGGGCTATTTCTAGCAAAAAGTCCCAAGCTAGGGCTTTCCAACCGCCCCTACGGATACGGCGGTTAGGGCTCCAATAAGACCGTAGCTGGTCACCGCGGTCTACAGCGTTCATCTCGCCATTGTAGGTAGCAGCGATAGATGGGATAGAAATCTCTTTCACCTGGCTACCAGGTAAAAAACGCTGTATTGGCCGTGCTCGAATTTGGTCTGTTGTCGGCTTCTTCCGTAGGCGGACGCTTCTTTCATCGCCGGAAAACACAGTTGATAAGAATAGCACGAGAGCGTTGTCTTTCCATGCGATCTGATTGACCTAGCAGAAGACAAATTAGTAAGGGAATATAGCTAACTGTGTCCTAGTGACTGACCTTGTTATCTACCGTAGGGATAGCCTTAAGGATATTAAATTCGAGGCTGCCGTCAGCTGTGTTATCCTTCTCTTTCAGCTTGACTAGGGATGTGTGTAAGCCACAGTTACGGCGGGCTGTGCCTGTGGCTCCGTGACCTAACTGACGGAGCTGGCGAAAGAGGTCATTAGAAGAGAATAGGTTATCGAGAAAGACGTGATATGTGGATTCCGGCAGCAGATTTACTAGGGCAACAACCACGGCTTGGGTCGGGTTCAGATAGGCTGTCTTCCTCTCTCGTATCTGCCGCCGGCTTCGCCGTAGCTGTGTTCCTTGCCGCAGCCGTCGAGCCGGCCGGACCCCTACGGGCCCGAACTTCCGGCCCGGCCTATGCCAAATCCACCGCAAAAAATAGCCCCTTTGGGCCACAGCCCACACTTTGAAGCCCGTTGGTATCGGTTTATTAGGGACACGTGTTGTCTCATGAGACCGGCCGAGGAAGCGGACCATACACTCATCCACAGCGATTGATGTGCCCGGGATATAGAAAACGGTAGACATATGCTGTATGTGGTCAGACCAGGCGTTGACCCGGCTGAAGATCCTGCCGTAGAAGGTCACATCGGGGTTCGTATCAATAGTTGCGTGGTCAAAGAGACGGAGATGCCGTGATATTAGCTGAAAACGCCGTAAAGGCATCCATTTGATGATTGGATGCGTAGCACATATCTTCCCTGGCCCAGAAGCCTCCCAATAGTCCTTGATCTTCGGTTCCTTATGAATTCGCATATATATTGTGTCGGGGCTGAGGGCCCACTAGCTAGAATGGCCTGGACATTTTAATTGGCCGACCAATTTGAGTGCCGGTCTTGATAAAGCTATCGATAAGGATAACGGGAGTTGGTCTGAGATAAAAGGCAGAGACAACTCGGACACAGATAGCAATCAATCATGTTCTTGCCCACCTTTATTTTTGAGTTATTGAATGGTTTTTGATGTCATTATGATGAGATTTATTTGATCAATTGGAATATCTGATTCATTTCTTAGCCAGCTGCTCGATTGCAGCTCTGGCCTTCTTTTTGTCTGTTTTGTTTTGCGAGTCTTGTCCATCCTCGCTCCGCTACGCATCCCGCCTACCCTACGGCATCCGTCACTTCGGGTGGTGGTGTCCCTCTTGTCCCCCTGCCCAACACATTTTGGAGGTCACGGTGGGGCGACAAGCTGCTGGTTCAATTGATCAATTGATCCCATCGATCAGTAGATCAATCGAACAAGCAGCGACACTTCCAAGCTGTCGCGAAGACCCAAGTTGGGTGCAGAAGGGAGGTGGTGCGAGCAAGCGAGGACGCGGGGATCAAGAGGATACGGGATATCCAATTGACCCTGAAAAACAACCTTGCCCGGTGCCTCCAACCAAGAAGCACACGGTGTCTTTGGCTGATCAATTGATTTCGCCAAAGGCAGAACAAAAAACCCCTTTTTCCCCTATTTTATTGTACTAATTTATGATGGATTCACTGTTGACGCCGCGAGGCGTTATGTTTAGCACTAATGAGACACCTGCGACACCACTTATGGTCAAAGCAAATGTGAAAGCGAAGCGAAAAGCTGCCACAGGCAATAAGGTTGAGACCCAGGCTGAGTCCAGACCCTCGCAATCAATTGATCAGACGGTTACCGGCAATTCCCCTTCAGCTATCCGCTCGAGAGGCGTTGATGGTAAGAAAGCCCAACCGACTGAATCACCCCCACCAACCAACATTCCGACTTGGCTCGTAATGCTATTGATTGTGTGGTTAGTAACGAGGGACCTGTTGATCGCCTTGGCCGTCTCCCTTAGATGGATCTACATAAGACTCTCCCAATCCTCACGACTGCAGCGGAGGATGAAGATGAGCAATCTTGAAGATATCCAATCCCTAGGACGCGCTTTCACTTCTCAACTTTCCCATCTGCTTGATCAATTGCTTTCACGACCGTACCCTTCACCGAGTTGTAAGACTCGGTCCAGAAGGGGCCGAAAAGGGTGGCGGCGAGCTCGACCTCGGTCGCACCCTGTGGAGATGACTTCCCTCACGACTTCGGCATCTTCAACCAACAAGTCAACGACAATGGCACCCTCGGCGAACATCTCGGAAGCGGAACTTAACCGCATCACCACGACTGTTCTAGCCCAAACGCGCTCCACTGCGCGAGGGCTAAGACATAAGTTCAATGGATCAAATGTCTCAGCCTACGTGGAGGCTTTTGAAATCACAGCCAAAAATGACAGATTGCCTGAGGAACAATGGCCGTCACACTTCGTCTGCTTCTACACGGATGATGATGTGAAGGCCTTGGTCCAATCAGCGGTCCAACGGTTCGAATGGGCAACAGCAAAGAAGAACCTCACAAACATGTTCAAAGGCTGGGATCTTGACTCCAAAGAAACCCCGGAGACGACCCTTAGTCGGATGAATGCTACCCAGATCCCCGAATCTGCTGATCCGAGCTCCATCCGACAATTGATGTACCATCACTCTTTCCTGGTGGCTACAGTTGATCCAAAGGATTCCAAGACTTCCTACCAGTCTCAGGCCCTTTGCCACATCCTGCCCACAAGACTTATGCAGTCAGTATGCACAAGAAGCAACAAAAGTCCAACGGAGCTCGGACGAATGGAATACAAGACTCTTCATCAGCACATCATTTCTTGCCTAGACACGGACATCGCTATTAGGGAACGATCTGGCCTTAGCCATCCATTTGATCAAATGAAACCACAGTCAGCCGTGACTCCCTTCAAACCGGCAACCTTCCAATACCCGTTGCCACCGGCTCACGTCCCACCTTACGGGGTGCAAGTATCCACCAGCACAACTGTTCCGCCGCCTCCAGCAACCACCCACAACGACCCTATCAACGACTTAACAAACAGCTTCGAGTCGTTGCAGGTTCGCTTGGCCCTGATGGAGAAAACCAACCAAGACTTGGTGACGACAATCCAGCGCCAACAGGAACACCGAAAAAGGCGCAATGAGGCCATGAGGAACATCGCAGCCAACCAAGTCCTGGTGGATCCATTTGATCAATCGGATGATGAATCCTCACTCATGGTTAACGCCACCTCGTCGTTCAACAGGACTAAAGGATGTTGGTATTGTCAGGTCCCAGGTCACTACCCTGACCAGTGCGAACACTTGGTATATGACTTCAAGAGAGGGTATGTGGAATACGATTCCAAAGCAGGCTTCTGCCGACTGGGAGTAGGCAATGGGCAGTATCTGCCGCCGCGCTTAGTAGCAGCCTTCCAAAGGGAATCGTGCGTTCGACGACTGGTGGTTATCGCCCTGACTTACACCAATGATCCCCTCCATGCGACCTGGGTAGTGGACATCAAGAGCTCAGTCAAACCCTCATATGACTGGACTCCTTCGCGATATGAGCAGGAAATATTCGACAAGCTGTGTTCATACATCATTAGATCAGTTGATCAAATGAATGTGACATCCACTTCCTCCGTTACCCTGATGGAACCTGCTATAAGGGCCAACCCGATCTTCATTTCAAACTACTTAGGGGAGGAGAGCGAGCAGTTGGAGGAGTACCTCTCAGTCCACCAAGTGCAAGTCGCCCCTGCCCCCAAAAAGGTCCACTTCAGCCCAGAAGAGGATACTCGCGGGATAATAGAAGAAAGCGACGATGAGCGAGAAGTGTCAGTCAATGTCCACGACAATAAAAGACGGAGAGGCGAGACAGGGCAAGTAGAGTTGCCACAAACCTCTACGGGTCCAACGGAAGAAGAGGATGTGATCCCAGAAACGATCCTCAGCCGCCGGAAATTGGCTGATCAAATGAAATTCAGGGAGCAATTCGGGATAGACAACCCGTACTCGGCTCAAGATCAACGCCACAGGGCCGCTGCTACTCTGCTCAATGCGGTCAGAGGGGTCAAGATCTCCCTGCCATACAGCACCATCCTCGAGCTTGTGGATGCTAGATTGGGCCGAGCTTGCCTAGACAATCATGCTATGGCAGTGGAACAAGTCGACGGGACAGAGTTTGTCAACCCTGAACAGCCGACTAAGCTGTTTATGCCTAAGAGAAAAGCGCCTACGGCTGCAGTAACATCAGAACCAATTGATCAGATGGATGACCACTCTTACTACCAAGCAGCCCTGGCATCATTGCGCAAGGATGATGAGAACCCATCCGAGGATCACATTGAATTCGCTATTGCCGCGGTCAAGTTGTCCGACGAATATCATTCTCCTAACTTGGACGACCCCGCCTTTAAGCACTTCCATCTAGGACATTACTTGGGAGAAGATGACGAAGGAAAAGTCCATTTCGTCGACAACTCTCAAGATTACATGAAACTAGAGGAGAGTTCAGTTGATCAATCGACTCCGAGTTTGGCAATCAACTCTGTGGGCATGTCTGACTCGCCTAAGATGTCGCACTCGCAAGACACCCCGCGACTAATTGTCCGGCTGGAAGTTCCTAAGGGCATCGCAATAGAGGCATTAGTGGATTCAGGCTCAGAAGGGAACCTCATTTCCCATGAATGGGCTCGACACTGTGGCCTTAATGTCAAGCCGGTCAGCGCCTCTACGACTTCCTATTCTGGAGGGAAGATCTCGATGGTAGGAGAAGCGGCCACAACTCTGTACCTTGGGAATGCATGCATGCCCATCCGGCTGTATGTAGCACCCTCTTCAATGGTCACAGTTCCGTTTATCCTAGGGATGCCGTTCATCAGATCCAGCAGACTTACATTCGATCATTTGATCGATCAAGAGCGACTCATGATCCGCCTTAATCTAGGCAATGTTCGCTTGATTACGCCTGCTGCAGGAGCAGTTAAATACGACGCACCACGCCTGGGGAGGCGAGGTGCGGAGTATTAATGCCGCTCATGATCAATCCTCTGATGGTCCACGAGCTGGATGACTTTCCATTAGAGGATGACGATGTCCTTGAGAAAAGCTGGATGCTTTCCCAAGAGGACTTTACTGAAGTCATCCGAATCCTCGCTATTGGCGTAGCTAACCAGTATGCTGATGCTATCGCCAACGCGCGAGAAGAATTGGAACGACTAAGACGCCCTGCCAAGAAAAAGAGATCAAAGAGAAATCGTCCCCCTGATGAAGATACTCAGCATATCAGGGTAAACACTCTCTTCAAACGAAAAGGCGTCAAGATCCACCCAATTGATGACCTGCCGTCTGACGGTTCGGTGCCAGAGGGCGATCCTCACTGGAAATCGAAGAAGATGGCGGAGATTGCTTCCCGGATGAAAAAGGGAGGCAAGTATTCCGACTTCCTCACACCCAAATTCTCCACCCTGGAGAAAGGAAGTCGGTTGACAAAGGAACGGCTAGCGGAAATGGTTGATCAAACGAATGAAACCTTGTCCAAGGAAGAACAAGACATATTTGCCACCATCTTGTACAATAGGGAGGCTGCGCTGGCCTGGGACTTTGAAGACTGTGGAAGAGTTGACCCAGCGGTCGCTCCACCACAAGTTATCAAGGTCGTCCCTCACAAGGCTTGGCAAGCAGGCAGCATTCCCATCCCTTTGGGACTACGCCAAAAGGTTATTGACCTACTTCGTCAGAGACTCAGAAGAGGCATCCTGGAGGAAGGCCATGGCTCCTACAGGAACCCCTTCATGCTTGTAGCGAAAAAGGACGGTGGAATCCGGTTGATCAATTCAGCTACTAGGATAAACCGTGTCACTATTCGCGACAGCTTGAGCCCTCCTGGTACTGAGGAGTTCTCAGCGGATGTGGCAATGTGTCAGATGTTGTCTCTCTTGGACTTCTTCTCAGGATATGACCAAGTCAGTCTGGCCAAAGAAAGCAGGGATTTGACCACTTTCATGACACCGTTGGGCCTGCTAAGAATGTGCACGCTGCCGCAAGGAGCGACCAACTCGGTGGCCCAATTTACAAGGATCATCACTCGCATCTTGTTTGACTTGATACCGGACATCTGCACGGCTTTCCTCGACGACATAGTGGTGAAGGGACCTACCACAACCTACAATAATGAAGAAGCCAGCCCAGGAGTCAGACGGTATGTCAAGGAGCATTTGATCAACCTGGATCAGACTCTGTTGAACATTGAACTGGCTGGATGCACTGTTTCTGTGCCAAAATCACAGTTTTGCAGACGAACTGCTCTAGTGGTTGGGTATCTTTGCGGCACTCATGGGAGATCGCCGGAAGAGGCCAAAGTCATCAAAATCACTGAGTGGACTTGCTGCGACTCTGATACAGAAGTCAGAGCATTCCTGGGAGTCACTGGCTACTACAGGATATGGGTCGCTGGATACGCAACCATTGCGAAGCCATTGACAAGTTTGCTAAAGAAGGACGCTGAATTTAACTGGGGTGATTCACAGGCCAAGGCCATGCAAACACTAAAGGATAAATTATTATCAGCGCCCATCTTGGTTACCCTAAACCTGTCTCCCGGTCATGGGGAGGTCATTCTTATGGCTGATGCCAGTCTGTTAGGTTGGGGTTGTGTTCTCATGCAAGTGGTGGATGGCAAACGCCATCCAGTGAGATTCGAATCCGGCACATGGACTCAGAGCGAACGCAACTACGATGCTACAAAAAGAGAATGCCGAGGCGTTCTGCTTTCGATCAAACGGTTGCGCATGCATTTATACGGAATTCACTTCACATTGGAAACAGACGCCCAAGTATTGGTCCATCAGCTCAATGGGAAAGGGACAGACATCCCAGGAGCGCTGGTTAACAGATGGATCAGTTACTTGCTACTCTTTGACTTCACGGTCCGACACGTACCTGGGATCAAGAACACAGTGGCTGATGGGCTATCTAGAAAACCACCAGGCCCATCTGATCAACTGGACCAAGAAGCTGAAGGGGATGTCGAGGCCTTCATTGACCGACAATTGAACGCCATCATGGTCAACCCAGTGGAAACCCGGCAAGAACCTCAACTGCCACCAGAATTACTAAAAGACGAATACACTGGCGAGTTAAGGGTCCTGGGGAGGTTCCTACAGACTTGGCAACGCCCTCAAGACATGTCAGACAAGGCGTATGCATGTCTTCGCCTCAAAGCAAAAAGGTTCTTCCTCCACAAAGGAACCCTGTGGTTGCGGGCAACCCACCCAAACCGCGACCCCAAGCTGGTTGTTGGGGACAAAGACATGCAGAAGCATTTGATCAAATCATGCCACAAAGACCATGGGCATCGAGGCCGAGAGAAAACCGTAGGACTCCTGAAAGAGAGATACTACTGGCCAAACCTCTACAAGGATGTGAACGCAGCCATCCTGGCCTGCGAGACTTGCCAAATCCATGATGCACAACGGGCCAGGGAACCTGTAGTACCTACCAGACCTGGCTATCCTATGATGAAGATTCACATAGACGCTCAACATCTCAAGGAGTCTCGAGGCAAGAAGTACCTACTGGAAGCCAGATGTGACCTCACTGGATGGATTGAAGCCGAAGCCCTGAAGTCACTCAAAGCCTCTCACATGCGCTCATTCTTGAGAAAGATCTTTTCTCGCTACGGGATACCTATCATAGCAGTCGTTGATAATGGGTCAGAATGTCAACAAGGCCTTATGGACATCCTAAGAGACCTGGGTGTGCGGACTGTGTACATCTCCGCGTACAATGCCAAGGCAAACGGGTTGATCGAATCAGGCCACAGTAGTATTACGTCTTACATCAAGAAGACAGATGCTCTGAGGACTGGGAATTGGTCGGTCAACCTCCCAGCCATTCTGTTCGCAGATAGGGTGTCGCCAAGGGCATCCCATGGCTACACTCCCGCGTACTTGCTGTACGGGTATGAACCAGGTCTCCCACTGGAAGGGGATGCGCCTACATGGAGGATGATCCCTTGGGATGATGTGAAAACATCTGATCAAATGTTTGCAGCCAGAATCCGCGCCCTTTCTTTCCTGGATGAGGACGTGGAGATCGCAAGGCGAAGGGTCGCTGAGTTCAGAGAGAGGAAAGCAGCGAGGATAGATCAAGGATTTCCCCGCGCTTTGAGAAAAACCCCGCTGAAGGTTGGCGACTTGGTGTTGCGATATGATAACCCCAGAAAAACCGACCTTTCTACAGCGGCCAAGTTCAAGCCCAGATGGCAGGGGCCGTACAGGATCAAAACAGCCTCAGACAAAGGCTGGTACCACCTGGAAACCCTGGATGGACTGCCACTTAGCGTTACTTGCCACGGTGAACACCTCAAAGTGTTTCGACAAGACAAAGACGGCTGGTGGAGCCCGGATGATGATTCTTCAGCCCCCTCTCGCTGGGAGCGCCTTTTCTACAGCAATCCTCAAGCCAGATCAGTTGATCAAATGAAACAGGATGAGGAAACGAGCCCAGGAGAGAAGGATGGATTGAAAACAAGCCCCGAGGTTCCCTCTCAACCGACCATCACCGGTGCTGGGGAGGAAAGAAAACTGGAGATCCAACTCCCATACAGAGATCAAGCCTGGAGAGACCAGTTTGAATCTCTCTAGGCAAGACAAGGGAGTGGGAAACAACAACAAGTCCAAAGTTTGTACCTGTTGTTGTTTTGGGGAGGGGTGTGGTACGAGAAGCAAGAAAAGACAAACAACCACCACCCACCAACGTCCCGGCCAGTCGAAGGCCTCGCAAATTTGCAGCTCGAAAATTGGACTTGAGACCAAACAGGCATCAGGATCAACACACAAAACATGCAAACCAGTTGATCAAACGACTCTGGAGCTACAAGACAAAGGAAAAGCTACGAAAGCTACACCCGCCCGGGATGGCGAGTTGGACATAGTACCATGAAAGGACAAGCACACCTCACGCGAGAGAAAAGTCAATCGCAAAAGAGCCAACTGGTGGGATCCCATTTATCCCACGCTACTGCAGCAAGTCAAGCATCAAAGCTGCCAAACGAAGGAGTCTAGTATACAGGAGACAAGCTGAACCGGGTTGATCAACCGATCTAACCCCAAACCACCACCAATGGACCAAAAACTGAAGACTCAAGCCTCGAAAAAGCCCATAGACTCGTCCCAGGCGGCGCGCTTCTCAGCATTCCGGATGGCTTCATCGCGAAGGGACTCATCCTCCCAAGCCAAAGGGAATTCGTTGGAAATGCGAGGGCAGCTCGCATGGTTGAGAACACTCACTGCCTGATCGTCGGGATCGATGGGACACTTCATGCCAGACAAGAGGTCAAGAGAGGTGCCAAAACCAGGTTCAGAAGCCAAGTACCCGCCAAGAAAAGACCACTCGCACTGGGAATTGGCATTCCAGATGCAATTCGCACATTTCCCATCCATGAACCCTGGGATGGATCGGCAAGCGTGAAATGGCCACATGTAATACTCCTTGGTCATGGAGTAATTCGAGGTGCTTGATCGAATACAGCACCTGCACAGCAGCGGATTTTGGTATCCAAAGAAGGCGACAATCAAAGCCTTCTTATGCTCGGGTCGGCGGAGCAGTTCCTTGACGAAATACCCATGGGGGTGGCCCAAGTCGGCAGGAATGTACACCGACTGAAGGGGCCGGTCAGAGATGTATTTTGTCGAGTATTTCAAGACCGCATCGGCCGTCTCGTCCTCGCGAATCCAGGCTCGGATGTGCCTCTTGGCGGAGTTGACGTCGGGCAACTCTCCCTTGGGGGCGAACTCGACGAAGAGAGGGAGACCGCCACGGTCGAGGGCCATGCGCGAGCAAATCCAGATGGTGAAGTGCTTCTCGAACTACAGAACCGTTAGATCAAATGGTCTCAGGCATGGGGGAATACTTACTGATACGAAGCGAGCCTCCTTTCGCTCCTTTTCGGTCAACAAAGTCTTGTGGCGGCTGTTCCAAGTCGAACTGGCGTGAAGAGAGAATTCATCGCTTTCCAACCGACTAGCTGCATGGATGCGTATGTCAGGAAGGGCTCCTCGGCGGACCTTGGTGACGTCGGAAAGGTGGAAGTTGGAAGAAGCCATCGCTAAACGAGTTGATCAAGTGATGTTGATGAAGTGTGAAGAGGAAGAAAAAGGAGGGAAAGGAAAGAGAGAGAAAAGAAGTGTTTTGAGGTGAGGGAAATGCGTGTGCCGAGATTAACGCGTGTAGGGTGAATCACAGCCAGCAGGGAAAACAAACAACCTCCCGCTGCCTAAGACTTCAAAAGCCGTTTCTCTCTCTCTTCTCTTTCTCTTCAGCACAACTCAACCTCTCTTCTCGCAACAGCTGCTGTTCCCAGAACTCGTTGCGCTTTAACTACAACTGTTCAGCGCATTCACTTGATCAAACGCCGCTCTTCAACTAGCCTGGACAACGCTCTCAGAAACCCCCTTTCTTCTCAGCTGAGCTTTCACCTCCAACCTCTCTCCGCCTCCTGCTGCGAGAACCTCATCGCCACAACCTTCTGCTCCCTGATCTCTTTACTTCTCTGAACCAGTCACCTGCCTTCGTTTCCGCCTGCCTTACCAACGCTCGCAAGCCTACGCTGCCCAGTCTCGAAAATCCTATCCCCGAAACCTCGCCGCCAACTGCAGCAAAAACCCCCCCCTCTTCAACCACAACCCTCTATTTCCTTCATCTCGCCATCATCGCGACATCAGGTTGCCAAACGACTTTGCAATTCATTTGATCGAACAATTTGCTACCGAACGACCTCCTTTCGGCCTAGCCTTCCTCCGAACGAATCCTCCACTCTTCCTCCTGCCGGGCGCCTTCACCATGAGCGGCCCCATCGACGACGAACAAACCTACTTCCCGCCAAAGGCTCATTCCGCCCGAAGCAGGGAAATCGCTGTCATCAACCATGGAAAGGGATCGTTCTACCACGCTTCAGAAGCGTCCCTAGCCAAGCAGCTGAAGGAGATTGTGGTTGATCAACCGGCCCTGTTACACCCTCGTACGGAATGGCCTGAGTCTGGCAAGGAAAGGACAATCGATGTGCACAGCGACTACAAAGACTTCGAGTTCGCAAAGGCTGTGCCAGTGCGACCCTCATACAAGGACGACGCAATGCCCTTTGGAGTGTCTTGGAAGGAGCACACTCTTCGCCTCTGGGACCTTCATGAGAAGCTGTGGGATGACGCCTGGGCCGGTGAGGAAGGACTCGGAGACTTCCTGACTATGATCACGTACGGACTGGAGGATGTTGTTGCGGTGTTTCCGACCCTGCTTCTGGATGGTGCTCCTGTGGTTGTGACAAATCTACCCAAGAAGACGATGGATCCAGTTGATCGAACATACAAGTGCCTGCTCCCCAAGGACCTTATTACCAAATGCACGCTGAACTCTCACCACGACTCCGGCCGCCACACTGTCAAGCAGGATATCTTCGACCGGCGTTTTGTGGTTGGCCTAGTCAACTACAAGGACTTCCACTGGGCGTCGTACATCTTCGACCGACGCTCTGGTCAAGTCTTCTACTATGACACCCTTGGAGGCCGCACCTTGCTCAACCGCCAGAAAGCATTTGCTTGCGCCTGGCGCCTCGTCTTGACTGAAATGGGTTATCCCTACGACTTCGACATCTTCTGCACTCCCGTGGCTGATCAACCAGGTGGTTTCGAATGCGGATACCTGGCTGTTTACCTTGCGTTTCTAAACCTGCGAAGTATGACCGGAGCCACGAGACTTAGGGTCCATCTACACGCGAATCCATCTTCGGTGACTCTGGGCACTGGGAAGCGACCGGTAGAAGGAGAATACGCCCTCCCACAAAGAGATTGGCTCGTCGGTCCGTTTGATCAATCGCCTAAGCCGTCCAAAGTCACTCTCTCTGTCAGCTGGGAGCGGGTCAAGACCTGGTTCCTGATGGCCATTCGCGATGAACTTGGGTTCAGAAAAGTCACTGTTACTGAACATGGGCACAGCAGGGCAGTGTCTTCCATGCCCTTCTCTCACCACCCTGTCTACGGTTTGCTTCCCAAAGGACCTGCTGTCATCCTTACCAAACTAGGCGGCTACCAACTAATCAGGTGGACTGACTTTCCTGCTGCTGGGAACTGGACTAAGGACTCTCGATTGATGATCACACCTACTGACACCATGACGTTCAGGGAGTCCGTCACCCTTCCTGAACCAAGCCAAATTGTCAAGACCCCTGACCTGCCCGAATCCTATGTGACCGCTCTACGCACTCTCAACGCCAACCAGGAACTTATCGACCAATTGGTGCAGGACCTGGAGCCAGCGGTGACCTTGAAATCCCGACGCCCCAGAACTCCTCCAATTCCGCTATTCGCTTCCGAACCCGGCTTAGGTGTCACGGATTCATTTGATCGGATGGTTCTGCCTCGTACAACCCCTGCTCCAGCGGCCGGCGATGACTATGGCAACTCTGACGACTCGAACGAAGGGGCCGTCGACAAGAAGCGGAAGAAGACCGGCAAGGACGTTGCTGCGAAACGGGCATCGCCAAAGAAGAAGGCCGATAGTCGAATCATTCGCGCCAACAATCGCACCAAGGCTGTTCCCGACCGAGCACTCATAGACGGAATCAAAGGAGTCCATGTTACCAAACCGATGGCCAAAGAAGCTGCGGAAACTGCGAAGAAGAACGATGTCAACACCCCTGCCTACATCATGACTGTACGTGCTGCTGGGTCTCTCCATTTACTCCCAGCCCCTCGCCGATGGACGCATGCGATTGATCGAACGGGAAGCTTTGCTACCTTCGTCCCGGATGGTCTGATTTCCCTGTCTCAATGGGACGCTATTACGGATACCTTGAGGTCGAGATTGGCTCCTCCTCCTCCCGCCGGGCCCTCTCGGGCTGATCGCGCTGCTGCACGCGAATTGACTCGCACTTTGCCTCTGAGACCTGCCCGAGGATCACTGCCGCCGTCTGCCTCCGCGCCTGCTGGACTCACTAACGTGTCTCGATCATCCAATTCGCCGAGGGATACCACTCGATCGAACACTTCCCGGTCTCCTCGTACACCCCGTGGTTGATTTCACCAAAGAGTTCTTGTTGCGGCCACCTCTGCGACTTTGCCTACCGCCCTCGACACGACCTTGGTGCTCAGGTTCCCTTCGGACCCTCTCTCGCAAACACCACAATCTCGGAGGAATAAATGCAAGCTGGATTCTGGTTGATCAACTACGCTTGGATGTTGGACTCATGTACATTGTCTTTCTTTTCTTATTATTTCCTTTGTCTACTAGGGCTCTTCTTCTCTTTGTTGTCCGCGGTCTCTAGGCTTGTGGGGACAAAGCACCGACCGCGTGGGGAGGACTGTGTCGGGGCTGAGGGCCCACTAGCTAGAATGGCCTGGACATTTTAATTGGCCGACCAATTTGAGTGCCGGTCTTGATAAAGCTATCGATAAGGATAACGGGAGTTGGTCTGAGATAAAAGGCAGAGACAACTCGGACACAGATAGCAATCAATCATGTTCTTGCCCACCTTTATTTTTGAGTTATTGAATGGTTTTTGATGTCATTATGATGAGATTTATTTGATCAATTGGAATATCTGATTCATTTCTTAGCCAGCTGCTCGATTGCAGCTCTGGCCTTCTTTTTGTCTGTTTTGTTTTGCGAGTCTTGTCCATCCTCGCTCCGCTACGCATCCCGCCTACCCTACGGCATCCGTCACTTCGGGTGGTGGTGTCCCTCTTGTCCCCCTGCCCAACACAATATTAAGATTGCAATCCATATGTAGATTTCTGGGGAAGAGATTGACGTCCATTCAAGTAGCCGTGACTGCGGCTTTAACCTGCGGCTTCCGGCCTCGTGCTGCTGCAATAGGTAACTAACCCAGCTATTAGTATAGCCGACCCAGCTTTCTACAAAGAAAATAGGTAGGAATTCCTGGAATAGCAATAGCGGCTCTTGGGGCAAAGCTGTGATCGTAGGGGCCCGGCTTGGACCTAGGTCCATCAGCTCAAAGTTGTAGCCGCGGTCCGGAACCGGCTTTTCTATTGGCCGGCAGGTGTTATCAGCAGCTTGCTCGCAGCGGCTATTATCAACACGAATAAAGCTATTATCATCATAGGCATTGACTGCCTCGCTGCAGGCCTGTTGGGAATCTATGGGAATGTAAAGAACGTGTTGTATGAGGAAATGTGTGGTGTTGATTCTGACCCCGCTCTAGGTCACTCCTTGTACCTCAGCTATCGCAAGGGTGATGTGGGGCTAGCCAAGGGGGTGGAGGCTTATGCCACTCAAAGGGATATAGTTCATTCTAGTGGAGCACGCTTTCGCGTTTGATTGGCTATCTTGCTCCAAGGTTCATTCAACACACCAAGGGTTATGGCGTATGGAACGCGGCGCGTTACGCCCCACAAAATGAGGAGGCAGAATGCGTTGGTATTGAAAGCTAGCCGCGGCAGGATGCATAGGAATATTGTGTTATGATTGATCTGACTAGCTAGAAAAAGGGGAGACGCCGCGGTCGGCTTTGTGATCAGCGATGTCGGCTGTTGCCTTACAAATTAGGTGTAAATCGGGACGGTGGCTAAACCCGGATTGTACGGTCGGATCCACACCAACAGTTGGATATGATTGGGCCAGAAGCTGGAATGCGGCGCGTTCCAGTCGGGACTTATTGAGTAGGTCGGCGTCAGTGAAAGAAAACGCATGTCTCGCCATTTGACGGGCTAGACAGTTCCTTTATATCATTAACTAGCTATATGCTCATTTGCTAGGCATATAGAGCGCTAGCTAGTTAGGTACTCATTAAAACTCCGAGTGCTCAAAGCCCCTTCACAATATCCCCCGCCTCAGTAGTCGCTAGGCTGCATAATGCCTTTAAGGAAAATTCAAGAACGCGACATCGAAAAACCTGTTTCCCTTAGAGTTATAGCTTAAAACATAGCTATCTCCCCAAGGCTGCATCCACATATCTGCAAGTTTATCAGTATATCTTCTCTGGTTTCATATGATATTAACCCACCATATGTCGTAGCTGGCTTCGACTAATAAAACCAAATAAGAGTATTGTTCAGACCGTCCCTCATGCCGCTGCTAGGAAACTCGGAGAGTACGGCAGAATACTCTTTCTTAGTAGTGCCGAGAACAGGGCCCTGGAAATCGGAGGTAATTCCGTTGCCTGTAGTTCCAACCTCCAGTTCTTTGTAGTTGGAGATGCTAGGTTAGGTATGAAGAGCAATGGCGTCCCAGACGAGCTATACTCTTCGTTCATTCCACTTTTTACCATGTTTGTTATTCCGGATGAATTCCCTGGCGGCAATTGCACTGTCCACCTCGAATCTCTTATCATAGCTTACAAATGGCGAGCCGGGAGTTTGATCCTAGCCCAAGTCGTGTAGAAGAGCAGCCACAGCATGCACCTCTAAGTCGACGGTGTTGCGAAGGGTCTCGTTGTGTTCGATAATAAGGGCACCAAACAGCCAACTCCGCATGACATGCTTGTAAGCAAAGTCACTACTGTGCTTGAGAGCGTAGTCATGGGCATCGCGCACGATTGCGGTATCGACAACTTCAACACCAGCAATCGTTCTTCGAGGCACAGTATGACGGTGAGAAAGGCCATTTTTTGCGGTGATTGAGGCCTGAGCTGGCTAAAACGGCAGAGCCAGCAGAAGCAAGAGAAGCTGTGCTACCTTAGGGCATACCATTGTGATAAGAAATTTTGGGAGTTGGACAATACGTTCAAAGAGGTGGAAGCATGATGCTGGATTGTTTTAGGCAGAACCTCGAGTATGGATTGGGACAGAAATCTAACTTATATAACATATAATTGTTGATTTGTAAAGCACCAGCGGGATACTCATTTCACGATGTTATAAGCATCCCGCTTCGTCAGCCGTTTAACTGAAAATGAGTATTTTCATCTTGTTTAGTATTCATCAACTGTAGATCAGCGGGGCAAAAAATCCTTCCACATGGACTTAAATTCCGAAGGTGGTCGGATATAAGACACTTTCCAAGCTGCTCACCAACATGAGAGGGAAAAAAGACAACCAGAAGGTGTAATTTAATGTGGAGAAAAGGAAGAGTTATTTCACACTCGCATAACCTGTTGGATTAGAATTTCCGTCCCTTTTCTTTCATAATTCCATTTCTCACATTCGTAGCGATATAACTTAACGGCTCATTGCCATTGTATTTTCCAGCGGAATTAAAGTGACACTTCTCACCGGATCCGAACAGGGACGGTCAATCGGCATATTATTTAGGCCGTCTGTTCTTATATTATTACCTTTAGAAATCTTACCTAACACCTTTTTCATTTCTTTCCTTTTTTTCCTGCTCTAAATTACTATTTAATGCCCTGATTGGCTTAATAAAATATACTTTTCTTGACAAAGTTAGTGGGTCCCCTAAAAGACAAGCCTTCCTCTTCGTAGCCCCGCAGCGGGTGAACGTGTCACCCCGCATCAATATAAGACCCAACACCTCTCGGATATATTTGGCTGCGATATGCTATTAACCATCCTCATTCGCAACTTACCAATCATTCGAGGATGAGACTGACAGCCGTTTGTCCAGTAAGTCAATTATAATGCCCGAGCGTCGTCGGATACACCCTAAGTCCTTCGTCGCATTCCGCAGCGGAGGAGGGAACAGAATGGTTTGTAAGCCCCGGACAAGTACGGAGGCGCCTATCAAAGTTTCTGCTCGCCAAGACACCACGGTTAGCCACATCCTAAGAAAAAGAAAGCGGGGAATATACACACCCAAATTCCTAGGTACCACTCTCTTCCTCATTTTCCCCTTTTTATCTTACATAATGGATCCGTCACGGCTAATTCGATCACATTGATAGTCTGCTGTAGTGTTGCTAATAATATGGGCAATAAAGTAGTATATTGCAATATAACCTATATGATATGGACTTTCTCATATTGTGATAATATGATATGAAGATTTTGATATTGTGACAATATAATATGAGGATGTCCATAACGTACATGATAAGCGAGTGCACAATGCAAGCGAGTGCACAATTTTTCTTCTAACCGCCCTCTTCCCTCTTTTAACTCCATTTTTTCAACCACGCGTTATGTCATCAATAAGCACTGAGGCAAATATCAATCTTGCCCTTCAAGCCCTTCAGAAAGACCCTCAATTAACTCCCTACCGAGCCTCAAAGATCTATAAGGTCTCTCGCCATACTCTACTACGCCGACGCGCCGGCATTACTTCGCGACGCGATACTATGCCCAATTCGCGTAAACTATCTGATCTAGAAGAACAGACTCTTCTTGAGTATATTCTTGACCTAGATTCGCGAGGGTTTCCCCCGCGACTGAGCGATATGGAAGAAATGGCCAACCGACTGCTCGCCGACCGCGACACGTCACCTGTCGGCAAGCGCTGGGCTTCTAACTTCGTCAGGCGACAACCAGGGCTTAAGACGCGTTTTTTTCGTAAATACGACTATCAGAGGGCTAAATGCGAAGATCCAACTATTATTCGCGATTGGTTCCGGCTCGTGGAGAACATAATCGCGAAATATGGTATCAACCTAGCTGATATCTACAACTTTGATGAGACCGGCTTTATGATGGGCATAATCGCAAGCGGAATGGTCGTCACAGGCGCAGATAGGCGTGGAAACCCGAAACCAGTCCAGCCTGGAAACCGGGAATGGGTTACAGTCATTCAGGCGATTAATGCGGAAGGCTGGGCGATCCAGCCGTTCATCGTGGCTGCGGGCCAATATCACCTCGCCAATTGGTACCAAGAAAGCAACCTCCCGGGCGATTGGGCTATTGCGACGACTCAAAATGGCTGGACTGACAATGAGACCGGTCTTGAGTGGCTCAAGCACTTTGATCAGCACACAAAGGCCCGATCAACCGGCCGCTATCGTCTTCTGATCCTCGATGGGCACGAAAGTCACCACTCAGTCGACTTTGAGAAATATTGCGAAGAGAACCACATTATTACGCTTTGTATGCCGCCTCATTCGTCTCATCTACTTCAGCCTCTTGATGTTTGGTGTTTTGGGCCGCTTAAAAAAGCCTACCGGTACAGTCGAGAAATTGAGCAATTGATCAGATGCTCTATAACCCACGTTTCAAAGACTGAGTTCTTCCCAGCCTTTTATGCTGCCTACCAAGCCGCCATGACGGAGAGCAACATCAAAGGAGGTTTTCGAGGGGCCGGACTTGCTCCTTTAGACCCAGAAAATGTCATATCAAAGCTTGATGTGCAGCTACGGACTCCAACACCTGTCGAGGAGGAGGTCTGCCTCCCTGACCCTTGGGTCTCAAAGACCCCAAAGACCATGCTTGAGGCTAGCTCTCAGTCTGAATATCTCGAAAGACGAATGAGAAGGCATCAGAGCAGCTCTCCAGCATCAATTCTCGAGGCGCTTAAATCACTTTCAAAGGGAACAAAGGCAATAATGCATCAGATGGCATTATTGAAGTCTGAGGTCCAGATCTTTCGACAGGCAAAAGAGACTCTTAGTAAGCGGCGCAGAGCAAAAAGAACCCGCCTACGTAAAGGAGGGAACATGACTGTAGATGAAGGAAGGGATGAGATGGATCAGAGAGATGTTGATGCGCAGGTAGCAGCTGAATCGTTGAGAAGTAGTGGTCGAGGGAGGTCGGCGATACCGAGGGAAAGGCGCTGTGGAACTTGTGGAAAGGCCGGTCATAATGTAAGGACCTGTCAGACTATAATTGAGACCTCTGAGGAAGAGCATAGCGATTAGTTTTGATTGATTGATTGCATTGTTGTGGTTTTATTGAGGTTTGAATCTTAGAGGTTAGGAAAAATTGTGCACTCCCTTGTATTGTGCACTCGCTTAACATGTACGTTAGTTTTGTTAAGACTTTTGGTTCCGCTAGCCAGATCAATAAGGAATGTCCCATCATAGGTCCCACTTATCCATCCTCAACTAGATTGAAGCTGTGGCGCCTGCGTTCAGTTCCGGGTACTGTAGAAGGAGTGACTTCCTATCATTTGCCGGGATAAATATCAACGCAGAAAGAAGGGACTGAAACCATCTCCGCAGCATTTCGAGACTTATTTGGTAACACCAAGGCAGGCGAAGCAGTGCTTGAAGGCCTGAGCCTCGATGGCAAGAAGGCCTCCGTGGTCGAGCAGGGCAGCTGGGTGCCACAAGTTGGGGTCGACACGCTCGAGGAGTCCAGGGTAGCTGGTCAATCCAATGGGCTCCGTAATACCCCATGGGTTGCGCAGCACAATGTACTGCTTGTCGCCAAGGACGGTGTAACCGAGAATGGAGTAGGCATGGTTGGCAACAATGTTGCTGCCACGGAAGTTGCCGCCGGTGGCGTAGGTCCAGGCCGTCATCGGGTTGATGGTCTTGAAGTTCATGCAGTTGGCTCGCACCAGGCCCAACATGTCATTAGCAGAGTGGTTCTCGGTCACGTAGTAGTGAGGCTCTCGGCCGTTAACCTGGGCCATCGCCTTAACAGGATCACCAGAGTACAGCTGGGTGATGTCCGGGTGCTCCGACGAGCTGCCAGTAACCCACTTGGCAAAGGCCTTCTCGTACAGCGATGGCCAGATGTCAGCACAGTCGCTGGCGCTGCAGTACATCGGCATGTTGTTGGAGTTGTTGATGGGGATCTCGTAGTCGACCTCAACAGTCTCGGTACGGGCATTGTTGTTGCCGCCCTTGTCGTGGAACTTGATGGAGAGGCGCTTCTTCTCCTCCTTGGTCTGGTGGACCCGGGTAGCGCGGTTGATAACCAATGGGTCGGACCAGAAGACGGAGAACAGAGCAGCAATCAGCCAGCTGTTTCCAAGGCAGCCCTGTGTCGGGTCATCGAAGTTGTGCAGCGTCTTCTTCCTTTCACCAATCTCGAACATGGTGAGGTTGCCGATAAGGCGCTCGTTGACCCGCTGGAAGAAGTAGTCATACATGTCGCGCCACGAGCCATTGGGCGGCGACCACTGGCCCTTCTGCATCCTGAAGGGGGTGACAAGCTCGTTGACACACATGGAAACCTCGCGGTTGGAGAGCTTTCGGCCAAGGGACGGGGCCTGAAGAACCACATGTAACTTGCCATTCTGCATGCGAGCAGCTTTGACGGGTGTCTTCTCGAGGTCCTTGAGTCCGACCTTCTCAAGATCTTCGACCTTGTGTATCTCTGAGAGATCAGGAGTCATGATGTCCCGTTCATTAAGGATCTTCATTTCCTTCTCAGACAGCTTTACGGCCTTTCTCTCCTTCTCGTTAAGCTTCAGGCCAGCGAACAGGACAGAGCCGTGCTTCATGTCAAAGAGCTCGTCATAGTCTGTCTGCAAGACATTGGAGAGAATCCTCTCCGAGCCCATGTTCTGCCTGTCAATGTTGCGGCCGATGAGAGCCTCGACAAGAGCGTAGGGGTTGATGGCGCCGACTTGAATATCCTTGGGTGGCGAGTCGGGGCGCAAGTTCCCTGCTCCTCCCCCGGAGGACATCTCCGAGTCAAGTTTCATATCGAAGTCATCGTAGCCCATGTTGAGGCTGCCCGAGGCTGGATTTTCGATTCTCTGGCCGAGAAGGGCTTCAACAAGCGCGTATGGGTCGATGTTGAGTACTTTGGCGTCCCTGGATTCAGAAGAGGGGCTTCGGATGTCACCCATGTTGAACAGTTTTGGAAGAGTTCCAAAAAGTGCTAGAGCGATGAATTGAGCTTGAAAAGTTTGTAGGTTTATAGGTGGATGATGGATTGAGTTCTAGTGTAGAAAGCAGAGTGAGAAGGGGTTCAGGCGGGTTATATATACTGCTTTGGCGACTCGTATTACCCATTTGTTTTTATATTGAACGCCGTGAATGCGGAGAACGTCGGCATGAATGCAACCTCGCATGGCTCCAATATTCTCACATGATGGTCGGCAGTTGTATTTCGTGGCTGGGAACCTGCACTGGAATTGAGGTCGAGCCTCTTCGGTGACAGAAAATCATGCTCGGTTTTGTTGGGGAGTGAATCGGGCCAAGGACTTATCATTGTACTACCCCAACAATGGCATGGCTGAGACATGTTGCAGCATCTGACAGAACGACCCTTCCGGGTGTTGTCGCGGACCTTGCACTTGACGAAGTTCTAATGATACCACCGTTCAATATTCGATGCATCTAGTCCAAGGAGTACATAGATGATACCCCGAACTCTTAGGGCAGAAATGTGACGAAACTCAGGCAGGAGGAGTCTAACTCTCTCCGTGATCCATTGCAACTGTTGCCACCCCGAGTGTTGCCCGCAATGCATCTACCTCGGCCTCCCTTGCTAAATGATGACCACATAAGGCGTAATTTTCCCCGGCAGATACGAAGACATGTGCAGTTTATCAATATCAGTTCGTCATCTGTGTGAAATGTTGCAGCATGTCGTTAGGAAACTGTAACCTCGGATGAAGTTGGAATCACCAGCCGGGTATGCTGCAGAGATATCGAGAGGCCTATTAGGAGTGGAGAGCCAATTTGTGTAACATGAGGAGGGTGAGTGGAGACGTATCAAGAAAAAAGGACGAAATCTGTGTAGGATACGCGTGGGTCGATTCTGATCTCGAACTATGTAGCTGTTGTTAAACTTGGGCTTACGTCTCTCACCAAGGCTACGTTGGCCAATGAAGACGAAGAACATATCATGTCAGCACTCGGCTGTGGATGTAGATCCTATTGGGCATTGGCTGCGGCTGAGGGTAACAACGGGAGGCGGGGAAGCTGAACTCTAATGAGGCTCTCACCATGATGTTGATGACTGATCTTTGCGGGGTAAATACGACCCAAGGCCAGCAATGCAGCGTAGCATCAGAGCCTAGATAGTCCAAGTCTGCCGATCACAGGTGCTCCAAGCCCTGAGTTAGCGCTTGTGGAGATGCCGGATGGCAGGGTTGCTGTGACATGCTCGGAGGCTTCAAACGGACATTGGCGTCAGGTATTTTCAACCACGCCAGGTCATGATGAATAACGTCGTCACAATATCATAACGAGGCGTCCTTTCATTGAAACATCGATGTGCAACTGCAGAACTCGCTTTCTTGCTCTCAAATTGACTTTTCCCCCACGCGGGATATTGCACAGTGAGCTGCCTGGGGTTATATTTCGGTCTCAATCACATGGCAAATATCGCCCAATATGACGGAGTTAACCGGCAGATGTATGTCGCTAAGCCGTGTGGGTTTCTAGGGCAACCCACAATGAGCCCTAGAATCGCAGCGTGAAGTTTGTAGCAGAAGAATTCGGCAATCCTGGCAGGCAATCCCTTCCTAGAGCGAGGTGTATAATCTCAATGGCTAGCCCTCAACCCACCACCGCTTGACGCGCCGTTCCCTCGCCCTGAAAATGCTGCGGAAGCCTCCTGACAGCCAAAGGATAAGCTCTCACCTTTAATCACACTTCATCAACACCCCATCCCGCCCGGCAGCCAGACAAACCTAGTAACCGACGAAAAAGGTTCCCAGGCCGAAACCTGACGCCGTGGACATGTTGTACGTGGTTCCGGAAATGGTCCAGTTCCTCCAGCTTCAGCCCCTGCTCCTTGCATTTCAGGTGCTCACCACTGATCTGGCTGTTGCGCGCCTTCTTACCCATCGCCCAAGATGCTTGCGGTCGAAGTGGTCATTCATCACGGCGGGCCTGCTGTATGGGAACGTCCTCTCCCCAAATGACATGCCCCTCAATGCAGCCTTTCTTTTGGTGATTAAACTAAGCTCGTATTCTGATGGGGATCACCCCTCGTCCTGACGCCTCGCGCACCCTGAGAACGGAACTCAACTAACCTCTCTGGACCACCCGGATCGGTCACCACCTCTTTGAATCAGCGCAAGGTACCCGAATGCAGCGGCTTCAGTGGGCAGCCCCACTACAGAAGAGCACCAAGTAGCAGCGCATCCGCTGCCGCTACGGGGGCGCACGTAGAAGCAGACGCAGCGCAGACGCAGAGTCACTTCCCTCCAACCGAAAGCCCGCCTTGCCCAAGCGTGGGGGACCTTTCCTTCTCCAGCGTCTGGGTCAGCTTCTCACTCACGACTCTCCCTCTCTCTCGCTCCCTCCACATCATGCCCTCAACCACCATAGCGACTCCCATCACCATCTCGAGTCCCCTAGACGCCATGAACCCAACAATGACAGAGCACGATTTCCGCTTCCCGCGAAGGCCCGACGCATGGCTGGCCGGCAATACCAACGGCCACATGCATTCGGTCCAGCACGCCGCCCACGTCGGCGCACCCAGTGCCCGCAATATCTTCAATGACCTCAATGCCGACAACTCCAAAACCTACTCGGCCGCCAATAACACCCTACTCGGCTCCCCTCTTTTCCCTTCTCTCCAGGACGACATCGCCCATGCCGACCAGAGCATCAACAAAATGCAGCAGGACGACCCTCTCGCGACCCAGGTCTGGAAATTCTTCACCAAAACCAAGCTGCGGCTGCCGAGTCTGCATCGCATGGAGAATCTGACCTGGCGCATGATGGCGCGTAATATGCGCAAGGAGAAGCAGCAGAAGCAGTTCGAGGAGGAGGAGGAACGGAAGAAGAGGAATAGCGATACCAACAATAGGTACAGTCTCCTAACTTCTTATCCTCACATGTCATTCGTGCTCTTGTCTCGCCCGTCAATCCGTCAACCATGACGTGCTGACATGGGCCCTCGGAGGCTCGCCCGCCCCATGATGAAAAACACCCCCAGTGGCATAGCCCAGTTGCGAAAGTCGTCGGAGAACAATTTGGCCCAGTCGGACGCCATGAATCTCGACGACTTCATCTTTTCCGGCAGCGCTGCGACTCCCATCGCCTTCCCGTCACCACAGGCGCCCGGGAGGCCCGACGACAAGTTGGCTCATTCCATGGCCATTCCTATCAAATCCCGCAGGGAGCTGTCGCACCACTTCGTCCCTCAGTCTGTTCCTGTCTTAGCGCATTACTATCATGCTCAGAACAATGAGTTTGACTATGTCAATCGTCACTTTCGCAAGACGAGCATTGACGACCGTCGGGTGAGTGATCCCCTCAACAGCCGGCTTTCGGGGCCGGTTTGGTTAGCTGGATTTTCCAGTCCCCTGCCACCACCCCATCAACCCGCCGGCTTCGGCATCCGCACGAGAATGATAACTGACTCTGAGAGCAATAGACCCGAAAGCGCCCTACTTACTTTTACCTTCATGTCCCTGCTGTTAACAGCAGCTCTACGGCTCAGAACGACCTTGAACTTGACTCTAAACTCCATGACTATTCCTTGGACAACTCGCATCCCACCACCATGGCGCAACAGCCTAACCAGATGGGCGGCGTTCCTTTCGCCCTCGACACCTTCATGGAGAATGATCCCATTAACTTTACAGGTCCTTTCCATCATGATTTCTCCTTCTCCCCATTTGCCTCCCCTATAATACCCAACGGCCCCTTCTCCAATATGTACCACAACTCATCTGTCCAATCCTCGTCTCTCAACAACGTCAACCTGTACTCACCCCCAGGATCCGCCTATCAGTCGACCGCGTCCACCCCCAATCCTCTACCCGAGCAGGATGGATACTACTTCGGATCGCAGGATGTGCGATCACAACGGCCTCAGAGCTTCCAACCTGGCCCCCAGAGCATGGGCAACATGATGGGCCAGCAGTTCATGTATAATGGTGCCAACAGCAACAACACCAACGGTAACCCCATGTTTTCCGCCCCGGGCACGGGCTCCGAATCCATCTCTGCCTACAGCACTGCACCTGCCTCGTTTGGACACGACCTATCTCAAGTTTTCCAACATGACCAGCAAGTCACGTCTCCCGACATGCATATGCAGCAGGACAACATGTTTTCCTTTGGTGCCGACTCCGATGACGAAGAGAATAATGCTTTCGCTGATCGAAATATGGCCGTACACAAGGATCTTTCATCCCTCGATGAGTCTGCATCCCTAGGCTGGGATGCGTCACTACCAGGCCAGTTTAGCGCACAAGCCGCTCGCTTCCCAGGCGGACCAACCCGAAAACAAGTCATGATTGGAGGAACCACTACGGATTTCGTCGGAGAATGGGATTCAAATGGACTGGCAAGGTCCCAGTCCCAATCATTCCGGCCTGGCAACCCCAGAAGACAGTCCAAGCTTACGAGAAATGCTTCCACACCATCCCATCTCGTAGGGAAACAGAATGGGCTCGAGCAACTTGCTCAGTCCATGCCCATGTCGCCAGTTGGCGATGGAAACGGGACCATGTCTGGATTCTCCTCCGTCACACCCAGTCGACCATCGTCTCCCCCAGGCTCCAAGCATGGCTCTACAACCAACCTGCAAGCAGCCACCGGCAATGCCACCGACGGGAACACTCCGACCACGTGCACCAACTGTTTCACTCAGACGACCCCGCTTTGGAGACGAAACCCTGAGGGTCAGCCGTTGTGCAACGCTTGTGGTCTGTTCTTGAAGTTGCACGGCGTCGTTCGACCGTTGAGTTTGAAGACAGACGTCATCAAGAAGAGAAACCGCGGCGCGGGTTCTAACTTACCCGTGGGAGGAACAAGCACCAGGTCGAAGAAGAGCGCCAGCGCCGCAGCCTCGCGCAAGAACTCTTCGCTTTCGATGTCGACAGCAGCCAACACCGGCAAAAACAACAGCAGTAGCCAGCCACCCAAGGTCACAACTCCACCTATATCCAACCGAGCTTTAAGCATTAAGGACGTCGAGAGTCCCTCCAGTAGTCCTATGTCAGGAGGAAATACTACTGGAAGCACCCCGAACAGTCATTTTGGAGGCACTGGCTCTTCTGGCGGCGCGGTGGGGGGCAAGGGTGTGGTCCCGATTGCTGCCGCTCCCCCGAAGACGGGTCCTAGACCGGGAGCGTCTTCTGTTTCTACTTCGAGTCCGGGCGCCGTGTCCTCGAAGCGACAACATCGGCATAGCAAGAGTATCACGGCCGATACCCCCATCAGCATGGACATTGACAGTCCCGAATCTACGGGGTCTAATGAAGCTACCCGCCCAATGGGTTCCTCCACTGCCCTCTCAAACGGGCTGCCTGGTGGCATGTCGTCGAGTGGTTTTGGCATGAACCAACGTCCTCCACTGGGGTCAGGCATGATCAGCATGTCCGGCAGCCAGGCCAACATATTGAATGGAGTGGGCAGCTCGGCTGGACCTCAAGAATGGGAATGGCTGACGATGAGTCTGTGATACGACCACGGGCGGTACCTTATATCATCCCTTACTTTGGGGGGGTGGTTAATATGCTTTTAACGTTTCAGCGTTCCGGATTCTTTTTCTCATAGGTCATGCCAGAGCTGGATTTCTTGGCGAAAGCTTGCCTTTCCTTTCCGGCAGTAGCATACTCACGACATCACGAATCTAACCAGTCTTTTTGGGCGGCGTTTTGGGAGAACGCGGGGATCCTTTTATTTACGTTGTTCTCACACGGGAACTTGATACCTCATACGGATATATGGCAATATATGGCAGACTGTTTTTTTGTATTTACGGATCTTTGAGGCCTGCCACATCATGCATTCATGTCTTAGAGTGTTAAGAGTGATGAGCATATGCCTGGGATGACGAAGATTCCCACCCTGACGAGTCAGGTATGAACAATATAACGCATGGGATTTGTCACGGTTCAACTACAATGACTTGTTAGAGATGCTCGGCCAAATATGGCCACTCTTCGGCTACTAGTAGCAACTCTTTGCCCCACTCGGAGAGCTGTTAGGCCATATGTTGTCCGCCGGAACGAACTCGAACTATGGACACTACGCTCCTTGTATCGCAGCTTCGCGTAATCGAATGTAAGAGATAGAGGCAAATTAACCCGACCGTAAGACGCCTGGTCAGGCTAGACTCGCCCATAGTCTTCGACCTCGTTGGCACCCCGCGGACCAGCCGCTGCCAGAGATCTGGATCCCCTTGCAAAACGACGATTCCCGCCGAGATCGCACGCAAAATACGTGAAGCTAGGTTGGGCACGAAACTCGGCCGGGCAATGGCATCCACCAGTTGTTTATGGCTCCTCTGATCAAGACGGCGCGTTGGCACTGGAGCTGGCTCGTCCACCTTGTTGTTCCTCGGCCGCTCCTGGTACCGTTGTGTTGGTGTTGTCAACCTTCATAGGATAGAGCTGGTATTTCAGCACCCTGGCTCCTGGGACAACCCACCTCATGAGGATCAGGAATCCTGACAAGCAAGGATCTAATATTGATCGGCGCAATCAACAGGGCTCGGCGAATTCCTCGCACGGACGGAATGAGGGATGGTGCATGGACGTCTTGTACACTACTTGACGAGGTTACCAGGCAGTCAGTCACCTAGCATCTCCTGGACGCTCAATGCGCTGGCAAGCACTTCTCCGCCTGTTTCAGCTGTGGTGCTGGTTCGTTTAGGCACTTAGAGAACTCTAGATTCTCAGAATCACGGCTTAGTAATCGTCTTATACACGGGTAGGTTGATTCCAACACTCTGAAGCGTTCGTCCTTGATAACAGTGATGGGTGCCAAGGTAACTTGGCTTTTTTTTTTCAAGATAGCGTTTGCGGCTACCATGTTGTAAGCAGCGGTGTTCAGGAGTCGGGACGCCTCCTGTGAGTAATCGGAGGGCAATCCACGCTGTATGGCTGTGGATGCGATTGTGCGTAAATCCCATGGGACTATTACATACCTTGAAGTGTGGGTCATCGCCCCCCCTCACACACGCGCCAATACTGATGGATGCTGGACTGAAGGGTTCACTGGTGAACAGCCAGATCATCAAGAGCGCGCAGGTCTAGACCTCGCTTCACAACCATGAGCCGAGACGAATGTGGGGCTAGGTGAGCTGATTCCCAGCATTCGCCCGGCCTCGACCGACAATGGTGGGCTGAAAGAGGGAGCAGGGGCTGGGAAGAAGATCGGGAAGGTGATCGACAGTTTTCCGCTAGCGACGCAGGTACTTTATGCACCCTTATGGGTCAGGGTTAGCCACAATCGTAACACCACCGAAAATAACCCCGAAAGAAAGAAAAGACAAGAGAAGGGGCCAACGCCACACACAACAAAAAGTGGAGGCCGGTCATAACTCATTCGCATTGGCGGACATCCTTCTCCCCATCCCCTTCTATTCTCACCCCCACGTCTCGTCTTATCTGGTTCGTACATAGCTGTTGACAATTGAGACGGCTTCACCGGCTCATACTTGGGTTCAGAACGTTGGTACGGGGACGAGGCGGAGACTGTTGCTCGCATTGCGGGTCACCTTCTCGAGTTGAGGACATCGTCGATAGATGGTTTGTTGAGTGTACCTGCTTCAGTGGATGTATTCCGGCACTTCGGCAGTGCTCGGGCAGTGCTGTGGCAGTGTTTGGTGGCGCCTCAGGGGGCGTTTGGTGGCTCATTTCCGCGACGATGTAGCCTCAGATCATTATTGGTCCCATTGCTACCCAGGCTCATGTCGGGAGGGTTTGTATCATCCTGAATGGAATTGCCTTCATATCGCGCGACCAACGCACATCCTGACTTTAGCCTGGATGTGATGACCGCGGTAATCCGTATGTACAGAGAAACTTTATGAATTAAGCGGCACAATAGACTGGCCTGGACCCATTGATCGGCAAGGTGATGTAGAGCCTGATCCAATGATCTATTAGAACTAAAAGATAAACCTTAAGTTTGCGTGGGGTAGTCAAAAGGGGGTGGCGCAACTGGGGAACCACTTTGTACCACCTCTTCTGGGATAATGGGCATGTCGTATCTCTCGTTAGGTGATGTCAAGAAAGACACATTCGGATATATCATTGTTATCGTACGACATTTTAACACATTGTTTTCAGCGCAGCCCGAGCTAAGTTTGAGGTGTTCAGGGCGTTAATAATTACTGCTATAGACTCAAGAGCCCTAGCGACCCGTTTCGACCTTGAGATATCTCCCCCAAATACTATCCTCCTTTCCCCGATGCCAACTGGCTTCAGACCGCATCCGGCCGTTCCTCAGGACCTCCCGGGCTACCGAGACATGGATAGATTGACGCCTTTCTCACTCTCCTCCAGCCTGGTATTCATGCCCGACTCTCCTCCCGCACCGGCACGCAACGCCGGCCGCCACAAACCATCGGAAGCCTCGCCCAGGTACGCAATTGAGAAGCGCCACTCCATGCAGTTAGATGCTGCATTTACCGAACTACAGAATAGTATCCCTAGTATAAGAGTTATAATCACAAAGGAAGGAGGCGAGAATGCAACGAAGGGTCCGCAAAAAGGAACGCCTGAAACAATAGTGGATAAGGTTAGTTAGCACCCAACTAATAATACAATGATTCTTACCTAGAATACAGGAGGCCATTATATATAGTGCGACAGAATATATTTCGCTCCTTGAGGACAGAAATAGATCTCTCCTAGAAGAGCGCATGGTACTGGAGTCGACAATCGCTGCGTTTGAGCTGCTATTTCAACGTTACTGATCTTCTGCGCGCGGACCAGGCTCTGATAGGGCATCGATATGGTCGGTTTTCACATGCATGTCGCGGCGGGTGTTGAGGGACTGCTCCGATCTTCCAACAACAGGAACGAGAGGTGTTAGAAACAACGTTCGCACTGTTGAAGTCGCCGCTCTAGACATGAACGAGACCGAACCACCAACGTCCACAAAACAGATTGAACAGGCTGGACGAACCACAGAACAGACTAAACAGTCTCCCGGACCGAGCAAAGATCAAGACGACGACCCGTCTGACCCCATCGCCCCGCTATCCAACTTCATCACCTACCTGGAGCAATCCTCAGACAGCAAAGTAATCCAGGACATGGCAATAACAAGGCTAGACGGAAACAGTATGTTTATTACGGAGGGTGGGCGGTTGGGCCTCGCGACGAGTCACATCCAGGAGGGCGATGGCGTTTACCTTGTCCCGGGCATGAACCTGCCGATGATTGCCAGGCGTGACGGTCCGGCGTGCCGCCTCATTGGAGCGGCTTTCCTTGACGGGGCTATGGCGGGAGAGTTGTGGAGGGGTAATGAGAAAGGGCTGGAAGAGTTGAGGATTGTTTAGTTGAAATATAACTTCACAAAGACTCCAGAGGCCAATTTGGTAGTAGATCTTCAAAGCCACAACCAAGATTTTTTCTCTAATATAGTCATCCCGGGAAGTTTAATACATAAAGAACATGAAAATGCAATTTTGAAATGATTAGATCCATATTGCTGTTGAAGCTGCGTATCAAGCTCGACAATCCAGACCGCCATCGCTTGAGCGTGACGATTTCCTCCTTTGGATTACCATCCCCCACCACTTAAAGAATCACACTACTTAAAGCATAGCACAAAAAATCATCGCCCCATACAAAATCCAATATTTGATCCACGCAGAAACCAACCACCTTGTCCATTAAAAATGAAGCCACTCGGGTGTTCTATAGAGAATTGCTTGAATTTTACTCTCTACGTGGTTTTTTGACCTCCCGACCGCTCCGTGTGCGCTGGCAGTGCTTTGTTACGACCATAAAGTCCTCACTTTCGTCCTCTGACCTGATACCCACCTCAATCACCGACTTGACCTCCTTATCTACATCCACCTCTATTTCTGCCTCCTTTGAGTCACGAAGAGCTTCTCCAGCCGCTAGAGCCTCCGCTAGAGCCATAAATCGTCAGTTCGGGTTCAGTACTGCCTTTCTTTTCTTCCCTCGCCGCACCTGGGCCATCTGCCCTTCGAGGCCAGTAATCTGCGCATTCTGAACGGCTACCTTAATCTCTAAAGCTTCTAACCCCTTTGCGATCTTACTGTACTTCTGCCTGGTCGGTCGACTTCGGTGTTTGGCAATATCCCTCACTTGCTGGCTCGTTTTTGGCATATCATCTGAGTGCAGTAAAGGAGGGCTCGGTGTCTTGAACTGTTCCAGCAGTTTTTCTTTATCCAGTTGAATTCCTGGATGTATTAGAGCTTTGTGATGGTTAATAGGCCAATTTCTAGTAAACCTCTAGCCGGATAAGATAATCTCCTTCCTCATGCCCGCCTCCCTGGCTGTCGCATATGCCCGAATAAAGTTGACTTTGTCAACTGGCGCAGAATCGGTCAAACTAGCCAGCTTTTGGAGTTCTTTCCAATATGTACCTTTAATGATATTAAAAATTCCATTATCTGACGGTTGCAAACCATGGGAATGATGTGCTGGTAGGTAATAGCAGTAATGTTATTTAGAAAGCACGTGGCTATCTACTCGTCCTAACTGCTTATTAGCGACCCTATAGCGGGTAACTCCGCGGCGAAAACACCCAAAGGCTTACCTGCGCATGGCTCCCGTAACCGTCGAGGATAATAAGTCTCACATCAAGGCTCCGTTTGAGGTAAAAAATACTACGTCACCCCATGCACATTGGAGCGGCGATGGGGTGCATGGGGTAGCCTCAGCCGAAGGCTGTGTGTCCGCGGGCGGGGAAGCTATTACTACTACTGCATTATCTACGTACTAATCCACTGCCATGGCCATTCTTAGTATTATGTGACTTGTACGGATTCCGTATAAGCACCTATCATTTCCTAAGCTCCTGATCCCTTATCTTCATCTTCATACCATCCAGAGGAGACCCGTAGACCAGGTGATTACGATCAAATCTTCTGTAATGCTTTATGACTTATGCACAGTAATAGCATAGCATACGATCAGGAGAAACTGCGTACGAGCGCAGAAAGTGGCTCCAATAAGAAAGTCCCTCTCAACTGAGAGAATCGGAACAATCTTTTTGCCATCGGGGGTGGTCAGGAACACCGGCCCGTCGTACTTATTAAACTCCATCATTATAACACAAGGAGGATCTTGGATGGGGTCAGCCCCGGGTGCCCAGCTAATGTCATAAACTGTACCACGAGCGCCGTTGCAAAGGCCAACTGGCTGCCAAAGGTTAGACGTCAGCATTAGACAGGCGCCAATGCATATAGGAATCTGCTTTGCAAGGTTGCCCGCCTTGTCATCAGGGGCAGCAGCCGCACCAGGACCGACGTTCTTAGCTTTAACCTGGACGACTGGCCGGCCGAGGCGGTCGAATCGCGCCTCTAGATCTGGAATTCTTCATTTAATTAGCATTAAATGCCCTACGGAGTGGAGAGACAGCTAGCATGAGAATTGCACTGATTACAGCACTCCAGGCAATTCTTAGTATTACCCGCAGATTTCCTTTTACTAACGAAGTCACCCGCCGGTTTCTCCTCACCACAGTAAGCACAGACAATAGGAATTATATCATCTTATAGCCATTAGAGAATAGACTTAGGACTCATTGCGCAATAAAGCAAGACATCAAGCAGCATTATGTACGAAATCCAAAGTAAGCAAACCGGGGGTGTGCAAAATCCAACGTAAACAAACCGGGGGTAATGCCAGCTGCCAAAGTATGGTCCCACTTTTTTGAGGCTGTCATCCAGTTGTTGCACGTTTTGCGGCCGCCCATACAAAATTTTGGACCAATCAGAAACTTTTGGTCAATCTTGCACCAGACCCTCATATTCGGAAAAAAACTTAAGAACTGATGTAGAGTCAGCCTTCGGCTGAATAAACGTCCTTTAACTACTTAAGAGCTATAGTTATCGGTCTAGTATGTCGGGGCTGAGGGCCCACTAGCTAGAATGACCCGGGATTTTAATTGGCCGGCCGATCTGAGTGCCAGTCTTAATAAAGCTATTGATAAGGATAACAGGAGTTGGTCTGAGATAAAAGGCAGAGATAACTCAGACACAGATAGCAATCAATCACCTTCTTGCCCACCTTTATTTTTGAGCTTTGAAATTTGTTTTTGATGTCTTTATGATGAATATTATTTGATCAACTGGAATATCTGATTTATTTTCTAGCCAGCTGCTTGATTGCAGCTCTGGCCCTCCTTTTACCTGTTTTGTTTTGCGAGTCCTGTCCAACCTCGCTCCGCTGCGCATCCCGCCTACCCTACGGCATCGTCACTTCGGGTGGTGGTGTCCCTCTTGTCCCCCTGCCCAAACACACTAGCTATTCGGAGATGTAATGTAGTGCCAGTCTGCTATTAATTTGAATTTATTAAGAAACTAACTTACCTTAGATTAGCTTTCGCCCGCAATCTGAGCTCGCAAATGTCGTCACAATCAATTTGGGTCCACATTAGGTTGCATCTAAAGGCCAGTCTCACTACTTTTTCAATCACGTATTTTCATCTCATTCGTGAATAGCTTTATTGATAAGTTTTCGTAGTTAATACTGGAAGCAATGCCAGTGTACTAATAACTTATATAATCTACTCACATGATCGCCGACATAAAAGGCTATACCCATGCAGTACCCACCTACCGGCAAGCAAAAAAAAAAGTTCCCCATACAAAATGCCAAATTTCACTTACACGGTATTTGGCCAAGATTGAAGTTATTGGCATGGAGCAATGGCTGTTGTATTGAGAATATCATGCCGTTTGATATTATCACATTGCTTTTTTGATCACGTCTGCGGTATGGTCGCATAGCACTAATGTAAAATTTCTCAAAACGCTTCCTTTACCACCCAGCCTCCCCGACGCTCCTTCGAATGTTTCTCTACACCAGCCTTCCATAATCGCCTTAAAAATGCCTCTAGTATCTTATGCAGAGGATAAAGTTGTCAAAGCCATACTAGATGTCACAGATAACGGCCTCTCCCAGAACCAATCCGCCCAGAAGCATGAGATCCCTCGGTCGACTCTCGGGGACCGATTAAGAGGCTTACCGTCAAAGTCCGAGGTCACCCAGCCTGCCCAGCTGTTATCCAAGTCTCAGGAGTCGAGATTAGTCACCTGGATACTTCGACAAGAGGCCCTCGGCTATGCTCCTTCTCATAGTCAAGTTCGCGCCACCGTCGCTACGCTCTCAAGACAGCAAGGCCGGGAAAGGCCTATCGGTGTACACTGGCTAGCCAGGTTCATAAAACGTCATCCAAAGATCAAGACGAAGGTAGGAAAACGTCAGGAGGCCTCGAGATTTAACTCTTTTACTCCAATGGCCGTCAATTGGTACTTCGATATCCGGGAGAGCGAGTATAGCTAGATCAAGCCTGAGAACACTGTTAATATTAATGAGGGCAGTATTATGACTGGATTTAGTAAGTATTTATCTTTTTTGTTATAAACCCACTAATCCATTCCGAATCTAGGCCTGGATTCCTTAATTATTAGAAGTAGCGATCCTAAGAGGAAGGCCTTCCTCAAAGGCTCTCAGTCACGCGCTTAGACTAGCTTTATCGAAGCCATGACAGCAGATGGCCGTCTTCTAAAACTAGGGATTATTTTCAAAGGCAAAGAACTTCAGCAGCAGTGGCTTATTAATGAGTTCAAGAAGATAGCCGACTGGTATTATATCACTTCTAAAAACGGCTAGACAAACAACCATATCGCAATTGAGTGGCTTAAAGAGGTCTATCTGCCTCAAACCCGGCCAGAAGATGAGTCTAATGCGAGGCTTATTATATTAGATGGTCATGGGAGCCACGTATCTGTGAGTATCTAGCTGGCCTGAATCATCCACATCGCTAACTCGAAATCCAGGATGAGTGGATAGCTACCTGCTTTTTAAGCAATGTATATTATTATTACCTGCTAGCTCATTGTTCTCATGGCCTCCAGCCACTGGATAATGGAGTTTTCAATGCCTCCAAAGCTGCCTATTGCAAAGAACTGCAAAAACTGTCAAGCCTAACTGATTCTGCGCCGGTAGATAAGGTCAACTTTATCAAGGCATATGCCAAAGCCAGGGAAGTAGGTATGATTAAGAAAAATATCCTCTTTTGTTAGAGAGTGACTGAAAATTGGCTAATTTTATAACAGAAAGCCCTTATATATCCAGAGATTCAGCCAGACAAGAAGGAAACGACGCCTACATCAGCGGGCCGCAGCGACGGGCAACGCGACTCTGATAATACGCCAAAGACCAGCCGTCATATCAGAGATCTGGGAAAAAATAAGAGCCCTTCTACCAGAAGGCGGTATTCTGTGATATCGAAAGGGTTTGAAGCCCGGGAGTCAAAGATAGCCTCCCTGAGCGCAAGAATCACCAGTCTGGAGGAGGAAGTCGGCCGGTTAAGTAGAGGCAAGAAGAGGAAGGCGATACCCAACCCCAACAAGAAGTTCATGACATTGGCCGAGGCTCTAGTGACTGGTGAAACTATTTCCGAGCCAATCCAAGCAACTAAAGGGACAGGGACTGTGGAGGATGTGATCGAGGTGGGAGGGATGCAGGAGGATGGAAGTTCAAATTCGGAGGCGGAAGAGTTACCCATCATACGCACCCGCGCAGGCCGTGAGGTAAAAAGACCGAGAAAATATTAAATTCATTCAATTATAACCCGAATTCTAGAAATAACTGTATTCTTATTATTTTCGGTGACTTTTCCCATCAGGTTGAAAAGTTGCACTTTGTATGGCAAAACCTTTTTTTTTACTTGCCAGTAGGTGGGTACTGCATGGGTATCAAATACCTGATCATCGATAAGAAGAGCGTGCTAGGACTGCGTCAGCTATCGTAGATCGATGACCGTCTCCGCGAGGCGTTCCCGAGTAGGAATGAAGAGTTCTTTGGCGGCTTGAACATCCTGCTGGTCGGCGATTTCTTTCAACTACCCCCTGTGCTACAGAAGCCACTCTACTATGATAAAGAGGTGCAGGGGATAGAGATCAAGGGCAGGAACGCGCATAGGCGCTTCGATAAAACAGTATTCTTGAAGGTTATTCAGCGACAGCGCGGCGACGATCAGGAGGCTTTTCGCACAGCTCTTAGGGAATTACGGCTGCTCCAACTACCTAAAGAGTCCTGGAAGCTCCTTTCCAGCCGCGTACAGGCAAAGCTAGACGATCGGGAGGTCGCGAGATTCGTCAACGCCTTGCGAGTATACGTCACTAAAGATAGGGTGAACGAATATAGCCACTATCACCTCGACCGCCTCAGCCGGCCGGTTATCCAGGTTACGGCTAAGAACGTCGGTCCTGGTGCAGCTGCTGCCCCTGACGACAAGACGGGCAGCCTCGCGAAGCAGATCCCTATATGCATTGGCGCCCCTCTGATACTGACGTCTAACCTTTGGCAGCCCGTTGGACTCTGCAATGGCGCCCGCGGTACAGTTTACGACGTCAGCTGGGCACCCGGGGTTGACCCCATTCAAAACCCTCCCTGTGTTATCATGATAGAGTTTGACAAATACAACGGACCGGTGTTCCTAACCACCCCTGATAGCAAGAAGATTGTCCCAATTCTCCCTATAGAGAGGGACTTCCTCATCAGAGCCACTCTCTGCACTCACACCCAGTTCTCCCTGATCGTATGCTACGCTATTACCGTTCACAAGTCACAAAGCATCACAGAAGATATGATCGTTACCGATCTCTCCTGCCGGGATTTCCAGACTGGGTTAAGCTACGTGGCTGTCTCTCTTGTGAGAACGCTCGAGGGCTTGATGTTGGATGCCTCATTTGATCGCAATCACCTGATTTACGCGTCTCCCCCGGATAGTATGAAGATAAAGATCAGGGATCAGTAGCTTCGGAGACGACAGGCTCTTACACGGAATCCCTATAAGACAGACCACGGTTCTGGATAATTCTAGGTGATTCTGCTCGTAACAAGAAGAAATATTACAAAAATTGCTCCAGTACGCAAATAATATAATAGTTATAGATAATTGCTTGGCCCACGGACTCTCAGCCTTCGGCTGATTATACCCCTTGCACCACCGCTCTAAAGTGCAAGGAGTAACGTAATATTTTAACTAACCGCTTCTAAGAACGCTATCGATACAGACTCATCATGGGCTTGATTTTTACATTACGGACATAACGGTACCGTCATTTTACTCGTCAGAACGAGGCGAACAAGATAGCATTAGTTTGGTCACGATTTAATGGCTAAATCTTACTTAGATTGCTCAGGGGTAACCTAGGCCATAGAGACTCGGGTGATCTAATCCAGGAGCTATTTATATTGGCCTGTACGCTCTTTAAGTTGCTTAAAAAGCCAATCTAATGAGCGTTGCCCTCTCTCCTCGTCCAGCTGTCTCGCCGACTCATCTTCTGACCGGCCGTTTGCCTATGACCGAGAGACCACCTCATCGTCGATGAGTCATCGACGGTCCGTTTGTAAGTAGAAAAGAGTTCATCGTTACCTTTGTCAACTGCAAACCCTTGAGCTACGTCCTCGCCGTCAACACTGCTTGGCACATAATCAAGAACTCACGGTCGATCTTCGTGCCACAAGAATTCTTGCCTCCAATCCGTAATGGACGCCCGGATGGCTTTTTCAGACACAATGGATATTCCCTGGAAAAAAAAAATTCGCTTAACAATAACTTCGATAGAAGCGAGTTGGAAAATCCGAATGCCTATGATTCTAATGCGTGTAATGCCGCTTGATATGGAGTGCATTAAAGGTGAAAACTTGCCCCAGGCTACGTGGATGGGACTCGCACAACCGTTTGTCTCACAGGCGACAGTGCTATCATTTATTAAGTAGCGAGCAATACTTTTAGCCGCCACAACTTCTCTACAAAAGCCATATCAACCAAAAGATCGGCCATTATAAAGCAGATTTCTCAACCCTTCTGCAGTTCTCCTTTTCCCAAGCCCTTTTCGCAGCTGGGTATGTCCTTAAATACTCTGCATGCATCCCTTCCGCGAAATCCTTCACCCTCCAAGCAAATTCCCACGTCGCGTCTTTAGGTGGGTAACCAACCCACTGCACAAGGAATAGTAATTTCTCGGCTCCGGCCTTCCACTTGAGGACCTCAAATGCGTGGAATTCTAAACGTATCCCCGTTGCTCTCTCGCGAGTTCCACGGGTTTCCCAGTAGTGGTAAAGCGCACCTGGGCAATCTTGTTGAAGGGTACGCTCGTCGACGAGCGTGGGCTTGGAGTAGCCAGTCCATTTCACCATGAGCTCGACTTCAGTTCTTTTTTTAGTGCGGTGGTCAACGATTTTTTCGACTTCGTATCTCGGCTCTTCTGTGTCATCTCGCTTCTCCTCAGTCTCGGTCCATTCGACCGTATGATCTACGTCATTTGGCTCCTTTGAATTACTTTCGTCTTTTTGCCCGGCTGATTTCCTCCCTTCCAAGTGTTCGCCGGCTTTTCCGCCCTCTATCTCGCCTAGAGGCGTCCCATTTGTTTTTCTTTCACAGCCGGGCTCATGGGAATCGCGGAGGTTAAGGCCACCTCCGTTAAGCCCGGGACCTGAAAGGTCACTGGTCTCGTTTACCATTATTACAAGAAGTACACGTAATGTGGACTTGGTGACATCGACATCCAAAAAACTAAACGTCTGAAATGGACTGTTTTCCTCAGGAAGGATAGGGTCGTCATCCGCGTGGCAGCGCTTGGGACTCAATGAAGAGTCTAATGACGGGCATCGTGCTTTACGTTATTAACCTCCCATTAACACACTCTGCCTGCTTGGATTTATGCTACAGATGCGCGAGGGTTGACCGGGGTGCAATCGACGTGGGGTGTGGGTATTGCCTTTAGTATTAGCGCCTTTCCGCATTCTGCCCATCGTGCGGCTTGAGAAAAAATAAGTTGGGCTGAAGGCGTTGTAGCATGAAAGTGATTGACTCTTGTGCGTGAAATGACGGGGGTAGCAAAGCAACGAAAGAAGGGGCTTCGTAGTTGCGAGGTGAAGAGCTAAAAGTCATTGATTTCGACTGGGTAACGAAGTTAAACCTCTGATTTCTTGACTAGCCCGGCCAGTAGATCATCGGTTTAATACACGATTATTCTTTTTACTCTATAATTATCCTGAGCACATGTAATATGAGCTTCTATCAGACATATGATCAGGATAACACGGCCCGAGTTAGTATGTTCGATAAAATGACTAATTATTTCACAAGATAGAGACTTATGATAAAAGGCCAAGACGAGGCTATTCAATTGGCTTAGTGCAAAGGCCCTCTGGGGTGTGTCCCCCCGGGCGAATAAAAACCTACTACCTACCTACCTATTCAATTGATCAGATGCTCTTTGTGTTCAATCTGTTGTTGCTTGGTGTCTCTCAAGGTTGAGGGTTTTAGCCCCTGGACCTTCCCCCTTGTCTGACAGTGTAAAGTCCTTATATATAAAATATATAACTGATAAGGAAATATCTCCTTTAGCTCTTATCAGATAAGACTATAAATAACATATTCAAAATCTCCTGATTTTTAGCTTTATAAAGGTATATAATATACCTCAGAAAGCCTATCTTCCTTATATTATAACTACAAAAGACATCTATAATAAGAACCTTCAATAAGGTTAGAGTTCAAGCATCAGACATACGTCCAACAGTCTTAAAACTCGGGACACATCTTATCCGGTTTTACTATGACAAATTGTCCAAATCCCCTATTAGATTGGACATGTGACCGGATAGCAATCTCTCTATAAAGCTGGGGCTTTTCTCTAGCCAGTCTAGAAGGATTATCATCATCAATACATGCATTTCTCAACCAATCAAATCAAACCAACTACCTTTCTAATCGTCTTTTCCTGCTCTTTCTGAATCTTCAATCCCTTTTCTGATTGGTCAATTCCTTGACCCACAATCGCCGAGTTCTACCAATAACCTTCCACTCCTTTCACTCCTTCTACTGCTATAGCCTTTACAGACAGCTTGTACTCCACATTAGGCGCTAAGTGAGCGTGCACTCAGCGAGCGCGAACCTTGATACTCCATTAGGGAGGGAGTCCACTTAGCTGTCATGGGGCCCATAGACCCTTTCCCTTCCCCTGAGCCTTCATAACGATTTTATAAACTTTGTTAACACAGAGACGCTACCATTGATACTATCCCCGGAACTCTTAGTGACGTTGCGTTCTCGTATTGTCGTCAATCTCTTAAGGCATCGATCGCGTTTCGGATGACAGCAAAAACCGCTCGGCATCATTGGCGTAAGCGAATTGCTCCAATGGCAAAAAGATTCTGGATGAGGCAAACTTTGGTCGAGTTGTCTTATTAATCCCAGCAGTCCTGTCTCACGGTTTCTATCAAGCCCATGCCCAATGCCCTGACCTCACTCCACTCCCCCTCCCTCCGCCTTTAGTTTCTGTTGAAATGAGTATATTGTGTTGATTAAAGGATAAAAAGACTAGCGCTAACCAGCGGAAGCTATTAACAAGAAGACATCCACATCCTAGCCACCAATGGATCGGAATAGCCATTGATCCGCCAAACAACGGATCTCAATAAGGCAGTCTTGCTCGAAAATTGCCGGCCGCAGCAATGCAGAGACTCCATGGCATAAAGAGCATTCGACATAAGAGATAGATATTATAGCCTGTCATAAGCGGATTGATCCAAGGGTAAGCGTGACTCGAAGTAGTTACAGTCTAGTTTGGAGTGAAAGGAGGGAGGTAATCTGGGTTTTTTGACAGGGAAAGCGGACGTTATTTAGGAACCGGCTTGTCTAAAGGGGATAGGTGTGGCTTGTGGAAATCTGCCAAGCATACTAGACTAATGGAGATTGGCCAGGTTTTAATACATAGTGGGTCTCATATTAGCAGTGGGTCGATTCCTGGGTATCACGCCTGACGTCTTTATCCAAAACATTGATTGGTGTAAGTTAGGGAGTTACAGTTCCCCACTAGGAATGTCTGACCAACTCTTGCTATAGAAATCGGGCTGCATATAACAGCCTTCGTCAGTTAGGAAGTCCTAAAACTTACGCAAGAACAAGCACAGCCCATATTTACGGAGTCGGTCTTAGCAGATTCGTAGGCATAACTGTTACATTCTTTTATTCTCGATGGAGTATGAGAGGCTACTACGTCGTGTGGCCGTGTTTCTACTACTATTGCCCACCTCCTGCACTGTGTGAACGGTTAGTAAAAAGACTTCATATGCTGAAAAAGTACTTCACTAGCGCAAAAGAGAGTCGAACACGTGTAAGCATGTACCTAGTTCTCCAAGAGGCGATACCGCACACTAATCCTTGCGTGATTAGGCCGATAGCCCAACACACGCAGCCAGGGGACTCGGGAGTCAGGTCAGGGCTGATTCGAGAGGCCCAAACGTGACGCAACATGACGCGAAACTCTTATTACGATCCGATTCTTATTGCCCACAAAAGCGAACAGGGAAGGAGGAGACCTTTAAGACGGAACGCAGGAGGAGCGGGGAGTCCCACTTCAGGAATCGCCTGCCATCCAGCATCACGTGTTGCGGTGAAACCGACAGGGTCAGAATTAGTGAACCAGGCAACCAGAGATGTGGATATAGCTTAGTGCAAAGGCCCTCTAGGGTGTGTCCCCGGGCAAATAAAAACCTACCTACCTCCCTATGTGGATATGGCCAACCAAGATAAAAACAATACCGGCACATCCGCTATTCTCCAATCAGTCCCAGAGCCCTCCAAATCTTTCGCGATTCCGGCACTTCTCTCATCTTCCCAGCTGAAACCGCATCTCGCCTGGTCTCAACGACCAGCGAGCGTGAGTTTTAAGGAGCCAACCCGGAACGGTCTTGGTACTTCATCGGGGTACCATCCTCTCAATCTTTGTTTTTACTGCGGCCACAAAGACCATGGCGGAACCCGATCCCCCACCCTCCTTACTCCAGATCAGAGCCATGGAAGAGTGCGTGTCACAAGTCTGCCAACATCTCGAGGACACTAAGTCTCCTCATCTTTTGTATTAGGAGCAGGTGGCAGTGCTGAAGGATAGTGTTGAGCAGGAGTGGGCGCGCGTTTCGTCCAACCTCACCCGGCAAGACTTGACAACCCTGCAACAGAGCACACTGAAGCTCGGTGGTCAGTTGAGGGAGCTGGAGCTCAAGCATACCGCTACTATCAAGGAAGACGACAAGGCGTACAGAGCCTCACTGGAAGCACAAGTTAGAAAGCTCTGCAGGGATATAGTCGACATATTTGGAAGATCCTTGGTGACGGAGACCCTACAGGAATGCCCAACGGAGCCTGTACCAGGATCGCGCAGTCCTGCTAACGGGCCCCTTGCTCCAACAGACGCCACATCGCAAGAGAACACACAGTCAGCATCTCAACACAACGCTATAGATACACCGCCCAATGTTGAGTCTCAAAATGCCAACATGCAAGAACCCGACGGCACAGAAGACCAGACCACGCTCACTAACTCGTCCATATCCATCAATCCCATTAGTCCAAGGCCCCGATCCTAACCTCAAGTCCTGCTTCCCTACTAATATGTCTAGAAAAAAAGAATGGGATCTATCGTCTCAGGTAAACATAAACATGCCCGAATGGAGCAAACTGAGCTTGCAAAGACCAAAAGAACCATCGAGTTCGATGAGGTCTTCCAAGATGGGAATGCCGCTATAAAGCATACAATAGTCCAGTTCCATGACGAGTAGTACATTCTTCTGTGCGATGAGCACAGACTCAGTTTTAAACATCATCCCATCATGTCGGCTGCCAAGCATCTCAACGGAAGGGCTCACAGTAAGCTGCCTAAAGATCACGAAATGGCCATCAAGCACCTTGGTGTTCGTGTTCTAAACTGCAGCGCAAAACTCGCAGAGGAGAACAATAGGGTATGTCTGGTGGCATATCGAACGGGATACGACCCGTCAAAGTTGCGCACGCGAACCAAGAATAAAAAATCTGAATCCATTCACGTCTCGCCGCTTCTTAAATAAACAGATCAATATGTAGACACGCCGTTAGGCAACAGGGGAAGCGCATGTGTGAATGGTAGGGGTAAGAGTGGTCGGAGACCGCGAAAACAATTTGATGGAATTATTAATCCAACTCCAGGCGGCATTTATCTCGGATACTGGTCAAAGTCTAGGGAGTGGCAAGCTGTACTCGTTCTCCCTGGAGTTGCAACCGAGCAACCCATTGATATTGGCTTCTTAGGCATAATCCAGGACCTAGGTCTCACAGAACAACTACCGCAGTGTTATACTTATGATCCCCAGACGGGTATTCTTGATTGGCAAGAGGGCTATGAAGATGGAGGTCCTTTGGTTATAGAGTGACAATTTCCCGTCATGTACTTTGACGGCTTAGATTTTCTGAGCGAAAGCTCTGTTGGCTGGGTGGCAGCTAACGATCTCCAGTCTGTTAATACTCAAGATTCTAACTTCGAGCTAACTCCTCACTTCAAATCAGTCCTGAATTTTTTGGAGACCTAAAGAAGCAAACAGGTCGAGAATTCAAATCTCGAGAATATGGAATAAACGGAATTGAGACTGAACCCGGCAGACATCGACGCTCTGGATTCTACGGTCATCACCGCACCAGCGGCTTTGCCGGCAGAACAAAGCCAAGAGGAACCGTCAAATCCCCAACCTGGCCTCAGCCAAAATAATTGTCAATCAGATGACCAAGAGGCGCTACTGTCGTCCGAAGAAGGCCGCACCAACAGCGTGGCGGGCTTACCATCGAGCAGAGCTGACTGTCGTCACAGCCCTAGTGCCGATCCGAAGACTCACCATGAAAACCAGAACCCCAACGTTGTAGCCATAATCAGCGATTTCTCCAGCAATGCAGCTTCGGCAGCGGCCACAGGAACTCCTCCAGCTGGCGACCGGCCCGAACCCGTCATCTCACCTTCGATGTCTTTATCTGTACAACCAGTCACGGCTCCAACCCCAGACAACCAAGGTGAACGTGACAGCCCACTCAGGAATAGAAAATTGCTCCAAATGGCAGCTGATGGCTGCAGACTGAATGGGTGGTTGGACCAAGACGGCCCTTCAGCAGTGGAGGAAGTGGATGGAATCCGAACAGCCGCAAGCCGACAAAGTCGCATTTCACCACTAGCAGACGGTCCAATCCATCCAAGTCAAGCCCATATTGCACCAGGCCCACTTCGATTTCAAGCGAAGGACCAAGGGAAAGACACGGAGTCACCCCCAATTGCAATGCAGGCTACAGAGCGACCTAAGATTAGTGATCAGCGCCTCAATCTATTGAGACAGCCGCATAGTGCCGAGGGTCCGACATCTTTTCACAAAGAACACCCCCATACATCAAATGTCGTATCGAACGATGAACGCGATATTCAAGCAGGACTACTACAAGGACCCGGGTCCTCCCCCCTTCACCAATCAAGCTTCGTCCTCCCCGTTCCGCGAAATCTCAACTTAGGTCTCACAGTACCAGCAATGTATTAACTACGGCCCCTCAATCCCATGCCGCCCAATCAGACTACCCCACAGCCATTTCCCCAGTCTCAGTTAACCGACAATACACACTCAGTTGGCTGCCAAGAATCTATCTTGAGTCCCGACTATCGACCAGTCACGCTCCCCCCCCTCTCAATACCAAGCATGTCGACAAGACCTAGTCTACAACCACATTCCGTTAGTAACTAGGCTCCTAACGCATCGCCGCCGCGTTTGTTGCCATGCCCAACCCCAAACCCGCCTTCAGCGAACTCGGCATCATCGCTAACGATTGGACAATCAAGCCAACTCCACCCACGACATCCCTCGGAACCGGATACCCGGTGGGGGTGTTCTTGCCCTCATTGTTCAAAGCGTTATGTTACACTAGCTTGGAGGGACAAAGGTATCTAGAACTGTCACTCAGCACAATACATCAATTGGCTTGTATTAAATATTGAACTGCTTCCTTGGATTTAATAATGTGGATCTTAGACATAATCTTGCAGGAACAATAGGTTCTGCTCTTATATTATGTCAGACGGAATAGCTACACTAGGAAAACCCTACGACCGAAGGTTTCCTCCAGTTGTTCTAATCTAGACTGGCGGTTGAGGGCAGCCTGAGCTTTTTGCTGAGTTGCTCGCATTCATCTAACATGATCGTTTTCATTTATCTTCAATATGCAGCTTCACAAGTGTCGCCGCGGGAAGCGGCTCTGCCTACCGATGGCCAATGTCAATCCCTGGAAAACATCACTAGGTGACTTACTATCTCAGGCATCAGATTCACGTTACTGGGGCCAACTAAAAATTCAATACATTCAAGTTAGCTGTTCTTGGAATCCACAAGCTCGGTGACGCTTCTGGCTCCACCGTTTGCTGCCTTTGGTGTGGTATTAGATGGCTGCTGGCATCGTGCGCAGTGCCCACACCTACTATAAGGTGCAAAGTTCTTGTGTCAAGCTTTTGCTGCACGCGATCAGGTTTCCGGTGTCGGTAGTGTTGACGAACAGATCGGGATCGTTGTAGCGTAGGATATCTTGGATGATCATGTTGACCGAGGCTATAGCTTCGATGTGAAGAAAACTGCATAAGAGGGATAACTCAGGCTCGGTACATGAACCACCGACGACAGCCAGGGCTACAGCGAGGCGTCACTAGTCTGTCCCTTGATGAGGCTGCCCGGGACGGCGGTACTGACGGTGCCACCGAGAATGAGTCCGTAGGTGCCCAAGGCAAGATCTACCGGCAGTTGTCAGCAGCTGGGGTTTATCGGCATGGTGTGACTGTGGCAGAATTAGGCGCCGTCGATGTAGGAATCGACGAAAACTTTGATGCAGCTGTTACTGGCCTCATTGTGTTTTGTATGCGCCTGCGGTTTGGACACAGAGCGCGGCGTCGTATATGGTGATGTAGTTATCTAAGATCTAGACACTGCTTATGTTGTGCATACAAAATACTGATGAACCCCAGCTTCGTCGACGATACTGCGGTGTTATCGGCGACTCGGTTATTGTTCGAGCCATACATGAGAACCCGTACCGTTCGCCGCCAGTGAGCTTGTTCCCAACCCTCCGCTCTGTTCGTACCAAGAAGTGTCCGAACGGGAGGCGGTGATTGACACGTTCTCTAACGGCTCCCCCGGTGAGGGAACTCTCCGATGCTTGACTAGAAACGGCGCTATTTCACCTATTGCGTAGATACCGGGGCCAGTTAGGATCAAAGAGTAATTTATACAGTAAGGGCAGAGGAATGGGAATGGCGTCGCGCCCGACTAGAGCAATCCCATCTTTCTCAACTGTCAGCTGTTTGGCGTAGGTGCTGCCTTCAACAAGGATCTGATCCCCGCGAGAGGCAGCGTCGATAGCATCCTGTATGGACTGGTCGAGTCGGACGTTATGGTGCGGCAGTCTTTGTTGTTGTGGTGTTCCTTGCTCTCTTTATGGTCTCTGGCCTTGCGTTTCATGTCCTTACCGAGGTGTGGGCAACGCGACTCATCTATCCTATTGCACTCGTTACGCTTATGATTGTCCCATAGATGACAGCAACACCAATCTTTCCACTTGAATAGGAAATCGCCCCAGGGCCATGGATGTTGGTAGCTTACACATTGTGATGCCCAAGCTATGAGGAGAGATATGAAAGTGGAATTGGCCAAGTGTGGCAAGCCTTGAGGAAGAGAAGATAGGCAATGGTCGTGCCGAATGGCCGGACTTGAGAAGGTGGTTATATATGACCATGAATTATAATACCACTTCTCTCGTTGGGAATGACGGTGCCGTCTTGCCTGCAGGAGACGACAGTCAATAGTACATATTTGCGTTCGTTACTGAATTCTTTAACTGGAAACGAGGAATTGAGATTTGATAGCAGGAAGACCGCTGTGATACCTGGTATTAGTATTCCCCCCCCCCCCCGGAAAAAAAATGGTACGCAGGAATGGATGTCATTGGGTGCTAATACACTCCTAGCAAGAAGATTTTAATAACGATGAAAGACCTTTGTTAACAATTCTTATTCAAAAACCGAACAGCATAAAATTATCGCATTCAGTCCAGAATCGTCATGCTTTTTGAGGTTACTGAGACAAAGTGAAGTCTAGCAGCGATGAGCTCAAGGGGAACGTCATTGGTATCCACAGCAATTCAGGTACATGCAGCTACGGATCGTCGTGGTGATGACCTGTCACTCATCGGATTCGTTATCTCTAGACACCAACATCCGGCGCCCATGTCCCTGCAATCCGAGGATGTCTTCCTTGTCGAATAGCGAAGTATCAAAGTTTAGTAGGAAATCAAGGGCTTTGCCGCCACAATGAAGGTCCAATCCAACGGGAAAAAAACCATCTTGATACATTACGTACTCTTATCATATTATCATTGGCGACAAATTTATTTAACTCAAGCTTTTTGAGACTGAGAGTAGATCCTCAGTGGCTGAGCCTCTCCAAGCTTCAGGCGGCTTGACCTCGCTTCAAGCTGTTGCTTCTTCTTTAATTTGGCATAGCGTAGGCCGCACGCATTGCACAACGTCCTCGCTCCATCAGGACCGCGCCGCCATTCGGGTGTGTCAATTCGGTTGCAGCGGTGGCATTTGTCAGGGGAAACCGCACGCTATCCAAGTGTGAGATTTTAGTTGTTTTTTCGATCTCTGACAATTGAACTTACATTACATCGCGTCTTGACCTCTATCATACCATATTGGGGCTTCATCGCATCTCCGTACACGGGCACAGTGTGCGCCTCCTCGTACGGGTCCTCCATCTTGGCTGCTTCACGAGCCCGCTCGTTCTGGCTCGATGTTTGCACCAGGCCCCTTACCTGCTCCAAATAACGCTTGATGAACTCGATGGTGGCGAGCATATCGCTGATATCCCGTTCTGTCGGCAGTCTATCCGGGATGGAATGAGCTCCGTGCTGCTCTTGAGCGATTCGGCTGTATGCTTCGGAGAAATTAAGAACCGCTTGGGAGCAGGAGCCGATCTAAAGTTAGTTAATTGCCGCCCTTCCATACGAGTTTATTCCGACGTACTTGACTCAAATATTCTTGGTAACTCCAGATTTCAAAGTGCCTATTCACCGTAGTATCATATCTAGCTCGAGGAGCATATACTCCTTTTTCCGTGTGGGGAGGTGCACAGGGATTATAGGGTTTTGAGACATGGGGAAGAACCGCGTTCTTGTGAGAGATCGGAGAAGCGGGCAGACGCATTTGATCAGGAGGTTGTTGGCCTGGTTTATAAGCAGCCCGAGCAGGAGGCGGCGGCGGATGAGGATCCGCATGTACCTCATTGAGGGGATGGTGAGGCCGCGGGGGCCTCTGCTGTTGCGGATCATGTTGCTGAGGAGAAATGTTCGGTTTGGCCGAGGGGCCCGCCTGGCGGTCAGAGATAGGAGGCAGTAGCGGTCGGCTAGCGAATGGTGGCTGACGAGAACCTGTGAAGAAAGTGAAAGCATCTGGTTGAGGGGGGAGCGATGACGCCGGGCGTAGCGGCTGTGGTGAGGAATGCTTCTCTGCCTTCGAGAACGATCGAGGAACGGCCGCAAAAGATGACGAAAGGCTGGAGCCGGACTGAGTGTTAGAAGCAGATCTAGGAGGAGAAGGACTCGGTTTGGTGTCTTGAATGAGTTCCGAGATCGAGGTCAATGGCTGACGATTCGAAGAATTAAGACCGTTGGCTGGCTTCTGGGGCTCAACAGAAGAGATCATGTTGGGGGTGCTGGCTCCGGATGAGGAATGACGATACTCCGAGGAGAATGACGATTGAGGCGGATGGTGAGAGGACGGCGTAATGAGCATTGCCATGGCCATGGCAGAGTGTTCCCTATGCGCCGTTTCGATATGATCTCTTGAGATGGATAAGTGCTGTCGGTGATGGTGGTAAAACTGGTATGGTTGAAGTAGGTGGTGTAGTTGTTGGGGTTGGAGGCAGAGTGAAAGCGGTAAGAGGGACGGAGTTGTCTATGTGGGAGGAGCAGCCAGAAATAAGAGAGGATGCTGTGGCAACTCTCGTATCGGAAGTCAAACGGACCTCTTCCAGATAGAGTCAGGGGGGGTGGCAAATACTAAAGATGACCTGGGGCAATTTGAGGCGGTAGATGTATCTGTTCTGGCTAGATTCGGCAGGGGAGTGCTTGATGAATGAAGAATGAAAGAGATCGGCAGAGGGGCGATGAAGAAAGAGATTCCGTAGTGGAGGACTTGAAGAGCCAAGAATGGGATCGAGATATGGAACCAGGACTAGATGTGACGACCTACTCAGGCGAGGGAAGGGCTATAGACCCAGGAGGACCAGCGAGGCGAAGAAAAAGAAGAAAAAGAAGAAGAAGAAGAAGAAGAAGAAGCAAAAGGCAAAGAAATAGAGAATGCCAGAAGAGCCACGGGTATAAGTAGATCTAAAGTGCGATAGGAAAGATGATATATGACGGCACTGGCGTGGCAGACTGACAGGGAGGCTGCCTGGGATTTGGACCTCGGATCGACAGACGCATACCAAAGACCAAATGAGCACGGCTTAATTGCTGGCATTCAGGGCTGGCTGGGGCAGTGCCAAATCCGGCGCCACAACGCAGAGTGGGAGGGAACTGGGGGATCGATATTGGCCCGCTGGCTCACAGACAAGAAAACATATAGCGCAAACTCCTTAAGGTGGCGGCAATCGTGAAGCTGGCCTAATGGCCGGGCCTCGGGGCCGTGGCGCTCAAGTCAGTTCAAGGCAGAGAGATGGGCGAGTGAAGCAAAACCCACGACACTGGGTTATACTCCTCTCGCGCGTTGGAGACTGGCAAGAAAGTTGATGCTCGCGGACGTTTGGCGTTGCCGGCTCTTGGAGCGTGGGGGAAGATCGCTGGCTACAGCGCGGGCAACGGTGCCGGGTGAGCGTAGGCTGGAGGGAGAAACTTGTGTTCTTTGGTGTTGATGTCATCGACTCGATCTGAGCTGATTGAGGCATGCGGTCTGTAGTCAGGAGATGGTTGGATCTCGCGTTGGTTGGGCACTGGCGGTTTGGCGACTTGCAACGGAGCAGCAGTGGACGACACCAGACACAAAGCCGGGCAGCGCTAGGCCACTAATATGGCGGGCAAGGACAAAGCCTGCTGCTGCTGCGGACGGCGGTGTCTTTGTCAGTCGTGCGGAAGGCACCAGAGCGGGTGAACAGACTGCGTAGAAAGGAAGAAGAAGATGAAAGAGGAAAGTAAAAGAGGAGAGGGGGTGAGGAGGGGGAGCAGAGGTGACAACTCGAAAGTTGATTTTTTCGTGTTGTGAGACATGTGGAGGTGGTAGGACGCAAGGGAGAGAAAAAATGGATCTTCAAGACCAGGTGAGCGTGGGCTCCCTACAATCCTAAATCTCAATTCAGCTGGCATTGACAGAGCTCCCGCCGCCCGTACCATCGCCTCGGGGATTTGATGGGATCTGAGTCCCTAGAGCACCTTACTTTTTCGCCGAAGCAGGTCAACAACTACGAAGGCAATAGGCACTGTCCTCCGTCCTCATTCCCGCAGCAGCACAAAGCCCGCCTTCATGACTCAAAGGGCGACCGCACTGTTGCGAACTCGGGTACTTCGGGCCTGTGTGACTGTAGTTCAACTGCCGCTCAGAACATGCGCCAGTGCCCAATTTGCATAGGAAGAACAAGTTGGCTGACAGACGGTGCAACAAGTCGCGGATGGATTTGGGCATGGCCAGGAGCCTGTGGATGTCTGGTGCTCGAAAATGTGGACCAGTGGAATAGGTACGTACCTTGCAACCAGGCGAGTCTCCCCTTTAATGGTCCGTGTCCCGGATCTTGTCGAGTGTGGAGTACCTGGTAACTAGCTGTGGCATCCACCCACACCACCTTCCTTTTGCCTGTTTGTGTAACTCCGGATACGTTTACGCCCTTGCCTGATCCTTGTAGGATGGCGGGGAAACGAAACACGCCCGATCGAAACCACTTATCATATGGTTGCCTACCAACCTCGTCCAACAAACCATCAGCCCGTCCCTCGTTGCCTTCTCGTTGCACTCTTGTTGCACGCTCGTTGCCTTCTGATTGCCTCATCGTTGTCCAAAGCTCATCAACCCATGCTTGAATGGAAAATGGGGTCTGAAAGAGGGGGCTGTGGTCTGGACTAAGCCTTATCACTCCAGTGGCGCAACACTATTGATTAAGTTACCGATTTAGGCCGTGCTCTCTGGGGCCCGTGCCCGGCTAGACAGAGACCGACCAATAGAACCTCCAGCACACAGAGACATCAAAATACAATGAGTGGGCTCCGTCGAGGATCATTGCTGACCATCAACATTTGTCTCAGAAGGCGTATGATGTACGCCGGGCCGCATGGAAGTCCGGGGCGTTGAAATGATTTACCCGAGCGACCACTATATCAACAATAAAGCGTGGGCAAGACTATATAGTGACTGGTCATTGTACATTGAGATAGCTTCGGGGGATCCTCGGTAGCCTTCTACATTTCGCTTGCGCTTCTCGCCTGCTGAATGCCCCTGGTAAAACGCCAGGACCTGAGTAGAGACAAGAGACGATAAGCTTAGACAGCTAGGGCGAGTGTAAACAGCGGCAATGACTCCTGCAAGTCCAGAATCTCGATGTCATGCTCGTTGAGCGCAGTGATAAACGCGTTTGAGATATTCTCTATGGTTTTTGCAGCCTCCTCGATGAGGTTTTTCTCGCTCTCAACCTGAGCTTCCTTGGACTTCATGTAATTGTAGAAGGGTGGGTTGAATTCGCAAGATGCGTTGGAGACAGGTATTTTACACGGGCGAGTGTCGATTGGGACACTCTACGCGGCCGACCTGGTCAAGACGATACTCTTGCACCTTGTAATGAAGTACAATTTTCGGGCGCGCGAGGGGGAAAGCCTGGATGGCATGTTGTTAGGGTTCGACTCGACTTTTGGATCCGTCACTGAGTCTGGAGTTCCAGAGGCGTACGCTGGAGGATGTTTCGTACTTGAAAGCGCTGGGCTAGGTTTCACTTGATACAATCTTCAGTCGTGGCAGACTTCTATTCTAGACCTTAGTGCTGGATTTGATTGCGAAGGTGAAAATGTGCTCAGCGGGGGGATAAGCCATGGCTGCGTGGCTACTACCCGTTACGGTTCTAGCATGTACAAAGGTATTAAATAAATATTTCGCTCGGGACTGTTTCCATGCGCCCGTTATGTAGAAGCACATACAAACTAAGTCAAACTTTTCAATCTGGACGACCATCTAATGCAAAAAAACTCGCTATGCTTTCCCTTACTGCTGATGCGGTCTAACGTAAGCGACTGGGCCTTCGTAACGGTGAGTTCCACGGAAAAAGTAGTACGCCAAAGAGAACACGTAACGCCGCTATAAATCACAATGCTCCAGTTCATCTGCTCCGCCGTCGGGTTGGGGTTGCCGGGCATGAATGCCAGGACGAAGATGACGACGAGGAAGGCCTCGGAGGCAATGTTTGTAGCGAGACCACATTTGCCCAGGCTGAACTTGGACGGCAGAAGCGGGCTGTTAGTCCAGCGCCTCCAGATCATGCAGCCGACGGAGACGATGTAGCTAGAGAGAAGGGCCGTCGTTGCCAGGGACGTGATGGAGTTTAGTGCGACGGCCGAGCCGATGTTGATGAGGGAGAGGAGGCTGGAAATGAGGAAGGTCGTCAGAATGGCGTTAAGCGGCACATCCCATCCTGCGGGTATCTGGGAGAACCAAGGGCTGAAGGGAACAGCATTGTCTCGCGCGAAGGCAAAGAGCTGGCGCGAGGATGTGGCCACCATGGTCAGGTTGGAGAAGACAGTCATGGCAACGATGAAGACTGACATGGCGGTAGCACTCTTAGTCGACTGCGTTGAGTTGTAAAAGACCTGCATGAAGGGATAGCCGGTGGGCGACATGATGACCTCCTCGAGGTTGCCGATGCAGAAGCAGTACGTGATGACCATGATCCATCCGAGGGCACCATTGAAGACGGTCGTCATAATCATGGACCGCGGCAGCATGCGGCTAGCATCACGCAGCTCCTCGGACATATGGACGGCAGCATCAGCGCCCAGCAGCGGCAAGACGCCCGCAATAATGCCCACGAGCGCCAAGCCCCCAGGCTGCCCCAGCCGCCGCCGTCGGTGAACTCGGTGAAGACGGCCTTTGCGTCGGCGCGCGGCGAGGCACCCAGAGCGTGACGAAGATGCCGAAGAAGGCGAAGATGTGGATGATGAGGACGAGCGCCTCGATCAGCGGCAGCTTGCGGGCCAGGACGGTGTTGAAGAGCACGGAAAAGGCAGCAACCGCCACGCTGAGCAGCGTGCCGTGCCAGGCCTCGGGGATGTAGTTGGGATAGTTCAAAACGACGAGGCCTTGGACCTGGGTGCCGGCGATAAAGGCCGACGAGGCGCACGACGTCTGCCAGCCGAGCACGCACATCCATCCCATGAGGTAGCTGGTGAACTTTTGGTACTGCGGCAGCGCAAAGTCGGGCACCCAGTGTTATTGTCCTCCAGTCGTGGGAGCCCTTATAGAAGAAGGTTGGTGTCAGTAAGTCAGACTATGCATGTGTAGAGAGGCATGGACTTCTTGGGATTGGGGCACTACTCACATGGAAGCCATCTCAGCCATCGACGTGTTCACCAACAGGAAGCCCACCCAGCAGACAAAGAACATCCAGATCAAACCAGCGGTGCCGCCGTTGACGAGTCCAATGGTAGACACACCTTTGAGCAGCAGGTGTTAGTCCAAACCGCAATGCCAGGCGGAGGCAGTTTCTTTTGGACCTACCTCAGAGAAAACTCCCACGACGCCATCAGAATCATAGAAAAGCCAAAGATCGACAGGAAGCGAAAGTTTCTCTATGCAAGTGTCTCACGTCAACGGATACTCGCCAATGGGATGGGGGCCCGCACGAACCCTCATTTCCTGGGTCTTGCCCATGCGGTACATGTCGGCGCGGTCGGCCGCGTTTCCCTTGATCTCGTCGACATGGTCGCTCTCGTTGCCGATGGCGGCATCGTGGATGTCGGGGGATTCTTTGCCAATTGACATTGTTGCGATATTTGCCAATCAACTTTTTGGCGGGCAGTGAAAGAGACACGAGAAGGAAAGAAAAGGGGAGAGAGAGGGAATGTGAAGCGCAGCTGGCTCTGCATGGAAGACATGCAGGAGAGAAGAGGGGGGACGCGTTGGTCGACATGCAAACATGTTGCATGCATGCCCAGACAGTCACGACGACGGGAGAAGCAAACTACCAAGTCCCAGTATTGCAGCAAGTAGCAGGGATAGCGGCAATCTCGTAGGCGAAGTTTGGGGATGTATACGCAGTGTAGTAGTACCGCGTGTATATGATTTGTGATAGATCAATTCTTGCTGCCAATATGTGACATGGCTCGGTCGCATGGCGTGTTGGTCCTGGGCCTCTCTGCCCTGTTGGGATGCAGGGGGCTCGGGTATCAAGCAGCAATCATGCAGGTGTGTAATTACTACGTACGCTTCCCCGCCACCTCGAGAAATGAGCCAATTGTCAGCACCGACTTGGGTGCGTCTTGAGTTGGGTTTCTAAGCAACAGAACAACAAAGCTAGCGTGGTATTTGTGTCTCATCTTTTTTCTTTTTTCACCAAGACCCTTGACATGAAAGACTCGGAAGCCGCGAGCAAAGACATACGAGAACCCGTGGTGGGGGGGGATCAGTCTACTACGCAGTAGGCTGTTGGCTGCAGACAAGGATTAGCCATACCGAACCTTGCGAACCAACTACAGTCCTGAATTCATATGCAGAATGCCTGTTGGTGGCTTGCTGCAGGATAGTCGTTTGGTATCATGAACGGCCCCCGGACCAGGACCCAAACATTCCCAAACCCAAAAAAAAAATCCTTTTCGCACCCTGGACTTGCCGGCCTTCAAAAGGTTCGCTGTTGTTCTTTCCCGGTTACGTGTCACCAAGAACCGACTTGGTTGTGCCTGAAGCTCCCAGGTACCCAGGTGGGCGGCGTTCCCAGAAGCCAATACGCCCGTTGGACGGGCGTTCGGAGTTTTCTTTAACTGCATTCGGAAGACGAGGCGCAAGTATGAATTAATAAACTAATCCACCGGCTGTTTCCCTTTCCAATTTCTCTGTGCCGGTCGTGCAGTGCCGTAAATCCCACAGTCGCTTCTTCTCGAACCTGGACCCAACAGTGTTACCAAAGCCATGGCCTCGGAAACATCGGACGATGGCTCATCTCGGTTCTCGCCGGTGGCCTTCAACGACCATGCCGGGCAGCTGTGGATCATCACCATCTTGTCACTGATCTACAGCGCGCTTGTGGCGATGGCAAGGGCGTACATCAAGTACCAGATGTTCGGGTTCGACGACATCCTGATTGCTTGCGCGACGGTAAGGAAGCGGCTCTGAACTTGGACGACTACTCGACAAGAAAACTGACTCGTGTGGCTTTTCACCCAACATAGGTCTTGCAATTAGCTCAATCGATTGCCGTCTTTGTTGGCTTGACGCATGGCCTTGGCAAGTTCAACTCTATTACACCACCAGAACAATGGGCGACATCTTCCAAAGTGAGCCCTCTACGCACAGTACCGTACTTTCATCAGCTAACACATTTCACTCCCAGTCCACTCTCGCCTCCGTTATTCTCTGTCTCTTGGCCCTGGCCTTCGCCAAATGTTCCGTCCTCGCCCTCATCCTACGCATCATCGGCTCCAAGGCGGGAAGGAGTAGACCGGTCTGCATCGGACTCATAGCCCTCAGCGCGGCATGGGGCGTGGGCTCCTGCGTGACGTTTCTGGTCAACTGCCGCGGCGATACATTGTTGACGCTGGATAACGTCCAGCAGTGTCCAAACCAGGTACGGAGGAAACAACTCGTGGAACCTCATCATCAGATGCTTAACATGGTGGCTTCTAGGAAACACGTTGGGCCGTCATCACGGCTATTGACATGTTCACCGAGGTCCTTGCCTGGTCCCTTATTGTACGGGTGTCCTGGACCGTCAGCATGTCCTTTACCCGCAAGTGCCAGGTTGCAATAGCCTTTTCGTTCCGCATACCACTCATCGCCCTCTCGGCCATCCACCTAGCGTATCTAGGCAAGTACCCAGCCTCGGACGAGCCTCAGTTTGCTGTGACAAACAGCCTGCTCCTCCAACAGGCCATGCTTTCGTGGTCGCTCATTTCCGCCACCGTGCCAAACCTAAAGAATTTTTTGAAATCCTTCTCCATCGGCATGGGCTTTCCGCTGGCCTTCGACCTCACCATGTACGGGTCCAGCAATACATACGCACTTCAGTCAATGGAGAACAGCCGTTCCAGGGCGACCTCGTCGGTAGTAAGGCCCGGAGCGGGAGCATCGACGTCCGTTTCGGTCCACGATCGCTCCGAGAGCGAGGCCCGTCGACCGCACAACTGGAGGCCGGACCAGGTCTCGACCCAAACCACCGTGGCGCGTCGCTACGGCAATAACAGCCGGGACAATTTGTCAGAAGAAGAGGAAAACGTCAAGACTGGCAGTCAAGAGTTGATCATCAACAAGGAGGTGGCGTGGAATGTCACGTATGAGGGACAGCATCAACCGACGAATCGTTGAGTGCTAGGTAGACTCGCCATGCTGGTTCGTGGATTGGAAACGCACTGAGATGAGAACGGGTCAAGACGGATAAATTGGGACGGGAAAAAAGCATGGGTTCATAGACTTTCCATTTCCACCTTCCTCTAGAGGGGTTTTAAACGAAGCCATGGTTGAGAAGTTTTGTCGAGCATGGGCATATATGCAGGTATCATAACCAACAAGCCTCACGGGATACTGTGTCCCCGGCCAATCGGATCGTGATGCGACGTGTGATGAGATCCCTGGATCCGCGTTGAGCTACGCCACGCCTAAACCATTGTTGGATCGGACACAAGCCAGTTCGATCCGGAGGTTAGTCCGGTCTTCAATTGACGGTGGATCCTTTCCACAATCTGGTGATTGTATTGGCATGGGATGCCTCCGGCTTTCCTCTTTCCCCGCGAGGCGGTTTTGGGTCGATTTCAACCCCAATGGCTAGTCAGGATATCGATATACCTGCAGGTGTCAATCAGAAGCTTACGCAAATCCGGTCATTATTCCGCCACGCGAGGGGTCAATCCAACGAGTATGCATCGATGTACTTTATAGATAACTGGCCAACTGTTGGAGAAAACGCCGGTCCCCTGAAATGGTGAATGCAGAAGGATTCATTGCAGGAACAAGACGCTTCCCAGCAACACCATTCGACCGTCCATCTTTGCCACCATCAACTTGCCACACAACTCATGCAACGGAAACATGTCTGAGATTGTACTGCGCAATGCGCGCTACTCTGAACTCCCCGAGATTGCCCACGTCATGGCGACGGCGTTCTGGGAGGACAACTTGTTCGGCCAGATCATCCACCCGCACCGCAACGAACACCCCGGCGACGTCGACCTGTACTGGCTGCGGCGCGCGCGCGTCAACTTCTGGGACTACCGCTGGAAATGGCTCGTCGCCATGGCCAAGGATGAGGCCGGCCGCGAGGTTATCGCCGGGATTGCGCAGTGGACACGGTTGGGAGACGGCGGCAAGAAGCTCGAGTGCTCGTACTTGGATCCTCGTGAGTATATCTCGTTTTCCCCCAGGGCTGTTCATCGAAGCTAAACCCATCGACCATAGGAAATCTGCTCATGCCGCTGTCTTCCGTCGCCATGAAAATCCAGACGTGGGCCTGGCCAAGCCGTGCAAGCGACCCCAGGACAGAAGACATCATAGAGCGGACATATCCGTACTTCGACACGATATGGACCGGTAAGCGCGCCGAATCGTGGTATCTCGAAGCATTGGCGGTGCGGCCGGATTTCCAGGGGAAGAGTGTAGGCCTGAAACTCGTGCAATGGGGCCTCGACCAGGCCGAGGCCGAGGGCGTTTGCGCGTCGACGGTGAGCGCCCTGGGCAAGGATGACTTTTACACCAAGTGCGGGTTCGACGAGCAGTACGGTAGCGCGAGGCATGGCCCTTTGGCTGATATCGAGGGTGCGAATATGTTTTGGAAATGGCCCAAGACCAACTCTTAACCTCAGGAGGGCTAGCAACATCACCTATGTAATACCATCACTGTCCAAGATCGTGGGCTTCAATGATACTAGCGATTGATCCTGAAGTCTCTCTGACTCTCCTCAGTGGATACGTTACCCGCTACGTTGGCCATCTCGGGAAATCAAATCGCTTGTGAGATAAATGCACATGCTACATACCTGTTTGAAAGTTCCATGACAAGTGGAACAACCCCGTTCTATTGTGAGTGTTCAAGGAAGATTCGACTTGCTCAACGACGTGGCATGAGCAGTGCCCACTCTGTATCATCAGACTGCGAGACGTCTAAGCAGGGGTTGTGAGTACTGCAACAAGGTGTGCAGTTCTCATTGCTGGCTGTGTTGCTGGTAGTAAGCTGAGTTGGGCATATTGAGCAGCCACTATCAGTTTGTAAAGGCAGACATCCGGCTGCGCTCACTTTCATGCCATGGCTGCATTCGCGGCAGGGCAAGGCTCGATTTACGCTCGTGATCTACTCAAGGTACGTGCGCGGCATATAGGGATAATTGAACATTAGTCTAGTCGTGTATGACAACGCAGAAAGCCTCCGTAGTTAACGGTTGACACTTCTCACCATCTCAACGGCTTAGTAGGGGAGATTTTGTCTCACTGGAAAACGCTGCCGCCAAGTCAAATAGTTGGTGGTGAATTACTGAAACACTTGCTTCGAAGAGATTAGAGATGAAATTAAGTTGTTGTATCTTCAGTTATGATTTGGCTTTCAAGTTGTTCAATGGTCTTCCAGCTTGTGTCGAAGATGACGCTTTCTCGCCTCGACATGGCGTCGCCCCAAACTTCCTCGCGAATTATGTCGGCCTTGTGAAATTGCGGACTCCCGTGAATGCGCGCACTATTACCTCACCTTCTGCTGGATTCGAGTCCATATACTGCTGGGTATTATCGACTTTACGGCTACTTTGCGGCTTCCCTTCTGGGAGCTTTGCGGCCTACGCCTGTTGTCATGGCGAGTACGACACTCGAACTGCGTACCACGGGTACTCGATTAGGCATGGTCCTCGCAATAGCCTCAACAGAGTGTTGATTGGTACGCCCAATAGACTCACGATAGAACCTCGACATGCATGTGAGTTACTCCCCAAACCTAGTCAGCCTCCTATCCTGAAGCTATGCCCAGTATGGATCGATACAACTGATGTGACAGTATGGCATCATAGTTCCCCTATCACGGGCTCTGTTTCTACATCCAGGCATCAAGGGTCTCAGACTGAAGGTCGAGTCGTGTCCTGCAATATCAAGACCACCTTTCCGGACCTGCTGTCGCCTAGGCACGCAAAGAGAAGCAGTCCCTTTTTAGAAATCTCCCCCGATCAGCCAGGTCACTTACTCGTCCACTGATGCAAAGCAAGCCAACATTCATGCGCTACGGTATCACATTCAATTCTTGGTTCCCTAAGCATCTTCCTGTACAGGGGACCCTGAGGAATATACTAAGACATCATCCACATAGGCAGAAGCAAAGTCATTTAAATAGTCTTGTAAGGTGCTGTTGATGTAGCGTTGGAAGGCGGCGGGGGGCTCCAGTTAGCCCAAATGGCATGACTTGGTACTCAAAGGAACCATATCCTAAGAGATGGTAAAGAGATTGTACTGTGTGTGCATGCTCGAGCCTTGAGTGAATTGGGATCCGCTTCAGCGGCCGGAAGGGCAAGTGACAGGCCCAGAAAGAAAGGGAGAAACTTAAATATATGCATATGGGCAGGTGAAGATGTGTTAATGTTGTATAGTCATAGAAAACTCCTAGAGCTGACGATGAAAGCACTGAAAAAAAAAAGATCTCTACTTTGGCGTATTTATACCTAAAAGACAAGAAGTCCACGTATCCAAAACGTCCCCTTGAGTTGCCAATCCTGTAGATCGGCTCTGTATATAATAGGAACTGGATGGGGGAGACTAGTATTCAAGAGAGGCTAGATCTATTAGATCAGAAGGATCTAGATGAGCAGATAAAGAAAGAAGAGCAGATAAAGAAAGAAGAGCAGATAAAGAAAGAAGAGCAGATAAAGAAAGAAGAGCAGATAAAGAAAGAAGAGCAGATAAAGAAAGAAGAGCAGATAAAGAAAGAAGAGCGCCAGAGTAGTGCTCGGAGAGGCTCGGCCCGTACGAAAGCTCCACGTTGCAGCAATTGCGGCGGGACTGGTCATAATGTACGAACCTGTCAGAATGCTACAGAAGGGCCTAATGTATCTAATTCAGATGTAATTACAGTAGATATTTAATTTTTTGGTGTTTAATTGAAGATTCTGTACGTATTGTAGTTGAAAGTGCGCCGCTCGGTGATAAAACACGTTCTTGTCTGCGGACCCTTCCATCTGGCGACTTTCGGAGCAATCGATCATCAAGATGAAGAAGAAAAAGATTGCCCGTGTGGTTTCCCTGCCTTGTTCCAGTCTATAATACGTGTTCCAGTTCCAGTGCAATGTCAATCCTTGAGGCTCCAAAGCATATTCCGTTTCCTTCCGTTTCTTCCGCCCTTCCTGTATTGCTTCCATCAAAATCAACCCAAAAATGACAAACACCGCTCACGCTTTCGGGGGTATTCGTCTAACCGTATTTTTCATGCGCCATTACCAAACAAAGGGAAATATCGTGTGCTAGCGTAACATCAAAAACGAATGTCCCAAAAGAAGAAAAAATACCAAAGGGGGGGGGGGGCGGGTTCCCGCCATGATAGAAACACAAATCTCCAAAAATCCCACCGCTTTGTCGCGCCAGGGTCCTCTCGGATCGCGGAGTCAGGTGTGGGGCAACATCAACCCCATGATTTGATGTCCAGGGGGTTGTTGCTGAGAAGGTAAAAGACCGTCGACATGTCGAGAGTCAAGTAAAAATATGTCCAGTGAAGCCAGGTGTTTGTTTTACAGGCGGAGCCGCAGAATCACGGATAGCTGTCAAAGCTCGTCTTCTCGGTGCTGGACTTGTCCATGGTACCCTTGGGGCTAGTGTTGATCCGGTTGAAGACCTTCCCGCCCAGGCGGTTAAGCTTGTTTCCATCCAGGCTACGGCGGGGTGCGTCAACCATCATCTTCGTGACCGAATCTATCTTGATCTTGCAGAAGAGCTTCGAGAATAAGTACTGGTCGCCAGCATGGTTGAGGAGTGGCAAGGTGCGGTAGCCTTGCTTGAGATTGGTGAGCCTGGAAGTGTAGGTGGCCACTGCCGGCCGCTCGTTGTAGCTCTCGCCATCCTTGGACAGCTTAACCGACCACCGAACAAAGATCAGATCCAAGTGCTTTGTTGTGACCCTAAACTTGAGTTGCTTGTCAAACATGGGGTTGAAGCCGTTCTCGCGGATGACTTCGGTCTGGACCTTGAGGGGCAAGTCTTCAGGAGACAGCCTCGAATCCGCCTCCTCCTTGTCGCGCTTGTCATTTGCGTGGAAGACCTCAACCTCGACGTACGGATCCATCGACTTGCTGGCGGGGAGATTAGCTGGTCGTATGAGTTGCTGTGCCGAGATGACATCAATGGTAAAGGATACAACGCTGCGGTCCTTCTTCCCCTCCGCAATCTCCGAGTTAAACGGGAGAATCTGGATATCGCGGAGCTCGGTGGGCTTCAGAACGTAGCCTGAGCAGTCTCTGCCGCCATCGAACATGGCACGGTTGAGCTGCATGCCCAAGTCAAACGTCTGCCAGTTGAGCGCCGCCATCTGGACTCCGCGGCGCCAGTATATGAGAGGGTCGAAGTTGTTGGAGGTGATTCGGGTTCGGTCTGGATAGACCCGCATCATGTGACGCATGTTGTGGATGCCAAGGGCCATCTTCCTCTCCCTAACACGGGAGTGCTTGGCAAAGCTCGACTCCATGAAGGAGAATATGTGGTTGTACTGCCTGGCCTCTGAGGTGTCAAACCCGGCAAATTTGACACCGGCGCAGTAAACACCCAGGTCGCCTAGTACCTTAACAGTTTTGGTGGAGGCTTTCCTCGAGGCCCTCTCACCACCACTCTCGTTGTCGCTCGTGCTGCTGCTCATTAACTCTTGGACCTGGCCCTCGGGAATGGTGTTGACACGGGTCTTGCGGACCACTCTGCGCGAGGAGTGGCTGGGGCTGAGCATGGGGCTCTGGGGGGGCGACTGCGATGGAATTAGAGCAGAGCCATCGACCATAACCGGTCGGGCCAACGGCGAGTTCAGGCTGTTGCCCCGTATTCGGCCTCTGAAGTCGGTGCCGAGTGGCTCTTCCTTGATCTGGGGCTTCTTGACCTTGATGAGAACACGCTCCATGAGTTCCGAAGGCGACGGGAGCTTGTCTAGAGAATCTCCCAAAGTCTCCGTCACCAATCGAGAGCCGAAAGTTTCCTTGGTAATGTCGACCATGATGGCTTGCTGGGCCGGGTTGCAGTGGACCTCGAGCGAGATCCAGAGGGGGAACTTTGACTTGACAAAGGCATACTTGTTGATCGTCGTCATAACTTCTCGGAAGCTGATCGAGGTGGTCAATGTGCGGCCGTGGTTGACTTCGGGCTGCCCGCTGCTCCCATCCCAGCAGTCAACCTCGACACAGCGGCATCCTCGAACCAGCGCTGAAATGTATCCCTCGACGCTAGATTGGCCTGCCACTTGCCGGCCGAGCAGGTAGGTGTTGTGGGAGCTAGAGATGAAATACTCGTTCATGGGGCGGTCAAGGGTATACTCTTGAGGCTCCGGCATAATCGGCATGTTATGCTCAGACGTCAAGAACCCGACGAAGGCGGCTTCCGACATGACCTGCATGCACCGAGCGTTGTCAGGGATGTCCGCGTCATCGGTTCGATACTGGCGGCTGAAATGGGTAAAATGCTTCTCCCATACGGAGGGGTTAGACTCAATATCCTCGCCTTGGATGTCGCGCAGGAAGGCCAGGAATTCTTTAAAGGTGATGCCGGACTCAGGGTTGGCGGCAATGCTGCCAATTATTCGCTGGACGTCGTGTCTTTGTTTCATGCGCCGGGCAAAATCCTTGAACTCGGTGAAGTTGAGCTTCTCACGTCGTCGGGCGTCGGAGCGGAAGAAGTTGGCTTCTAGGGTCCACTGTGAGGTGTAGATGTGGAGGTTCTGGCAGACGCGTTTGACGCCGGCAATGTCTAGCTCCTCCTGCTCAGGGCCACGCGGCTGATCACCAATTTCCTTTGCCATCTCGGTCTGCCAGTATTGCGCAATGGCCCGGTCGTTAAACGCCATCAGCGATGTCATCAGTTCCTGTCGATACTTCAACATGGCATCTAGGAATTCGGTCCAGCGTTTCAAGCCCTCCTTGTCCTCAGTGACGATGTGCAGAAATTTGATCTTGGAGCTGTCCGGCGCCGTGTAGATTATGGTGAACCAGGTTGCCGCTAGCACTTCAGACACTCCAAAGTTGAGGCAATATTGCTGAACGTCGGAACCAGTTCGGATCTCCTTGACCTCGTCGACGTGCAAGGACTCTTGGGGGCGTGCCTTGTCTCAGGAAAACTTGTTGGATTCGGTCTCATACAGCAGGCTGATTCTCTTCGTACGACTCTTCCTAGATACTTTGAAAACTGGGCTCCCATTCCGGAGCAGTACGGGGCCAGCCATGGCGTTGGCACTCCCGTTGACGGAGCCGGCAGAGCTGTTAGTTGATGAGTTTTGAGCCACACCGTCAAGCCCCATCAAGGAGATGGCGTCGTCTTGCACCACCTCCGCCTCCTCGTCGGTGTCAGTCAAGGCGCTATATTTGGGAGGCGCGGTAGCATTGCTATCACTGCGGCGGCGCAAGATGCTAGGACCGATGCTGCCGTCGCGGCTGGCAGGTGCTGCCGAGGATTGTCGTCTCCTGCTGGCGAATCGATGAACGCGGTTAGAGAAGCGGCGGATCAGATTGCCCTTGTTGACGACTTCAGACATTGCGTCGGGGTTGCTAATCAAGCTTTGGCCCAGTGAATTGGTGCCCAGCGAATTGGTACTGGTTTTGCGAGACAGAATAGACTCAGGTAGCAGGAAGCTCGAGGGACACGGGTTCTCGTCTCGGCCGCGCATGGGCTCGGGCGATGGCTGAACGGAGGAACTGGTAGTCAGGACGGCGGTCTCGGGTAACATGATGGGCGATCCTTGTTGCGAATTTGATGCCACGGATGAAGCGCTGATGACGGACACGGGGACAGTGACCGGCTGAGTATGTGATTGGAAAGCCGTCTGGACTTGGCGAGGATGAGAGCGCGGCAGCTGAGCTGGAAGTGAGGACATGTCGGTGTCTAATTGGGGGGAGGAGGTGATGTGTGGTTCTGGTCGGGGTCTGAGTTGGGAGACATGGCTGTACTTGGGGGTGTTGGCACTACAAAAGCGAACCAGGGCGCATCTGAAGGTTGCGTCGATATATTAGAGCTCAGGCAATATGAAGAGCCATGGTGGGGCGGCCTGCGGGCCAGGTGTGGAGGTGGGATTGCGGGGAAGAGGTTGCAGAGGTAGATCTCTTGTGAGCAACCATCGTCAACCTGGTGTACAGCCAACACCGGAGGGGATGCTGGGGGTAGGGCGTGGGCGGAGGACGAAGGTATCGGCCTAGATGCAGGGACGGATGCAACACGAGGCGCCGTTGAGCGGGCCGTAGTGTGCAACGCCGGGCCGGGGAGTGGGAGCTGCCGAGGTGCTGTCGAGGCCGACCTGTTGCGAAGGTCGCGGTGGCGTGATGAGCTGGCAGAGGGTGGGATATGCAGGTCGCTGCTTTTGGGCCGCCGCCTTGGGATGTTGTTGGAGTAATCCAACCTCAGCGCACAGTGCAGCGCAGAGCGCGGAGGCGAAGACAAAAATGAACGATAAAGACGCGCCCGTCGAGGGTCACAACTTATAGTGGTTTGGCGTCGAGCGCAGGGGGAACTAACTTACTGCAGATGCTGACTCATGATACTAAGTGTACATAGGTATTAGATGAGACTCTTACCATGTCTATAGGAAAAGAGGGGGCCGGAGGCATCCTAGATCATACACACATCAATACAATCATCATCTTTGGGCTCCACTGGATTAGTCCATCATCCTGATCATCCTAGCCGTATTGGATCCATCAGTAACTTCAGACTGTGCTTGTAAGTTTGCAGCGTGTGTTGCATGGCCAATGGGACGCTGGAGAGTTTGTGGGTGGCGCGCCCGGACGCGCAATTTTATTTGGGCACCCGGGCGCCCATGTATTGGCCGCCCTTCAGAACTTTAGCATAAAGGATGTACAGGGACTCAGAGCGGGGACTTGACGCAAGCAAGAACATACACACACCCAATCAGATGCCTCACACAATAAGAGCTCGTGACAGAACACCTCAAAAGTTTTTTTGACCAAGGCAGATGAACGACGGTAGAATTTCGGTTAGCATTTATTCTTGAGCCAATCACATCGTTCCTGGCAAACCGCTGTGTCGGAGATCCGGGCCGTTTAGCCGCCCAGTGCTCATCTTGGAGAGAGCTACTTCCAGGCCCACTCCCCGAAACCAATTATCATCTTGCGGTGAATTTCTTGCGTTGCAATGTTTTCCCAAACAGTATTGTCTCACTTACTAGCCATCTTGGGTGATGAGGGGTATTCAAGGTGTCTGATTATCAAGCAATTGATTGCTGGAATGCATAACAACCCCAGTAGCACCCTTCAACCTCTTCTCCAACCGCAGCCCTTAAAAAATCCGTTACTTTTCGTTGCAGTTAGGGATCTCTACATTTCCTACTGATAAACGCCCCAGATGGAGCAACGATCCCAAGACGAACCCTCCATCAGCCTTGATGATATCGCTCATTCTGCATCTGAGCAACATCAGCAAACCTTCGAAGTAGTGCCCATCCATGTCATAACAAAGGGCCGTAGATTGGCAATCATCGTGTTTATCGTATCCAGCAACATGGTCCAGGTGAGGAATCATTCAGAACCACTACTTCCTTTTTTCGCGATGCTCATAATGATTAGATGATATCCAACATGGTTGGTCTCGCGGCCGGACTCGAGATAAGCAAAGCACTAGGGGCTGCGGTTGGGCCTGGCAAAGCCAACTGGGCTGCCGCTTCTTACCCGTGAGTTTCTCAGAACTTGCCGTCACAATCTAGAAGTCCTCAATAACAATCGGCTGTCATCTAGGTTAACTCAAGGCACCTTTGTCCTTATTAGTGGCCGCCTCGGAGCCGTGTACGGCCATCGACACATTCTGATCGCCGGCGCCGTCTGGTTCGTCATATGCTCTCTCGCAAACGGATTTTGCACGACTTTTGTTTCTTTCAATATCTTGCGTGCTCTATCAGGAATCGGAGGCGCCTTGATCATGCCCAACGCTGTGGCTTTGATAAGCACGACGATACCTCCCGGAAAAGTGCGGAATGTAACGCTCGGTTTTTTCGGAGCTTCGGCACCTATAGGGAGTTATCTTGGTGCTATCTGGGCCGGTCTATTTGTCCAATATGCGAGCTGGAAATGGATATTCTTCAGCTTGTGAGTCATACCACCATGGCCTGAGAGGTTGATGAGTTAACATGAACAGAGCAATATTGGGCACCATCATTTTCGGGATCTTGGCAGTACTTCTTCCAACTGATTACCCCGTTGACAAGAACGGTAAAGTTGATTGGGTCGGTGCAGCCCTTGGTACGGGTGGTCTAATCGCCTTTAACGTCGCTTGGAAGTAAGTGAGCGAAAAATCTACGAAGAACCATTAAGCTAAGACGTACCAGTCAAGCACCCGCAAGTGGATGGGAGACCCCATTCGAGATCGTCCTGATTTCTCTGTCAGTTCTGGTACTCGCTCTCTTCGGTATTTGGGAGCACAAGTTCACCAAGAGTCCAATCATGCCATTGGGGATATGGACAGCACCATCCTTTGCAGCTTTGATTTCTGTCGTCCTCTTCAGCTTTATGTCCAATGGCATCTTTCTTTGGTACATGGTGGCTTGGTTGCAGCTTCTTCGCGGAAAGAGTATTCTTGAATTTGGGATTGAGTGGACTCCTTTTGCTATTGTCGCAACCATTGGCACATTTATTGCAGCATGGCTAATTCCACGCCTTGCTGCTCAGTGGATTCTAGCCATCGGTTCGACGACCATCTTGGTTTCGAACATACTCTTGGCTACAATGCCAGTACAGCAGATATACTGGGCTCAAGTGTTCCCAGCCACAGTTTTTATGGCTTTCTGTCCCGATTTTGTCTACGTTGCTGCCCAGATAGTGGCCAGCAACAGCGTCAAGCGACGCCAACAAGGAGTTGCCGCCTCGCTTATCGGCACACTTAACTTATATGGCAATAGTCTCGGTCTAGGATTCGCGGGGTCTATAGAAACACAAGTGAACAAGTATCGGGCAGACCAAGTCCTTGGATTCAGGGCGGCACTTTACTTTGGAGCCGGGATTGCTCTCGTGGCAGTGATACTGGCCACGCTGTGTGTAAGGGTTGTGAAGGATCAGAGAGAAGGATGGAGCGATCCGGCTGATGATGCAGCGAGTCACGGGATAGGATTTCAGGAAGGAATCACAACTGCTAGAGAGAGTATTCGGGCTTAATTAGGTGGGCACTCTCGTTCATTTTACTACTACAGTAACAGGCCAAAAGTCTCCGTACAGCCCCGCACACCCACTATCATCACGTTCACCACCACTAACTTTAAAGTACAATCATACAGCTAAATCAAGTCCAATATTTAAAAGACATGGATCACTAGATAGCCCTGATTCTTGCATTTAATATTTTGTATACCATCCTCGTGCACGACGAACAGCTAGCAAGCGGCGCTCCATAGAGTCAATCAGCCTCGAAATCTGTCCCTGGTCTAGGCCGCCCACACATCTCGCACACATCTAGCCAACTCTGTCCTATCTTCCTCGTTATCATATAATCTGATGAAGCGACTAGTATCAGGAGCTATTCAGCGTGTGCCAAGCCCTCTCGGGCCCGGGGAGTACGAAGATGCATTACTGTATTAACCTTATCTACGATGGTTTCCCGTCCGCCATCCTGGGCTTCCTTATCTGGAGGTAAACTACTACCCTTCCTCTCCCTTTTTTATTGCTGATCTTATATACTTACTTATCCCAGCCTCCCCGGCGCTCTGGGGATGTACGGCCTCTCCGTCGGCGTATCCAACATTTCCGAGACGCTACCCCGAGCAGTCTATGCGCTGCTCTCGGGACTCAATACATTGACAGTGGGCATTATCGTGTTAGCGGCCTTAGAGCCATCGCGCAAGGCCATCAAGGACAAGATAACGCGGGTCCTGGTGTTTTTGGCTGGCGCGGCGGGGATGCTGTATAACGCGCTGTGGTACTTCCCTCTGCTGATGCTGCTGGCCGGGTTGGTGGCAGTGGTGCACGATTATCGGTGGGTGCATAGACCCGTCAAGGCGGTGGTGGCTTTCTTTAAGAAGAAGGGGTTGACATGGTCGAGTGTGGGGTGCAGGGTGTTGAGGCTCGGCCGCCGAGCCAAGCACCCAGGGGCTCGAGAGATGACCAGGGATCGCCGACGCCGCCTCCCGAGACGCAGGACGAGGATCGCAGCGCGTCAGTCGCAGACGAGCCACGCTTTATCCCCCCCGAGCGCCGCCTCAGCATATCGTGGAAGCTCGGCCTAGGCGTTATCCTGGCCTTTCTCGCCAGCTTTATCGTCGTTATGGTCCTGCGGGGGGTACTGCCTCAGAAGCCGCTGCTATATCGCCTATCCACCAATATGTACCTTGCGGGAACTATTATCTTTGGTGGCGGGCCTGTCGTTATTCCGCTGCTGCGTGAGTACGTCGTTGCGGAGGGGCGGGTAAGCACGAAAGACTTCCTTATCGGGCTGGCTATTATTCAGGCTTTCTCTGGGCCCAACTTTAACTTTGTCGTCTACCTGGGCAGCCTAATGGCCTCTGAAGTCGGGCTGAGCAGCGTAACTGGCGCGCTGCTGGGGTACCTGGGCATTTTCCTACCCGGGATGTGGCTCGTACATGGGACGATGGGGATCTGGAGTGCGGTGAGGGGCCTGCGGTGGGTGAAGTCGATGCTGAGGGGTGTTAACGCTGGCGCCGTTGGCCTGATCTACACCGCTGTATGCCGCCTATGGCAGATTGGGTATATTGATGAAGGGTACCGGAACGGGATGAGCCTGGCGGTTGAGCCTTGGTGTGAGGGAAAAAATTTTTACAGGAGAGAGTCGGCGAGGTGCCAGGTATGTATGTATGGATGTATGTGTATTTTTCGTCCGGGGCCGTGAGGCCCGTAAAGTCCCCTATCGGGGCAAAGGACGTGCTGAGCTAGGATCTCTACTGCTAAAATCTACGTGGCGTTGAGAGGTGGGCCCGAGCTAGTCAATTCGCGACGCGAAATTAAACACTCTTGACCGTAACCTTCATTTTCCGCGGTTTGCAGGAGCAGACCACTATCCAGCATATTTACAGCTCAAAGGCGCATTGTGTCGAGCCTGTTACCCGTCAGCGGGATGACCAGGCGCGGCTATTATAGCACTAGCCGCTATGTATGGGCCACTCTTCTTCAGTGAGACTGGGAAGAGAGTATTGGCGTGGCTGCACGAGGCGGCCGAGCCCATGTAGTTGAAGAAAAGGAACAAAAGAGAGGGGAGAATAGAGGGAGAGGAGGAGACGCGAGTGCGTCTCGGATCTGCCTCGTCTAGTGACGAGGGCAAATCTTCTCGAAGAAGGCGCTTGATTTGGCCAGCTTGGTGTACTTGTCGAAATTTCTTCCTATTGCGAGGTTGACTGTTGCGGTCGGCGACGGGGCAAGCCTCATTCGACACCGCCGCGGTACTTTTCTGCAGTAGAAGACATGGTCAGGTGCTTTGCGTCGCCCGCACGAGCAGGTCACTCGCGCGTCCTCGTGGTTGAATCGTTCGTGGTATGCAGCGAAGTCCCCATGGAGGGATCTTGCTGCGAGTAGATGGTGTAGAGCCGCCCGAGGGAGCGAGAGCTCTGGCGGGTAGCGTATAGTTGCCTTGAGGTTGAATATCTTGTATTGCTCGGGGGCGGAAGTTGACCACCATGTTTCGAAGGCTTCCTTCGGTTTTTGTCTCGCTATCTTCCGTAGGTATGCCAGTGTCGGCTGAGTGCCCTCCGGCTCTGGTAGCGAGGAAGCTGCTTTTGCTAGTTTATCGGCTTGTTCGTTGCTGGGGATGTTTGTGTGGCCAGGTATCCAGCGCACTTGTGTAGCACCATGAGATGTAGCCAGCGCCTGGAACTCGAGGAAGACTTCTTGTGAGGAATCAGACGGTGTGCCCCGTAGGCAAGTGGCAGCTGCCAGGTTGTCTAGACAGACGATGATATCCTGTGTCGCTGATCCTGGGAAGTCTAGAGCGGCCTTGAGGCCCTCCAGTGCTCCTGTGGCTTCATCATCAAAGACCTCGGCAGGTCCAAGCCGGCCTGAGCCGTTGGAGATGGAGAGGTTGTTCTGGAGAATGGCGAAGCCATAGCTGGCTACTCCCTCTGAAGATAAGGAGCCATCTGAGTATACGATTAAGGTGGTTGGGCTTACTGACTCAACCCACCGGAGAAAGACCGCGGCTGATTCTTCTTTCGGAGCTATCTGTAGGGGTATATCTTGTTCCTTGCCGAAGCATTTCTGGATGAGAGCCGGCCGTGTGCAGGGTGCAAGGAGCTCATTAGTCCGCCGAAGACGGGTTCTGAAGCTGCTCTCTGCCGGGACTTGGTACCTCCGCTTGATGAGCTTATGGTATGTGGGTTGTTTGGGTGGAAGCGTGCGCTTCGCGAGGGGATGGGCCTCGTCGAGGGATTTCAGTCGAACGGAGAAGCGGTATCGACGTGCTTCGAGGAGCTGAGTGACAGGTGGTATCCCGCTTTCCCGATGGAGGATGGCGATAGGGGTCGTCCTCCAGACGGGGAGTATAGCTCGCATGGATTGGTCGATAGCCTTGTTCATTCTCCACAGGAGATGTCCAATACTTGACGGACGGTCTTTGGAGGGTTGGTTCCACTGCGGTCGGGTTGCACCTGGGTACCATACTTCAGCGCCGTAGAGCAGGACCGGTTCGACGCAGGCCCTAACGGCACTCCGCACAGCACTGGGCAGCGGACCGTGTATCGTGTTGGTAAGTCCTCGCAGATGGTAGGCGACAGCCTGAGCTTTAGCCGTCCATTTCTCTACGTGGACTCGGAATGACAGGCTGCTATCTAGCCAGATGCCTAGCCAGCGCATGGCTGCTTCAGGGTGTTTCTCGACATCGCCATGGCGTATTGCTGGTGCAGTCTCGAGTTTGCTCCGAGAGAAGTGCATGACTTCCGTCTTCTTAGGGTCGAAAGATACCCCGTTTTCCGCGCCCCAGCGGACTAGTTCTTCGACGGACCTTGATGCCGCCGCGGCTGTTTCCTCTACCGTGTCGCCTGTGCACAGGATGCCTGTGTCGTCTGCATAGCCGAACCGGCCTTGAGGGTTGTTTAGTCGGTAGATGGGCTCTGTGTATAGCAGAAAGAGGATCGGCGATACCGGCGATACCGGCGATCCCTGAGGGAGACCGCACTGGAGGGGAGAGAGCGGGGTGATAGTGTCTTGGTATCTGACGCAGGCAGATCGGTCATCCATAAAGGATCCGGCCCATCGTGCGAGATGTTCGGGCCAGCCTTGTTCGCGGAGCCGCAAATCAGTCTGTTGCGCAGGACAGTGTCGAGCGCGCCTTGGATATCCATCGTGACCAGAGTGGCCACCTTCTTGCGAGCAAATGCTTCCTCGATATCGTGGACTAGGGCAGCTACGAGGTCTGTCGCAGACCTCTTTAGGAGCGCCACAGCTTGCTGTGGGTGAAGGACTCCATAGTGAACGCATGCCCACGCGAGACGGCGCGCAACCAGCCGTTCTAGCCCCTTGCCGAGACAAGAAAGCAGAGAGATAGGTCGCCATGCTCGCGGCTCCGTCAGGTCTCTACGTCCAGGTTTGGCGATCATGACCACCTCGGCCGCCCTGAAGGGTTTCGGATGGTGGCCTATGGCCAGGCACCCCTCGAAGAGGCGGCGAACGTGCGTTCCGATGATATGCCATGCTGCTGTGAGGAGCTTGACTGTGATGTTATCTGCTCCTGGGGATGTGTTCCCGGTACAGAGAGTCGCATCCTGTGCTTCTTCTAGGGAGATTTCCTGCGAAAACGGAATGATTCTGCAGGGGGCTGACCTGGATCCAGGGGTCCTGGATGTCGTCCTCGGCTGTTCGGCGCTCTAGAGTAGCTCGCCGGAGCGCGTTGGCCTTATCCAGCTGGGTTTCGTAGACCACGTCTTCCACTTGCAGTGGAGGGGGTTGGAAGGCTCCTGGTGATCTCAGCCACCGGACGGCCTTGAAAACGGAGCTGCTATCTGAGAAGCTGTCGATCAGGTTCCGCCAGTAGAGCCTTTTGGCACGGCGGACCACGTGGTGGAAATCTCGTTTGGCTAGTTGGACTTCTTAGTTGAATCCGAGGGGGTAAAGCCTCCTGATCGCCCGGTATTCGGCTGCGGCAAGGGCGCACTCTTCGGTCCACCAGGGAGCGTTGCGTGCTCCCTTCCTCGCAGGCCGGCCTGCTGCCTTTGCCGCTGATTGTAGGAGACTTACAAGCGCAGATGCGAGCTCGTCTAGCTCTGACGGACCCGAGGCAAAGATGGGGATCCCAGACGATCCTAGTTCTATGATTTCCCCGAAGCGCTTAAGCTCGTCGTCTGTTGTACCCGGATTTTGCCTGGTTGTATTGGGGCCGGCTTGATGCCTGGGAGCGTTAGACTAAGAGTGAAGTGATCAGAACTGGTGGCGAGGTGGTCCTCGATGTTAGCTTCAGCAAGAGGTACGTTCGTAAAGGCGAGGTCGATAGTGTTTCCATGGGGGTTTGTGGGGACGTCTGAGTTGTTCAGCAGGCCGAGGCTGTTTTCCGATACCCAAGAGGCAATGTCGCGGCCATGGTTCGTAGTCGGGCCTGTCTGCCAGGTGCGATGTCTAGCGTTGAAGTCACCTGCCACAAGACAACGATCAGGGATCGGCCATTGCAGTAGAGTATCCAGTGCATCTTTTTCGTCGTTCTGGCGGTAGAAGTTCACTATTATTATATCGTTGACCGTAAGCCACAGGATATCGCGGCTTATGTAGGGTCGGTTCTGGTCTGCCGCGAGTTTTAGAGTCTAGGCGGACATATGTCATGACTCTGGGTTGAGTGCTATTACTATTCCAAGCTTCGACTAGAGAGTAGGTGTCGTATGCGGGATGAGTCTTCGTGAGGCAGCGGGAGTTTGCCGTTGTTGCCCATGGTTCTTGGAGGAGCACGATATCGTATCGTTCAGAGTCTGCCAATGCAAGGGCACAGTCGTGGACCGGGGGAACCTTGCCGACGTTGGCTTGAAAGACTCGGAGAGTCTTTCTATCGCATCTTCGTGCTCGTGGGCGTCTACTCATGCCCGTGGTCGTGGGGGCGCGTGATCAGGACGATGCGGCGCTTCCTCGGAGAGCCGGGTCTTGGGTGCTCGGGTTCCTCCTCTACTCTCGGGGTTGTGGCCACCATTATGCATGAGGGCGCTCTCGACGCGGCCGGGCTGGGAGCGCGAGGGCTCGATCGTTCTTGCGACCCGGTGCTGTCTTGTTGAGGGTCAAGTGTGTGTCGTTGCGGTTCTACGTTGCGCTGGCGGTATGTTTCAGCGCCTACAACTCGAACATGGTCCCTTTGCACTTTGGTCAGCCGGCGAAACACGCCGTGTACCTTCTTCGGGCCAGCTGGGCACTTGGCGAAGTTGGCGCTGTGCGGGCCGAGGCAGTTGGCGCATTGCTCCGGGGCGGTGCAGTTCCCGGAGTCGTGGCCGGCCTTACCACAGCGTATGCACAGAGGACGCGTATGGCAAGTGCGTGGCGGATGGTAGTCCAGGCATACATTGCACTGCCTTGGCCGGTTGGTTTTCTTGATGAGCCTTGCTGGTCGGCTGCTGAAGAGGCGCCAGTATTTCTTGACTGGCTCGAGGAAGGATACAAGCAATGTTTTCGTTAGAGGGTCGTCGGGTTGGCGCCGTGTGGGGCGTATGTTGACAGGTTTCAGCCCTGTCTGGATTTCGATTTCCTCGTTCATGGCAGCGTCGCTGTCCGCTTCGTTGCCATAGAGGTCGGTCAGTTTGCAGGGGTAGTCTGAGACTAGGTAGGTAAACCATTCCTGCCTAGTCTCTATGGCGGCGGCCCCTAAGTCGGTTGCCCATTCAGTCTGTCTCTGCACGAGGAGGTCGCGGGTGGTTATGTCGGCGGCGAGGACGGCCCATCCGGACCTGACTTGGAGTACCCGCGGGATCTTGCGTGGGTCCACTCCGAGTTTCCGGGATATGTGGGTCCGGATGGCGTAGTCCTTGTGGGCCCTAGCCGGAGCCCCGGCGTCCAACCGGATGAAGACGCGGAGGTCCTCTCGGGGTGGGGCACCCACGGTCGGTTGTCCCTGGCGATGAGGGGAGGTTTGTTGTTGTTGTTGTTAATGGTATTATTGATGGTGTCGAGGTTGGTGGGTAAGGGCGTTGTTTGCAGCCGGCCGTGAGGCCACGACGTTGCTATATGTAGGTATGGGGGCAGATTTGGCGTCAGTGAGCGCCTGATTCCAGGAGTCTAGGAAGCTATCAGCAAATTTTTAAGCGAATTCTTGTTCGGGTCCAGCGATGAATTGTTTCGCTGCTTCTTCGAATTTAGCGCAGAAGGCCTGAAACACCCTCAGCTTGGCATTGTACTCCTCCACACGCTCGTGTGCGAGCCTATTGGCTGATTCGATAAGGGAGACTGGTTGCTGTTCAGTGGTCCAGGCAGGATTGGGGGACGGGACGGGACGGGCGAGCTGGGCTCCTTCCGTGGCCGCAGCAGTAGAGATTGCATTGAGTGGCGAAGACGGTGTTTGAGCCGTCCTCCCGAAGGCGGGCGGGACACCAACAGGTCCGTTCACGACAGCGGGGCTGTTTTGCAAGAGGGCAGTGCGGGCTCCTCGATTGAGATTGGCGGGAGTGTGGATTCCCAGGTCGAAAGGGTCTGGGACAACAGGCGGGCGGGTGGTGGCCGATGCCATCGCCGCCGCCATCGGCTGCGCGAAGCGCAGGGTTGTGGTTGTTGCGGTGCACTTGTTAGGGAAAAATGTGTAATTAAGGCTACTTTCTTAACATCTGCATGCCAAGAAAGTAAGATGACAAAGGAAGGGTGGAATTCTGACGTTTATCGAACATAAACATCAAGAGTGAGCAAGTACAGGGTAGGACGCCGATAGACCGGGGTCTTTACCCCTTTGTGACAGCAGCCAACTGTCAGACAGTACGTGTATTCGGTCCATTGACGCCAGATCAGTGTATTCATGTTGTGTGTCTCTGGGGAGGTCTCCGCCCCTGAAGGATTTACTGTATCCACAAGCAATCTTAAGACCCTTGACCTGTACGTGATACCCCGGCATATGCCTTCTGTTTAACGAAAGGTAGCAGAGCAAAGCTCGGGAGGCTGGAGAATGAGGGGAAGGCGACTGCTTACTTTATCCGCGCTGTCTCCCATCTTGGACACGGGAAAGAAAACGTAAATTATTATTCTGTCAAGGACATCGGGGATTGAAAGCCATACGTCTAATCGCAGTGGAGGCTGTAGAACGGGTGGCCAAAGTCATCCGTCACACAGGTATTCGAGGTGTCAGTGCGGTTGGCAGCTCATCGTGGCAGCCCTGGCGTCTGTGGTTCGGCATGCGGTTACTATGGGGTGGAGGATAGGTTGGCGTCGTTAAGGGAAAGAAAGCCGAAGAAAATCAAAGACCGTTAAAGCATCGTTACGCTAGGGACATTGGGCATTGAAAACTTTGCCTCTAATCACGGTCACGCTTGTACGGGAGGTAGCTAGAAGCATCGGCCACAGAGAAATCCAGAGTGTCGTTTAGCTGCCAAGGTAAAGTTGCCGGGGAAGACAAAAGTGACGCGAGGTTTGGCTACACCGAATGACAACGGCTGAGGTTTGGGGGGGAGGGAAAAGGTCGTGGGGCATTTCAGGGGGTTACGAAGACAGAAGGAAGGCGACGGCGATTGCCGCGGATGGGAAAATAGTGAATTAGTACGGTAAATGGTAATAGGAAGATATCCTAAAAGAAGTATATAGGCTTGCAGTTCCAAGTCTGGGGCGATCCAAATCGTTTCGGTGTCTATGGGCACCTCTGCCGTGCTGGGCCACCGACGCTGGGCAGCTGGGTCGCATGGGCCGCTCCAGCTTCTTATTCCTCATCCCCCTCGACCTTCTCGTCCCAGTCGACGGGGTCAGAAATTTCCCAGTCGTCCAGGCCGTCTTGGTCCTCGGAGTACTCCAGGTCGGCGAGGTACTCCTCATCAATGGCCTCCAGCGCGGTCGCCGTGGCGTTCCACTCGCCGTCGTCGCCGTCGATCTCGGACCTCTTGTGCTTGGCGTACTTGCACGTCGTCTTCATCGAGTAGTACGGCTCATTGCCTGTCCCGGTCTGTTCCCAGATGAAGAAGCCGGTGTAGCCGCTGCCCTCTCCGGTCTTGCAATTCTTCGAGCGGTAGAAGTAGACCCCGCAGTCGGTGTTGTACTTGGGGTCGTGCGGCCAGTACTTGAAGGACTTGAACTTGCCCCCGAGGTTCGGGCCCTTGAAGCCGCTAATCTTGTGGCAGGACTTGCCGGGGGTGCCTCTTCCGGCTTTGGTGGAGCTGGCGCCGGTGTACCCCTGGCCCTTGTACAGGCGCATGCGCCAGGCGGAGGCGAGGTCGGTGCAGGCCACGAGGGCGATGACGACGGCGAGGAGGAGCTTCATCTTTAGGGTTTCTGAGGGGGCTTTCAAATGAGTGGACGGCTTGTTGCGGATGGGAGAGTCTCCGGATGCGCAGAGCCTGGCGGGTAGATTTAGAACGAGAGGACGCGTGATGCGAATGGGCGGCTTGTGGATGTGCTAGACCTTGGTGGAAGAGCTGTTATTATAAAGAACTTACTACTGACGGGTCGGGTCCAACATCGTGCCGCCGCCCGTCATCGCTTACTCGAGAAGGCGGTTGGAGGAGGGCTGGGCTCCTGCCTGTGCAACGCCGAGCCAAGGGCTCGCCGTCCCAAGATTGGATGATGCTCAGAGGGTCCATTGCCGCAGACTTCAAGGGGCAACAGGCCTTACAAGACGAGAAGTAAGCCTTAATTTGCCCTGCTTGGTTTTGCCCCACTAACGCAGTAAGCCATCGTCACTTGATTTTCGATTTCACGGCCACAATCGGAGCGGAATCACACCGGTGCAGGGCGGCATTTCCCGAGGCGACCCCAAAAGCAGCCCCTATTATTGATTTCCCGGTCCCGTAAGCAAGCCCGAGATTTCCGGCCATCTGCATCACCGTGAGATATAGGAGCTGGCCCTCGGGCTTCGGGGTTCGCTTGTGTTTGGGAACTTGGCGCAGAATGGCTGGACAGGGGGGTTTTCATCCCGCATAGATCAGCCACTCCGAAAAAAATCGTGATATTGGTATCAAATGAAAGGCCAAAATCTGAATAATCAAACCGAGGCATATGTAAAGTCTCAATATCATTGAAAGACATTTTATTCCATGAAAAAGAAAGACAAAAGATGCAGAAAAGCAGAAATGGTCCGTGCGGAGATCATGCTGATAGAGCAGAGACCCACCCTAGCTGGTCATCCAGCCAATACGATCACGGCTTGGACGAACTCTATCCTTGTCGGTTTCCAAGAGCCAATTACGCATTGACTTTAAGTGGGACTCTATCCTTACATAATCACTACGCTAATGACACCTACAGTGGGGTGCAAAAAGTTTGAATCCAAATCCAAGTACCGCGCAAAAAAGGACTTAACCAAATTAGGATAAGGGAATCTCGCCGCTTTAATAACCCTAACCCTAAGCGAAGGTTTCCCGCTAATCCCTTGTGCTTGCTGATGGATCCAATACGGCCAGGATGATCAGGATGATAGGGACTAATCCAGTGGAGCCCAAAGACGATGATTGTATTGATGTGTGTATGATCTAGGATGCCTCCGGCTCCCTCTTTTCCCATGAGGGGTTTCTTGGTCAATCTCACACCCTATGACTAAGTGTTGGATACGCGGTGTGTCTTTAGTAAAGATTAGGGATAGCCAGATAAATGTAGATCAATTGTTGATGATATATTTGATTGTTCTTGTTGTTCTTGTTCTCGTTGACTCTCGTCTCCATTTTCCTCTAGAGCGGGGTTTTATCATCATCTTGAGTCATAGATGCAGATATCGCGGTATTCTGATACCTGAATAACCTCCTTGATGCATTACCCAGCCACAATCTAACACTAAAACAGGATATTGATGTATCAGAGGTTGTTTCTAGCCGGGCCCTAGTCCGGCACCCGAGGGGTCAATCCAACAGTTGTCTTAGGGCGGCGTGGTAGAACGCAGCCTAATAAAGCTAGCTCATTCCTAGCAGTACTTAGATTTGGATTCAAATTTGTTGCACCCCACTGTATTTACCAGATCAGATAATGCGACTTAGTGGCTGCGATTAATACCAAGGGGCGACTGATACATGGGCACCCAGGTGCCCAAACAGACTGGCGCACCCGGGTGCCCAAATTATGTCAGCACCCTCCCCATGCTGACCTCGCGTTCCACCTTCAGCGCGTTCGCCTCTAATTTCAGTGCCTAACTTAAATCCTTCAAAGAAAACTTCAAGGCGAACTACCTAGACCAATTCATTATTAAGCCATTCATCTGGTGTAATGACGTTGAACTAAGTGAAATTCTAGTGCTGCTCTACGATCGGACTATAATTGTCAAATGTTAGAGTGAATTGCTTGTATTCATGTGTTGTCCGTGACTTGTGTCTGCCGCTTGCTACTTGAGGTTTTAGAGCAAGCTCTATATGCCTTTTCTCTGCTATGTGGAATCAACTAGAAGCTGCTTGCTAAGCCTGTGGCAATAGGTGGCAACTGTCATCGTTGATGACAATATCAGCTTTTCAAGCTACTTCCATGAGCTTCCTTTTGCCACTATTCAACAATAATATACTGTTCTACTCTGTCCTTTGCTGAGTGTAAATTTTGTTGCTCTGTACTGTCCTTTTCTATTCTTTGCTAAATCTCTTTTATGCCTCTTCTTTTGTTGGCTAAAGGATTGTCTCCCATTTCGTTAGTGACTTGAGCTTCGATTCGTTTATCTTCCGCTTTGCTCTAGTCTAAATATGCTATCATTTCCTCTTTCGTCCATTCTCTTAACCTAATCGAAGTGATGCAACGCTTAGACATTTGCTTGTAGTCCAGACACCACTCATAGCTCTGCTTGTCGTATCGTTGCGGAAGCCCTATCGCCCTGCGGTATTGCTGGTTGGTCTTGAAGCTGCTGGCCGGCTGCGCTTCGTACTACGCGCTTCTTGCAGCGATATATCTTCCATATATAGCCTGTGGCGAATCATACCGAGGCGGGGATTGCAAGGGGACAACGTGCAAGGGAGTCGCCTCTCTATCTAGAGGCTCGTTGCTGATAGATCTTGGCGGGGTAGCAATTGGGTAGTCTGTCGTTGCAATAGGGTGAAGAGCAGTTTGTGGATTCAATATAGGAGGGGGTGAGCGGACAAGTAGTGTGCTTACAGCAGAGGGAGAGCCCGGATCGGATCCTGCTGGGACATCGATCATTGCATCGCACAAAGGTGTCGGTCTTGTCGCTGGAGTGTCTTGCGCTGAATTCGTTGAAACAGAAGCCGGAGACAAACCTGGAGTAGCGTCTAATGACGGACCCGGGTCCGACGCCTGTGCTGCTTGCATGGGCAACTCCTGGTACTTGAGCGGACAGTCCCTTGAGGTCCTGATGTGGCCAACTGTATGGCACCTGCTATATTTACTGGGAGCTCGACTGCTGCGCTCGAGCCTCTTAAATGCAGACGGTTCGCGTCGCGTGCTCGTCGCCGGTTGAACACGTCTCTGTGAGAGCCGGTCTATAGTTCACTGTGGTTCTAATAAGGGCCGTGGCTGAGCTACATCTCGCTTTAAGTGCCAGTGGGGATGGAAATGCTCGAGCAAAAGACTTTGTCTGTCTTCCTCTAGCCTCTTTAAGACGTGGGAGCACGGCAGTCTATGTGAAGACGTGAAAGTCCTAGTGCAAGGAGCTTGGTGTGGCCTCTGGAGTAACTGCCGTTGCTCTTGCACTTTGCGTAAAGCATGGTGCGAAACCCATCCTCGCACTGCCTCGAACAGCACCCTAGAAACATCAAGTGGTGTCCGCAGTTGCTGAGAAACTCGCATATATTTGAGTTCTTTCAGTTGATTTGTGATCGCATGTTTCATTGCCTGCCAAACGTCGAAAAGGTCAAAGGTAGACATCTTAATATGAGACTTCATTAGTGAATGGATGCCTTCAGCCCTAGAGCACGTACATTAGTTTCCATTCGGCGCGGGATACCGCAAGCCACCTGCCTCGAGGTGGCCACGTTGCCAAAGTGCAGATGCCCATTCACCCATGCTTTTACGATCATCTCCTTGTACGGCTCAAGCCAGTACATTTTGATGTAACCCACTGATGCGAGATGCTTGTTGCTATACTTGAGCTCAAACTCGGCCAGGCGCTCGTTGAATGTCTGTTCGTTTGGCGAAGTAACAATTGAGTGCTAGAATGCGTAGAATTCATCCCACGACTTATCTCCTGCCTGACCTGAATCTCGACCGCCATTCGTGGCAAAGAAGGGCCGGCAGTGCTGAAGGATCGCTTTATTGACATGCTAGAGGCAAAGCAGTGCTTTAGAAGAAGAAAACCAGATCGCAGCAGCATTCATCGCAGCCAGACATCTGTCAGTTAAGATAACAGACGGGAGCTCTTGCTGATAGAGTGACTTGAGATGTTGTAGTGCCTATGAATAGTTCTCTTCTGATTCACCGGAGAGAAAGGCAAACGCAATACAGAAAGAACGTTGACAGGAATCGACGCCGACTATGTCGAGAAGTGGCATCTGATGCTTGTTTGTCTTGTAAGTGCAATCTAACAACAAAACGTCCGGATTGCATTGTAGATATGCCACAGAGTCCGGATGCGCAAAGAAGACGGCTGTTAGCCGATTGTCGGAATCTAACCGAATTCGGTAACAGAAACCCTCGTTATGCAATTGATCAACCAGTGCTTGGATGCTGCTCTGGCCTTCGCGGAGATCTCTCCTTGTTGTTGCAATCCGATTATATACGTCTCGTTGAGTCGCGAGAGTATCTGAATGGTTGTGGAGGTAGGTCTGTGTATCTTGAGGAGCAGTGCCAGATGTTGTAAGATGAGAAATGATTGTCGCATCCTGCGCCCTTAACCTGCGGTGCGCTGGATGTGCAGATGGGTCCTCGCTTGGTGGATGATTGTGCACAGCGCGCTCTTGGTCTGGCCGATGGCTCAGGACCCACGCACTTCCATCTAATGATTGCTTGGCCAGAACTGAGAACTTGCAGCCGGTTCTTTGACTTGAGGTGCGGCGTACTCGATCAATGGTAGCGCTCGGTGGTTGTTTATTTCGGTCACAAGCGAATATGACTCTGATGCGGCCGTTTGATGTCTTTAAGGATTTTCCGGTCGTGAACGCATATCCTCGAGGTTTCGCCTAAGAATTGATGGCTTCTAGTAGAGATTCGCGAGATTCATATATACCTTCAGGTGGAAGTATATCGTTAGGGAATGCTGTGTGGTCCATCTTTCGTCAGGCGCGCTTGCTGGCGGAAAAAGAATGAATGACGCGAACGCGCTGTGGAGCGTGCGGAATGGTGCTGACATAATTTGGGCACCCGGGTGCGCCAGTCTGTTTGGGCACCTGGGTGCCCATGTATCAGTCGCCATACCAAGGCCATACCTGACCTAGCCCAAACGAGCCAAAGCGCTGAAGGCTGGCACGGCAACACCTCTCCCTAATTTCCAGCACACCGCAGCCTTATTTGTTGCGGAGTAAGCAACACAACCCACCCCCGATATGCAGAACTTATATCGTGGGGTCGTTTTGCGGAGTACTCCATCCCACAGATTTTACTTGAAGCACAAAGTTTGATTACTAAGTGCCGTTGTTTCCTGAGGCTCGTTGAGATCATGCCTGACTTGCGACACCCACCCCTCATTTTCTAAGCTGATGAGACCTGCTGCGAGTGCCTGAGCATTCGTGACTGGGAGCCAGAACTGTCATACGAAGATGAGCCAACGATACGCTGCAATGTTGGATGGGAATGTCTCCATGCTGCGAGAAACTATATTTACATGGCTTGACCGTATTAGGATTTTAGCTCACCTGCTATTGGCCGCCTAGCACGAGCCCTCGGGACCATCATCATCAAACGTGACCTTGCCCGCCTCAATGAAGATGATGTAGCGTTCCCCAGCATGCTCCGTCACGGTATAGATAACATTATCCCTCTTGTCATACGTGAGATCCTCCGGTCCCCAGGGCAGAAGCGCATAGTTGGGTGAAGCGTAATTGCCGGGAATCCATCCAAACATGTCACCCCGAGCGCGATCGGGATTGGACCTGCTAATGAAGATCTTATCATCAACCTGGACGGCCCCTTGGACTCTTTCGATGTCGACACAGTACGCCCATGAGCCGCTGGCGATTTTGCCGTCGGCAAATAGTTTACGGTTACGGTAGTCGACCTCCCACTTGACCATGCGCATAGGTACGCTGTCATCATCTGCGTATTCACCAACAAGAATGCTGTCTGGCGTAGACGTGCGATCCAGGGAGATGTATGAGAAATGGAACTCCCAGTCTGCAGTCCACGAGTACATTCTGTGCTACTGTCAGCTACTGTGTTTTAAGTCAATGGTAAAAAAAAATAAAAATAAGGCCATACCGGATTTGGGGAATGACATATTTGTAACCGGCCGCTGAATATCCTCCACCATCTTTCTTGCCCACACCGTCTCCAGACTCTACTTCCCAAATGTTGTTCATATCAAAGACACGGATGCCATGGGAAGTGTCAACCACCCAAAGCGTGGCTCCGTATAGCATGATGCCACCAGCATGGACATTGATAGCCTTGAAGTTGTCACTAGCAGTAGGCTCAATAAGGTAGGTATGGCGGTATGTGTTCGTAATCTTGTTAATAAAGCTGACACGGACACCAGCGCCTTCAGTATTGTACCAGGAGACGAGCCATCCGTCTTTACCCTCGTACGTGCCGATATCGTAGGCGTCAGCGGTTGTTGTAATGCCTTGCGGTATCCACTTATTGGTGTTCATGTCGTCAAAGTCAGGTTCTTCCTCCCAAGCGAGCCTCCCGGTAGAGACAAGGCTCATGTTGTGGTTGCCATCATCAAAGACTGTGGATACAGGTACCAGCTTATCCTTGAATAGCTTGGAGAGGTCGGACAAGTGCTCGTTGTCGTCGGAAGCCGTTAGCTTGAAGTCAACGCCACTCCTTGCCTTGCACTTAGTGTTGCATGTCTGGGGGCTTTCAGCTGCCAAAATAAGCGTGCTAGCGGCAATAACGATAAAGGGAGAAAACTTCATGTTGAACAGGACGAAGTGAAAGGGCTGTCACGTTTGTGGATTTTGTTGATTAACTTTAATCTATCGTCATAACGGCCATCATTGCAGTTCAAATAGTTGACGCCTCTGGACCCTATTCATCGCATCTTTAGGTCAGTGGCCTTCAGCTGAGGGGTAATGCAGCTTTATGGTTACACCATAACTGGAGATATCCACTCGGGCGCAGTGATAGATAGAATACTACATCAGCACTTTGCGGCAAAAGCCTACAACTAGATTAATCCATCGCCACATCATTGGCTGACCTCATTGGCTGACCCCGGCGTAAGGCGGGCGTCGAGTTGGCCCGATCGCTGCGACGATCCGATCTGGTTCCTTGAAATCTGTAGGAGGCTGTCACAATTGACAGGCTTGGTAATGGTGGCCTAAAAGTTATAGGTGGTCAGCATTTATCTATGTGATGACGGAGCTGAAAGTCAACTCTAAAAATAGATGCTTCTTCCGGTCAGCTCTGAAACGGACCTAGTCGATATTCAGTCCCGCGACTGAGGGAGAATATAATTGGGAGTTATAGGGACTTCGGAATGAGCAGATCAGAGATAAATCAATAAATGATCAATTTTTCAGGGCAGTTTAGTGCTATATTTTTCTTCGTGAAGATAGCTGGTTACCGCTTGACGTGACATAACCATCCTAGCAGTTATTACAACAAGGGTCTCAGGTCAAAAAACGAGTGCAACAGACAAGGCTCACCGGTCTCGCCAATCCTCTTCTTACTGTATACGGGGCCTATATATCAGCTGGGAAAGTCCAAAGGCCGCTTCGGCTACGCCGATGATACCGCCATCCTATACACTGGTGACTCCTTGGAAGAGACTGCTGCGGCGGCTTCGGGATATATCCAAGAACTTATCAACTGGGGCGACGAGAATGGCATATCCTTCGACCCGAAGAAGACAGAGGTTATGCACTTCTCCTGGAAGTCCTCAACCATCGCACCACCGATATAACACGGCGGCACGGAGACACGTCCAAGAAAGGCTATGCGATAGCTAGGTATCTAGCTCAACAGCACTCTCTCCTTTAAGACTCACGTGGAGAAGTGGACTGCTAAGGCGCGATCTGTCGCCTACTACCTGAAAGGCCTTACTAACACGAAACATAGTCCGCTACCTAAGGCTGTCCAGAGAGCTGTCAGAGCATATGTAGAACCGATCCTTCTATACGGCGCGGAAGCATGGTATCCGGGCGAAACCTGGCTTCGATGGAACCAGCCGTCTAAAGAGGTGATGACCGAAACACGATACCTCGTGTAGAGGATGAACAGAGTCCTGAAAATCCATCACCGGCTATCCATAGAGCCATAAAACGCAGGTGCCAGACGCTGCAGAACTCTTTCAGGACCCGACTTCGAGGAGCGGATGAACTCCTTACCACGCGCGTGCGACCACTTCTCATCCCACAACACCTCAACAGCGACCAAGCAACACCGCTACAAACAGCATCAAAAGAAGAATCAGCAACGGCTTTCAATCAATAGCTAAGTACGGTGCCATAACATACCTTGATTGTGTACTTAGACGGTTCTCTGTCGGAATATGGAGCTGCCAGCTATGGTTTCACCATCCGGGAGGGCGACTGGTCAGTTCTAGATGGCTCTGGCCGCCTTGGGCCCGCCGAGGTCTTCAACGCAGAAGCGACAGGGTCCCTCAGAGACTTGCAAGCCGCGCTAGGTCACCCTGCCTTCGTGACCTTGTCATTAATCATTAGCGACGATCTTTTACCAAGGGTTCCCAAATCAGTAAGTGGAGAATTTCTATTTCAAGGTGAAGCTCCGAGACAGAGTGGCTCGGAGCGGTAGGCTCCGATCAAAGTCCAATGAAACGTGCAAGCGATCATGCATATACGAGCGCCCAAACTTGCTCAAACAACCTTGTTGCCTAATTTCGTCACGGAGAGAGTTGGTTCGAATCCCGCCAGGGTCCAGCCTTCGCAATCCTCAGCCTTTACTTTTAACTCAAGCCCTCCACCCATATCCATGGTGTGGTTGGTAAGCCTCTGTAGGTAAATGCGCGCACTACTCGACGGGCTGAAGAGCGCGAAGCAATGCCCAGCCATGTCAGGTTCTCAACCGGCACGTGCTGGATGGGCCCTGTCGCCTAAATTGATTAGTTACCTAGAACCTCCTAAGTTAGCCTGTTTCAGAGATACCTAAGCAAGGCGTGTTTGTAGTGCGTATTCTGGGCGGCTCAGGGAGGATTGTGGTTGGCTGATGGTGTGGTAAATCGTGCCAGACTCCGGAGCTTCTATTAGCTCTCACTCCCACAAAAGGCATGTTTACCATTGTCAGAAGGGCTGATGAGATTGCTAATTTGGGAAAACTGGCCCTCGTTTAGCGTGAACTTTGTTTCCTGCGCTAGTCAGCCGGCACAGGAACCGTCCCTACTTGCACCGCTGTCCCCCGCCTTCGTTTTGCCCAACCTAGTGAAGCCAATTCATAAACGTTGGACATGTCCAGCGTTGTTAAGCCTCCAACCTCCAGTCTAGAAGCCGGTTTCCGGAGTTGAAGTTGAGCCGCAAAGCCAAGACTTCATTGAGCCCGTGACCCTCTCAAGGTCAATCAATTTAGATGTGGACCAACCTGCAGTACAGTATCCATGGTTTGACATTGAACTCACAGTTTCCATTTCAATTTGTAACCAGTTCATTGTCATTTCAGCGGGGTAGCGGATGCCCTTTGAATTACCGCCAAAGCAGGGGAGGCATTCATATCCACGCAGGATCAGCACGCACCAGAAAACGCGGGCGGCCCACTTGTCAATAGGACGGAACAGCGCTAGCTAATGGGGCTATGCGGGAACCGTATTGGGCCATAGCGAAGCCAAGGGATCCTCTTCCAGTCGAGTAAAACTCCATTACAATGTAACGTTGACGACTTGTCGGGTAAGCATTCCGCCCGTCGGTTCGAAAGGTCCTAAGGCAACGAAGGGAGCACGATGGGAAGCAAGTGGAAACATGACGGAGTATCATCAATCTCTAGGACAACCCGCAAAAGCATAAAAGGCATTCCCCCTCCGTTCATCGCTTCTTAATCATCCGTTGTCACTCATCACCGTCATCGCCAACAAACGACATCATCACCAACAAGCGACACCACCAACATGCAACCGAGGTTCCTCTTCCTCGGCCTGGCGACTGCCGCCGCCGCCATGCCCTCCTCGCCTGCCGTCGACGTCGATGCCGCGATCCTAGAAACAAGAGCGAGCAAGACTTGGCAGGCCTCGGGCGGCTGCAAGACCAACTGGGGCGGCCGCTGCCTCAACACGTGCAAGGCCGAGGCTAAGGCCAAGGGCTACAAGTGCACCGCGATTAATTCAAACATCTGGAAGGATGATTGCTGGCTTGGCTGGTGTGTCTGCGACTGCGGATGTAAACTTTGAGGACTTGGCTGTGGAGACTTAAAGCGGAATGGGGAGGAAGGATAGGGTCCTCAGAGGATGGGAAAAGGGTGAAGCCTACTATGGGTGTCACTATGTATATATGCAGTAGTGGCAAGCAACACGGTATCCTGGCTTCAACGCCCACATCAGCCAGCACTCCAGTTAGGGGATACTGGTGCTTTTCCGAGTTTCTGGCGGCATATTCAGTGACGGTCCTGAGCGCTCAGCAACATAGAGAGTCTGGCCTAGTTATATTATCGTATCACCAACGGCAAGGCCATCGAGATTCTTGAAGCAGCTCCCTGGGCCGCCTACAGATGCTATAACCTCAGAACTGTATCAGAATTTCCCTTAGGTTAAAGTGCACTAAGTAGCTCAAGCATTAAGCAAAGTTCCTTTCACACTAGGTTCTATATATAATTGGTGTTAGTATTTAGAAAAGTGGGACATTAAGGTTAAGTTAAGGTATTCAGATTTAGGATAACTACGTTATAGGAAAAAGGATAAGAGAGGGGGGATGTAATCTTAGCTTAGGTATTAGGCAAGTATATCGACTAGAGCTTTACTATATGCATGCTAAACTATGCAAGTAAGATAAACCTTTTTGACCACATTATTAGGGAACTGTGGGGTTAATATAGTAGGGAGGCGAAAAAGTTATGACACATCTACAGTGGAGTTGCAAAAGTTCCGACAATTTCCCGCTTTTCCCCTCACTTGCGATCGCGATCACGGACATCACGCCGGGCCTCAGTAACTTCAAACAGCCACAACTCAACCATTATGCCTCGAGTCAGAGCCAAATCTCATCATAGTCCTCACCGAAGGACGAAGATTGTATACAAATATAATTCTGGTATCCCAGCTGTAAAGTCCTTATATATAAAATATATAACTGATAAGGAAATATCTCCTTTAGCTCTTATCAGATAAGACTATAAATAACATATTCAAAGGGAATTGATATACGGGCATGACATTTTTAATACACGGGCATGACTCTTACACGGGCATGACTTTTATAACATCTGATTCGCTAGATTTCCATCGACCCATAAATACATCCTCGTGAAGGCAGTAAAGCTAGCTCTCTTAACAGGCTCTTATTCCAGCACCTAACTAACCAGGTCAATCCAGCCCTCTAGAATAAGTCTGTGCTAGACGTCAAAATAAGATCTAGTTTTGAATATAGCATAAGATCAGTTCTATTACGCCCTAAAGGGCAGCTATCTATATGTCTATTCTCTAACTACTATAGAAGGAAGAACCTCTTTGTCGCTGTCACTATCAAGCAGCTCCTATTGACTCCTTCGCCTCCGAATGCTGGGTTGCATCCTTCGTCTGCTAGCACGTACTCCTATAGTTCTTCTAGTTCCTAGAACAGATAGCAGGTTGTGTGTCTAGTGCTGGGATAAGAGATTGGTCTGGCTACTAGCCTGGCTGCTAGCCTATTAGCTCGCTTTTAGTATAAGTCTGGCAAGTGTTAACATATTCTAACTCCCTAGTAGTTGACTTTGCTTATGCCCTATTGCCTGACTGGTTAGCTTACTAACTGGCGGGGTATTAGGCTGGGTATTAGGCTGGCTGCTCGCCCCAATAGCTAGCCGCGCTGGAACCGCCTGTGTAGTATTCTTAGGCCTGCTATGGAGAGTAGTAGCGATCTTAGAGTTAAGGATCTGTTAGTATAGATCTTAAGAAGCTGACTCTCATAGCTACTACTATAAATAAACATCCTACTTAGTAAAAGGCATGCCAGACTCTATCTTTAAGTAGATCTTATAGTAATAGAGGATACTAAGCTCTATTAAAACTGAGCAGTCTTTACTACAATCCTTAAAAGGATTAGAGAATGGGTTCTTCCTTATTAGTATCGCTTTCCTTACTAACCGATATTGCTTTATAATCAGTTTAAGACCTTTCAATAAAATCATAGTTTATAGTTTACCTAAGTACTCTGAGCTTAAGCTAAGATACTTGCGGGCAGTTAGTACCTCGTCTTCTACACTAGTATAAGCAAAGTCCTGCTCTTAGTCCCTCATTATATCCTCTATTGCCTTTACTAGCTAATAGAGGTAGCTTATGCTATTAAGAAGGTAGCTCTTAATATTATTATTACTTGCTTTTATACTAGAGGTAATACGGATGCTAAAGTTATAATACTTACAGATAAAGCAGTATGCTTACTAAGCCCTAACAGGCATGTAGGTTCTATAGAGGTATTATAGGATAGCCTGCTGCTTATTTGTAGAGTCCTTATATATAAAATATATAACTGATAAGGAAATATCTCCTTTAACTCCTAATCAGATAAGGATATAAATAACATATTCAAAATCTCCTGATTTTTAGCCTTATAATGGTATATAATATGCCTTAAAAGGCTTACCTTCCTTATATTATAACCACAAAAGACATCTATAATAAGAACCTTCAATAAAGTTAGAGTTCAAGCATCAGACATACGTCTAACAGTCATAAAACCCGGAACACATACATACCGGTTTTACTATGACAAATTGTCCAAATCCCCTGTTAGATTGGACATGTGACTAGACAGCAATCTCTCTATAAAGCTGGGGCTTTTCTCTAGCCAGTCCAGAAGGATTATCATCATCAATACATGCATTTCTCAACCAATCACATTAAACTGACCACCTTTCTAATCGTCTTTTCCTGCTCTTTCTGAATCTTCAATCCTTTTTCTGATTGGTCAATTCCTTGACCCACAATCGCCGAGTTCCTCCAATAACCTTCCACTCCTTCCACTCCTTCCACTGCTATAGTCTTTACAGAATCTAAGATTGTTAATAAATGTAGCGGATATATAGTAGTTATAGAGGTAAAGGCTGATCGTAGGTACGCTATGTTCGCTGCTTTAATGATCTTCACTCTGGCCTTTCTCTCTTAACGTACTTGATAAGCGAGCGCCGCAACCAAGCGAGCGCCGCACCTATACTGTATACTCAAAACTCTAAACTTTAAATTTCCTAAAATAGGCTATATAGCTTTAAGATTTTTAAGGATTTAATTTTAAATATTTAATTAAAAAGTTAATAAACTAGTATTTTTTTTAGACTTTTTAAAAAATTATTAAACTAGTTATAAATAGAAATAGTAAAATAGACAGTGCGAATTTTATACTACTAGCGCTATAGATATATATAATTTAAAAAAATTCTTAAAAATAAGATATTTTATAAATAAGTTAGGTTAAAAATCTTGGCTATTTTAGGTTTAGTTTAGATTTTTAAGATTTTTTTTAAAATCACAATTTAAGGTGAAAATCTCACTGCGGCGCTCGCTTGTCTGCGGCGCTCGCTTATCAAGTACGTTATAATTATTAGTTCCCTTTCTATTCTTATAAAGCATTAACCCTTCTCTGCAGCTCGTAGTCGTCTTCTAGCGCCTTCTTAGCCCTTCGCATATGACGATCGTTGTAAGGCATGCCCTCCGGTCTCTTATCTTCGAATATATACTAATAGTTAGATAGGTCATGCCCTCTTATACTGCAGGCTGGGTATGTAAGTGCTGGCCTCTTTCTAGAGCGTCCTCTAGAGCCAGACTTCGTCCTCTTCCCACCCTTTAGCGTAGATGCCTCCTTACTGTGTCGGGGCTGAGGGCCCACTAGCTAGATTGACCCGGAATTTTAATTGGCCGACCAATCTGAGTGCCGGTCTTGATAAGGCTATCGATAAGGATAACTGGAGTTGGTCTGAGATAAAAGGCAGAGACAACTCGGACACAGATAGCAATCAACAATGTTCTTGCCCACCTTTATTTTTGAATTATTGAATTGTTTTTGATGTCATTATGATGAGATTTATTTGATCAACTGGAATATCCGATTTATTTTCTAGCCAGCCGCTTGATTGCAGCTCTGGCCCTCTTTTTGTCTGTTTTGTTTTGCGAGTCGTGTCCATCCTCGCTCTGCTACGTATCCCGCCTACCCTACGGCATCCGTCACTTCGGGTGGTGGTGTCCCTCTTGTCCCCCTGCCCAACACATTACTATGGTCACTCTCTTCGTTGCCTCCCTCTATATAGAACGCCCCGCCCCTTACGGTATTACCACTCGTGGGCCTCTTGCGGGATGCCTATTCACGCATTGTCGAGGCAACCTCTTGAGGTGTCCAAACCTTTAAGCCATTGGGAGCAGGTCGCTGTACGCTTAATGCAATCAGGTTAATACCTCCTGGTCTAGATTGGGAATCTGATTCTAAGGTTTCACTCCTACTGCTTGTGTGGAGTCGTTGCTGCTTAGCTGCTTCTGCTTGGGTAGTCTGGTGGGCGAGCGCATCTTGGAGGCGTCTTTTCTGAAGAACTGCTTTAGTATTTAGAATCTTGGCCCCCTCTATGAAAGCTGTTGTATAGCTTTGATAGATTGGTTTAATTAGGTTAGCGAACTCTTGAAGCTATTGACTGGTCTTAGTCTTTGCTAGGTGATATTTCTTTGCTTTAATTATTATCGCTTCTTATAACTTAAGCTATTATAAGAAGGCTTTCTAATTCTTAAAGCCTTTTATTATAGTAATATATTCGTCTTTTACTTTAGCTATTATAACGTCTTCTGATAGAATAGCAGAGCTCTTAAGTAGCTATATCCACTCTCGCAGTATGTCTTTTCTATTGAGCGGTTGCCTATACTTAGTCGAAACTGTCTTTAGGATAGTATTGTATACTGTATTAATCTCTATCTCCTGCTTTCTAAAGTCCTGCTTCCTGACTTCTTATTACTTAAATATAGCATTATACGCTCACTACTGCAATAGTAATAGCTAGGTATAGTCTATAGTAGTAATATTAAAGTCACTATACTAAGGCTCTCTTGGTTCTTGTAAGAATTCCCTAATAAGATGATCAGAGTGCATATAGGACTATATCTTCCTTAGAGTCTTGGCTGATATAGACTGAATCCACACATCCCATTTTTCCTTCCTAGTTAAGATCACTCTCTGGTCTTTTAACGTTATATTCGGATCGGCTAGAACGGACAGTATCGATCGATTTTGACCGCATTATAACGTATTCTATCTGAATAACGATGGATATCAGCCCTTCGAGGTCTGGCTCGATGCAAATCGTGTTGTTGCTGCCTTTTTCAATGGAATTGTCGCGAACCGGGCTCATAACTATTACAATCTCTTATCGTGTGTGGCATCTGATTGGGTGTGTATATGTTTGTCAAATATTAGGTGTAAAAATTGTGTATTCTGTCCTTGCCGCCTATGCCTTGAGGTTTCAGAGCAAGCTTTATATACTCTTTCTCTTCTGTATAGAATCAGCTAGAAGCTGATTGCTAAGCCTCGTGGCAATAGGTGGCAATAGGTGGCAACTTTCGCCTCTGACATATCTGACACACCCCCTCAGATTCAATGACTTCTCATTGAGTCTGAAGCCCTTCTTCGTCCTTCTGGAGCCTCTTCCTAACGTCTTCTAATCCAAGTTGATGTAAAAAGCGGTTCCATTTTCCGGCTGGAAGTGCTTTCGTCAGACCATCTGCGACTATGTCTGTTGATTTGACGTATTTGACTTGAATTTTCCCTCTTTGAACCTCCTGTCTGAGCCAGTGATTGTGGATATCAACATGCCGCAACTTGGTCCTCAAAGTAGCTATCTCAGCCGTCACGAGGTTGATAGTCTGAGTGTTATCGCAGTCAATCTGGATAGTCAAGTCATCCAGTTGAACTGTCAGCTCCTTGAGCAGTCGGCTCACAAAGAGAGATTCCTTAGCTGCCTGTGCTAGGGCTAGGAGCTCTGCTTCTGTTGTTGATGTTGTGACTGTGTCTTGTTTGTTGGCTCTCCATCCGATCAGTCCGTTGAACAGCTTGATGGTATATGCCTGCGAGCTCTTCCGATCAGTTGTGTTGTCGGCAAAAGAGGCATCGCTAGCAATGCTGAGACCGCCGGGCCCTCCGAGGGATAGGGCTAGGTTCTTTGTGTGTGTGAGGTAGTGGATGACGCGGTCAGCCGCTTCTTGGTGCATTTGACTTGGATTGGTGAGGAATCTGGCCAATCTGGAGATGGCAAAGGCTATGTCGGGTCGGGTGTTGACTGCGATATAGAGGATTGATCCGATCTTGCGTTGGTATCGTTGAATATCTGTTGGGGTTGCTAGCCCTGTTGCAGGCCGTAGCTCTAACTGAGTCATTGGTACTGTAGCTGTTCCTTGATTAGCTAGATTTGCAATTTTCTCAATATAGGCTGCTTGGGATAGCCAGATCTTCCTCGTAGGTCGGTCCCGTATGACTTCCATTCCAAGGAACCATTGTACGGGGTTGCCGCCTGTTAGTTTGTATCTCAATTGGAGTTGTCTGATCAGGTCCTTAGCTTTGTTTTCTTGTGTTTTCCTGTAGGCCAGAATGACATCATCGACATATACGAAGAAGAGGATTCCTTCTTTTCTGAAGCAGCAAGGCTCGTGTGGAACTGGTTTGTAGCCCAGCTCTAAGAGGGTCCTAGAAAGCTCCTTCTGCCACAGTAAGGGGGAGACTCTCAGTCCGTATAGAGCTTTGTTGAGCTTTAGGATAGTTCCTGCCTTCTTATAGCCAGGAGGCATCTGCATGAAGATGTCTTGATCAATTGGGGCATGTACGAATGCGTTAACCACATAGTATTGGACCATTTCTAGATCAAACTTTGCTACAATAGCTATCAAGGTCCGAAAGGACCTTCCGGCTAAGGTAGCTGCGTATGTGTCTTGCAGCTTCCCTTTTGCTTGTTGGTCTCCTCGAACCACTAACCGGGCCTTGCATTTCTGAAAGTAACCGTGTTTGTCTGTTTTATAGACGTACACCCACATACAGCCTAGGACCTGTCGATCAGATGCTCGAGGGTCCTTGGCTCGGATCTCAGTCTATGACCTCATTTCCTTGTGACTTTGAAGATGGATTTCTTCAGCCTTCTGGAAGAGGTTTCCCAATGGATGTCCGATGAGATCTTGATGCTTTATTGGTGCCGGAGGTAGTGCATTTCTATGCACCTTTACTCCTTTACGGATCTTCCGTTCTGTTAAGATTTGCATAAGAGATTTAGTTCCAGCTAGAAAAGCTGCTTGCCATGTGATAGTTCTGTTCCCTTGTTCTGACACTTTTTGAGGTAATTGTGCGAGTAGGGCAGATGGTGGTGTATCTGGAGGCGTGAGGAAGTCTTCGTATTCTGCCCTCTTTGCCTGTGAGATTTCGTCAATCGCTACTATAAGACGATCTCCTGTGAGTTCATTTGAGTCTTCCTCTTCAGGAAAATCCACCTCAATGCAGTCTCCAGTCTCTGGCTGATCAATCGGTTCGTCTTGTTGAAGGGATGCAATTCGTGCGATTTCTTCTAGGTCTGCCTCTAAAAGGTCGTCCTTGAAGTTTTCCCAGTCTCCGTTGCAGCCCTTGTCTTCATTAAAAATGACGTCTCGGGTGCTCACTATTCGATTGATCGTAGGGACCCAGATCCTATAGATATTTGAGGATCTATATCCGATTAGGAAGCCGATCCATCCTTTCGGCTTGAGCCGCATCTTGCGGTTAAACTTTTGTTGTGCCTCGGGGGTCATGGCATAGGCCTTGCAGCCAAATGCTCTTAGATGTGTTTGGTCAGGCTGTTTCGCTGGTTGTGGAATTCCTCTAGCTCTGGCTATCGCAGTATGCAATTGATCGTATGGTGTTTTCCAGCCTGATTTATAGTTTGGCGTTCGGTTGTATAGATAAACTGCCGTTCTGCCGATTTCTGGCCATAGCTGATGAGGGAACCTGGCGCCTGTTCGCATAGCTCTTTCCTTATCCTTTATCACACCCCCTGAGCGTTCAGCACCGCCGTTTTGTGCTTGGCTGTATGGTGCTGAGGGCTCGATAATGATGGCTCTGTTCCGTATGAAGTTTCCAACTTGTGGTTTGACCTCTGTAATCTCATTATCGCATTCGATGACTTTAACCTTAATATTATATTGAACTTTTAGGTGTTTGAAGAAGGATTTGAAGACTGTGATCACGGCCTCTGTTGTCCGAGATGTGAGGTAATAATCCCAAATGTAACCCGTTGATCGGCAGGTAAGCAACATCTGCGAGGTATAGCCACCTATCCCTTCTTCGTAGTCATGGAAATCGACAGCGATGCGTTCGCCGGCTCTCTGGTCAGACTGCCTTAGAGCCCGTCTGACTTGTCTCTTGATCTTTGATAGGCCACAGGCGTCACATTCGACTGTTGTTGGTCCTCGAATTCGCACCCCCTGAGATGCTGAGACGAGGTGTTCAAGAGCTTGCGGTCCCGGATGCCCTAGGCGGTTGTGCCAGCGGATGGCTTCTCCCGCTGAAGGAGCCCTCTTAGTGTGAGAGGTGAACTTGTGGGCTGCCCAAACCGCCGGGGTCATCTCTGCCGGTTGGTATTCAATGACGTATTGACCGTATAGGTCCTTGATCGGGCAGGCGATTGTCTGATCGGAATGACGGAGGGTCGTTGGATCACGTCTGTTATCCCAATAGAGTCCTTTCTTCCGTAGCTGACGTAAGGAGACTAGAGTTGTGAGGAGTCGGGGACAGTAGGCTACATCTTCAAGCAACAGGGCTCGAGTTCTTGTCAGCCTGACTATCATTGTTCCATATCCCAAAATTGGTAACTTTCGGTCACCTGACCAGATGAAGTCGCCTGGAAGGGCCGGCTGGAGATCAGCTAGTCGATTGGGGTCATTTGTGATTGAGATCGTTGTTCCAGGGTCTAGGATTTGAGATTTTCGTAAGGGATAGTCGTTGCTCTGGGCGGCAAATGCGGCGTTGACTTTAGCAATAAGCCGGCCATATAGTTATTGGTCAGAGGTTTCCTCAATAGCTGGTTTTGGTAGGTTCTTGGACTTCTTCCGAGTGAGAGCTTTTACTTGTGCCTGGAGGTCTAGGTCTTCTTCAAGGGCTTCTCTCACCTTTGTCTGAAATTTTTCTCGAGGCCTAAACCCTTTCCAAGCTATATTTGGAAAAACATAGAAGCATTTCTTAAGGACATGGGGTAGGCCGCATGCCGGGCATTTATCCTGTTCTTCAGGAGGCCTCTGGCGCTTCGTCCTTTGCCCTTCCTTCTTCAGAGAACGGTACTGACCTTCAATGATGCGAGCGTCCTCTAGTTCATCATCCTGGGGGTCCTCCCCAGCAAAGCTCGCAGAGAATGCACCTTGGGAGAAATTCCCCGTGCGACCTGGGCCCCGTAAGGCCTCTGCATTTTTGAGCTTATTCCGGAAGGCGTTCGCTAGATCTCGATAGATAAGAGATTCATCTTGGATCAGGTTTTGTTGGCTAATTTCATAGGCTGCCGTCCAGGCAGGGAGAAGTTGTGAAGAGATGTTGAAGAAGTCATATGCCCAGGAGCTGCAAAAGAGGGTCTCAGGGACCTTTTGTTGCTGTCCTTTAGCCAAGGCTTCCTCCCACTCTTCTAACCATTTGAGTGCTTGAGTTGCGGTCTTTGGAGGTGTTTTCATGAGGGTCAAGTATGTGTTTCGAGCATCTCGTGTTTCGTCTGCTTCCGACCTCCCGCACCGGGCACGGAGATTGTAGTGCCATTCGTAGATCGACTTGCGCGGCTGACAACAGGTCCGAATGTAACTTGGAGAGACAGTTCGGATAATCCAGTCTTGGAGGGTTCTTAGAGACTTCCTCTGTCTTTCTGATGACTTTTCTTGAAGCTGATAGAAAGAGAGGTCCTGTTGGAAGCTCTTCTGACCTTGTTCAGTTAGGTCAGATAGAGACCATGTTCCATTGGTTGTCTCCTGTATGTCATCTGAATTGGTCCCTTCAGTCTCAGGTGTTTCTGATCGAATGGTCCGTTGTGCTGCTGTTGTCTTGGTGTATTTGCGTCTTCTGATATCTGGGAAGGCCGGTTCCTCTTCAAGGAAAATCTTCCTTTTAAGGTGCTGTTGCAGACCTAGAAGGTCAACCTGAAGAAGGAATTCGTGCTCCCAGTCCGAGAAGTCCCCAGGTTTTATAAGAGTAGCTGTAAGACCTTCTTTCTGGGATTTTCTATGCAGCATCATAGATATGATAGAGGGATTCAAAAGATATTAAAATGGGTTGAGGCAGTGAGACTCTTAATTGTCAAATATTAGGTGTAAAAATTGTGTATTCTGTCCTTGCCGCCTATGCCTTGAGGTTTCAGAGCAAGCTTTATATACTCTTTCTCTTCTGTATAGAATCAGCTAGAAGCTGATTGCTAAGCCTCGTGGCAATAGGTGGCAATAGGTGGCAACTTTCGCCTCTGACATATCTGACAATGTTCTTGTTTTTATCAAATCCCCGCTCTGAGTCCCTGTACACCCTTTATACTAAAATAGCTAGAAGAATATTACTATAGCAGTCACACGCTATATACACGCCCTGCTACCCAAATACACATCGTGACATCTTGATAAACTATCGATAAGGATAATATTGGATTGACCCCTCCTGTGGCGGCATAAGACCCGAATTTGCATAAAACTCTGATACACAGATATCCTAGCCTTAGTCAGATGACTAGAAAACCCCTCTCGAGGAAAGAGGGGGCCGGAGGCATCCTTGATGAATAGAATCATCGTCTTTGGGCTCGACAATGCATTGATCCCTATCAGTCTGATCGAATTGACCGTATCGGATCCATCAGATAACGTACATGATAAGCGAGCGCAGCATCCAAGCGAGCGCCGCACTAATACTGTACAGCTGAAAGGCTAAACTTTAAATTTTCTAAAATGCGTTAAATAATTTATAGAAATAATAAAAAATAATTTTTATAAATCTAATTAAAAAAGTCATATAGTAATATTTTTCTTTGGTTTTTAAAAAAAAATCATATAGCTCTTAAATTTAAATAAAATAAAATAAAATAAAATAAAATAAAATAAAATAAAATAAAATAAAATAAAATAAAATAAAATAAAATAAAATAAAATAAAATAAAATAAAATAAAATAAAATAAAATAAAATAAAATAAAATAAAATAAAATAAAATAAAATAAAATAAAAATAAAATAAAAAAAAACAGTGCGTGTGACGGGAGCGTCTGGAGTGCTGGACCCAGGGTGGGGTCGATACGTGTAAAGGCTATAGCAGTGGAAGGAGTGGAAGGAGTGGAAGGTTATTGGTGGAACTCGGCAATTGTGGGTCAAGGAATTAACCAATCAGAAAAGGGATTGAAGATTCAGAAAGAGCAGGAAAAGACGATTAGAAAGGTAGTGGGTTTGATGTGATTGGTTGAGAAATGCATGTATTGATAATGATAATCCTTCTAGACTGGCTAGAGAAAAGCCCCAGCTTTATAGAGAGATTGCTGTCCGGTCACATGTCCAATCTAACAGGGGATTTGGACAGTTTGTCATAGTAAAACCGGGTAAGACGTGTCCCGAGTTTTAAGACTGTTAGACGTATGTCTGATGCTTGAACTCTAACTTTATTGAAGGTTCTTATTATAGATGTCTTTTGTGGTTATAATATAAGGAAGATAAGCTTTCTGAGGTATATTATATACCATTATAAAGCTAAAAATCATGAGATTCTGAATATGTTATTTGTATTCTTATCTGATAGGAGCTAAAGGAGATATTTCCTTATCAGTTATATATTTTATATATAAGGACTTTACAATACGTGACTAGGACGCACGGGGCAGGCCACATGGACTATCAACGTGTCTACGCGCCTGCCCGCTTTCTCTCTTTCCTCTTCATCGTAGTATTCTCGCAATACAGTGGCATTACCTCTTGAGTTGATCTCATCTGGCCCGTGACAGTGCGAATAACATTTTTCTTAATAACCTTATAACCTTTCTTTTTTTTAAAAAAAACTAGAAAAGTTATAATTAATATTCCTTATATATCAAAGCTTATTTTAAAATTTCAACTAGTTTGGATTTTTTTTTTAAATTTTAGAGAATTATTTTAGCTTAAGGTGTAAACACTAAGAAATTTCAAGTGCGGCGCTCGCTTGGATGCGGTGCTCGCTTATCATGTATTGTAACGGTTGTGCTAGACCGCTGTACCAGGGGGCAAAAGATTGGTCAATAATCGCTGTGGTGGCGATCATCCGGGCACATTACTGCACTATAGGGCCCCTATCGCTGTTCGGTGAACCAAGCCGTAACATGTATGTTAACAGGAGTTGGTCTGAGATAAAAGGCAGAGACTACTCAGACACAGATAGCAATTAATCACCTTCTTGCCCACCTTCAATTTTGAGCTTTGGAATTAGTTTTTGATGCCATTATGATGAGAATTATTTGATCAACTGGAATATCTGATTTATTTTCTAGCCAGCTTCTTGGTTGCAGCTCTGGCCCTCCTTTTATCTCTTTTGTTTTGCGAGTCTTGTCCAACCTCGCTCTGCTGCGCATCCCGCCTACCCTGCGGCACCCGTCACTTCGGGTGGTGGTGTTCCTCTTGTCCCCCTGCCCAACACACTGGTTCCGGATTTTCTAGTATTATTCGATGTTTAGGCAGTCTCTGAAAGTCCTAATAGAAGTGCTTAGGCTGTTCTTCCGATCTTAAAGTTCAGGCAAGAACCTTTCGTGCATACCGACTCGTTAAGAATTGTGTACGACAGTTCTGTTCTTCCTTACTTCAGGCCAATTCCTGCAGTGACCTTAATGACGTGAGAAAAGGCAATGAAGAAGGTGCCGTGACTCAAGATGCTGGTGTGCATTTGAACCAGTCGTAGTGGTAGACAGTTTGTGAGAGCCTCGACACAGAAGGGTGGAGAATCATGTCATCAATTCACGGCACCCATGCTCTGCCCTTGGGCTGCTTCGCTCCTTCATGTCCGCTGCTGTCGGTCCTCCTGTCCTTCGCTTTTTAACATTTAAATCTTTCTCTCTTCGCTATGGTCTTCGACACAGTCCTGTCAGCTCTTCTGTTATTTCGACCTCTCCTAAACAGATGGCATTACCTCAGACGAAATGACCAGGTCCCGTGGAGCTTTGTCCGTGCGTACGATTAGAAACGTTATAGGTGAGGGCAAGAATAAAGTACTAAAAATGGAAGACGGCCCAGTTATGAGGTCTCAACGTCAAAACGCGGGAGTACCAAAACTGGGACAACGTACGCTCACAAGCGTCAACAATCTTACGTTAGTGCTGCAGCACCAGGGAAAGCACGAGGAGGCAGAGCAGATGAACCGACGAGCTCTGGATGCAAAGGAGAATGTTACATCAGATAGGAAGGGTGCATTGTGATATGAATAGAAGCTCTTGATTTCTATCTGACTGAGGGCTCGTAGCAGCCCTATTTGTAGAGGTTCCTTCATAGCTATGATAAGGTTTTCCTAAGACCGGATCCAAGGGATCCGGGCCTTCGAGACCAGCTTGTTAGAACGCCGAGTCTTTGATACCGGCTTGCTAGTGAGCCGAGTCTTTGATACCGGCTTGCTAGTGAGCCGAGTCTTTGAGACCGGACCGCAGTCTCAACAGTTGATAGATGTGACAGAGAAAGAGAGAGAGAGAGAGAGAGAGAGAGAGAGAGAGAGAGAGAGAGATGTATTTAACGCCAAGGGAGCGCAAGGCGCTCCAGCCTCCCAAGGGGCATGTGGCGTGCGAGAGTCTACCTGGCTACTCCGGTTGCTGATATATATGAGGCAATAGGTCTTCTTGAGAGGCTAGGTGAACGTCTGGACCGGTATGCCAGCCATTTGGATCGCGGTCAACCCCAACGATATCAACAATCCGGTCAAGATGTCGACACTTCAGTCCATCCGTTTTTCTTCACCAAGACAAGCAATGGGCTCGGTTGTCGGCGCCGGATACCGCAACTTGTCCAGCCGAGACTGGCTTCGTAAGACATCGGGAAGCTTCTGTATCTTTTCCACTAGTTTTCGTCCACTGTGTAGTTCTATGCCATAATGCCGTGTTCTCAAGTGCGTAGCGACTTCGTCAGCAAGACACCTGAACTGACACACCTGGCAGACAAGGATTTTATATCTAGGTAGGAGAATAAACGGATAAAGCGCATTAGCAGAACCCGATTCAATAATAAGATTCATCTTTACAGCGCAGTGACGATAGAAAACTTCGAAGTATCGCAGTTAAATCCTCCAACTTAATTAAAGGTGTCGGGCCCTTAAATACTCATATCAAGTAGAAAGTTCCTACTTTACGCGACGTGTACTCGCGTGACTCGCCTACACGCGCTTATGCCAAATCAAAAAATTCAACTCTACCCCTTACTTGAATGAACTCTACCCCCTGTCGAGTGGGGCGAAATAAATCAACTCTACGGATACTAAAGTTGATTTTGGTATGTAGAACTAGGGTGGGATTTAGTCAATTCTGGCTGGTATAGTAGGAGCTTAGACGTCTGTTGTCTGCGATCTGAATCGACGTTGTTCGCCTTTCTCCATGCGTTTCGGCCCCCCCTGATTATTACGTCTGTTCGTCCATCATTATTACGTCATAGCCATCCTTTCAGAACATTGAAAAAATTGAGAAGGGACCAGCCGGAGCCATCTGCACTATAACAGAGATCAAGCACGTAGTAAAGTGATACAACAAGGACTGACATTGGAAGAGAAACCGCGAAATAGAGCCAAAACTTCTCGTTGCCTGGGGCATACGGCTCTGCCATGCTGAACAGAGACGAAGTGAGCGCCAGCGGAACGAAGACAAGTCCAATGAAAGTCGGAGCACTGGATCTCTCGGTGGCTTGTAGCGAGAGCTGCTGCTCTTTAAATGCTTGACGATTTCCTACAATGCTGGCGAGAGCGGTGATAGAGGAGTTGATTCTCTCGACCCAGCCTCGGAGGTAGAGAAATCGCTGGTAAAGAAGTTGGAAATCCGCTGATGTGTCTCTCCAGTCAATAACCTTGCTGGGGTCAAGGGGGTCAAGGGGAATCCCTAGTTGGATGAGCGTATCTTCCAACTCCAGGCAGTGTTGACTAAGTCGACGTTCCATTGACTGGATGTCACTTCATTGAGCTTCCACAAGTGACAAGGCGAAATGAGCGAAATCAGATTGCCTTCGCATGGTCTGCCGTACCCTCATGACGTTCTTTCTCTCATAATCGAACTGTCTGAGGTAATGACTTGCCACTATCTTTTTCAAGAATATGTCGGCAGCTGTAGGATCGGTTATATCCAGAAGATTGCCATGGGTGGATATGTAAAAGAGCAGATCTCTCCTTCTCTTCACTCCCTGAGCCCCTATAAGCCCAGCAGCCCCTTCCAACTATGAAAAAAACTTAGTGGTTCAGAATAGTCGCTAAGGTAACTAATTCCTATTCTTACTGGAGTGGCCCTGATGTATCTCAGGTATCTACGTTATGGCGCTCCTTAGTTTGTGGCAGCCGAGGCGAGGACTTTTGACTCAGGCCTCTGCATGCACGTGGTCTGGCAGATAGCATGTAGGTGCTGTGTGACTCGGCGAGGCTATTGATGGTACTTCTTGGGAACGAAGGGGACCCTGTTATGGACCCCTTTTCTTGGCTTCTTCAATGTCCCCTTTGCAAGAGATGTCACCGTCATGGGCAGGGTAGGTCCGAAGCCTCTTGGGTTCTAGTTAATTAGCGTGGTCAGAGTAACATGAGGGCCAGCGGGTTGTGTGATAACTCTAGCGCGTTGCTTAGCAAGACGCAGAGCTTTGACTCGCGACATGATGAGCCTGACGAAGAATGGAGGTGACTGTTAGCGGGTTTGTTAGCTGCCGGGGCCTCCCATATATTGAACATGTTGACTAGCTGAGTTAGGGTTGGCAGTATACTTGTCCAAGAACGTACATGGAAGTCGCAGATCGTTGAGCGTATAGCCAGAAATGACAAGATTCTATAGTTCTACGAATCTTTGGGCGGCTCCTATATCGAGAAACATTCGAAGACTTTATGTAGTTAGGTCTTCATCTTGCCTCGAGATGGCAATCTCAGAGTTACAGTGTCGAAGAAGGCTTCTGATTGAAATACACTGGGTGCCGCTGCTGGTGTGAGTATGCGAAGTCTCGAGATTGCGGCAGTCCGCTACCTTCGTAGCAAAATCTCGGCAGACTAGGAGATCATCGAGAAGCTACATGCACATTAGCTATCAGTTTGACGACGTGTAACTTATATCATGGATACCGGAAGGGTCAAGGCAGACCAAGTTGCCGTTTACCTCCACCGTGCCCGAGGTCTGGTGGGTGTCGGTCGCTAATAGATAGGTACACAACACGTGCTAATAGTACCTTTCATCTGTTGGCCCCTTGCACCAGCTCTCCACTATCACCTCGCCCTCTCTCACTAGCCGGCCCTTCCACTTCCCATACTTGTCGAAATATCCGTCCCACGCAAACTTACCAAACACCTTCTCTAGATACATAACCACCCCCCACCGCTCCTTGGCAACGGCGGCCTGCCTTACGCTGCCATACCTCCCGCCCTTTACCTCGACATCCACGCCAATCTCCTCGACGAGGAACTTCACGGCGGTCAGGTTCCCGCTCTTGGCAGCCATCTGTATCGCACTGCCGTACTTTCCCACTCTGGAGGCGTGCGGATCAGCTCCCGCCGCTATGAGCACCTTCATCGCCGCCACGCTGTCTAGCGGCGCCGCTCTCCAACGGCCGCTGTCGTTGGTGATCCGCTTCGCGGCCGACTGCAGCGCGGTGCCATACTTGCCCCCCACCGCGTTAGGGTCCGCCCCTGCGTCCAGCAGAAGCTCGATGCTGACCACGTCGTGCGCCCACGCCGCCGCGTTCAGTGCCGTGCCGTGTCTCGAGTCGCCCGTGTCGATGGCGCGCGCGTCAGCACCGGCGTCCAGTAGAGGGCGAAGCATCGACGGGCACATCGCCGCCGCCGCCTGGAGGGGGTGGCCGAGCTCGCCACCGGGGGTGTTGGGGTCAGCACCGGCGGCGAGGAAGGCCTTGGCCATCGGCGCGCCTCCGCTGCCCAGCAAGGCCGCCGTCAGCGGGGTGGGCAGGGTGTCGGCGTCGGCGAAGGTGAGCCGGTTGTGGTCGGGCCCGACGTTGGCCACCGGAGCTGGGTTGACGTTGGCGCCCTTGCGAAGAAGCATGTCGACAATCGCGAGGCGGTTGTTGTGCCCGGACGAGGCGTAAATGAGGATGACGTTGGTGATTGTCGCCGTCAGCGGGCAGCCCCATTTACCGCCGACGTAGGAGGGATCGGCACCCTGCGCGAGAAGCCAGGTGCACACGTCGAGGCGGCAGTAGTGCGCGGCGCTCTGCAACGCGTGGTTGAGGCACTTCAGGCGCACTTCCGGCCTCCCCTCGACTTCCCGCAGCAGTCGTGCGAGTATCTTCTCGCCGCCGAAAGCGGCTTCGGCAAAGCACTCGCCGTCGTGTAGAGTGACGTCGGCGCCGTGCTTGAGAAGCAGATCGACTATGGCGAGGTTGCCGGCCTTGGCACTGGCTGAGTACAGCGGGTAGTCGGACCTCTCGTGGAAGGCATTGGGGTCTGCACCGTGTTCGAGCAAGCGCTGGACCATGGCCATGTCGCTGTTACGGCAGGCTGCGCTGAGGCCAGTGCGACAGCCGTCCGCGTGGTCGTCGATGCCGGCGCCGTAGTCCATGAGCAGGTCAACAAATTCGGGCTTTCCGGTCAATGCTGCTATCTATAGATTGGGTACGTACCTATCAGCAAGAGTTCCGCAGTGTCCCTCCACGCCGCTGCATCGGTGTCTGAGGCCACGAGACACACCGGTTTATCCGCCGCGGAAAACGAGGGGGGGAGAGAGTCCATCGCTTACCTCGATTGCTGCATGGCACGTCGGATGCCAGTTGGGATCCATGCCAAAGTCGAGAATCTCTTTCACGTCCTCCAGCGACCCCATGACGATCGTCTCCATCAGCACATCCGCATCCGGCTCGACGAGAGTAGCTCCTCTTTCCATTAACATCTTGAACGTTTCCTTCTTCTTACGGCTCAGTGCCGCAGCCGCTGGTGTCTTGCACTGAGGTGGCGCGTCAAGCCGAGCGCCTCGTTCTAGTAGGAGGGGGATAAGACGTTCCATGTTGAGGCTGATGGCTGTGGCGAGGATGCTCCTCTCGGTCTCGTCGATCCCCGCGCCCTTTTCGAGGACATAATTAACCACTGCCTCGTCTCCGGATAGGATGGCGCAGTGGAGGATTGTCCCGTCATCGCCGGCAGGCCCGTTGATGTCGGCGCCGAGTTCCAGCAGTAGGTCAACCATGTTCGTTAGTTTTTCTCGCACAGCGACCCCTAACGGCGTGTTTTCGTGAATGGGGGGTTTTTGGTTTAAATCGACGCCCTTTCCGACAAGCCAGCGGACTACATCCTCTTTCTCCTTCTCGACAGCCCAGCGGATGCTGCACCAAGATGTGGCTCATGTCAGTCTCGACTTGTTAGATCCTAAAAATAGGCCGAACTGGGAGGGGCCACGAAATATCAATGCTAGAAAACGGAAACAGGAATCGTACTCACCACGCTCCACTACCTCCATTCACGTCCGCTCCATGCTCCAGCAGCATCTCCGCTATCCTTAGATCCCCTTCGCCGTTTCCACACGCCCAGTGTATCGCTTTGTCAAACGGCGAGTCCTCCTTGACCCTCCTCTCGACGTCCGCGCCGCGGCGAAGCAGCTCTCTGACGATATCTACCATGCCCTCCTCCACCGCCAATGCCAGCGGCGTCCCGCCCTCAGCCACCGCGTTCACATACGGATCCCGCTTCAGCACGAGCCAAATTACCTCCTCATTGCCTCCCCTAACGGCAATGTGGAGCAACGAACCGTCATCGCCATCGATGTAAGCATCTATATTCAAGCCGCTCCGCTTCCACAATGTCTCCAGAAATGCAGGTTCGTCGTCGTACCTTTTGACAGCCTCGCACAGCGCCTCATCCTCAAAGGCAGCGCCCCGCGCCATCAGGATCTTCGCCATATCCAGCTCGCCCGTCAGGAGGGCCGCTTGGAAGGCGTTCACATATAATTTGCAGGGAGCGTCCACGTTGGCGCCGGCATCGAGCACCGCCATGAATGTGGGAACGTTGCGGCTGGTGATGGCCCCCTCAAGCGCTGTCGTGCCCTTGCTGCCGTGCCGCACGTTAACATCGGCGCCGGCGCGCACGAGCGTTTTCACGAGCTGACTATGCCCTTTGCTCGCGGCCGCCACAACAGGATACCCGAACTCGCCGGAGCCGCCTTGGTTCGCGTCGGCGCCCTTCCGTAGGAGCATCTGCAGGAGAGGCAGTGACCCGGACAAGGCGGCGCCGTATAGAGGGGTGCCATCCGAGTCACCCATCTTATTGATATCGGCACCGGCCGCGAGAAGAGCCGTGGCAATCTTGATGTCGCCCGCTACAGCGGCCTGGTACAGCGAGGAACCGTGGGCGTGTGAGGCCAGGCTGATGTCCGCATCGTGGCGGACGAGCAGGGCGACGACATCGGCATACTCCTTGGATGCTGCAGCTATAAGAGCCGTGTTGTGCGAGCCACCTTGGGCGTTAACGTTGGCCCCGGCATCAATGAGCCGTTGCACGACGGGCACTGAGCCGCCAAGGGCTGCGATCTGCAGAACGCTGCCGAATTCGCTGCTGGTCTGGTTCGGATCCGCGCCATGCTCAAGCAGGTAGCCAACGAGAGCGTCGTGGCCGTAGTACCCGGCCGCCCCAAGCGCAGACTCGAAGTTGCCTTCCTTTACCGCAACGTCGGCGCCGCCTTGCTCGACGAGCACCTTGACGACGTCGAGATCGCCCAGCGAAACGGCATAATAGAGAGGCTGCGGGCACTGGTCTGCCGACTTCTTCATCACACGCCGGTATTTGTTGAAGTAGCCGATTCTGCTGCGCTCAGCGTTTATGTCCGGCGTCCACACGTTCAGCCAGTTGACGTACGGGTCGGCGCCCTCGGGCCCGAAGAAGCGCTCCAGCAGGGCCCGGAGACCCTTCGGCTTGGGATCACCGGCTGTTTTCCAGTGCGTCATCCAGTTGCGCGTCGCGTACTCGAGGAGTGGGTACTGGTTGAAGTCGATGATGGCCGCCATCTCGCCGTCGTTGAAGTGCAGCAGGTAAAAGAGACAGCACTCGGCTAGGAAGGTGTTGGCGAGTGCTGCGTTAATATGATAGCTAGCCAGGGCGCCTTTCTGCAGTCTCTGGGAGGCGATGTATTCCTTGACGGAGAAGTGGCTGAGCGAAACGATCGCCCACTTGAGGTTCTCGCCATAAGCCAACGACGGAGCCCAGCCACCATGCTCGTGTAGCACTTTATCGCTGAGCCAGTCATCTGAGTTTTGCTTGTACTCGGCGGTGGATGATGTCACTAGCACGCCGCACACCTCGAGGATCAGGCCGTCGTCGACCAGGCGCGCGTCTTCCAAGTCGAAATCCTCGCCCGCCTCCGGATTGACTGCCGCCGCCTCGGCCAGCTCTCGCAGCTGCAGTGGCCGGTTCGCAAAGGCCAGCCAGTGCAGGGCAGCCCGGACGAAGGGTTGGTGTAAGTCGGGGACGGCCTGCAAGATGCGGTCATACGTCTGATCGAGCGTGGCAGGCATACGTTTCAGCTCGGCTCGCACCATGGCCGGTGTTAGGCACTTCTTCATCGCGTCGAGCTGACACACAGCCCAGCGGAACATGCCACGCGCGCCTTCGACGATGTTCTCGAGAATCTCGTCCCGGATGGCCTGCTTCCACTGCATCAGTCGGGCATCTCGTTCGATGGCCTTCTTAACGTGCACGCGCACGTCGGCATCGACGACGGAGCTCTGGATGCACACCGTGTGCGTGACAGCCGGGCCCAGCTCCGTCTCAATGTCGGGCTCCTTGCGACTGGTAACCAGCAGACTCAAGTTGTCCGGCAGCGATCCAGGCGGTAACGTCTCGAAGAGAAGCCGACGCTCGTCGCGAGGCAACTCGTCCAGCGCATCGATCAACAGGAAGGTCCGCTGCGTTTGCGCGACCTCGGCTTCGATCACGTCGACAAGCTCCTCTAGACTTGGCTCTGAGAGGCCGTTGTTGCATTTCTCGTATAAGCCGGCGGCAGACTCTGGCATCTTGCCATGGTTGGCGTCGGCGCTGATGAGCTGGTAAACGATGGACTTCAGAAAGTTGGCCACGGTCTGCTTCTTGCTGTCAGAGAAGTCAAAGTAGAAGTAAACCACCCGAACGTCGGGTTGCCTCTTTTCCGCTTCCTGATGCACATGGTCGATGACAAGTGAGCACAGGATCGTCTTGCCCGCACCCGGGATCCCATACAGCCACAGCGACTCGCACTCAGACGCCTCCCAGCTGCAGAAAGCCTTGGTTTCGAAGATCCACTGCGCCGTGTTGGGCTCATGCTTGGCCCGCGATACTTTGTGGTTCTGCTCCGGGTCGCTAGTTTTGAACCACGTCAGGATGGCCGTCCGCTTGGACCGCTGGTGCTGGTTATCGAGTTTGTTGCCCTGCTCGTCGAGCATGCGCGTCTGGTGCGTCGTCAAGGAGAGCTGCAGCGTGCCCTTGTGCTTTTCCAGAATCCCTAGTTTTTCCTTGATCGTATTTTGCTTAAAGGGCCATTTTAGTTTGCTTTTGAGCCCCGGTTTGGCCAAAGGCTGCATCTTAGAGGCGAGGTCCTTCAGCACAACCTCGCATGCTTTGAGAGCACTGATGAATGCTGTCGAAGCCGGGCGATGCTCTGTCGTCCCGTTCTCAGTAAGTGCCAGGCCCTCCAGGAATGGCTTGGCGGAGGAGGAGCTGCTGAGAATTGCAGCCTCGGGCAGGAGGATATCCCGGAGCTCTTGCAGGGTAGCATCTAGGGCCTCAACGTCCGCAATGATATGAGCGATCTCATCGTCGGCGCCCTTAATCTGGCCTTGTATGCGGTAGCATGTCAGGAGGAGTGTCTTAGCGATGTCTACGACGGTGATGATGCTCGCTGCCAGGCTGAGCGGATCCATAGCTGCAACGAGAGGAGCTGAGGTGTAGAAAGGTACAGGTAAAGAGTATGAACAATCGGCCGGTGATAAAGAGAGACACCTCTGCTTCGCCGTGGCAACCCGTAAAGGAAGCGGCTACAGGATGCCGACATAGGACAACATAAACTAGATTCAAGAGTAAAAAATACAAAACAACGTTTGGGGGAGTGCGGGGAGGGGGTCTTTTCCATCCGCGGCTGGCAGTCCAATCAGATGCTCAACAATGTCTGACAACTTGCAGGGCGTCTGGAACGAGGCGTCAGCCGCAGGTAGCGTTGCTGGATTTTAAACACATGAAGTTTTATCCAACCGTTTTGTTTGTTTTTATTGGCCCATCTGGTTTCGGAGCCATAGGCGGGGCTCAGGGGGTGGCTGGCGCGACGGCAGTGACGACAGTGGCTAGTAGGAATTGTTGAAAGATGGCTCAAGTCGCTCGCAAAAGGGGCCCGGCTTTTTGAAGCTGGGGAAGGAGGCGGAAGGAGGCGGAAGGAAGGAGACCGGCCCCTCGGGGGCCCGCCAATGCCTGTCGGAATGAATGAATGAAATTTATTCCGCCCGGGAGGACTAGCCTCATAGGGCCAAGTGCGCTAGGCTATTTACAGTTCTAAGTTTATTGTTCGCATCTCCTAGAAGCCCCACACTCTTCCTTGTCCGCTGATCGTCTCGCCTCGCTTGAGGCTGTTTGGTGTTAGTATCGCTAGGTTTCGCCGCTAATTTGGTTGGTTAGTATGTTATTGTTGGTGTGGATCCGACCGTACAATCCGGGTTTAGCCACCGTCCCGATTTACACCTAATTTGTAAGGCAACAGCCGACATCGCTGATCACAAAGCCGACCGCGGCGTCTTCCCTTTTTCTAGCTAGTCAGATCAATCATAACACAATATTCCTATGCATCCTGCCGCGGCTAGCTTTCAATAAAGGTCCTAGCATAGAGTGGGGACCCACAACACCGTCACCCCACATCACCGTCTCCCCCGCTCCGTCCTACATGCATCACAACCCTCCCTTGTAACTCAGCTATTGCATAGCCATTTGAAGCCCAAATCGACCAATTTTTTAGACATACCATCTACGATGGATGAGGATCGTGAATAACTCTTCAGATCGGCAATGCTGCAAGCCTAACATTACACAGTCGCAAATGCCGTAAGAGACCACGGTCTCCGCCATATGACTCTATAGGGTCGGATTGCCGGCTCTGTAGATATTTATGAGGCTAAGGAACCGGCCCAAAGACTATCAAGGGATCAAGAAGCTGAATTAGTTAAATGGATCCTGCAAGAAGAGGCAGCCGGCCGGGCCCCTAGCTACGGCCAAATCCGTGCCTTTGCACAGCTCATGATAAGCTGTGCCGGCGATGACGAGCCCATCGGCCACAACTAGGCCCCCCGCTTCATTGAACGCCATAAGGCTATAAAAACGAAGCCCTCTAGAGAGATTGAAGCTGTGAGAACCCGGGAAACTACGAAAGATGCTCTGGAGGACCACATTGATCGGGTTGATTATATGATCAAGACCAAGAGCGTTGGCCGGGCCCGGATCTATAACGTTGACGAGCACGGCATCGCGGAAGGTGCTACGAACGCCGCGCGAATGGTCGGCACCTCTCTTACGAGCTATTCATCAGTCTCAGCTAGCGATTCTCATACCTGGGTCTCTATCATCAAGTGTGTGGGTACCGGCGGCAACAGACTGACCCCCTGTGTGCTGTTTACAGGCTTCAACTTGCAGGGACAGTGGTTTCCTAACGAGGATATCCCCAAATGGGCTTACGAATGCACCCCTTCCGGCTGGTCTAATACTAAGGTCTTCCAAAAGTGGTTTCTTCAGGTTTTCCTCGAAGAAACTCAGCCCCGGGACCGATCCTTGTGGCGGATCCTGATCCTCGACGGTCACAAGTCTCATGTGACTGTGGAGATTATGTATTTGGTATAGTTAAAGAGGGTCCAGCTTATTTACCTACCGGCATACTTATCATATATCTCACAGCCCCTAGATGTTGGTCTTTTCTCGCCCTTGAAGTCGTATTTTCATATAGAAACGCGGGACTTTGCTTCCTTCAACACCACAGCGCCAATTCAAAAGCAACGCTTTATTATCACATATAAGGTTGCTAGCGAGAAGACTTTTATAGACCGGAACATACAGTCCGGCTTCAGAGCAACTGGAATATGGCTTACTAATGCTGAGAGAGTCATGAGCCAAGTCGTTAAACCTGAGCAGCCCCCGGCGGTAATTGCACCCCCCCCCCCCCCGACGCCCCGGAAGAGAAAATTCGAACATCCTGATGTTTTCACGACTCCAAAGAGTGCCAGGGACTTAACATCTCTAGTAAATCTGCTATATGGTGATGTAGATGAGCTTGACCGTGACTTTCGAGCAATTATCTCGAAGATAGAGAGGGGCTTCAAGAGAAAGAACGGCCTCATCACAGCCCTAATAAAGTAGGTTAAGGTTAAGTTCCTCAAGAAAGATAATGCTTCGCATAAGGCCACAGGTCGAAAAGCCGTTAATTATAAACCTAACGAAGCCTTCGCAACCATCCCAGAGATTGCAGCAGCTCGTTATGAAGCTGCGATGGCGCAGGCACGCTTTGAAGAGGCTCACGGGCCCGATCTTTTCAAGGAGGCGCTGGAAATTGCACAAATGGAAAAGGAGAAGATGTTTATTGAGTAGCAGCTGTAGCTAGTCAATTGATGCAATATTGGTTGAGAAATCTCAGAGTGAAGTTGAAGGCATCATCGCAATGTGAGGCATTTAGGGGTGACGGTGATGTGAGGTGACGGTGATGTGGGGTGACGGTGTTGTGGGTCCCCACTCTACCCGCTACCCTCCCTGGTCAGGATGTCTTTATTTGGCATAAGCGCCAAATATTAGCCAGCCCTGTAATGAGTATCCCTTAAGAGTGTCGTAAGCCTCCACTTTGGCCGCTGGAGGGATGTCTGGTCAATCGCATTAGACGAATTGATCGGTACATCGTCGCGCTCCAAAACTAGGTGGTGATGCGTGTCACCAGCGATCTTCGTAGTACTTGCAGGTACATAGACTAGCTTGCATTATTGCTGATATCGTAGGTCGCTCGAGGTATTTGTGTCTTAGCCGGGATAGTGTGGGACAGATTTGCAACTGGAGGCTTACGACACTCTAAGGGATAGCCGAACTATGCCTAGATCTGCGATTCGGCTGAAATAAGGCGGCGCAATCTTATTCCGTGTTACCTACATACTAGAATGTCGGGTTGTAGCTTAAATTCGACGTCTGATCTTTAAGGCGAACTGATTGAGTGAGCAATCGGCACTTACTGTACTTTCTGTCGTAAAAGCATACCTGATGAGGACTCCGCCGTTGTTAGCAGCGCATCGCCAGGTCATGCGATCTTCCTTCGTGCAGATCTCTTCTTCAGTGACGTGTCTACCAGGGCATCCGCCTAACACATTAACTTGTCGGCTGAATGGAGGCCTCACGCGTCTGCGACCTACCATGCACCACCTATCAATGACCCCCCTAGTGACACCCACCAATGACTAGCATAAAACCACCTACTGCCCACACAAACTCAACAACTTCACTTACACCGCACTCGGCCACATATGAAGCTATTCACAAGCTGAAACTTGTGCTGCATAATTTTATGCATCATGTTTTGTATCATGTATTTTCTTTTCCGAACGCCACCAATTTTACGAACCTCCTGAAGCATGACATTTGGCATTTTCTCTCTATTCCTCCCTATTGACTTGAGATCATTTGTATGTGTTTTTACCTGTCCGAAATCTTTCCAAAATGCCTTATCGTGCTTATACCGAAGAAAACCTAGCTGCCGCTCTTTTCGACATTACAGATAACGGGATGTCGCAATACGAGGCCGCATAAAAACATGGAGTCCCTCAGCCTACTCTTTCTAAGAGACTTCGAGGTCAATAGAGTAGAAAAGAGGTTATTCAGCCTGTCCAACGTCTTTCGGCCTCTCAAGAAACCCGATTAGTTAAATGGTTACTACGGCAGGAATCTCTGGGTTATGCACTATCTCATAGCCAACTACGAAGTTGTGTACAAGGCCTTCTTTAATAACAGGGAGATGCCAAGCCTCTAGGGAAGAATTGGACCTTAAAATTCCTTAAGCGCCACCCTGAACTAACTACGAAGATAGGGAGACGTGAAGAAGCTAACAGATTTAACGCTTTTACACCCAAGGCCGTCTATTAGTATTTCGATATTCAGGAGAAGGAGTACGGCTAGATCAAGCCTGAGAATACGGTTAATGTAGACGAGGGCGGAATAATGGCAGGTTTTGGTGAGTTTTCTACTAGGTTTATCAAGGCATAACTAATTGGTTTCTATATCAGGCTTGGATAGCCTTGTGATTAGGAGTTCTGACCTAAAGAGGAAAGCCTTGTTAAAGGGCCCGCAGTCCCGCAATTGGACCTCATTTATTGAGGCTGTTACTGTAACCGGTCGTACATTGAAACCAGGCATTATCTTCAAAGGAAAAGAACTGCAAAAGCAGTGGTTTCTTGAAGAATTTCGCACTATAGCCGACTGGTACTACATAACTTCCCCTAATGGCTGGACCGATCACCATATAGGGCTCGAGTGGTTAAAAGAAGTTTATCTACCACAAACCCAGCCTTGCGATCCCTCAGATGCAAGGCTGATCATTCTTAATGGCCACGGAAGCCATGCGCAGGTAATATTCTTGCTATTTACCTGTATACTCTATTATTGCAGTCTTGCTGACTACTCTAGGGCGAATGGATGTCTACGTGCTTTCTGAACAACGTCTACTGCTATTATCTACCAGCGCATTGTTCTCACGGCCTACAGCCATTAGATAATGGCATTGAAAATGCCATAAAAGCTGCATACCGAAAAGAACTACAGAAATTGGCCAGCCTCACCGATTCTGCACCCGTCGATGAGGCTAACTTTATACGTGCCTACGCCAAGGCCAGAGAAGCCGGCCTGACGGAAAACAATATACTGGCAGGCTGGAGATTCACAGGAAATTGGCCAATAAGCCGTCTTAAGGCTCTCCTACATCCAGAAATTCAGCCAGATAAGGAGAAAAGAGAGCAGTGGTCACCCGATAACCACAGCCTTAAACTCGACTCAGATGACACTCCGAAAGTGAGCCGTCACGCGCGAGATTTGGGTAAACACAAGACTTCCAAAACCTGATATAAATACAGTAAAATAGCAAAGGGATTTGAGGCCTTAGAAATGATTGTAGCCGTTCAGAATAGTCGAATCACTGGGCTGGAGGAAGAGGTGACGTGTCTACAGAGAGGGAAGAAAAGAAGGCGATACCTAACCCGAACCAGAGATTCATGACGCTGGGGGAGGCACTGGCAGCCGGTGAAGCTATCCGGAAGTCAGAAACGGAAGTAATTAAGAAGGACGTGGAGGAGGAAGCCGAGTCGGTCATTGAGGTGGCGATGGATGCCATGGGTGAGGACTCGGAAATTGATGGTTTTTCTTCACTGCTACAGTACACACGCAGCGGTCGGAAGATCAAAAAGCCACGTCAATTTTAAAATTCGATTAATTATCTATCTAATACTTTACATAGTTTCATATTTATTTGATTTGGTGGTTGCACTCTGGGTTTGTAGAAAATTGGAATTTGTATGGAGTTGCAATTTTTAACGCTAGTCATTAGTAGGTGTTAGTCATTAGTAGGTGTTAGTCATTAGTAGGTGTTAGTCATTAGTAGGTAGTGCATGGTACTATTTAATAATATAGAACCCCTAACCTTTTATATGTATAAGTTATAGATAAATAGAGAAAGGATCGTAGCTAATATTAAGTATAAAACTATATACTCCTAACTAAAACCCCTTTCCTTCTTTCACTCTTATTCAACCACTTCCAAACTGTGGCCTATGCATTTTAAAGATTAAATCCATACTCTCACAGACAATAAGTGACGAAGGAGAGAAAAATAAGCCCCATATACAGACCAAGGGAAAGAGGCAGGCTCTTCTGCTCTTAGGTACGTCCCGTACCATGTAGAAAGTGCACTTAGGAGAACTGGAAGTCAGGGGGAACATAATAGGAGCTAAGGCCGGGCTAGAAGAACTTACAGTCTTAGGAGGGCAGACACTGGTGAACTAGGAAAGGTATTAGTCTCATTTCTTAATATTCTCCTTATTAAGGAGGAGAGAAAAGATGACAGAGAGGAGGAGGAGGAGGAGGAAACTTATAACAAACTAGCAGGAGGTGTTATAAACTATCCAGCCCTTGGCGTCCCCGGTGCAGGCGTAGGTACCAGAGGTGCAGCCCTTGGGGGGTTTGCCGGAGGAGGTGGCAGCGACGGAGGCCAGGGCGGCGACGACAATGCTGGAGACCTTCATGATAATGGTTTATTACTAGTAGAGGAAGAGTATATAATTAAGCGGGTGGGAAGCTTAAACGAGAGGCTTTGGTGGTTGTAGTGGTTACTTGAGGCTGTTAAGTGGATGAGGAGAATAAGTCGATGGGAGGTAGAAGATCGCGGTCTTTGATGTAGCCATCTCAGCTACCTTCTCTCTATGCGTGTGCCTTCTGTCCGTCTAGATCTTCCTCTGGCCAGTCCCATCAAACCTCTCGGGGACTCGGCCCCCTTTGCTGAGAGGCTCTCCCCGCCTCACTGTCTGCTCGGAAAGCTCTTCAGGTTGTCCGGGTACGTCTTGCAAGCCACCGGTGGCTCAAGCCCTAGCTAGCATGCTGGTGTGTGTTTGGCTCGTTTTGCTTTGCTGCGGATGGTAGACTGCGGTGGGATACGATGGCAGGAGGGGGTCATGGGGAAGCGGGTGATCGGCGAGCGGGACGAGGGGTAGGGGTGAAGGTATTCGAGCTCAGGTCATGTATTCCGACCCACTATTTCGCCCCCTTGGGACTGTCCAAGAGGTCGAGAAATATTGGCCGTAGCCATATTATGTTTTTCTTATTGTCCTCTATCGATTCATGCACTTGTACCAGACCCGGGACTTTTGCACACACACGTCCATTCCCTAACCATAGCCCCGCCTTCACCATAGTGAGTCGACGAACCGAGAAAGGACCATTGCCCGACCTCAGCGTGAAATTCGCGGATCTCTCGGAACGAGAGCTGTTGGGGCTTTACACTAGCAGGTTGCTAGTGTCTAATTGTCTCCCAGATGCGTAGGGCGAGGAGTGGGTTTCCCTCCTAGAGGCAGGACACGGCGAGCGATATATGAGAGTGATGCGGATGGAGAAGATGGCGGTAGATTTTCCGGCGACGATGGCAACGACGATTATGTCGAGGCGTGTGGAGGCATGAAAACTCAACCTCTTCCGTGGGGTCTGGATGCTGAGGATCTTCTGAGGAGATTGAAGAAGATGGACGGGTTGTCAGATTTCATGATCGGCAAGCGGTTAGATCGAACACGGTCAGCCATTGAACACTGGTGCATTATGTGCAAGGAGGGGAGAAAAACGAAACCTTCATACCGTGTGGGACTGTTCATGACAGTCGCTGTGCTAGGTGTTTCGCCTCCTGGGAAGAACTCAGGACCCCACTCTGTCTCGCGATATGACAGACACCCTTTGGTAACTCGATAAGAGTTAAAAATCATCAACCACAAGCCCATTGGATGAAATGGCCTCTGCTAGTGGCCCGAATCTCCCGACCAGTCTGCAATACTATAATAAATGTAACTATCCGTGAATTAAAACCTTGATATTCGTAATTGTTGGCATGTGAAGATAGTGTGAGTGCTGGGCGTTACCGTTGTTTGGCCTTGACGGCTCCTTGCCACATGCTGCAGCTGGTGTGATTTGGCATGCCCTACTACTAGCGGTTCATTGGTATGACAGATGATGGCGAACCTCATTATCGTAGCTACTGGTGTGGCGTTATTATGCTATAAAAGATGCGTCAATAGGCGGCGTCAAGCTTAGCAGCTGGGTGAATAAATGACACCCCATATAATTAATTGACAGTCGACAATCAAATCAGACAATCCAACTTTGGCCCGGAGAGCTTATGGCACGGAAAGTTCCTTTGATTGTGAGAAGGACGTATGAAACTTTTATAATCGCACTTCTACAATCGCACTTCTACAATCGCACTTCTACAATCGCACACCTTTTAGAATACTAGTAGTGAAAATCTCCTGGTATACTAAATATAACTTTGAACTTTCGCACATGAAGCCTTTGATTGTGATTGAGTGACTAGCTGAAGCTGAGGGGGAGCTTGTGTTTTGGTGCTAGCATGCTATCAGTACCTTATGATGAGACCATAAGATTATCTTATTAGAGAGCTCACCTGGTTGAAGCAATAGGTGGCCGGGGAAGAGCTCGGACGCCTTGCTAGATAGAGAAGACGGTCCGCCGGATTTGTGGGATGGTTGAGGTGACATCCCCACCCATATCTGGTTGAACACTAGAGCTAATATATTGCCTTCATACTAGGGGCAATCAAATGCTGACATGCTCCCCAAATCTTCCTCATCTATAGAGGCAACAGCTTTGAATTTGCACTCGCCGTAGTCGCTTTAACAGCACGTGCCGTAGTAGACGAGAAATCTCTCGTTGGCGTCTGCCAGGAGGCCGAGTTTCCCTACACCGCACTCTTCTGCCAATTACTCATCGCACTCCTCCTGTTTCTGTCGCTAGTTGCGGTCACTTGGCAATCCATCCAGGTTCCTCCGTATAAGAACCTCCTCTAAACCTCGAAGTCTATTTCTCTATTCTCACACTTCCTCCTTGTTTCTGTCTCTTCCCTTCTCTAAAGAGTTCTCAGACTCTTCATCCTTCTGTATCTTATATATCCCCAATGACCGAAGTCGAGTCCATACGGCCCTTTGGCCCCGCCCGCTCTACTGTCAAGGGCGAGCCGCTCTCTAAGGAGGAGATTGAGCACTATAATGACTTCTTCAAGGCCAGTTGCTACTTGTCCTTGGGCATGATCTATCTTAAGGAAAATCCCCTTCTCCGAGAACCCCTCACAGCCGACTACCTCAAAGCTTGATTGCTTGGCCACTTTGGCTCTGCTCTAGGACAAATCTTTATATACATGCACTTTAACCGTCTTATTAAGAAGCATGATCTGAACGCTATCTTCATTTCTGGCCCTGGCCATGGTGCCCTGGCTGTCCTCTCATAGTCCTACTTCGAGGGCGTCTATTCTGAGGTGTACCCCGATAAGTCCTAAGATATTGACGGTCTGCAGAAGTTCTTTAAGAGCTTCTCTTTCCCCGGTGGAATTGGCTCTCACGCCACTCCAGAAACCCCAGGATCTCTCCACGAAGGTGGTGAGCTGGGTTACTCTATCTCACACGCTTTTGGCACGGTTTTTGATAACCCCGATTTGATCGCACTTACTATAGTTAGCGATGGTGAAGCCGAGACTGGTCCTCTTGCTACTGCCTGGCATAGCAATAAGTTCCTGAACCCTATCGTGGACGGATCTGTTTTGCCCGTTCTTCATCTTAACGGCTATAAGATCAACAACCCCACACTTCTAGCTCGAATATCTCATAAGGAGCTCGAGAACCTGTTCCTCGAATACGGCTGGCAGCCATACTTTGTCGAGGGTGATGATGTTGGGACCATGCACCAGGCCATGGCGGCCACTCTCGAGCACTGCGTCGATGAGATCCGCAAATTCCAGAAGCAAGCCCGCGATAGCAGCGATGCATTCCGACTTCTGTGGCCCATGATTGTGCTCTGAAGCCCTAAGGGCTGGACCGGCCCCCGTAAGATTGATAATAACTATCTCGCTGGTTTCTGGCGAACCCACCAAGTCCCCATCACCGACCCGGCCACCAACCCCCAGCACCTCAAGATTCTCGAGGAGTGGATGCGCAGCTATGAGCCTGATCGCCTCTTCGATGAGTGTGGCAAGCCCATCCCATCCCTCCGTGCTCTCTGCCCAGATGGCAACCGCCGCATGAGCGCCAACCCCATCGCCAACGGCGGCCAACTGAGGAAGCCCCTTAAGATGCCTAACTTTAAGGACTATGCTATTAAGGTCAACCAACCTGGCGCTGTCACGAACGCTAGTATAGTCAACATGGCTAAGTTCCTGCGGGACGTCATTGCGGCGAACCAGACCAACTTCCGTCTTTTTGGCCCTGATGAGACGGAGTCTAACAAGTTAGGTGGTGTCTATGAAGCCGGCAAGAAGGTTTGGATGGGAGAGTACTTCGAGGAAGATGAGAATGGCGGCAACCTTGCCAAGGCCAGTCGCGTTATGGAAATGCTTTCTGAGCATACCTGCGAGGGCTGGCTTGAGGGCTACATTCTGAGCGGCCGTCATGGTCTGCTGAATAGTTATGAGCCTTTTATTCACGTTATTGATTCCATGGTCAACTAGGTAGGCTAGCTCGCTTGAATACTATTCCATTTAGTAATGCTCACTGTTTCTAGCACTGTAAGTGGATTGAGAAGTGTCTCGAGGTTGAGTGGCGAAATAAGGTCGCTTCTCTCAACATCCTGTTAACGGCTGTTGTTTGGCGTCAGGACTACAACGGCTTTACACACCAGGATCCTGGTTTCCTCGATGTTGTGGCTAATAAGAGCCCCGAAGTTGTGCGCATCTACCTTCCCCCTGATGGCAACTGCCTGCTTTCAGGTAAGATTACTCCTGAAAATTATTCAGAGCCTGTTCGCTAAGAAGCTCGCAGTCATAGATCACTGTCTCCGGTCTGTCAACTACGTGAATGTCGTCGTGTCCGACAAGCAGGAGCATCCCCAGTACCTCTCCATAGACGCCGCCATCGTGCACTGCACTAAGGGTATTGGTATCTGGCCTGAATTCAGCACCGACACCGGCGAGGATCCCGACCTCGTCATTGCCTCATGTGGAGATATCAGCACCTACGAGTCCCTCGCGGCCATCGACCTGCTCCTGCAGCACTTCCCAGAGCTCAAGATCCGCTATGTGAACTGCGTCGATCTCTTCAAGCTGATCCACCCCAGCGACCATCCCCACGGCTTAACTGACAAAGAATGGGTGAGCCTGTTTACTAACGACACTCCCATCATCTTTAACTTCCATAGCTACCCCTGGATGGTGCACCGCCTGACGTACAAGCGCCCTGGAAGCAAGAACCTGCACGTCCGTGGCTATAAGGAGAAGGGCAACATTGACACTCCTCTTGAATTGGCCATCCGCAACCAGACGGATCGATTCAGCCTGTCTATCGATGCTATCGACTGGATGCCCAAACTTCACAACCGTGGCGCCGCTGCTCGAGACGCTCTGCTGAATGCGCAAATTGAAGCCCGCAACCAGGCGTTCGAGACAGGTATGGATCCTCCTTTCCTGAAGAACTGGACCTGGAAGCGAAATGGCCAGTGAAATAAGGTCGCTGATGGACTTGCTTCTTAATAAAGGCTGAAAGCATTGGAGATGCTTCAATGCAGGGTGAGGGACCTTAATAACTTTAAATAGTTTTAATATTATTTTCTTATATATTATTTATTACATTTTTATAAAGAGTAGTGCTATTCGGGCTGTATGATATTGCTATCCGGGCTGTGTTAATCACGTGACTATATAATTTTCTACCGCATTCAGCCAATGCTTCCCGCCACAGCAAATTACAGTGTAAGTCAGAGAACGCGAATAATATCAAGCCAATTCAATCAAGATCAACACATCACAACAGCCCGCAAAGCCCGGCTACGGCCAAATCGTTCAAAAAACGCATTTCCGGTGTTTCCTCTGAAAAATAGAATTTCTATCGGTCCGACTAATATTCCGGCCTCAACGGCTGACGAAGCCGATGACTTTAACCGGGCCGGAGCCGCGGCCACGGCTCCAGCGCCCCTCTCCTCTGCCTCGTCCTCCTCTTGATCGTCTTTCCCTTGTATTTGTATAGCCTTGAGATCTTAGCGTTGACGGTTTTCGGGACTGTTGGCTGGCAGAGGGATGATGTGATAGTGAAAGGTCTAAGTTGGCCCAGAAATTGCGATCCGATATCGCGTTGTGTTGTAAGCGAGGGTGGTCACGTGGGTGAAAGCTTTTCCTAATGCGGCTAGCCTTTTTCTAAGTCATGTGATAAATTCCCTCTTTAGGCAAGCGTATTTTTAATACAGGAGAGCAAACCGCAGGCGGTCTGCCCAGAAGAGCCTTGAGGAACGAAGTTAGAGACGAAATCGGTCGACATACCTTAAGCAAATTTTATTATTTTCAGCTGACATGAATTTAGTTGAAGCAAGATCGGCAGCTCGGCTGTTGTAGCGTCGTTGCAGGCTTGACTATAGGTAGGGTGTGATTAACGTGTAAGTTAATAGTCTTTAAAGATACTATAGAAGGTCAGATATAAATGATTGGTTTAATGATTGTACTAATTAGCTAGCTTGGTTGTTTTCTAGATGTATAGATAGTCCTTATATAGTTAGTTCTTTATAAGTAATATTATAAGATAATATTCATTAAGCAGCTTTGGATAATAAGAGATATCTGGCTATAATATAATCTTTATACTTATTTAGGATATTAGGAGCGGATTTATTTTAGAATCGGAAGCTAGTTTGATCTTGCCTTTTAAATAGATATTTAAAGAGATATATAAAGATATAAGCAGAGAGACAAATATCAATATGTATGTAAGAGTCTATATAAAGCAATAGAGAAGGCATATAGAGTATGACTCATGCATCTTCTGGTTCTTGATATTAAAAATGCACTTAACCTTGCGAATCCATTATTATGCAATCTGATATTGTAAAGGCTATAGCAGTGGAAGGAGTGGAAGGAGTGGAAGGTTATTGGTGGAACTCGGTGATTGTGGGTCAAGGAATTGACCAATCAGAAAAGGGATTAAAGATTCAGAAAGAGCAGGAAAAGACGATTAGAAAGGTAGTCAGTTTGATGTGATTGGTTGAGAAATGCATGTATTGATAATAATAATCTTTCTGGACTGGCTAGAGAAAAGCCCCAGCTTTATAGAGAGATTGCCGTCCGGTCATATGTCCAATCTAACAGGGGATTTGGACAATTTGTCATAGTAAAACCGGGTAAGACGTGTCCCGAGTTTTAGGACTGTTGGACGTATGTCTGATGCTTGAACTCTAACCTTATTGAAGGTTCTTATTATAGATGTCTTTTGTAGTTATAATATAAGGAAGATAGGCTTTCTGAGGCATAATATATACCGTTATAAAGCTAAAAATCAGGAGATTATGAATATGTTATTTATAGTCTTATTTAGTAAGAGCTAAAGGAGATATTTCCTTATCAGTTATATATTTTATAGTGTGTTGGGCAGGGGGACAAGAGGGACACCACCACCCGAAGTGACGGATGCCGTAGGGTAGGCGGGATGTGACGGGAGCGTCTGGAGTGCTGGACCCAGGGTGGGGTCGATATGTAACTAGGACGCACGGGGCAGGCTACACGGACTATTAACGCGTCCACGCGTCTACGCGCCTGCCCGCTTTCTCTTTCCTCTTCATCGTAGTATTCTCGCAATACAGTGGCATTACCTCTTGAGTTGATCTCATCTGGCCCGTGACATTATACTACGATCTTTTATTCTTTCCACCTACATCTTGATTAACTCTGACGCGCGTCAGTGCGAGGTTAATCGTCGCGTCGGATCCGACTATAGATCCGCCTACCTGCAGCGAGACACAGGTACGAACAGCAAACCACCGTTGACTGGAACCAATCAGCAGTCGACATGACCAGGAGCTCTGAGTTGGGCGCGTGGAGCGCTGACAAAGAGGGCATCGATAAGGCACGCCAAGAGAGCGCCTTTTATCAGCAGGTCCAGCAGTACCTCGCTGAGTCCGTAGACGAGGACAGCGAAGGGACCACCAATACAGAAGACGACGAAGGGATATCTATCAGACCTTTCGCGCGACTCGCAGCAGATTCTATCGAAGAAGATTTGAACGCTCGAACCTGCGAGATCACGGACAACGGCCGATTCACAGTCTATGTGAAAGACCAGGACGGGAGATTCAGGAACCTTCCGATCGATGCCGACAATATCGAGTCGATGGTCCAGAAATACCCTGAGGTGCGAGCCTCGATAATTCGCAATTTTGCCGAGCAATTGGCAATCAGAGGGCAGCGAGACGAGCTTATCGAGCTGCACAACAAGCACGTCGAGACGACCGAGCGACTCATTAAAGAGCACAACGAGGCAATTGAGGCCGAAGCGATGGCCCACGCCGAGGTGGCACGGATCAACAAGGAACTGGCACGGTTGAAAGCGGCACAGCATACTGCCCCTCTCCGCGAAGACACGCCTCTCGGGAGCGAGACAACGGCCGAGACCAAGCTGCGCCGGAAGCGGGAGAGTGACCCACCCGAGCTCGATGATGGCAAGGAACCGGACTTCGAAGACTGGCTCATCAAGGCCAGACGCAAGCTGCGACGCGACGGCCCACGAGACTACCCTGAAGAGGAGGACAAGGTATATTATATTTTCGGTCGTTGCAAGGGTATCGCGGCTGCCTATTTACGCCCCCGCATGCCCGAGAACGCGGAGGAAGACGCCTTCGAGACCGCTGAAGATGTCTTCCAAGCCCTGACGACCCTCTTCCGGGACAAGAACAAGAAGATCAAGGCGCGAGAGGAGTTCAAGGCCTTGAGATACTATACCAATGGTAGCTGGCGTAACTTCTACGTCAAGTTCTTGGCTATAGCGAACGACGCTAAGATCCCCAAAAGGGATTGGAAGGAAGAGCTCTATGACAAAGTGCCAGTGGAGATGAAACGTACTGTGGCCACGCAGCGCTTTGCCGAAGAGGTAAGCTTCGACACCTTTGCGGCAGCGCTTGGCGACATCGCGGTAGTAGAAGAGGCCTATGCGAAGACCTTAACGAAGAAGGACAGTAAGAAGACCAGCAAGTTACAGACCAGCAAGTTACAGACCAGCAAGTTACAGACCAGCAAGAGCGATAGTGCTGCTACTGGGAAGAAGGACACTAAGAAGTCGGCAACTTCAACACCCAAGTACTCGAAGACCAAGATTGACGGCAAATGGACTTTTAAGGACCCAGAGGTCCGCAAGCTAGCCGAAGAAGGGAAGTGCTTCAAGTGCAAGAAAGTCGGCCATACCCACCAGGAGTGTCCAGAGGGGGGCGAAGTGAACGAAGTTCGTGCCAAGGCTAAGAAGGCAGGGCGGACGATTACTATTGCGATCCCTGATGAATCAGATGAGTCGTCCTCCGAGTCGGAAAAAGACGAGTCCTAGGGGAAGTCTCCTCTCTAGGACCTGAATTGCAGTCACTGATCTTTGACGAGAGCTTGATTAACATGGATGAACTACTCGGCGGGGAGAAGCTCTACCGTCCCTGTACGATAGCAAGTTCAGGGTTGGCAATTAAAGTTAAAGGTCTATGTGATACCGGAGCGGATGGTTATGTCTTTGTGAATAAGGATCTAGCCCTAAGGATGCACCAACAACTGCAGAGCCGTCGAATCCTAATCCCGGGGCGGGGACTCGCTGTCAAGGGATACAAGGGCGGACGACAACGGATTACCCACATCACGGTTGCAACGCTGGATATAGATGGCAGACGACAGCTAAATTGTCCGATGTTGGAACTCGGGATGCATCAGGACCTGATCATTGGGAGGAAGTGGTTCGAGAAGCACGACGTGGAAATCTCTGCCAAACATCGCCGCCTACGATGGCCTGACGACAGGCCTAAGGATTACCCTAGTAGCGATATTGTGATACCGATGTCTTCGTTGAAGGGCCCTCGCCGTTCAAGGCCAGCGGACCAGGCCGACATGGAACGACGCAACCAACTGAGCGCAGAACGAAAGAAGGCCCGCGAGGATCGGATCCTTAGGAGGGGAGATCGCCCGCCAAGGAGGCAATGGTCGGATGACGCCAAAGAGAACATGGCTAAGATGGACAGGGCATTGAGGGATACGGCGCCCTCTCTCCCGATGAGGGACTTCAATACCGAGCTAGCGATGATCCAAGCCGACCTGCCACGGCGACCAATGATTGATACTGAGGGAGTCACAATCGAAATCAGTATCGTTAGTGCCAGCAGGTGGCAGGAGAGGGTGGTCAAGCAGGAGGACACCGAATGGATCGGTGAAGTCACCCTCCAGGAGATCGACAAGATTATCGAAGAACGACTAGAACGGAGAGAAGCCGGAGGGGAGAACCTTCGTAAAGATACGCCCGAATTGAGGGAGAAGGTAGAGTCGAAGTTGCCTCGACAGCACTTACACCTGCGACATGCCTTCTCCAAGGCTGAGTCTGACGCCTTGCCACCCCACCGGCCAGGCGTTGACATGAAGCTGGAATTGAAAGAGCCAATCCCCGACAGTCGGAAGGTCCCGCCAATGTACAAGTTGAGCCTCGAACAGCTAGAGGTGATGAGGAACTATATCGAGGAGCACCTGCAGAAAGGATTTATCGTACCGGCAGGTGACGCGCCATACGCATCACCAGTCCTGTTTGCAAAAAAGAAGAACGGCGGATGGCGCTTCTGTGTGGACTACAGGAAGCTCAACGAGTTGACGGCGAAGGAACATTGTGCACCACCCCTGATAGAAGAAACCCAGTCGAGGTTGGCAAAGGCAAAAGTATTTACGAAACTCGACATCCGACAGGCCTTCTATCGGATGCGGATGTCCCCGGAATCCGAGGATCTCACAGCCTTCAAGACTCGGTATGGCACCTACAAGTATAAGGTGGTACCGTTTGGTCTGACCAACGGCCCTTCGCACTTCCAAGCTTACATCAACCACGTCCTGATGGATCTCCTAGACGTCTGCTGCACGGCATACATCGACGACATTCTCATTTACTCAGAAAACGTCAAGGACCACGAAGCGCACGTTAATGCAGTCTTGGAACGACTGGTCGCGGCAGGGTTGCAGGCAGATATCGACAAGTCAGAATTCTATGTTACAGAGACGGAGTTCCTAGGCTTTATAATTACGACAAACGGGATCCGGATGGACCCGAAAAAGATGAAAGCCATTATAGACTGGGAAGAACCAACAAACGTACGGGGAGTACAGGCCTTCCTTGGGTTTTGCAACTTCTACCGAAAGTTCGTCGAGTTTTACAGTCGGATAGCGCGACCGCTTACACTGTTGACGAAGAAGGGGATCCCATGGAGGTGGACTGAAGAGGAGACGACCGCGATGAAGGCTATGAAGTTGGCGATTTCGTCGGCCCCGTGCCGGGCCTGGTACGACCCTCTCCGTGATACGATCGTCGAGACCGACGCGTCAGGAGGTGTGGTGGCTGCAGTACTAACCCAGAAGAGCGAAGACGGGGACTGGCACCCCGTAGCTTTCTTCTCCAAGACGATGAACGACGCGGAGATGCGTTACCCGATTCACGACCAGGAGATGCTCGCGGTGGTGCTGGCCTTGAAGGAATGGAACGCCGAGCTCTTGGGGCTCCAACGGCAATTCCTAGTTATTACTGACCACAAAGCCCTCGAGTACTTCTCGACGAAACAACGCCTTAATGGCAGGCAAGCGCGGTGGGCGGACGACCTGGCACCTTATGACTTCAAGATCACCTACCGTCCGGGGCGAGAGAACGTTGTAGCGGATGCTCTGTCTCGGAAGTCGTCCGAACTGGCTACGCAGAAGGCGCGACGAGAAGCCGCGTGGAACAGGGTACTGCTGAGTCGGGACCTGGTGATTAGTTCTATTGACTATGAGGTCATGGCCGGCCCCTGTACCGAGCCTGATTCCGGGGAGGGACCAGAGGTGGCATTGATCGGGGCCGAAGCTGTCGAGTCCTCGGTCAGCTCCGGGAGAGAGGCTATCCGGGCGCCGGAGGGATGGCAGCTGCTTGACGCCGTCCTCCGGGCTAATAGGGCCTCTCCCCAATCACAGCCCTACCGAGAGAACGCAGAGAAGAAGGCCGATGGTTGGACGATGGACGAAGGTGTGGTTTGCCGGAACCAGCGCATTTTTGTTCCGGACGAAGGTGTTCTCCGAACGCTGGTCATCAAGGAGAACCACTGCAAGCTCAATGTAGCCCACCCGGGACGCAACAAAACCGTCAGATTGGTTGCTGAGAGGTTCTGGTGGCCAGGCTTATCGGCCGACGTCGATCGGTTCCGGGCAAATTGTAAGCCGTGTGGAAGAGCTTACGCTAATAGAGATAAGACCCCCGGATTGCTACACCCATTGGAAGTCCCACACCGGATTTGGCAGCATGTTACAACAGACTTTCATTACATGCCTAAGGACAAGAACGGATACGACTGCGTATGGGTAGTTATTGATCGGCTCAGCAAGATCGCTTTTTCTATACCTTGCTACCGGACGGTGACAGCGAAGGACGTTGCGTATATGTACTACCACCACGTCTACCGTGTTTTTGGGGTGCCGGAGACGGTGACGTCAGACCGAGGACCACAGTTTATCGCCGCCTTCATGGATGAGCTATGCAAGCTTATCGGGGTGAAGCAGAAACTGAGCACAGCAGAGCACCCCCAGACAGACGGGAACACTGAGATCTATAACCAGTACTTGAACCACCGACTACGACCGTTTATCAACCATTACCAAGACGACTGGAGTGAACTACTACCGTCGATGGACTATGCGCAGATGAATCTCTACCACGAGTCACTGGGTATGGAACCGGTGAGACTGTTACTCGGCCACTTGCCCCGGTCCCAACTCGACTGGGATAAGAGAACTGACCTTGAGGGCTGCAAAACAAAAGCTGAACGTTTGTCGAGGGAGGATGCCCAGCAGTATGCTAAGCGGATTGCGGACTCCATCAAAGTTGCTAGGCAGAATCTCCACCAGGCGCAGGAACGGCAGATCCGCCAAGCTAACAAGAAGCGCCGGGAACCGGATTTTACGGTTGGGGACAAAGTCTGGGTCGACATGCGCGGACTTACGAGTACAAGACCCAGCCAGGCGTTAGACTGGAGGAAGAGAGGGCCATGGACTATTGTGGAACAAGTCGGGCATTCATACCGCCTGGACTTACCCTCCTCGTGGCACATAAACCCAACTCTACACGCGGATCGGTTGCGGCGTTATCCCGACAATCCTATGCCAGGGCAGGATGAGGACCCACCACCACCTGAAGTCATCAACGGTGCCAAAGAGTACGAGGTTCACAAGGTCAAGGAGTCGCGGTACAATAAGCGCGACAAACAGCTCCAGTATAGGGTAGACTGGGTCGGACACGACCCCGACGATGAATGGTACCCTGCCGAAAACTTCAAGAACGCACCGATGCGACTGAAGGAGTTCCATGAGGAATATTCGGAGGCACCTGGGCCACCGAAGCGATTACAGGCCTGGGTCGACGCGGCTGCTGCGGATACGGACGTACCGGAGCACCCTGACGATAATCAACCGATCAAACTGGGCCGGGGGCCCAAGAAAGCACGACGGAAACGAAGAGTCTTCGTCATCTGGCGATCGTGAGAATTTGACAACTTGCGCTCACGCGGCCGTTTTGAGCGCCTTGAAGAGGGGGGTGATGTGACGGGAGCGTCTGGAGTGCTGGACCCAGGGTGGGGTCGATATGTAACTAGGACGCACGGGGCAGGCTACACGGACTATTAACGCGTCCACGCGTCTACGCGCCTGCCCGCTTTCTCTTTCCTCTTCATCGTAGTATTCTCGCAATACAGTGGCATTACCTCTTGAGTTGATCTCATCTGGCCCGTGACACGGGATGCGTAGCGGAGCGAGGATGGACAAGACTCGCAAAACAAAACAGACAAAAAGAAGGCCAGAGCTGCAATCGAGCAGCTGGCTAAGAAATGAATCAGATATTCCAATTGATCAAATAAATCTCATCATAATGACATCAAAAACCATTCAATAACTCAAAAATAAAGGTGGGCAAGAACATGATTGATTGCTATCTGTGTCCGAGTTGTCTCTGCCTTTTATCTCAGACCAACTCCCGTTATCCTTATCGATAGCTTTATCAAGACCGGCACTCAAATTGGTCGGCCAATTAAAATGTCCAGGCCATTCTAGCTAGTGGGCCCTCAGCCCCGACACAATAGTTAAGAACTTTACAAATATAAAATAGTTCTAAAATGATCCTTAATAAAGCTTTTTAGATATTTTATTTTTAGATTGAATGCATAGTAGATAATCACTAGTATGTCTATAAAGACCTGACCAGGCTTTATATAGGAAGTAATTTTAAGCTAATTAGGATTTGTTATTATTATAATAAAGAAACTTGGCTTGCTAAATGTTTGAGTAAGAGCTAAAGTATTAGCCACTTATTTAAAAGCCTATGTACAGAACCCTATAAAGATAGACAGTAACCTATTTTATATTTAATCTGCCCTTAAGTAATCGGTTATATAGTCTAAGCCTAATGTTTAAAGCGTTCGCTTATATCTTAAGTAATACAGTCTAGCATCCTTAATCCTAGAAAATATATCTACTAAATATTCACAAGTAAGGCAGCTAAAATGATAAAAGCGCAGCTTACTAAGAAGTAAACTATAGTACTATTACTACTGCGTTAGCTAGTGTTAGTCATCAGTCTTATTAGAGTTAGAGTTAGATAATTCTGATATTCTCTAATTAGTGTGTCGGAGCTGAGGGCCCCGGGGCCCGGGACCCGGACAGTCACGTTACCTGTAGTGAAACGACCTTGGCGGACGAGGAAGAAACCACACCCAAATGGCTAGCTATCTTTCCGGGGCCACTGGGCCAATCGCGACTGGCGCTGTCTCGCCGCCTCCAGCAGAGGTCGGCAGCGGCTGCTTCCAGCACCACCGCAGGTGAAGATGACGGGCCGGTCTCTTCAAGATAGCTAGGAAAGCGTCTAATTAGACACTTTATCGGGTTGGATCGCCGCTGCGGATTGTGGCAAGGCTCGAAAAGATGAAGGTTGCAGCGGCAGATCCGGGCTTGGGTGGAAGACCGCGGACGCGGTCGGTCGGCTCGCAGGAAAAGGGCGTATTCGACCGGATCAAAAGAGGTTTGATAGAAAAGCAGGAAACCCGCAATGAAATTGATAGTCATACAGTCTAGAAAATAACAGTGCCGTCCAGTCCCGCAGCTGAGAGGCTTCTCTGCCTCCCCAGCTGTTGAAGCTGACGTTCGTGATGATGGTCTTGTCCTTGAAAAATCCTCCGAAAATCCCGAGACCTAGAGAGTTGAATCTCTAGTCCCCACAACCCTATCTAACCCCTGTCCCGCCACAATCGCATCAGTAGCTAGCTATAAGAGGCAGCAGATTTCCCAGACTTAGATAGAAAAACAATGCTTCTTCCTTTTTTTACTTGATTTTTCCTGATTTTCCTAGCCTTGATTTTCTTATTCTATTTTACTTGATCAACTGATATCCTTCTTCCTTTCCCAGCTAGCTGCTTAGCTGATAATTTTATCTGCATTTTTGGCTATTTTTTTCTTAGGCCTTATCTTGCCGTCTGTGATGGGCTGACCCCAGAAGGGCTAAGCGATAGCTAGCGCAACGGCCACCAGCGCCTACGGCGCTACCCTTTGCCGCTGAGGCAAAAGGATACGTATTGATCGATCGCCAGTGCGATCAACCAACTAGCTATACAAGGTCTTCCACTATAAGGCTAGAGCAAAGCTCTAGCCCATAACACCGTCCTTCGCTTACCTTTCGGGCCCAGCTCGCCATCACTTCAGGTGGTTGTTTGTCCCCCTGCCCAACACATTAGGAGTACTATATAAGAAGAATAAGGGATACTAAAGAGGTTTATAATACTGAGAAAGGATATGCATAAAGTGGCATTATCTACTATAAGTAAAATAAAAAACTTTCTAGGGGTTGACCTAACTTAGATTTTCTATATTAATAATTACAGCTACTTCTCTATTAGCTGGAAAGTCTCTTAATTCTATTGCAATTAGTATAGCCTTAGGGTTAACAGTAGACATAGTGTGTTGGGCAGGGGGACAAGAGGGACACCACCACCCGAAGTGACGGATGCCGTAGGGTAGGCGGGATGCGTAGCGGAGCGAGGATGGACAAGACTCGCAAAACAAAACAGACAAAAAGAAGGCCAGAGCTGCAATCGAGCAGCTGGCTAAGAAATGAATCAGATATTCCAATTGATCAAATAAATCTCATCATAATGACATCAAAAACCATTCAATAACTCAAAAATAAAGGTGGGCAAGAACATGATTGATTGCTATCTGTGTCCGAGTTGTCTCTGCCTTTTATCTCAGACCAACTCCCGTTATCCTTATCGATAGCTTTATCAAGACCGGCACTCAAATTGGTCGGCCAATTAAAATGTCCAGGCCATTCTAGCTAGTGGGCCCTCAGCCCCGACACAGTCCTCCCCACGCGGTCGGTGCTTTGTCCCCACAAGCCTAGAGACCGCGGACAACAAAGAGAAGAAGAGCCCTAGTAGACAAAGGAAATAATAAGAAAAGAAAGACAATGTACATGAGTCCAACATCCAAGCGTAGTTGATCAACCAGAATCCAGCTTGCATTTATTCCTCCGAGATTGTGGTGTTTGCGAGAGAGGGTCCGAAGGGAACCTGAGCACCAAGGTCGTGTCGAGGGCGGTAGGCAAAGTCGCAGAGGTGGCCGCAACAAGAACTCTTTGGTGAAATCAACCACGGGGTGTACGAGGAGACCGGGAAGTGTTCGATCGAGTGGTATCCCTCGGCGAATTGGATGATCGAGACACGTTAGTGAGTCCAGCAGGCGCGGAGGCAGACGGCGGCAGTGATCCTCGGGCAGGTCTCAGAGGCAAAGTGCGAGTCAATTCGCGTGCAGCAGCGCGATCAGCCCGAGAGGGCCCGGCGGGAGGAGGAGGAGCCAATCTCGACCTCAAGGTATCCGTAATAGCGTCCCATTGAGACAGGGAAATCAGACCATCCGGGACGAAGGTAGCAAAGCTTCCCGTTCGATCAATCGCATGCGTCCATCGGCGAGGGGCTGGGAGTAAATGGAGAGACCCAGCAGCACGTACAGTCATGATGTAGGCAGGGGTGTTGACATCGTTCTTCTTCGCAGTTTCCGCAGCTTCTTTGGCCATCGGTTTGGTAACATGGACTCCTTTGATTCCGTCTATGAGTGCTCGGTCGGGAACAGCCTTGGTGCGATTGTTGGCGCGAATGATTCGACTATCGGCCTTCTTCTTTGGCGATGCCCGTTTCGCAGCAACGTCCTTGCCGGTCTTCTTCCGCTTCTTGTCGACGGCCCCTTCGTTCGAGTCGTCAGAGTTGCCATAGTCATCGCCGGCCGCTGGAGCAGGGGTTGTACGAGGCAGAACCATCCGATCAAATGAATCCGTGACACCTAAGCCGGGTTCGGAAGCGAATAGCGGAATTGGAGGAGTTCTGGGGCGTCGGGATTTCAAGGTCACCGCTGGCTCCAGGTCCTGCACCAATTGGTCGATAAGTTCCTGGTTGGCGTTGAGAGTGCGTAGAGCGGTCACATAGGATTCGGGCAGGTCAGGGGTCTTGACAATTTGGCTTGGTTCAGGAAGGGTGACGGACTCCCTGAACGTCATGGTGTCAGTAGGTGTGATCATCAATCGAGAGTCCTTAGTCCAGTTCCCAGCAGCAGGAAAGTCAGTCCACCTGATTAGTTGGTAGCCGCCTAGTTTGGTAAGGATGACAGCAGGTCCTTTGGGAAGCAAACCGTAGACAGGGTGGTGAGAGAAGGGCATGGAAGACACTGCCCTGCTGTGCCCATGTTCAGTAACAGTGACTTTTCTGAACCCAAGTTCATCGCGAATGGCCATCAGGAACCAGGTCTTGACCCGCTCCCAGCTGACAGAGAGAGTGACTTTGGACGGCTTAGGCGATTGATCAAACGGACCGACGAGCCAATCTCTTTGTGGGAGGGCGTATTCTCCTTCTACCGGTCGCTTCCCAGTGCCCAGAGTCACCGAAGATGGATTCGCGTGTAGATGGACCCTAAGTCTCGTGGCTCCGGTCATACTTCGCAGGTTTAGAAACGCAAGGTAAACAGCCAGGTATCCGCATTCGAAACCACCTGGTTGATCAGCCACGGGAGTGCAGAAGATGTCGAAGTCGTAGGGATAACCCATTTCAGTCAAGACGAGGCGCCAGGCGCAAGCAAATGCTTTCTGGCGGTTGAGCAAGGTGCGGCCTCCAAGGGTGTCATAGTAGAAGACTTGACCAGAGCGTCGGTCGAAGATGTACGACGCCCAGTGGAAGTCCTTGTAGTTGACTAGGCCAACCACAAAACGCCGGTCGAAGATATCCTGCTTGACAGTGTGGCGGCCGGAGTCGTGGTGAGAGTTCAGCGTGCATTTGGTAATAAGGTCCTTGGGGAGCAGGCACTTGTATGTTCGATCAACTGGATCCATCGTCTTCTTGGGTAGATTTGTCACAACCACAGGAGCACCATCCAGAAGCAGGGTCGGAAACACCGCAACAACATCCTCCAGTCCGTACGTGATCATAGTCAGGAAGTCTCCGAGTCCTTCCTCACCGGCCCAGGCGTCATCCCACAGCTTCTCATGAAGGTCCCAGAGGCGAAGAGTGTGCTCCTTCCAAGACACTCCAAAGGGCATTGCGTCGTCCTTGTATGAGGGTCGCACTGGCACAGCCTTTGCGAACTCGAAGTCTTTGTAGTCGCTGTGCACATCGATTGTCCTTTCCTTGCCAGACTCAGGCCATTCCGTACGAGGGTGTAACAGGGCCGGTTGATCAACCACAATCTCCTTCAGCTGCTTGGCTAGGGACGCTTCTGAAGCGTGGTAGAACGATCCCTTTCCATGGTTGATGACAGCGATTTCCCTGCTTCGGGCGGAATGAGCCTTTGGCGGGAAGTAGGTTTGTTCGTCGTCGATGGGGCCGCTCATGGTGAAGGCGCCCGGCAGGAGGAAGAGTGGAGGATTCGTTCGGAGGAAGGCTAGGCCGAAAGGAGGTCGTTCGGTAGCAAATTGTTCGATCAAATGAATTGCAAAGTCGTTTGGCAACCTGATGTCGCGATGATGGCGAGATGAAGGAAATAGAGGGTTGTGGTTGAAGAGGGGGGGGTTTTTGCTGCAGTTGGCGGCGAGGTTTCGGGGATAGGATTTTCGAGACTGGGCAGCGTAGGCTTGCGAGCGTTGGTAAGGCAGGCGGAAACGAAGGCAGGTGACTGGTTCAGAGAAGTAAAGAGATCAGGGAGCAGAAGGTTGTGGCGATGAGGTTCTCGCAGCAGGAGGCGGAGAGAGGTTGGAGGTGAAAGCTCAGCTGAGAAGAAAGGGGGTTTCTGAGAGCGTTGTCCAGGCTAGTTGAAGAGCGGCGTTTGATCAAGTGAATGCGCTGAACAGTTGTAGTTAAAGCGCAACGAGTTCTGGGAACAGCAGCTGTTGCGAGAAGAGAGGTTGAGTTGTGCTGAAGAGAAAGAGAAGAGAGAGAGAAACGGCTTTTGAAGTCTTAGGCAGCGGGAGGTTGTTTGTTTTCCCTGCTGGCTGTGATTCACCCTACACGCGTTAATCTCGGCACACGCATTTCCCTCACCTCAAAACACTTCTTTTCTCTCTCTTTCCTTTCCCTCCTTTTTCTTCCTCTTCACACTTCATCAACATCACTTGATCAACTCGTTTAGCGATGGCTTCTTCCAACTTCCACCTTTCCGACGTCACCAAGGTCCGCCGAGGAGCCCTTCCTGACATACGCATCCATGCAGCTAGTCGGTTGGAAAGCGATGAATTCTCTCTTCACGCCAGTTCGACTTGGAACAGCCGCCACAAGACTTTGTTGACCGAAAAGGAGCGAAAGGAGGCTCGCTTCGTATCAGTAAGTATTCCCCCATGCCTGAGACCATTTGATCTAACGGTTCTGTAGTTCGAGAAGCACTTCACCATCTGGATTTGCTCGCGCATGGCCCTCGACCGTGGCGGTCTCCCTCTCTTCGTCGAGTTCGCCCCCAAGGGAGAGTTGCCCGACGTCAACTCCGCCAAGAGGCACATCCGAGCCTGGATTCGCGAGGACGAGACGGCCGATGCGGTCTTGAAATACTCGACAAAATACATCTCTGACCGGCCCCTTCAGTCGGTGTACATTCCTGCCGACTTGGGCCACCCCCATGGGTATTTCGTCAAGGAACTGCTCCGCCGACCCGAGCATAAGAAGGCTTTGATTGTCGCCTTCTTTGGATACCAAAATCCGCTGCTGTGCAGGTGCTGTATTCGATCAAGCACCTCGAATTACTCCATGACCAAGGAGTATTACATGTGGCCATTTCACGCTTGCCGATCCATCCCAGGGTTCATGGATGGGAAATGTGCGAATTGCATCTGGAATGCCAATTCCCAGTGCGAGTGGTCTTTTCTTGGCGGGTACTTGGCTTCTGAACCTGGTTTTGGCACCTCTCTTGACCTCTTGTCTGGCATGAAGTGTCCCATCGATCCCGACGATCAGGCAGTGAGTGTTCTCAACCATGCGAGCTGCCCTCGCATTTCCAACGAATTCCCTTTGGCTTGGGAGGATGAGTCCCTTCGCGATGAAGCCATCCGGAATGCTGAGAAGCGCGCCGCCTGGGACGAGTCTATGGGCTTTTTCGAGGCTTGAGTCTTCAGTTTTTGGTCCATTGGTGGTGGTTTGGGGTTAGATCGGTTGATCAACCCGGTTCAGCTTGTCTCCTGTATACTAGACTCCTTCGTTTGGCAGCTTTGATGCTTGACTTGCTGCAGTAGCGTGGGATAAATGGGATCCCACCAGTTGGCTCTTTTGCGATTGACTTTTCTCTCGCGTGAGGTGTGCTTGTCCTTTCATGGTACTATGTCCAACTCGCCATCCCGGGCGGGTGTAGCTTTCGTAGCTTTTCCTTTGTCTTGTAGCTCCAGAGTCGTTTGATCAACTGGTTTGCATGTTTTGTGTGTTGATCCTGATGCCTGTTTGGTCTCAAGTCCAATTTTCGAGCTGCAAATTTGCGAGGCCTTCGACTGGCCGGGACGTTGGTGGGTGGTGGTTGTTTGTCTTTTCTTGCTTCTCGTACCACACCCCTCCCCAAAACAACAACAGGTACAAACTTTGGACTTGTTGTTGTTTCCCACTCCCTTGTCTTGCCTAGAGAGATTCAAACTGGTCTCTCCAGGCTTGATCTCTGTATGGGAGTTGGATCTCCAGTTTTCTTTCCTCCCCAGCACCGGTGATGGTCGGTTGAGAGGGAACCTCGGGGCTTGTTTTCAATCCATCCTTCTCTCCTGGGCTCGTTTCCTCATCCTGTTTCATTTGATCAACTGATCTGGCTTGAGGATTGCTGTAGAAAAGGCGCTCCCAGCGAGAGGGGGCTGAAGAATCATCATCCGGGCTCCACCAGCCGTCTTTGTCTTGTCGAAACACTTTGAGGTGTTCACCGTGGCAAGTAACGCTAAGTGGCAGTCCATCCAGGGTTTCCAGGTGGTACCAGCCTTTGTCTGAGGCTGTTTTGATCCTGTACGGCCCCTGCCATCTGGGCTTGAACTTGGCCGCTGTAGAAAGGTCGGTTTTTCTGGGGTTATCATATCGCAACACCAAGTCGCCAACCTTCAGCGGGGTTTTTCTCAAAGCGCGGGGAAATCCTTGATCTATCCTCGCTGCTTTCCTCTCTCTGAACTCAGCGACCCTTCGCCTTGCGATCTCCACGTCCTCATCCAGGAAAGAAAGGGCGCGGATTCTGGCTGCAAACATTTGATCAGATGTTTTCACATCATCCCAAGGGATCATCCTCCATGTAGGCGCATCCCCTTCCAGTGGGAGACCTGGTTCATACCCGTACAGCAAGTACGCGGGAGTGTAGCCATGGGATGCCCTTGGCGACACCCTATCTGCGAACAGAATGGCTGGGAGGTTGACCGACCAATTCCCAGTCCTCAGAGCATCTGTCTTCTTGATGTAAGACGTAATACTACTGTGGCCTGATTCGATCAACCCGTTTGCCTTGGCATTGTACGCGGAGATGTACACAGTCCGCACACCCAGGTCTCTTAGGATGTCCATAAGGCCTTGTTGACATTCTGACCCATTATCAACGACTGCTATGATAGGTATCCCGTAGCGAGAAAAGATCTTTCTCAAGAATGAGCGCATGTGAGAGGCTTTGAGTGACTTCAGGGCTTCGGCTTCAATCCATCCAGTGAGGTCACATCTGGCTTCCAGTAGGTACTTCTTGCCTCGAGACTCCTTGAGATGTTGAGCGTCTATGTGAATCTTCATCATAGGATAGCCAGGTCTGGTAGGTACTACAGGTTCCCTGGCCCGTTGTGCATCATGGATTTGGCAAGTCTCGCAGGCCAGGATGGCTGCGTTCACATCCTTGTAGAGGTTTGGCCAGTAGTATCTCTCTTTCAGGAGTCCTACGGTTTTCTCTCGGCCTCGATGCCCATGGTCTTTGTGGCATGATTTGATCAAATGCTTCTGCATGTCTTTGTCCCCAACAACCAGCTTGGGGTCGCGGTTTGGGTGGGTTGCCCGCAACCACAGGGTTCCTTTGTGGAGGAAGAACCTTTTTGCTTTGAGGCGAAGACATGCATACGCCTTGTCTGACATGTCTTGAGGGCGTTGCCAAGTCTGTAGGAACCTCCCCAGGACCCTTAACTCGCCAGTGTATTCGTCTTTTAGTAATTCTGGTGGCAGTTGAGGTTCTTGCCGGGTTTCCACTGGGTTGACCATGATGGCGTTCAATTGTCGGTCAATGAAGGCCTCGACATCCCCTTCAGCTTCTTGGTCCAGTTGATCAGATGGGCCTGGTGGTTTTCTAGATAGCCCATCAGCCACTGTGTTCTTGATCCCAGGTACGTGTCGGACCGTGAAGTCAAAGAGTAGCAAGTAACTGATCCATCTGTTAACCAGCGCTCCTGGGATGTCTGTCCCTTTCCCATTGAGCTGATGGACCAATACTTGGGCGTCTGTTTCCAATGTGAAGTGAATTCCGTATAAATGCATGCGCAACCGTTTGATCGAAAGCAGAACGCCTCGGCATTCTCTTTTTGTAGCATCGTAGTTGCGTTCGCTCTGAGTCCATGTGCCGGATTCGAATCTCACTGGATGGCGTTTGCCATCCACCACTTGCATGAGAACACAACCCCAACCTAACAGACTGGCATCAGCCATAAGAATGACCTCCCCATGACCGGGAGACAGGTTTAGGGTAACCAAGATGGGCGCTGATAATAATTTATCCTTTAGTGTTTGCATGGCCTTGGCCTGTGAATCACCCCAGTTAAATTCAGCGTCCTTCTTTAGCAAACTTGTCAATGGCTTCGCAATGGTTGCGTATCCAGCGACCCATATCCTGTAGTAGCCAGTGACTCCCAGGAATGCTCTGACTTCTGTATCAGAGTCGCAGCAAGTCCACTCAGTGATTTTGATGACTTTGGCCTCTTCCGGCGATCTCCCATGAGTGCCGCAAAGATACCCAACCACTAGAGCAGTTCGTCTGCAAAACTGTGATTTTGGCACAGAAACAGTGCATCCAGCCAGTTCAATGTTCAACAGAGTCTGATCCAGGTTGATCAAATGCTCCTTGACATACCGTCTGACTCCTGGGCTGGCTTCTTCATTATTGTAGGTTGTGGTAGGTCCCTTCACCACTATGTCGTCGAGGAAAGCCGTGCAGATGTCCGGTATCAAGTCAAACAAGATGCGAGTGATGATCCTTGTAAATTGGGCCACCGAGTTGGTCGCTCCTTGCGGCAGCGTGCACATTCTTAGCAGGCCCAACGGTGTCATGAAAGTGGTCAAATCCCTGCTTTCTTTGGCCAGACTGACTTGGTCATATCCTGAGAAGAAGTCCAAGAGAGACAACATCTGACACATTGCCACATCCGCTGAGAACTCCTCAGTACCAGGAGGGCTCAAGCTGTCGCGAATAGTGACACGGTTTATCCTAGTAGCTGAATTGATCAACCGGATTCCACCGTCCTTTTTCGCTACAAGCATGAAGGGGTTCCTGTAGGAGCCATGGCCTTCCTCCAGGATGCCTCTTCTGAGTCTCTGACGAAGTAGGTCAATAACCTTTTGGCGTAGTCCCAAAGGGATGGGAATGCTGCCTGCTTGCCAAGCCTTGTGAGGGACGACCTTGATAACTTGTGGTGGAGCGACCGCTGGGTCAACTCTTCCACAGTCTTCAAAGTCCCAGGCCAGCGCAGCCTCCCTATTGTACAAGATGGTGGCAAATATGTCTTGTTCTTCCTTGGACAAGGTTTCATTCGTTTGATCAACCATTTCCGCTAGCCGTTCCTTTGTCAACCGACTTCCTTTCTCCAGGGTGGAGAATTTGGGTGTGAGGAAGTCGGAATACTTGCCTCCCTTTTTCATCCGGGAAGCAATCTCCGCCATCTTCTTCGATTTCCAGTGAGGATCGCCCTCTGGCACCGAACCGTCAGACGGCAGGTCATCAATTGGGTGGATCTTGACGCCTTTTCGTTTGAAGAGAGTGTTTACCCTGATATGCTGAGTATCTTCATCAGGGGGACGATTTCTCTTTGATCTCTTTTTCTTGGCAGGGCGTCTTAGTCGTTCCAATTCTTCTCGCGCGTTGGCGATAGCATCAGCATACTGGTTAGCTACGCCAATAGCGAGGATTCGGATGACTTCAGTAAAGTCCTCTTGGGAAAGCATCCAGCTTTTCTCAAGGACATCGTCATCCTCTAATGGAAAGTCATCCAGCTCGTGGACCATCAGAGGATTGATCATGAGCGGCATTAATACTCCGCACCTCGCCTCCCCAGGCGTGGTGCGTCGTATTTAACTGCTCCTGCAGCAGGCGTAATCAAGCGAACATTGCCTAGATTAAGGCGGATCATGAGTCGCTCTTGATCGATCAAATGATCGAATGTAAGTCTGCTGGATCTGATGAACGGCATCCCTAGGATAAACGGAACTGTGACCATTGAAGAGGGTGCTACATACAGCCGGATGGGCATGCATGCATTCCCAAGGTACAGAGTTGTGGCCGCTTCTCCTACCATCGAGATCTTCCCTCCAGAATAGGAAGTCGTAGAGGCGCTGACCGGCTTGACATTAAGGCCACAGTGTCGAGCCCATTCATGGGAAATGAGGTTCCCTTCTGAGCCTGAATCCACTAATGCCTCTATTGCGATGCCCTTAGGAACTTCCAGCCGGACAATTAGTCGCGGGGTGTCTTGCGAGTGCGACATCTTAGGCGAGTCAGACATGCCCACAGAGTTGATTGCCAAACTCGGAGTCGATTGATCAACTGAACTCTCCTCTAGTTTCATGTAATCTTGAGAGTTGTCGACGAAATGGACTTTTCCTTCGTCATCTTCTCCCAAGTAATGTCCTAGATGGAAGTGCTTAAAGGCGGGGTCGTCCAAGTTAGGAGAATGATATTCGTCGGACAACTTGACCGCGGCAATAGCGAATTCAATGTGATCCTCGGATGGGTTCTCATCATCCTTGCGCAATGATGCCAGGGCTGCTTGGTAGTAAGAGTGGTCATCCATCTGATCAATTGGTTCTGATGTTACTGCAGCCGTAGGCGCTTTTCTCTTAGGCATAAACAGCTTAGTCGGCTGTTCAGGGTTGACAAACTCTGTCCCGTCGACTTGTTCCACTGCCATAGCATGATTGTCTAGGCAAGCTCGGCCCAATCTAGCATCCACAAGCTCGAGGATGGTGCTGTATGGCAGGGAGATCTTGACCCCTCTGACCGCATTGAGCAGAGTAGCAGCGGCCCTGTGGCGTTGATCTTGAGCCGAGTACGGGTTGTCTATCCCGAATTGCTCCCTGAATTTCATTTGATCAGCCAATTTCCGGCGGCTGAGGATCGTTTCTGGGATCACATCCTCTTCTTCCGTTGGACCCGTAGAGGTTTGTGGCAACTCTACTTGCCCTGTCTCGCCTCTCCGTCTTTTATTGTCGTGGACATTGACTGACACTTCTCGCTCATCGTCGCTTTCTTCTATTATCCCGCGAGTATCCTCTTCTGGGCTGAAGTGGACCTTTTTGGGGGCAGGGGCGACTTGCACTTGGTGGACTGAGAGGTACTCCTCCAACTGCTCGCTCTCCTCCCCTAAGTAGTTTGAAATGAAGATCGGGTTGGCCCTTATAGCAGGTTCCATCAGGGTAACGGAGGAAGTGGATGTCACATTCATTTGATCAACTGATCTAATGATGTATGAACACAGCTTGTCGAATATTTCCTGCTCATATCGCGAAGGAGTCCAGTCATATGAGGGTTTGACTGAGCTCTTGATGTCCACTACCCAGGTCGCATGGAGGGGATCATTGGTGTAAGTCAGGGCGATAACCACCAGTCGTCGAACGCACGATTCCCTTTGGAAGGCTGCTACTAAGCGCGGCGGCAGATACTGCCCATTGCCTACTCCCAGTCGGCAGAAGCCTGCTTTGGAATCGTATTCCACATACCCTCTCTTGAAGTCATATACCAAGTGTTCGCACTGGTCAGGGTAGTGACCTGGGACCTGACAATACCAACATCCTTTAGTCCTGTTGAACGACGAGGTGGCGTTAACCATGAGTGAGGATTCATCATCCGATTGATCAAATGGATCCACCAGGACTTGGTTGGCTGCGATGTTCCTCATGGCCTCATTGCGCCTTTTTCGGTGTTCCTGTTGGCGCTGGATTGTCGTCACCAAGTCTTGGTTGGTTTTCTCCATCAGGGCCAAGCGAACCTGCAACGACTCGAAGCTGTTTGTTAAGTCGTTGATAGGGTCGTTGTGGGTGGTTGCTGGAGGCGGCGGAACAGTTGTGCTGGTGGATACTTGCACCCCGTAAGGTGGGACGTGAGCCGGTGGCAACGGGTATTGGAAGGTTGCCGGTTTGAAGGGAGTCACGGCTGACTGTGGTTTCATTTGATCAAATGGATGGCTAAGGCCAGATCGTTCCCTAATAGCGATGTCCGTGTCTAGGCAAGAAATGATGTGCTGATGAAGAGTCTTGTATTCCATTCGTCCGAGCTCCGTTGGACTTTTGTTGCTTCTTGTGCATACTGACTGCATAAGTCTTGTGGGCAGGATGTGGCAAAGGGCCTGAGACTGGTAGGAAGTCTTGGAATCCTTTGGATCAACTGTAGCCACCAGGAAAGAGTGATGGTACATCAATTGTCGGATGGAGCTCGGATCAGCAGATTCGGGGATCTGGGTAGCATTCATCCGACTAAGGGTCGTCTCCGGGGTTTCTTTGGAGTCAAGATCCCAGCCTTTGAACATGTTTGTGAGGTTCTTCTTTGCTGTTGCCCATTCGAACCGTTGGACCGCTGATTGGACCAAGGCCTTCACATCATCATCCGTGTAGAAGCAGACGAAGTGTGACGGCCATTGTTCCTCAGGCAATCTGTCATTTTTGGCTGTGATTTCAAAAGCCTCCACGTAGGCTGAGACATTTGATCCATTGAACTTATGTCTTAGCCCTCGCGCAGTGGAGCGCGTTTGGGCTAGAACAGTCGTGGTGATGCGGTTAAGTTCCGCTTCCGAGATGTTCGCCGAGGGTGCCATTGTCGTTGACTTGTTGGTTGAAGATGCCGAAGTCGTGAGGGAAGTCATCTCCACAGGGTGCGACCGAGGTCGAGCTCGCCGCCACCCTTTTCGGCCCCTTCTGGACCGAGTCTTACAACTCGGTGAAGGGTACGGTCGTGAAAGCAATTGATCAAGCAGATGGGAAAGTTGAGAAGTGAAAGCGCGTCCTAGGGATTGGATATCTTCAAGATTGCTCATCTTCATCCTCCGCTGCAGTCGTGAGGATTGGGAGAGTCTTATGTAGATCCATCTAAGGGAGACGGCCAAGGCGATCAACAGGTCCCTCGTTACTAACCACACAATCAATAGCATTACGAGCCAAGTCGGAATGTTGGTTGGTGGGGGTGATTCAGTCGGTTGGGCTTTCTTACCATCAACGCCTCTCGAGCGGATAGCTGAAGGGGAATTGCCGGTAACCGTCTGATCAATTGATTGCGAGGGTCTGGACTCAGCCTGGGTCTCAACCTTATTGCCTGTGGCAGCTTTTCGCTTCGCTTTCACATTTGCTTTGACCATAAGTGGTGTCGCAGGTGTCTCATTAGTGCTAAACATAACGCCTCGCGGCGTCAACAGTGAATCCATCATAAATTAGTACAATAAAATAGGGGAAAAAGGGGTTTTTTGTTCTGCCTTTGGCGAAATCAATTGATCAGCCAAAGACACCGTGTGCTTCTTGGTTGGAGGCACCGGGCAAGGTTGTTTTTCAGGGTCAATTGGATATCCCGTATCCTCTTGATCCCCGCGTCCTCGCTTGCTCGCACCACCTCCCTTCTGCACCCAACTTGGGTCTTCGCGACAGCTTGGAAGTGTCGCTGCTTGTTCGATTGATCTACTGATCGATGGGATCAATTGATCAATTGAACCAGCAGCTTGTCGCCCCACCGTGACCTCCAAAATGTGTTGGGCAGGGGGACAAGAGGGACACCACCACCCGAAGTGACGGATGCCGTAGGGTAGGCGGGATGCGTAGCGGAGCGAGGATGGACAAGACTCGCAAAACAAAACAGACAAAAAGAAGGCCAGAGCTGCAATCGAGCAGCTGGCTAAGAAATGAATCAGATATTCCAATTGATCAAATAAATCTCATCATAATGACATCAAAAACCATTCAATAACTCAAAAATAAAGGTGGGCAAGAACATGATTGATTGCTATCTGTGTCCGAGTTGTCTCTGCCTTTTATCTCAGACCAACTCCCGTTATCCTTATCGATAGCTTTATCAAGACCGGCACTCAAATTGGTCGGCCAATTAAAATGTCCAGGCCATTCTAGCTAGTGGGCCCTCAGCCCCGACACAATAGCATGGCGAACAGTATGTATATAAAAATTGACTCTTTCTAGTAAATTACGAACCTTCTCTATAGTAATTAAAGGGACCTGCTTAGTGTGTCGGGGCTGAGGGCCCACTAGCTAGAATGGCCTGGACATTTTAATTGGCCGACCAATTTGAGTGCCGGTCTTGATAAAGCTATCGATAAGGATAACGGGAGTTGGTCTGAGATAAAAGGCAGAGACAACTCGGACACAGATAGCAATCAATCATATTCTTGCCCACCTTTATTTTTAAGTTATTGAATGGTTTTTGATGTCATTATGATGAGATTTATTTGATCAATTGGAATATCTGATTCATTTCTTAGCCAGCTGCTCGATTGCAGCTCAGGCCTTCTTTTTGTCTGTTTTGTTTTGCGAGTCTTGTCCACCCTCGCTCTGCTACGCATCCCGCCTACCCTACGGCATCCGTCACTTCGGGTGGTGGTGTCCCTCTTGTCCCCCTGCCCAACACACCAGCTGCTCGATTGCAGCTCTGGCCTTCTTTTTTGTCTGTTTTGTTTTGCGAGTCTTGTCCATCCTCGCTCTGCTTCGCATCCCGCCTACCCTACGGCATCCGTCACTTCGGGTGGTGGTGTCCCTCTTGTCCCCCTGCTCAACACATTAGTCATTGCAGTATGTAATTAAGCTAATTCATTATATATAAACCATCGCATACTATAATCGCTGGTCGAAAGATTAGGTAGCCAGTAGTATACTCAGCCGAAAACGATTATATTAGCTAGTGCTAGAAGATGAATGAATCGCTTAAATGAACCTATAAAAAAGAATGTAAAGAGGCTATTAAGATATTAACTTAGCATTAATAGCAGCAAATCTATATTATTTAGCTATTACTAAAAATATTGTAGATATAACTGTTAGAATAGATCGTGCGCACAGTCATGCACATGATCAGGTGACCTCGGTCGGGCGTGTGACCACCGAGGGCACGCCGAGCACAGCCCAAATAGGAAGGCGGTGAATGCCGCATATAATACCCCTGACTGCTGCGGGGTCAGCCTAGATGACGATATGCACAATACACACACATGTGGGCTCTCAATGACTAAGGTGCTATGCATGCTGCCTAAATCTAACAATAACGTACTTGATAAGCGAGCGCCGCAACCAAGCGAGCGCCGCACCTATACTGTATACTCAAAACTCTAAACTTTAAATTTCCTAAAATAGGCTATATAGCTTTAAGATTTTTAAGGATTTAATTTTAAATATTTAATTAAAAAGTTAATAAACTAGTATTTTTTTTAGACTTTTTAAAAAATTATTAAACTAGTTATAAATAGAAATAGTAAAATAGACAGTGCGAATTTTATACTACTAGCGCTATAGATATATATAATTTAAAAAAATTCTTAAAAATAAGATATTTTATAAATAAGTTAGGTTAAAAATCTTGGCTATTTTAGGTTTAGTTTAGATTTTTAAGATTTTTTTTAAAATCACAATTTAAGGTGAAAATCTCACTGCGGCGCTCGCTTGTCTGCGGCGCTCACTTATCAAGTACGTTAGCAGAAGTCTCAGAGTCCTTCTTTTCCTATTTATATAATACTATCCTAACCTTTCTATTAAACCGAGGAGCATCTTCTAGCCATTCGTCTCGAAGGCGAAGGGGTCTCTCATTAGGTTCAAAGCCTCGTTCCAGAGCCCGGGCATAGATGCTATTGATGGTCCGTATAGGGATTCCTGTCATGCCATGGATCTCAAGAGAGGTCTTAGCTGCGCCAGCAGGAGCCTTCAAAGTAACCACCAAAGCCCGGGTCGCAATATCAGTTAGCATTTTGCGGTACTGAGAGGAAGAAACAGAGGGAAAATTGCTCACAGAATGAGGCCATACAAATTTAGGAGGGGTAACACTCCCTGCATTTTTGGTGGCGTTCCTTAGCGCCTTGGCAGGCAAGGACTTTTTGGGGCCGCCTCCGTACAGACAGTCCCGAATTGCCGAGGAAACATGTTAGTCATCTAACGCATAGTTGGACCCGAGACAATATAGAAATCCTCCCATCGATCTGCCGTTGTAGCCCCTGTCTCCAAATCACTCGCATCCTAGCCCCTACGCTAATGAGGACAGCTTGTCACCTGACAGACTTTGGCCCTTGCTACGCCACAACTGAATGGTTCTAAAGTCTGGGGTAAGTCCTTTTTAACTCGCTTTGTGTGGAGTCAACAGGCCTGTGCGGCCCCCAGAAAAACAAGTCTAGACTCTCCAACTAGATGCTAAGAGCAGCGCGATCTGTACTTCGTACCCCGGGAATGGCATCAATTGCTGTAGCCCTGTTATAGCGTCACGCTATACTCCGAGGTTATTGGCCCGCCTCCTGCAAAGCACTGAAAGCGGCCGTGCCCAATAAGATTGTCGGTGTGGAACTCCGACGTCTAGCTCTTTACTGCATCCCATCACTCCGTAGCTGCGAGGATGTAAGTGGGTACGCACTTCTATTCCCACCGTTTGAGATGACGATGACAACTGAACAGAGGTTGATGAAGGCTCCGTCATTGATTCGAAATGCACCAAGGTCTCACTTCCTACGTAAACAATCATGTAACAAGCTAGGAGTCAACAGCTCAATCCCTTCCATTCGGTGTTTGCCAGAAGCCATTCTCTACCTCGGTTCAAGGTGAGAGTGAACTTTCGAGCCCGAAAATAAAACCATCACCAAAGGGGTGGCCATCCAGCGAGATGATACTTTAACGGGCACGATTCACGAGAGAAGTTCTGGAAGCTTTTGCTGAACACCCATATCGAATCGCGGATCATGTGCCAAAACCATCGGTGCGTTACTTAACCTTTGTAACCTCCTGAGCCAGACAAGATGCCGCTCATCATGATATTTCGGCTGGCCACCCTGTGAGCGATTGCGGTGCGAGAAAATCGAAGCTTGTGCCTCCCCGGCAGTGCTAACTACCCAGGGAGGCGTAGAGGAGTCTACTCTGGCGGCAGTTGATCGGAGAATAGAATATTGTTGCAACTACTACAGGATTGAATTGAAGCAATCCTTGGAGGAGGCGGATGCTCTTCGGCAGGTTCTTTGATGAACGTAACAGTATCTTGGTTTCTACTATCTAGTTGCTGTCTCACCAGCGGATCTTCCGGATCGACTACCAGGTTTATTTCACTTGTCTCATAATATAACGTAAAGAAGAATCAACCACCTCAGCAGTCTCCACTCTCACAGCCAATTCAAACAAAAGAAAAGAAACTTATCAGATTGGCCCTCATGATTCCCCAACGCATCAAGCTATGTGTGGGTCGACCAGGGGTTAGGTGTGCCGTGCAATACGACCAGGGTGTTTGCTTGGGGCGCCCAAAGAGCTGAACACACTTGATGCAAGCCCCCTCAGATCTCGCCCTTTGTTGCCCAACGTGGGCCGACGATGAGACGTCCCAGGAGTTTGTTTGGGTTGCTGAGAACGGACACCGCTCAATGACAATTATTACCTACCTACCTAAACGAACTGCGCTCTCGCTTCTTTGCTGATTAAAGTGCCAATAGCTTCGACGCCAAGACCTCCAAAGGGAGCTTCTACACCGTTGTCTGAAGCTTCGCCGTACTAGTCGAAAACCAGGCTAACTGAAGTCCCACACGCCCCAGACTCGCCCGCTTCGTGACTGATTTTGTGAGATTTTTTTTTTCCTCAGCGCCCGGTGGTGAAGCCACCAACACCGTTACAAACAGGACCATCTCCGAGAAGAGGGCGTTGGCCTGAAACTACGGAGTGCAATGGAGTGGTTTTCCAGACACCACGATCCAGCAGCGTTCGGCCAGGTGCTTTGATGACTTTTCATGACAAATGATATCGATTAGCGTTTGACTTGTGAGTTAGTGAAAGCCAGAGACGAGAGGTTGTTTGCCGCCTGGGAGATGATAGCAGAGGAGAGGAATCGGGGTCATGTGGTTGATGCTCGGGTTGGTTTCTTTGTGAAATGGTCTGGGGTAGGTGAGAACATTTTCGATCGTCAGTAAGAGAGGCCAGCCTTTCACGCGAGGGTCTACGGGTCAGGTCTCGAAAACCATGGAGAGGCTTTGAAAATACGAATGCATTGTCGACATCGATGTCGATGGTAACGATGCTATGGACAACACGAGAGCTCACAGTTTGTACATTTGTGAGAAGATGACCTGGTTGTGCCATTTCGTGTGCCCGACGAGGGGAGCAGTATCCCCGGATCGACAGCAAAGGCATCCACACCCGCGTCCAGAGCAGTCGACGTGAACTCCGTAGAAATCGATATTTTAAAAAGTTTGCGGATGCACCGGATCCCGGCATGTGGGTGCCCAACCGGGACGACCAGGGGGGGATCTCGGGGGGTCGGAATACTCGGTCTGTTGTCGGTGATGAGAGACAGTCAGAGGAATCACTCACTGGCTAATTAATATGAGTAGCCCTGGAGATGGGTACAAGCGGCAAGCGTGCGGAGAGGCAGAGCCAGGGGCAGGGACTGGCGGTTGGAGATGGGATTTGCCGCCGACATGCTGGAAACTGAGCAATGTGGCCGGAAAGATGGGCGGCGGGGACCCGAAGAGAAGCAACCGTTGGTAGGATCCTAAGCTTGCCTTGGTCAAGAAAACGGCGTACCTAATTCTGCCGCTTGCTTACCCCTGAGCCTGAACCCAAGCCACGGGGTCTTGCGGTTGGCGGTTAGTGGACAAGCCACTGAAACTCCGACTCGGTACCGATGGGCCGCTTATTTTTTTGGACGTTTCCATCTGGTGAGTCGTACGACCACGAGAAGCCGCCTCCCGAGTCTATTGTCTGACCAGCCCCAACTGGGCGTCCAAGGCGCAGCCATGATGACCTGCCTCGGAGGTGAGGTCCTGAAAGGGAAACGGAAAGGGGAAGAAAATGTCTTGTTTGGGTCATTAGATGCCCAAATTTAACAGTGACAGCTTTGTCGCCGCGGTTTGCGAGGTGGCTATCTCCAGTCACTGCATCTTCCATGTCAGAACGGCCCGTCATTCAGATCGGAGAAAAACACACACCACATCAACCAGATTCCCAGAAAATACTGCGGGCTAGCAGGGAACATCGTCGATCAGAAGGTCGCAAAAACAGATGGATCTTCATTCCGGGACAAGCATCACAAAGGTTCAGGCAGGTTGCGGAGTACACGGATCGGTCTCTCCTTAGCCTGTTCTGGGGAGGGGCGTCTTTTGCCGCTTTCCACGCAGTAATTAAGCCCATGACCGGATCAGGCCCCGAACCTGCATCTGGCTAAGGCTAAGCGCTATTACCAGGGCTATTGGAACCGGCACGGTTGCGTTTCGATTGGTGTGATTTTCGGTCAAGGGCCTTGGTCATGGCGATTATGCTTCTTTTAGAATACTAAGCAAACAATTAAGTTAGAGTAATGACTTTGCTTAAAGTAGAATACGTTTCTAGATTAACGTATGTGATAAGCGAGCGTCGCAGACAAGCGAGCGTCGCACTCTGATTTTCACCTTAAATTGTGAAATTTAAAAAATTCTTAAAAATTTAAACTATGCTTAAAATAGTTAATACTTTTTACCTAGCTTATTTATAAAATATATTATTTTTAAGAGTTTTTCTAGTCTATATATACTTATAGCGCTAGTAGTATAAAATTCGCACTGTATTTTGAAGTATTTTTATTTATAACTAGCTTAATAATTTTTTAAAAAGTCTAGAGAAAATACTAGCTTATTAACTTTTAAATTAAATATTTAAAAAATAATATCCTAAAATCCTAAAGCTATATTGGCTATTTTATAAAATTTAAAGTTTGGAGTTTTAAGTATACAGTATAGGTGCGACGCTCGCTTGTTTGCGACGCTCGCTTGTTTGCGACGCTCGCTTATCATATACGTTAAGCATCTTTAATCTTTAATCCAGCGCTTTCAAAATTCCACTACTGAATTGACTATCGATTTTTGCCATGATAGTTTCCACCCCGAGCTCTGCACTGCATGACATCTCAGCCCTAGAATCGAGACCCAACAGTGACACACCCACGGACCTCGTCCCCGGAGACTGCCTATATAATCACTGTGCACCGTAGACCACCTACCGAAGCGCCGGTAAAGACTAAAATAATGGATTCCCGGTATGCACAGCACGCTTTGCTTGGCATCATGGCTTGGCATGATGCCTTTGCTCTGTCAAGTCACGAGGTGATTACACGGAGGTGATGTCGCAGACAACAGAGCAAAGTTGTTGGAAGACGGAGTCAAGTCATCGGTAGTAAGCTGAAAAATGTGACAAGACGTGCATGCTGCATTTTGCCTCGTGATCGACCGCGCCCATGTATTGGCCGCCGTTGCCGAGCTGGACCATGTTCGAGCATGGGAGAGCCCATGCATGGCTCGCTTCGCTGAGCTTAGACGAGCCTGTAGGCAATCCATGCTTCAGCTTCGCTCAGCTCCTCGCACCTTGCCTCTTGCGAGTTCACGATCCGGTACAACGCATCTTGCATCTGGGCAGAGGGCCGTTGGGCTAGGACCAGAACCGTGCGACCGAGGCTCACGGCCCTCTCTGAGCTGTGCATCGACAAGGGCTGTCCCTGGTCACCGACAAAGCTCTTGCATGACCAACGCATAAGATTTACAGCTCCAAGCCAACAAGCTTTTTGATGTTTCCCAGCTCCTCGGATGTTGTTTCAATGCGCCATTCCCCTTTTGTGATCTGTTTGCTGGCCGTGTTCTCACTAGTGGCGAGCGGCAAGGCCTAGACAAGAAGCATGGGAATTGGATTTGGAGATGTTTTTGGTAGCACTGGAACTTCCCGGCTCTAGACTTATGCGCTTCAAGGTTCAAGGCCAAACCTAAGCGCCTCTATTGCCCAACCTCCTCGATCAATGCTCCCCCAGCTCGGTCTGTGTCGACTATGATCGACGCATGGGAGTGGTGAGCATGAGCTGCCGGCGGCAGTTGAGGCCTCAGCTTGCGATTGGGTTAGTGGGCAAAATTTTGATGTGATTTAAAAAAATCAATCACATTCCATGATACTCCAGTGCAATCTTGACATCCCCCGGTGACTGAGACTTGCCCCTGAGCCTAGAGATACCCTTTGCCGCCGACCGACTCAGGCACCCGAGAGACGGGGCAACGGGAGGGAAAAAAGGCTGGCGCCTGACCGACGGGTCTTGATTTGATTGAAGGGGGAAATGCACAAATTTCCCTTTCTGAGCAGTCGCTTACAATGAATGGACAGGCCCTGTGGGAAAAATGGGACATGTCGCACTGCATTGAGCTTCATGCATTCGTCAAGCGGCAGGACCGCTATTGGGGAAAATTTACAGGGCTTTTCTTTTTGCTGAGGCTGGCGGGAGACAACAAATTGCGGGGGATGTGGCGGCACGGTGCCAAGACGGTCTGGAACTGGCTTTCTGAAGCTGTGGAGAGATGCCGGTTCATCGGTCACCGGATCTCGCGACGGGCTGGACTAAACTAGCGAACTAAACAAGGGGAGGAAGGTCAGGGGAAGTTCAGGTGTCAACAGTGGAAGCTCAAAGGTCAGTGGTGGAAGCTTAAAGGCTACAGGGGTGTGGAAGCTGAATGGCACTGCAGGGGTTGAAGCTGAAAGGGCCAGTGGTTGAAAGCTCCGAGGTCCAGGGATTAAACGCGAGAGACAGAGACATCTCACAGGGCGAGACATGGCGGGTTGCCGAGACTGCCAAGTCTGGGGTGGCAGCTGCAGGAAGGGTGAAGAAGTGAGCACATCATCCATCTGGTGGCTAGGAGAGAGATGAATGGCAGGGTTTTGATTTGGACCCTAGATTTTTGAAAAGCAATGGGTTGATCAGCAAGCCCATAATATTCGGTGATATGTGCCACAATTCAACTCGAGTGGTTGTGTGTCTGTACAACATCACCGCTGGTGCCGCCACCTCATCCGAGTTGTGCCACGCTCTGCATTCATTGATTTTGCTAGCGCCCACCTGAAAAGCGGCTATCCCTCGAGCTGCCTACATCGTACGTTAGGTTCACGACCGTTCTTTTTTGGTGGCTTTTTCTTCTGTGTTGGCCCTCGTTTAGAGAGGCGGCCGACGATCCGAGGAGGCCGCATGTGTGCATAGGTGCCTGAGAGTCAACGCCGTCGGACTCTCGCAAAACATGACCAGGTCCGCGCCTCAGACTATTGCCTACCTAACGAGTCTAGAACAATGCACGAGGCTGGAAAACTGTGTCATAGTTTATTCTTGTTCTTGATCTTGTTTGTCTTTCAGGTGACTAGCCTTCCATTTGGGGCCATGGTCCCTATTCAGTCGTGAGGCGCCAAAGGCGGGTCCTTCTTGGCACCCCTCGGACGGGGAGCCGGGGGGACACAATTGAGTCAGCTCGGTCGTGCCACAAGGCGGCCGGAGTTTTCTGTTTGCTAGCAATGAGATGGGGTGTAACAAGTAAGGACCTGAGTGCTGGTGATTATCAGTTGTGGCGATGGGCTTAGCTGCAAGCCGCAGCGTCTAGATTGATTGCCTTGCTGGCTGTGGAACAACGGACACCGACTTAGGCCTTGTACCTACTCATCAGGTTGGATAGGAGAGGGAAGATGGATCGTTCGGAGACACCGCAGCGGAGGGGATGGATGCGGCTGAACTGGATGCAGCTGAGATTGGGATGGAGCTCAACTTGAGATGCAGCTTCATCTTCTCGTGTCCACCGAACCGACATCCCTATATAATCATCCTTCTGTCTCTCCCTCTCCTCGCCTCCCCTTCTCAGCACACCAATATCAACAGGACTCACCAAAGCATACGAGCCTCAACACCTCGCCGGCTCCTGGGATAAACCCCTCTCACATTCACTTATCCCCCCCCAAACATCGCCCCTGACGGCACCCGCTTGCCATCATGCGTTTCTCCCACTTGGCCCTCAACGCCCTGCTGGGTTTCGGGCTCGGCTCCGTCAGCGCCGCCCCGAACGCCCACGCCAACAACGACCACGAGCTTGAGGCCCGAGACGGCTTCTTCGCTCGGGCCGCTGCCGGCATCTTCGGCCGCACGACTACCGGCTGCGGCAACAACGGCGGTGTTCTCCAGAATGGCAACTGCGTCTGCCCCGGCGGAGGCAAATACTTTCGCTACACCTCTTCCAACGGTATCTGCTACTGCGAGGAGAGCGACCAGAAGTACGAGAACTCGGCTTGCGTGTGCAGGGACAACGGGGAGGAGATCGTCAACGGCAAATGCAAGGACAAGTGCCCTTCCGGCAGCACCCGTGCCAGCGGCGTCTGCACCTGCACCTCGAGCAGCATGGAGATCTGGAATAACGCCTGCGTCGACAAGTGCCCTACCGGCGCCTCTCGCAACTCTTACGGCACCTGCGTCTGCAACAACAACAACAAGGAGATCTACAACAACGCCTGCGTCGACAAGTGCCCCGCCTACCTCGTCCGCGACACCAATGGCAACTGCAAGTGCGCCGACTCCAACAAGGAGATCGTCAACAACGCTTGCGTCGACAAATGCCCTACCGGCGCTACTCGCCAGAACGGAGTATGTAGATGTACCGATAACAGCAAGGAAATCTTCGACGGCCAGTGTGTGCCCAAGTGTCCTACTGGAGCCACCCGCGTTGACGGTACATGCAAGTGCACCAACGATAGCAAGGAGATTGTTGACGGCCAATGCGTCTCGAAGTGCCCTACCGGTGCAACCCGTGTGGACGGCATCTGCCAGTGTACAGACCAAGACAAGGAAATCACCGATGGGTCTTGCCAATGTAAAGACAACGACAAGGAGATTGTTGACGGCCAATGCGTTCCGAAGTGCCCCACTGGCGCGACCCGTGTGGACGGCGTCTGCCACTGCACAGATGAAGATAAGGAGATCGTTGACGGTGTCTGCGTGCCCAAGTGCCCTACTGGCGCAACTCTTGTTGACGGCGTTTGCCAGTGTACGGACGAGGATAAGGAGATTGTTGACGGTGTCTGCATCCCCAAATGTCCTACCGGCGCAACTCGTGTTGATGGAACCTGCGAGTGTACCGACCAAGACAAGGAAATCGTCGACGGCCAATGCATTCCTAAATGCCCGACTGGTGCGACTCGTGTGGACGGCACCTGCGAGTGTACTGACCAGGACAAGGAAATCGTCGATGGCCAATGTGTTCCTAAATGCCCGACCGGTGCGACTCGTGTTGATGGAACCTGCGAGTGTACCGACCAAGACAAGGAAATCGTCGACGGCCAATGCATTCCTAAATGCCCGACCGGTGCGACTCGTGTGGACGGCACCTGCGAGTGTACTGACCAGGACAAGGAAATCGTCGATGGCCAATGTGTTCCTAAATGCCCGACCGGTGCGACTCGTGTTGATGGTACCTGTCAGTGCACAGATGAGGATAAGGAGATCGTTGATGGTGTCTGCGTCCCGAAGTGCCCTACCGGCGCAACTCGTGTGGACGGCGTCTGCCACTGCACAGATGAAGATAAGGAGATCGTTGACGGTGTCTGCATTCCTAAGTGTCCTACTGGAGCCACCCGTGTGGACAGTGTCTGCCACTGCATAGATGAAGACAAGGAGATCGTTGACGGTGTCTGCATCCCCAAGTGTCCTACCGGCGCAACTCGTGTTGATGGAACCTGCGAGTGTACCGACCAAGACAAGGAAATCGTTGATGGTGTCTGCATCCCCAAGTGTCCTACCGGCGCAACTCGTGTTGATGGAACCTGCGAGTGTACCGACCAGGACAAGGAAATCGTCGACGGCCAATGCATTCCTAAATGCCCGACCGGTGCGACTCGTGTGGACGGCACCTGCGAGTGTACGGATGAAGACAAGGAAATCGCCGATGGCCAATGTGTTCCTAAATGCCCGACCGGTGCGACTCGTGTTGATGGTACCTGTCAGTGCACAGATGAGGATAAGGAAATCGTTGATGGTGTCTGTGTCCCGAAGTGCCCTACCGGCGCAACTCGTGTTGATGGAACCTGCGAGTGTACCGACCAAGACAAGGAAATCGTTGATGGTGTCTGCGTCCCGAAGTGCCCTACCGGCGCAACTCGTGTGGACGGCGTCTGTGAATGCACAGATAACACCAAGGAAATCGTCGGCGGCCAATGTGTTCCTAAATGCCCATCTGGCGCAACTCGTGTTGATAGCACCTGCGAGTGTACCGACCAGGACAAGGAAATCGTCGATGGTCAATGTGTTCCTAAATGCCCAACTGGTGCGACCCGGGTGGACGGCGTCTGTGAATGCACAGATAACACGAAGGAAATCGTCGATGGACAATGTGTTCCTAAATGCCCATCTGGCGCAACCCGGGTGGATGGCGTGTGCACATGCACTGATGAGGATAAGGAGATTATCGACGGCCAATGCATTCCTAAATGCCCAACCGGCGCAACCCGCGTGGATGGCGTCTGCCAATGTACAGATAACACCAGGGAGATCGTCGGCGGCCAATGTGTTCCTAAATGCCCAACCGGCACTACTCGCGTCGATGGCGTCTGCACCTGCACTGACAACTCCAAGGAGCTCGTCGATGGTGTCTGCAAGCCCAAGTGCTGCAGCGGTGCTACTCGCGTCAACGGCGTCTGCCAATGCACCGACCAGACCAAGGAGATCGTCAAGGGCCAGTGCAAGCCCAAGTGCGGCACCAACGCCGTGAGAGACACCACCTCGGGCAAGTGCAAGTGCACCAAGCAGGGCCAAGTCCTCGACGCCGCCGGCATCAACTGCGCTTGCCCGGCCGGCCAGGAGCTCGTCAACAACTGCTGCAAGATCAACTGCGGCACCGTCGCCAAGCTGAACCCCCGCAAGAACGTCTGCGAGTGCCCGGCCAATGGCCAGACCTTCAACCCGGACAAGACCTGCACGTGTCCCGCCGGCCAGGTCGTCATCAACAAATGCTGCACTGTCGACTGCGGCTCCTCGGCCAAGTACGACTCCCGCAAGGGCCAGTGCGTCTGCAACAAGACGGGCATGACCTACCACGACGACAAGACCTGCTCCTGCGCCCCCGGCGAGAAGTGGACGTCTGGCAAGGGCTGCGTGATCGACTGCGGCAGCGACGCCTATCCTAACTCCCGTGGAACCGACTGCATCTGCAAGAAGACCGGCATGGTCTACGAGTCCGTTGGCAAGACCTGCTCGTGCCCCGCGGGACAGAAGTGGACTTCATACGGCTGCCAGCTCGACTGCGGCAACGACGCCAAACCCAACAGCCAGAACACGGCCTGCGTGTGCAAGAAGAGCGGCATGGTCTTCGAGCCTGTCGGCAAGACGTGTTCTTGCCCTAGCCTCATGTCCTACAGCAACGACCAGAGGAAGTGCTGCTGCCCCAGGGGATACTACGAGAGCAACGGCATCTGCAGGCGCAACAGGCACTAGGCGAAGGCTGTCTGTCTGAGCTTGATGGGGAAAATGGAAACACGAAGACGAGTCTACTAGACGCGTTCCACAAAAAAGCCCAGAGGATTGACGATCATTACGGGAGTTGGTTTTTGTTATGTCGCGGTGTTGATCTGTATTAATGCTGTTTGTATCTGGAAGCCCGCCGTCGTTGGTCTTTGGGGACACACGGCAACAATCTCGGGTTTCACAAGAGCTGGTGGTGGCATGGCTTCTTTTCTCTTCTCTTCAACACTCTCTTTATATTAGCAACCGTAGTGACATCATAGTAGCGTATAGTATGACTATTGGCTCTTTTTCGTTTGAACTTACGTGATACTGCGTGTCTGCATCTAAATCTCACACAGTGATAATTGACGGGTAAAATAGACATTCCAGAATCTGCAATGAAGGTGAATTCCATGTGCCAGCGCTTGTCTCATACTTGCTTCGCATCCGGTTGACATGGCCGTTGTTGGTAGGGGGCTGAGTGAGGCCAGAGCGGCACGAGATAAAGCAACATGTTCTGTCAACAAACTGACACAGATTACTCTCCCGCAATAGATCATCCATAAAATATCTCATCAGGTTATTTCCAGTTTGCCTTAATCACATCAATAATAACACCATGATCCTCCTCCTGCTTCAACCCGCTGACCACAACACTAGCCACCACGCCCTCAAATCCCTTGATGAGAATGGGAACGCCCCCATCAGCAATAGCGTACTCGATTCTATTTTCGGGCCCAATGGCGAACAAGTTAAAGAACTTCTCGCTGTCGCCCTGGAACATGCACTACATATACCACGAGCTGGTGTTCCGCTTGCGCCGCACCCAGCTCTCGTTCTCGAGGGCCGTGCCCGGGCCCGTGGCCGTTTAGAAGACGATGTGCGAGTTGGCGTGCGCAATGGAGATGATAGATGGTTCGTCTTTGGCGTAGGGAATCAGGCGGGCGAGGCAGTGATCTTGTTGGACTGGACTGGACTGGATTTCGAGGTCGGATCCAGTCCAGTCCAATGCACAGGGCTGGGGACTCCTGGAGCGCCAATGCAAATGCCTGGAGGAACTACGAAGTAAAGTTCCGAAAGGTTCTGCCTGGAGGAACTACGAAGTAAGTTCCGAAAGGTTCCTTAAGGGACCGCAAGGTGGCTGCGTCTGGAGGAAGAAGGAAGAAAAGACCTACTGCCTGGGCTTGACCAGACCCTACAAAAGCACAGACCATTTTGCCAAGACTTTGTCGATTTTACGGTGTCATTTCTGTATTTTTACTCTCACTTTTTACTATAAGCAGCGGCTTATATAGTTACTTTACCTAGAGGAACTTTTTAGTAGGGGTGGTGTATTTGTGGTTTTTTTAAGGAAGAGATATATAGACTTATACGATAATAAGTCTATTATACCTGTCCTACGAGAGAAGGAGACGGGCCTAGTATATGACTGCCTTACAGCTTATAAATATAACTGCCAACATGCAAACTATAACTTGGCCTCAGAATCCTCAGAATTGCACCAGAGAGAAGTGTCGTCATATTCGTCGACTTCGGTTCCTGAAGTAGACTCTGTTATAGCATCCCAATCCTGAAACCAGCTTTCGTGTCTGTAGTCACGCTCAAAGCGCAGTCTTGTCTCGTTCCCCAGCCTCTCCAGCTTGTAAACGCCGTCCCTCATTTGTTTATCTAATACGTTCTTCGGTTCGATAAAATCGCCTCGTGCTGGTCTCCGGAAGAGATACAGCCCCTCCCACCTCTCCGCCCTCGAAAGCTGTACATATAAGCTCATAAAGCTAGGCCTTGTCGCTGTGCTGCTGCCGTAAACGCCTTTGAGGTTAAGAAGGACGTCTGAGAACTGCTTACCCTGGCTCTTCTGGTCCGTCATAGCGAAGGCGGGGGTGCATAGGGGTCCTGTTCTATGGGTGACCAACCGAAAGCCTGGCTTACTTCTCAAGCGAGGATTCTTCCCTCGCATAGAGTCGGGGATGACTACTGTTTTGCTCTTGATGAGGAGCGTACCCTTCGGAAGCCCAGGTACTGCGAGGTCTGCGGTATCGTCCGACTGGAGGAGAACAGCTGCCGGGGGCCCCAGGTGGAGCGTCACGTCGCTAGCGAGAGCAATAGTGCCGCAGGAGAGGTCAGGAAAGATGTCGACTGCCTTGAAGGGCGCCCCGTTGACCAGCTTCAACCCAGTAAGCTGGTTCCGGGTCACTACTACCGGCATCCCTTGCGCGTAGAAGAACAACCCGGGGGTTGGGAGTTGTGAGTCATCTCCGTAGCGAAGCACGTCACATAGCTCTTCTACACGCAACCGCTTTCCTGCTTCAGTGTCGTGCTTGGCCATGAAGATCGAGATATGCTTGCCCTGGGCGCGAGCCCACTGCACGATGGCTGCCATGTTCAGGTCCCACCTATCTTGGTTCAGAGGTGTGATCGCCCGCAGCCCATCGGCGAAAGAGGGCTGGGATGCTTGGTTATAGAGGCGATGACATAGCCGTTGGAAGTCCAGCTCCGTCTGCTGCCCATTGCGCAGGCGCCGGAGGAAGCCACGCAACCTTGCACAGCCGGCGGTGCGGACCTGTTCGCGAAGCATGACGACGGTTGTAAACTGGAGGAACAGTTTATGTGCTGTTACATGCTTTGCCAAGCCCTCCAGTCTCTGTCTGCTGTGTTCTCTGGGCTCTGGTAAGAGGAGGCTGGTCTGTCTGACCGGCTCAAACTGGAAGAAGTCGCCAAAGAAGATGACGATTGGGATCCCACCAAAAGGGCGGTGCGCGTCGTCTCTATACAGCCTCAAGCGGCTGTCTACAGATGCTAGAGTGAGGCCGCCCACCTGGCTGATCTCGTCGACGATCAACATAGTCTTGCTCTTCCAACGTAGCTTTTCTTCTTCTGATATATTCCTCCTAGTCTCTGTCTTGTCTTCAAATCCAATGTTGCATGCCGAATGGAGGGTCACTCCACCAATGAGTGCAGCCGCGTTTCCGCTGGCGCCTGTCACGAGCAGCGTGTGAAGGCCGCCTTTCAGCCGGAACATGTCTTTGATAGCGTGTATAACGCGAGACTTTCCCGTGCCCCCTTCACCGCCGACGTATTGGAGGTGCTGCTTGCCCTCCTCTTCCTCGAGCCGAGTGCCACGCTCGTCGAGGAAGAGTGCCGGTAGCAGCACCGCCATTGACTGTAGCTTGTTCAAGGTCCACTGCCTCGCCAGACCTAGAGCGACGTCGACATATGACGTATAAGGGCCAAGTTCGAGACGCATCTGACCCCCCGGACCAACTCCGTTGGCCGGTGTTTCTTCCGTCTGAGCGGGCCGCCGTGGGACATCTGGCCTTCCGTGGTGCCCGCCAGCAAACGAGGAGGACGCATTACTCTCACTGCCTTGAATATTTGCCGTCACGCTAGTGTCTTCTTTCTTCTGAAGCTTCAATATTGCATCGATTTCCTCCCGGCTGAGGAGGCCCGTACTTCGGAAAGGTGAATCTTGAATGTCTTGCAGCATCGTGTAGAATTGTCGGCCCCGCTGGGCGGCGGTATTGTCGTCCTCTCCTATATCGATTGCCCTCGCCTCTTCATGCAAGCATCTCAGCGCCGAACTCACAGGCATGTCCTTGATTTCGCTCCCCCGGACTGCGGATAGAACACCCAGAAAGGCGTCATAATACTCTTGTGAGTCGATGTTCTCGTCATCCGCCCTGGCGCCGTCCTCCCCCATTTGATCGCCCATTTGATCGCCGAAGGCGTGCGCATCCACAATCTCTTCAAAGTCCTGGTCCAGACCCTGGAGCTTACGGTCGGCCCGAGCGTCTTCTGCGGAAACGCGTAATAAAGCGATGTTACGGACGTAAGAACGAACTCGGTCGCTTAGCATTTCCTGGAACCTTCGCCAAAGTCCAGGTATATCATCCGCTGGCTCGCCCTGAAACCTTTCCCAAGGAACAAACAGGACAAGATGCAAGACTGCGTTCCTATCAATACCCTGTAAGCACTTCCCTTCATATTATAGAGCCTTAATACCTACTTCTTAACGAAGTTTTCATCTTCTTCGTCGAACTCGTCTGTAAGACGACCATCGAAGACAGGCACCGCCGTTTTGCTGGGAGTTCGGAGGCATTGGACCCAGCCTTTACAGGCTGTTGCCGTTAGTGGAAAAGGAATCGGTGTCGTGCCTCTCCAGTGGGACCGTTCCTTCTTCAAGACCACAAAGGACATATAGTCGTAGAAGCAGAGGTCTTGGAGGATCAGGCCGCGGTGTTTGTAAGCCTCCAAGTAGGACAACTTAAAGCCGTCTGCTTGGAAATAGATGTTGTCTGGTTGCGGCTCTCGACCAAGTGCTACCAGCGCTTCCCGCAGACCCGGCCACTGTTTGGCGCAGGCCCAGTACAAGGAATTGAGATGCACCCAGGTCCAAGCAGGAACATTTGTAAAGTCAGTCCCGAAACCGAGCAGATAGCCAAGTACCTCGGGTTGCGAGAGCTCTCTGCTCGTAAAAATGCGGTTTGCGACGCGTAGTAAGAACGATTTGGTCTCATCTCCCACCGTCGACGCCGACGTGGTACCTGGATTGCCCGGTTCCCCTTGCTGCTGTTGGGCTAGATCCAATAGCTCTGCGGCAAGGGCGAGCCGCTTCCACATAGGAGCGTTGAGCTTCGTAGCGTAGTTGCAGATGTAGTGTATGAGCGCCAGCCCTTTTTTACGAGTGAGAATCATTGATATATCATGGTTATGCCGTAGTCCTATAGCCATACTCTGGTTATACTGATTGACCATATGATGATCTCGCTTCACTTCGAGTAGGCCGTCGTCTGTAAACCCGGTCTCCGGCACAAGTCTCCAAGGGGCCCGAAATCGGCATAGCTGCGTTCTACACTTTTCCAGGCCCGCCTTTAAAACTTTCTTAATAGAGTACTTCACACACGTAGCGGTATGGTGGTGGACCTGGCAGCGAGATGCGATAAAGTTGGCCTCGCGCTCAAACCTCCCCGATAACCACTCCGCGTCATGCATCAGCTCAGGCTCGACCACAGTAGTCTTCTTGCCGTACTCTACCGCCTCCTTCGCCAGGGCCTCGTTCAGCGTCGCAGTAAATATATCGTCCACGAAGGTCTTCACCTTCGACCGGTATTCTCCCTCATTAGGATCGGCCATGTCACGAACGAGATCCGATAGTGCCAGGTTGGCATCCAACCATAGTAGACCGTGTAGGTGGAGAGCTCCGCGGTCGTTGGTCTCGACCGTCGCATAATAATGGCTCACGTTCCCGTAAACAGACGGTCGTCCGACGCGAACGTAATGCTCGAAAAAAAGAGAGATCTCGCGGAAGAAGAAGAGCGTTGAGCTGAGAGGGTCGTGGATCGAGAGGGTTGTCACCTGCAGCGATGTGCTTAGAGCACGAAGCAACGCTCTAGCGGCCTCATCATCCCGTCCCCTATGTGCCGCGAGCTTCAGCTTCACCGGGTTGTTGATGTCATTGGGATTTAGGGTAAACCAGATGGCTGTGAGGCCGAATGCCACTATCATCGACCAGATCTTCTTCCGCATAGATAGACGGCTCTCGTTTGATAAAGGATGCCGGCTACCGTAGAGCGAGAGTTCCTTCATAAGTGCGATAACGTCCCCGTCTGTGGTCTTTCCCGTCTCAAACATCTCCTTTTGCGCTTCGCGCAAGCGCTCAGGCGTCAGCTTCTGGTGTATTCCTTCGACACGCCGAAAAGCCGACCGCTTCAGGCGGCCCTGGGCAACCCACCGGTTCTGAGACCTTACTATCATATTGAATACAAGGAAGGAGAAGGCAGGATGTTGGGCACAATGCCCTCCGTGCCGCTGCAGAACGACTTTGGCCCAAGACTCCAGGGTCATATCTCGTATCAGAGGATTCGCTGGATCTCCCGCCTCATTCCGGTCTGCCACTCGTGGTCCGCCGCGGCCATAAGGGAAGCAACTAGGGAAGGTCTTTGGGAAATAGTCTGGGGAAAAGCCGTCTGCGAACTCCCGACCATGTGATACTCGGATGAACGGACGACCTGAGGAGCCATGAACCTCCATCGACGGGGCCTCGCCTGCACTAGCTTCGTAGCTATCGTCGAACTGGCGCTCTGCCTGAAGCGCCAGGCTGATAAAATCTAGCTTGTCTTTCTCTGCAAAGGTAGCCTGCTCGTCAATCGGGAACATCGCCGAGGAGCGTAGCTCAAACACTCGCTCTGATGTTTCCTCGGCCGTCGCCTCCTCCAAGCTAAGGGGTTGTTGTACGCTATGCGGCGCACGCTCAGATTGTCCAGGGTTACACTTCGACCTTTCTGCTAGCTCTATCGCAATGTCCTCGACCGATGACGCTTGACCAGGAGGGTCCTGCCCTCGATCAGTTGGAGGCACGATCTGTGCTGTCCGTATAAGCTCTTCTGCAGTCTCTTCTTCCCTCACCATGCGTTGGTAGGCTTGTGTTGGTACGTCGCTGCTGTCTTCGAAGGCCCAACTTTCCATCTCCTCTTCGTTGATCACGATGTCGACATACAGGGGGTTATTTTCTCGCAGCCACTGTAAAGCTGTGCGGATGGCACCAGGTCGAACGCTGAGCAGTTTGCTCACGTCTCGAGGGGTGGGTCGCTCTAAGCCGGTCCAAATCACATGCACCTGCTCCAGTGTCGACACAAGTGGGTGCGGCAGGATCGTGGCAGCCAAAGACTCCACGTCATTGGGGAATACTGTGATATGACCTGAGACGTGCTTCCGATATGTCGGGCCGGTCAGCTGGCCACGTTGGATGTTAAACTTGGTGATGAACCCGTATGCCGCATTGAGAGAGATCAACTTCTCCTCGAGAGGGGTAACGTCTTTCAGCTCCTCTGGATACCGATGCTCGCAGCCGATGAGCATCGTGCTCCCCATGCATGCATCCGGGACCCTGCCTCGATCGAAAGCCGCTCGACAGGTGAAGCATATCGGCACTGCGGTCTCGCCGTCTCCCTCTGGGAAGCATCTCTTACACACCAGTAAGTTAGTCATCGCTGAACGAATCTCGTCAGGCAACGCCCTTTTCCAATCGGCATGGTCTAGGTCCCGTGGCTTCTTCTGTAGATAGCAAACCGAGCATACTGCTATCTCCATACTGCCTTCATCGTGGAAGGCTTTTAGAAAGGACTGAACAGTGTCGATCTTACGATTTGCAGGCACAGGGTTGCACAAGTCGCGGCGATTCGAGGCTGCTTGCTTCTCCTGGAAGGACTGCTCTACTGCTTGCATCAGCCTGCCTAGAGCTTCCTTTTGCCGCATAATCATCTCCATGGACATCAGGTCAGGAGGAACTGGCTGTTGGACCGGGATGGAGCCAGAAGGTCCATCTTGCCTTGGCCGACGACGTCTCCTGGTTATTGTCAGACTTCGCACGCTTAAGAGACCTCGGATGCCCCAAGAAGGATTCATACTCCGGGTTTGGTAAATCTAGCTCCTGTCTCGCCTCCCTAGCCCGACGACGGCGATTGCTCGTGTGCGACGCCAGCTCCTCTCGACGTCGAGCCTCCTCCTCTTGACGCTGACGGTGTCTCTCCAGCCACTGTCTTTTTTCTTCAGCTTGTGGGTCGCGTTCTCTTTCTAGTTCCTGCTGTCGCATCCTCTCTTCTTGTTGGCGGCGGCGTTCTTCGTCCCGCTTTCGAATCCTCTCCGCTCGCTCCTCCGCTCGTTGGCGGCGGCGCTCTTCTTCCTGCAGCCGTCTTGTCATCTGCTGCTGATATCTTCTCGCCTCCCGCTCGCATCGCCTTTGCTCTTCCAGCCGCTGCCGAGCTGCTTCCCGTATGGCCCGACTCTCATCACTTTGCGGTCCTGTCCTCGTCTGCTGCTGCCGACTAGACAGTTGTGTCTGTGGTGGAGTGGGTAGGAAAGAAGGATCATTATGTGGTTCAGCCATGTTAAAGCACTTAGCGAAGATCCTCTTCAAATATATTGCTGTATAGTGATAAATCGCGTTAGTAAGTTCTATGTCGATAACTCTATAGGTTTCCTAAAACTGACTCTTTCTCTGGGTAGGAGAGATATGTGAGGAGGTCTAGAGGAACGTAATAAGAGACTCACAGCACGAAACCCTTTTCTGCACCTATTTTAACTAAGGTTATAGGCTTTAATTACTGCTAAAAGCAATACCCAGTCGCTATTTATAGCAATCGCTGCTATCTATAGTAATTAATGCTATCTATAGTAATCGCTGTTATTTATAGTAGTTGCTACTAGAAGGCGGAGCTGTCATTAGGATACGAGGAATTGTTTGCTTTTTTCTTTTTAGCTATAACGCCATTTCAGCCATAATACTATTTACATCTAGCTGAACTATTAGTCTCTAATGCCTCAAGCATTAACTATTGTTTCTTTCTTCTAAAATAAGATACAGTAATAATGTATTACATCAACGTCAAGGTTAAAGCAATACTAAAAGTAGGATTTTTCTACACAGTAAGCCAACGTTTCCTACTGACGAAGATCCAACATTCTCTCCCCTTTGCACTTAGCTCTCCTGAACTTATTTCTCTTATAATACTGCGCGTAATTCTATTACGACCAATATGGCTTCTTCTTCCTCAGCCTCTTTCATTTACCCGATACCTCCGCTGCCGAACAAGCGTGGGCAAGGAGCGATCGGTGCGGACCTCACCATCACCTACCACTCTGACCTAGCCCAGTGCGAAATCCTCCCAGCTGGCTCACGCTATACGAACGCAGGGAACTTCAAGGCTGGGACCTTCCTGCCCTTTATCCAGCCTGCGTTCATTCTCGATCTTTATCCGCGCCTCCTCAGTCCTAAAGATAACGAGATCTCGGGCCTTCCTTTGCTACTCTCCATGTTCAACCCCGGAGCAAGAACAGCGACCTTGGAGGAGGACTGGGAGGGGAAATGGTTCACTATAGTCGCCCGACTTTGTCCAAATAAACTTACCTTCCATGGTGTAAGTTTGGATGGATGGGAGACAGAAGAAACTCAATCTGTGCAGGTTGCGCTAGCACTGCCACGTGATGGCGGCTTGACTCCGTACGTTCTCTCACGTCGTATTCATACTAGTCATCGATGCTCACAATCCGATAGTATTGTCCCTCGACTCCTCAGTGGTGGCGACGAAGGTGCCCCCTGGCCAAGCTCTTCAGCACATGTATCCCTTGCCGGTCCTGTCGATCTAGACACTTTCCATATCAAGGAGGATATCTGGCCAGAGCCGCTAAGCAAGACTTCAGTGTTCATAAAGCTAGGTTCTTACTTAGTGCCAGAGAACAACCGCCCTCCTCACAAAGGCGTACACATATGCCACGTCCTCCTCCTCTTCCCCATAGAGCAACAACCATGGAGTTCTCTACTCGGGTGGATGCGACAAGCTGTGAACCCCTTTCCTAAAGGGTCATGGATTGTATGCAGCGGTCGCGTCTTGGGGGTCCTTAACCGCGATCTTATCCAAGGCCCGCAAGTTGTCGATTCTACTGTCCGGATCTTGGTAATTCTCCCCGACGATTGGGAATTCGTTCGGCAGAGTGCCCTGTCTACACATAATACATCCATGCCCACATCGTCGAATCCTGTCAATGAGCCGCCTACGCCGCCACGACCAGCTGGCCCTGGAGGCGTTACGAGCAGAAACCCATTCTCGTCTCCAATCCGTAGTCAAAAGCAGTCTCTGCAAAAGAAAGCTAATTCCCCGACACTAATATCAAAGCACTCAGATCGCGAGGCGACCAAACCGCCAGCCTGCCCTAGAGAAAAACATACACCACTGACTCTAACCACAATTAACGTTAATCCAGTGCTTTCAATTCCAAGTTCGGGTATGTCTTATCCCTTCTAAATCTCTTCCTAGAGCTAACTAGCGATTCAGATAGCGATCGTACGGATAGTGGTTCAGATACAGAGCAAATATTAGATGACCAACTCGATCCTACTTCCCCTACTCCGACACGTAAGAGGAAGCAACAAAGCACTCCTAAGCCAATCCGAAGCAAGAGAACTACAGCAGGAAAAAGGAGGGCACAGTTATATGACTAGATGGCTAGTATTATTTAAAAACATAACCTTCTTATAATAGTCAGATCTAACCTATATTTACAGTAGGTCCTAGACTTAGGAGTGTTATGTTGGGCAGGGGGACAAGAGGGACACTACTACCTGAAGTGACGAATGCTGTAGGGTAGGCGGGATGCGCAGCAGAGCGAGAATGGACAAGACTCGCAAAACAAAACAGACAAAAGGAGGGCCGGAGCTGCAATCAAGCAGCTGGCTAGAAAATAAATCAGATATTCCAGTTGATCAAATAAATCTCATCATAATGACAGCAAAAACAATTCAAAAATTCAAAAATAAAGGTGGGCAAGAACATGATTGATTGCTATTTGTGTCTGAGTAGTCTCTGCCTTTTATCTCAGACCGACTCCTGTTATCCTTATCGATAGCTTTATCAAGACCGGCGGGTGACCGCCCGGTCTCCACCCTAGGTCATCGTAACACCTTAAATCCACCATCTTACTGATACTACCTACAAGCAGCCCTTCTTCGCCAACTTCATCACGCCAGCACAGTTCCTCCAGGCTTCCTTTGGCGGGCCGCTTGCCGGACCGGTCCCTCCTGTATATGATAAGCTTGCGTGACAAACAAGCTTGCGTGACACTTATACTGTGCATCTAAAAGTGTAAACTTTAAAATTTCTAAAACAGGCTCTATAATTCTGAGATTTTTAGGAAATTAATTTTAGATATTTAACTAAAAAGTTAATAAGCTAGTCTTTTTTCTATATTTTTAAATAAATTATTAAGCTAGTTATAAATAAATATAGTATAATAGACAGTGCGAATTTGATACTGCTAGTGCTATAAATTGTTACAGGCTGAGGCCTGGACTGGTGCTTCTATAGGTGCAGCTAGATGACTTAACCTCCGGTTAAGTCATTACTTTCCCTTTTGCCTCAACTGGGAATCTACGAGATCAGAGTAAGGTCGTAGCGCTAGCTGCCGCTTTAGCCCCTTTGGGGCCAACCCCTTACATAAATATATATAATCTAAAAAAATTCTTAAAAATAATATATTTTATAAATAAGCTAGGTTAAAAATCTTATTCATTTTAGGCTTGATTTGAATTTTTAAGAATTATTTTAAAACTGCAGTTTAAGGTGGAAATCAGAATGTCACGCTTACTTGTTTGTCACGCAAGCTTATCATATACGTTAATAGCTTTAAATAGCTATTTTAAATATTAAACAGGAGGGACCGGTCCGGCAAGCGGCCCGCCAAAGGAGCCTGGAGGAACTGTTCTTGTTTTCGGCGTGCGGCCGAACAGTCACCGAGCACTTGCCGGGCCCTGCTCGAATAGGAAGGCGGCCAGGGACGGTGGGTGCCTTAGGTCCCCACTTATAAGGGCGATCAAGGACCTTACACAAACACACAATACACACACGATTGACATCATCAAAGTGCTACGCTAGCTTTCCGACAGTTCTAGCGTAATTAGCAGGTATGTATTATCGGTAAGATGCCGGATTTAAAGGTTGTGTCATAATATAAGTCACACGCGCAACATTTATTTCGCCCAGTGGCTTACTGCTAATAGGGCACTAGTTGCTATTATACACATCCTTTTCCAAAGCTTTGTCATGATCTCACAAAAGTCCATGTAGCATCCAATTTCTGCTTTTGCCTCATCGTTTTTCATATCTCCACAGGTCTCATGGGGTTTATATTATTAGCAAGCTAGCTTGAAGGCTATTCTTTAAATATTCAGGGTCCTATCTACGGCGACTGAAGCAGCTCCTGCTATCCATGTCACGAAGTGTTTAATGTAAGTAGGTTAGTAAGAAAATAAGTGAGTGAGTGGGGTCCTACAATCTGGCTTCACCGTTGCGTGTTGTAAAGTCAGCCTGCCGCTATTACAAATCATATAGTAATACGGACTGCTCTCCACGCTGTGTTGTCAACGACCACTAACAGGTTGGAAATGGCCAGATCGTTTTCATCACTTCTGACAGTGATTAAGCTTATCAAAGGGCCAAGGTTACCAACTCCGTAAACTCTTGAATTTTGTGGTCATCATAAGGCGGTCAAACCTAGCAGAATATTATCAGTCTATCTTACTATACTAAGACTCCAAACAGAGCGAAGCAAACAACTATCAGCAATATCACTACTAGGACTCATTTCTACTGTATGCACAGTACAGTATTGTATATAATGCATTGTGTTCTAGCTTCTCCACTCTTCTATAGCAGATACAGATAAGATAGTATAAGGATGCCTGGGGCCTAGAACCCGCCGTCGCGCTTCAGCACAGGTCTCCATCAACGCCAAGGCGTCATCATGCCGGCCTTATCTTTTCCAAGTGAATGCCAGGTTGTTCATACTGGTCAGCGTATCCGGATGATCAGGTCCTAGTTTCATCTTGCTCGTCTCCATCACTTGCACCTCTAGCTTCTCTGCCTCCTCCCATCGGCCCTGGTTCCTGTATGATGATGCAAGATTGGCCATGCTGTTCAGCGTAGAAGGATGATCAGGTCCGAATTTCGTCTTGCGAGTCTCCATCACTTGCACGTCTAGCTCCTCTGACTCCTCTCATCGGCCCTGGTTCTAAAATGTTGATGCAAGATTGGCTATGCTGGTCAGCGTAGAAGGATGATCAGGTCCTAGTTTCGTCATACGAGTCTCCATCACTTGCACCTCTAGCTTCTCTGCCTCCTCCTATCGGCCCTGGCTCCAAAATGTTGATGCAAGATTGGCCATGCTGGTCAGCGTATCTGGATAATCAGCTCCGAGTTTCGTCTTACGAGTCTCCATTACTTGCACCTCTAGCTTCTCTGCCTCTTCCCATCGGCCCTGGTTTTTGTATGTTGATGCAAGATTATTCATGCTGGTCAGCGTATCCGGATGATCAGCTCCCAGTTTTGTCTTGCTCGTCTCCACTACTTGCACCCCTAGCTTCTCTGCCTCCTCCCATCGGCCCTGGTTCCCGTATGTTGACGCAAGATTGTTCATACTGGTCAGTGTAGAAGGATGATCAGGTCCGAATTTCATCTTACTCGTCTCCATCATTTGCATAAATAGCTTCTCTGCCTCCTCCCATCGGCCCTGGCTCCTATATATTGACACAAGATTGTTCATACTGGCCAGCGTATCCGGATGATCAGGTCCTAGTTTCATCTTGCTCATCTCCATTACTTGCACCTCTAGCTTCTCTGCCTCCTCCCATCGGCCTTGGCTCCTGTATGTTGATGCAAGATTGTTCATACTGGCCAGCGTATCCAGATGATCAAGTCCAAGTTTCATCTTACTCATCTCCATCACTTGCACCTCTAGCTTCTCTGCCTCCTCCCATCGGCCCTGGCTCCTGTATGTTGATACAAGATTGTTCATACTGGCCAGCGTATAAGGATGATCAGCTCCGAGTTTCATCATACGAGTCTCCATCACTTACACCTATAGCTTCTCTGCTTCCTCCCATCAGCCCTGCTTCCTATATGTTGATACAAGAATTGACATGCTGGCTAGAGTTGCTTCATCTCCACTACCCAGTTGTTTCTCAAAAGCCTTTCGACATTTTAGAAGCATCCGCTCTGCAACAATATATAGGCCTTGCTCTAATGCATACCACCCTCCGTTATGCAAGAGATCTGCCCATTTTTCCTTAACACTGCCTTTTTTTGGACAGTGCTCAACTGCTGCTTCAGTGTGTGAAAAGAGCAACTTACAAACTTCCCAGTTTTCATATTTTCCAGTCAGAAAATATTCAGCCAGTAAGGTAATGTACTTCTCTTTAAAAGTCTCTTCAAGATCGTTAGCTTCCAGCCATCTTCTTATCAATAGTTACACAAGCCCATGCATCTCAAATGCATCTTCTCCTTCAGTAGCAGTAACCAAGTAATACTCCCTTAGTACGGCTACGTCGTCTTCAAACTCAGAATCGATCTCACTCTGACCACTCTCAGATTCTGAATCTATGCTCCCTCCCAGACTCACTTGTAGAGCATCCGGGGTACCTTTCGACAATTTAAGGAGCCACTCAGGTATCCCTTGTCGATTGAAAAAACTCATCAGCGAGAGAAGATCTGCCGCAGAGACCCTCCTAGAGCGGATATGGTTAAATGACAACCACCAAGTCATAAGGATCGCATTCGAAGCCCCTCCGTCCCGTCGGAGGTCACCGGCCTCGTGGCCAAGAAGCTTCACTCTCTTTCTCTCACTTTCTCAGAACTCAGCTAGGTACTTCGCAACCGAAGTCCGCGGCATTCGAGCTTGTATGTATGCTGCAGCCTGGCTGATAGCTAATAGAATGAAGTCAAGAGCTCTCGCTAGATCTGCTGCCATACTGCCATTTGAGAGCGGCCCAAGTCGATTCTCCAGGAGTTAAAGGGCCTCTATGTCTGCCATCGGGCCGACCTCAATTATTATTCGAAAGCCATCGGTCAACTTAAAGGCTAGGTCCTTATTCCGAGTGGTAACAAGGATCGATCCGTTTCGGCTCTGTGGTAGGTATGCCGCTAGCGGCCGCCCATCTTTAGCACTTCCTTGTATGCTAAAGAATATATCATGGTCGTCAGCACTGTCAAGTATCATGCACCACTTCCCTTTTGCTTCATTGCTCAGCCAGCCATAAACCAACTGCATTATGTCGGTGTCTGCCTGGTTCCGGTCAGGGATCTTCATAGCATCTGCAATCGCCTGAAAGGACTCTTTGACTCGTACAACAGTGCTAGCATGGACCCAAAACACCCACATTTGGTCTCCTTTAGGAGACGCTTGACCTCCCACAATGCGGGACACTTGTCGCAGGTGGTACCCTCAACATGGTCATACTTTGGCCCGAACAGCCGATCGTGTTCGGATCCCTGATAAGTAAAATCATTCCCTGCTTCCATCATCCGGGGAGAGGTTTTCCACATTGCTTAGAGTAGATCCGGAATTTTAGATGCCATAATCTCATGTTCTGCTTGTAGATTTGCTAGTGCATTAAGTAGAGTCGCAGGAGGCATATTGAGAGACCCTTTCCGCTCCCACATATCGCTCGGCTTCGCCTTCCCCAGGTCATACTGGACCACCCCTCCATGTGTTCCATCAGGTTGACTGACCACAACATCGCCGAGTCGGATGTCTCGATCTTGTTCAGGTCGAGCGATACCTCCCCCAATCCCCACCAACAAGCCAAATCGGATATGAGGCAGGGAGGAGAGGAGACTGGATGCAGTAGTTGCTGCAGAAGTGGTCCCATACACTCCGGCAGGGAGTGAAGCAATGACGATGTCATGATGTCCTACCCGGCCCCACGTGTAGGAATTCGGGTCGGATCGAGGTTGATGGAATCGCTTGGGTGTATCGTGGCGATCATCGAGTAATGCGGTAGCTGCTGCACGCTCGATCGGGAGAGCAGCGATCCACCCTATAGTATAAAGCTCGGGACTGTCGAGTCTCGTCGTCATGTTTTAAGAGGGACAGGTGGGGAAACGGATAGCTCGGGAATAGTCGATCTCTTGGCCCTGGCACGAACTGATGATGCTTAATGTGGAGGCTAGGTAAGAGCGGGGTTGAAGAAAGCGGGGGATAGTCATCTGAGAATGAATCTGAAACGGAAAAACCATTGCTCCTAAATCACGTGATCCACACCGCAAAGGACGTATGTTTATTCATTAGGGTCGACATAGGAATAGGATCGTAGAAGTCAAGCACAGCACTTAGGTTCTCTTCGGCTTGCATATGAGCATACCACTATGAGTTACTAGGACGAAGACATCACCTAGTAGAAAAATGATCTCAGTACTTGGATTTCTAATATTAAAGTAACTGGTATTAGTATTCCAAGACTAGTCGATCAGCAGAGTCAGGCTCCTCATCCTTAGTCATCAGTCCAGGACCGATTTTCCAGCCTGACACTGAATGGAAGCATGTGTTACATCACAGTAAAAAGTCACAGTACCGGTAGAGTTAGTTATGGTCCTCTACATAGCTGACTTTTCTATCAGTCTGTCTGACAGATGGCCTCTGTTAAAGAGGACGATGCCGATCTTCTTTAGCTAAAAATGGCTCCCCACAGTTAGGCCTCTTTAGGCCCTAGCCATTTAGCTGCCCTTTACAGCACCAGTCCAATCCGCCCCGCTTCAGTAGTCCTACATAATAAGGTTCATTAATCTATCACTCTCTTCTAGTAACTCGCTAGTCTCTCGCCATAACTTTATAGCGGTCTTTCTGGTTAGTTATTTAACTGCCGATTTGTAATACCGAGTGTGAAAATTTGTAGGGTAGAGGATATCGATGATATCAACTTCCTGCTAGCTCAACAGTCTCTGGCTGCCCATCTAGCAGGCTGTCAATTCCCTCCTGCAGTATCTCAGCTGAAAGGAAGCACGTTTTACATCACAGTAAAAAGTCACAGTATAGTTTATTATGGTCCTCTACATGGCTGACTTTTCTATATATCTGTCAGATACAGTGGAGGATCAACCTCTCCAAAAGGTCACTCTCATTGAGAACCTAACGGAAGATCGAAATGATAACATCAACCCTTTGTCCTCTAGGTCATATGACTAGAGCCCTGACCAATAACTAAGGTCATCTGGCAAGCGCCTCATTCATCCTTTTTTATCTCGCCAGATACTCGGCATCCGGCGAGAACCTCGGAGGAAGAAGGTTCATTAATCTGTCACTCTCTTCTGGTAACTGGCTAGTCTCTTGCAGCTAGCCTTCTTTAGACCCTAGCCATCTAGCTACCCTTTATAGCAGTCCAATCCGCCTCGCATCAGTAAGCCATTACTTACAGTAAAAAGTAACAGTAAAAATAAAGAAATGACACCGTTCTAGGAAGGAGGTCTTGGCAAAATGGTCCGTGCTTTCTGTCAGGGTCTGGCAAGTTCAGCCTAAGGAACAGGAGGGACCGGTCCGGCAAGCGGCCCGCCAAAGGAAGCCTGGAGGAACTGTGCTGGCGTGATGAAGCTGGTGAAGAAGGGCTGCTTGGAGGTATTATCAGTAAGATGGTGGATTTAAAGTGTGTTATAATGACCTAGGTGGAGACCGGGGGGTCACCCGTGGCAGAACCCCGGTCAAAGCTGTTGCGCATGACTTTAGTAGATCGGAGCACCCCTCTAATAAATCACCAGTAATTCATAGGGATCATTAGCAATTTCTATGCTAACCCTGTTGAATTGGACCATGTTGGAATACTTAGGCGCAGGGTGGTCACGTAAGACTAGGTGGTCTTTCGGGGACCGAATGGGGGAGGGCTCGCCGAGCCCTCGCTACGCTAGACTGTATTAGGAAGCCAGGAATAGCCATACCTCCCTGACCTTAAGGGGCGGGAGCTTAAGGAGAAGCTATATAATACACACACACGTTACAGGGTCATTATTGTGGTCATCTATACTATTTAACAAACCCCTCTAATTCAGTCAAGAACTATTGTGTTGGGCAGGGGGACAAGAGGGACACCACTACCCGAAGTAACAGATGCCGTAGGGTAGGCAGGATGCGTAGTAGAGCGAGGATGGACAAGACTCGTAAAATAAAACAGGAAGGTTATGTTTTTAGTCAATACTGGCAATCTAGTCATATAACTATGCCCTCCTTTTTCCTACTATAGTTCTCTTGCTTCGGATTGGCTTAGGAGTGCTTTATTACTTCCTCTTACGTGTCAGAGTAGGGGAAGTAGGATCGAGTTAGTCGTCTAATATTTGCTCTATATCTGAACCACTATCCGTACGATCGCTATCTGAATCGCTAGTTAGCTCCAGGAAGAGATTTAGAAGGGATAAGACATACCCGAACTTGGAATTGAAAGCACTGGATTAACGTTAATTGTGGTTAGAGTCAGTGGTGTATGTTTTTCTCTAGGGCAGGCTGGCGGCTTGGTCGCCTCGCGATCTGAGTGCCTTGATAGCAGTGTCAGGGAATTAGCTTTCTTTTGCAGAGACTGCTTTTGACCGCGGATTGGAGATGAGAATGGGTTTCTGCTCGTAACGCCCCCAGGGCCAGCTGGTCGTGGCGGCGTAGGCAACTCATTGACAGGATTCGACGATGTGGGCATGGATGCATTATGTGTAGACAGGGCACTCTGCCGAACGAATTCCCAATCGTCGGGGAGAATTACCAAGATCCTAACGGTGGAATCAACGACTTGAGGGCCTTGGATAAGCTCGCGGTTAAGGACCCCCAAGACGCGGCCGCTGCATACAATCCACGACCCTTTAGGAAAGGGGTTCACAGCTTGTCGCATCCACCCGAGTAGGGAACTCCATGGTTGTTGCTCTATAGGGAAGAGGAGGAGGACGTAGCATATGTATACGCCTTTATGAGGAGGGCGGTCGTTCTCTAGCACTAAGTAAGAACCCAGCTTTATGAACACTGAAGTCTTGCTTAGCGGCTCTGGCCAGACATCCTCTTTAATATAGAAAGTGTCTAGATCGATAGGACCGGCAAGGGATACATGTGCTGAAGAGCTTAGCCAGGGGGCACCTTCGTCGCTACCACCGAGGAGTCGAGGGACAATACTATGGGATTGTAAGCATTAATGACCTGTACGAGTAGGATATAAGAAGACGTACGGAGTCAGGCCGCCATCGCGCGGCAGTGCTAGCGCAACCTGCACAGATTGAGTTTCTTCTGTCTCCCATCCATCTAAACTTACGCCATAGAAGGTAAGTTTGTTTGGAAGAAGTCGGGCGACTATGGTGAACCATTTCCCCTCCCAGTCCTCCTCCAAGGTCGCTGTTTTTGCTCCGGGGTTGAACATGGAGAGTAGTAAAGGAAGCCCCGAGGTCTCGTCATCTTCAGGACTGAGGAGGCGCGGATAAAGGTCGAGAATGAACGCAGGCTGGATAAAGGGCAGGAAGGTCCCAGCCTTGAAGTTCCCTGCATTCGTATAGCGTGAGCCAGCTGGGAGGATTTCGCACTGGGCTAGGTCAGAGTGGTAGGTGATGGTGAGATCTGCACCGATCGCTCCCTGCCCACGCTTATTCGGCAGCGGAGGTATCGGGTAAATGATAGAGGTCGAGGAAGAAGAATCCATGTTGATCGTAATAGAATCACGCGCAGTATTGTAAGTGAAATGAGTTCAGGAGAGCCAAGGGCAAAGGAGAAGAGAATATTTAGTCTTCCTCAGTAGGAAATGTTAGCTTGCTATGTAGATAAATCCTGCTTTTAGTAATGTTTTAACCCTAACGTCGATGTAGTATATTGTTACTGTATCTTATTTTAGAAGGAAGAAACAATAGTTGATGCCTGAGGCATTAGAGACTAACAGTTCAGCTAGATGTGAATAGCATCGTGGCTGAAATAGCATGATAGCTGAAAAGGAAAAAGCAAATAATTCCTCGTATCCTAATGACAGCTCCGTCTTCTAGCGGCAACTGCTATAGATAGTAGCGATTGCTATAGATAGCTGTGACAGTTTTTCTTATGTAAAATATTAATAGAAGTTCAGCGACTGGTATTGCTTTTAACAGTGATCTGTCGTTATACTCCTTTAGACCTCCTCATATATTTCTCCTTTCTAGAGAAAAAGTTCATTTTAAGGAACGTATAGAGTCCTGATATAGAACTCACCGACGTAATTTGTCGCTATACGCCAATATATTTAAATAGGAGCCTCAATGAGTACTTCAGCATGTCTGAATCACATGATCCTTTTTTCCTACCCACTCCACCACAGACACAGCTGCCTAGCCAGCAGCAGCAGACGAGAACAGGACCGCAAAGTGATGAGAGTCGGGCCATACGGGAAGCAGCGCGGCAGCGGCTGGAAGAGCAAAGGCGACGCGAGCGGGAGCCGATAAGAGATCAGCGAGAGACGGCTAGACGGCTGCAGAAAGAAGAGCGCCGCCGCCAACGAGTGGAGAAACGAGCGGAGACGATCCGGCAGCGGGAAGAAGAACGCCGCCGTCAACAAGAGGAGAGGATGCGACAGCAGGAACTAGAAAGAGAACGCGACCCACAAGCTGAAGAGAAAAGACAGTGGCTGGAGAGACACCGTCGGCGTCAAGAGGAGGAGGCTCGACGTCGAGAGGAGCTGGCGTCGCACACGAGCAATCGCCGTCGTCGGGCTAGGGAGGCGAGACAGGAGCTAGATTCACCAAACCCGGAGTATGAATCCTTCTTGGGGCATCCGAGGTCTCTTAAGCGTGCGAAGTCTGACAATAACCAGGAGACGTCGTCGGCCAAGGCAAGATGGACCTTCTGGCTCCATCCCGGTCCAACAGCCAGTTCCTCCTGACCTGATGTCCATGGAGATGATTATGCGGCAAAAGGAAGCTCTAGGCAGGCTGATGCAAGCAGTAGAGCAGTCCTTCCAGGAGAAGCAAGCAGCCTCGAATCGCCGCGACTTGTGCAACCCTGTGCCTGCAAATCGTAAGATCGACACTGTTCAGTCCTTTCTAAAAGCCTTCCACGATGAAGGCAGTATGGAGATAGCAGTATGCTCGGTTTGCTATCTACAGAAGAAGCCACGGGACCTAGACCATGCCGATTGGAAAAGGGCGTTGCCTGACGAGATTCGTTCAGCGATGACTAACTTACTGGTGTGTAAGAGATGCTTCCCAGAGGGAGACGGCGAGACCGCAGTGCCGATATGCTTCACCTGTCGAGCGGCTTTCGATCGAGGCAGGGTCCCGGATGCATGCATGGGGAGCACGATGCTCATCGGCTGCGAGCATCGGTATCCAGAGGAGCTGAAAGACGTTACCCCTCTCGAGGAGAAGTTGATCTCTCTCAATGCGGCATACGGGTTCATCACCAAGTTTAACATCCAACGTGGCCAGCTGACCGGCCCGACATATCGGAAGCACGTCTCAGGTCATATCACAGTATTCCCCAATGACGTGGAGTCTTTGGCTGCCACGATCCTGCCGCACCCACTTGTGTCGACACTGGAGCAGGTGCATGTGATTTGGACCGGCTTAGAGCGACCCACCCCTCGAGACGTGAGCAAACTGCTCAGCGTTCGACCTGGTGCCATCCGCACAGCTTTACAGTGGCTGCGAGAAAATAACCCCCTGTATGTCGACATCGTGATCAACGAAGAGGAGATGGAAAGTTGGGCCTTCGAAGACAGCAGCGACGTACCAACACAAGCCTACCAACGCATGGTGAGGGAAGAAGAGACTGCAGAAGAGCTTATACGGACAGCACAGATCGTGCCTCCAACTGATCGAGGGCAGGACCCTCCTGGTCAAGCGTCATCGGTCGAGGACATTGCGATAGAGCTAGCAGAAAGGTCGAAGTGTAACCCTGGACAATCTGAGCGTGCGCCGCATAGCGTACAACAACCCCTTAGCTTGGAGGAGGCGACGGCCGAGGAAACATCAGAGCGAGTGTTTGAGCTACGCTCCTCGGCGATGTTCCCGATTGACGAGCAGGCTACCTTTGCAGAGAAAGACAAGCTAGATTTTATCAGCCTGGCGCTTCAGGCAGAGCGCCAGTTCGACGATAGCTACGAAGCTAGTGCAGGCGAGGCCCCGTCGATGGAGGTTCATGGCTCCTCAGGTCGTCCGTTCATCCGAGTATCACATGGTCGGGAGTTCGCAGACGGCTTTTCCCCAGACTATTTCCCAAAGACCTTCCCTAGTTGCTTCCCTTATGGCCGCGGCGGACCACGAGTGGCAGACCGGAATGAGGCGGGAGATCCAGCGAATCCTCTGATACGAGATATGACCCTGGAGTCTTGGGCCAAAGTCGTTCTGCAGCGGCACGGAGGGCATTGTGCCCAACATCCTGCCTTCTCCTTCCTTGTATTCAATATGATAGTAAGGTCTCAGAACCGGTGGGTTGCCCAGGGCCGCCTGAAGCGGTCGGCTTTTCGGCGTGTCGAAGGAATACACCAGAAGCTGACGCCTGAGCGCTTGCGCGAAGCGCAAAAGGAGATGTTTGAGACGGGAAAGACCACAGACGGGGACGTTATCGCACTTATGAAGGAACTCTCGCTCTACGGTAGCCGGCATCCTTTATCAAACGAGAGCCGTCTATCTATGCGGAAGAAGATCTGGTCGATGATAGTGGCATTCGGCCTCACAGCCATCTGGTTTACCCTAAATCCCAATGACATCAACAACCCGGTGAAGCTGAAGCTCGCGGCACATAGGGGACGGGATGATGAGGCCGCTAGAGCGTTGCTTCGTGCTCTAAGCACATCGCTGCAGGTGACAACCCTCTCGATCCACGACCCTCTCAGCTCAACGCTCTTCTTCTTCCGCGAGATCTCTCTTTTTTTCGAGCATTACGTTCGCGTCGGACGACCGTCTGTTTACGGGAACGTGAGCCATTATTATGCGACGGTCGAGACCAACGACCGCGGAGCTCTCCACCTACACGGTCTACTATGGTTGGATGCCAACCTGGCACTATCGGATCTCGTTCGTGACATGGCCGATCCTAATGAGGGAGAATACCGGTCGAAGGTGAAGACCTTCGTGGACGATATATTTACTGCGACGCTGAACGAGGCCCTGGCGAAGGAGGCGGTAGAGTACGGCAAGAAGACTACTGTGGTCGAGCCTGAGCTGATGCATGACGCGGAGTGGTTATCGGGGAGGTTTGAGCGCGAGGCCAACTTTATCGCATCTCGCTGCCAGGTCCACCACCATACCGCTACGTGTGTGAAGTACTCTATTAAGAAAGTTTTAAAGGCGGGCCTGGAAAAGTGTAGAACGCAGCTATGCCGATTTCGGGCCCCTTGGAGACTTGTGCCGGAGACCGGGTTTACAGACGACGGCCTACTCGAAGTGAAGCGAGATCATCATATGGTCAATCAGTATAACCAGAGTATGGCTATAGGACTACGGCATAACCATGATATATCAATGATTCTCACTCGTAAAAAAGGGCTGGCGCTCATACACTACATCTGCAACTACGCTACGAAGCTCAACGCTCCTATGTGGAAGCGGCTCGCCCTTGCCGCAGAGCTATTGGATCTAGCCCAACAGCAGCAAGGGGAACCGGGCAATCCAGGTACCACGTCGGCGTCGACGGTGGGAGATGAGACCAAATCGTTCTTACTACGCGTCGCAAACCGCATTTTTACGAGCAGAGAGCTCTCGCAACCCGAGGTACTTGGCTATCTGCTCGGTTTCGGGACTGACTTTACAAATGTTCCTGCTTGGACCTGGGTGCATCTCAATTCCTTGTACTGGGCCTGCGCCAAACAGTGGCCGGGTCTGCGGGAAGCGCTGGTAGCACTTGGTCGAGAGCCGCAACCAGACAACATCTATTTCCAAGCAGACGGCTTTAAGTTGTCCTACTTGGAGGCTTACAAACACCGCGGCCTGATCCTCCAAGACCTCTGCTTCTACGACTATATGTCCTTTGTGGTCTTGAAGAAGGAACGGTCCCACTGGAGAGGCACGACACCGATTCCTTTTCCACTAACGGCAACAGCCTGTAAAGGCTGGGTCCAATGCCTCCGAACTCCCAGCAAAACGGCGGTGCCTGTCTTCGATGGTCGTCTTACAGACGAGTTCGACGAAGAAGATGAAAACTTCGTTAAGAAGTAGGTATTAAGGCTCTATAATATGAAGGGAAGTGCTTACAGGGTATTGATAGGAACGCAGTCTTGCATCTTGTCCTGTTTGTTCCTTGGGAAAGGTTTCAGGGCGAGCCAGCGGATGATATACCTGGACTTTGGCGAAGGTTCCAGGAAATGCTAAGCGACCGAGTTCGTTCTTACGTCCGTAACATCGCTTTATTACGCGTTTCCGCAGAAGACGCTCGGGCCGACCGTAAGCTCCAGGGTCTGGACCAGGACTTTGAAGAGATTGTGGATGCGCACGCCTTCGGCGATCAAATGGGCGATCAAATGGGGGAGGACGGCGCCAGGGCGGATGACGAGAACATCGACTCACAAGAGTATTATGACGCCTTTCTGGGTGTTCTATCCGCAGTCCGGGGGAGCGAAATCAAGGACATGCCTGTGAGTTCGGCGCTGAGATGCTTGCATGAAGAGGCGAGGGCAATCGATATAGGAGAGGACGACAATACCGCCGCCCAGCGGGGCCGACAATTCTACACGATGCTGCAAGACATTCAAGATTCACCTTTCCGAAGTACGGGCCTCCTCAGCCGGGAGGAAATCGATGCAATATTGAAGCTTCAGAAGAAAGAAGACACTAGCGTGACGGCAAATATTCAAGGCAGTGAGAGTAATGCGTCCTCCTCGTTTGCTGGCGGGCACCACGGAAGGCCAGATGTCCCACGGCGGCCCGCTCAGACGGAAGAAACACCGGCCAACGGAGTTGGTCCGGGGGGTCAGATGCGTCTCGAACTTGGCCCTTATACGTCATATGTCGACGTCGCTCTAGGTCTGGCGAGGCAGTGGACCTTGAACAAGCTACAGTCAATGGCGGTGCTGCTACCGGCACTCTTCCTCGACGAGCGTGGCACTCGGCTCGAGGAAGAGGAGGGCAAGCAGCACCTCCAATACGTCGGCGGTGAAGGGGGCACGGGAAAGTCTCGCGTTATACACGCTATCAAAGACATGTTCCGGCTGAAAGGCGGCCTTCACACGCTGCTCGTGACAGGCGCCAGCGGAAACGCGGCTGCACTCATTGGTGGAGTGACCCTCCATTCGGCATGCAACATTGGATTTGAAGACAAGACAGAGACTAGGAGGAATATATCAGAAGAAGAAAAGCTACGTTGGAAGAGCAAGACTATGTTGATCGTCGACGAGATCAGCCAGGTGGGCGGCCTCACTCTAGCATCTGTAGACAGCCGCTTGAGGCTGTATAGAGACGACGCGCACCGCCCTTTTGGTGGGATCCCAATCGTCATCTTCTTTGGCGACTTCTTCCAGTTTGAGCCGGTCAGACAGACCAGCCTCCTCTTACCAGAGCCCAGAGAACACAGCAGACAGAGACTGGAGGGCTTGGCAAAGCATGTAACAGCACATAAACTGTTCCTCCAGTTTACAACCGTCGTCATGCTTCGCGAACAGGTCCGCACCGCCGGCTGTGCAAGGTTGCGTGGCTTCCTCCGGCGCCTGCGCAATGGGCAGCAGACGGAGCTGGACTTCCAACGGCTATGTCATCGCCTCTATAACCAAGCATCCCAGCCCTCTTTCGCCGATGGGCTGCGGGCGATCACACCTCTGAACCAAGATAGGTGGGACCTGAACATGGCAGCCATCGTGCAGTGGGCTCGCGCCCAGGGCAAGCATATCTCGATCTTCATGGCCAAGCACGACACTGAAGCAGGAAAGCGGTTGCGTGTAGAAGAGCTATGTGACGTGCTTCGCTACGGAGATGACTCACAACTCCCAACCCCCGGGTTGTTCTTCTACGCGCAAGGGATGCCGGTAGTAGTGACCCGGAACCAGCTTACTGGGTTGAAGCTGGTCAACGGGGCGCCCTTCAAGGCAGTCGACATCTTTCCTGACCTCTCCTGCGGCACTATTGCTCTCGCTAGCGACGTGACGCTCCACCTGGGGCCCCCGGCAGCTGTTCTCCTCCAGTCGGACGATACCGCAGACCTCGCAGTACCTGGGCTTCCGAAGGGTACGCTCCTCATCAAGAGCAAAACAGTAGTCATCCCCGACTCTATGCGAGGGAAGAATCCTCGCTTGAGAAGTAAGCCAGGCTTTCGGTTGGTCACCCATAGAACAGGACCCCTATGCACCCCCGCCTTCGCTATGACGGACCAGAAGAGCCAGGGTAAGCAGTTCTCAGACGTCCTTCTTAACCTCAAAGGCGTTTACGGCAGCAGCACAGCGACAAGGCCTAGCTTTATGAGCTTATATGTACAGCTTTCGAGGGCGGAGAGGTGGGAGGGGCTGTATCTCTTCCGGAGACCAGCACGAGGCGATTTTATCGAACCGAAGAACGTATTAGATAAACAAATGAGGGACGGCGTTTACAAGCTGGAGAGGCTGGGGAACGAGACAAGACTGCGCTTTGAGCGTGACTACAGACACGAAAGCTGGTTTCAGGATTGGGATGCTATAACAGAGTCTACTTCAGGAACCGAAGTCGACGAATATGACGACACTTCTCTCTGGTGCAATTCTGAGGATTCTGAGGCCAAGTTATAGTTTGCATGTTGGCAGTTATATTTATAAGCTGTAAGGCAGTCATATACTAGGCCCGTCTCCTTCTCTCGTAGGACAGGTATAATAGACTTATTATCGTATAAGTCTATATATCTCTTCCTTAAAAAAACCACAAATACACCACCCCTACTAAAAAGTTCCTCTAGGTAAAGTAACTATATAAGCCGCTGCTTATAGTAAAAAGTGAGAGTAAAAATACAGAAATGACACCGTAAAATCGACAAAGTCTTGGCAAAATGGTCTGTGCTTTTGTAGGGTCTGGTCAAGCCCAGGCAGTAGGTCTTTTCTTCCTTCTTCCTCCAGACGCAGCCACCTTGCGGTCCCTTAAGGAACCTTTCGGAACTTACTTCGTAGTTCCTCCAGGCAAAGAACCTTTCGGAACTTACTTCGTAGTTCCTCCAGGCACTTCGTAGTTCCTCCAGGCAAATTATAGCATTTTAAGCAATTTTAGTGGAGAAAGTGGTCAGCTAAGGGATCAGTCAGCTAATGGGTTGTCTGACTTATGACTTGATTAGTGAATGGATGCCTTCAGCCCTAGAACATGCACATTAGTAGTTTGTTTCCCGCGCTAAATACCGCATAGCTACCTGCCTTGAGGTCGCTACGTTGCCGAAGTGCAAGTACTCGTCCACCCACGCTTTGACGATCTTCTCTTTATACGGCTCAAGCCAATACATCTTGATATAACCCACAGACTCGAGGTATTTGTTGCCATACTTGAGCTCAAACTCGGCCAGCCGATCTTCGAATGTCTTTTCATCCGGTGAGGCAACAATTAAGTGCCAGAATGCGTAGAACTCATCCCACACTTTGCCTCCAGTCTGGTCTATTGCCCTATCGTCCTTAGAGGCGAAGAACGGTCGGCAGTGCTGAAGGATTGCCTTATTGACATGCCAGAGGCAAAGCAGTGCTTTGGATAAAGAGAACCAGGCTGCAGCAGCATTCATAGCCGCAAGGCATCTATCGGTCAGAATGACCGAGGGAAGCTCACGTTAGTAGAGCGATCTAAGGTGCTCTAGTGCCCACGAGTAATCCTCTTCTAATTCACCCGAAAGAAAGGCAAACGCTATGCAAAAAGAACGCTAGCAGGAATCCACTCCAACCATATCAAGCAATGGCATGTAGTGCTTATTCGTCTTATATATGCAATCCAATAATAAAACATCTGGGTTCTACTGCAGGTACGCCACAGAATCCGGATGAGCGAAAAAGATTGCTATCAGTCGATTGTCCGAGTCTAGACGGACTCGGCACCAGAAACCTTCTTTATGCAGTTGGTCAACCAGCGCTTGGATACTGCTCTGGCCTTCGCGTAGGTCTCTTCTCGTCTCCGCGATCCGATTGTATATGTCTCGTTGGGTTGCCAGCGTCTCCGAATGGTTATGGAGATAGGCTCTGATATCTCGCGGAGTAGTTCCGGACATTGCAAGATTGGAGACAGTCGCGGCATCTTGCCCCTGGTTAATCTCACGGCAGACACTTGCGATGTCTTTCGAGCCCTTCCCTTGCTGGATCTGCTTCAAGGAAAGTAGTGCGGCCTCTTGCCAGAAGTTGGTTGTCGGCGATTCAGATGTTTCCGAATCTTGGGGATACAGGGCAAAGATGTAAGCAACAACACTGGCGATATGAGCCAGTGGCCACATCTCCCTAAGGACACTCTTCTGCTTCTGCAGGGTGCTGAAGTTCTCAGAGACGAGATCCAACTGGATCATGACAGATGAAGCTTCGGTGACAGGAAGTAAGATGGATGTTAACGACGTCGGTAATAATGCTGAGAAGTGTCCGTTCCCCATCTGAATGAAGGCCCACAGGCTCAGGGAGTATGTCGTCTAGTAGAGAGATAGGCGACGGTCTCTTTCTCAACATCAAACACGTCGATGCCATTTATGCGACTAGAAGTCATCGGAGCGGCGGTGTTCGATATCTGATCCTTGATCTCTGAGGCCATTCTGCCAGCAAGGCCGATGTAACAGATAGCCCGGCGGAGCTGAAACGAACAAAGGGCATTCCCACACTGTACAGCGGTCGGCACATGGGCTGTAGGTTTCGGTTGGGAGCCGTTCAGCGATTCTTCCTGGGAGGGTGAACGAATCGATCAACAGCCATCAGCTAAATGCCCCAACGCGAAGTCCTGGTAGTGGGGGGTGGTCTGTATGTGATAGTACTAAGTAATACAGCAGCCAGCCAGCGTTGGGGCATTCAGCTGATGGCTGGGGGCGGAGTTGATCGAGCCCGCACCTTCTAGGGGCCTGGAGAGTGGCGGTACTGGGAGAGAGGTTATCCAGTACACCGTCAAAAGATGGGGGAGGCACTCCGAATATTCACTCCCCTATGGAAACAAAGACACGGAATGCTACAGGCGCGCGGCTGGCGGCAATTCATGTGCCGCAAGGCAGTGCAGCGAGGCAGCGCCGCTAGGTCGGAGATGGGATACTTCGAGGGCGGCACAGAATCTACGTTTCTTAATGGCGCGAAGCTGGATGATGACCGTCTTGAATCGGAATCGTCAGGGATAGCTGAGATTTTCGGGAAGGGCCCGGCGCGGCTCATACGTCTTGAGAAGGCGTGGGTAGACCGTCAACTTCAAAGGGGGGCTCATCGGAGTCACCTCTTTATTTGTATCCCACCATCTTGGCGCAGCACTCGCAGTAGTAGAGGTTGCGGGCGATGCGGACCATGCCCATGGTACTGATATCGTCGGTGGATGTGACCTCGACGGACCGGGCGCATCGCATGCAGCGAAGCACCCTGACGGAAGCGATGGGGAGTTGTACTGATCCCATGCTGTGTCTATACTGGCTGTAGAGGCGGAGTTGGATGTGTTGTCTGCGTCGGAGTAGACTGAAGACGAGGACGAAGAAGAGCCGTAGTGCTGGCTAGAAGGTCGGCTGGAGGAGGGCATGGCGATGTAATATAGATATCTCCACGTCAGGGAATGGGAGGTGCGCTGGCTGACTGGTTGTGTCAGTATGGATATTTCCGAACGAGTCGCCCCTGGGCGCCCCTTTCGTCCTCAATGGCAATTATGCCCATCCATCTTGCGAGGCTCTGGCATTGGGACATCCGGCTCAGCGGGTCTCCCTCGCTCTCTAGGGCGTGCCCGCTGGCGCAGCATCTACTGGAAGCGCTCGGTTGTTTCGGAGACGTCTTGTAATTCCTGATGGCCCCTGATGTCCGACCCTCGGCTCCCCTGAATAGCTGCTCGTTTCTCCAGTCCCGACTCTCAAGGGGATCTGGATCTGGCCCTAGCCTTCTTACTGTGGAGGCTTGTTGCTTGACAACTCACTGTCGATGTGTTGTGGATTATCTACGGTTTCCCCTGCGAAGAGGAAGATGCTGTGTGTATTTATTACGGAATGCCCCTTTGATCGGTTTTGGTGCGATGCTGTGACAGTGGATCCCGAATTGGAATTTCACTTATGTGGCCGGAGCAATTTTGCGCCCCCCCCCCCCCGATATTCCTCGTGGAATCCAATTCCCGTAGATGGCATGACATGAATTAAAAATGACATGACATGATAGCTAGATCCCATCCGAAGGGAATCTTATTGCTGCAGATGCCGGTTTTGGTTTGACGTGGACGCATGGCATCTCTTGGCTCCATCCCACCAGACCAGGACTTAGCTATCTCATCTGCCCTCAAGGTCGCTGCGCATGCAATCACACATGACGGGCTCGCACGCTGCTGCCAAAGTCCGAACATCTTGCCTCTGTCCCAGCGCGAAGGCGCTCATCACATCCCCATCTGGACAACTCGACTAACGTCGCTAGCGTGTCTTCTCTTATACATCCCATGTGCGAGCACCGCCGGGTCCACTGTGGCTCATCAACCTCTGATCGTTCGGCCGTCTGGGATGGGTCATCCTCTGGCCTGAGCTGGCGGTACCGATGAGCAGGGTGAGCTGTGAGGTTTCAAGGGACCTGATGGACAGCCGTGGCAGATGGCCTTGTTTGATCGTCTCAAGTGTCTTGGTTGCTATCTCGATCCCTCCTCAATTTACTCCCTCTCGCCACCGTTTAAACTAATGCACCCTAACGTCTGGTGATACAGACGGGCAACCCACTCATCTCCAGCATAAAATTGGGGGGGAGGGAGGACAGTCTAACATTTTTTCACGAGCAGATAGTCTCTCCTCAATTATCACGCGCAGGCAAACACTGGGTCCCGCAGCCGGTTAACAGTGGAAGGCATTAGACCACCGTGTGCTACTCATCTTGATCATCCTCATCTTGTGAGTTCTCCGCGTAAGAGCATCTCTTGGCCTTTGGGTGGCCCTGGATTTTGGTTTGAGGGAAGTAGAGCACTGGCATCGGGCCGGCCCTGTGGCAATACCAGATGATAGTGACAGGATATGCAGATGATATGTGGTCTGGGGGGGAATAAACGAGGTTGAGCAATAAATGCCTGGAAATGAATGGGCGAGTATGAGCTGAAAAGCAAGCGAGACTATCACATCCCGTCAGTGTCACCCGGAAATCGGAATCAATGAAAATGAAGCCGTCGTGACATGTGAAAGCCGCTCCATCTGCCACGGATAGGTGGATCCAGATTGAATTTTTAGTGGCTGCGGTCCCTGCAGCGGTATTTTACAGAAGGTACCTGCTTACAACGGGCTTCCTGATGAGCGCTTGAGGTGCGAGCAACCTAGCCTCTCATATGACTGTTGCGAATATCCAAATATTTTCCCTTTATCGTGATGCCCGTCCGATGATGCCCCTTGGCTGCAGAAGCCACCACTGCAAGCCATGGCTCTATAGGATGAAGTATCCATGGGCGACAACCACGCCGGATATGGGCCGGTTCCACCGCAAGCGGCATAGATCAGAGTTTATTCTCGCAGGCATGAAGGTCACACGAACACTGCTGGAGAGTTCCGTCAGGTTTTCGCCACGCCTCGCCGCGTCCGCTGGAGGGTCTGGGAAAAGGAAGGGCCCCAGGAGCAATTTGAGACACACGCCTAGAGTGGGCCTCGAAGGACTTGCCTCGCGAATGGGCTCTATCAAAACATCAAGCCCGGTCCTGGCATGATATAATCATCCAAGACGTGCCCTTGGCGGACACACGGAACACAGTTGTCAGCGGCCTTGTCATCTCAGCAACACTCAAAGTTGTCGACCGCCCTCAAGGTCTAGGCCGTCAGCGGCCACGCCTTGGCAGGTCTGCATAGGGCTCCATTGTCGGTCCTGTTCCCGGCCGGAGGTGGACCCCGAGAATGAGAAACCGAGCGGACCAATGTCTTATTTCTCTGAAGCAGCAAGTGATACTTTCAAGCACAGAAACACGATACAACACACATGTTATCAGCCCAACCCATGCGTCCTCCCCACATCCGTGAACCTGTGTGCCTCATCCTCGCTTGGATCTGTGTCATCTTCGTCGCCAATAGCAGACTCGGTTTGACTCACAGTGCCATCGGTCCTGCACCCCTGCTCCAGCCATTCGTAAGAAGCTGGTCGAGGGAGTCATTGATACACACTCCCTGTTCGCCTAGGCTCTTTTTGGCAAAGCCTTTATCTTTCGAGCACACTCGAGACCTTCTAACATCACTCTCATCCGCTAAGAGACTCGACCACTTCTGCACACATAAAGACACCCAGTCATACCACTCCTCTCTGAGTGAGCAGATCCTGCACCCTTCTCTGCAACGTCAGCGGCCTCATATCTTCACCTCCAAAAGTAAGTCCCCCTCCATCTCAAAGCCCAGCAACCAACCACCAATTCCAAGAGGCGACAACTTATATCATACTCCACAGTCAATTCAGGACGAAATGGCTGCCACGGATAACAGGTCTCCCCTGGTCAACGCCTGTTGCCCAGCCTGCTGCCGTGCATGCGACCTCAGCGTTCACGACTGCTGTCTGCCATGCGCCACCAGCCCCTTCTGCCCAACTGTCGAGACTGAGTATGAGGAGCCATTCACTGGCCAGGATGGAGGCAAGGACACCAAGAAGTAAGAGGTCGTGGAACAAATAGAGGGTTTTAGCAGCGTAGAGAGACGAACTGGCTCTTGGGGCATGGTATCCATTCTCTGTTCGATGCTAGTGTATTTCTCGAGCAACTTGATTTGATTGTCATAGATCTATTGAGCATGGTCTCTATCACGATGAGGCGAGTGATTGTATCCTGTCTTTGCCTTGTCAATATATGGTCACGGGCAAGCAATTCTAAACTCACTCGTCGTCTGCCTGACCCCGCAATGCCTGGCCTTGTCCTTGATTGGACTCCAAGGTCGTGGGTAGGGAGCTGCTGGTCGCGCCAGCATTTGTCATATTGTCGAAGTTAAGGAACCCGAGCCATGAGTCCTCGGGCACGTTGTTGAATTGCCTATCCATGATGTGGTAGGATACTGTGAGAGAACGCCTTGATTTGTGGGAGAAGAAGTGTTTTTTATGGTGCAACGCAAGCGTGTGTGCATCTTCCCAAAACCCCTAATTTGTATTTCCAGATCACGGCAAAACAGTAACATCTTCGGGTTGACTATGTAAATCACAGTCGACACACGGAAAATGGGCAAACCACTTTCCTCCTCACTGCCCAAGATGTATTCCATCCGCCACTTGCTCGTTATTTGATTCGCTGCTTTCACCGCCGCATTTGAAGAATCCCTGGCGATATGGGTGCCTTCGCTGGCTATAGATGCCGGTTCAGTATATCTGCGAAAGTAAGCTACCCCTTATTTTTCGCGCAACCCACTTTTCGCGCGCCACTTACAACCACAAGACCATAAGGCCGCCGACGACTCTCACCTCCACGAGGTGCTTTGGCCAGAGCAGCAGCCAAGGGCCTGTCGGCGGCTATGTGCCTGAGGAAGCTCAAGATGCTATCACCTCGAACAGCAAGGCAGCTTTTCAGGGCGACAGTGGCGCCAACCATGGACTACGCCTCCACCGTCTGGGCGCATGTGTGCGGGATAAGAGAGCTGAGCTAGTTGAGCAGAGCGCAGAAAGTAGGAGCGCAAGCGATCACCGGCGCCTTCCGAACGGCAGCGACGGCGGTGGTGGAAGCGGAAGCAAGCATCCCCAAGATAGGGGAACGTCATGCTCGAGCTAGCACCAGGCTCTACATCAACCTGCACACCTTACCAAAGACGCATCCACTCGCGGGTGATGTCAAGCAGCCGGAGATATATGTCACCGATGAAGAAGCTCACGCTGGCGCAAGAAGGAAATGCAGTTGAGCAAATGGAGACAACCCAGGCATATGAACTACCACCATGGCACAGCCACCTGCCCATCGGGTACGTGACGACGGGCTGTCCCAACTCCGTTCCCTTGTCCCGCAGAACCATGAAGGACCCTACCGATACGGAACTAGCCAGGGTCTTCTTCCCCTCTGGCAGCTTAGCATCTTGTTCTGAGTAAAGCCCTTCAGCCCATGTTCGATATTATCAGATATTGGGGTGAATTGTGTGTTATTCATCTTGTTCTGTGTGTGACTTCTGTCCCCCGCTTGCTTGAGGTTTTAGAGCAAGCTCTATATGCCTTTTCTGTGCTCTGTGGAGGTGGCAACTGTCATCATTGATGACAATATTTATCAGCCTTTCAAGCTACTTCCATGAGCTTCCTTTTGCCACTATTCAACAGATATATATTGCCTACTAGCCTGCGACATGGCCCTCTAGAAGGTCTTTGTTATCGCCGTGTGCGTTCGGTCATCTTGGACTGCGCCTCTTAATCGACTTGGCTAGGGCTCTCCGCAGCTGAAACTGACCGACAAAATTTCAGTCTGGCACTAGAGAGAAAGAGCGGCCTGGCGAGGCGTACATACAACTAATTAGTGGTCTGATCGACGATGGGGCATGGGTTTGGGAGACGAATGACTTTCTATCCATTCTACGCAGTACGAACGATAAGATTCATCTCTCAAGCCATGAACCTGCCAGATCTAATTTTGCAACGGCCTGCGGTGGCTGAGGTGGCGTTGACCAAATTAGCCAAGAAACGGCTCCGCTCGCAACTGGCGCCTGAGCGCTTGGGCCAGCTCTTGTCTGGAACTTGGATGTGCCGAGGACCCGAGCGTCATCCCTTGTACGGAGGCAGGGCCCAAAAGATTTGTCCTGCCCGGATCAGCCACAAGAAAATTCAAGCCGCCAGTTAGCCACAATACATCAGTACTTAGAGTTTTATTACTTTTAATCCCCTAATTTCTTCCGACGACAGCTATAATATAGCACGCCTGAGTCCGCTAGAATTCCTTTTAGCGAATGGGATCCCCTATAGCTTCAGAGGGCAGCTCGCTAAGAGACTAAATTCATGTTGTATATAAAGGTACCGACAGGGATAAGCGGAGGTGGCGCTTCTAGCTTGAGGACATAACTTTTGGGCCCTTCCTCCGTACCCTTGGAGCCGATTACCCACGACCTCAGCCCTCCAGATGGTGAGACCGCCGCGTCCTTTTTGTATTTGGGGGGGTTCTCAGGAGTCAACCAATGGCAGACGTTCGGGGGAAGGATTCAGTACCCTGCTTCTAGCAGATCGCCCTTTGCTAAAGGTAACCAGGTGCAGGCCCTGTCGTACGCTCGACCCAGGTTGATCTATCCCTTCCCCGATATCCGAAAGACTCGAAAGGACGTGGACACGAGTGCACGTGCAAGAAAGCCTACATCAGTACAGCTACACATAAGTAGTTCAACGCCTCCTTCGAACGATCCCTCCTTCGGTCAGCCGCCCAGCTCTCACTACACTCGCCCAGCTGCATTGTTCGCTTGCGCTGTGTTCTTCGCTCCTTGTTTAAGTCTGTCCAGAACGCGTCCTTTCGATCGGGCGTCTCCTTCATTCAACACGCCATGGTACCCCCTTTCGATTCTTGACTATTGATCCCTGACAACATCAGCGTAACTGGCCCGCGGTCGTATGTCCCAGCATCATCCACGAAGCGAACTCTACCCCACCGCTAGCCGTCATCGCTATACCCTCGTAATCCCGCTGACATAGCTCTCGAGGTCGTTTTTTGGGTGCTCTGGGAAATTCTGCTGCCATGACTTTGCCCAAGCCGCCGACGTCGCTGGACGACTCGTGCTCCGTCATCTACGAGAACATCTTTTACTCTTTCACGCCTGAGGCCTTCTTGTCTCTGTCTTTAGAGGAAGGTGCAAAATGGAAGAAGCTGGAAATGGGAGAGATGGTTTCGGGGGCCGTCTGTATTGGGGTGACACCCAGTGATGCCGCTCAGGCCGGCCTCTTCGTCGTCGGTGGAACCGGCGGCTCGGATGGCTATACTGGGCTGCAAAAGTACACCTACTCGACCGGCAAGTGGACCACCATCACCCCCTCTGAGTTGATTACTAAAGGTCGCCTGTGGCATGGCTCGACGTACATCAAGGCCGACGATGTCATCCTCATCTACGCCGGCAGCCGAGACGGAGTCCCGGCCCCCTCGGGTGAAACCTTCACCATCCAGGCATCTGAGCCCTACAGCGTCAACTCCTATGGCCCTAGCTCTAGCCCCGGTTTCAGACCTATTCTCCTCAACTGGTCCGATGCTGATGCTTGCTTGGTCGGCGGCGACACTGAAAATATCGCCGTTGCCTTGTTCAATCCGACTACAGGCTGGAGGGAATCGGGAGCCACCTTGGCGGAACCCCTGTCGAAGGACTTGAGTTCCGTTCAGGCGATTGTGATGCCAGGGGATGATGGCTCCAAGAGCCTCTACACTTTCGATCTCTCACAGTCCCCCAATCTGGTCCACCGGTTTGTTCTCCAGGACGCCTCCGGCGCGCCCCTTTCCAACTCGGCCGCCGTCACCAATGAGAAGCGCGATCTGTCCCTGGACGACTGGCCAGAGTACAACTCGACGCTTGCACCAACCGCTACGCGACAGAATTTTGCCGTTGCCCAAGGCGTAGACGGCAAGGTTGTCTTCTCTGGTGGTAATTTTAAAGAGCCTCTTGCCATCTTCGATGCTACCGAGAACTCGTGGCTCGATGCCACCGAGGTGTTCGAGGTCAAGAAGCAAATGGTTCTGCCTGACAGTACGTTGGCCTCTTCGGCTTTCTCAACTACCGAGACAGCTAGCTCGACCAAGTCTACTAAGTCAACTTCTACCAAGACGAGATCATCCACCTCAGAGAACTCGGAGATGCCATCGACCTCTGCGACCTCTGCGACCTCGACTATCTTGTCGACAGGCGGCTCAACCGCTTCCCTGACAATATCCGAGGCCAGCGCCTCGGCCACGACGGATGCTACAGGCGTGGCCGCTGGCAGTAGTGACGATGATTACGGTCCCAGCTCCAATGTCATCCTGGGTATCACACTTGGATCGATCCTCGGATTCTTGGCCTTGCTTAGTCTGCTATTGTTGCTCTTGGCGCGGCGACGCAAGGCTAGCAGAAACAGTATGGAGGCTAGCAGCGCCAGGGACTTTCCCTCCGATGAGAAAGACCCGATGGCCTTTGGCAACGGCCCACGCCAGCCGCTCTCGCCCGATCATTTCCGCGGCCATAATGCCACACTGTCTCAGGAATCCTACTCATCCATGGCTATTTTGACGGGCCGCGCCGGGGAGCAGGAGACCAGCCTGACGCGGAAGCCTAGCAATGATACGACTCGAAGCTCCGGCAGCTCTTTGCACAAGCAGCTGAAGGTCACCATCAGCAAGCCCATTCTGCAGCAGATGCAGCACCCTGCTCTGCAGGGATACGACATCAGGGGCGTTGCTTTCTACTCGACCGTCGCAGAGCCCCGACCCTGTGCGGGACCCATGGAAGCCCAGGACGGCATGCGGAGGAGCTCTGGATGGAACCGATACTGGTCCGGCGGCAGCGCATTGCAGATCCTCGGCTTCGGTGGTTCCAAGAGGACAACCGTTGGTTCTGAGCAGAGCTCCCGTTACTCCGAGTCCACGCACCATCGTAACACGAGGGCCAGGCAGGACTCGGCAACTGTTCCACCGCTGAACTTTGACTTCCGCCCCGAGGTCAACCGGGTCAATTCCGGCAGCCCTGTTATGGCCGAGTACGGCAAGACCGCCTTCAAGGATGGAGTAGCCGGCAAGGTCGAATGCCCTCCTTCGAGGACGTCGTCGTGGGGCTACTCCAGCGGCATCTCGGAGACCGTCGACGAAGCGTGGGACTCTACCTTCAGCTGGAAGCCCTGGGGTGCTGACCGTGCGCCCAGCAGCGTGTACAACCCCAGCTTCTACTTCGGAACGCCGCTCTCCCCAAGCGTCGCGGGCCTGCGGAATCCCCCTATAGGTGTGAGTAGCCAGCCTCAGCTTGCAGTGGCCTCAACATCGTCAGATATGAGCTGGCTGAGTCTCGGTGACCGGTCGCGAGTGTGAAGTTCCTTTCGGCCACAAACTTGGTGGAGCCGTGGATACCCCGCATCACCTGCATGAAACGGTTCAAGATGAAGTTTCGACAAAATCTCTCTACGCGCACATACAAACACGGCACTCCCTCACACCCTCCCTGCGACCTAGATCCCCGGAGGGGAGATATTTCTTTTTCCTGGCCTCTTGATAACCGCCGCATAACTCGGCGTCGACATCTCTCAGTCTCGACCTAATCTGTTTCATATTCGTTTTTTTTAACTTCTTGCTGTACATTCTAGACGCGGACCCGGCACTGGTCATTCTCTCGCTCAATCGTTGTGCTCTTATGGTACCACCATCTCCTGTTGCATGTAATTGGCTAGAAGTACAGATGGAGGAGACTTAGGGGGGAGGGAGACAGGTGGTGTTGTAGCAGAGGACGTCAGCTCAGTCTCGACTTCGTAATCCTCCGTGTACAAAAAAGCTATCATACGCCGAACGGTGGCGACGTCGAATGCCTCTACATTTAGGACCTTCGTGCTTGCTTCCTATACTCTGCGTAAGCTCCCTACACTCAGGCGTAGTTTTCCCATGAAAAGTGCCTGGATGTCTCCTCGTAATGCAGCAGTAATAACTGGAGACTGCGAGCAAACAATGGCTTTGTGGAGGTAAAACTGCTGCCTCTGGCAAGCTAGAATAAAGTCGCTGTATTCTCCAGAATGTAAAAGCTTTGATAGAACGGAAGAACTTTGGATGTGTTGAATATAAGTCTCAATCGCCTTCTGGGGCGTAACCCTTTTTGTTTCAACAGGATGCCATTGCTTCTGGTTCGAGGTTGCTGGGAGTGAAGCCCAAATAGATTTCAATTGGGCGACTAATCTTACTCCCCCACCACCTTGGGGAAACACAAACCCTGCCGCGTCGCCGGTGTGGGTAGAAAATGGATCGAATAGGTTACGTCTCTCATCCCTGTTCTTAGACGTTTCTTTTTTGAACGCCACTGATACGACCAAGTATCCCTTTGACCGTGGTAAGGCAACAGGTGGGCTTGGCGACCCACACCACCCCTGTCACTGCCGCGGTACAAAGGAGTGACCTAGAGCGCGTTCAGAATCAACAGCACCTAATTCTCATACAACGCGTTCTTTGCATTCCCTATGGACCCCCAACTGCCCCCTAGCCAAGCCGTCAACGTGTATGATGACAACAGCCTCATCCGCGTTGACTACAGCAGCCGCCGCGAGCAACAGGCTGATAATACGTGCCGGCCAATTGAAGATCCGGTTCCGGATCGCGGTTACAACTTCGAGCCGATGGACCTTCCAAGCGAGACCCCTGTGATAGAAGCTCTGCCCCAGCAGCCGCTGTTGCTATTCCAGGAATTCCTACCTATTTCCCTAGTAGAAAGCTGGGTTAGCTACACGAATAGCTGGGTCAGTCACCTGTTACAGCAGCACGAAGCCGGCAGCCGCAGATTGAAGCCGCGGTCGCGGCTGTTAACTTGGAAGCCGACCTCTGTTGCTGAATTCTTTATATGGCTCGCGATCTTGATATATATGCAAATTCATATAGAACCAGAGATTGAGGACTATTGGAAGATTTCTGAGCCGCAGGAAGTGGAGGCCTCACACCCAATAACTAAGTATATGAGTTGTGACCGCTTCGCACAACTATCACGGCATCTTCGTCTCTTTGACTTCACAACCATCGATCAGGGCCCCGATATGAGCTTCTATGGCAGGACCTACAGCCGGGTCAACGCCTGGTCTGACCACATACAGCAGATGTCTACTCATTTCTTCCGGCTAGGCACATCTATCGCTATAGATGAGTGTATGGTCCGCTTCCTCGGCCGGTCTCATGATACAACAACTGTCCCTAATAAACCTATTCCCAAGGGCTTCAAAGTGTGGGCTGTGGCACAACAAGGCTATTTCCTGCGGTGGATTTGGCACCGGCCGGCTCAACGGCCGCGGCAAGGGAGACAGCTACGGCGGAGCCGGAAGCGGTTCCAAGAGAGGAAGACGATCTATCTGAACCCGACTCAAGCTGTGGTTGTTGCCCTAGTAAATCTGCTGCCGGCTTCCACATACCACGTATTTCTCGATAACCTATTCTCTTCCAAAGCTCTCTTTCTCCGGCTCCGTCAGCTAGGTCACGGGGCCACAGGCACAGCCCGCCGTAACGCCGGCTTACAAGAATCCCTCGTCAAGCTAAAAGAGAAGGATAACACGGCTGACGGCAGCCTCAAATTCAACGCTCTCAAAGCTATCCCTACGGTGGATAACAAGGTCAGTTACTAAGACACATTTACCCGTATTTCCCTTACTAATTTGTCTTCTGCTAGGTCAATCAGATCGCATGGAAAGACAACGCCCTCGTGCTATTCCTGTCAACTGTGTTCCGGGGCAATGAACGCACTGACTGCAAGAGAAAGAGACCGACAGGGGACGAAATGAAGTCACGGCCAATACAGCGTTTCTTTGGTGATGACCACGTCAAGCTGCTTCCTATCCTGTCTATCGCTGCCGCCTACAACCTCGAGATGAACGCTGTAGACCGCGGTGACCAGCTACGGTCTTATTGGGGCCCTAACCGCCTTGTGCGTAGCGGCGGCTGGAAGGCTCTTGCTTGGGACTTTCTATTAGAAATAGCCCTTGTGAATAGCTTCCTTTTACAGCTACGAGGGCAGCCAAAGTGGAAGCCGGAGCCGGACCAGAAGCACTGGCGGAAGCGCCTTGTGAGGGATCTCATCGCAACGTACGCACCAACAAGTCAGTCACGGCAGCGGTTTCGACCGGGAGACGAATTTACGCCTGTCTCACAGCACAATTGGGTCCGAAATAAGAATCCGTCGGCATGCCTTGCTTGTAAGCGTGTACGGCTAGGCGAGCCTCGGCCGCGGCCGTTGGAGGCAGACAGCAGCAACAGCTGCGTACGGAAATCACGATATCGGTGTAAGCAGTGTGATGTAGCTCTGTAAATCGGGAAATTGCTGGGACTTCTATCATCACCTAAAATAGGTGGGGGTGGAGGTACCTTTCATTTGCGCCATTTTCGTTGGTCCGACCCCCCTGTCACTAGCGTATGTGTTGCCTTACCACGGTCAAAGGGATAGCCAGTCCCACGACTTAGCTGCCCGACAGCCTCGGGTCGTCTCTTCGCTCAGTTGCTCTAGCCTCTGCTGGACCTGGGGTTCCCCATTAGCCCTCCCCTATTGCCGACAGCCTGACATGTACCAACTTGTTAAGCCGACCGGCCTCTTGCTGGAACTCTTCCTTCGCTCCCTAATCGGATGCGTAGTCGTCGTTATCGGGATGCATCATGCTATTAACAATAGACTTGGCCTCTTCGCAGTCTTCGGTCTTGTAGAATTTCAGCCCAAAGCTGAACATGAATGTTAGCGAGCCACCGTAATGCTTCTTGATGAACTTGAGCTCGTCGGCATCGAAATACGAGTCAACTAGCTGCCCCTCTGGGCGGTCATCGTTAGGGTAGTCCCGACCGATATCGCTATCGTCACTGTCGTCGCTGTCGTCGCCGTTACTGCCGGCCAGGATGGCCCGGAGGATAATACGACCCTCTTCGCGATCTTCCTCCTTGTTGATGTTGAGACCGTGGCTCGCTAGAAACCTGAATTCGCCGCCCCAGTGTTTCTGGAGCCACTGCTTTTCCTCGGTCGAAAGTGGGCCTACCTCCGCCGGCCGCAGGGCTTGGCCGGCACCCGATGCCTCCCATTTCTCCCGCTCACTGTCGGCCCATCGCACGTTGATCCAGTACATTGCCGACGGATCAAAGGGCGTAGGGCCAACCCGAGGCCCAACCGGTGGACCGCTCAACCTCACCTGGAAGAATTTGCCGTGGGGGTCAAAGTAGGCAACGGTCCTACCCTGTTTATCCATGATGGTGCCTTGTGTGTTTTGCATACTAGATCCTGTATGGATATCGTATTCGTCTAGAATCGGACTTCCAATGACATTACAGATGCCTGTGGGTAGGTGAAGGACGTTGCGCAGTCGTAGGATGCCATGGGATCGCGGACCGGTAGCCCTCGGACTTCGTTTGACCGGAAGTTCGACCGTGCCAATCCCCACAACCGGCGTTTGAATCCCTCCCATCAAGTGGCCGACCGTGGAGTTAAGAGGTGTGTAGTCGGCGCCAAACCACGACCGATCCTTGGCGGCACTAAAAATCGATTAGACGTCAACTAAAGCTTCACTTCGGCTTCGGCTTGGCCACTACGAGGGATAGAATAGAGCGGGCCGGTAGACGGATAACGTGTATATATGACTTGTACGTGATGATATTGCGAGCATCCGGGATGATGCTTACTGGACATTAGAATTATTGGACCAAATCCATGAAGGGCATGGAAGAGATCCGGCCATGGTTGATGATCCGTTGCTCCACGTGTTGACGATCCGCGCTTGATTGGCAAATCTAATGGCGACCGTAGAGCGCAAACAGGAAATCTAGGCAGCCTAGCGGACGAGTATCGGCGATATGGAGATGAGATAACTAGACGGATAGAGGGAGAGCGTTCTGGCGGATCGTAAACGATGGTGGAAGTTCGCATGAAGGAGCTCGTGAGCCAAAAAGTGCTGACGTCATGGCGTACTGGCATGGCGGGACCGGTCAAACCTCGGTACGGGACAACGTCGGCTTAAACCAGCCGAAGATGGAGCTGAAACACCAGACAAGACTTGCTTCATCGAAACTTTAATATATTCAGCGACAATACAACTAATATATATATTCAACGTTGATACTATTAGTTTTTCTGTTTAAATTCGTTCCTCAAGGCTCTTTTTGGGCAAACCGCAAGCGGTTTGCGACTCCTGTAAAATATAAGGACAAGAGCAAGAATGCTATCATAAACCGAGTTCCCACGTGCATGTCACGTGTCTTTTAACAAGAAACCCTCAAAGGAAGACTCCTTTACACTTAATCTCAAGAGCGAATGAGAGTTCACATGTGCGTATTGCCAAATGAGGAAGAGAAGATTGGCACCTCTGGGGGCATTAATTTTCCAGCCAAGCGGAGGTGCGCCGGGGAAGACTAATCGGGTAATTTGACTGGGGTGTGTTTGCAGGGATGAGCGGTCGATTTTTGGGTAGAGAATCCCAGAGCTTAAAAGACCTTTCGTATACCGGAAGGCACCTTCCTAACGGAAGGCACCCTCATTATTCGGGAAAACTTATGGATTAATGTAAAGTCAGCCTTCGGCTGAATGACGTTTCTATCATGGGGAGGGCATCGCATTGATCCAGTAGAAACCAATGGATGGCGAGGGGAGGCCGCTCGAGGATAAAGCGGTGCGGTCGTTGCGAGCAATGCATCAAGTGGGCGTGATCCACAAGGATGTGCGCGTCGCAAACATGTTCAATCCCGAGAACATGGGGTCATGATAATTGACGTTGAACGGGCTTCGCTACTCAGGCCGCCTCGGCGTCCGTTGGCGCAGTTGGTGCCAAACAAGCGAGCATGGGAGCAAGAGATAATGGATGTTAAAAAGGCGACGGGAGATTCAGGCAATCAAAGCCGATCAAATCAAGGATTTCCGGAGGATATTACAATGGCGAAGACGGCGTTCTTGGGCAGGAAAATGCACCAAGAGCTTTGACTTATCGGAGTCTACTCACGGAAGCTTCGCATTTGGTAAAACTCATGTGCACGACATTTGCACGGTGATGCATCCGAATGTGGCTTTCTCGATATTACCCAATGAGAGAGATATGACATGCCATTATCCCCCAGAAGAAGTGGTACAAAGTTGCACCCCGGTTACGCCACCACCTTTGAACTAGCCAATTTTCTTTTAGTTCTAGTCGATCATTATATCAGGCTCTGCATCACCTTGCCGATCAATGGGTCTAGGCCAATCTATTGGGTTGCTTAATGCAACTCAGAAGGCAGTATGGCCTGATTTTGCGCATCACTGCCTATTAAGTCGGGGCAAGTTTAGGGAATCTGATCGATCTATTGAGTGGTTGTCATGCCGATCGGCTCCGAATAGGACATGCCGGTCTGCTGGTGCGTCGGACGGTGGTGCGGCAGCGTTAGGACGAGTTCACTGACCATCGGTGCCGGGATGATAGCGCCATACCAGTGACAGCGACCTTCATATTCGTCCCTGGCATGCCCGTCGTCGTGAACCCGAACATCCACCGAGGCTTGAAGCCGGTCAACGGTGCCAGCTACACGGTATTGGACGTTATTCTCGATAAGGCTCACTTGGGCTATCGTATGAACGCCAACACCATCCTCCACTTCGGCCCGCCGGCGGGGATCCTGCTAGTGGCGGAGACAACGGAGGGCTTCCACTTCGTCAGCATGCCGGCCGGCACCATCCATCCTGCTGACGCCCATAAGCACCAAAATAGAGACTCAGAGGAAGCGGCCATGGCAGCGGAGTGACGTTACCCGCAGGGGATTACATTCGCAGACGCGTTCGCCTGCACGGAACTGCGAGGGACTAGGATGACGAAGGTGCTGAGCTAGAGCGACCCTTCCAGAGGAAGAGGGGCAGAAAGCATCAATCAGGTGCATGCACAGGAGCGTGACTTTCGCTACAGATAAGTACCTCAATATCCTTGCTAAGTGGCTGATAATTACACCAATGGGATACTCTGACAGCCAGGGTTTCTGGCTACCAATTTTAACACTATTATTTCAGCTCAGCCTGACCTGAGTTTGAGGTGTTCAAGACGTCTTCAAGTGCCCCAGCGACCCCTTTCGACCTCGAGATATCTTCCCCAGATATCATCTCCCTTTCCCCGATACCAACTCGCTTCGTGCCGCATCCGACCGTTCCCCGGGACGTCCGAGCTACCGAGACCTGGATAGACCGACGCCATTGTCACTTCCTCCAGCATGGTAATCAAGCCCGAGTCTCCTCCCGCACCAGCACGCAACTCTGGTCGCCACAAACCATCGGAAGCCCCGCCCAGGCGCACAATCGAGAAGCGCCACTACACGCAGTTAAATGCTGCATTTACCGAACTACGGGATAGTATCCCTAGTCTGAGAGTTGTAATGGCAAGGGAAGGAGAGGAGAATGCAACGAAGGATCCGCAAGAAGGAACGCCTAAAACAAAAGTGGATAAGGTTAGTTAGCACCCAACTCATGATACAATGATTCTTACTTAGAATACAGGAGGCCATTTTATATAGGGCGACGGAGTATATTTCGCTCCTCGAGGACAGAAATAGATCTCTCCTAGAAGAGCGCAGAGTACTGCAGTCGACAATCGCTGCGTTCGAGATGTTATTTCCACGTTGCTGATCTTCCTATGCATGTTTTGCCCCTGACCGGGCTCTGGTGGGGCATCGATATGGTCGGTTTTCACGTGCATGTCGCGGGTGCTGAGGGACCTCCAAGGCCGCCAGGCGATTGGGGACAGCTACGATCGTCGTTGATACGTGAAGAACCAGTCTTGGGCCTGGTGCTTAAGACTGGCATTATATGTGACATCACGTGAGGAAGGAGACCTTATACTCCCTCGACAACTGTAGTCTTAGCTCGTCATCCATCTTTCTACATCTACATGACAACCTCACTTTATGTGACCTCCGCGATATATTCGCATCAGTCGTCGTCATATTGAGGTGGATTGTGCCCCCGCTGGACTCAACCGTGCCTCATGATAGCCCGCCTTCCGTCCCGCGTCGCACAGGCTCAGGTTTTCAGGTGTCTCGAACACCTTCTACGCACGACGCTGATCATTCCATTAACCCGTAATTGAATCAGTCGACAATCTGTTGGATCGAATATCTGAACTTGCAAATATAATAGTGGAACTGCGCCAGGATTACAGCAGCTTGATGACGGTCTCGTATCTCTTCTCTGCTGGTACGAGAACAGCGTCCAACTACATTTGGTATATGTCTAGTTAATATGAACTGTGAAGGTCTTAGACCTCATTGATTGGTAAATCCACCCCTGAATGGGATGCCTGACCCATTCTTGGTCATGATCTGGCGTGATCCTGGGACCAACACTGTGGATTCAATGTGAAGCCACAGATAGGTAGAGTGCTGGTCTGTCCAGTGATCGAGATGTGATGCGGGAGAAGCGGGGTGGTCCTTACCATGCGGACTGTGCTTTACATGGTCTCCCACATCGTAGGCCCCTGTTGCTGCTCCGTAACGATTGGGGAACCTCTACTTAGGCCAAGGCAAGTTCAAAGACGCAGAGGACCGAGGCCATGCCCATGCTCGTCCCCCTCCTCCACCTCGTCCTCACTCCCATGTTCTCCAGAGAACCACGAATCCATTATATTTCGGCCGATAGCTTCGAGGTCTCGTGGCGAGCCTGTGGCGGGAATATTGTTTCGTGTTCCACTGCAATATTATAGATCCGATTATATAACAGGCATACGTCATAGGGCAACTGGTCAGTTGCATTCTCCTCTAAAGCAATGTAATGTATCGGCTTTTCGAGAACTGGTAAGTTCTGTGTTCTCTTGGTCGGACTGATTGAGTGCTTGTGGGAGGATGTCGTTGACGACGGATTGGTTGAGCAGAGAGACACTATTGACCGCAACTCACACGCGGCGAGTAACCCATAACAACAACCTCTTTCACGATATTGTGGTTCATGTTCAAATCAGCTCAGATTACGACCGTAATATGTATAAGATAAATTGTTCTCAGCAGTAGCTAGACCATCGACTGGCTCGCCGCCATCCCCCCGGATGCAGATTGTTCTTGCTGGGTTCTACCTCGCTTACCAAACGCTGTTGCCATTGGCATCGGATTTAGCATCCCTGAGCTACTGTGGGGTTCTCAAAATCGACCCATCCATCCATCCCCCGACCTTCGTACCTCAGGTAGGGGGTGCTTTGAATAGATAGCAAATGGAGGGTTGATTCGCAAAAAGAAGGCACATTCGTATATACCCACTTTACTACCTAGTCTCCCATTGTCTCAGACGGCAAAAGGACGCGAGCTCAGATATCTATCTTCTCTGTCCAAGCCAACAATTCAGGTCCTGAACACGCAACTCTGTGTGTTCCACCAGCAACTGTCTACCATCTGCTCGCACGACGCTCCCCCTGCCCTCTCTCCTCACGTTACTCATGTCGCAAGCGCCGCATTCGCAAATAAGATTTGGAATGGGCCCGGCTTAAACGGTAGACTACTATAAAAACACGGCTAACCAGGAACCTGTAGTTATTCAAATGGTATACACAAACCTTGGGCTCCTGTCTCCTAGAGCATTAATTTGCTCCTCTGACAATCCAGCCATTTTGTAGTCTTCCTTGCCCGCCCTACGCCGCTGGTTAACATAGTTTAGATACAGCGACATGAAGCCGTAGATGACGATTCCATAGCCTAACAATGCAATTGACACTGAGTAACCTAATACATAGCGTGGAGCATCTAAGGTTGGATAAAGCTACAGGCATGGGGGTTAATAGTCTGTAGATCAAGTGACTCAAGGAAATAAACTTACGAAAGGTGCTACAATGCCCGAACAATTGCAAATCATAATCTGGATCGCAGACGCCGTTGTACGCTTGCCATATCGAGGGTTGTTGGAGGGCAGCCATGCCAGAGGGATTCCAACCGCCACGAATAAACCAAGCGAGATCAAAAAAGTTGCAAAGTAGTGGACGGCAGATCCCACGTTAGCGATGGATATCGCATAGCCGACAATGCATACTGAGGCAAATGCGATCTGGTAGACGCCTCGAAGTTGATGCATGTCGGAGAGCTTTGCCACGGTGAGGTAACTGATAGCTCCGAGGATATAGCATGGCACCGTGAGTGCTTGTGATTGCGGGGCAGTCCAGTCTCCAAGACCTGTCGAGAGTCAATGTTAGTATTATGCGCGGCATTGGCTATTCAGAGACTGCACCTTTGATGATGGATGGGAGAAAGACAGAGTAGCTGTATAGCATCGAGTTGACACCAAACTGCGCTGCGGCAAAGAGCCAGACTTTCCAGTCCTTGAAGGCCAAGATGGCATCCTTCTTATCAAATTCTTGATAAAAGCCAGTCTGACGCTCAAGTCTAGCAACGAGGAGCCGTCTCTCGTTGTCATTTAAATACCATGCAGTTTCTGGGCTGTCGGCAAGAAACAGCCAAATTGCAACGCCAAAGAGAACAGTTGGGATACCTAAGAGCACTTTTCGTTAGTTAAGTGGCCAAAACATCGTCCTCTTTTTGGGGGGAAGATTTACCCTCAAGGATAAACACCTATCGCCATCCTGAAAAGCCAGCCGTGCCGTCTAAGAACCCAATACCATACGCCAGAAGCCCTCCACATGCACCCGCCAGTGCAGAGCTAACAAATAAATAACCGATTCTCAGCGCAAGTTCCTGCTTTGTGTAGAACATTGTGAGGTAGACAGTCAAGCCGGGAAAGAGACCTCCCTCGAGCAAACCCAGCAGCAGGCGACAGGCGATGAGCCCGCCAAAACTCTGCACTACTCCCATCATGGTGGACACTATGCCCCAGCTAAACGTAATCGCGGCCAGCCACTTGGAGGGAGTGAACTTTTTGAGCAGCATGTTGCTGGGGACTTCGACTAGGACGTAGGGAACAAACAGCACTGCGACTGCGAGCTGATACTGGTTTCCGTGCAGCTTCAGGTCCTCTTCGAGGCCAAAGAGGCGTGCGTTTCCTATGTTTGTGCGGTCCAGGAAGCAGAGAAGGTAGGTCACCATGACCATTGGAACAATGTACTTGTCAATCTTACGGACGAGCCGTCTCTCGGCTTGGTGATCGATCTGCACTGAGTGACTTTCAATGCCGTCTGAGGGCCTGATGTCCACATCAATTTGGGATTTCTCGATCGCCATAGCTGAAACGAGGCTATTGTTTTTATATATAATTTATTAAATAAATGAATTGCATGCCATGAAGCCGGGGCAATATTTTTTTTTGTATAAAAGAAGTATATTTGTTGAATGAGGAATTGTAAAGGTAAAATTTCATGTGAAGACTTGTTGAAAAAGAACGACTTGACATAAGCTGAGGACCCACTTGGCTTGCCCCTCATTTCATGCTGCCCTCGAACTCGGCAAGGCCGATTTGCTAGTGTGAACACGAGCCAGGATGCTTCGGGGGAACTAAAGGCTTACCCCGGAAGTGTGCCCGAGGGTTCCACCCGCAAGGTTGCTTTTACCAGACCGGCGGGTGTGCATCTGCTGAACTTGAAGGAGCTCTCATGCCGTCATTCAAGAAGCAGCCACAATCTGCTTCGTGTGTCACCCTGCAAGGTACTACAGCTAAGGGCATCTCGAAGGCTGTGTCCAAAATGGGTTCACCAATGTCGCTTGTTGCCTTACATTACAGGCGTAAACCGGGACGTTGCTCGAACGCAGATCCGACATCCGGGATCCTCGCGAAATAAGCCCCTAAGGCCACTACTGAACTCGTCGCTGATTTTTGGCTAAGTCAACTGCCGTCGGCCAGGCTGCTGCAGGCTGTCTCTAGACTTAGATACATAATACACGGCTACCTTCCTGTTGAGCAAACTCAGGGCTCGCCCCCTTACACCCAACCACCCAAGCAGGGAATCTGGTGGAAAGTGCCGCACAGGGGCGCGCTCGATTCCCCTTCAATGAGTGATCCGACTCAGACAAAGATTTGAAAAGCAGCGTTCCTCGCCTGTGGGTGGTCACATCTTTCGTTTTGGCGTCTTGTGGCTTGCACTACGGCCATCCATCTCCAGGCTCTAGTAAAAACTCAAAAAGAATCCTCTCATTTCCCCTCACATCCATGTGCTTATGACAGATCATATTATGCCACCCCGGCCCACCCTCTGAGGTAGGAGAAGCATGTTTCGTAGCGGGATGCAGCCGTGTAACCTTCGTGTGCAATCGCATGTAACACTAAACCAGCCACATCACATATCACATGTCTGTTGGTAACAATATTCGTGGCCCAATCCCGCCTTCTTGTTCATTGGCCGGTCTCAAGCACATGCAATCTCTCATGACAGCGGGATATAGAAGTCTGTCGACATCAGACGCCACGTAGCCACGTTATTGCGCAATTCTGGCAAGTTCCGGGCCTAATGCACAGGTCAAATAACTCATCTTCATGTGGTTGTGAAGTTCTACCATGGCGTATAGCGCCAGCACGTAGGCGCACAGTGCTCTCTGAACTCGTCCCCATGTTTGAAGAACATAACGGATTTCCCGGTTCAATCTAACGCGTTGATACAGTGGCTGTGTAAGCAAACGCCACGTCGAGTCAGTCAAGAAGGATTGATGGACTTTGATCCCAGGCTCACGCTCCGAACCAATATGGCCAGACGCATCTTAGACAGGATATACGAGCGGTACCAGCTCTCAAATTATCTCCAACTCTCCGTCCATTATTCCCCGACGTCCCACATTAAGCATTCGCGACCATGGGGGACCTACGACCTTCCATCATCGGGCTAAATATCGCATTAATGCTTCTTTCAATCCTCGCTATGACGGCGAGATTTTCCACCCGGGCCTTGATCGCGAAGAATTTTGGAACCGATGACGGTTGGTGCTTTTCCTGTAACGGTGCTTCCAAATGGTACAGCATAGTGATAATAATACAGTTCTCATTGCGATGGCATTTCTTTTTGGCCTGGCACTCTCGACACTCTATATGCTCTGTGGGTCATTTCAGCTTTGATAACTTCGCCTCCGTCTTTGCTAACGTAAAACCAGCCATAAGATATGGAGAGGGGCTCCATATTGAATACCTGGAACCCGTTAATGTGCCAACATACACTCAGGTCATGTTGTCGACAGGCGTGAGTCAACCACACTCGCTCTGTACTTCGAGAATTAGCACTAACAAGTGAGCAGTTAATTTACGGACTCTGTCAGATGTTTATTAAGCTATCCTACCTCAGCCTTTACTTGCGCATCGCCCCTCATAAGACCTACCGACTGGTTTTATATGTCTCGATGGTCCTGGTCGTTGCCTTTGGCATTGCCACTTCGGTGGTGTCCTTGTTGTTATGTTTGCCTTTTCAAGAAATTCTGGAAACCAGATATCCCAGGCCACTGCATTGATATAAACACATTTTACATGTTTAGCACGACCACAAATATTGTCTTTGACATTGCCATCTATGTCATGCCGCTACAGATCCTCTGGCATCTAAATCGTAAGTAGACAGATGTTGGTGACGAACACAATATTGACCATTCGACAGTACCCAAAAGGCAGCGGATGGGATTGGTATTGGTGTTTGCGCTGGGTTTCCTGTAAGTGTCTTCTCGGCCAAGTCAGAAAGTGACTTGCCGTGGGTCCTAACGGTAAGAAGTGTTCTAGTTGCAAGTGTTTTCCGCCTGGTATCTCTTGTGCATTTGTTATATGCCCCGAATTGTAAGCCTCTTCCCTAGTCTTCCCAAACTTGATGGCTGATCGTGAATCTAGACCGCGGAGATAATACCTGTAAGGAAACTTCAATCTGCCTTTGAATGACTACTGACAGTTACCTAGGGACTACTGTGCGCCCCCATTGGCACATCTTCACCCCATTGCCTGGTTCTAACTGCGACATTAGGTTCAATCATTGAACTGGTCATCTGTAGAAATCCATGTCGCCCTCGTCTTATCTTGCACGTGCACATTTAAGACACTTATTCAGAGATTCCTTCCAGGTGTTCTTGAGAGAACTTCTCGGTCAACAACTAAGATCAGCTCTCGCGGTTGGCCACGCCGTACCAATGACGGTGGTGGTTACGCGCTCCAGTCTGTCAGCCACAATGAACCGAGCATCAATACTGCCACGGGGGAGTATTCCAATGACGCTAATGAAATTGGGAGTCAGAAAGGCATTGTCGAAGATGTGGAGACGGTCAGGTTTGAGGGGGCAACCTCGTGTCGCTCTTTGAATTTGAGCATAAGTGACCAGGTGGATAGCACGCAGTTGCCAAGGGAGCAGGGCAGCTGGTAGAGTACCTTTTGGTCTGGGCGAGCAGCCTAGAGGGCTGTGTGATACAATGACTTGCGCGCAAAGAATCGTACCCCGCTGTCATTACCGCGCCGTCGGTGTGTCGCCTGTTCGTGAAACGGTCCTTGGCTCCGTCCAGGAGGTGTTGCGCTCGGCACAAGTCACTCTCGAGTCGACAAAGCCGCTCAGCTCTAAAAGGGCGTCCCACGTTAGTTGGCAAACGATACGCCGATCTTTTGCTCTTGTCTTGGTTTGTATGTAGTCTATGTATGTACAACCTTGTGATGGTGAGGCATTAACATCAACTGAGGCACATTTGTTACCCCCCCCCTCAGGGCTCCGATCAACTTGTTGAGACCGTATGACTAAGATGGTCCGATCTGCTGGTGGCTGGGATGTGGATACTATGTAAGGAGCTGTGCTCCTCTCAGACATATGTAACTTAGACCTTTCAACATCACCTGCAACCTTTTTGCTTCATTACAATTATCCCCATCACCGACCAACCATAACCCGCCACCACAACGCAATGGAATCTACGGATTCGAACGCAATTAAGGATCCCAGGGTTAGGGCGGCTATCGAGCACTACCTACTGGATCTAGAAAGTACCACGCCGCCGAATACGTTGAGGAATTACAAGCCTAAGCAGAAGGAATGGCAGGTTAGTACATGCAGACAGATACAGATGCATCTGCAACACCTATATACACAGAGGAGGCTCTATTTCACATTGGATTTTCCTAGTAACGATAAGCAGGACTGGTGTGAGCAAAACTGGCCTGCTATACTTGCAGGATGGCCTCCACAGGACCCGATTCCATCTGGTCAACAGCTGCCCGGAGATCTCGTCGATGAAGGCAAACTACTGCTCTTTATGAAAGAGACTGTAGTATCCCGGGCTCCAAGGAAGGGAAAGAGGGTTGCCCATGAAAGGAAACATCACCTCGAGGAACAGGAAGCGAAAAAGGCTGCGAAACGACGGAAATATGCACCAGGTAAGCTAAGCAGTTACTGCCGTGTGTGACGATCGGTACGCTGCCCTGGGCTCGTGAGTCTAGGGTAGGCTGGGAACCTGATCTAGGGGTTTATGTAACAATGGATCAGGCGTGTCGTACTTGAACAATGTCAGTCACGTCTGGTAATGGTAGAGTCTGAGGTACTCAATGTAACCAAGTGTTATTGATAGCTGAGGAGCTGCCCATACTAGATGTGCACTTCTCAGATGACTATATACTAAGGTGGTTATGCAGGTCGAATGAAGTCGATCGGACACCGTTCGACATGCATGTCGATGAGGGTCGAGCCGAGTCGAACAGATCTCGTTCGACTTGCATACAGGGAGACTAAACTATTGGCTATGATGTACTGCATGCTGACTGGCGGTGTGAGTGGGTCTGTGTTACTGCCACCTCAGACCGCCCAACCTGTGTACTCCGTACGGTTGGATTGGATTTTATTTCGCCCGGAGGGAAGTCCCTATAGGGCCTTGACACAATCTAGTTCACATTTCATACATTTGGTCCCTGACACCCAAAGCCCCACGGATCGTCGTCTCATCGCTTGCTGCTCAACCTCGTCGCTCCTTGTTCCATGACAGGCCTGCTTGAAGGCCAAATTCTGCAAGTGTTCAGCATCCTATCCTCGGCAGCTGAAGCACGGTCTGCCAAAATTGAGGCTGCTTTTTGTTAGTATAGTCGCACGCTAGAGGTTAGTTTGCCGATGGCCGCTGGCCCGCATCGAGCCTGTGTGTCGCGATAGCAAATTTGATTGCCGCACGCACGGCCTGCATGTTTGGCTTCCACTTTTCGTCGTCCGACGCAGCTTTTCCTCCCAAGAAGAAAGACAAATTCCCAATCTTTGTTCGCGAGCATTTAAACATGGCTTCCCGTTGCATTGCCCACTTTTTGCATCGGAAGAGGAAGTGCTCAATCGTCTCTGCTGCTTGTCCACAATCGCATATGTCCGATTCCGCTGCCCCTATCCTGTGAAGATAACTGTTCAGTCGTATCATCCCAGTCCGAAGCTGGGCTATCACGTCCGATTCTTTTCTTTTTAACGAGTCGTATAGTGCACGGGTGTGCTTGCCCGGCAGGGCCTTGTCGATGCGCTTTGAGTACTGTCCAACCCCTTCCGGAAGTCGCCCACACTGCCGTTGTTGGAGGAGCGCCAGTCGAAGTGTTGTGGACCTTGCTTGGTACGACGGTGTCTCTACCACGCACTCTGCTTTGGTAGCTCTCTGCGCTGCTGCCTTGGCCATCGGTCCCAATGCAAAACCTTCGGCCTTAGCCGGCACCCACATGACTCTAACAGAACAGCCTCTTTTCCGAAGGCACTTGGCGCGGTCGTATATCTGACGGATAGTGCATTGACCGGATTGCTGCCGAGGCCTCCTGATCACTTCCACGGCCGAGCGGTTGCTCGTCATGACCGTTACATCCCGAAAAGGAAGCCTGGGCGGTGTGCACTCCAGCGCCATCGCTATTGCTGCTAGTTCCGCTGTGTACGGATTCTGCTCGTCTCCGGGCCCGAGAGTGACGGAATAGCTGGTAACCACCTCGCCTGCACTGTTGCGAGTCGCGTTGCGCGCGACGCCTCCCATTCCTACTATGCCGCCCTTCTTCGAGCTAGACGTTGCTATGATGATGCCCTCGATGTCGTTTGGTGCCTTGGTGTACGGTGGGCGATAGGGGGCACTGTTGCAAAACCCCAAAAAAACCACCGCAAGAGACGAAACGGTTTAACGAGATGGGCAACCCGCCCGGCAGTACATTGCTCCGTGTACCTCATCATAGATTTCTTGGATTTTTTCGCGTTACGGAAGATGCAATCAAAGCAACGGGGCCGCAGCGGACAAGTGAAGCAGATTTCTATGACGTCATACAGACATCGGCCGCCACCATGGCGGTCGAACTGGGCAACACCAACGCTCAATTGTCCTCTTCCATCTCTTCCTCGTCCTCCGGCTTATTGAGCTGCTGAGCATCGAGTTAGTAGTGGAAATGTATCTGACGATTTGATCCCGCTCACAATCCAGAGCCGAGCAGCCTCAGCGATGGTCTCCAGCGCCATGATCTTTCGCTCCTCCAGGCTCTTCCCAGCTCTCTCGCCGAACGAAACCAAAGCGGGAGCTGGTCCTGGAGCGGCAGGAAGAGCCGCACCACTACCGCAAGCCCGTAATTGCTGTGCTGCGCGCTGTGCAGCAGTCTTAGCCTCTTCCTTGGCCTCCTCCGTGGCCTCCTCCTTCACGCGCTCCTCAGTCTTGGTCTCCTCAGCTGGCTTCCCCTCAGGCTTGACCTCCTCAATAGCGGGGGCAGCCTCAGTGGCAGGAGCCTCCTCGGTCTGGGGAGCCTGAGTCTCAGCAGCGGGCTCGGTGGTGGTCTCAGCAGGCTTAGCGTCCCCCTTCTCGCGCTCCTCCTCCTCCTCCTTAGGGGTCTCCTCAGCAGCGGCGACAGCGGGGGCAGGCTCCTCGGTCTTGGCCTCCCCCTTGGAGGCCGCGGGGGCCTTCTCTTCCTTCTTGGGGGGAGGGGACTTGAAGCTCTCGATGATCTTCTTGTAGGTCTCAGACTCGGTGACAGTGGCGGCGAGCTCCTTGGCCTCGGCGATCTTCAGCTTCAGCTGAGCGACCCAGTTGTCACGCTCAGCAGTGTTGGCAGCCTTGAAGCTGTGCTTGTTGCCCTTGGAGGTGAAGTGGAACTTGTGAGAACCGTCGGTCTCGGGCTCGGTGGCATCGGCCTGTGGCGTGTGTCCTTAGAATAAACTGTCTTACAGATGATGGTGGATCCGCGAGCTTACCAAGCTGATGATGCTAGAGGGGTTCTTCTTGTCGCCGACGAAAAGAAGACCCTGACCCGTGTTGGATGCCCAGGCAATGTTGCTGTGGGCAGTCTCGGCCGACTTCTCGATCTTGAGGTAGTGGGCGAGAGCCTTGGGCTCAACGGCGTCGGAGCCGAAGAAGAAGAACTCCTTGCTGGCGATGAGGTTCCTGCAGAGGGTGTGGCGTTAGAAATGCGATCCTTCTAAAAATCAAGAGAGCGAATTTGCTTACTGGGGGAAGCTCAGGCCCTGACCCTTGTGGCTCAGGTGGCCCTCCTCGACGGGCTGAACCATCTCCATCTTGTCCTCAGCCTTGGGAACCTCCTCGGTGGTCTCGGCGGGCTTGGACTCCTCGGCAGGTTTGTCCTCGGTGGTCGCAGGAACAGTCTCGGCGGGAGTCTCCTCGGTGGGTTTGGTCTTGACAGTGGGGGTCTCGGTAGCGGGAGCGGTGGTGTCCGGCTTGGTCTCCTGGGGGACCTCGACGTTCTTCTGCTTCTCGGCCATTCTCAATACGGTGGGTGGTGGATTTGGGTATCTCAAGGGGTATCACAACAAAGACGTTGGTATAAACGGGGAAAAGATCCAGAGAAGGCTTTGGATGCGTGGAAGTATTGACTTGGGAGAGAGTGAGGAAAGAAAGGAGGAGGGAAGAAGGGTAGTTGGGAGATGGGGACGCTGGGAGTACTAATTCCCTTGTGGCCCTAAACGTCCGGCTCTCACTTTCACTGGCAATCTTGAGGAGAGTGACTGAGGGCGAGTGACTCTGGTGTGAGTGGTGACGGGGTGAGTAGCCTGTGGCTTGTCGAACCGGCGGGCACCCTTTTCTTCCCGCTTCATTTGCTTCTACAATCTGCGAATGTACGAAGTACCTCTCACGGTCGCTGGGTCTGCCTCGATATTTGCCTTGGTTCCAGGTACCCTGGCTTGATGAAGTACCTTGAAGTACCTGCTGCCCTGTTTGGCCTGTGCTCTTCGGCTGCCAATCTTCCATATTTCACTTCACTGGACCGCTGAGGCTCTTTCATTAAAACAAGGACACGGGTACCCTTGGGCCTTGTTCACGGTCCGCATTTTTTATGATTTTACCTCTGCAGAGACACGATAATACAAGGAGAGCGGGTGTGGCTGTCTCTCTTGAGTTGTGTGTGGTGGAACTGGTGGGTGGCGATAAAGCTGAGTAAGAAAGATCATTTAAGCTCTATACTATCATATGGTTCATACGTGGCTGTGACGTGATGATAAAAACTAGTAGCCAGTTCCTTTGGATGGACACTTCTCGTCAAGTCAATAAACATCATCTATAAAAAATGCCACAACACAAGATAACGAAATCTGATTCCTCGAGAATTCAATCATCTCAGGTTGGTCGGATCTTACGCCATATACTGCGCTGAGACTCCTGGAAGGCTCAGAGCGGAGGAGACTTGTCATCTTGTGGCTTTGCCACGCGCTCAATCCACTGGGGACCACTGGGCAGACAGAAACGCAGCCAGTGGCTCCTGTGAAGGCAAAGCTTCTGTTGTCAATCCGTTCAATAGTCCTGAATCATGTTCTTGAAGTGGTATGACATTTCGCTGTCGTCAACGTCCAGGCGATGCCACTCGTTGCGGTCGCGGCACCCACGATCCTGGTCGAGGGTATCCTCGCGGATGAAGGTGACGTTAGTATCGATGGCGATGTGGATGCGGTCGTAGGCGGGCTTCTGGAAGGCGCCCCGGACGTAGTTGGCCCGCAGGACGGGGCTGAGTCCGTTTTGCCGCACGAAATGCTGGATCGCCGTCACGGTCGTCTTGAAGGCCTCCCTCTGCTTCATCGTGAAGCTCTGCCTCCTCATCTTCTGGATCGCCTTGTCCATCTTGTAGTCGCCATCCAGGAAGGGCTTGACATACTTGTCCTTGATGGAGAACATGAGCTCCTGGCTGCTGCCCTCAGCGTCCACCGTCTTCTGCTTGACAAAGATCTCCGGGCGGGAGCAGAGTTGGCCGTACCACCGCAAGCGCAGGGACGAGGCCTCAGACTGGCGATTGACCTCTTCCGAGTACAGCTCAAACTCGCTGTTGTCGAAGTAGAGTGAGGTGATTGCGGGCGAGTCGTTGCCATCCAGCTCCTCGGAGGCTTTCTCGTGTAGAAAAGGGCCGGCAGGTGTCGAAGGATGACCGTCTTGACCTCAAGGAGGTTGTCGGGGTGGACCCAAACTGTAGAGGCGCGTCAGTTGATTCGTTTCTTGTGGAGCGAGGCTGGGGGAGACATACACTTGTGGGCGGTATAGCGCTTGCCATTGTACGTCCCGCCCTGGGTCTCGAGGTCGAGGGGCGGAAGCTGCGAGCTGCCATCCTCGAGCTGCTGGCAAATGGCGAAGTACATGACGGACAGCTTGTTAAGGAGTGGAGAGTAGACCTGCTCCGAGTTGAAGGACCGCTGGGGCGAGGCTCAGCTGCATCATGGGGCGAATCTTGTATAGGTCGCCGCGCTTGCGGTCATGCTCCTTGGCGATCTTGAGAAAGCCGGTGCAGTTGAAGTACGCTTCACCATCTTCACTGCTTGGCTGGTTTCTCCGCAGACTGACCGCCCATTTGCCCAGCAGATCATTCGAGACAAGTAATTAATCCCCCAGCTTGTCGTGCACTTTATACAATGGATCGGCTTATAATTACGCCGATTCGGTGTAAGATTTGCAAGCCCCGGCTTGGCTTTTCCTCATTATTTGGTCGATGGTTGTCATTTGTCAAGATATTATTGGTAGGTCTGAAGGCTCATACTCATCGTTGAGTAATCAAACACTGCCCGTCAAGTCGCTCGACTCCCGTGACATCGCGTTCAACTCGTGAGTTTGTTAGCGTCCCCTGCAAGAGGCTTGGGTATCGCGCCGGTCGGGACCATCGAAATGTCCTGAACGAACGTACCGAAGCATAAATAGAGGCTGGTGATCCCAGGTTCAACCTTTAGTTCAGCAAACCCCAATTCTACACACTGCTTTCCACAATCACATCCAAGGCCATCATCTCATCTCCATATCACCATTGCCAATCATTTCACTCAGGCATAAACGCACACCATGCATCCCGCCCCAGAAGTCGCTCCGTCGTTCTACGTAAACATCCACACAGCCGACCCCGAGGCTGGCGCCACGTTCTTCAAATCCATCGGGTTCAAACCAGTGACTGAATACTCGGATGACAAGACGAAGGCGTTCCACCTGCCGACTCCCAACGACAAGATCTGCCTGATGCTTCATGGCCATTCGCGCTTCAAGGAATTCATGCGCCCTAACACCGAGATCACTAACGCCCACAAGTCGACCGAGGCTCTCTTCTCGTTCACTGCCGAGACGAAGGAGGAGGTTGACGAATGGTTGGCCAAGGCAGACAAGGCTGGTGGAACTTCTGATCCCTACACTCTTGAAGATTACGGCGCGGGTTGTGGCATGTATTCTCGCAGCTTCACTGATCTGGATGGTCACATCTGGGAGGTTGTTTCAATAATTGGAAGCTGCTCGGGGCAGAAGTCTGAGCCTGCTTGAAATGGGAGAGATCGGACCTGTAAACATGTTGTGACGAAGACCGAACGCGCCAAAAGGTAAGGATCCCTACTCTTAGGGCTTGCGTTATCCGTCTCGATACATGTGTACTTAGACAACCCTGGAACCTCTGGGTCATCAAAGAGCAAACTCAGCCGCATTGAGTTGTCTCCGGAACATCGCGGCAAATGCAAATATTTCTGACATTGGCGGTCAGTCAAGGGCTCGTGACCCATGTGTTTAATTGGATCGCACTGCGCTACAAATTCGAACCCAAGCTCACGTGAGTTGAAGCATCATCGTTTGCCAATTTCATCGACACCCTCAAGCTGAGGTATTGAGGATCATGTGACGATGTTATCACCGCCACTTTTGTCAGGTCCGTATAAAGTATACACACTCCTCCCCCATACTCCTTGTTCCTAGGAACACGGTCAATTTAGAGAATAGATTCACGAAATTATGATTCACATAACTGTTTTTAAGGGCCGATGGGAAATTGAGGAAGAGCTAGCCCTGCCGCCTAGTCAACTTGTTGACTTAGTCCACTTCTTGCCCAAGTCCACGCAGAAGCTCTTTCGTGCATTCCGCAATGATTGGCCCGACACAGTACATCGCTATTTTGGGAGAGAGGCAACGGCTGATAGTGAAAATGAGCATAATAATTTGTTCTATGGAGGCGCTTGCTCCCGTCGATGTCCGCGTCAGCGGTCTCCTAGCGCTGCTGTGGGGCATAGCGCGTCGGGACGCGTTGGGTCGCTAACAATCAGCCGAGCCAGAGAAGGATTGTACCAGTAGAAGAAGACCAGGCTCTACGGATGGGTCTGACCAAAATATCCTCTCGGATGTCTGTGCCTACCCAGCATGCGTATGCACGAGGCACCGGGTGCTCATACCGAGGGCAACACCTCTGGTACCTCTGTATGCAAAGTCGCGCTGCCTGCAGGCAGGGATCCGTTGATCACTTCCACGTACTCTATAAAATTAGGTTGCCGTTGACCAGATGGAAGGCATGCCATTCTAGACTCTTGCTAGGACGATGGCTTCGGTTGCAAGATACATCCGGTACCGTAGGTTATACAGTGCCGTGGCTATACCTGCTAGCACGCCTTAGCACCATATTAGAGCTTCGCGATTTGCACACGGCGCGTCGGATCGCGTGGCGGTTTCTCAGAGCGTGAATTGTTCCTGCAGACGGCCTGGAAAGGCTGCGCTGTCGTGTCCGATAAAATGGAGGCGAAGGACGTTAGCCTCTGGGCGTCAAATGTTGCAGTACGTCGCCACTGAAGGGAGCCATACTATTCCTTCGCTGACAGACTCCAGCAGTCTAGCTTCCCAGCCGCCAACACGATGGATATCGATTCTTAGGACATTTTCTTGGGCCAAGCAGGCTCTGAAACGTCGTTGACTCTACATTCGTCTCCCTGCCCATCGAGGATCTCTACTCAGTCCTCATTCTTGTCAGGTTCAACGCCGCAGACCCCGCCGAGGAAGATATTTAACCTGGATGAGAATCCTACGCCTGGCGAGATAGCCACGTTCCCGTTCGAGCTCTTCAACGACGAGCTTCGGGCCGGCACGCCTCCGAGGACCAATGGCGCAAAGGTTGCCTGGTGGTGGGTGAAAGGGTTCCGTATGAGGCTCAAGAGTAACAGCAAGAAGCTTCGGTGGGTATGCCGTCTGTGCGTGAGGAAGAAGTGCCGGACGGTCTCGCACTTCTCGTACGAATCTAACGGCAGTGCCAATATTATCAAGCACCTGCGAGATATCCATGGGATCAAGGTAAGCAATAAGCCGCTCCTCATTCTTTTACTCCAACTTAATCTTGCAGGACCCAGGAAGGAAAGACGTGACGCCGCCCAGCCGCACTAAGACTCTGACAGAACACTTTGGAGTGACTGCAGCCCCAGCCGACCAGCGTATCTTTTCTACCATTCTTAGGAGGCTCAAACTCGGCGCATTCGAAGAGCTTCTCGTTGACTGGATAACACACGATAATCTCCCTTTCCGACTAATCGAGAGTGAGCGTCTCCGCCGCCTCATTGAGTTTGTCAACCCGATATACAAAGACAAAATACCATCTTCCGCGGTCCTTCGATCTCGACTGCGATCGATCTACAATGGGGCGAAAGGAGCTGTAACGGAACATCTAAAAACTGCTCGTAGCAAGATTCATATCACATTTGATGGCTGGACGTCTCACAATCAGCTCTCGTTGCTTGGAGTCACCTGCTTCTTTATTGACTAACAATGGCGGCACCAGAAACTGCTTCTCGCCCTTCTAGCTGTATCCGGACGCCATACCGGCGATAACTTAGCTAACGAAGTGGCTGATATCTTAGCAGAGTGGGATCTTGGAAGTGACTGGCTTGGGTATATGGTCCTTAATAATGCTAGTAATAACGACACGGCAATGGTAGCTCTCGGCAACGAATTCGAGTTTGATCCGGACGAACGCCGTCTCCGCTGTCTAGGCCACGTCATTAACCTCGCTGTCAAGCAGCTGATATTCGGCAAGACGGCGGACGCAATGGAGCATACAGACAGCAGCGAACCGGACTCCGAATACGATTTCGACTCTCTACCGGCCGATAAGCTTATGCAATGGCGGAGGAGGGGCCTAATTGGTCGACTTCACAATCTCAACGCCGCTGTCTTGAACTCGCCACAACACTTAGAGTGCCTCTTGAAGTGGCAAGAAGAAGATCTCAAAAGCAGTGTCCTTGAACTCGTCGATCCTGAGACTAGGAAGAGGCGAGTGCCGCTCAGACCTATCGCTGACAACGAGACCCGCTAGAACTCTCGCCACCATATGATGGTCCGCGCTCTGCTTCTCCGTAGATACTTCAACCGGATTGTCGAAAAGGCAGAAAGGGCGTGGGGAAGGAGCAAGAGAAAGTCAATGAAGCCTTCTATAATTGACGACAAGCTGTCAGAAGAGGACTGGGACGCGGTTGAGGTTTTTATTCAGGTCTTGCGGCCGTTTGATGAGATCTCCGTTCGTCTACAAGGCAACCCGAAGACTAGCGAGGATGATCATGTTAACACCGGCTCCTTTTGGGAGTATTTTCCCTCCTTTGAGTAATTATCTCTTAACGCATTTAGAGGAGCTCAGGCAGAATCATGACCTCCTTGATGGCTTGGGAGAGGACAGCGCTGATATGGTTACTACCCATATCAACCTTGCGTGGATGAAGCTTAACGAGTATTACAATAAGCTCTGGCCTGTTGCGTATATCGGTGCTGTAGTCCTTCACCCTTGCTTTGGGTGGCCGGCGCTTCAATACCACTGGGAAGGACATGCGGATGCGACGGAGTGGGAAGAAGTTTACTCGACAAGACTCAAGAACATGTGGAAGGAAGAGTATGCTACTCGCGTGGTTCCTGGCTTAGCGATGCTGTTGATAGTGAGCAGCCGAAGGGCGCTCTCTGGATATGACGCGTTCCTGGCACAGTCGCTCGGCAAACGCAAAAGGGCGCATCCAGATGGCAGAGCGGGATATCCTTCGCAACGGCGCCCAGCGCTTGATGAGTACGAAAGTTATATCCAGGCTTTTACCCCCGCCGACGACAAATACCAATTTAGCCCTCTTTCTTGGTGGAAGGAGCACGAAATGGAGTATCCGAACCTCTCTCGAATGGCTTCTGACTTGCTGTCCATCCCTATAATGTCAGCAGAGACTGAAAGGTCGTTTAGTAGCGCAGGAAAGATGTTATCACCTTTACAAACTCGCCTTGATCGACACACTATTGGGATGGCGCAGAGTATGCGGTCATGGAGCAGGGAGGGTATTGTCCTACCCTCGTGGTAGTGGTGAGTGGGATTGGGGTTAAGACGTGAAGATCGGAGATATCCGTTGGTCTAAAACAACCAACTGCAATCCAACTGAGAGCAGCCTCCTCCAGCTTCAATCCAACTGAAATATACTTGGCCGGATGTCAATCCAACTGCGAGGAGGTACCAGTTGAGTTGAATTGGTTGATTACGCACTCTGTCGGAAAGGCCATGGCGATAGCTTATTGTTAGGTCACACAATGATGCTGGGTGAAGCTGTTGTACTCCATCTACTTCTTGTTCTTTTGCTATTCTCCTTTGAACAGGATTCTAATGCTCTATAGTTAGTCTCTTTGAACAAAGTGTAGAGGTCAGAGATCTAGGACTTTTTAGTCCTACCATCTAGGACTCGGCCCTATAAGGACTACTGGAGCACCTGCTGCCAGCTGGCAATTGATTATCTTCTCAACATTGCTTAATTCGTTGTTGTTAACAGCCCCGAAAATGCTCACGAGATATCATTGTCGGCGAATTCAAGGTTGGCGACATCGGGAGGCATTGTGGCTAGTATGTGGCTGAATGTGGGGGGTGCGTACGAATTGAGAGTTGGGTGCGTATCGATAACGTCTGTCTTGTTGATGTCCTCATGGCGGCTTACGCACCCACAAGTCACGCACGCAAAAGGTTTCGGGTTGGAGACGAATTTACGCCTGTCTTACAGCATGATTGGGTTCGAAATAAGAATCCGTCAGCATGCCTAGCATGCAAGGGTGTACGGCTAGGCGAACAACGGGTGCGGCAGGCGGTGTGAGCAGTGTGATGTAGCTCTTTGTAACAAAGGGAATTGGTGGGACTTCTATCACCACCTAAAATAGGTGGGGGCAGAGGTACCTTTCATTTGGGTTATTTTTGTTGGTCAAGACTCCTGTCACTAGCGCAAGTGTAGCCTTACCCCTTACGGCACCTCTAAGGGATAGAATCGTCAAAGCGGGGGCGAGACGGATGGATGGGGCATCATACCTAAAGTGGAAGGTGGTCAAGGGCGGCAGCCAATTTGCAGTCACGCGCTGCCGCTTACGTCCAGGCATCACACCAAGACATTCGTAGATGCCTGTCTCACATTGAGTGGGGGGGCCTCTGGAGCCAGCTTATCATGTACGTTATTGGATGACTGCGCGGTTGTTTACAAAGCAGCGAGGGGATTTCACCCCTCTGCAATCAATCGCTTCTCTTGATCTTTCACTTATTTGGCTGACTCAGTATTTCGTAGATTGTTCCAGTCTCTCAAAACACTGTGCGTCATGTCGCCCTCGGAGGCGGTCGAGCCCGGACAACAGGATCCAGCTAGCCCCTCGGTGCCACTGCTCGACTATGGCTGCACACCGTGGAGAATAAGTAGCCAACGTGTGGCCGACTTGTACGATTCAGGAACCAAGTTCTGGACAAAGAGTGACCTAGTAGACATCGAACGACAACTCGAACAGTCCGCCACCCTCGACAAATTTACCATCCAGTGTATTGATGGCAAGCAAGTGCAAGTGAAAAACCCCTTGTTCGGGGCAGAAAAGCCAATCTGGTAGTACCTATTTCAACTCGACACAGTACGAACTTTGGAGCTGACCTGCTCCGCTAATTCCCAGGAAACCATTCGTCGAGTACCAAGAGTACTGGAAACTCGTTGCATCGAAGCCTGACGGCTCCAGCGAAACGTACTACTGCTCCTATCTTGTAGGCTGGAGAAACCAGTTGATGCGTGACTTCCGCGGCAACATCGAAGACTGGACAAGGCTTTTCGAGACTAAGAGGCAGCTCTGGAACGGGAGTATCACTTGCGAGTCCTTCAAGTCGCGACTCAGGAAGCTCCTGGCCGCCCGTAAAGTGACCAAGATCGTCTGCTTCGGGGCTCGGCGATATGGCGCGCAGACCCCCCGAAGTGACGATCTTGCCGCACCAAGCAGCTAAGCAGCTGGACCTGGAATCGGATGGCGCTGACGTACACGCAGAAATGATACAGCACGCGGCGGCATTGACCATGGCAGAGGAAATCCGTCGCCACGACGGCAAGGCGATTCGACTGCTTGCCCAGGATCCCCAGTATACGGATGATACGAAGGAGTTTTTGAGGGAAAAGGGGTTCGAGATCGTAGGGAACTTCGGGGGCGGAGGCTTTGCGGAAGTTGATGATGAATCTATCGTGTTCTCCGCCTGGGTCGCTGCGCCTGTCAAGCAAATCGTTGCCGATCTTGCTCGGCCCGCTGCATTCATCACCGTGGGTGACAATCGTTCAGCTTTCAACCGCTTCAAGTAAGTGTCTTCCTATCGAATAAGAGCCCCCGGGTCAGCCTAGTAAGAAGCTGGACGCAAGTTTCATTGCCTGACGCTTGCAGTAAACCGTTTGCAGATGGAGAGTCACCCCGGACGAGGCAGATGTGGCGGGGTTATGAGCACTGGGACTTCCCAACTTCGTCTGTGGAAGTCGAGGTGATGAAGGGGTTAGACAAGTTGAAGATATTCACCAGGACAAGAGGAGAAGATGCTGTCAGGGCTTCCTCGGGGTGAAAAGAGATCAATGTTCTTAGCTGCGATGACATCCGTGAACCTACAGAAACAGCATACTCCCTAGAGCTTAGGATCCCTAGGGACTCATTTTTATTGAATTTCCTTGACGTTTTCGGCGGGCCACTCAACAACAAATGGAGCGATTCCAGTTGTGAACCTTTTAGTGTTTCTCTCGCACGTTATCGGATGTGTGGTTGCCGTGTCCCCGTGGGGGATGATAAGGCTTCTAACGACCGGAACTTAAGCGGGATACCTTAGGGTTAACGTTGGCGGCTTTGAGGCCAAGACGATTTTGATCATCCTGCTAATCCTTCTGGTTCTCTCCCTTAACCAGGACCACTAATGCGAGGGAGAGCAGGATTGCGCTGGTCCTGGGACCACCGACAATAAAAAAAACAGATCTTGTCACCGAATGGCGTGCACGTGGTTCACGGAATCGTGGATGCTTCGAGCTGTACGCCAATTCTAGAACAAGGTTCTTGGTGTTCCCCAGGAACAGACTCGAGTAAGAAAACAGTATTTTGGCGTTTAGGATCCGTTTCTCTCCTCCCGTTATTGTCCTAGCCAGTTGTCAACATTCAAACGCGGATATCTGTTGAACATTTACTCTCCAAACCGCCTAATTTGAATGATTCCATTCTGTTTTGGACTCCGCTGCTTACCAGCGGGGATTTTTCGAGGTCCTCGAGTAGACCCCTCCAGCGAAATTTCGTAGGTGGGGTTTTGTCGATAGTTTCGGCCTGCTCCCTTTCCAAGACCCAATTTAGGGCCGAGATCTGACCATGACCTTAGAATGGGTCTGAACCTTGGATGAAGCTGAATAGATCTCGAGTGTATGTACATAGGTCTGGCCGCCTTTCCATTTTTGAGTGAGGCCTGTTTTTGGTCCTATGGCCTGATGCTGGGTCCTCCTGGGACTGAAATTGGTACCTGTTAATTAGTGTTGCAAGGTAGGCTACGTATTGGGATTTTGCATGCTTGCTGCGCCGACTAGTTCAGGGGCTGGAGGCAATGTCGTTACTGAGATTGATTGAGTATACAGGAGGAAGCAATGAGCCATTCGAAAGGACTTTATGCCGGTGAGATGGCCTTAGTTCCCGAGTTGGTTATCCTCATTCCGGTGTTGCCCGAGTCATCCATTGCCCAACATCCCTACCAATGCGTTCTCCCTCGTTCCACAGCGTCATGAGTCCTCGTGGTGCCTACTGTTAGTGGCTAGGATAGATAGCACAAACAAGCTGGGTTCCCCGGTGAGGGTCCTGCGAATCATCAACGAGTAGTCTGCCTGGACCAGCTATATAAGTATGCTGACCGACTCCTAAATGAAAGCCAGATATCCATAAAGCTCCCTAATACCCTCCACGTTCGTGCACCCTGTGAGAGCTGGTGCTTGCCCCTTCACTCCTCTCGTTACCATATTTTTCAACATGCCATTTCCCTTCGGATTGCTTTGTGATCTCCTCGAGAGACTCGAGAGAAACGCCAGGAGATCATGTTGGAAGAACTGATGATTCCCCCTCAACTTCAGGATTAAAGTTAAGGTTTGAAGTCCTGAACTTAGATCGTAGGACTTCCTAGGACTCAAGTCCTAGAAGGGACCACTCAAAGATATAAGGTCTTAAAGGTCCACCGACTGCAAGATAATCACTACAACAAGAACTACCTTTTGTCAAGTGCACTCAGCATCCCTGCGTGACATAACAACAGATCATCGAGCATCGACAGGATCCAGGAACGTGACACGCTTACCATCCTTGCCTGGTTCAACGAACACAATGCAATCATTCCACAACGAGGCCCAGATGCCGTTGCATACTTGTCATGTCTTCATCATAGCACAAAGTAATTATCGCTTTGGATTGGCCAGTGCTGCGACTCTAGAGCAACGCAAACGCAAAGCGAGTTCCCAGGAGCGAACTCAGCACTTTTATGAAGGGGTGGCCTGTGAAGGAGGAGTTATAGAATCTCAGCATCCCACAGTCTCAAAATGATATCATTGAGCTATTTCGCAAGCTAAAGCTATCCGGAATTCCGTCCAAGACAAGTCAAAAGATGTCATACGCCAAGCTGTTGGAGACGTTGGCTGGGGTGATTGATATCTGCAGCGAGACAGAGATCGTGATCTTATTCGGTGCGTATGAGGTTGTGGTAAACCGGGCAAATCTTTCGACGCCAACTATATATGAAATTATAGGCCGCGTCCTAGGTAAACCTGGCCAGTGGCTCATCAGAATGCAAACCAATACGAAGCAAATATACCTCACGGTCTTCATATGTGATTTGAACACAGATATCATCACAACTGACAGGGCGAGGCCAATAAGCGACGCGATAAGCTACTCTATAGCCTTTCTCTCGGTTATTGACAGCAGGAGGGGGAGAGCTAAACTGAAATTCAGTAGCGATCCCAGTAAGATTGCCTAAATGCTGGTGCTCTGGGCTGCAAGGTCCCAGTAAGGTAGTGTTGATCTTGCAGCCCAAGACCCCAACAGACGAGGAATACTGCTCATGAGGGCGGCTGCAATTATGGAGAGTACACGTGACCGAAACCTCAAGTTGTTGAAGCTTCATACGGCAAATGTCCTGAAGAATCGGATCTAGACGAAGGCTGCTCGGACTCGAACGACGGCTCCTCGGACTGGGACGACGGCTTTGCCGAGCCCTTTCACCCGTGCTCGACATGCCACTTGTCAACTTGGCTGCAGCACGATTACGACAGTATCGGCTCGCGGGGTCTGGAAGAAGACGATCCGCGCTTGTCCACATCATCATTTAATTACTTCTTATCTTCCATCTGCTTGTACCTCAGCGGTCTTTCGTCATCGTTGTCCTTCCTTGCCGATCCGTTCTCGTCGAAGCTATCTGTAACACTACATGTGCTTTCCCCATGATTGCTTGTCGCAGCGTCGACGTCGATGCGATTGTTTTCCGTGGTATAAATAGCCACGCCCACTTGCAAACTTGGAGATGAAGATTGGCCAAGAAACCCCGTATCCCTGTTCGTCTTTGACCGGCCATTGAAGGCAGCTGACCCATCTGGTCCTTCCTGCAGCTCGATAGATACTGCATCAACTCCGTGGGCAGTACGAATTCCATCCGTGGAGACTCTTGTCTTAATATACGTGGATGTGAGGCCTTTACTTGGAACGGTGCTCTGTCGCGCTGTCTCGAGGTCGCCAAAAGTGCCGTCGGATATGACACCACAATCTCGTTGTCTGGCAATTTTCCCTATCAAGTCTGCCATTGACATCTCGATTTTGAGCTTGACCATATAGGCGAAGGGATGAAACTGCATATAACTGAATTTATAGTTAGCAATGCCTCCCATTGTCTATTCCGCTTTCCTCGTCGCGAAAATTTGTCGGTTCATGCGATGCAGGGTAATATAATGGAGTTGACTTACACAAACGTGTTATGCAAGCTCATCATAGAGATAATAAGGACATCCATGCTGAGCGAGAATCCGACGATACACATATTGAACTTAACCAGACCCTTATACTTGGTTAAGCCATGTGCCACCAGGTTCTGTTGAACAATGCGAATGAAATAGAAATTGAGTGCTCCGTCGACAAGAAGGTAGATGACCTTCTCGACACGGTCCCACCACTCGTTGATCCAGATATATCTTTCTGAGATCTGGAGACGGGCGGGGATCCAAATATTATAGACTGAGATATTAACGGCTGTGATTAAGACTGCAACACCAACTTTTAGACGGTATCCTGTTATCGGATCTGTGAGAAGGATGGAGCAACGATTAATGATAATTTGGAGAAGAAATTGAACCTAAAATGGTTAGAATCATTAATAAACTCTAGAGGGGTAAGTGGAGCACACTTACTTGAAGTGCCCATGTCGTAACTATGAAGGTTATTATCTTATTCTTGGCGACTTGGGGTGATTATGGACTGCTTACGAATGCAAAAGAAGAACGCGAAACTAAAAGATTCAGTAATCAGTACTTTCTTCAAACGTTACATCACCAAGAGATCCCTCCTCACACTTTCAACTGCCGCACCAACAGGTGTCGATTGCCACGCCGCCATGTTCGATTACCAGCACGGTCAGCATTTACAGCGTTACCTTGACTATCCAGATATGTTCGATGTGTTTGCACCGATACGAAACGTGGGCTGTGCGAGGAGGAATCGTCTCACACACAGGGGATCAACGCTTACCTTGGGGGAATTATGCCTTTTAAGTGCAACCAACAGATAATGCTGAAGATGAGGCATACAAGAATCTCGAGCCAAATCATCCAGACATAGGCATTGCGGAATACGAGAAGGCCGCGTCTCTCGTAAATATGTTTGGTTTGCTTCACGGCCGTCCATGTGGTGAGCCATCCAAAGCCGATCGTGAAGCCCCAGGCCAGCGAAGCAAGAGCAAGGTCATCTTCGGTCACCTCTTGGAGGACAAAATTGGGAGAGAGGAGTGTGATCATCGTGAATCAAATATTGGGTTGTCAGCTTAAAATGATGATAATTTTGGTCAGACTCTGGTCACATGCAGAAGAGGCATCACCATTTAAATTCAGGACGATATTGATCAAGATAGGTATCCTTGCCCACCGTTTGGTGTATCATCAGCCGCCAGCCAATAGCTTAAGCCACAGGAGCTGAAGTCTAGCCCTCATACAGATCTCTAGTGAGACATCACGAACTTAAGTACGCCGTGACGCCCGCAAGCATCCCCAGCTTTTGCACAGATTGGCTGGAATTCAAGCTTTCCTCCCCCCTGCCTTCTCCCACCATTAACAGTACTGGAGGCTTCGGTACCTAAAGACGACGCTAGCAAGAGAGCTTCGAGAGCTTCTGGCAAGCTCTCACAGAGCACGGCCTTGCCGAAGACTAGTCTGGACTTGGCACGGACATTGCCTGTGGAGTCGCGTAGTGTTTGGCACCACGCTAGACCCAACTTGTATTTCTAGTAAATTCTGGGGAGGGCAGATGCGGCATCATTACCTGGGCGAAGTGATCAACATAGAACGCTGAACGACTTTCAGGTTGAACATCATTATAGGAGTAGCGCTCTAGGGTTGGAGGCTGGAGCAGTTGAGTGTCGCGAGATTGGATGCGATTCCTAGTAGATCTGGCTATACCTTCAAGTTTACATAACATCTCGTCGGGTCCTCTTCCGTACAATTCAGCACCTATTCAGCACCTAATGTACACTCTCCAGCCTGGTAGCCCCTGTCGTCGAGAACAAATCAAGAATAATTAATTAAGTAAAACGCTGACCATGGCCATGGAGAGAGCAATGAGCGCTAGGGTTCTGGTATTTCCAGGTTTCTGTGGCGCGAAAGCATTAATGTTTTGGGCAGCGCCTATTACATTAAACACAAGATGCTACTGGCACAACAGGTAGACAGGCGAGTTATTTGCTAGAATAGCTACTGATGCGAATTGGTAGCGCACGCGGTGGTGATCTTTCCTGTCGCTAAAGCGACCTGTCCACTCCTGGCCCGTGCAAATGTTGACGGCGGACGAAGGTGACAGATGCCAATCCTAACGTCACGGGCCGGCTGATATCCAGGCGTCACGCAAGCGTGACATCGCTGTCAGCACTCGAGAGACGAAAACCTTCTAGGCGCGTCCCTGAATCGTAATATCGTGGGCTATGGTCGCTTTTATAGGGATGAAGCATTCAGAAGACACAAGTTGAAAGGGGCGTGGATTGATATTAAGTTTAGGTGGCACTGTTCCGTTGGCATTCCTGGAGAGCCCGATGCGGGGAAGCAGGCACTGGAGTTGCCTCAACTTGTCATCGACGCCCTCCTTACATACATAGTACGTAGTGGTCCGTACATGATGCATTTCGGATGCCGTTTTGTGGCTTGCGGAAGGCCGGCACATCACCCTGGCGGAGCTTTCCGTGGAGGGGGGTTGAAGTCTGTGTTTGCGCTACTGTCTTCTTCCCCGGCATTTTGCAGTTAGGTCGCTGAGTGCCGGCATGGTCCTGGGTCAGTGACCAACTGTGGCGCGAAGACAGTGTTTCTAGCACTGACGAGAATCCTCGCCATCAACTTTGGTTATGTGCCGTTGCCGTCGTCTCTAGGTATGCCACCGTGCCGGCCCCACCTTAGCATCAGGTGACAGGGCTGAGATGGTATGCTACTTGGCAATTCAGCAGCAAAGGAACCCGAATCCCAAAGTTGACACACAGCTCGAATTCAGCACAGAAAGGCCGAAGCGCCAAATTCTTCTGCTGATCGAAAGCCCATTTGGAAGAATGTACTTTCTATCATGTTCATCTGAGCTATAAATGGGCATGTTTCTCCGTTATCACATATCATTTTTTGCGTTATCTGGCCTGCGCGGGGCTGGCACTCGGTGGCGTCAGCTAGCTTTCGGAGTTGGCAACTCAATATTCAGCAACTGACAGAAGTTTGGGTTGGAGCCACCCACAAGCGATGTGCGAGCCCAAGGTGTTGATAGGGCCCTTTACATTGCCCTGGCAAGGCTTTCCCGAGCATGCTGACATACCCAGACCTGATTAAGGTAAGTGCGGCAAATCAAAAGCGCTCCCGCACTTGGTCTCAGTCGGCAACTTCCTTCCTCCACCGAGTCAGTGGCTGTAGCGCAGGGGTTGCTGGAGTTGCTGGACCCTTATCTCAATGTGGCGTATCCCTGTATCTTATGACACTCACTTTTACCAAGGGTCCTGGGTGCACGGATTAGCCGGACGAGTCTCCGACGAAACGACCATGAGGCAAATAGGGAAATACGGCAACTGACACACACATCATGATCGACAAGCATCTATCCAGGATAGGACTAAAAATTGCTTTTGTTATGGGGATCAACTTGAAATCGAGTAATGCTCCAGCGCACAGACACGCCACGCGCTGCCGCCTCGGAAAACATGAATCGACTGGCCCCAGTACTTCAGCAGACTGAAGATTCGGCAGCGGTGTGATGTTGACGACTTCAGCAAGTATCTAGACACTTGGTCGAACAATGGCGCACCGCGGAGACCATCATCGGTTCCGCCATCCCGCCATAGTTCGGCGTCTGCCAGCTGACATGTGGGTGATGAGACATTCGGCGCTTGCCAATGGATGACCACAGGCAGGGGCTCGTGGTTGATCAGATCGGGGCAGCGCCGCTGATCTTGCTGTGCTCGAGAGCCTCCGGGAAGCGCATCGGTGTTGATGTGCTTTCCCCTGGCGATGTTGGATAGAAATGCCTTCTTCCTGGCCAGCATGTCGAACTGCTCTTGTCGAGCATGCGCTTCGTCGATCCCGCTGATCAATCTTGTTCGATAGGAATTATGGAACTTGTGCCGGCACCACGGGTTGTCTCGCGTGGTTGTTGAGATTGTCTGCGCTGGCTTACGTACTCTCGTTCGAGTAGAGCGGGACTACGATTCACTCACCAAAGCAGACTTTACCGGGTTGAAGCGGTAGTCAGCAATCTTCAGACACTTTTGCCAGAGAAGCCTAGGTTCATGCTGCCTGCCGCCAGTGGACCGAAAAGTGGCACCTTGCTGCTTGTGGCCGGTTAGTGCCTGCAGCTCTTACAGCATTATCAGCACGGTTGGGCTGGACTGATTCACACCCCTCGGCGCTGCCACATGGATGGCTATCTCTATTCCTTAAAAAATCTTGATATGTAGTTTAGCAACCGACTCATGCCCTCTCCACGCTGCCATGTGAAGGGTAGCCCATCAATCATTATCAGCAACTCTTGACGCCAAAGGATCCTTGTTGCCTAAACGAGGAAGAAGCAGAGAGGGAAATGCACAGCAACGAAGATAACATACCTTTCTATCCTTCCCACGACGATTACCTGGGCCGAGAAACTAGACACCAGTCTGTGGTGGGCACTGCTGATCATAGCATGACTGCCGACAGCGGTAGCTCGACCGTCTCTCGTCTTAACACTGAGCCCATGGCATTCTCAACTATATCCCTGACAACTGAGTGTAGCTACGCCGTTTCTTCCGCCATTGGTTCACGACGTGGACGAAAAGCTAGCAGGTTGAAGAAAATAGGAACCATGCTTGGTTGGAAGCGAATGCAATTCGACCCAAGTTCACACACTTCCGCGTTCGTTGCTAACAAATACGGCAGATATCATATCTTACAAGGGTTACCGATCGCCCCACCACGACGTTCCTTCTGCCACCACTGCCGAGCTGATGCCTTCCGAGACGAGGAGTGCTACATCGGCAAAACATCACTTGATGAACCGCACCCAGGCCGTCGGCTTTCGCTTCCCACAGATACGGGGAAGGCGCCTGCACCAATTGTGATGGAAAGCGGCCTAGGGGATCGACAATGCAAAGGAATGGATGGTGCGGCCACATATCCATTTCGTCTCGTGCGTAAATGGGTTCAGTTATTGACAAAAACCACGAGTACCCCGCAATCAGAGGCTTTGACGCTGCGAAGCACGCCTCCCGGCATTCTTATCCCTGACTCGCTTTCCATGTCACCAATCGTCGACACAGAACCCGTCGCCTACGGCTGGGATCGAGAGTTCGAACACCAGACCAACGGCAATGCTGATATGCGCTCGCGCGCTGGTTGTCTGGGTACGGAAGAGCATTTCTGCTGGAGAGCTGACCGGGGTTCAAGTTCGGGGGCTATGAGCTCCTCAAGACCCGTGCCATCGATGCACTTGGGTACGAGTCCGCGTCCAAGAACCGTTATGCGGTGTCCCTAGGATCATCTGCCATTGCCGAAATAGCTAGCGGCATCACTCTCTGCCCGTTCGAGGCTGTTCGCATCCGCTTGGTCTCGTAGCCGGGATTCGGGCGTGGTCTCTGGGATGGATTCGCAAGGATTGTCAGGGAAGAGGGGATTTGAGGTCTGTACTCCGGGTTGGGTCCGATATTGCTCAAGTGGTACGCAATTCTCTAATATCCCCACTGGCAGTACACTGATCGTTCTAGGGTATTATACACATTGGCGATCGTATACGAGAATACTCTCGAGCAAGCCTACAAGCGGTCCGACAAGTCGACCATACCCAGCGCCGCGAACACGGGAATCAATCTGGCCTCTGTGCATGGGAACTAATGTTTTTGATCGTTTCTTGACTGGTGGCTTCGATTGCTGACACCTCACTTGGGAAGCTCAATACGAAGACATCACTCTGGGGAGATGCATCTTCACAATGACACGCCGAAATCGGGCTGTGGGGGTCAAGGTATTATTCCCGAATCCAGTCCTGAGATAGGAAGCTAACAAAGAAGAGGATGTCAGTGAGATATCTCCGTCGCCTGAACCGTCCCTCTCCCGGAAGTCATTCCGACTCCATTCCGGACCGACAAATTGATCCTGATGATCTGGCTTGCTCAATGCCGACTGCGACCCAGCCGTCAAGTCCAACCCTAGATTCCAGTACTAGGCGGTTAGAGGGAATGCTCCACGGGCTGGAGTCTTCACCTGGCCGCTCAGGCAGAAGTGCATATTTCACCCCTCCATCAGGCTCGGTCTGCATCTGTCATATTGCTTGACGCAAGGCCACGCAAACGGCAGATGGGCTCGGCTGATCGTGGACGCTCCCATAAAATGCCCCCGCAGGAAAGTACCATGGAGGTAGCCATCTAAAGATCTAGTCAGGCGTTTTGTAGGAGCCAGTTAGGTGCATCCCATGACTTTATCTCCATCAATTCGCGGCGCGGGAATCACGTGCACTTGTGCCTCCCGTGCTGAGAAATGCGCTGAGGGTATTCTTAGGGTCTGAGGTTAATCGGGGGCGAGGGAAAGACACGGTAAGTAGTGATGTCCAGGCATAATCTTCACAAGCAAGGATATATACTTTCACTACCAGCATGCAGGCTTAAAGCCTTGATAGATCCCGTATAGCGTGGAGACGAAAGGAAGCGTCCTTCGTGAAAAATATAATTCACGTGATAGTTGTAGGCGACAGACTTCGCCTTAGGCTTTGGCTTTATTCCAAGCCGGCCGCAACGGAAAGCAGGACCTGGCCCTAGGGGACGTATATCCCCGGGACGCCGGGGAGCTGACCATGATAGGACAGCTACAGTTTGGCATGCAAGCATGGTACATTGGAGACAACCCTCTCACGTGCCAGCCACGAAGCCCCAGCCCCAGACTTGGGCCTTACGTAGTCACTCCCTAGCCGTTCTGCACGTTGCCATGTAGGTCTGAACCACCAGGGGTATACTGGATGCGAGGTCGAGTATTCTCAGTCTGGTGTAACAGGTGTTGTTGGGGCATCTTTTGGAGATTTGATTAAACCTACTATCCTTCCCCCTATCCTCCCGTACCTTCTCTTATGCCCACCCGCTTTCCAAAAGTCTCGTCTTCATTGAAGATTCAGACTGTTCTAGCCACTACTTCCCATCAGTGGGGAAAGTAGAGATAATGATAGCTTTTTAGATAATCTTTTAGTCCGGACTCGTGGGGCTTGACATTTTGTAGAGATGCAGGGCGAGGCCTGAACTGATTTAGAGGGAACAAATTATATGCAAATATATTTGAAATAGCGATAGATGGGGGCTGTAGTTTTATCTTTCTAGGGCTTGGTCCACTTATTTCCTTTGAGCCTTGGCCTAGGGAATCCATTTTGTGATACATATACGTCAGGCCGGACGCGGAGGAGGCAAGCTTAGAGCTAGTGGACTCCCTGCTCTAGGAATACTCATCGAACATTATTGGCAAATTTTCTAAGCAAATCATTGCACGATCGCTTTTGGATATTTTAGTTTGCGACTTGTGCCCACCTTTACTTTGTTTCTAGCATACGCGTCTTATAAAGGCCCGATAGGCTCTGTCGATCTTACAGCACACTTTCTCCCTAGCTAACGATGATGAATGTTGAAGAAGTTAAGAATCCTTTCTTCATCTTAGAAAATGGCGAACGATGTTTTACATTGGTTAAAAAAAAAAGGGCCTTCAGAGACATATACACCACAATCCTCTACACAATGCCGTACAAATCTAGGAACGAGATTTCACATCTAGCAATCTTTACAAATCCTGATTGCAGCTTTGATAAGGGTAGAGGAGCCACTATCTCGGTGCGTACAATAGATGGAGTTAATATGGGCGAAGAGTACTTTTTGGGCACCCTACTATTTGATAGACCAAGTTGTTTTGTTCAAATACATCCAACAGCGCCATGTGTCGACGGTCTAGCAATTTACATCACTATAAGAGCGGAAGATACTGTAAAATGGTATATCGAGTCTAAGGACAAGAGTACAGGACTATCGGCCCGTTCTGTTGTTTGAAGGGGCATCTGTCCCAATCAGCTAAATCATTTCAAGGACCGATTCGGGTGTGGAAGTCTCCAATCCACCCTAGAGCTTCATGGGTAGCGTTGCACGTCGTGTAATGTTCAGAAATTCATAGCGCAAGTCCTGTTCTGAGGCACAGGTAACAAAAATTTCTAGTCTAGTAAAAGTATCGTACTGTATGTCTTTAGGTGGGAGGGTATCTTCAGGCAATGCTGCCACGTTTATTTTCATTGAAAAGGGACCTGGTGCCCCACTATTTTGGGCACGTGGGTGCCATGCATCAACCGCCGCATAGATAGGACAGATGAGATGACTGTTTGGTAAATTTAAAATATTTTAATCAGGTTTTTGTTCATATTGATAGTTATTCAGACAATCATAGCTAAACATCATCCGAAAACATGATTTCAGGGCAGCTCAGGGACCACAGTAGTACAGCTTCTGTCGCTGTTTATTATACTCCGCAGCGAGTCTTGCTCTTCAAGCCTCGGCCCGAATTTCCTCATCGTTTTTCTGCTCGATGCACAGGTCGCGAGCTGGGAGGCCAATAAACTTGCCTATTTGGGAGTGCTTCTCCTCACGCGACATATTATGTCTCCATGTGATTTTGCATGGGTATAAGTCAGTATACTGATTGGGAATTTTCTGGTGATAGAATTGAGCGAGAGACTCCAGCTGCTTGTCGGTCAAAAGCCAGAAACCAAGCACTGTTTGTGGGAATTAGGGGTGGATTAGGCCTTGATCAAACTCGACAAGGGGAAACAAACGCCGTCCAATCTGCTCGAGTTTGCTTGCCAGCTCGGGCATCTTGGTTAGCTGGATATACTTTGCGATTTGTGCCATCTGACAATTTCACTGGATAGTGGCTGTTGGGTAGTTGTCCCTGTTTTAAATATATTTTTAGCCAATGCATACCTAACAGTCCACTATTGACAGACTCGAAGAGAAAGACGCTAAGATTTACAAAATGTAAGATAGTTAATCTCCGTGGCTATGATTCACCAATCGGATGCCTTGGTTCATAGATGGTCGCGTCTAGTGCATAGGTTAGTATTCATTCACGGCTATGATTGTCACATTTCGGGATATCGGATTTTGCAGCTATGACAACAGTCAAGCTTTCTGCCCTTCATCATAAGGTTCCACAGCCACTTTCCTCGTCACAGGCCTCGTCATCAGCTTCGTCACAAGCTATGGTCAGGAGGATAGCTAGATAAAGTCAAATAGTCCGTAGCATCCGGACCCTCTTGGCTGTCCGAGGTCATCATCAGTCTCTTCATCTATAAGACTGACCCAAAGACCCTCATTAGATAGGAAGAATAGCAAGAGCTTCTCACACACATGATCACTTCCATCTCCTAGATGCAACATGCAGTCGTACAATCTTAACACGTGGAGGAGACTCGCTGCTTACGCGAAGAAGAGGGTCCTATCTTACTTCCCTCGATATAAATCCATGGAAGCCTCTTCCCAGTTTAACGACTTCTGTCGTATTAAATTGATGATGGTTTATCTATATCGCTTTTCAGAAGAGTTGCTTATAGTAGGTGGCCAGCGGTTCGATTCTTTCACAGCCAGGTACATGCGCTGTAGACAGCTCCACGATACCCATGCGGACGATCATTATGGAGAGCCGGATACGGATGAATTGACGGCAGAGGATGATGAGTTTGAGCTTAAGGCCCATAAGGAGCCCATCGCAGAAGAGGATTAGCATAAACTCGCCCGCATACTACCTGACCGCCCGCTAGAGGAAGAGGACATCGACATCCTCGGCCGCCGAGATATTAACATTAATTACGATTAGACCCCTCATGTTAGGCAGTATACTGATAATGGCATTCTCAACGGCGACTACTGGAAGCAACGCAAAGCGGAAAACACTCTTAACCTTAACGTAGATGATCAGCCATTGGAGGCTCGCGATTCCCTAAATCCAGAGCAGCGCCTGGTGTATGACACGGTGATGGGCCACTTCCTGACCCGGGATCCCTCCCAGTTGTTACTCCATGTGGATAGCGGAGGCGGCACTGGGAAGTCATACCTCATTAACCTGCTCTTAGCGCACTTTCAAGCCGTGACACGGGGGAGGGGGGCACCTGTTTGGCGTGCTGCGCCTACGGGCGTCGCGGGAAATCAGATTTCGGGCACTACCTTGCATTCCCTGTTGCACCTGCCAATTAACAAGGACTTCAAGCCTCTCTCAGCTATTGATAAGGCCTAGCTCCAGAAGAAGCTTAAAGATATCAAGTATCTGATTATTGACGAGAAGAGCATGCTAGGACTGCGTTAGCTATCTTGGATTGATGACCGTCTCCGAGAGGCGTTCCTGAATAAGAACGAAGAGTTCTTTAGCAGCTTGAACATCCTGTTAGTTGGTGACTTTTTTTTAGCTTCCCCCTGTGCTGCAGAAGCCGCTTTATTACGATAAAGAGGTTCAGGGAGTAGAGATCAAGGGCAGAAACGCATATAGGCGATTCGATAAATCGGTCTTCTTGAAAGTTATCTAGCGGTAGCGTGGCGACGATCAGGAGGCATTCTGCCTAGCTCTCGGGGAATTGCGGCTGCTTCAACTATCTGTGGAGTCCTGGAAGCTCCTTTCCAGCCGCGTACAGGCAAAACTAGACGATCAAGAGGTCGCAAGGTTTGTTAACGCCTTATGAGTATACGCCACTAAAGATAGGGTGAACGAATATAACCACTATCACCTCGACCGCCTCAGCCGGCCAGTGGGCACCTGGGGCTGACCCCATCCAAGACCCTCCCTGTGTTATTATGATTGAGTTTGATAAATACAGCAGACCGGTATTCCTGACCACCGCTAATAGCAGGAAGATTATGCTGATTCTCCTAGTGAAGAGGGACTTCCTCATCGGAGCCACTCTCTGCACTCGCACCCAGTTCCCCCTAATCGTATGCTACGCAATTACTGTACACAAGTCACAAAGCATCACCAAAGATATGATAGTTACAGATCTGTCCTGCCGGGACTTTCAGACTGGTTTAAGCTACGTGGCTGTCTCTTGCGTAAAAACGCTCAAGGGTCTGATGTTAGATGCACCATTTAATCGTAATCACCTGGTCTACGGGTCTCCCCCGGATGGCATGAAGATGAAGATGAGGGATTAGAAGCTTCGGAAACGACAGGTGCTTACACGGAATCCGTACATATCACATAATACTAAGAATGGCCATGGCAATGGATCAGTACGTAGATAATGCAGTAGTAGTAATAGCTTCCCGGCCCGCGGACACACAGCCTTCGGCTGAGGCTACCCCATGCACCCCATCGCCGCTCCAATGTGCATGGGGTGACGTAGTATTTTTTCACAAGATAGAGACTTACTATGAAAGGCCAAGACGAGGCTATTCAATTGGCTTAGTGCAAAGGCCCTCTGGGGTGTGTCCCCCCGGGCGAATAAAAACCTACTACCTACCTACCTATTCAATTGATCAGATGCTCTTTGTGTTCAATCTGTTGTTGCTTGGTGTCTCTCAAGGTTGAGGGTTTTAGCCCCTGGACCTTCCCCCTCGTCTGACAGCTTGTACTCCACATTAGGCGCTAAGCGAGCGTGCACTCAGCGAGCGCGAACCTTGATACTCCATTAGGGAGGGAGTCCACTTGGCTGTCATGGGGCCCATAGACCCTTTCCCTTCCCCTGAGCCTTCGTGACGATTTTATAAACTTTGTTAACACAGAGACGCTACCATTGATACTATCCCCGGAACTCGTAGTGACGTTGCGTTCTCGTATTGTCGTCAATCTCTTAAGGCATCGATCGCGTTTCGGATGACAGCAAAAATCGCTCGGCATCATTGGCGTAAGCGAATTGCTCCAATGGCAAAAAGATTCTGGATGAGGCAAACTTTGGTCTAGTTGTCTTGTTGATCCCGGCAGTCCTGTCTCACGGTTTCTGTCGAGCCCATGCCCGATGCCCTGACCTCACTCCACTCCCCCTCCCTCCGCCTTCAGTTTCTGTTGAAATGAGTATATTGTGTTGATTAAAGGATAGAAAGACTAGCGCTAACCAGCGGAAACTATTGACAAGAAGACATCCACATCCCAGCCACCAATGGATCGGAATAGCCATTGATCCGTCAAACAACGGATCTCAATAAGGCAGTCTTGCTCGAAAATTGCCGGCCGCAGCAATGCAGAGACTCCATGGCGTAAAGAGCATTCGACATAAGAGATAGATATTGTAGCCTGTCGTAAGCGGATTGATCCAAGGGTAAGCGTGACTCGAAGTAGTTACAGTCTAGTTTGGAGTGAAAGGAGGGAGGTAATCTGGGTTTTTTGGTAGGGAAAGCGGACGTTGTTTGGGAACCGGCTTGTCCAAAGGGGATAGGTGTGGCTTGTGGAAATCTGCCAAGCATACTGGGCCAATGGAGATTGGCCAGGTTTTGATACATAGTAGGTCTCATATCACCAGTGGGTCGATTCCTGGGTATCACGCCTGACGTCTTTATCCAAAACATTGATTGGTGTAAGTTAGGGGAGTTACGGTTCCGCACTAGGAATGTCTGACCAACTCTTGCTGCAGAAATCGGGCTGCGTGTGACAGCCTTCGTCAGTTAGAAAGCCCCAAAACTTGCGCAAGAACAAGCACAGCCCATGTTTACGGAGTCGGTCTCAGCAGATTCGTAGGCATAACTGTTGCGTTCTTTTACTCCCGATGGAGTATGAGAGGCTACTACGTCGTGTGGCCGTGTTTCTACTACCATTACCCACCTCCTGCACTGTGTGAACGGTTAGTAAACAGACTTCATATGCTGACAAAGTAGCGCAAAACAGAGTCGAACACGTGTAAGCATGTACCTAGTTCTCCGAGAGGCGATACCGCACACTAATCCTTGCGTGATTAGGCCGATAGCCCAACACACGCGGCCAGGGGACTCGGGAGTCGGGTCGGGGCTGATTCGAGAGGCCCAAACGTGACGCGACATGACGCGAAACTCTTATTACGATCCGATTCTTATTGCCCACAAAAGCGAACAGGGAAGGAGGAGACCTTTGAGACAGGACGCAGGAGGAGCGGGGAGTCCCACTTCAGGAATCGCCTGCCATCCAGCATCACGTGTTGCGGTGAAACCGACAGGGTCAGAATTAGTGAACCAGGCAACCAGAGATGTGGATATAGCTTAGTGCAATGGCCCTCTAGGGTGTGTCCCCGGGCGAATAAAAACCTACCTACCTACCTATGTGGATATGACCAACCAACATAAAAACAATGCCGGCACATCCGCTATTCTCCAATCAGTCTCAGAGCATTCTCCAGTCAGTCCCAGAGCCCTCCAAAACTTTCGCGATTCCGGCACTTCTCTCATCTTCCCAGCTGAAACCGCATCTCGCCTGGTCTCAACGACCAGCGAGCGTGAGTTTTAAGGAGCCAACCCGGAACGGTCTTGGTACTTCATCGGGGTACCATCCTCTCAATCTTTGTTTTTACTGCGGCCACAAAGACCATGGCGGAACCCGATCCCCCACCCTCCTTGCTCCAGATCAGAGCCATGGAAGAGTGCGTGTCACAAGTCTGCCAACATCTCGAGGACACTAAGTCTCCTCATCTTTTGTATCAGGAGCAGGTGGCAGTGCTGAAGGATAGTGTTGAGCAGGAGTGGGCGCGCGTTTCGTCCAACCTCACCCGGCAAGACTTGACAACCCTGCAACAGAGCACACTGAAGCTCGGTGGTCAGTTGAGGGAGCTGGAGCTCAAGCATGCCGCTACCATCAAGGAAGACGACAAGGCGTACAGAGCCTCACTGGAAGCACAAGTTAGAAAGCTCTGCAGGGATATGGTCGACATATTTGGAAGATCCTTGGTGACGGAGACCCTACAGGAATGCCCAACGGAGCCTGTGCCAGGATCGCGCAGTCCTGCTAACGGGCCCCTTGCTCCAACAGACGCCACATCGCAAGAGAACACACAGTCAGCATCTCAACACAACGCTACAGATACACCGCCCAATGTTGAGTCTCAAAATGCCAACATGCAAGAACCCGACAGCACAGAAGACCAGACCACGCCCACCAACTCGTCCATGTCCATCAATCCCGTTAGTCCAAGGCCCCGATCCTAACCTCAAGTCCTGCTTCCCCACTAATATGTCTAGAAAAAAAGAATGGGATCTATCGTCTCAGGTAAACATAAACGTGCCCGAATGGAGCAAACTGAGCCTGCAGAGACCAAAAGAACCATCGAGTTCGATAAGGTCTTCTAAGATGGGAATGCCGCTATAAAGCATACAATAGTCCAGTTCCGTGACGAGTGGTACATTCTTCTGTGCGATGAGCACGGACTCAGTTTCAAACATCATCCCATCATGTCGGCTGCCAAGCATCTCAACGGAAGGGCTCACGGTAAGCTGCCTAAAGATCACGAAATGGCCATCAAGCACCTTGGTGTTCGTGTTCTAAACTGCAGCGCAAAACTCGCAGAGGAGAACAATAGGGTATGTCTGGTGGCATATCGAACGGGATACGACCCGTCAAAGTTGCGCACACGAACCAAGAACAAAAAATCTGAATCCATTCACGTCTCGCCGCTTCTTGAACAAACAGATCAACATGTAGACACGCCGTTGGGCAACAGGGGAAGCGCATGTGTGAATGGTAGGGGCAAGAGTGGTCGGAGACCGCGAAAACAATTTGATGGAATTGTTGATCCAACTCCAGGCGGCATTTATCTCGGATACTGGTCAAAGTCCAGGGAGTGGCAAGCTGTACTCGTTCTCCCTGGAGTTGCAACCGAGCAACCCATTGATATTGGCTTCTCAGGCACAATCCAGGACCTAGGTCTCACAGAACAACTACCGCAGTGTTACACTTATGATCCCCAGACGGGTATTCTTGATTGGCAAGAGGGCTACGAAGATGGAGGTCCTTTGGTTACAGAGCGACAATTTCCCGTCATGTACTTTGACGGCTTAGATTTTCCGAGCGAAAGCTCTGTTGGCTGGGTGGCAGCCAACGATCTCCAGTCTGTTAATACTCAAGATTCCAACTTCGAGCTAACTCCTCACTTCAAATCAGTCCTGAATTTTTTGGAGACCCAAAGAAGCAAACAGGTCGAGAATTCAAATCTCGAGAACATGGAACAAACGGAATTGAGACTGAACCCGGCAGACATCGACGCTCTGGATTCTACGGTCATCACCGCACCAGCGGCTTTGCCGGCAGAACAAAGCCAAGAGGAACCGTCAAATCCCCAACCTGGCCTCAGCCAAAATAATTGTCAATCAGATGACCAAGAGGCGCCACTGTCGTCCGAAGAAGGCCGCACCAACAGCGTGGCGGGCTTACCATCGAGCAGAGCTGACTTTCGTCACAGCCCTAGTGCCGATCCGAAGACTCACCATGAAAACCAGAACCCCAACGTTGTAGCCATAATCAGCGATTTCTCCAGCAATGCAGCTTCGGCAGCGGCCACAGGAACTCCTCCAGCTGGCGACCGGCCCGAACCCGTCATCTCACCTTCGATGTCTTTATCTGTACAACCAGTCACGGCTCCAACCCCAGACAACCAAGGTGAACGTGACAGCCCACTCAGGAATAGAAAATTGCTCCAAATGGCAGCTGATGGCTGCAGACTGAATGGGTGGTTGGACCAAGACGGCCCTTCAGCAGTGGAGGAAGTGGATGGAATCCGAACAGCCGCAAGCCGACAAAGTCGCATTTCACCACTAGCAGACGGTCCAATCCATCCAAGTCAAGCCCATATTGCACCAGGCCCACTTCGATTTCAAGCGAAGGACCAAGGGAAAGACACGGAGTCACCCCCAATTGCAATGCAGGCTACAGAGCGACCTAAGATTGGTGATCAGCGCCTCAATCTATTGAGACAGCCGCATAGTGCCGAGGGTCCGACATCTTTTCACAAAGGACACCCCCATACATCAAATGTCGTATCGAACGATGAACACGATATTCAAGCAGGACCACCACAAGGACCCGGGTCCTCCCCCCTTCACCAATCAAGCTTCGTCCTCCCCGTTCCGCGAAATCTCAACTTAGGTCTCACAGTACCAGCAATGTATCAACTACGGCCCCTCAATCCCATGCCTCCCAATCAGACTACCCCACAGCCATTTCCCCAGTCTCAGTTAACCGACAATACACACTCAGTTGGCTGCCAAGAATCTATCTTGAGTCCCGACTATCGACTAGTCACGCTTCCCCCCCTCTCAATACCAAGCATGTCGACAAGACCTAGTCTACAACCACATTCCGTTGGTAACTAGGCTCCTAACGCATCGCCGCGTTTATTGCCATGTCCAACCCCAAACCCGCCTTCAGCGAACTCGGCATCATCGCTAACGATTGGACAATCAAGCCAACTCCACCCACGACATCCCTCGGAACCAGATACCCGGTGGGGGTGTTCTTGCCCTCATTGTTCAAAGCGTTATGTTACACTGGTTTGGAGGGACAAACATATCTAGGACTGTCACTCAGCACACTACCATGCAGTACCCACCTGCCGTACGTACCCACCTCCCGTACAGCCAAAAAAAATGTTCCCCATACAAAATGCAATTTTTTAACCTCATGGGGAAAATTCACCAAAAATAGTAAAAATAAATTGATTCTAGATTTCAGATGAGAATAGATTGTATTTTAATATTTTCTTGGTCTTTTAACTTCACGGCCACTGCGGGTGCGTACGACAGGTAACTCTTCGGCCTCCGAATTTGAACTTTCATCCTCCTGCATCCCTCCCACCTCGATCACATCCTCAACAGCCCCTGTCTCTTCATTTGCTTGGATTGGCTCGGGAATAGCTTCGCCAGTCCCTAGAGCCTCAGCTAATGTCATGAACTTCTTGTTGGGATTGGGTATCGCCTTCCTCTTCTTGCCTCTACTCAACCGGCCGACTTCCTCCTCCAGACTGGTGATTCTTGCGCTCAGGGAGGCTATCTTTGACTCCTGGGCTTCAAACCCTTTCGATATCACAGAATACCGTCTTCTGGTAGAAGGGGTCTTGTTCTTTCCCAGATCTCTGATATGACGGCTGGTCTTTGGCGTATTATCAGAGTCGCGTTGTGTGTCACTGAGGCCCTCTGATGCAGGCGTCGTTTCCTTCTTGTCTGGTTGAATCTCTGGATGTGTGAGGGCTTTCCGTCGTGAAATTGGCCAATTTCCAGTCACTCTCCAACCCGAGAGTATGTTTTTCTTGGTCATACCCACTTCCCTGGCTTTGGCATAAGCCTTGATGAAGTTAACCTTATCCACCGGCGCAGAATCAGTCAGGCTTGACAAATTTTGGAGTTCTTTACGATATGCGGCCTTGGAGGCGTTGAAAACGCCATTATCTAGCGGCTGTAGGCCATGGGAGCAATGAGACGGCAGGTAACAACAATATACGTTGTTCAAAAAGCACGTAGCCATCCACTCATCCTGGATTTTAAATCAGCGACGTTCATGATTCAAGCCAGCTAGATACGCACAGATACGTGGCTTCCATGGCCATCTAATATGACAAGCCTGGCATCAGACTCGTCTTCTGGCTGTGTTTGTGGCAGATAGACCTCTTTAAGCCACTCGACAGCGATATGGTTGTCTGTCCAGCCCTTCTCAGAAGTGATATAATACCAGTCAGCTATCTTCGTGAACTCATCGATAAACCACTGTTTCTGAAGCTCTTTTCCTTTGAAAATAATTCCTGGTTTTAAAAGACGGCCATCTGCAGTCACGGCTTCAATAAAGCTAGTCCAAGCGCGGGACTGAGAGCCTTTGAGGAAGGCCTTCTGCTTAGGATCGCTACTGCCGATAACTAAGGAATCCAAGCCTAGATTCGCAATAGATTAGTAACTTTTATGATAAAAACAATAAATACTTACCAAATCCAGCCATGATACTGCCCTCATCAATATTAACAGTGTTTTCTGGCTTGATCTAGCTATACTCGCTCTCCCGGATATCAAAGTACCAATTGACAGCCATTGGAGTAAAAGAATTGAATCTTGCAGCCTCCTGACGTTTTCCTATCTTTGTCTTGATCTTTGGATGACGTTTTATGAACCTGGCTAGCTAGTGTACACCGATAGGCCTTTCCCGGCCTTGTTGTCTCAAGAGGGCAGCTACGGTGGCGCGAACTTGATTGTGAGAAGGGGCATAGCCCAAGGCCTCTTGTCTCAGTATCCATGTAACTAATCTGGCCTCCTGTGACTTGGATAATAGCTGGGCAGGCTGGATGACCTCAGACTTTGACGGTAGGCCTCTTAATCGGTCAGAGAGAGTGGTCGGAGGTATGCCATGCTTCTGGGCGGCCTGGTTCTGCGAGAGGCCATTATCTGTGACATCTAGTATGGCTTCAATAACATCGTTCTCTGTATAAGACGTCTGAGGCATTTTCGAGGTGATTAAGGAAGGCTGGCATAGATAAAAATTTGACGAAGCTTCGGGAAGGCTGGGTAATGAGGGAAGCATTTTGAGATAATTTACATTAGTGCCATGCGACCATACTGCGTATGTGATAAAAAAAGCAATGTGAGAATATGAAACACCACGAAACTCTTAATAAAACAGACATTGTTTCATGGCAATAGCTTCAATTTTGGCCGAGCACCGTGCAAGTGAAGATAAGCATTTTGTATGGGGGAATTTTCTTTTTGCTGTACGGTAGGTGGGTACGTACGGCAGGTGGGTACTGCATGGTAAATCAATTGGCTTGTATTAAGTATTGAACTGCTTCCTTGGATTTAATAATGGGATCTTAAACGTAATCTTGCAGGAAGAATAGGTTCTGTTCTTGTATTAGCTGGTCTCCATATTCAGAAACACCGAGTTGCCACTTGGCGGTGATGAGGCTGTGGGCACCCCAGCCATTCTTATAGCTCCATGAGCCGCAACACTCGGTGTCTGGAGCACCCTTGGTACGGCAGTACCAGGCTTTCTAACCATACGATTATGGTTTAGTTAAACCATATATTGCCCATGTATTGCCCATATGCCTATACCATACAGGTAAGGCGTATTATCATATATCATCATACGCGGGATAAAATTACTCCGAAAAATCGGCGGGGGCATGACAGTTGACCAACTCCGGGTCCAGAATACAAGAACCTGCCAACTGTTCATACTACCCGTCACTACCCCTTCCATTGTTCCGACACTGGTAGTAGTTAAGTGTGGCCTGCTTGCGCAGGAACTTGATGTCATCTCTACAGCGGCCGATGTTGACGAATACGAGTCCTACACCTCCCACCGTCCATTCCAATCGACTGCTCACCGCTTGGCTGTTGGCTCCGTGATGAGCAATATGAGCTCTTTCCTCGATTATTTAACATGGCAATAGACATTCTCTCAATGCCTACCATGTCTGCTGGACCCAAGCGAACATTATCTCGAGCACGCCTCACAATTTTCTGGGACCGAATGCTCTTTGGAACATCGACAATTGAAAAGGAGGAGTGCTTAAAGAGCTGGATTCGCAGCAGTATACGGCGGGACTACAGGTAGAGGAGGTTGAACAATACGAGATGGCATAAAGGAGGGCAACAGCGGCACCCGTTCGTGAAGATATGGGCCAATGACGTCATCTGCTGTATGGGCAATACATGGTTTAGTTCACCATACGAAAATAAATCATACACCATAAACCATATAGGTCCGTATGGCGTATGGCGTATGGTTAGAAAGCCTGAGTAGTACATAGAGAGGAAAGATACGAAACAGGGGTTATCTACTCGAGCCGATTATGGCAGAATCGGCCGCGAACAGTGTGTCCATCAACCAAGTAAACCAAAATTTGACCCCCTTACTCGGCTTGGTTGACTACAGCCATTACTTTACTTGGTTGGTTACAAGAAGTCCTTACTTGGTTGATATTGCTTGACTACTATTCCCAATCGGGCAATTTCTATGGTAACATACCGTCCGAAGCAGGTGCTTTTGGCACTCAATTGCCGCTACTGTATCTGACTTGAGGCGATTCCGTTCATCGGTAATGACCTTCTTTGTCTGCGAGAATACCCGCTCACACTCAGCGCTCATTGCTGGGCAACTGAACAAGTCAAAGGCCATCTTAGAGAGGATAGGATAGTCAGACGCATGGCAAACCCACCACTCCAGAGGATCCTCAACTTCCACATCGGCCCTATTAGCCCTGGCCATAAACTCACCGAGCTCAGAGGTGAGCTTGATGCGCTTATTTCCTTGTGAGCCTGACGCCGCAGTGGCAGCAAGTCGCTGGCGACGCTTACGGGCCTGCTGGAGAGGATCCAGTGCCACTTCATTGTCAACAATTACCTGCTCCTGTGGTTGCGCTCCTATCGTGCCCGTTTTGGTAGCTGCTTCCTCGTACTATGCGTGCACCTCCCGTACCACTCTCTTCGCCTCACTGATCCACTGCTTGATGTGACTCCATTCCAGCTCGAAGTATGCAAATTTGTTCGCAGGGTGCAGGGCAACCGCACAGCGGTATGCTGGCGTGGTATCTGTAAGGTCAAAGTACTCTTCAAGCTTGACGCAAGCAGCATCGATAGCATAGGAATAGTATATGGACACCACCTCGGGGTGGTTATCTGCAAACTTTCCCGCCTCTTGAAGCTCCTTGAAGAGAACGTCTAGCGACTCAATCGTTTCGTAAAGGGAGCCGTGGGATCCTTCAAGGCCCGCTTTATTTTCCCGGCCTTCCATGCGTTTTGTTAGATCTTTGATCGGCTTTAAGATACCGAGGAAGTGTTCCAGATCGATCCAATCCTACGGAGTAAGCATATCCTTTGAGATATCATATTCTTTGCCGATATGGTTGTAGTTGAGGAAGTAGAGATCAATGGCGTGGCGGAGTTTAAGAGCTCTTTCAATCATCGCATATGCAGAGTTCCAGCGGATGCCGCCATCAACCAGGACTCTAGTGTAGAGGCACTCGATGCTGCCTTCGTCGTACGCCGTCAACACGTACTGTTTCAGCAGCTCCCGTCGCTGGTCGCTCCTGTTAACCCACACACAGAAGCTGTGGAGCTTTCCGATAAAGCTCTATTTCCTCCATATCTCAAACCGTTCCACATCAGATCAGAGTGCGTAATCAACCAACTACTTCCAATCGTTGGAGCCGTTGGATCCTCCAACTGTGGGTCCAACTCAACTGAGATCTCACTCCCCGTGCTTGGCAACCAGCCAATTCAGAGGTCTAGTTGATTGGGTCTGGATCCAACCGGTTCCAACTCGTTCCAGTGTCTGAGGGTCATGTGAGACCTGGCGTCGCACTGAGCGTGCTAAAAGGATCAAAGATTAGGTAAATCAATAATGAGCAGCAGCAGTGTGTTGATTGATTGATGTCTAAGGTACGGGGTACTCCATCCCACAGATTTTACTTGAAGCACACAGTTTGATTACTAAGTGCCGTTGTTTCCTGAGGCTCGTTTAGATCATGCCTGACTTACGACAGTAAGCGAAGGTCTCCGGAGCTTGACACCTGGTCGCGGGTGGGGATTCGGTGACCGCGACGCGTCGCTCGTCGAGATCCGTGAAACCAACCGCGAAAGCCCAAAATTTTTGGCAAGTAGCCTCAAGCCAGGCCAGAACATCGAAGAATGCCGGCACAAGGCAAGTGGCAGCAGGCGACAACGACTGGGACAATGCGGACGAGGGATTCCAGGCTATAGATGGCGCGGCCCACAGCGATTCATCGTTAATGCAGATGATGCTCCAGACGATGCTCCAGGAAACGTCGGGTCATCTCATGAGCAAGCAGAAACAGATGCTGGAGAGACTCTGGGATGCTTTGGTGGAGAACCAGCAGAAAGCGACAAAGGTGATTCGCGAGCAGCTGGAGATGATCCGACAACTCCAGCAGGAGATACGAATGGTCAGGGCAGAGGCGGCTGACGACCGGAAAAAAGCCGAGGAGACCAGAAGCATGCAGGAACAGACAGCACGTGAGATGGAACAGATGCGCGAGCAGCTGATTGAACAGCTCAGGCAGGTGAGGGAACAAGCGGCAGAAGAAACAAAGCAGTTGCGAGAGCAACTAGACGCGATGGCCAAAAGTATTCAGGCCAACTGTCAAGCTCCGGAGACCTTCGCTTACTGTTGGAGGATACCAAGGGCAAGGATCACAACCATCGTGAATAGCTTCACGGTCAGCGTGAACGCTACACCATCACTAACGACAGGCAACAGCCTGGTGCCTATGTGATCGGTAGACTGAACACAGGTATAAGAGACCGACTTTCGTCGCTCCTTTTAGATAGGGAGGAGCTCATGTTTTTGTCCTTAATCTACACTGATCTTTTGTTCAATGTCTGCATTTGTGTATCGGTGCTAGGTTGACACAAGGCTTGAATTCATCGTGGCCTAAGGCCACGTTAAAACTCCGGCACACCCGGAATGGGAAAGCGCGGGGGTGGCAACAGTCCCACATCTCTATAAAACAACTCACCCTTCATCGTCATCAATACCAATGCCAATACCAATTGCGCATCCATACTTTGGCAACCATGGCCAACACTGTCAGGCCTGCTGGAGCCTGTGCCACTTGTAAGCAGAGAAAGATCAAGGCACGCCGACCATCTGAACCGTCCGAAGCAAACCGTTCTTGGAATACTAACACTCTACAGTGCGATAAAAGTCTGCCGGCTTGCAACCAATGTCGCAAGTCTGGATGGACTTGTCCTGGAGTCCCATTACAGCCCGAGTCGGTTTTCCGGGATGAAACGGCTACTTTGCTGAGGAATGCACGACGAGGCAAGCGAGGTTCCCAGAAGGGCGCATCAACCCGGGAATATACAGCCCGCACCCACGATTTATCGCCTTCCTTGGAAGATCGAGCCACTGCCTATTTTGTGCACAATTATGTGTTCAGCTTCGCCCCCGCTGGTGGAAGCCATGAGTATTTGCCACTGCTACTCCAACGTTGCCATGCTAGAAACGTGCTTGGAACAATATGTGCAGCTGCAGGCCTTGCTGCCTTGGCCAATTCAGGCAACTCACCATCTTGGAAAACCCAGGCATTTAGTTGGTATGGTACGGCAATTCAGCAGCTGCAGGCTGACCTGAGACATCCCCATAAAGCGAAATCGGACGAAGTACTTGGCGCCATTCTGCTAATGGGCACGTTCGAGGTGAGAATTGTTTTGTGCACGTTTAGCCGTCAGCGAGGTATAAAACTGACATTTGTTCAGGTAATCGCCTGTGACGGCTTAAAGTCAATAACGTCCCTCAGTCATCACATTATCGCTGGAGCTCAGTGCGTCCATATGCGAGGGCCAGAGCAATTCGGCATCGACCCTGGGCTTTCTACAAGCATGGTAGCACAACTGCGAGGAGCAATCGTAAGTGTAGTACTTGCTAAACATGACAAACTCTTAGGGACACCGCTTACAGGTGATAGGTTATGTCTTGTCACCAATTACAGGAACCAATACCCGCTGCTGTCGAGACCTGGTCCCGGTGGGCAGAACCAGCTCTGCCCCAATACGACGCTGCTTTGTATTGCTTCGGTGATATAGAGAAGCGGTTAATTGCAGCTCGCGCAGCGATAAAACGGGCAGGAATTTCTTCCCCGTCTGTTATTATGAGGACGCTTCTACCTCTAGACGACCTGCTCGAAGACTGGAGGAAGCTACTTCCAAATTCTTGGGCTTCCAAGTCGTATAAATGCCTTCATCCAACCAGCGTCGATGAGGCAATCTATACGTCGCAGTATGATACCTACCCTGATCTCTACATCGCAACGATGTGGAATGCGTATCGATCCAGCCGCCTCCTGATTCATGAAACTATTGTCACTGCAACGCTGAAACACGGTTCTGCTGAAGAAGTGGGAAAGCTGAGTTATTCTATTGACATCCTTAGACGTATGGCAGCTGAGATTTGCCAAAGTGTGCCCTACTATCTGGGGTACAGTCGGAATGGGGGCCAAGTTATGGTGCAGCCACAGTTTAGCTATGTGGAGGGGCTGTCAGCCGCAGGCGCGCTTTTACTGTTTTGGCCGCTTTTTGCATGCGGAATGTCATGGACAGTCTCTACGGAACAGCGGCATTGGATCGCCTCTATACTGCGCCGCGTTGGGCTACATCTGGGGCTACAGCTAGCAATATCGATGGCGGCGGCTTTAGAAGCCACTCCAGAGCTTCCCACATAGGATAAGATATACTGCCACATAAAGCTAAATGGGTTAGCCACAATGAGTGAAAAGCATTCCCTGACTATTTGAATAACTGATGTAAACTTAGACCCGAGAATTCCGAGTGGCTGAGGTAGAAGTGATTATTTCTTAGGTAGCGTAACACAATCAACTTAGCTACTTTCCTAGCTACCGCATCATAAGAAGCCAATGAGTTCCACTGGAAACAAAGAGGAACCCAGGTCGGGAACTCGCGGGCACTGTACGTGCAATATTCGCCACACTCGGGCGGTCCTATCTTCGCCTAGCAAGCTTCGCCGACTAGGTAGCTCTTGCAAGTTAGGCCACGGCAGGAAGCATAGGATAATTGCGTATGATTTGATCTAACTCGGAATCGGCGGTGGCGAAGCCGCCGTCAGGGAAAGGTTCGGCTGCGTCGGCTGATGCCCTACAAATCAGGGGTAAATTGGGACGCGGCAAAACGCGGGTCCGACACCCGAATCCCACCAACATTAGCAATATATTGCCGGGCCCGTCTAAGGAATGATATGTAAGCCGTAGGTGATAACCGCATCTATGGTGTAGGCATACTGGTGGCGCCTCTAGTCCGGCCCCCCCGCGGTCGCTCCGCTCACTAGGGGGGTCAGTGGCTCGCAAAAGGGATCGTTGATTCGCAAAATTCAATACCTCTGAGGTAATATAAATTTCTTAGGCTACGAAGTCACTTTCTTCTGACCCTAACCCCAACCCTAAGCGAATTTCTTTCTAAACCAGGAGGTACATAGTATCTAGTGGGTCTACCACCTATTTCGAGGTATCTTTCGATCTTTTGCGAATCAACGATCTTTTTTACTAGTCACTGACCCCCCCTAGGGAGCGGAGCGACCGCGGGGGCCGGACTAGAGGCGCCACCAGTACTCCATAGCTCTTTTTGTTTGGCGAATTGGAGCAGTGCTTTTCAGGCTTGGCTGGTGGGAAGCAGCCCGATTGGTTGTGTCGGGCGCAACCATCGTTTGAGCCTAGCGCAATTTTGCCTTAAGACCCAGGTATTCAGTATGCAACAACCGTACTGCGACACTATATAAAGCACCCAATATGGCCGTAAGGTATACTGAAGACTCATTCATCACTCCTTATTATTCACCGGGATTAAACACCAACGATGCAACCTTCACCCTCTGCCAACATCGCTACGTTGAAGCAAGCATTCACATATATGAATGCAAGAAACATCAACGGATGTCTCAGCTTGATGAGGCCAGATTTCATCATCAACATTGCGGGAATGCCGTACCAAAAGCGCGGGCACGCCGCTTGGAGAAAGCATGCTGAGATTCTCAATGCCGCGGTGCCCGATGCTAAAGTCCATGTTGAGGACGTTGTCGCCGCGGATGACAAAGTTGCCGTGCGCGTGCGAATTAAGGGCACCCATCGTGGCGAATTCATGGGGAACCCCGGCACGGGCAAGCCGATTGAATGCATCAGCCATGAGTTTTATCGGTTTGAGGACGGCGAGCTCGCTGAAGAGTGGATTTGCAATGACAGTTTGACGCTCATGATGCAACTTGGCGCTATATCGAAAGGCCGTCTTATATCAATGTGGTTGTCCGGGTATCGTTTTTGGTTTGGGCTTGCGGCAGGTGCCGGGGTTGCTGGGCTTGTACAGTACATGACTGCGCCAAAATAAAGGCGCTCCAAAGCAGTAATCTAAAATTCTGCAAGATATATTAAACACATCAGTTAGTCTTATAGAAGCCAATCTCATCTCTTCATTCTGTGCACTTAATCATGTCGGATGCGGGGACATTGACTTCCCTGACATTTATGCTTTGCGTCGGCGAGGCAAACGGTAAAATCCTGGGCAGTCCGTGAGACCTAAAAACAGAAAATAGTCATTATAAAAAGCCCAAGGTCACTCAATGGAGCTCACTCATTAACATGATTTCCCCATTACTGTCGCTATATTAGCCTTATGTGTAACGGTCGTGTTCTCGTATGTATGTATGTATGTATATTTTTCGTCCGGGGGCCGTGAGGCCCGTAAAGTCCCCTACTGGGACACAGGACATGCTGAGCTAGGATCTCTAATGCGAAAATCTACGTAATGTTGAAAGGTGAGGGGCTTGAGCTAAGTCATTCGCTAAGCGAAATTAAAGCTTCCCCTTCTTCTCCTTCCGTAAAATGCAAAACAGACCACTATCCAGCATATCATCGGCACAAAGGCGCATTGTTTCGAGCCTGTTACCCGTCAGTGGGATGATCAGGCACGGCTGTGACAGTGGTAGCCGCTGTATGAAACCCGTCTCCAAGCGGGAGACTGGGAAGAGGCCCTTGGCACGGCTGCACGAGGCGGCGTCAGATGGTCCCAGTCAGATGAAGGGTGTCGCAGTACCCTTCATCTGGCCGAGCCCAGGTAGTTGAATAAAAGGAACAAGTGAGAAGAGAGAATAAAGGGAGAGGAGGAGACGCGATGCGTCTCGGGTCTGCCTCGTCTAGTGACGAGGGCAAATCTTTCCAAGAAGGCGCTTTTCCTCGCCAGACTGATGAACTGGTCGAAGCTTCTACCTGTTGCGAGGCTGACCGCCGCAGTCGGTGAGGGTGCCAGCCTCATCCGACACCGCGGCGGTGCCTTTCTGCAGTAGAAGATATGATCGGGTGTTTTGCGTCGGCCGCACGAGCAGATCACTTGCGCGTCGTCGTGGTTGAATCTTTCGTGATAAGCGGCGAAGTCCCCGTGGAGGGACCTTGCTGCGACAGGGTTCCGCATCGATCGATCGATGGCGATGGAACGCTATATCGCCATCGCCATCGACCTGGACCCACATTGCGATGGCGATGGCGATCGATTAGGACCCTGTATCGCCATCGGAGCGATCGATATCGACACCATCGCCAACCCCTGTTTGTCCCACTTATTGCCAAATCAGGAAAACATGATGCCTTCCGAAAGTTGTATGTATTCCAATTAGGTTTTATTCTATCATGCTATCACTGTCAGGGATGCTCTCTATTATATCCTCGGCCTGCTGTTAGCACGCTCTGAAACATATCTAAGGGAACAGTAGGCTTGTAGAAGCCCTCCTTGCTCCACGAACGAAGACATTGAGCCATTGTGGTGATGATATGCCGCAGTCGATTTCTGACAGGTGTGATCATCCGTCCAGCGCTGCTAAAGCTTCTCTCTGATTCCGCAGAAGAGGAAGGTATACTGAGAATGTCTATGGCCATGATCCCTACTGTTGGAAATCTCTGAAGATTCTGTTGCCACCACCCGATAGGGTCCTTCTCGACAACCGCAGATTGGACAGGCACCTCGGCCAAATAGATAGCCAACTCGTTACTGACGGCCTGTGCCGCTACAGACGGGTTGCCCTGTCCTGGCATATCCCTACGGCCTCTGCAGGCCCCAGTGGTACTCGTCTCAGGAGCATTGGCTTGCCGACGTGCCCTCTTGAAATCCATCCTCCGCTTGACGTAGTCGCAGGTGTCGGCCTCCTTATCGGTATCCTGGACGGGTTGACCACTGAAGTCCACACCCTTGTAGTGGGCGTCATAGAAGTCTCGCAAGAGAGTGTTGTAATGCTTCTTCCACTCGCCTTGCTTACGAGTTGGGTAGCCCTCCCAAAGCTCTTCCAATGCCTTCCATTTCTTGCAGGGATGAAGGACAACTGCGGCGACGTAAGCAAGCTGGTGAAAGAGGTTATAATACTTGTCCAGCCTCTTCCAGGCCAGCTTTATATGGATCTTCAGCCACCTCTTTGTCTTGGTGCCCATGTCATTGAAGATGTCCACAGTACAATACTCCTTGTTCTTATCCATGTGAGTAACTGTGCCTTCCTCTGCTTCCTCGAGATCCAGAAGCATCTCGAAGGTCGGGAAATACTCCCAGGAACCGCCCGACGTCGATCGTGTGCCTGGTGTACCAACATCCTGCAACTGCTTAGTGACAATAGCAAAAGGCTCAAGGATAAGCTCATAGACAGAGATGAGTTTCCAGTCTTGAGCAGACAGCTTGTCATCAATCATGCACGGCCGCTCCTTCGGTTTGGCGCCGTTCTCTTCCCACTCACGTTCAACGTCGACAATGAACTGATTGACAGCTTCGCGATGAGCCAGGGCGAGGCTGATCATGTCCCTGTCGGAGGACCATCGAGTCGCCACGTTCTGTATCAATTCACGAGTTCTCTTAGGATCCAGTTCGTTGTTCATTCTATTGATTTTAACCTAGAAAACCTAGTTAGCTTTATTCGAAGTTGCTGACTGGCTAACCAACCTGCGCTTGGAGATACATGTTTCTAAGTCTGGGGCTTTTCCTGATGGCAACGCCAATGTTGTGGAGCTTTCCTATCGGGCCCTCCTTCCGGAATCTGGCAAGAGCATCTTTGCTGATAACCTCGGGGATCGGATAGGTGAATTCCGGCAGCTCAAAAAGATTATCAACCACAATTCCAGCATCTGCATATTCATTATCAGATTCATTTACACCAAAAGCACGTTCTTGATCCTCGTCCAGTGCGTCGTCGAGGGTGTCTTCATCCCTGTCAGCGTCGTCGATCTTTGGTGTGTCATCCAGTGCATTGGCCAAGGACTTTGTCTCGTTGCCGTACAGCATTGCTCGGACTACCCTGTTGGTGCAATGTGGCGCGCAGCGAAGGCGTCGTTCTGTCCCATCGAAGCCGAAGCTATGTCCGATAGCCTTCATTGCTGTGTCGTTGTTCGTGGCGTTGTCCAGCGTAAAGAAGCCGAGCTTAGTGTCCAGCTCCCAGAAACCCAACACCCTAGAGACCTCCTCCGCAAGAGCCTCGCCGGTATGTCGACCATCAAGATGGGGGAGGCTGAGCAGAACCTTGCGGCACCTGAAATCCTTGTCTGCAAACTGGGCATTAATGCCGAGGAAGGAGAGGTTGCTGCGCGATGTCCACCCATCGAAACAGACGTGTACTAGATGGAGGGCAGTCTTGAGCACCGACTTAACTGATTCGGATGCTTTTCCATACTCCACGAATAACAAGCGAATCAGGGAATCTGCCGAAGGAATATGGGAGGGGCATACTAGCGAGTTCCCATAGAGAAGGATTGCCTTAAACTCGTCTGACTCAACAATGTGAAAGGGCAGGTTGTGTGTCGTCATCCAGTTCAGGATTAAAATATGTAAACCCTCCTTTTTATAGCTGCTGATCAATGTGTCCATTACATTCTGTGCTGTTGGCTTCGTTTTCGTTATAAGTTGTTCGAATACACTTCGTCCAAGATTAGCTCTAGACGGGTCCTGATATCCAACGGTTAGTTGTTTGTCAAGGACGAAGAAGAACAGGCTTGCCTGCAGCTTATGCCTGCCATTAAGGTGGCTCTTGATATTCCCAGCACCCGAGGCATCAAAAGTAAACTTCGAGATGTTATAGCTCCTGCTGCTGAGCGCCTTCCGGTGGCAGAGAACGCATATGAACTTCGATCTCGCTTTCTGCTTAGTAGTAGCACGGCAGTCCCTTAGCTTGAACCGGTACCTCCACCGCCACGCGTTTTTGTCTCCGTCGCTCCTTAGGTATTCAGGAAAGTGGTCAAGCCATGGGAACACCGCCCAATCTTCTTCAGTGACACCCTCCGGCTCTGATCGAGAAGGACGCTGTGTAGAGGCATCAGATGAAGGGGCAGGCGGCGAAGAAGGAAAGCTGTCGGATGATAGTCGCAATTGGGAGGCCGACATGGAGATGTCATCATCTGACGCGAGAGAAAAGCTCGGGGGAGCCATTCTGTCACAACTATCATCAGACTCTCATCGGACTCTAGGATCATGTTTGCTTTTTTGTGCCCTCATGACAGGCCACAGGCTCGAGCCCCTGAAGGCTCGGATCCCTGACTAAGGTCACGAGACCGTCTTTTCCTTCATGTATATAAGGGATGACTTAGGCCCTTCAAATAGCTAGAAATCAAGAGCTTCTATTCACATCACAATGCACCCTTCCTATCTGATGCAACACATTCTCATATCAGGTAGGCTAACTGACAGCAACGGAGAAGAGGGAAGGCTTGACAAAGGGAGACGAGCCATATTTAATCAGTTAACAGATAGAACGCGTCGGCCCGTCAGGCAAGGTTGTTGAAAAGAAAATCCCAACTCTTGAACAGTCTCTGGAAGACTACTCGAGAAGGCTTTGCTAATATCCGAGCCGTCTAAGTCCACGGGATTGGGACAAGATCCTCGCATTCATATGTCCTAACGCTCAGATAATGCTTAAGACCAGCTAAAGTACAGTAGCTCCTTTCATCTTGATTAGGATAAAGAGATCTTTCTGTCTCCAATCATCGCTTAACAAACCAAGGGGCTGTGGAGAACAAATCCCTGGCGCAATTTCGCAGGTGAGCCGTTTGCCAGCCACTCATTTCTGCCCTTGGCCGAGGCAGAGATCTTGAATTTCAGCACCTGAGATCACCCCTGAATATCGACATGAGGCCGATCGATGGCGATCGATGGTCTCTGACCCTGGGATCGATCGATTGCGATCGATATCGATTTTCCATCGATCGCTGCGGAACCCTGCTTCAGCGCATACATTCACGGCGTTGTCTCCTCACAGTTACTCGGTTATGATCCAAGATGCGATATGAGCTACAAAAGTCCATGCTAATAAAATACTACGTCACCCCTTGCACTTTAGAGCGGCGGTGCAAGGGGTACAATCAGCCGAAGGCTGAGAGTCTGCCGGCCAAGCAATTATCTACAACTATTACATTATTTACACACTGGAGTAATTTTTATAACATTTCTTCTTATCGCAAGCAGAATCACCTAGAATTATCCAGAACCGTGGTCTGTCTTGTAGGGATTCTGTGTAAGAACCTGTCGTCTCCGAAGCTACTGATCCCTGATCTTCATCTTCATACCATCCGGGGGAGACGCATAAATCAGGTGATTGCGATCAAATGAAGCATCCAACATCAAACCCTCAAGCGTTTTCACACAAAAGACAGCCACGTAGCTTAACCCAGTCTGGAAATCCCAGCAGGAGAGATTAGTAACGATCATATCTTCTATAATACTTTATAACTTATAAACAGTAATAGTATAGTATACGATCAGAGGGAACTGATCGTATGCTACACTATTATTATTATCATCATTCTCATCTTCATCCCCTAGATCAGAATCACACTCTACTCCTAACTGTTTAAAGTACCTCCATAGTCAAGCAGGCAAAAGGAGTAAGTTCAAATAGTCTTTAGCGTCAATATCAGATTCAGAGAACTATCCCCTATTATTACCTCCCTCAATTATCCCATCCCTATCTTAAAACTAACTCGGTTATAGTCAATCTCGACATCTACGCTCTGTGGTTAGCAGGAACAATTTACTAAGACGACAGCACAAAAATACCTTCTCCAGGACCCTCAGACCCATCAAAGATGCCGAGTTAAGATATTGTGGGAGTCAGAGACACAGTCTCCCCTGCGCAGCGTCGTGAACGATGGTCGCGCTGAACAGCGGCCAGCTTAGCCATCGCCCCGGCCTTGGAAGGATCATCTTACGAGTCCTTCTCAGCCCTATAGAACCTAGCAGCTAAGTAAGAGTAATCTACACTAGTTATGCTACTTCGGACAGTAGATGGATCAGAATGTGAAGCGATTGGATGGGTCGTTAGCTGCACGGAAGGTGAGGGAGCCAGTTCCCAGAAGAGCCGCGACCTTTGTTAGGTTAGTGGAATTGGCGCCCCTAGCACTATATAAGGCTGGCTGATTAGCTCTCTAAATAACCTCCTAGCTGCATGAAGTTATTGTAGCTTCTCTGGCGACGTGGGCTGGGTTCCAGACCTGCCTTAGCAAGGGATAAGCTAGGTTCTCCATCAGTTCGCTTCCAGGCAGGTCTCTTAACTAAGGAAGAACGGATAGCGAGCTTCCTTAATGTTTGGATCGCGCTTCTAGATCTGGAATTCTTCATTCAGTTAGTATTAAATACTATTATAGTCTTACTATTAAAATGAGAAGATTTAAGTTACTTAATTCATACTACCTATTAGCATTATGGGGCTTGCAAGCATGCCAACCTCTACGAGGTTGGTCACAAAAACCTGGCCCAGCCACATTAATGTGGTCCACCGTTTTTTGTTCTACCTGTACTGAAAGGATCATAAAAACGCACCTAATTTACCAATTTCTAAGTAAAGATTTAACAACGTCAAGATGCTCCGTGTACGCCGAGATTCTGGTCAATCTGAACCTGCCGAAAAGGCCTCGATAAAAGAAAGGCCGAATTGCGCAGGAATATCCTCGCCGCGGTCCCTGTTCAGAATCATTGAGCCATCGGATGGAACTATTCGCATCGACGATATTGACATCTCGACTATTGGCCTTCTGGATCTGCGGAAGCGACTCACAGTCATACCCCAAGATTGTGAGATGCCTATTGAGAAGAGTGAGAGACGCAGGTCACTAGCTGTAGAGTCACTGGTAGGGGTCATGTAGGTGTAAGATTAATCTCTGGCCCTCTATCCTAGGGCCCAGGTCCGCTATAAATGCCTCCGTCAGGTGCCTTGCCAGTGACGCGCCCGGGGCGCGCTGGTGCCGCCCCCGGGGCACGTGACACTAAGGTCACATACTGTTGACTTCACTCTCCAGGTCCTGCCCAGATGGGTTCTCATTTTAGCGTATATGAATAGCGTCTTTAAGCGTGATGGCCTCGCTGTCGTCCACTTCAGCCTCTGGGGCTTCACTTTCTTGGCCATCGACAGGGGATTCGGGAAGTGGCTCGGGGAAAAGGGCCGCTGCTTTACGGGAAGACGTGAATACACCATCGCGAGATAAACCTCGGACCGACTGATATACAGCATCCATCCCGTACTGGTTGATCAACTGACCAGTGTGTCCATCAACCAAGTAAAGCAAAATTTGGACCCTCTTCTTGACTTGGTTGACGGGACCCCCTTGCTTGACTTGGTTTACTCGGTAAGAGTGGCTTGCTTTGCATGGTTGGTTGACGTTACTCGAATATTTTCCATTCCTCTACGGGCCTCTGGTCGTAGATGTATGCTAACATACCGCTTCGAAGCAGGTGCCTTTGGCATTCAATCGCCGCTACAGTGTCCGAACTGAGCCGGTTCCGTTCATCCATAATGACCTTCTTTGCCTGTGAGAAAACACGCTCACACTCAGCGCTCATAGCTGGGCAAGTGAACAAGTCAAACGCCATCTTGGACAGGATTGGGTAGTCAGATGCATGGCGAACCCACCACTCCAGAGGATCCTCAACATCCAGATCAGCCTTATTGGTCCTCGCCATAAACTCATCCAGCTCAGGGGTCTGTTTCACCCGCTTCTTTCCTCGTGTAGCTGGCATCGCAGTGACGGCAAGCCTCCGATGACCCTTACGAGCTTGCTGGAGTGGATCAAGTGTCGCATTGCCATGAACCATAGCCTTCTCCTCCAGCTCCTCCAGCTCCTCCGGCTCCAGCTTCTGTCGCGCTCCGTCCATTAGGTCCGCCTCCGCTTCTGCCTCGTATTGTGCAAACACCTCCTGCACCACTCTCTTTGCCCCGCTGATCCATTGCTTATTGTGACTCCATTCAAGTTCAAAGTAGGTAAACTTATTGGCCGGATGCAAGGCAACTGCGCATCGATATGCAGGACTGGCATCTGTGAGGCCAAAGTATTCTTCAAGCTTGACACGAGCAGCATCAATAGCATGGGAATAGTATGTTGACACCACGTCAGGATGATCGTCTGCGAATCTCTCAGCCTCTTGGAGCTTCTTGAAGAGTACATCCAGCGACTCGATGATCACGTGGAGTGAGCCATGTGATCCTTCTCGGCCAACTTGTTTGCCCGTCCTTCCATGCGTTTTGTTAGATATTTGAAATGCTTGAGGATAGCACGGAAGTGGCCCAGATCGACCCAATCCTGCGGAGTCAGGATATCCCCCGAAATATCATATCCCTCACCGACATCACTGGCGACACCCACTTCCTCGACTTTCTTCCTCTAATTGAACATTGACCTCGCTCTGACCTTGCAAATCTTGTCCTTGGTCTAGTGTTAGCCTTCCCCCGTCCCGTAATCTTTTCTTTTTGGTCCGTCGACGCCGGCTGAGTGTCTCGTTTTCCTCTCGAAGGACCTGGTTATCCGACCTCAACAAAGCGATCTGGTACATGATTCCCCGTGCCCCTTTGGCAAACTGATCTACAGCATGCAGAATCATGTTGGGGAGCTTCCTTGGTACTGAGAGATCCGGTTCTTGCTGAATTCCGACTGCGAACTCGCCTCTGTCGGGTTATTTGGCGTCTTAGACACCCAAGGTGCAGGTAACTCGTTAGCCCCCGAAACTGGCGTTGGCGTACGCAGCTTCACATCCAGTGCAATCAGAGCCTGCCAAGCATTCTCCGGGCGCATCGGGTCAGCAATTCTTCAGCTCCGCAGCAAGCTGATAAGAGGTGGCTAGTGTTATGGGGCGTTATCCACGACGAGTACCAGTAGCATGCCGTTTAGGAAGCACGAGGCTATAAAGGTGATCCAGACTACCAGCCAGTAAGGTAGCGCGAGGGGATCTCGCCGATAGAGAGTCATGCCGAGGGCCGTGCCTGCGGAGAGCAAGCTGGCAACAGCGCCAATGGTGACGCCTGCATCGACTTGGGTTCGGTGTTTATGCCTGCCGGTGGAGATCAAGATCTCTGCCACGGCGAAGAGGGCAAAGGATATGATGAAGCAGCCAATGGTGCCCCAGAAGAGGACGTTTTCGCGGTAGCGGTTGACCTTTTGCTGGCTGAGGCTGGGGAGGGCGCAAATAGTACGATAGCCATGCGAGGGATAGCATTCCGAGCTAGCGTAGGCGGCTTCGTCGGAGGCGTTAGGTCCAGCAGTGGACGAGTATCCAGCCGAGGAGTGGTTCGCTCCAAGGAGGGATCCTCGCTCGAGGGGTTCGTCAGCCTTGAGCCACTTCCTAGTCGTCTCTCGAGGGTCCCTGAAGATACCCTGTATGTAGGCGAGTCCCGGAAAGCCCGTACTGTCATCGGGGTTCACATAGATGGCATAGCTCTCATTTGGACTCCCGCATTCGCTCCCATCGTCGTACTCGTTCCAGCTTCTCACTTGCTCGGACAATTGTGGCGGGGGTAGAGACTGGAATGTAGGTTGCCGCCTACTCTTGCTACTCCCAGGTCTTGGTGTATCGGGGAAAGAAGGCTTCGAGAGGGATTCGGGAGAGCTGGGCTCGCTCATAATGGGCGCGGAGGCGTGAATTGTTAGAGAGAGTTCATCGTACTGGTCTTGGAGAGGAGCGAAGTCGCGTTTTGTGAAACTCTTAGGGTCGGTCAAGATGTTCTTGCTAAAGCGGGAGCCGAGCGTTGTCGAGCCGGTCCATTTCTAGGCCCATAGAGTTAAAGCCAAGAAGAGTAACACGTCAGGTGTGAAAAATACTCACCTTGTATTTCTTAATGATTTTTTGGAAGGCGACGACTTGGGCGTTAGTGAACCGCGAGAGGGACTGAGTATCTCCTCCGCAGCATAGTAGCTCCCGCTCGTATTTGAGAAACAACCTCTGGTGCTTGATCAGCTGTTCCCCGTCGAATTGATCTGGGGATCTAGAGAGCCACCGGTTGATGCTCTTTGAGAGATATTCTATCGCGCTCGTCAGCAAAATTGGCGTCGTGGAAATCGGGGGTGGCACACCGAAACGACGAGATATCTCATCGGCCTTGCTCGCAACGAAGAGACCGAGTCTGTCGTGCTGGCGACATAGCTCGTCGTAAAGGCCATCCTCAAACCGCTGTAGGGCGATATCTTGGTGTCCGGGGATGGCCATGGGGGAGGCATGATCTCGGGTCGTGTAGACTTTGATCTCATGCTTGATGGAGTTGTAGTCGAGGTTATCTGCGAGCCATCACCATCAGCCAGCTTTAGCGGCTTCCTTCACAACGTAGGTAGCCGGCCGCCGAGGTCGGAGGAGGGACGTAGATAACATACGGAAACACCATTCGGGGACGGACTCTTGCTCAAACTGCTGGCCGTATTTCATGATCTGCGAGCGGGCTCGGTCGCCAATTGCGGAGCGAGCAGGGTCGTGTACGGACTGTGAAGTTGGCTTCTTGAACCCCGTATCGCAGAAGGATGAGGAAGCAGGAGAGAGACGATTGGTTGACAGCAGTCACGAAGGCAAGAATACTGGCGGCTTCAGTCAGTAGGCCCGGGCTGGCCGTTTGCGAAGAAGCCAACGTAGAGGCCCGTCGATAAGAGGGGGGACTGGGATACAATCTGGCTAATAATTCCAAACTATCCAGCGTGGCTCGGGAGGATTTTGAGATATGGATTGATTCCATGGCAGCTTCAAGTCACACTTTATGGTCTAGAGGGAGCCAAGCGTCAAACAAAGTTGGCCGAGGTCGTTTCCATATCAGTATACCGACCCCTTGCCCCAAGCGAAGCCACCGGTGCCACCACAGATCCTGCCTCGAGGTGCTCGACAGCATGCTCTAGAGGCTGGAGATGCGATGCAGCAGCGGGAAACCAATGGCTCTACGCAGAACACCGGGATGTGACGCGCTAGCTGCAAAGGGCGGTCCTGGATGACGGTTATGTCTCGTCATCAGATGGCCATGGTTGGAGTCGGTGGGAGACTCGGGTCGGCGGTGACATCGCCGCTTGAAAGACTGGAAAGTCAAAAAGATTGGATCCCTGGACGGAGGAGGCGATTATAAGCATATGGCGAGGGTACTACAGGGTAGCTTTCGCATCCCCATGAGCACAGCCACTCTAACTGCCGCATCTAATGGAAGGTATATTGGTGACTCGTATAACCAGCCACCGATCTCTCCTCTTTCTGTGTCAAGAAGTTTTTTATCTGTGGCTGATTTGACACCCATGCCCTGCCAAGAAAGAATGAACCCCGAGGTTCGTGCCTCAAGCTGACATCATAGCGTTGCATGTGACACGAGAACTGAAGCCCGAGTGCGGGGAAGGGTCACATTTGCCCTCCACACGATCCAACGCACTGTTGTACAGGATATCATAGAGACACACATTCACCCACAGCCACTCTGGCTGCAGCTGATGGCTCCATCGTATCCGGGCCCCTGCTGAGTTTCGATCTCCCAACCAGCTGTGTATCCCTTTGCAACAGCTAAGGCGTACTGGCCGTACCGACCCACTTCTTGAAAATTTTTGGCCACTAGACGGCCCGGAATGAACGGTACTTTGATTTGCACCTAAATTTGGTCATGATAGAAGTCCCAGCAAGCCTGCCAGGTACAAATCGCTACATCACACTGAAGGCAGCCCGAAGTGGTCGTCCTAGGCCGCCCTTGATTGAGCTGACTTGGCGATGCAGACCCTAGAGGCACCCGACCCTGCCGAAGCTTGTTGAATCTCACCCTCTTACAGCCGAGGCAGCGGCTGCGTTTCCCGCGAGAGACTCTTTTATGCTGTGTGACAGGCGTAAAAGTGTCGCCAGAGCGATATCTCTGCCTTGAAGCTGCGGTAGCTGCGTAAGTGCGAATGAGGTCATCACAGATACGTTGCCTCCACGCAGTCTGTGACTCAAATCGCGGCCAACTAGGGTCTCCGTATAGCTGAAGAAGGTAGCTGTTCACAAGTGCAGTCTCGAAGAGAAAGCACCATGCGAGAGCCCGCCAAGCGCCCTTATAAATACGATGGTCTATTCCCAAGCTTGCTTTGAGTTGATCGCCAATATCGACGGCGCCCATGTGATCGTTGTACTCGATAGCAACAGACGGCTGCCAAACCTTTAGCACAGGGTTGTCACCAAAAAATTGCTTGATTTGGCGTGCCCGGGCTTGTGTTGATGTCGGCCGGCGGCGGATGCGTTGTTCGATCTCATGCCCTGTATATACTGTTGATAGTAGGAGCACAAGGGCGTTATCCTTCCACGCGATTTGATTGACCTGCAGCCACGGGGGACACATTAGTAGGGGAAATACTAAGAGATGTGTCTCAGGGGTCCCTGACCTGATTGTCCTTTGTGGGAATAGCCTCGAGCTGGTTCCACAGCCAAGGCAGCTTCCCTTTCTGATCCTGGGCCTTGAGCACTATTAGGGGCTTGTATAACCCACAGTTGGTGCGGCAGGTGCCTGTGGCCCCGATGCCTCGCTTTCTGAGGACCCGGAAGAGCTTAGGTGAGCAAAAGAGGTTGTCAAGGAAGACGTGGTAGATGGAATCTGGCAGCAAGTTAACTAGGGCAACAACCACACTCTGTGTCGGGTTGAGGGCTTCCTTGGCTGACCCTGATCTCCGTGATGGTCTCTTGCCCACAGGACCGAAGGCGTTAGAAGGCGTGTGCCAAAGCCAGCGCAGGAAATAGCCTCGTTGTGCCACAACCCAAACCTTGAAGCCTGTGGGAGTCGGCTTGGTCTTGATGGTGACTGTCTCTTGTGCCCTTCCTGTGAAGCCGACGATACACTCATCTACAGCGATATGTGTGCCTGGCTTGAAGAGCTTCGTAGACACCTCTTGTATCCACTCAGACCACTCGTTGACCTTCTTGAAGCTCTTCGCGATGCCGTCATTTGCCTCCAAAGGCACAGCCTTATTGTACGGTCGAAGGCAGCGGTAGAGGTGTTGAAATCGCTCGAAGGTCATGTATTTAACAATAGGATGCTTGGGCTGCTGTGAGTCCTCGGCCGCAGTCACCCAATGGTCTCTGACAGCAATTTCTGCGTGAAGACCTAGGTAAATGATGATAGCAAGCCAGACGTATACTTCAGCGAGCGACGTAGATCTTAGTGCTTGTCCGGACGCCGAAATCGATGTAATTTCCGGATTTGAGTAGCTGACCCATTTTCGTGTCACTTCCGCGTCAGCCACGGGAGCCGGCTGCTTCAAAATACCCCTGGTGCTTCACTCGACTGCAGAGGTCACCTCTCAGCACCGACCTGACTGAAATGCTCAGTCTCACTATCTATTCAAGCACCAAAACTTTGAGCGAGTGCATGACCAGCACTCCCTCGAAAATATTGGCCTCATCGTTTGTCCCGGAACGACGGGTAATGTCAAGCCAGGAGCCGCATCAGCGCCCGTGTCCTTTTGATCAGATCATTTGGCCTTGACCCCATCTGGCAGACGTTCTCTTTGTAGAGCTCACAGCGAGGATTCCATTGATCGTAGCCCTGAGTTTGCTGGCATTTCTCGTGGGCAAAGTTTAACCACTGGTGTCACACCTGCCACGTCAGCCACCATGAATGCGGCCGAGTGAAGTGGCTAGAGGCAGTCTCGAATCAAGAACTTAGCAGTCGCCTGCATAACAATGCTGTGGTAACTAGGCTCCCTCATTGGTCCCTTTCCTTCCATCGATGGCTTCCCACACTTTCTGCCACGTACGCCTTTTGCTGGTTGAAGCTCAGCTCGAAGCCATACCAATAAGTGGATGCCATAAACGTCCTTTTGCATTCGTAACCAGACTCCTGGGCTATTCAAGGGGAATTGATAGGGGTGCTACACCATTTTGATACGAGTGCTAGACCTTACGGGTGCTACACTTTTTGCAGCCTTCTATTGGTCCAATCCACACTTGTTAGCACAGACAGTACGTACCAAATTCTGCCACATTGTTGCCAGTTGGCCACCAAAATTTCGACCCGTCGTCAATTCGCGGTATCGAGACCATCCTGCCCCGACGGGTACAATATGCCTCGAAGCTCTACAATGCCTTCACCAAATATTAATACCGCCAACATAAGGCGTCGTAGCCCGACCAATCCCTCTAGTCAAACACAATCGCGCCCTTTGTCGAGCAACTCAGACCAGTCGCCAGGAAGTTCAACCCCAGGCCTCGAAATATGTCAATATGGTACGGACGGTGTGGGCGGCGTGCCTGCAGGATGGCTCGACCAGCATTTCTCCTCCCTGCCTGGACTTCACGATTCGATCGGCAGGGATATTCCGGGTGTTCAGTGGCGAAAATCAGACATATACCTCCGGAATGATTATCGCACGTCCCAGTATCGACCAAGCCAGCAGTTCCAACACGTTGACACACTGATGCCAGACCCGGCCAAGACCATACGGGAGAGGCAGTATACCAATCAACAGAGCCGAGACGAGCGTATCATGCAAGCTATCGCGAAAATGACAGTCCTTCCGACTGCTTTAAGGTTAGCTCGCCAACTCGCAGGAACTGACCGACGCCTTGCCTCTGCACTTGTCTTGGCTCACGAAAAAGAACTCACCTGGGCCGAGGAAAGGCGTCAATTGCAAGGCGTCAATTGCAAGGCGTCCGAGCGAGTTCTTCACGGCCAACGACTAGGCCTGCAGTCCCAGCCCCTGCCCAGGTCTCTTTGCTTCCAGACGTGCCAACCCCGGGCGAGGAGCTGTCTCTACAACACGAATTGTCCGATGCCAGTTCCGGATCCAACGCTACCGAAACAATCCCGAACCCACCAATCCCTGGCGAGCCAGCTCTATCGATTAACGCCCTTTTTGCTAGGGTAAATAATTTTGCGAAGACCCATGGTTTTGGTATTATCAAGGCTAATGGTGTGATGCGACCTGGGCAACGAAGTAGATACGTCTTTCAATGTGGTCGATACGGGACTCAACGGCCGGGAAGGGGTGCTGGCCTTCGGAAATGAAAACCTCGAAAGTCGGGGAGCCTGTGGAAGATTGTTACCGCTCCCTCGCCAGAGAACGGTTTCCAGTGGACTCTACTTTACCGCACTTTCCAAATGCGCAACACCACCAACACAACCATAAGCCCAGTACCGATGCCTCCGCCCACACAGTCCATCGGCGACTTACTAGTCCTGTGAGGTCGATCGTCCAGTCTTCCAGTCGATTGGTGGGCATTCGTGCACGAGGCATTGGTGGTATCGTCCGAGATCACTTCCTAGATTCGGTTTACACCCAGAGAGATATCTACAATGCCAGGGCTCGGATTAACAGAGAGAATCTGGGTGGCTACAGCTCTACGGCTGCATTGATCAAGTTGTTCGACGACAAGGAGATCCCTTACGTTGCCGAGTGGGCCAGGGACGAACCCGACCGCCTGCTGGGGTTAGTTTGGACATTCCCTTACTGTATCCGGATGTGGAGGCGTTTCTCCGAGGTCGTCAGTTTCAACAACACCTACAACACGAACCGCTTCAAGTTGCCCCTCTTCCAAGTTACGGGACAGACCTGCTTGGGTACTGTCTTTAACGCCGCATCCGGGTTGATCGACAATGAGAGGTTCCAATTCCTTGCAAACGGTATACGCACGCTCCTCGACCGATACAGAATCCGATCTCCCGACGTTGCCATTTATCGACTTTGGCGACCAGATGAAGAAGGCCCTAGGGGTTGAGTTTCAAGAGAGCAGTTCAGATGAGCCCGATGCTACCCTCAACCAGCGCGATCGACAGGCAGTACAGGCATCTGGACGACAAAGGGAGCCAATCACCGACGACAACTTGTCTCGGCCTATAACCCACGATTACCACGGAGTGCTTATGCTGTGGAGGCTGGTGGTGTTTGCCGAGACGGAAGAGGATCATGAGAAGGCCTGGGAAACCCTCTGTACGCAATTCAGTGACCAGAGAGCGATCCCCACGTATCTATATGGTATGTACATGCCTGTAAGGGCGCAGTGGGCCCTCTGCTTCATCCGGAAGTACCGCAACTTCGGCATTCGAGTGACCTCCGGTACAGAGGCCAGCAACAACAATATCAAGAGCTGTCTCCTGAATGGCATGAGCCGTTTGTATCGGCTTGTCGAGGCAATCCAAGGTATGCTAGGAGACCAGGAGAGGGAGTTTCGTCAAGCTTGTACCCAAGGCGAGGTGTTAACGGCGCGAGAGCACGTGGGGCGCGGCTCAGAGAATGTGGGTGAGCTTCCTAAGATAGTGTCTCAGAAGGCACTTTCGTTGACTACCAGGGAGCACCGCAAGGCATTGGGGGGCATCCCAAGCCCGGCAAATCCGTGGCCGGATGCCATAAGATCGTGTGACGGCGATTGCACCGTGCCTATCGAGCTTGGTATTCCCTGCTATTACACCATCTACGAGAAGCTTATCACCGCAACGCCTATAACTAAGTGGGATATCCATCCGCGGTGGCATCTACGAGAGCCTGTGAGCGAAGACGTACATCGCCGGATCCTAGACCCAAAGATCGCTACCAATCTTCGTGGACGGCCAAAAAACAACCCCCAGCCTATACCAGCGACTATGGCAGTCGGGGCCAGCAGTCAAACCCGCAACCGTCAGGTTTCAGACAGTCAGCCGCAAAGCAGTCAGCCAAAGCGCTGCGGTCGATCACCTAGAAGTCGAAACAAGACGACTCTGGCCCGCTTCGCGGGCGTGGCCGGCCAGCCGCAAAGCAGCCAGTCAAGCCAGGGAAGGACATTACCTCTCAGGTCTGGGAAGACTACCGGAATGTGGTCAAGTGGGCGCAGGACTCAACCCAGTGTGCGAAGGCAGCGGTCTCAATGGGAGCTATCGAGTGATGAGGAGGTCTTCTCGCTAGGAGAGCAGCAATCCGTTTCCCGAGTGACCAAGACGCCATTCGCCACCTGAGCGCGCAAAACCTGCTTGCGGTGCTACAAGCAAAAGCTCAAGGTAAGAAGAGTCTGCTCCTGCGCGTCCTCGCAGGAGTCGTAAATTGGCCCTGTATCTTGACTGACTGAGGTCTTGACTGACTGAGGGCTCACGTCCATGATAGTGTGATAATGAGAGACCATGCGCGTTGTGCACCCGCTCCGGCATGGAGTGTCAGGAAAATGCCATGAGATCAAGGTCAGTCCGCGTCACCCAGTTAGCTCAGTGCGACTTGCTAACCTGAGGGTACCACCAAGACGACGTCAATGTCGCAGGCTTGAAGGGGGAACCGCCATCCCCGTACATCACAAGCCTGGGCAAATATCCGCGCAGAGTCAGGACTTGACGTTAGGTCTTGCGACTGACTCCGGTCCTGACACCGACTACGATGCGCTAACTCCACAGTCTGATGGCCAGCCTCGTGTTTGCCGCGCATCTGAGGAGCCTTCACCATCGTGTAATCTCAATTTTCATGTGAGCAGCAACTCACGCTCCATCGCCTTGGCTTATTCAAGACTAACCATCCATGTTTAGATGTTTGAGAACTGGGACTCTTCGTCCGGGCTTTACAGCACAGATACCATCCCCAAGAGCATTTCTGAGCCAACAGGCTCGCTACGGAAGCAGTGACTAGTCTGTCGTAGAGTTGATTGACATAGGGCTGCCACCTTCCGAGGTTGCATACATACTGCTTGACCGTTATATCAACAACATCCACTGCTACCAGCTCGTAATTCACGAGGATACGTTCAGGGCAGAGTTTGATCAGCTGCTCCACGATGGGGCTATTCAACCCCATCGTCTTCCATTCCTACTACTCTCTCTCGTCATCCTTGCCTTGGGATGCGTCTGCACTAGCGATGAAGATATCCACCAAGTCCATCCTCGCTTCGACGTGCGTGAGCTGCAAACGAAGAGGATCAAAAGAGTTGAGGCAAACTTCCTCGACACGTTAGAAACCACAACTATCGGGTCCTTTCAATTGTGTCTGCTCCTTAGCACGTATGACGGCTTCTACGGTTCCAAGCCAGGGCGAGGTTTCGTCTTGCTTGATGCTGCCTTGAAATGCGCATTGGCTCTTGACCTTCAGAACACGCCACCTTCGTCAAATGTAAGCCCTCTAGGTCGATAAATACGAAAGAGGGCTTGGCAGTCACTCTGTGTTACTGAGATGTAAAGGTTGCCTTTAGCTTGCTCACATGTACACACTTGCTGATCTTGAATAGCTTCGCTGCGATCCACTTTAGGAGGCCTTTCCTCATCAATGAATCTCACCTAGATGTCGAGTGCTTGCGGGATAATATCGATGACACGTCGAAAAGCTGTCAAGGGAGTACTTCTACCGAAACACTCGATGGATCTCGCCAAGAAGTCACAACGCTCTCCTACCAAGCCCACAAGTTCGCCTTGTATAAGATCATTTTCAGTATAACGGACAAGCTCTACTTCAGGCCTCGAAAATCCGCTGAGGAGACTATTCAGCATGTCAAAACCATCAGTCAGCGACTCATAGGTTGGAAAAATGACCTTCCTCTGGAGCTGAAATTGTCCTCTTTCCGTCAAGGGCCTCCCAAGCCAGAGGATAGCAAGACCCTACTAATATTCAAGACCCAGGCACTGTCGTTGCAAATACTATACTATAACGCTCAAATATCTCTAAACCGCCCTTTCCTGCCATCCAACGCTTTATTCCAACAGCACCCCAGCAGACCTGTAGGGTCAACTTATTCAAAAACCATGGCTTCAGCTGTCGAAAGCACCGCTGTCGAGAATTTAGACTTCGAATTTTACCATGCCTGCAGAAGAGATTGTGTCGAAGCAGCCATTCAGACCACCAGGATTTTTGAGTACCAAGACATCCTTCGCAGCGCTGGTAGAACTCCTATCGCGCCATTTACCATAAGCAGGGTAGCCTTTATCACTACGCCATGCAGCTGGATAAATTATCGGGTTCTGGACAGACGCATGAGCAGATACTATTGACGAGTCACAACCCTATATCTGAGAGTTGGGACGACCGCCACACGTCGTAGATTGCGAACTGCAGCTCGTGGTAAGAAGCATGGCACCTGATGGGGTAAATGGAATAGTAATGGCACGAGGCCTAAGGCAGCTCTAGCAGATATCAGACGACAGGCCACAAATTGCCCACTCCTAGGCTAGCAAGAACGCCCTTCTTTATATTCACTGCCGCCGTTTAACCGAATGACCTCTGCTACATGCCTTGAGAGGCTGCTCCCAGAAGCTACTAATATCTTCTGGGGGAGCGCAAAACGCCACAATGATAAAACGACTCGCTCGCTGGATGAATATCTTGTGCAATCTCACCCTGCACAACACAGCACATTTGATCACTTGACGGTCGTCGCCGCCAGAACTTCAAAGCTTCGCTACGTTTCATAGCTTTTTAGGCCTGCATTTAATTCCTTGTTTCTTCTTAAAGTCTAACCATTATGTGCAACTACATCTACGTAGGCGTATTAATAAGCACTGCCCTTGCAAGCTAACAGCAATCTAGAAAGAGCTCAGCTGCCAGCACCACTACCATCTGGTGGAGTCGTGGTGCCCTAAATATATCGAGACTGAACGACGGTGCCCGCCCACTATCGTGAGCAAGCAATACTAGTGAGACTCTTACACCCCATCCCTGATTGTTGTTATTAACTATTCGCAAGGGGAGATGACATCTGTGGTATGTCTGAGCTAAATGATCCGGTGGAATAGTGACCAAAGGACTAACACCTTTTAGCCGCTTGTCGAGACCGTCAGCAGCCCAGCAACCACCCCTGGGCGAAATTACTCAGAGGCCGGAATCAAGAATGTCGTACACTCAGCAACTTTAAGTCCGAATGAAGCGCCTTTTTTACTATCAGTTAGAATTCTACGTCCTTGCAAGAAATACAAATACTTTGCCCAAGTGCTCGGATGGTTTTTATTCCGCGTTGGTTACACCCGCCCTTATGCAGCTTCACCAAGAGCACCACATCCTAGACTGGAGAGGTTCATGTTAACCCCAGAGATATGGTCGAACACGGAATATAGAAGGAGAGGAATTTCATGGCCATATGATCGACCGCAGCAAGATCGACACCCCTAAAACTAGCTTATTTTGCTCCAAATCGAGCAACTCAGTAAATAGAAGAGGAGCTTAACAACCCAACCAGATGAATCCGACAAAGTGTTCCCATCATATATCCGCTACCTTAGGTGAGCTACCTCTTGCTGCGATCAATATGCAAGCATTCCATAGAGTATATTTGCAGAGTCATAAGTCTACTATTTACGTTCTATCGGCGACTTATCACAGTTAGGTGTGTAAAGCGCGGGTATGACGGTGCGCCCTAGCCAGTTCTCACACAATAGACGTTAAAACGATTAGGCTGGGACGCAGAAAGGGATGGAGGATTATACGTGCTCTCAGGATTAGTCAGGTCATTTTCAACAGAAAGTTTTCCATAGAACGACGTGTTGAGTTCGGCCCCGTGGCTACCCTCAAGCGACGAAAACCAGCTTCTGAAACTTGCCAAAGCAGAGGCACGGAAGGCAACACAGTAGGGAGCCATCACTCAAAAGCGGTTTCTGGGCGTGAAACCGACAATACCCAGCTTCGCACGGTCTAAAGCCGACGCCAATGGGTCGCTTCTAGAGAAAGTTGGAAGACGTTCTAAAAGAGTCGATGCGGTGCTGCCGGGAAAACACACAACACAACTCTACGACCAGCTGCTATGGATGGAAGCTAGTGTTCCTGCTCAGCTCAGAACGGGCGTGGCGAGATTGAACGCATATCTCTTCCACGTCAAAGCGGTACCATCGGACCGGTGTGATTATGGACAAGCGAGAAAGACAGTTGAACACTTCCTCTTCCGATGCCGAAAGTGGACAGCATACTGGACAGCATACTGGACAGAGATGCTTCAATGCACAGAGAAGCAACATCTCTTTCTATCTTGGAGGAAAGCCGCCATCTGATGACCAAAAATGGACGCCAGACTTGGAAGCCATTCGAGCGACAATCCGGTTTGTATTGGCCACAGGCCGCCTTGATGCAAGCTAACCAGCGAGACGAGCATCCCCCCTAACCCCAACAAACCCACATTTCCAACTTCACTAGACCCTCACCCCGTGCCATAAAAGCGAACACCGCTTCAGCCGCCGTAGATAGGTCACTAAACACTTGAAGAATAGGCTTCAAGCTAGTTCGTTAGTAATACAAACCACGGGAATCCACAGAGAGAGAGAACAGGTAAGGAAGCATAACCAACAAGCGAACACGGTATGGGCTGAAAGAGACAAGGACAAATTTGGGCAATGTATGGATATTTTAGGAGTTAGGGCCCTCTCGGTTCAAGCCGCCGGGCGTAATAAATTGTATTGTGTTGTGCAGTTTCGCAGCCCTCTGGATGCTTGGCCGTTACCGCCCGACACGGCCGAGGGAAAAGGTAGTAAGGGTTGTGTGCACTCCAACTTCTCATCGGGCTGCGGTTGGGATCTCTTAGGTCTAATGGAATTAAAGTGCATATGGATCACGGCATCTTCCAGCTTCTAAGGTCTCAAATCCCCGAAATATATCGGGATTGCGATGCCCTCTGGAACATTCATGCATCGGGGCCAGCATGTGCCCCCGCCACTGGTGTGACCTCCTAACCGTTTTGATCTCGGCTTGCAGCTGTTTAATAAACAGGAAAAAAGGTGAGGTGTGGTCGTTGGACAAGGATGGGCCGGGGGGGGGGGGTTGCAAAGACTCGTAATTGGCCGACGCCTACAGAAACCTGGCCGAAAACTATTGCCTGCATATCTGGCAAAGCTGAGCAAAGTTGGATTCCTGCCGTTCTGACCACTGTGACATGGATGACTTGTTCGCCCTTGAAAACAGTGGCTGGCACCTAAGGCAGGGAGAGAAGAAGCTGAATGCAACCTCCAGATCGCCCCGAACACCAACGGGCACAGAGATTGGAAGATGCGCCCATGTAAGCCAAGTGTTATCGCATCCTCATCCCGTGCGTTTCTGACCAATCACTGAGTCTCGTCGGAATCTCGAGCGACATGTTTACGTACTTGAAATGCTGATCAACAGTCGGAGAGGTCAATTCATGATCAGCTTGCATACGTCACAAATTGGCATTTCCTGCATGTGGTAGGTCAAACCGTCGTGACGGTCGCAGAGTTAACATTCGGCGAAGAGGCGAATGGCTGCCAACTGCTCTCTCACTGGGGAAGGAAAGCACCAACGTTGGAGCACTGATGAGGTTTAGATGTGTTAGCAGCCTTTGTACAGTTCGTTATTGCGTGCCACGACCGTCTTTTTATACTATGGCACGAAGCGAAAGCTGGTTCCGCGTTCATAATTGATAGGCGGAACGTGGCTCTCTATGGAGGTCTCCCTGTGAAGGCGATACTAGATGATAAGATGAAGCACTACTTGCTCGAGAAGTAAAGTCGCAACACGCCTGCAGGCACAAACTTTAAAATAATCACAGTCTAGTTTCAATGCAAAGACGGGCGGGACCCAACGGGTGCGCGTAAGAGAGGAGATGGTGGTGGCGAGGAGAGTGTGTTTTCGTGTGAGGGAATGGAATGTAGTGTGTTTTGTTTGGGTCTAGTGCATCTCGTCATCCCATCTATTTCAGGCATTCATTGGTTGCCTTTGCTGTAGGGCTGTGGTAGCGCCAGACGAAAGTGGAGGAGCGGAAGGTAAACAATGGGCTGGTACGAATGCAAAGGCGGAGACTGGGGCCGTGCTATAGGCTTTAGTGAGAAGCATGGCGTCCGCTCTTGATGTCATTCTGGATCAAGAGGAAAAGTTGGGGGTCGTCAGTACCGGCCCGGATGCCTCTTTTCGCTTCTCCTCCCCCATTTCCGCCCACATCCCATTCGATCGAACTCGGCAGTCGGAACATGGCCCGGGGTTCCAACTTCTGGGGGATGGCTGGACAACAGGGATGACAAGTCTAAAGTCGGACTAGTTTGACCTTGAGAGATGGCAGGTTTTAGATGGTGCAAGGAGATGTGAAAATGAAAGCTGCCATTTTTTCCTGTTGGCTCAATTGGTCGGGGGGGGGGCTCACAGAGTCAAAGCGGTTGGTGTCCGGGAGTGATTGACCGAGGATAGGGAATGAAAAAGCAACTTCGGATGATGTCTGAGACATGCTTTGGCGCGGCCTTGGTCTTGTATTTCCTTCCGAGTCTCTCTCCGCAACACTCAAGCTCGGAGGCAGCCGCCTTTCGCTTAGGATTTTGGAAAAGGAAAAGGATTGGATAAAATCCTTGGTTGACTGATCACCCCGAAAAACTCGGTGTACTAGATGCGACATGATGGTCATTTGATTCTATGAGATCCCTGTTGGCTTGTTTCTTAGGTCTTAGGTCTTAGGCTAGCGTTGCGAAAGGGAGGTGTCAATCAGTCACTCACACTGATGGATGTTTGTGTTCGCCCGAGAGTTGACAACACAATGGACAAGGGCCAATTCCTTCATTTGCAAACCCTGAGAAAGAGCATGTGTCCAACCTCCAGTTCATGCTCGAAGGCACCGGGTACCTTGTCCTGGCAATTAACCTTCTAGAACTAGGCAAGGCTGTGTATCAGCCAGCCTTAGCCCGGACTCTGGGAGTTTTTTAGGCAGAGAATACAGCCGTAATTCCATGTAAAAGGGCCTCAAAGAACGCACTTAATAGCAAGATGAATGCGAGAAATAAGCTGGGAATGCGGGGTGTCCAGAGTCTCTGCAATCCGTTCCGCTTCAAGCCCAAGAAACGGGTGTACACTCTGCTCCTCCATCAAGTGGAGTCCGACTCAAGAGAGGAGCAATTATTTCCACGGGCCGATGACTAGTTCATGTCTCAACATCCAGCCTGTTCATTAAAGCTGGCCCGTCGGTCGGACAGCCGGCTTTCTGCCGTTTGAGTCTCGCCAGCCCCGTCCAATAATAGGATAGGCGGGGCGATGCTAGGAAGGGCAAATTACCAGGCGTCGCATATCACACACCCTCTCAAGAACTGGTGGCATGTATATTTTCTTTTTCTCAACTGAGGCAGACTGAGACATGCATGGATTTGGACGCGTAATACCAGCGGCTGAACAGCCAAAACCTTGCATTCCAGTCCAACAAGTGTGTGGCTCACCCCCATTGAGACCGGGGTGACGCCATTCACCGTTTGCAGTTTCAACCTGTCTCCGTGCAGCACACATCTGCCTTTCTCAGACGAGCACATATGACGAGCGCACAGTTCTTTTCTCAGTGATGTGATGAGATTGTCGCATTTCATAGGATGCTTATTGATAGGGCCTGTTTCACTTATGCCGTCTCTTCTCTCAGCCACTGTGTTTTGGTAGCCCCCAAGAAATCGATGAGTCATATAACTTCACTCGACCACCGAGGAGGCACTGGGGAAATAAGAAGACAATCAGCATAAATAACAGCAGATTCCAGCTCTTAAAAAGAGGCAGTGCCGGTGGTTCCCACATCCTAGGGTCGTGCAATCTTTTGAATTACAGAGTAGACGAACCCTGTGATTTTAGACCATGAAAATCAGTAAACCCAATCTTGTCACGCATCGTGAGATCGGATGCTTCAAGCACGAACAGCATAACAAGCTTGGTCGATCATTCCTCCCTTCCACATGTTTACACTACCCCTCCAAGCCAAGACGCGCCTGGGAAATAGTCCACGCTCCAACCCGACTGGTTTGTCTTGGAAAAGTTGCTGCATTAAAAGCATTAAAAGATGGCAAGTGCGGTGTCAGGGGCGCCAAGTGGACACAGAGGCGCTGCTCGGACCAACGCCAGCACTTTAGTACAAAACGACAACCGGACAGCGAGACAAGGCCTTGGGTCGTCTAGTGGACCCCAACCTCTTGCAACAGCCGGCTATCACTCTAGGCTATACGGAGGACCATTTCAAAAGTCATATCCCAGGCTTAAGCCACACTTTTTTTTTTTAAAACAGCTAATCAGAGTAAGCGAGGTACATGAGGTACTCTACATCTTTTACCTCTCCTACAAGCTCAAGATCTATAGCGCATCAAACACTGCTAGCAGATGGCAGCGGGAGCTCTTAGCCTCTGAAGACCTCTGGAGATACAGGGAGCTACAGTGGAACGAAGGAACAAGCACCCTAAGGGGCATGTACTGCTAAGTAGCTGGCAGGGGTACGAGGGTGTGGCGTCGTTAGCGTGGGACATGACTTTTGAAATGGTCGTCCGTATTTGTCTATGATAGCATACACCGTGAGCACGACCAGTATCAAACCTCAGCCGCCCGATACGGCAAGTATCCTCCCCCCCCAGCTGTTCCTATACACAGCTCCAAAAATGCTCTCAAGTGACCTTGCCCAATTTGCGGGACCAAGACCGGGCTGGGAGGTCATCTGCGTAGGGCGGACTTCTAGCCCAAATTACGATTCGTAATGTAAATGGACAATGGGCCGTCCTACGAGACGGTGAGAAATGCCCCCAAGGAGCTACCGCATTCCAAACAGCACTAAGTACAGGGCCTTTTGTTTGAGGATGATATATCATTTGGCAGCGAGTACGCGACCAATGAGGATCTTGAAATATTTGCATTTTGAAAGGGGCTTGCGATAGTTCATGCACCCGAACGTAAGGTCCACCATCAAGATGCCACCATGCAATTATGGATGGTGGCAAAACATGTAAGGTGAGCGAGTGGGGGTAAACGCAGCTGTGCCGCCCACGTATCGTTTGAGATATCTTGTGAATCTCGTGAATTACTGCGAGTCTATCCCCAGTTTGGCTTGCATATCTACTCGCAATTCGCTCTTCAATCCTAACACACGCATCTTGCATCCAGTAAAAAGGGAATTCTTTATTATATTACCCCTCTTCCTAGCAAATACGAGCCGCGCTGTCTTAAATAGCAGTCTCAGCGCTGCTGCACGTTGCAGCTTGCTATTCCTCCACTAATATCTATATAAGATCAATAACCCGGCCGTTGACCTACTAGTTATAAATAAGCAACAATCCTCTTGTTTCCTTCATTAATAGCCAAAATACAATGATTCTAGGGCGATGGAGTCAACTAATGTAGCTTTCGTGAGCTCCACCTCGACCCTGCACCGAGTCGGGGATGGCATGATCATGAAGTGTCCTGCCAATCTCAGCAAGGAGATGTGCACTGCCTATGAAGAGCAGGTAGAGGAGATTGTTCGTAACTTCGAAGTCGAGCGGAAGATTCTGGAGTTCCTAGGAGATCATCCCCGAACTGTCAGGTTAGTGTACCCCAGCTTCGATGATCGATATACCATCCCGTCCCAACAGTCTTTTAGGTATTGTGGATGGCAGGAAGACAAGAAAGCCTTGCTCTTTGTCGAAGCGAGCCATAGCAGTCTCTAGCTATATCTCGATCATCACGGCGTCCCATCGCAGGATAAACAGCGGAAATGGTCCCGTCAGGTCATCAACTGCCTCGAATACATCCATCGTCGGGGCGTCATCCACTGCGATATTCGTCCCGAGAATTTCCTTGTCCATGCCACCTCCGAGACGTCACTAGATATTTGCCTCTGTGACTTTGGTGGATCGTCATGTGAAGAACTTGGGTTAGATGGTCTAGCACTTCTGACTCCTGCCTTCCTCGATCCCGCCGCCTTGGACGAAAGCGAGGCATCAGTAGCTACAGACATCTTCAGCCTCGGATTCGTTCTCTATTTTATCCAAACGGGGCACTGACCCTTCAGAGGAGCTGGATTTACATGGGGCACTCGTGAAGAGGCAGATGAGTACCAGCAGAGAGTCGAGCGTCTTTACAGATGGGGCAAATTCCCCGACGTGGACTACCTTTTTGCCGGACGAGTTATGATGGGATGTTGGACTAGGAGATACATGAGTGCTGAAGAAGTCCTTTGTGATTGGGATTTTGAGGTTGATGTGGAACGTTTTGAAATGTTATGTCCCGCCGCAGACGACGAAAATTAGGCAGATGCTAGCCTTCACCACGCTTCTGATCGAAAGTCGCTCGAAGCGCTTCACCATTTCGTCCCGCTTGTTCCCCCATAGAATATATGCAATCGGCTATTCTAGATTCACCAATCTTCAGCTGACGTCGAGGTATTCTTCCGTCTTGATGATACAGCTCTTGTTCCTGTCGAGCTGTCGTAGTGGTGATCCCCATGAGCAACGAAGGAAGTCAAAGGTCAGTTACTGACCCTATTCGCTAGGCGTGTTTTTCTCCGCTATTGAGTAGATAAACCATTGTTGAATAGGTCGAGTGACTTGCGCTTGCATTGCTATCGTTCGGCTCTCTCTTCTTGTCAGTTGGCCCAATATGTCCGTTGTGCGTTGTCTTGTTGTGGAACTGTATCCAGTTCGACTTCTCGCTACAAATCCGTGCCTCAAATTCCGATACCGGGAACAGGTATTATAACGGCTGCCTCCTTCAACCGACAGCCTCCAGGATAGTACACTTGTCACATTCCTAGCACGTCGCTTGAAGCATCTCTGGCGCTCGTCGAATTGTAAGCTTGGAGTTGTTCCGCCAGAACTCAACGGTCAGCCATCCTAGCTGTTGCTTCATTTCATTCTGATTTAGCTGCGAGATATTTCCTAGGCGGGATGTAAGATTCACTTGTGTATAATTTATATGTGTATAACCTTGGATGATGGGCACTCACCTAGACACTCTGCGGTGGGATAGTTCACTCTAATTCCTAGGTAGATCCACATCTCTCTGCACAATAAATTACTTAAGTGGGATAGGAAATAAATAATCAGGGGATATGTCAGTCTAAGAGAATCAATTAGCAGGCCCCTGTTCGGACTCCGACTTCGGCTCCAGCTCCAGGGCTACCCACAGTAACACCTATAGCGTGAACCGAAGCTCTCTCAGGGTACCCCTCAGGCTCCCGAGGAGCTCTGTCAGCAGGAAGACCTACCCTATAGCCCATAGGTTGAGACACTTTTGATGGCTTCAAACAACTATCCTTGTATTGTTACTTTCTTCGCATGCAACTGTGAAAAAAGTGGCCTAATTTACACCCTTTGCCCTAACAAGTGCATTATAAACTGTCCAAAACCGGGCTCCGCGCAGCCCTCAGAGGCGGCGATGGCATCAGCAACCGATCTCTATTGTCGAAGAGGCGAATAGGCTTGCGCACGAGCGAGAGTATAATGCCAAGCTGGGGGTGTTCAATGCGTTCTGCGACTCATTCGAAGAGACACCCAAACAACCACTTCCAGACCGGAGCGCAGTTTTGCACAACAATTTGTCAATCGCTTTCTGGAGTTCTGGAACATGCCATGCGGGCACATGGACTTAAGTCTTAAGCGGCTTCATCTCTAGTTCTATGCGCCTTAGACTAGCAGGGCCATTTTAGATAGTTATTATAATAGAATGGAAGATATAATAGATTTATATAGTTTTAAGGCAAACCATCTGTATTACTTTCTATTATGATCCTGTTTCGCTTCCCATCTTACGGTACGCAGGTGCTTAAGAGATATACGTTCGAGTCTCTGCATAGTAGAAAAGGTGGGACATCAGCCTTGTCTCTTTGTAACACGTATTTTTATCTTTAGTATGGGAGACTTTTGCTCAGTAACTTTACGCATCTCGTGGAATGAGGCGGCTGCATGTGAAGAATTGGCGTCATATCCAGGGTTCAAAGCCACTACACTCCACTACACATTCGAGGATATGGAATTGATGTGGATGATGACTAAGATCATGGCGGTGGAATGGATGGATATGGATCCATTATGGATGTGAGTCCACAATGTGGAAAGGATTTCCACATAACGAGCAAGGGACTTACTCCCTTGCATAACTCGACCCCTGGCATATCGCCATCATTCCCTCGAAGGTTCTGTCAGTATCTGATCCAACTGCCCGATCAATCCTGCACGTAGCCAACTGCGTAAAGTCTGGCACATGCCGATAGTTGAAGCATCTAGCCGATTCCTAAGCCTCGTAACCATCTGCCCGGCCACTGAAAATAACCTCTCACACTCTGCTGACATAGGGGCCACAGTCAGTAAATCCAGGGCCATCCTACTCAATTTGGGGTACTTGAGCCGCCTGGTGTGCCAGTATTCGTATGGGTCAGTAACGAGGGCGTTAGAATCGTCGATATTGCGTTGCCACTGATCGTACTCATCGAGATCCAACCCTCTGTATAATGACGAAAGAGATGCCCCGGCAGACTCGTCAATAGCCTGATTCTGAAGAGTTAGCCCTCGTTTGCTGTTACGCCAGGCTGTAAACTTGTTCCTTGAGGATTTAAGACGTTTACTTGCAGGTAAATCAGAGTCTTGATCTTCAGAAAATAAGTCCTTGTATTCGCATTCCTACAGATTCTGAACAATCGCTTTGGCTTTGATAATCCACGTCCGCTGCTTAGCATCATCACCCCACAGATCGTCGAATAATGCCCAGCGGTAAGCAGGATGGAGAGCCGCTGCGCCGTAGATCACAGGACTGTCGTTGAGGTATTGATAGTACTCATCGAGCTTTATCCAGCCTAGGTTAATATTAACTGCGAGATGCCCGGAGTCAGGGAGGCCAACGGCTATCTTTTTGGCGGATTCGAGGGACTCGAGAAGATATTCGTACGCGTGGAGAAGATCCCAGCTTGTACCTTCGAGTCGTGGCTCGGTTAGCCATACCAATTACAGACTGACTCCATCCAGCCAGGACTTACCGGATAATGGAAGCTCAATCTCATCTTCTTGACCTTGCTTTTGGTGTTTCCCCTGTCCATCGCCCTCCAAGGCTTTGACTACTAGCTGAAAGTCTAGTAGGATATCGCGGAGCGCCTGGAGCACACGCCAGTCGCTGCTTGAAATCCGGTTCTCTTCCTTCAAAAAGAACGGCATCCTGGCCCCCTTCCTAACGGAGCCACTTTTCGTAAGATTCGCTTTGTTCCACTCACTCAACGCTCGCTGGATAAAAGGGTCGTAAAACGGCTGCAAAACAAGAGCCCGGTCGATCATGGCTAGCTGGGAGAGCCAACGGGTAGCGTTATCTAATACAACGCCAACAGGATCATGGCTTTGGATCGCTGGATCGTCGGATAGTTGGGATTCGACCTGCTGGACCTTTTTAAGGACGTCGGTCCAGATATCGGATCTGTTAATCTCCTGCAAATGCAGTTAAAATAAGTCGGAAACAGGAAAGTCAGAAAACATTGTAGTAAAAATAAGAAAAATATCGGCTTACCACAGCGAAGTTGTGCCATTTACCCACTGGACCCCTTTTGCGCCACTGCTCATGTTCCCTCGCCGCCGTCAATTGGCCATCGTAGATCTGTTGCTCGAACGCGTTTGGATCTCGGCCAAATAGCATGTGTTTCACCACTATATTGACAACATGGCCAATGCAGCGAACCCAGCGCTTCTTCCAGTCGAATCCTAGCTCATGGCCCAGCTCTTCCATCGTTGTTTTGTTATTCGAGGCGTTATCCAGCGTAAAGTAGCCCAGCTTATCCCCAATCTCGAACTCCCGGACGATGTCGAGTATCTGCTCAGCGATATTCTCGCCTGTGTGCCGGCCTAGTAGCTCCGGAAGGCCGAGAACGCACTTCCGGGGCCTGTTATCCAGATCCCTGAATATACAAGTAACGCCGTAAAGAGCATGCCTGTTCCCGGATCGCCATCCATCAAACTGGATATGGATCTGGCCTGGGCTCTTCTGAAGCGTCTCTCGTACAGCCGATTTATTCGCGTTGAATTCTCTTTCGGCGATCGCTCGCACCGTTACATCGGATATGTGAGCTTCTGTAATGGAAACAGAAGGGTTGAGATATTCGAAGATCGCTCGCAGGTCAGGATCTTTCGCGGTGGTGAACGATCGATTCGTGTTGACGATCCAGTTGACGATCATCTGTTGAAACGCGGCTTTATTAAACCGCTTGATTAATAGATTCGTTATTTCTTGATCGCGGGGAACTTCTGGATTCAATCGAAGTAACGTAGCAATTGAGCGGGCGGGTGTTGTAACTGTAGATTTCAGGGGCTGCCTTTTACCTGAAGGATCTACTATGCCGTTGTGATCCTTGAACAAGTGGCTCTCAGCGTTCTGCAGGCCCTTATAGTTGTAATTCTTCGGCCTCGGATCCTTCCGTTTGATACACATATAACAGACCTAGCGGCGTTCCTTCGTTGCTATATTCTGAATGTCGTACCCAAATCGGTAGACCCATTGGCGCGTGTGGCCATCTCTTTCGGACAAAGTCCAGCCTCTGAACAAGCGAAATAGTCGTTGTTCGTCTTCTTCTGTTCGTTCGGGGATCGCTGCCGTCGATTTCCCTTGCGCAGGGGGCTCGAGAGTAGGTCGGGAATCGGGCTGAGAGTCGGCCATTGTGATACGATATTCGCAGCTTTGTCGCCAGTCAGAAATGAGCCAAAGTACCGGTAGTCGGACGCATTAGCATTGTCAGACAATTAAAATCCTCATAGTCGAAGGTCTAATAGCATCAGCCAATTGATGAGAATTATCTGAGGAACGCGTCCTCCATGAGGAAATGCACGGGATCGTACAGCTCTTTATTCCGCCAGCCAGGCAGCTGCGGTCGCGAGCAGCATCATAGGAACAGCTGAACAGACATTCCAGGTAGCTTGATACCAGTAGGGAACAGGTATGTGTTGTCTTAAATCTGGCATATTAGTTAGCAAATACTTTAAACTCAACCTATTAACTAGGGGTTCTGTAGTATTTGTAAACCTCCGCTAAGATTAAGGAAATATCCCCTGCATTCCACTGCATTCCACATGTGGCCTGGCTCCCGTGGAGTGGTAGTAAATCCACAACTGGGTCTGATGGAATGGAGTGTATTTGATATGGATCCACATGTGAGTCCATATGTGGGTTTTCGTGGAGTGGCTTTGAACCCTGCCCGAGTGCAATGATTTTCTTTACATGTGTTGGTATCCTTTCTATCCAAGCCTGGATAGTCTCTTGTTGTAGGTCTCTCCAAGCTGCCTTCCAGGCCTGAATAGCTTCCTGTCGGGACTTTAGAGCCCCTTTTCTTGTACTCCTTCTTTTCATCCAGGGCCACGCTGGCTCAAGAGCATTAAGGTACGGGCTATTTCCACACCATAAGAGCCGCTGGACTTGATGAAGATCATAGACCCGTTGTTTGATATAGTGATTGTGAGCTGGAGCCTTATCTTCTTGAACAACTGTGCTCGGCCGGGCCTCGGCGCATTCCTTTGCAAATGGAAACATTAAAGGGATCAGGATCTTCATCTGGTAGCGATACCAATCGATCCCGGCACGGGCTCCTCGTACGAGCTTTCCAGTCTGCTTGTTCCATCGCCATTGAGGCTTTGGTCCGGGCCGTTGACGAAGGCCAAGTCATTCCATTCCATTGGAAAGCTCCCACTGTTGCCGTATTATAGGTTCCAATTCCGCATTCATTTTCTCGATATCCGCAATAGCAGCCTTCTTTTCCTTTGCAGTCTCTGGAGCCCGGCAATAACAAGGACCCTTCTTATCATAGGAAAAAGAGCCCCAGAACATAAACTCAGAAGAACCTTTCCACCTTTCTCGAATACAGCTGCGGACAAAGGCTTCATCAGCTTTCCGCCACACACGATCACTTCCACAGCGATGCAGCAAGATAACAGACCTTTCATCAGACCAGATCACATCCTTCCAATCTTCTAGAGTCCACTCTTCATGATCTAAACACCATCTCAGTCGATCAACCTTCATCTTCTTCGTCAGTCCAGGCTTCCTCGTTGGCTTGGTCTTGCGGAACCCAGCCTGCCAGAGGATCCGCCAAACTGTAGTTGTAGAGACATTGTATCCCTCTAAACTAAGCTCCCCAGCAATATCTGCACAGGTTTTTTCCCTGCCGTAACGATCACGGCGTACCTTGGCAGCAACTTGTTGCTCTACCTCAGTAGTCCGTTTCTTTGGCCGGCTAGATCGCTGAGCATCTTGAACACAGGCATCGCAGATCGTAAGAGGTCGGTGGTTAGGATCAAAGCCGCGGCAAATAGCCCGTGCATAGATATCATTGATGGTCCGTCCGGGTTGAAAGGCCTGTTATTTCTGCTATTTCTGTAGTAGTCTTGCCGCCTATTGGGCTCTTCAGGGCGATAACTAGAGCCCGTGTTGAAATATCGTATTGGGCTTCTTTTTTTGCGACATTTTGCAGCATGATGTAAGATAAAGAGGGGAAAATGAGGAAGAGAGTGGTACCTAAGAATTCGGGTGTGTATGTTTCCCGCTTTCTTTTTCCTAGGATATGGCTGATTGTAGCGTCTTGGCGAGCAGAAGCTTTTGAAAGGCTCCTCCGTATATAACCAAAGTTGCTGTCTTCTCGCCACAGTTTGTCTCTAACCTAGGATGATGCCGGCCGTCCCAACCTCCCCCGCCCACCACCACCCCCCTGCAAGGATAGCTCCGCCGGGGCGATGTGCCGGCCCTCCGCAAGCCACAAAATGGCATCCAAATGCATCATGTACTAGAACTAGTCTATGTAGGGAAAGCGTCGATCAAAGTGTAGCGAGCCATCAATACCTGCTTCCCCGCACCGCGGCTCCATAAATGCGAACGGAACAACGCCACCTGGCTCAAAATTAATCCACGCCCCTTTTAACTTTTGTCCTCTGAATGCTTCGTCCCTATGAAGCAACCGTGACCCACGATAGTACGACTCATGGACCCACCCACAACGTTTTCGTCTCTCAGGCTTGCATGTCTGGATATCAGCGGCCCGTGGCGTTAGGACCAGTATCTGCCACTTTCACATAGCTTCCGCCGTCAATGACGCACCGGTGCCGTTGCTACCCAGGCCAGCGAAGCAAGAGCAAGGTCATCTTCGGTGACCTCTTGGAGGACAAGATGGGGAGAGAGAAGTGTGATCATTGTGAACCAAGTATAAGTTGACATCAACTTAGAATGACCATAACTTTAGCCAGACTCTGGCTCCATTCAGAAGAGGCATCACGATTTAAATGAAGGACGAAAGTGATCAAGACAGGTATCCTTGCGCATGGTGATGGTGTATCATCAGATGGCACTACATGCTACTAGCATTACTCCCTACCAATATGACGAGTTCGCGAGCGTCAAAATCTTTGAACTACTACAAGTAGTAACTACCACATAGATTCAGAATTCATCTAGCGCCTAAACTATGTAGTAAGTACTGGTAAAATGCGGACGAAAACAGAATCCGTCTTAAACAGGGGCAAGAATCCTGTACGGCGCTTACCAGTACTGGGTGGCGGATGTACAGACAATGGATCTCCCCTTTACCAGTAATGTCACGAGCCACGATTGTCTATAGTGTCTGATTGGATGTATGTAAGTTCTTGATTGCGTCAAGTCCCAGCTCTGAGTCCCTGTACATCCTTTATGCTATAGTAGCTGGAAGGATATTGCTATAGCAGTCACACGCCATGTACACGCCCAGCTACCCAAATACACATCGCGACAAATAAGCCACAAAGAAATGATATACTGTTGGATTGACACCTCGTGTGGTGGCATAAGACCCGAATTTGCATAAACATCTGATACACAGATATCCTAGCCTTATGTTGGATACGCGGTGTGTCTTTAGTAAAGATTAGGGATAGCCGGATAAATGTAGATCAATTCTTAATGATATGTTTGATTGTTCTTGTTGTTCTTGTTCTCGTTGACTCTCGTCTCCATTTTCCTCTAGAGCGGGGTTTTATCATCATCTTGAGTCATAGATGCAGATATCGCGGTATTCTGATACCTGAATAACCTCCTTGATGCATTGCCCAGCCACAATCTAACACCTTAGTCAGATGACTAGAAAACCCCTCTCGAGAAAAGAGGGGGCCGGAGGCATCCTTGATCAATACAATCATCTTTGGTCTCCACATCGTATTGAACACTATTGCCTTGATCGAATTGACCGTATCGGATCCATCATATACTAATAAATTGCACCGCCGTTTACTAGTAAATAGCCAAACGAGCCTAACCGGATTAATGACCATCTTTTGGCCCCTCACCAAGCTCCGTAACCATTATGCTGTATAGGGCCGGATAGCGCCTCCTCATCACCCGTCATCGCCCGTCAAAAATCTCGGCCGTTAGTGAACTCGACAATTCATCAGTTATGATTTCGACTGTAGTTGTGGCGCGACCGGATGGCTAGACCCGAATTGGCCATCCCCAGATTGGGCGCAGGAATGCTACGTTGAAGGTCTCCTTTTTTGCGATGTGCAAGGGGGTCTGTGTGATACCAGCCTAGAACGACTGTAGTGGAGATGAAAGGCTACCGCCCCTACGCCAAACTCAGCCATTGCCAACCTGTCTCAGCACTTTACGCAGAGGACGATTCAGCTCCGTGACTTGCTGAAATTGAGTGGGAGGTGGGACGCGGAAGCCGCACGCTAAGGTTTGAACTATTAGCTGCGACCTAAACTCGCCGATCTTGCATGGGGGTGGGATCCGCTGCAGCTGGCTGCGTGACTCGCTTGGTCACATATCACCGGCATATCCCGTGCACTCAACAGGGCCAATACAATAGGTGGAACGCCGGCTGTGCTCCAGAAGGCTGAAAAGCCTCCGTCCAGGGGCTAATACTGTGGACGTAGGGAGGGGAGGGGAGGGGCAAATTTGCCTCAGTTGATGTTAATGCCTCACCAGTCTATTTGTTGCATCTGAGGAAGAAGGGTCCATTGGATGTGTGTAGAAGCTCTTGATTCATATCTAATTAACGGTCCAGGGACCTGTATTTATAGAGGAATATGATTACATCCTGAGTACGGAGGCCGGCGGCAGCCGTGATAGCAAAAGAAAGGAAAATAAGGCATTGTGTGGTGGAATGGGAGCACAGGGAGCTAGAAACCCAACACCCACCCAGTTACACTGAGCTGATGCTGTGAGACGAGCGTGTCCGCAAGGTCGGCAGGTCCAGGCTTCGTAGCAAAATACAAATGGGTAACCGTAATGGCAAGCAACCGAGTTCTTCAGGATCGTGCGATCGCTCGATCCTTTATAAGGGAATGCAAAGGCGGGATAAAAATAAGGTTAATTTTTCATGATGCGTGTTGCGTCTTTCCTCAGTGTAAACACCTGCGTCTACCCCACTTAAATGCTCTACTGCCGGCTGTGACTAATGCTTTTTGGTGTTGGACCAATACGGGACTTCTTGTTGAAGGCAGCCAGCACTGGTTCTTCATCAAAAGCAATGCAATGTACCAACGCCGTCCCTCCCCAGACTCACTATCGCTGACGCAGCATCTGAGTCGCGATGACCGCGATGACTGCGATGACCGCGATAGATGTAACACTATCCATACGAACGCTTACACTTCACTCGTCGCAAGTTGATTTAAGTCATAATCCTTGCAGATGCATAGAATACGGCCTCGTTCTGCACCCACATCTGGACACAGCATCACTATCACAAGGTTGTATATACATACACACAAACCAAGATAAGAGCGAAGAATGGGCGTATCGTTTGCCGACCAACCCGGGACGCCCTCTTAGAGCCTAGCAGCTTTTGCAGGCTCGAGAGTGATTTGTGCCGAGCGTAACACCTCCTGGACGGAGCCAAGGACCGTTTCGCGAATGGGAGACACACCGACGGTGCGGTAATGATAGCGGGGTACGATTATTTGTGCGCAAGTAACTGTATCCCAACAGACCTCTAGGTGCTTGACCGGACCAAAGGTACTCTACCAGCCGCCCTGCTCCGTGGGTAACTGCCTGCTACCAACCTGGTCGCCTATGCTCAAATTCAAAGAGCGACACGAGGTTGCCCCCTCAAACCTGACCATCTCCACATCTTCGACAATGGCTTTCTGACTTCCAACTTCATCAGCTTCACCGGAATACTCCTCTGTGGTAGTGTTGACGCTCGGCTCATTGTGGCCGACAGACTGGAGCACGTAACCTCCGCCGTGATTGGTACGGCGTGGCCAACTTCGAGAGGTGATGTTATTTGTTGACCGAGAAGTTATCTCAAGAACACCTGGAAGGAATCTCTGAATCAGTGTCTTAAATGTTGCCGTGCAAGATAAGACGAGGGCGACATGGATTTCTACAGATGACCAGTTCAATGATTCAACCTAATATTTCAGTTAGAACCAGGCAATCGGGTGAAGATGTGTCAATAGGGGCGCACAGTTGTCCCTAGGTAACTGTCAGTAGGTATTCAAAGGCAGATTGAAGTTTCCTTACAGGTATTATCTCCGCGGTCTAGATCCAAGGTGAGCCATTAAGTTTGGGAAGGCTAGGGAAGAGACTTACAATCTGGGGCATATAACAAACGCACAAGAGTTACCAGGCGGAAAACACTTGCAATTAGAACACTTCTTACCGTTAGGACCCATGGCAAATCACTTACTGACTTGGCCGAGAAGACACTTACAGGAAACCCAGCGCAAACACCAATACCAATCCGAGCCGCTGCCTTTTGGGTACTGTCGAATGGTTAATACTGTGTTTGCCACCAATATCTGTCTACTTACGATTTAGACTCCAGAGGATGTGTAGCGGCATGATATAGATGGCAATGTCAAAGAGAATGTTTGTGGCCGTACTAAACATGTAAAATGTGTTTACGTCGATGCAATGGCCTGGGATATCTGGTTGCCAGAGTTTCTCGAAAGGCAAACATAACAACATAGATACTACCGAAGTAGCGATGCCAAAAGCAAAGACCAGGGCCATCGAGACGTATAAAGCCAGTCGGTAGGTCTTATGAGGGGCAATGCGCAGGTAAAGGCTGAGGTAGGATAGCTTAATAAACATCTGACAGAGTCCGTAAATTAACTGCTCACTTGTTAGTGCTAATCCCCGAAATACAGAGCGAGCGTGGTTGACTCACGCCTTGCGACAACATGACCTTAGTGTATGTTGGCACATTAGTGGGTTCCAGGTATTCAATATGGAGCCCCTCTCCATATCTTGTGGCTGGTTTTACGTTAGCAAAGACCGAGGCGAAGTCATCAAAGCTGAAACGACATACAGAGCATATAGAGTGTCGAGAGTGCCAGGCTAAAAAGAAATGCGATCGCAATGAGAACTGTATTATTATCACTACGCCATTTGGAAATAATGTTGTGGGAAGAGCACCAACCGTCATCGGCCCCAAAATTCTTAACAATGAAGGCCCGGGTGGAAAGTCTCGACGTGATAGCGAGGATCGAAAGAATTATTAATGCGACATTTAGCCCGAGGATCGAAGGTCGTCTGTCTTCCATAGTTGCGAATGCTTTATTTGGGATGTCGGGAAATAATGGACGGAGAGATCGAGAGAATTTGAGAACTGTCACCACTCGTATATATCTTGTCCAAGATGCTTCGGGCGATATTCGTTCGGAGCGTGAGCCTGGGATCATAAGTCTATCAATCCTTTCTGACTGACTCGGCGTGGCGTTTGCTCACACAGCCACAAAAGCGTTAGATTGAACTGGGAATTCCAGTCATGCTCCTCAAACATAGGGACTTGTCCAGGGAGCACTGTTCGCCTTTCCGTGCTGGCACCGTACGCCCTAGAATTTCACAACCACAAAAAGATACGTTATTTGACCAGTGCATTAGCCCCGGAACTTCCCGGAGTTGCGCAGTAACGTGGTCATCGTCGCGTCTGATGTCGACAGAGCACTAGAGACGGGTCAACGAACAAGAAGCCGATTGGGTCATGTGTTCTGCGAACGTTGTCCCCAACATAGAGGAGAGATGTGATGTGGCTGGTTTAGTGTTCCATCTGATTGCAACACGAAGGTTACGCGGCTGCCACCCCCTGCGAGACAGGCAATGATATGTACCTCAGTGCGCGAGTGTGATCAACCATGAAGCTTGTACTCCGTACTCGGCTCGCTTTTTCGTGTCGTGGCGCCTTTAACGTTGGAAAGATGACTTGACCAGGCCCTCTATACAGGCAGGAATTGCTTTTTGTGGCGACTTGCAGTAGTGCTCTTTGTCGACATCGACCATGACCTGGTGGTTGACAAAGTCTGGAGTTACGTCTAACGGAGGGTGGGAACCACCTTAGGATCCGGGGACATGCTCTCAGAGCATCTGTGAAACGAGTCTTGGGGAAGTTCCCCGGTATTGGTAAAATGAATGGTATGGGAACCAGCGGCCGGGGTGGAATAATACGATGTAGCATAACCGCATGGATGTGGTGGAGGAATGACCTATGTCTGCTACGGTGCGACTTCAGGATAGGGGTGCATGATAGATCCCAAACAGAATCAAATCACATGCTGGAGGCAGGGGGAGAAATGACGATTCGTTTTGAGTTTTACTAGAGCGTGGAGATGGATGGCCGTAGTGCAAGCCATAAGACGCCAAACCGAAAGAGACGACCATCCACGGGCGAGGAACGCTATTTTACGGGTTTTGGTCCCAGCCCTGGCAGCCGATGTGTTCTTGATTTTGGTCCGCGCGAATTCCCTGACCCCAGGAGGTGGTCGGATCACTCATTGAAGGGGACTGGTGTGCGCCCCTGTGCGGCACTTTCCGCCAACTTCCTCGCTTGGGTGGTTGGGTGTAAGGGGGCGAGCCCTTAGTTTGCTCAACAGGAAGGTAACCGTGTATTGCGTATCTATAAACTAGAGAGAAGAGGAGAGCGGCCTCAGGGATGTAATGGACGATCTACCCATTCGCTGCGCCGAACCTATTAGTCTTTTGTACCTCGTGCATCCAGTCCCCTCTCCTCCCTTATCTGTGCCAGTTGATCGATCACGTATTCGTGAAGCGGCTGCACATTACCATTTGAGACTGAGAGGTCGCTTGCAAAGACCCTGGACTTCCTAGGTACAGAGAAACACGGAGCTAAAGGAAAATCCCTTCGACAAGACGTCTAATGCACAGCTCAATCTTCCCCAAGAGATCGCTTTTTGGGGGCAGTTGTGCCCTTGCCAGACAAGGGAGTTGGCTGCTCTCTATCTAGGAATCAGTGCTCTCCTCGAAGGCCGATCCAGTAAGGTACTGGATGGAACGTCGGTTTGAGTATCCCCGGCTGGCCATGATGGCCTTTGACGTACTTAACGTGCCTCCAATGGCCGCTGAGTGTGAGAGGACCTTCTCAGCTGCTGGCTCTATGGCCACAATCCGCCGGACACGGCTTGGAACAGATGTGATCTCTGCCGCTCAGACTATCAGATAATGGATTAAGGCCGGCTTGATGGAAGACTACAATGGAATCGCCCTTAGGAGTACGGAGATCGAGGCGCTTGAGGATGAACTGGGCCAGCGGGTCGATGAGGGAGATGGGGGTGGATGGTCTGATGATGGCGTTGAGGGATTGTGGGGCTGATGTTTGCGGGATATCTTTGGTCCGCTGCGGCGTTTGAGGCGTTCTGTATCACCGTAGATGGCATCTACGTTGATAAATAGGCTCTATTTCTATCAATTCAACTTCAGGTCGGCTTAGTAAGTCATCTATTCTATCACTGTTGAGGTGGTTGTGGATAGAAGTGGGTAGATGCAGACCCCTCTGCAGAGGCTGAAGCGAGGACTCAAACCTGACAGCTACGCTATTTTCCTTCTTTTCTTCCCTGTGCTGGGAATCGCCTCTGGTGTTCTCGATAAATCTCCTTGGCTTGTCTTCAGTCTAAATTTCCTGGTCATTTTATCTCTGTCGAGGTTGAATCTTCGCCAGTTGTCCCGGGTATCGCCTGTGTTGGGACCTCTGGGAAGGGGCTATTGGCACGCGATTTTGGATAAGTAATGTATGGGCTACCTTGTTCATGCGAGAAAATATATTCTAACGGTCAATGTGATAGGTATTTGATACTGTCTTTCTCCTTCTGACTAGTTAGCCATTTTAGCGGTACCCGCGAAATTTTAAATTCGCGGGTACCGCGAGCCTATAGGCTCCCGCGCAAAATTAAATGCGCGGCCGGGCGCCTCTGTATTGGGCGCCACAGCCGCCTGCCCATCGGGTACGACCTCAACCAAGATATGGCAATGGAAACCGCCAGCAGGATGGAGGGCATCCTGGTGGCAACCAGTGCTTCTGAGAAAGCAGGAAGGGTAGGCATGGGCGGTATCGTCCATGATACCCTGGGCAACAGACCGGGCCAAGTGGTGGCTAGGTACTCGATCACGATCGGCTCGAGAGACGATCAGAACGTGTATACGACATAGCTGGAAGCTATAGCGATGGCGCTAAGATGCATGCCGGATGGACTTCAACATCGAGAGGTGACCGTTATAACGAGCAGCCGATCAGCATTGGAGGTGATTGCACAACCTCGACAGCAGTCCGGACAATGCACCGTCAAAGAGATCCACAAGCAAGCCGAACGACTCCAGAAAAGCGGCAACATCATCAAGATGCTGTGGGTACCATCCAAAGACAGAGACTTCCCCATGGGCTGCGAAGCAAAGGCGGAAGCTCGAAGAGCCGCACAAGGAAACACAGACCGAAGAAAGCAGCATATCAAGCTCGTTCCACGCGGATGAGACTGGCGATGGCACAGCAGCAACCGCAGAAGACTCTGCCCGATAGGGTCGGAAACTATTCGAAGCGTATCGACAAAGCGTTACCAGGCACACACACACGCTCCCTTTACGATGGACTGAAAAGACGCGAATCAGACATGCTCTCACAGATGCGCACGGGAATGGCTAGGATCAACAGCTACCTGCACAGGATTGGAGCAGCAGAATCGGACATGTGCGACTGTGGACAAGCAGCAGAAACGATAGAACACTTTCTGTTCCGGTGTACGCAGTGGGATGCACAGCGGGAAGGCATGCGACGGGCCGGACAGGCAAAGATGGGAAACCTCTCATTCTTTCTGGGGGGAAAGGCGGCATCGGATGGCCCAAAATGGGCACCTAACCTACAGGCGGTGCGGGCGGCGATTAAGTTCGCCATGGATACGAGGAGACTTGATGCAAACCAGACTGGATAACATACTACTTAACCAACTAAATTAGTGGCCAAACCTGGCGATACTAACACCAAACAGCCTCAAGCTGGCAGACCAGGCTTCAGCTGCTGAGAATAGGATGCTGAACACTTGGAGAAACTGGCCTTCAAGCAGGCCTGCCAATAGAGTCAAGCGAGGCAAGACCGATCAGTGGACGAGGAAGAATGTGGGGCTACTGGGAGATGCGAATAATAAACTTAGAACTGTAAATAGCCTAGCGCACCTGGCCATATGAGGTTAGTCCTCCCGGGCGGAATAAATTTCATTCATTCATTCATTCATTGGGCGCTGAGGCCGACGCACTGCTTAGGCAAGCGTTGGCAAGCGTCCAATCAAACGGGCTGGAGCTTTTGCCCGAAAGCAAAACACATTCCTCCAATGAAAGGAGCCGGCACCATCTCGACCGTGTGGCGAGACAAGGGGATATCGATCCTATGTGTATAAGAAGCTAAGGCCCACGAGGTGACAGGGCTAGATTACCAGCTCTTTCTTGGACAAAAGACACATTCTATCATGTCATCATTGGCTACTATCATTTCTGATTTATCCCCAGATCCATGGGGATTGAACGATTTTACAGCCTATCTTTCAAGGAATCATTGCCTAGAAAACCTACAATTCGTCCAAGACGCATCGAGATACCGTGTTTGTTACGCAGAGACAGTCGGGGGTAACCGAATCCCCTGGGTATCTATAAGGTGCCATTACGATTACCTGCAGGCACTATGGGAAGGCCTTGTGGGCGCTTATATCCTTCCTGATGGACATCGCGAGGTCAACATTCCATCCAAAGTTAGGGATCAACTTCTTGGATTCCATTCTTCTGGATTTCTTCCACATCCATCGGAATTGGACGATGCCGTCAAGACCATCCATGAACTCATGGAGGACTCGATCCTACCTGGATTCCTGAACTCTCATGTGTCGCAAGAGCAACCGGGCGATAGAGGGCGTGGTGACTGGAGGGGAATTAACGGCAGACTTCGGCGAAAGATCTCAAGGTCGAGCTCAGAAGGGGGCCATCAAAGAAAACTTCGAGTGAGCGAGGCCTCTGGACCATGGGCTTCCAGTTTGGGACGGGGCGGAGGGGACACGTTTTGTGCACGCCGCCACTCGATAGAAGATGCCTTACCATCACCTCGCCGCTATTTGCTGCGGCGCGCGATCCAGCTTTTCGACCATACTGTCCACGGAGTTAGGGGTATTGTCGCAGGCCAGGCATGATCTCAACGAGCCCCAGGAAGCAACTGTACAGAGTGCGTAATCAACCAACTGCTTCTGTTGAAATCTGCAAAATAGGAGCTCCATACAGATTGCATGGATTAATGTGCGCTATAGCCACCAACAGCTTCCAATCGTTGGAGCCGTTGGATCCTCCAACTGTGGGTCCAACTCAACTGAGATCGAGCTCGCCGTACTTGGCAACCAGCCAATTCCGAGGTCCAGTTGATTGGGTTTGGATCCAACCGGTTCCAACCGGTTCCAGTGTCCGAGGGTCATGTGAGACCCTGGCGCCGTAACTTTGACCCCACCTTCAACTTCCCAGTTTGGCTCTTTGTACGGCCAGCTGGCCAATGATCGGCCGCTGAGGGGCATCATCATGAGCCAAACGCGACAAACCTCTTCTCGCCTCTCCCACCCGCGCCAGCTTCGCGCTCTTCTCGCGCCAGCCTGGCGTCTGATTAGAATTGATTCTAGAGCTCGTCATTCAGCTTTTCTACGTACGGTTGAACGGTGGGGCGTTGGAAGTTGAGCCTCCACGTGAAGGCCTGTGGGGCATCTGTAAAGTCGTAAGTACATGCGTCCAGGGGTACATTTTGACTTGTGCACAGGTACCAGCAACCTGTCACCCCGCATTCATTATGCAATGGTGGTTGATGTTCATAGTTATGCATATAGCATTCTGGACTATGAAATGACAGCTTAGAAACATATTTCTAACTATAATGAAATTAATACTAGAAGAAAGCTTTTAGTAAGGGAGATTCAGTGATTATACTTTAACTTTATGAATGTTACTTTTATATAGAGACTGGGGTGTTTATTAGGATCTTAATAATTTCGTTTAGGAGCATATTACGTAATGCAGTCTACTCTATACACGCTAGATAGGGGCTACCGTGCATGCCGCCTATTTATAATAGTGGGGCTGGTATCTCTTAACTCTATAGCTTAGGTTTCGCTGTTGAGATAACATGCTCTTTACTGTTTCTTATATAGCAAATATTCTTATTAGAACCAGTTAAAAAGCCCATTTAATGCTATAAAATTAGGTTGAACATATTGAAAGCATGCCATTCTAGGCTCTTATTAGGACAATCGCTTTAGTTACAAGATACATCCAGTACCGTAGATTATATAGTACCGTAGCTATACCTACTAACACGCTTTAGCACTATATCAGAGCTTCGCGGTTTGCACACCACGCGTCGGATCGCGTAGCGGTTTCTCAGCGCGTCAATTGTCCCTGCAGACGGCCTGGAAAGGCTGCGCTGTTATGTCCGATAAAATGGAGGCGAAGGACGTTAGCCTCTGGGCGTCAAATGTTGCAGTACGCCGCCACTGAAGGGAGCCATACTATTCCTTCGCTGACAGACTCTAGCAGTCTAGTTTCCCAGCCGCCAACACATGATGGATATCGATTCCCAGGATATTTTCTTGGGCCAAGCAGGCTCTGAAACGTCATTAACCCTACATTCGTCTCCCTGCCCGTCGAGGCTCTTTACTCAGTCCTCATTCTTGTCAGATTCAACGCTACAGACCCCGCCGAGGAAGATATTTAACTTGGATGAGAATCCTACGCCTGGCGAGATAGCCACGTTCCCGTTCGAGCTCTTCAACGACGAGCTTCGGGCCGGCACGCCTCCGAGGACCAATGGCGCAAAGGTTGCCTGGTGGTGGGTGAAAGGGTTCCGTATGAGGCTCAAGAGTAACAGCAAGAAGCTTCGGTGGGTATGCCGTCTGTGCGTGAGGAAGAAGTGCCGGACGGTCTCGCACTTCTCGTACGAATCTAACGGCAGTGCCAATATTATCAAGCACCTGCGAGATATCCATGGGATCAAGGTAAGCAATAAGCCGCTCCTCATTCTTTTACTCCAACTTAATCTTGCAGGACCCAGGAAGGAAAGACGTGACGCCGCCCAGCCGCACTAAGACTCTGACAGAACACTTTGGAGTGACTGCAGCCCCAGCCGACCAGCGTATCTTTTCTACCATTCTTAGGAGGCTCAAACTCGGCGCATTCGAAGAGCTTCTCGTTGACTGGATAACACACGATAATCTCCCTTTCCGACTAATCGAGAGTGAGCGTCTCCGCCGCCTCATTGAGTTTGTCAACCCGATATACAAAGACAAAATACCATCTTCCGCGGTCCTTCGATCTCGACTGCGATCGATCTACAATGGGGCGAAAGGAGCTGTAACGGAACATCTAAAAACTGCTCGTAGCAAGATTCATATCACATTTGATGGCTGGACGTCTCACAATCAGCTCTCGTTGCTTGGAGTCACCTGCTTCTTTATTGACTAACAATGGCGGCACCAGAAACTGCTTCTCGCCCTTCTAGCTGTATCCGGACGCCATACCGGCGATAACTTAGCTAACGAAGTGGCTGATATCTTAGCAGAGTGGGATCTTGGAAGTGACTGGCTTGGGTATATGGTCCTTAATAATGCTAGTAATAACGACACGGCAATGGTAGCTCTCGGCAACGAATTCGAGTTTGATCCGGACGAACGCCGTCTCCGCTGTCTAGGCCACGTCATTAACCTCGCTGTCAAGCAGCTGATATTCGGCAAGACGGCGGACGCAATAGAGCATACAGACAGCAGCGAACCGGACTCCGAATACGATTTCGACTCTCTACCGGCCGATAAGCTTATGCAATGGCGGAGGAGGGGCCTAATTGGTCGACTTCACAATCTCAACGCCGCTGTCTTGAACTCGCCACAACACTTAGAGTGCCTCTTGAAGTGGCAAGAAGAAGATCTCAAAAGCGGCGTCCTTGAACTCGTCGATCCTGAGACTAGGAAGAAGCGAGTGCCGCTCAGACCTATCGCTGACAACGAGACCCGCTGGAACTCTCGCCACCGTATGATAGTCCGCGCTCTGCTTCTCCGTAGATACTTCAATCGGATTGCCAAAAAGGCAGAAAGGGCGTGGGGAAGGAGCAAGAGAAAGTCAATGAAGCCTTCTATAATTGACGATAAGCTATCAGAAGAGGACTGGGACGTGGTTGAGGTTTTTATTCAGGTCTTGCGGCCGTTTGATAAGATCTCCGTTCGTCTACAAGGCAACCCGAAGACTAGCGAGGATGATCATGTTAACACCGGCTCCTTTTAGGAGTATTTTCCCTCCTTTGAGTATCTCTTAACGCATTTAGAGGAGCTCAAGCAGAACCATGACCTTCTTGATGGCTTGGGAGAGGACAGCGCTGATATGGTTGCTACTTATATCAACCTTGCGTGGATGAAGCTTAACGAGTATTACGATAAGCTCTGGCCTGTTGCGTATATCGGTGCTGTAGTCCTTCACCCTTGCTTTGGGTGGCCGGCGCTTCAATACTACTGGGAAGGACATGCGGATGCGACGGAGTGGGAAGAAGATTACTCGACGAGACTCAAGAAGATGTGGAAGGAGGAGTATGCTACTTGCGTGGTTCCTGGCTTAGCGATGCTGTCGACAGCGAGCAGCCGAAGAGCGCACTCTGGATATGACGCGTTCCTGGCACAGTCGCTCGGCAAACGCAAAAGGGCGCATCCAGATGGCAGAGCGGGAGATCCTTCGCAATGGCGCCCAGCGCTTGATGAGTACGAACGTTATATCCAGACTTTTACCCCCGCCGACGACAAATACCAATTCAGCCCTCTTTCTTGGTGGAAGGAGCACGAAATGGAGTATCCGAACCTCTCTCGAATGGCCTCTGACTTGCTGTCTATCCCTACAATGTCAGCAGAGACTGAAAGGTCGTTCAGTAGCGCGGGAAAGATGGTATCACCTTTACGAACTCGTCTTGATCGACACACTATTGGAATGGCACAGAGTATGCGGTCATGGAGCAGGGAGGGTATTGTCCTACCCTCGTGGTAGTGATGGGTGGGTAGTGATGAGCGGGATCGGCGTTAAGACGTGAAGATCGGAGATATCCGTTGGTCGGAAACAACCAACTGCAATCGAATTGAGAGCAGCCTCCTCCAACTTCAATCCAACTGAAATATACTTGGCCGGATGTCAATCCAACTGCGAGGAGGTACCAGTTGAGTTGAATTGGTTGATTACGCACTCTGGCATGACCCATTTCAGGCAGAAGACACAATTAACGTGCAATACCTGAATGAAGATATTTGCATAGAAGGATTTCTTTGGGATGATGAGCCTATTGAAGGATATCCCAAGGCGATGGTGCCAGCTCCCGAGCCAAGCAAGACGACTCGTGCACGAAATTTAGTACGATTTCTCGATAGGTGTCTTGCTCGATTGACCCTAGAATAGTTTATTTCACAGTCTTAATATATAGGAAGATCCTTCTCTCTCAGCGAGACCGCAAGCTGGTGCTTTTCGATCATAACGAGTTATTAGACGGTACCTCGATAACAGTCAATTCCAGGACAAGGAGAATGCAACCATGCAGACATCTGTCGAGAGTGGTTTCTTGCTTTGGAAAAAAGCGAGGAATCGTAGAATCACGACTACTAAGATGAGAATACACATGGGCATAACGTGTCACGATGTGTATTTGGGTAGCAGGGCGTGTATATGGCGTGTGCTTGCTATAGCAATATCCTTCTAGCTATTCTAGCATAAAGGGTGTACAGGGACTCAGAGCGGGGACTTGACACAATCAAGAACATACACACACCCAATGAGATGCCCCACACGAGAAAAGCTCGTAACATAACGACGCCAAGGTACTCCGTACCATGGTTGCAATGAATGGAGACCCATGAAGACGTCGACATGGAGTATAGAAATTAGAAGGGATGTAAAGACAGAAATGCGGGCAACTCGCTGTTCAATACTGGAGACTGTCCTTCGACGTGGCCATCCAACCCGGGCGGAGATAACTCCGACAGGACATATTCATGCTCATATGTACATATGGGTTCACGCAGGTCAGATTCCTTGATAGGAAAGTCCAAACCGGGGCCCAAAACAGGGATTTGGTCCCAGATCTGGTCCCTGCAGGGGACACTTATAGGATATGCGATCCTAAATATGGGCCTGCTCAGGCACCTCAGCCTGACCTGAGCACCAACTCAGCTTAGAGCGGCAGGAGCTCAGCTCTAGAAACGGAAGTGAATATTGGTGTGCTTGAGTTTCGTCTCCGAGTTCTCTGGTATAGTTAGGTGGCCAGCTCGCTTATCAAGTCAGCTCGCTTATGAAGTACGTTACACTAAATCTGTGGATCGAAGTTTTGCTGATCATCGAGGAATGAAATGTCCCACCCACCTAGCATGCATGATTGGCGCTATGATCTGTTCTGGCTGATTGGTGCTAATAACGTCAACGCTACTTCCAATCTTCAGGCATAGAACTAGCGTTACAGTGACCGACAAAAAAACGAGGCTAGTAATCGATGATGCGATGATTTGTTAGTATTCTCTTGGCCGAGAATGTTCTTTTACTGCGACATCCCATGACTCATTGGTGCATGGGAAGGCGAGGCGCGGAAGCGTAGCATCGAGCCCAGACGATGATGTGGTGGCGAGGGACTGACGAAGTATGACGCCATATTACATGGTTATCTACCCACTCCCAAAGGGGCTAAAGTGTGGTCTGTTACCTCTTAGCATTACAACACTGGTGTGAGGAACTTTATGGCTAGTGTAAGATTACAGCATAACCTAGTCCCAGAGGGCCGGATGTAGACTAAAAAGATCACCGATTCTTTGCCCTTTATATAAACAGTGACTTAGAATAAATCATCAGCTATGAAAGCGCTCCTTCCAGCAGACCTCACCGTTGATATACTCGACCTAGCGCAATGCTTCACTATCACACGAAGCCCCTGTTTCAAATACGCCCCCCTTTAGATGCAGCGGAGTACCGAGATAATCTTATGGGCAGTGTCGTCAAATATCCAGATATGCCCACAGAGACATACGTGTCCTACAAAATCGAAAAATTGCCAAAGAACATCATATTAAAACTGAACCCTCCCACTCAGGTCCGGAACATCGAGTTTTGGACGCATAGAATCAAAGAGACTAAGGTTCTATCCTCGGTCAACGAAGTCCTTGAGAGGTTCCATGAAAGTTCGAATGCAACAATGGCAACTACAGCGCTGCTATGGCATATGGATCTACCAGGCGAGAAGTTCAAGGAGCTGCTAAAAAACACAGCCTATTTGGAGCAGCTGTTCGACCTGCTGAGGAATAGTAAGAATCATGAAGGGTATTTCATTACGGATATCGTCACGCTGGTAAACTATGAGGTTGCCATAGAGTCTCGAAACGCGCAAACCAATAGTGTAACAGAGCAGGCGGGGTTAGAGGTTGGTGCTTGCATTCAGCATCGAGTTTCCAGTCAGTACTGGTACTCTGGATGCTTTGAGGGGGAACTAATTGTATTTCTTGGATATCATCGCGTAAAGCTCAAGAAGATGGACGGCGCCATGGCAACGCTTGGGAGGTTGTTTCTAGGTCAAAATCATGGTCTCAAAGTGCGGTATGGGTTCGACTTCTGGCCACAAAAAATTGAGGGTCCTGCCGAGAGAGGTATGGAAATATCCTTGTGCGATACAAGCGGGAGAAACAAAATTGTCAAGGAACAACGGGTGCGACTACCAGATGGTCACGTCGAAATTGTCAGGGAGCTGGGGTTTGATGTTGAGATTGTCGGATGAGTGAGCAGGAAGAATTAGAATCTGTCACATTACTAGATCCGGCCAGCTACAAGAGCATAGAAAATAGCCTTCGGTTGGGGGATCTAATAGCTACGGATCCGCAACTTCAAGGAAAGTCAATTGCTGCGAACCCGAGCTAAAACTATCCATATCTCCACATCCCTATTACATTTCGTTTTTAAGGTAAAAAAAACGCCTTGCCGCCTCCTCATTCTCTACTAATCTTTGTTAAACGATACATGCAACGCTGGGAATACGACGTCCAGGTGACAATCATCGCACCGATGCGGCATCTACGATGCCTACATCTGAAAATCCGAAAACCTATTGACGGTTGTGAAGACGCCGTGGCTAGACTTCAAGCTCGTCTGGAATGCAGTATTATAGTCACTAGGGGAGGGGCTCTAGTGGTAATCGATATTGGTATCCAGTCTATCAACCAGAACTGCCGAAGAAAGTATTCGGAATTTACCGATTCCTCAGAGCTTTTGAACAGGTATTCCCAAGTGCCGGAGTTTCATCACATCTTATGGCAGCTATGCCAATGAGGGTATGAGAGCTTGACGCTGCGTGTGGCTCGGCAGGCTGAAAGACGTCTTGTGAAAGCACAAGACTCTGGGAAGAATCTGCATTTAGAACGCATCCTTTGACCTGATTTTGAAGGATGCAAAGGTTGATTCGAAAATTTGTCACTGAGGCTTGCGATACGAAACATCTACTTCGAATAGTATGATGTGTAGTAACTGTTCAGTAGCGACTTGTGTCCGTTTAGGGTATCTAAATTGCGTTCTCACCTGAGACAAACTGATCGCATTAGTAAATTGACATGAAGCCATAGAACATTTGTGCCTCTATCGTGCTGTGAGTCATGCCCAGCCGCATCGTGGTAACCACAATCCGCCTCCCACGCTGTCCAGTCAACCTCGCCACTATGTACTACACAGAGGTTTATACTACGTCTTCAGATCATGAAAATGGTCTCTATTATTAAGCCCCAGATATATTGAGGTCAGATGGCCGCAGTGTGAGCCCTTCCATCCACATCTTCCAAGCCAGACTCATGGTGCCGACCATGAATGCGGATGCCTCGACTCCAATCAACAGAGAAACCCAAATGGGATAGCTATTGGCAATTCAGAAGACAAGGCCAGCAAGAACCTCGATAATACTAATATCGACCAGTACCGGTATGGTTAGAAGCCATAGAATTAGTCTTTTTCTTTCAGTCGAACTCTGCTGGCCCTCGAACTTGAAAAGGAGCATTTTAGCAAGAGTTAAAGCGATCCTACACCCCGTACAGGCTAGCTTGAAAGCACGACAGTTACATGTGGCGTGACGGTCTAGGTACCCGTTACTGTGACTAGCCGTCACATTTATCAAGTACGATATAGAAATTATTTCTAAAAAAACACAGTTTTAAGGCACTAGTAAAGCTAAGAAAACATAAAAATAGAGAAAAAATAGATCCACTTTTATATTTCACTAGGTTCCTAAGGTCTAAAATTTTTAAGAAATTTTTCCTAAATAAATCTCCAGCTAACTAGTACTTTTTGAAGTTTTTAGCTATTTTAAGCCCGGTTTGGATTTTTAATAACCTATTAAAACAATCGCGATTTAAGGTGTAAATTGCAACTGCGGCGGCGCATGCTTATCAAGTACATTACCTTAGTTTTTTATAAAAAAAAAGGCTGCCTTATTATTAATGAAAACGTCGCCAAAGTTCTTAAAAAGTTCTAAGATCTATACTAAGTTCACTTCCTTCTGGGCAATGCACCTCTATAAAAGCAAAATGCATGCTTATCAATCCATAGGTCGCGTAACCTTCAATCCATCAGCACATCGCAACCCGGCAATCAGCCCATAGCTTTTCCCAAAACCCCACTGGGGATAGCCCAGAATGTCAAAGCGATGATAATATAGAGTCCCACAAGCTGCAGTTTAATGAGTACGCTGTAGGTATAGAGGGGCAGGAGAACATAAACTCACCATGGCTCCCTCCAGATAGTTACATTTCCCATCCTGCACCGTGCCCGTCACGACTAAAACGGACACAGTGAAGATAATTGTCTCAACTGCAACAAGCATCAGCAAGCGTGTTCAAAGTCGCTTACGTCCTCTAACTCACGAATATTGAAATTCAGACTCATCGGCACATTCATTGACCAGCCCAAGACAACTAGCAACGGCGTAACTAGTAGCGCAATCTGGATACTGGATCCGATTGCAACACCCGTGGCCTTGTTTCCACGTAACCAGTCAGTTCGCAATAAAACAACCAGGTAAAGAACCAGGTTATCACTCACCAAATCCATCTTATTCCTTACGGCCATCACACACGCCGTGGCGTGCTCGGCCGCGTTGCCGACAATGGGGATCAGGATCAAGCCAATAAAGCTCTTGCTGGTGCGCGCGTCTTTGGCGATGCTGTCAATACTACCAACCAGGTAGTCTGCACAGAAGGAGATAACAACGGTCACGGCAATCAGTACCGCTGCAGCAGACCAAGGACTCATTACTGATTTGGGCTCGTCCTCTCCCTCATGACTTGAGGACGTTTCACTAGTCCCCTCGCCGAATAGATTCTTGTGCGTCCGCAACTGGAAGCACAGATATAGGGCGTACAGGATAAGAAGGATGATGGCCGTCCCGCGCGAGTGCCAAATGATGGTTTCGGCTTTACCGTGCTGATCCGAGCTGTTGAGGATGCTGTAGAGCTGCATTTCGAGGTTAGTGTTCTTCCTGATGCTTATTGTAGCACAATCTTTTGTGGATTGGGCTCTGGGAGGCTGCTCACAGTAGCGGGAATGATCATTGAGGCGGCTGACAGCGCTAACAAGGAGCATGTCGTTTGTGCCATCGCACTGGTGAAGGTCTGCTCGGTGCCGTTGCCTGAATCATCCTTCATGTTGACAAGGCCGCCGAGCAGAAAGCTACTGCCCATGACAAGAAGAAGATTGGATAGAATGGAGCCAAGCATTGACGACCGCACGAGTTCGATTTGGTTCTTCTTCAGGGCGACGATACTCACGATGAGCTCAACTGCGTTGCCAAAAGTGGCATTCAGCAGTCCTCCTAATGTCTCGCCCAGTGGGATGGAAATCTCTTCTGTAGCGAAGGATAACACCGCTGCCAGGGGAATAATGGCGATGAAGTTCAGCGAGAACACAGCCGCAGGGCTCCAACCAAGCACGCCGGCAATGATACCTAGTGGCACGAATGGGAGCAGGATGTTGATGTAGTCTATCGCATCAATTCAGTCGTAGTTCAATCAATCAGCGGAGACATACTTACTGCTCATCAGGGTAGCCTTGGCGACATGGAAAGCATTTGCTGGCCATTTGATCAGACGATTCGGGCTGTCTTTGCCAGGAGTGCTTGTGCCGTCAAATAAGCGCCTCATGAATCCATGGCGCTCCTCATTCACGGGTGGTACGCTAAGCAACGGCGATCCCTCGTGGTTGAGCCCTGGGTTGGCGGCTTCATCGTCGCTGTAGATGTGGTTGACCCTTCGGCCGGAGTTTCTGCCTGACCAAGTGCGACGGACCTGCTTGCGAAAGGCTGGGTAGGCTGCGTAGCGGAAATGGTTAGCTAGCGATAGCATATGCGGCTCGGGCGCGAGTTTCAATTAATAGAAGCGCAGTGGAATCTAAGGGCTTCAAGGCCGCGAAGATGGAATGAAGTTGCTTACCAATCATGGTCTGTCACAGTCTTAAGACCAAATGAATTATGGAATGGAGTGCCAGATCAAGCGCTCATTGGCGTCTTACGCATATTATATATCTAAATGCCAAAAATACGGATGGCAGAAACGCCGCCGACTCTCCATCGGAGATTGAGTGCAACATCGAGCTCGCATGTGCACTTCCGCCACCCAAGTCACCTGTACAGCAAAATTGGATCCAATCCTGGACAAGTGAACAAGGCAAACAACCTCTGCGCCCCTCCAAGGTTATTTATTATGTTGCTGGAATCCGGAATATGGGCGCCCAGCAAGACTGCCACATGTGGACTCGTCACCAGTCACGTCATCATTTCTGCTGGCGCCATGGTATAAACAAGTTGCGCATTAATATACAACCCCGCTATTCTATTTCCACCAACAATGCCACGTCTCGATTCTTAAACGAACAGTATTACCCCCCATTCTTTTCGTCACGGGCGCTATTCCCAAGAATCAATATCCTATCTGGAGAGCATCACAGCACGATGGTCCATTCAGACGATCCAAACTCTCGCTGGTGCAGGTGCCGGAATAGTACCAAGCATGGTAACATGTCGTTGAGATGTTATTAAACAAATCTGCAGTAGAAAGGGGGCCACCATTTACTGAGTCCTGACTCTTGTCAGCGCCCAACACCCGCTCAAATATCGCCTCATCGGGACTGCTCGCTGACTACTGTGAGTAACGCTTGCCGTCGGCACGGACATCGTGACGTAACCTAGCTCCTGGACGCGGACGGGGAAGAATGGATGTTTAGTACTATCTAAACTGATGACGCTCGCCAACGGAAGTTTAGTGTCTTCTATAGCGAAAACTGATTTATTTAATTCAGGACTGATCCGGAAGTATGAATAGGTACCAGACTTAGTACGAGAAAGATGTCGAGTAGTGATGATCTAAGGTCAGTACTCGAGGTTGTACCCCCTCGACAATTTTGGAACAATAATCAACTTGCCGTCATATGGCGTCATCAGAGTTTCGAGGCAGTATGCTCTTAAACAACGATAAGCTTACGGAGGCGTTTTAGGTGACATCATGCGAGCGTCTCAATTCAATAGCGGGGCGCGTTACCACTCCTACTTAGGGGTTAGCCCATAAAACGGTTGTATGATCTCCTTGGATACTCTCATATCATGGCTGTATACTTACTTGGTACGTACCAGTCGTCGCGCCTTTCACTGTCAACCCCGCCTTCCCACCATTTCAACCTTGTCTTTTGTTCTCACACGCTGAATAGACTTATCTCATCGGCGTCTAATAACCACAACTGCTAGATTGAGCTCACCATGCGTGAGATTGTGAGTGCGCTTCCAATCCGCCTTGGAGGCTCTACAAATTAATTTTGAGCTCCCTCTTCTCTATAGGTGCATCTCCAAGTTGGCCAATGTGTGAGTATCACACCCTTCTTGTTGCATGTGTTTCTTCTCTCATGCCATGTGTTGACCTCAATAGGGCAACCAAGTCGGCTCTGCCTTCTGGCAGACCATTTCGGGCGAGCATGGTCTGGATAGCAGTGGCGTGTAAGCGACCCATTCGAATCGCCACCCAACATCCCTCCTTCTCACGCATCAATCTAGGTATAATGGAACCTCCGATCTCCAGCTCGCGCGCATGAACGTCTATTTCAACGAGGTGCGCGATATTGCGTGACCCATGCCAAACTATCCTCGGTCTCTGATCGAGCTCGCATAGACATCCAGCAACAAGTACGTGCCGCGCGCCGTGCTCGTTGACCTAGAACCTGGCACGATGGACGCGGTGCGCTCCGGTCCGTTTTGCCAGCTTTTCCGCCCCGACAACTTCGTCTTTGGACACTCGAGCGCCGGCAATAACTGGGCTAAGGGCCACTACACCGAGGGCGCCGAGTTGGTTGATCAGGTGCTGGACGTGGTCCGTCGCGAGGCCGAAGGCTGCGACTCTCTCCAAGGCTTTCAAATCACCCACTCGCTCGGCGGCGGTACGGGCTCCGGCATGGGCACGCTGCTGATTTCCAAGATTCGTGAGGGTGAGATTGATATCACTGATGTGATGCACATTTCGATGCATTGTCTCTCACGGTTCTAACAGCCTATTTAGAGTTCCCGGATCGTATGATGGCTACCTTCAGTGTAGTACCGTCTCCCAAGGTATCCGATACCGTCGTGGAGCCGTATAATGCCACGCTCTCGGTCCATCAGCTGGTTGACAACTCAGATTCGACTTTCTGTATCGATAACGAGGCTCTGTATGATATTTGCAAACGTACCTTGAAGCTGTCAAACCCTTCGTATGGCGACCTTAACCACCTCGTGTCAACCGTCATGTCCGGCGTGTCAACTTCGCTGCGCTTCCCTGGACAGCTAAACTCTGACCTTCGCAAGATGGCCGTTAACATGGTAGGAAGACTCCTCTCATCCAGACCTATATCGCCGTCATCGAAGAACGTTAGGGCTGAGCATTTCCCCTCTTCTCATCTAGGTTCCCTTCCCCCGCCTGCACTTCTTTATGGTTGGCTTTGCGCCCCTCACTAGCCGTGGCTCGCACTCGTTCAGCGCAGTCTCTGTACCCGAGCTTACCCAGCAGTTGTTTGACCCCAAGAACATGATGACCGGCTCTGATTTTCGAAACGGTCGCTATCTGACCTGCTCTGTCATCTTTCGCGGAAAGGTATCTGCGAAGGAGGTGGAGGATCAGATGCACAAGGTTCAGCAGAAGAACTCGGGTTACTTTGTTGAATGGATTCCTAATAACGTGCAGACGGCTCTATGCTCTGTCCCCCCGCAGGGGCTGGAGATGTCGTCCACTTTTGTCGGCAACTCGACCGCCATCCAGGAGATCTTTAAGCGCGTCGGCGAGCAGTTCACCGCTATGTTCCGCCGCAAGGCCTTCTTGCACTGGTATACTGGAGAAGGCATGGACGAGATGGAATTTACGGAAGCCAAGTCCAATATGAATGACCTGGTGTCGGAGTACCAGCAGTATCAGGACGCAGGCGTCGGTGACGACGTCTATAGCGAGGAGGTTTATGGCGAGGAGGAAATACCCCAATAGTCACAGAGTCCTTGGGCGAAATTACGAGGATACTTGACGTCTCCACGGATGTCGCCGATAGCGTAGTGGAATTGTGTTTATAAGGCTGCTACTAGTTGACATATGAGCATTCGTCCTTGATAGACCGAATGTACGTTTCACACCTGCCGCGCTGCGAGGGAATGAATAAAGTGTCTGAGTGCATCCCCTTTCTCTCCGTGCCCACTGCTCTTTAATCGCCAACATATAAGCAACATCGCAGATATCGCATTGCAAGCCAGAATGAGCTGCTTAGCATTTCGCACGCACGATTGGAATCATATACAGATGACCGGGGAGAAGGTCACTTGTGAGTTAGACAAGAAATCCTTTTGGTTTCCTATCTAAAGGACGAGAATATAGAAGGAGAAGGTCAATCTATCCATTAAACGTCATTTTGTACAGTGTGATGCACTTAACAAGTCTGTTTCCCTTTCGTAATAGCGTCCAGATCGCCTCGAAATGTCAACCTAGATAGTGCTTTTTGTCATATACTAATGGTATTCATAACCTTGGCTACTTCTGATGGGTCTTGGACTTGTTCTCATGGGTGATCTGATCCATCTTGCCACTAATAGAGTCGCTGGCAGAAGGCGCACTATGGAACTGTAAGTAAAGTGGGATGAATGACACGGGGAGGTTATCCTTACTAAGTTCTAACATTATCGTTGCTGTCCGTCTCGATCTGCTTGCTATCACCACTGGTGTCGTTCTGGTGAGATTCCGTGGTTTGAAATGAAATTAATCATCTGGATCCAGTTGTCATACGATACCTAGTCAATCTTTCTCCTCCTTGTGACCCCCAACTTAATGAACACACGATTTAGCTTCCGTGCGAATTTCTATCTCTCAAGAACGTTTTCGTTTGGTTCCCGCCCGAGCCCCATTGGTTGGCCGAATCGAGTTGGCTAAAGTGATTGTGGTTTGCGACGGTCCTGAAGCTAGTGTAGCCGTGGCCGAAGATGTCAAGGCCATGGGTTGGGCTGTCCTTCGACAATGAAGGTGGCGACTCATCTGGCTTTCCGAGTGGCTGCCTCTAAACTCGGCCTGTTTGGCGAGCTGTTTAGCAGGTAAACTCTCTTTGGGGCGTACTCCCTCATTATATGCAGTTTCATTCCCACACTCCGCCGTCTTTAAAGTCTTGGAATCGGGCACCGTCGACGTGTCATCACCAGGTCGCGTCATTTCTTCGCCACGGTCGACATGTGAGCTAGATTCTTGAGGTGGAAAGCGCGCAGGCTCTGAAGAGGGAAAGAGCACCGCCGGGGCCACGGTATTCACAGATTCATTCCACTCAACAGGCCGGTCTCTCGCTGGAGTGCCGGATAAGCCGGGCGGGAGTATCGAGGATAACGGAGAGGGTCGCCACCTTGTACCGCTGGGGTCGTACGTTCTGGTGCGCTCATACTCCTTGTCTGGTAGATGGGGCATGTGCTCAGTGCTGCTGGTGACAGGAGCAGAGGCATGACACAACGGATGCCAAAGGTGGTCGGTGGGGAGGTAAGAAGCGAAGTAGCGAACAAGGGAGTCGAAGGAATTTGTACGAAAGAGTTGGACAGCATGTTGCCACTGAGGCGAACTGACAAGACTTGGGTTTGCGATGATCTCCAGACTCGCAGATTCAAGAGCGTCGTTCAATTCGCGGAGGCGTTGTTGCCTGCGATTATTGGCCAAATGATGAAATTCGGTAGCGGAGTTGGCCTCGTGGGAGATTTCGAAGATATCGTGGTGGAAGGCATTAGGGTCTTGAATGGGGGATGGATAGGTGTTATACTGGTCGTGAAGCTTGGTGAATAAGTCCCCTCTCTTCATGTCGAACTTCCAGGCCGGCCATGCCCAGGATGGGTCATCCATGTCGTACGGATCACGTGTTATGTTGATAAGATCTGCACGAGGTTGAAAATAGCGAGTTTGTAAATGGCAGGATAATGGAAAATAAAATACTACCAGAGAGGATGAGAGGGAAATCTTTGCAAGAGAAAGTGGGCATGGGCGTAGCAACTTTTGGCTGTGGCAGCGTGTCGATCCACATTGCCTGGCTTAAATCAGGTTATCCCGCCACCCACTACTGCCTTTCAACCAACGGGTGGGCGTTAAACCCGCCAGGGGGCAACCCATGACTTTAGACCCCTGTGCAAGTCGTGTTGCATCTGATTGGGTGTGTGTATGTTATTTCTTGCGTCAAGTCCCCGCTCTGAGTCCCTGGACATCCTTTATGCTAAAGTAGCTAGAAGGATATTGCTATAGAGGTCACACGCCATATACACGCCCTGCTACCCAAATACACATCGTGACAAGTCGGTTGTTAGATATCTAGTCATGTGTTGGATTGACCCCTCCTGTGGCGGCATAAGACCCGAATTTGCATAAACCTCTGATACACCGATATCCTAGCCTTAGTCAGATGACTAGAAAACCTACAATGTAGTAGTATTCATATTGGGTATGACAAGGAATGCGCGGAATGAGTGATTAATAGTCAGCTGGGAGAGAATTTCTTGAACAGATTACATGTGGGATCGGGATGGGCCTAGCTGATTGGATCATGTAACTGCACTTTGAAACATAGCCTGCTTCATTCAACATCTCCAGAATGAGTTGAAGCTGAAATATACAATTTTGGTGCATACTAAGGAGCAACAGTTGATATATATATCATACGCATGTGTTTTTTAGGAAGCGGCAAGTGATGATGCAGACCAATGTCGAGATTAAATAACTGTTTTGTCCCGAGTGGTTAGTACACCAGATAAATCTGGTCAATTAAAGAATATATCACAACATATGCAACTTAAGAGGAAGGCACTACTCAATACAGCCCTAGGTAGGCGTCGATACATGGAATGGAGCAGCGACTAGGCTCCAGGTCAAATAGCACTAAGGAGCAAGGCCCACGTCACGGCTAGGCAAAATGCTCGCACCACCATCGAGGCTTTGGTTCCGATCGGAGATGCAGTCAAGCCACGCTAAGCCTTTTACTTTGCGTCCATCCCACCACACCCTCCCAAACCTGGGAGTCACCAAGGAACATGTCCGTGCGCACAAGCGATGCTCCAGGAGCCCAGGCAGATTCGTCCGGGCGACTTCGCTGTCGTCTCAAGGTTGAAAAGAGGCCGGTATTGGGATGTCACCCAGGCCTCGCCCTCCGGCTTTGGCCACGAGGTTCGGGGAGGCCAAATGAAACCTGAGCAAGCACATGGGCGGGCGAGTTCGTTCTTAGTGATCACTCTCGCCCTCCCGGTCGCGCTCAGATCATTTGACGCACGCCATGACACTTGAGGTTAGTGGGCACTGGGCACCTCGATAGGCTGCCGTAGAATACCCACGAGAGAATTTGGAGACATGATCGCCATTCCCGGTCTATACCCTTGCGAGTGTGATGCAAAACGCGACTCCATTTTGCCACCATTATGATGTCGTGGTTTCGATCTACGTTAGACAAGATCTGTGGATCGAAATTTCGCTGAACATCGAGTGATGGAATATCACCTAAGCGCCCGCTGAGCGCCAGAACCCTCTTCTAGTTTCAGCCGAAGGCTGACTCTACATTAATCCATAAGTTTTCCCAATAATGAGGGTTCGGTGCAGACAGGGATTAATAAGTTTCCCGGGCTCTGATTGGTTTAGATTTTATATGGACGGCCACAAAACGAGGAGCAACTGGACGACGGCTCATAAAAAGTGGGCCTAGCTTGCCAGCTAGCAGTCCCCCTGGTTTGTTTGTTTACTCGGAATTTCGCTTAGCATGGAAACTTCGTTCACTCAACGCATCTTCACGTCTTGCGTCATTGAGCAATGCATCCGAAGTCTACTCCTCAAGGGCTTCAAGATGACTTAATGTCCATTGTCTGTGCTCGCTGTGGCGAGAAGAAACCGGCGGCTGGCTTCGTCAGCAAACGGAAATCTGCTGGGAACACCAAGAACTGCCTGGAATGTCGTAGTCAGTGCAATTCTCATGTCAGCTCTGTCTCCCCACTCCGCAAGACATTCAACACTAACTAAGTGAAGCGTTCCAGATCCAAAGGCGCGATCCTGACATTAAGAAACCTCGCCGTCGGTCCTTCTTCAACTGAGAGTCCCGCTCTGAAGAGAACTGAAGAAGATGCTGGCCTATCGCCCCTTAACGACAGATTCGGAACCCAGCCTACGTCGCCAGAGAGGCTACGGCAATGTCATACAGCGAAGACGTTATCCGGGGCGTCGATTAGCCAGCCGCGTGTAGTGTTAGGGACGCCAATTCCACCAACCCAACAAAGCTCGCGGCTCTTCCGTACAATAGCTCCCTCACCTCCTGTGCAGCTGACGACACTACTAACCGCCTCACATTCTGATCCATCTACTATCCGAAGCAGCACGTCTCATATAGGTCACCCTGACTTGGCTCCTAGATTCCTCAAGTGCGGGAGAGACTCACAGGACGATTCCTCTATGGCCGGCGCAAGGGCCAAGCGGGCTGCTATCCAGCGCGGCCATCGTTCACGACGCCGTGCAGGGGAGACTGTGTCACTGACTCCCTCAATATCTCAACTCGGCGCGTTTAAAGGTTCGGAGGGGCCTAGGGCAGATATTCTTACTTAATGGTCGCAGTACTTCGGGCTAACCACAGAATGTAGATGCCAGCCAAGATCGACAGCGGCCGAGTGGGCTTCCGGATGGGGATGGGACAATCAAGGAAGGAGATGACTGGGGCCAGTTCTCGGAGCCCGATATTGACGCCGAGGACTATTTCAACCTGTTGCTTTCGCCCGTTCGGCCACGCAGGTACCTGGAGCAAATAGGGGTAGAGTGTGACTCCGACCCAGGGGACGAAGACGAGAGCGACGGTAACGACTCTGTGGATGAAAGCCCTGTTCGTCGTCGCTCACGGCCGCCTTCTGCACGGCCGAGGACTGGTCGCCGTGGCCCGGCTCCTGGTACAGGAGGGCGGCCGAGACGATCTCGAAGGCAAACTCGATCGTTGAGGCCGTCACGACGTATTCGGAGTCCGGTGAGGATTCCACCTGAAGAGTTGGCGGTATTCCACGCACAAGACCCGGTGTGGAATGGAGATCTGGAAGCTTGCGCCTTGACTGGTCGCGACAAGGCCATCCTCCGCGAGTTCTGGACAGAGCTGGACAATGACCAAATGCAGTTTTGCAGTCGATGCCAAGAGAGTTGGTTCTAGATGAAGATCGATTGCGATGGCATTTGTGCGCGTTGTTATCGGAGGGATGAGAAGCGCCAACCCGACGAGCCATATTTCTTCTCTGCGGACAATCAGCTCGACTTTGGCCCTATACCGACCCGATTGCCTCAGCTTACGCCTACCGAAGAGTCTTTGATTGCTCGTGTTCACGTCCATGTGAACATTATGCTTGTGCGAGGGCAGCAGTACAAGTATCGGGGGCACGTAGTTCACTTTCTCCGCGAGGTTAGCTTAGTGTACAACCAGCTCCCGCTTCTGCCGCGGGAGTTGAACATTGTATTACTACGTCCTGCGAATACGTCGTCCTACGCAAATCTTAGCCGGCAATTCACTCGCCAGTTCTGCGTGCGCCGCCAGCCGGTTGTCATATGGCTAGACTACCTCCGCCGCCATCATCCTGGCTATCGATGCGTCGCCATCGACGAAGAGCGGCTGAATCAATTGCCCCAAGATGGTAATGTCCTGGATGCTATCCCCCAGAGTCAGGTAGAGGCTGCCGACGTTGGACCCGACTCACCCGAGGAAGATCAGGAGGCAGAGCCTGACCTGGAGGACGAGGCTGCGGTGCCGGACCTGTTGGCTAAGGACACGGAGCTCGATGCTCTGCGGTCTATTCTCTCCGGAGAATCAGGCGCTGATTCAGGGCTTTCCACAAGCTTCCAGGCGCAGGCACAACACGAGCTGCAGCTCCCGAATATACGACACACACCCATTAATGAGTTCAATCGCTCTCATGCCCTACTCTCCTTGGCGTTTCCCTGCCTCTTTCCTGACGGTAGAGCCGACTTTGTTGAACCCCGATTGCGCTCCATTGATTATAAGGATTACATCGAGCACGCGATGCGCTGGCACGACGGGCGTTTTGCACGCCACCCGACCTTCCGCTTCGTCGCCTTCAACACGCTAATGCGGTCACAAGCACGTTCACGATCCAGATTCTTCGTGAAGCAACATGATGGGAGACAGCAGCCTCTGACGCGAGAGCAACTTATTCAGGCGCTCGAACACAGCGAGGACCCCGAGGCGCAGGCGCTGATCAACTCGATCACAAGGCATGCGGTGTCTATTCGCGGTACGCGTCCATTCTGGAACAAAAAGAGGCAGGACCTCGAGGCCTATGCTTATAACCTTGGTTGTCCTGGTGCATTCATCACGTTTAGCCCAGCAGATTTACACTGGCGGAGTCTCTACCAGCACATGCCCCAGTATGACGACTGGCTAGCCGCTACCGAGCCGGAGAGGATGGCTCTATCGCGCCGCCTATTGCGGCAGAACCCTCACATTGCTGCTTTCCACTTCTACCGCCGATACTGCCTCTTTCGGGATATCGTGCTAAGCAAGAAGTTTAGCATCACGGATTACTGGGATCGTTATGAATGGCAAGGGCGTGGGAGTCCACACAACCACGGCCTGTACTGGATGGAAAATTGCCCTGGAGCCGACATGGAGGATGAAGCCGCTCGTGATGTTTTTGCACGCACGTGGGGATTCTACGTCACTGCTATTAACCCCGAGCCGAGTAGGACTATGCCTCAGGGTGAGGGTAATCCGCTGAGCGTAGATCCCCTAAGCATAGAGATGACATTCCTGCGGCTCTCGCAAATTGTCAACCGTTGCCAGCGTCATAAGTGCAACACCACCTACTGCTTGCGTGTGAGGAAGAGAACCGGTGACGTCGCGAGGGATATGGAGGGTGCTGCTGCAGACATCGAGGCGGCCAACGCGGCCAATCCAGAGAGGGAGTGTCGTTTTGACTTCCCTCGTGCCTTGCGGGAGCTGGCCGCAGTTATCAGGAAGGAAGGAAGGTCATACCACATCTTCGAGGCAGCGCGGAATGATAGCCTCATGAACCACTTCAATCCTGCTATCATCCTAGGCTGGCTAGCCAATATCGACATATCTCCTTGCACCAGCTTACAGGCGGTTATTACGTACGCTGCAAAGTATTGCAGCAAATCTGAGAAGAAGACTGAGCCTTATTACAAACTTGCAGATCAGGTCTTGCCACATACAGCACACCTCCAGCCCTTATTATCCTTCTCCTCTCGCCTTATGAATAAGCTGATTGCTGAGAGGGATTACTTAGCGCAGGAGATTTCCCACCTTCTGCTTAACATCCCTCTGCAGGAAGGCACACGGATGGTCGTCTCTGTCGATTGCCGTCCGTTGGAGCAATATGCACGTTCGTATCGCGTCGACGAAGATGTTAATAAGACTATCGGCAGCTATAGAAAATATCTGGAGCGAAATGACCAGCATGAGGATATAACCTACCTCGAGTACCTGCAATCGTACATCTCAAGACGTGGAGGAAACTCGCTGCTAACGCAAAGCAAAGGGTCCTAGCTTACTTCCCTCGATATAAGTCCATAGAGGCTTCTCCCCAGTTTAACGACTTCTGCTGTGTTAAATTGATGATGGTTCATCCATATCGCTTTCTAGAAGAGTTGCTCGTTGTGGGTGGCCAGCGGTTCGATTCTTTTACAGCCGGGTACATGCGCTGCAGACAGCTCCACGATACCCATACGGACGATTATTATGGAGAGCCAGATACGGATGAATTGACGGCAGAGGACGATGAGTTTGAGCTTGAGGCCTATGAGGAGCCCATCGCAGAGGAGGATTGGCATGAACTCGCCCGCATGCTACCTGACCGCCCGCTGGAGGAAGAGGACATCGACATCCTCGGCCGCCGAGATATTGACATTAATTACGATTGGACCCCTTATGTTGGGCGGTATACTGATGATGGCATTCTCAACGGCGACTACTGGAAGTAACGCAAAGCGGAAAACACCCTTGACCTTGACGTGGATGATCAGCCATTAGAGGCTCGCGATTCCCTAAATCCAGAGCAGCGCCTGGTGTACGACACAGTGATGGGCCACTTCCTGACCCGGGATCCCTCCCAGTTGTTACTCCATGTGGATGGCGGAGGCGGCACTGGCAAGTCATACCTCATTAACCTGCTCTCGGCGCACCTCCAAGCCGCGACACGGGGGAGGGGGACACCTGTTTGGCGTGCCGCGCCCACGGGCGTCGTGGGAAATCAGATTTCGGGCACTACCTTGCATTCCCTATTGCACCTGCCAATCAATAAGGACTTCAAGCCTCTCTCAGCCATTGATAAGGCCCAGCTCCAGAAGAAGCTTAAAGATATCAAGTATCTGATCATTGACGAGAAGAGCATGCTGGGACTGCGTCAGTTATCTTGGATCGATGACCGTCTCCGAGAGGCGTTCCCGAATAAGAACGAAGAGTTCTTTGGCGGCCTGAACATACTGTTGGTTGGTGACTTCTTTCAGCTTCCCCCTGTGCTACAGAAGCCGCTTTATTACGATAAAGAGGTTCAGGGAGTAGAGATTAAGGGCAGAAACGCATATAGGCGATTCGATAAATCGGTCTTCTTGAAGGTTGTCCAGCGGCAGCGTGGCGACGATCAGGAGGCATTCCGCCTAGCTCTCGGGGAATTGCGGCTGCTTCAACTATCTGTAGAGTCCTGGAAGCTCCTTTCCAGCCGCGTACAGGCAAAACTAGACGATCAAGAGGTTGCAAGGTTTGTCAACGCCTTACGAGTATACGCTACTAAAGATAGAGTGAACGAATATAACCACTATCACCTCGACCGCCTCAGCCGGCCAGTCATCCGGGTCATGGCTAAGAACGTCGGCCCCGGCGCGGCTGCTGCGCCTGATGACAAGGCGGGCAACCTTGCGAAGCAGATCCCCATATGCATTGGCTCCCGTCTGATGCTGACGTCCAACCTTTGGCAGCCAGTTGGCCTCTGCAACGGCGCTCGCGGCACAGTTTACGATATCGGCTGGGCACCTGGGGCCGACCCCATCCAAGACCCTCCCTGTGTTATCATGATGGAGTTTGACAAATACAGCGGACCGGTATTCCTGACCACTGCTGATAGCAGGAAGATTGTCCCGATTCTCCCAGTGGAGAGGGACTTCCTCATCGGGGCCACTCTCTGCGCTCGCACCCAGTTTCCCCTGATCGTATGCTACGCAATTACTGTGCACAAGTCACAAAGCATCACTGAAGACATGATAGTTACAGATCTGTCCTGCCGGGACTTTCAGACTGGTTTAAGCTACGTGGCTGTCTCTCGCGTGAAAACACTCGAGGGTCTGATGTTGGATGCACCATTTGATCGTAATCACCTGGTCTACGGGTCTCCCCCGGATGGCATGAAGATGAAGATGAGGGATCAGGAGCTTCGGAAACGACAGGTGCTCACACGGAATCCGTACATGTCACATAATACCAATAATGGCCATGGCAATGGATTAGTACGTAGATAATGTAGTAGTAGTAATAGCTTCCCGGTCCGCGGACACACAGCCTTCGGCTGAGGCTACCCCATGCACCCCATCGCCGCTCCAATGTGCATGGGGTGACGTAGTATTTTTTAAAGAATTGTCCAGACCAAAACGGCATCGAGATAACTAGTCTCCTGTGCAACCATCATCATTTGAGACCTTATTGAGCGATCGCGTTACCCTGGGGCAGAGCAACCAAATGTGGCGGTATATCTGCAGGACTTAAGCACGATGATTAAAGGTCAATTCTCTCTTTGACCCGTCCACTGAATCGAACCATATCACGCAACGCCCCTGGTCGAACACCAGTTTCAAGCTCCAAATTCAATTTTACCACCTTGAAGCCTTGAGGCACTAGCCTTGGAACCAGCAGCGACACGGAGCCAACAACTCTCCGCTGCTGTTTGAGACCAAAACTGACTTTCACAAGGATACTACGCTCCCGAGGGTCACCGTCATAGTCCCATCTGAACAGGTTCTCCAAACAGCCCCGGCGGGTGACTTATCATCCAAAGTAATCCGGGATACTCGTCTGCTTAGGCTGTGATATAACGCTGCCAACGTCTGCAGTGAGGACTGGAAACGGTTGTGCTGGGATACGAGCCGACGGCACCGACACAACATTATTCGTCCCCGACGAGACGCCACATTTCACGATGATACCTATAATGTTTGAACCAGATCCAACTAGCCATGTCGAGTACTTTGGGTCAAGCGCAAGCCGGAGGCCCTGCTCCTTCTCGTTGTGGGCGTGGCGTCCTGGGAAGGGCTCATACTAACAGACTTATGTGGCATGCAAAACTAAAACAGATGGATAATAAAACATATAGATAATCCATGAGAAGGTTGGGTGCAAATAAAAGCATGGCTGAAAGCGCGAGCCTGCCATCAGTATAGGCATTATTCTGAAGGCCAAGGCGAGCTCCGTTGGCGAGGCGGATTCCGCAGGAAATCGAAGGTGTAAGACGGCTACCTCCTATTGCCAAGGATGTCACTAAATACTGCGGCATTCATCAAATAAGGACGACAGGAGGCGTGTTGTGTACCCCAGGGCACCGATAACCACCAAATGTTCGATCCATAGCACGGAATGGTGGTAGTCTGGACGAGTCGAATAGCCTTGTGAACACATTGTGACGTCGTAGTTGCATGGGCAAGGTGATTTGCCACACACATAAGAAGGATTGCAACCCAGATTGCTAGTGAGGTTCGTCTTGCTCGCTCTGGCCCTACCAATTTGACTAACTGGGCACTGGTACTGTACCCCAATCCTTAAATGTGGGAGCTTGGACTTGTACATCACAAGTCAAGGCGACAATCTTCCGCGAGCAGAATCTGACGCGTTACGTACAGCAAGGGCTCTCTCGAGGAAATACCTCGCCGGAAGCCAACTCTTGAACGTAATTGGCTTCCATTCCGTCAGCAGACAGCTATGGTCTAACATTCATCCAGGGAGAGAGGAGGACCCTCATATTTGAAAATATTTTGAAGATACCATGCGAACTCTCTGCATTGCCACCACGCAGCCAAGGCAATTGATTTTCGACCAGCCTGATGTTCGTTCCAAGTTGCCTGTGGAACAGAGAGTGCTGCCTGTTCCAAGTTGCCGTCGCATCACTGATAGTTACGGAGTGCACCACGAGGAATTAGGCGGCCACTCAATACAGCACGTCGCCCCCACCAAATTAGGTGGGCTGGAATTACTTGATGGACCAAGACAACGCCTCTGGGGAGGTCGAATGGGTGCTGGCTCCCGTATTGAAGCCTCTCCTCGTTCTAGACCCGCCTATTCCGGGATATCTACGTCAGTGCTGCCAGTACGTGTTCAACAAAAACTAGAACTACCACTGCAGAGTTCCCCATAGAACCCTCGTCCATTTTATGCGACCCTCCTCTTAAAAAGCCCGACCTCAATACTACAGCGATTATCTCTTCAAGGAGCCCTGAATTGTGTGTGTGTATGGTTTGGAATAGGAATACTTGCGGGTGCCACATTAATTCAGGCTCCCTTCGTTTCCAGTCTCCTCTTCTCTGGCTAGCTCACAGCATTTGACTTGCTCTCTTCGAACCGCGCATGACAGACATGCATACTATGCCCCGTCCGCAGCTCCTGCCCCTCACAGCTACGGCCACCGGGAGTGCAACGACCTGCGCCCATCTTTCACAACGCCGCCGGCTCAGCACGCCTGCTGTATCCTGCTTAACTGCCGTTGGGAGGCTAGGACGGCTGCTTAATGGAAGCCTCCAACTGACCAATATATTGGGAACTGGGGCCTATAGCGTCGTCTATTCAGCTATCGATATTAATACTAAAGTTCGCTATGCGGTTAAGTGTCTAAGCAAGCTTACTGTCGATAGAACTCCACTGGAACACAGCCAGGCCGCTTACCAACAGCGGGAAATTCGGCTCCACTACCTAGCTTCCGCACACCCTAATGTTATATCTATATTCAATATTGTGGACAACCCCGACTGCGTCTATCTCATTCTTGAGTACTGTCCTGAGGGCGACCTCTTCGTAAATATCATAGAGCGCGGCCAGTACGTTAGCAATGATGAGCTGTCTAAGAAAGTTTTCCTCCAAATCCTAGATGCTGTTGAATACTGTCACAGTCTTCAAATCTACCACCGGGACCTCAAGCCGGAAAACATCCTAGTTACAAACCATGGAGATACTGTCAAGCTATGTGACTTTGGACTCGCTACTTCAGATGCGCAATCTCACGACTTCGGGTGTGGATCGAGATTTTATATGAGTCCAGGTACGTTTTATAGTCCCTATCCCCTTCCCTTGGCCCTCTTACAATGACTAACCATTTCCTTCTATCCTTCATTAGAATCTCTGGAACCCGCCACAGGCCAGCAGTACTATATGTGTGCACCCAGTGATGTCTGGAGCCTTGGGGTCATCCTCGTCAACTTGACATGCGGATGCAACCCTTGGGGGCTGGCCTCCATCCAGGATTCAGCCTACCGGGAGTATGGCCGATCAAAGGGCTTTCTGAAGTCGATATTGCCGTTGTCTGATGATTTGAACGACATATTGCGATGCACCTTTAAGCCCACTCCTGAACACAGGGTGACGCTACCCGAGCTCCGTACCAGGGTCATGGCTTGCTCCGGGTTCACTGTGCCAGCAGTGTCCGTGATTATCCCTCCGAAGGATGTATGTCTCGCATAGGGAGCCGAGGACTCGCTATGACGAGCAACGCTCCTACCGGGTATGTTTTGATTGATTCAATACAGGCTATGCTAACCACAGTGGCATAACAGAAGCACTAGGATTCGCTCCGTTACCGACGGCGCTTCGACCGCATCGATCATGGCAAGGTCCGATGCTGCCACATCCCCATCTCCATGTCCGTTCGACGAGAATGGGGTCAGGGCACGTGAAGATGAAGAGGAGAATACTAAACCGGGCGACATGAAGGAGGGAACAGGCATAGACAAGGGTCTCAACACGGCAGCGGATGTCACTTCGCCGGAGGACCACGCCATCACTACCGACAATGAAGATACTCCAGCTGGCCGAACAACCCACCGGCCAGCCCAAAGACCAAACTCCAACAAAGTGCCAGTCGTCAAGCAGCCAGAAGCAAGTGGAATCCCCCAAAGAGGGAGCGAAGGATACAAAGGTTAAATCATCTTAATAGCGTGATAGTCAATCACTAGTAGGTCGTCTTGGGCGACCTGTTCTTAATTTAGGCCGCTCCATTACCCTATTACTGGTAAAGATACACATCCTCACTGAAATTTTTAATCTCACATTCGCTGATTGTATTACTGGGAACACATCCGCCCCTCATTTCACCCACAAAAGCAACAGGAGACCGGCCCCCTACGGGACCCGCCAATGCCTTTCGGAACAGGCCTGAGAAGCAAAAGCAAGGCGCTTGCCTTGTGAAAGTGAAAGAAAGAAAGAGCCTGACACAAGCATGACACAAGCACTTGTCTTGTGAAAAAAAGAACGATACTGACAAGGGCACTGGCGGTTGGGAGGCTCTAGGCAGGTGACTATAGGTGCTGGTGGCGTTTGCGTGTGACCAGCCTTTTGCTTTTTGAGACGCTGCGCACAGGCGCTGGCTTCCAGCTAAGACCCTGCGTTTGACAGCATTTGCAGTTTAACACCGTTTCCTGCCCTCAATTCTTTATCTTTTAGCCGCCTAATTTATTTAATCTGAATTTTCCTCAGGAAGTAGCATTAAATGATTATCTATGACTATTGATGTTGGATGAAAGGCCGGCCCTCTTCTACGGAGTTCTAGCAAAGGTCTCGGATCAGACTTTGCAAGCCTGGGGAGTCCCTCGTTGCGTCGGAGTCTCGCATGGCATTTCGAAGAGTCTGGAGCAGAGCCGTCTTAGTAATGCGCTGCCATGGTTGACTCGTCGCTATAATCACCTTCATCCAGAGGGAAGTCAACATGTGTGTGAGACTTAATTAGTCAGTTACGTAACTGACGAGTGATTATGGGTCTTTAAGGGGTGGCGGCTTTCGCGTCCTCTAGGAGCCTTTTCGTCTCTCCGTTCCTCAAGGCATTAACTGTCTATGTTACCTCACTTTCCTTGTGTTACGATTACTCTTGCCTTCCGTTGAGGAATTAACTAAGCAATTTCTATGGGCTTCTAGCGCAATGTATTTGCCACCTCTAAGTAGTATATAAAGAGTGCCTAACAGCCGGTGGTGGGTGGGGAGGAGGTTAAGGGAGTGTAGTTGATGAAGATTGACCTTTATATGATTGCAGCAGCTTGATAACGGCCTCGTGCCCGTTCTTAGCGGCATACGACAGCGGCGTCCGTCTATACCTATTCTCCGACTCGACATTGGCTCCCTTCTCGAGAAGAAGCTTGACAACGGCCTCATGCCCCTTCTCAGCGGCATACGATAGCGGCATCCGACTATCACTAGCCTTCGACTCGATGTTGGCTCCCTTCTCGAGGAGAAGCTTGACAACGGCCTCATGCCCGTTCGCGGCGGCATATGATAGCGGCGTCTGACTATTACTGCTCTTTGACTCGATGTTGGCTCCCTTCTCGAGAAGCAGCTTGACAACGGTCTCATGCCCATTCTTGGCGGCAAACGACAGCGGCATCTGACCATCACTGGCCTTCGACTCGATGTTGGCTCCCTTCTCGAGAAGCAGCTTGACGAATGCCTCGTGCCCGTTCTCGGCTGCCCATAACAGTGGTGTCTTGCCGAATATCGTGTCTTTGGTCTCCAGGTCAGCGCCCTTTTCGACCAGCAGCCTGGCGATCTCATCGTGGCCCTTCTCTGCCGCCTGGAATAGCAGCGTCTGAATCTCATCGTCCCTTGTATTCACATCAACAATCCCCCGTTCCAGTACTTTAAGTAGCAGATTGTATATCACCGGTTCATACTCTGAAATGTACCAGGCGTGCTGCAGCCAATATTGCTTCGCATAGGAGTAAAATTAGAACTGATCTACAGAAGGCGATTTGAAATGCTTGCTTGCATCTGCGAGGACTTTGCCAATATCGTAGTTAGGCTGTCTCCGGGACTGCAAAAGCTTTAACGCAAGGCTTCGAACGCTGCTCGCAGTGTCTATTGAGCGGATGATCCTGGACGGCGCTGCTTCGGCCGATATTTGCGGGACTACCATAGTAGATAGTTGGGTATTGAAAACATCGTAATTGAGGTAGGTGATGATAATCTCTCTCATCGTCCTATTTGCGCTGTCCACTGTAAATATCGCGCCAGTCGAGTGTCTGAAGCCGCCAAGGAGGAATTGCTTGACGCTATGGTGCACCAATCTTACAGTCGGCTCTTCTTCATCGACGGCAATGAGGCTTCCGCAGCAGGCCAACGCCGAATACATATCGTTAAGAAACCGTGTCGGGCTCCAGACAGTATTGCCTGGAACTACGCTCAAGGCTTCTCGAAGTTCCCCTGTTGTCAAAGGCCGGTGGGCCACGGTGACAAGCTGAAATATCCGCGTCTGATAATCCTTTCCCAACTCTCCCGATCTCTGCAGAATACGAGAAAACGTTTCTGGGAGATCTTTTGGGAGGTCCTTCAAGGCCAGATGAATGGCTTCATCTGTCTTCGCGGTCCGAAATGACGTGTTCAAAAGAGATAAAATTCACAGGGATAAAATACGGAAATTAGTCCTCAAAGTGACTGACGCGACGCCACCGCAAGCCGTGGCGTTCGCCAGATAAGGCTTAATTACTAGGCGCTGGATTTGATGACCTTGGCAGCCCCGGCGAGGCGCGAAGGGAGTCCTCTTGGACGTCGATAGTGGTGGCGCAAATTGTGGCTCAACCCCCAAAGGTGGCGCTGGCGCGGCGATTGTGGTGAAGGCAGCTCGCACGGACCGTTTAGTGGCCCGAGCTTGCCAAGGTGGGCGCGGAAGAGGGCGCGGAAGAAAGAACCTTTCGTTCCTCAAGGCACACATCCTCGCAGAAATTTTAATCTCACACAGGAGACCGGTCCCCTACGGGGTCCGCCAATGCCTTGAGGAACGGGACGAGAGTTGAGTATGAGTCCGAGTTTGAGCATGGTGGTGGGTGTCGGTCCGGCAGATCAACAGGAAATCCCTTATGAAGCTTATTCCGCTCATGTGGCTGTTTGCTTATCTTTTAACCCCGCCCACTCACCCTCACCGACTGAAAAGCTCATTAATTACACGGCTTGTACGGAGGAAGAGCTCAAAAGTCCTTGCCGTGGGCTAATTACGCCACATCCAGCAATCCCTGTTAGTTACTTGGGATACATCACACTCAATCTGCTCCAGAAGGCCTTCGCCTAACACGCCTATAACTTCAGAGGGCTTAGGCGAGGCTTGCTGGTTAGTCGCTCACTAGAATCTGCTGTAGCCTGCTAGCGTTTAGCAGTGCTAGATTGGATTGAAGTACTTCTTGTATTTAGCCCAGTTTTGGAGACGTTTTGCTTTTTCTTGATTTTAGCGCGGCAAGGACTTTTGAGCTCTTCCTCCGTATCTACCCTTCATCCACCCACTCAAGTCTTTGTTGCGACACAAGCTTGAACACAAACTTCAGATTGATTCAGTCCTCACAATCAGTCTTTTGCAATTATCGTTGCCGGAAACGACTCATCATGGCCTCTGCATGCACCAGCTGCAAAAAGTCGCCGCCGTCTCTACGAAGGCCAAGATGCTGGTGCACAAGACGGATGTTTCGCACGCTTTCCCATCGTATATGCGACCGCTTCCGAGCTGGAGTGTTAGCTCGTGGTTTTCAACAGGCCGTGCATGCAAACCCCAGTATCAGCCAGCGATCCAGGCCGGAGGCGTCCAATTAGAGGCTTATCCGAATACGGTCCTTGGGTCGCTTGCGTGGCAGGACGAGGGCGGTCCTGGTGGGGAAACTTGTGGCGGCATAGCCACTGCCACGTTCACAAGGTATTTCGCCTTGGTGTCTGCAGACCACAAACGAGACAGTTTGGGCACGAAATTGCGCAGCCTCGGGCGAGATATATCTAGAGGACACATCCCAGCTGGCTAGGCTCGATTTCCTAGCAGCTTCGAGCGCGCAATCATGGAGCCTATCGGGCTGGCCGTCGGAATCGCGGGGCTCGCTGGCCTCTTCAGTTCCTGCTTAGAAGTCGTTGAGAAGGTGAATTCCTACAGGTCATTTGGGAGCGACTCGCATGTCCTCGACGCTCAGATCAAGTCAGAGAAGCTCCGCCTCGAACAGTGGGGCCGAGCTGTCGGGCTCGACCAAGGGAAGTTATCAGGCGACCACCACCCTGCTCTCGATGATCCGGAGACGTTTTCAGCGGTAAATAGCCATTTATGGATCATCCAGGACATATGCCGCGCAAATGACGCTCCCTCGCAGCGCGTGTTGGGAGGCACCGGGCTTGCCCAGGATGCGTTGTTTCCTGCGGGCAAGGACCGCACTTCCTACAACGCACCGTCCGAATCTAAGAGACGAAAGCTTGCTTGGGCGTTATGGCGCAAGGGAGAACGCACAGATCAGGTCAAACTATTCGGAGGATTGGTGCAGCAGTTGCACAACTTGGTTCCTCCCGGCGGGACGTTGGGTATGCGCCCGGTACATGGAGCGATTGCCGTGGACAACTACGCACCCGTGCGCCATCAAGGTTCGTCCGACTTGGTACCGCTCCTCGCGCTGCCCTAACCGACGTGTCCAGAAAACTTTCCAGGCGGGGGGGGCTGGCCTGCCGAACTTCGGCAGATCCTTGCTCGGTTGGAGGGTGAGATACAAGGTGAGACGACCGAGCTCCGCCACGGTTCCTCAGCCCGAAGCTAATGGGGCGTAGCCGAGACTCGATGGGAACTACACGCCTGGCTGCTTGGTCGCGATTCTCCCAACGAACGCTACGACGACTCCATCCAGAAAAGGTTGGACGGCACCTGCAATTGGATCCTGTGCCGGCCCTCATTTCTTCGCTGGATGTCGTTAGACTTCCCTGCAGGGGCCGCGAAGTTGCTGTGGATCCACGGACCTGCGGGGTTCGGAAAGACCATCCTCTGCGCCCGGGTGATCGAATACCTCTCAACCACGCTCGCGACGCCTGTCGCTTACTTCTTCTTTTCGTCGGACTTCGAGAGCCGCGGAGACCCATTCACGGCCATTCGATCATGGATATCTCAGGTCATGTCGAGCGATGCCGGCGCGTTCGACCTGGTCCGCCAGAGATGGGAGGACCAGCAAGAACAGGTGGCAACGCGAGCGACCGTCGTCAAGCTTTTCCGAGACCTCCTCCTAGCCATCCCTGGGTGCACGTTTGTCTTGGATGGCCTGGACGAATGCACTTCGATGGACGAGCACCGGATGGGTGCCGGGAGCGAGTCCATAACAAGATTTCTCGAGACGGTCAAGCAAGCGGTTGCAGACACGACCACCAGGATCATGATCGCCAGCCGTGACGAGTCTGAGATTCGAGACGCTCTCATGGATGACGCAAGCGAGGAGGTCGTCGAGTATAAGATATCGCACGAAGATGTCCGAGCCGACACGGTATCGTATTCTAAAGATATTGTCTGCAGGAAACTGTTCAACAAGAGCGAAGATATTAAGAGCGACATATCTCAGCAAATGGCCGACCGCTGTGAAGGCCAGTTCCTGTGGCTGAAATTGCAGGAGGACCATCTGAGGAGAGGCCTGAACAAAAAGCAACTTCAGGACGCAATCGCTAAAACGCCCAGGGGCCTTGAGCGTCTCTACGAACGATATTGGGAGAGAATGGTGGGTTTTGAAGAACGGGAAAGATCTCGGGCGTTTTCTTTGCTGCGCTGGGCAGCATTTGCTCTACGGCCCCTGACGATTTGCGAGATTACCGAAGCCGTGCTCATTAACGAGGGATGCAATGATTTCCCGACCGACGAACTCCCCGACTCGATCGATGAAGACTACATCGACACCGAAATACTGGGCCTCTGCGGGACGCTCTTAGAAGTCCGGACTAGCTCTTCGGAGGCGTCTGTAGGACTGAGGACGGTGCACCTGACCCACTTCTCGGTCAAGCAGTACATTCTCCGCAATATTCCAGCTCGAGAAATGCTCCTTCTGGCCAATGAGAGCTTGCGGGCTTCGAACGAAGCGATTGAAAGCAGTCGGCTTGCCCAGTTGTGTCTCCGCTACATCAACTTTCGGCATGTCTGGCAAGGGGCGCCGCAGGAACAGACGGGCCCTCTCGGGATGTTGCGAGACTACGCAGCAGCTTCATGGCATCACCATGCTACGTCTGGAGTGTCCAATGATGTGGATATGATCAAGCTCACGAATGAGTTTTTCGATGAAACTAACCCCAACTGGGATGCGTGGAGACGGTGGTTCGATTCAAATGATAACGAGTTGAAGAAAGAGGAGGGGGTGAGCGAGACCAAGCCCCCAAGCCCTCTATACTACGCATCGAGGCTTGGGTTGACAAGTACGACTATCTATTTGATCAAGGACCGCAAGTGCGATGTAGACGAGAAAAGCAGTGCAGGGAGAACGGCTCTAGTGGCTGGTTCTGCGAAAGGGAACGTGACAATAGTAAGGACACTACTTGATGCAGAGGCCGACGTCATGGTTCTGAATAACAACGGAGCGACGCCGCTCCATTTAGCATCACAAAATGGACATGTCGACGTGGTCAAGGTGCTTCTCGAGAAGGGAGCTGACGTGGCTGCTGCGGCTAAGAACAGATGGACGCCGCTCTTTTTAGCATCACGAAATGGACATATCGATATAGTCAAGGTGCTTCTCGAGAAGGGAGCTAACGTGTCGGCTGCGACTGAGAGCGGATGGACGCCACTTCATTCAGCATCATTGAATGGGCACGTCGATGTGGCCAAGGTGCTTCTCGAGAAGGGAGCTGACGTGGCTGCTGCGGCTAAGAACGGATGGACGCCGCTCTATTTAGCATCACAAAATGGACACGTCGACATGGTCAAAGTGCTTCTTGAGAAGGGAGGCGATATTGCGACTGCAAACAAGAACGGATGGACGCCACTTCATTTAGCATCACAAAATGGACACATCGACGTGGTCAAGGTGCTTCTCGAGAAGGGAGCTGACATTGTGGCTGCGACTGAGGGCGGATCGACGCCACTTCTTTTAGCATCACAAGATGGACACGTCGATGTGGTCAAGGTGCTTCTTGAGAAGGGAGCTGACATTGCGGCTGCGAATAACGATGGACGGACGCCGCTCCATTTAGCATCATTGAATGGGCATGTCGATATGGTCAAGGTGCTTCTCGAGAAGGGAGCTGATATTGCGGCTGCGATTAAGGACGGATGGACGCCGCTCCATGCAGCATCACGAAATGGACACGTTGATATAGTCAAGGTGCTTCTCGAGAAGGGAGCTGATATTGCGGCTGCGATTAAGGACGGATGGACGCCGCTCCATGCAGCATCACGAAATGGACACGTTGATATAGTCAAGGTGCTTCTCGAGAAGGGAGCCGACATCGCAGCTACAGACAAAGACGGATGGACAGCGCTCGCTGACGCATCAGATGGACACATCGACGTAGTCAAGGTGCTTCTTCTTCTTCTTCTTCTTCTTCTTTTATTTAACGCCGGGGGGAATAGAAATTCCCAGCCTCCCGAAGGGCATAGGGCGTGCGGGAGACTATCTAGCTATACCAGCTATCAATATATACACGGCAAAAGACCTTCTGGGGGGCTAGTCCGACAGTAGCCCACATCCTCCGATCCCCTGTGATGTAGTCCATCTCCAGCCTTTAAACACTAGATATCCCACATATCAAGCCTCCTCATTGGAAAACCCTCTAGGGATAAAAAACCAGCGAGTACAAGCGGCGACTGGTGTTTGTCAATCCGTTCCCGTGGCTCCGCCGGTTGAGCTCGTGTACGGTTATATGATCAAGCTTGTTGCCCCCTCTCTCACAGATAGAGACTATCAGAGATAGCAGCTATTAGAGATTGAGGGTCCAAGCCCCTAGTCCAGCAGGCCCTAAGGCCAGAGGCTAGGTCGCTGTCGGCATTCGTCGCCATGACGGTCGTAGTAAGGTCGTGAGGGTCCTTAGGAGCTTGCGGATCTGCTGGGCAGCGTGCGCTCGCACAGCGTAGGTGGTTGTGGACGCGGGTCCGATCCAGTGCCTTCCCAGGCTGCCTGCAGTGCAGGCTCACGAGTAGGCAGGCTCACTGGTCGTTGCATCTTATTGTCGGTGGTGGTGGTTTCGAGCTCGGGAGCAAAAAACGCGCATTTTTTCCCCTCTGTTAGGGCAAAGATGGGTCGTAGCTAAGATTTAGGTGCGTTATTTGCTGCACGACTAGGCGGTCGGACCCCTGCCTTAACAGCCGACTAACAGCCAGTGCCAAGGAAAAAATAAATTGAGGGGAAGGTGTATATATAGTCAAGGTGCTTCTCGAGAAGGGAGCTGACGTTGCAGCTGCGAACAAGGACGGATGGACGCCGCTCCATTTAGCATCAGAAAATGGACACATCGATGTAGTCAAGGTGCTTCTCGAGAAGGGAGCCGACGTGGCGGCTGCGGATAAAGACGGATGGACGCCGCTCCTTTTCGCATCACGATATGGACACGTCGACATAGTCAAGGTGCTTCTCGAGAAGGGAGCTGATATTGCGGCTGCGATTAAGGACGGATGGGCGCCGCTCCATTTAGCATCGGAAAAAGGACATGTCGACGTAGTCAAGGTGCTTCTCGAGAAGGGAGGCGATATTGCGGCTGCAATCAAGAACGGATCGACGCCACTCCATTTAGCATCACAAAATGGACACGTCGATGTAGCCAAGGTGCTTCTCGAGAAGGGAGCTAACGTGTCAGCTGCGGATAAAGACGGATGGACGCCACTTATTGAAGCATCATTGAATGGGCACGTCGATGTGGTTAAGGTGCTTCTTGAGAAGGGAGCTGACATTGCGGCTGCGACTAAGAAGGGATGGACGCCGCTCCATTTAGCATCACAAAATGGACACATCGACGTAGCCAAGGGGCTTCTCGAGAAGGGAGCTGACATTGCGGCTGTAACTGAGGACGGATTGACGCCACTTATTGAAGCATCATTGAATGGGCACGTCAATATAGTCAAGGTGCTTCTTGAGAAGGGAGCTGACATTGCGGCTGTGGCTAAGAAGGGATCGACGCGGCTCCATTTAGCATCACAAAATGGACACATCGACGTGGCCAAGGTGCTTCTCGAGAAGGGAGCTGACATTGCGGCTGCAACTGAGGACAGATGGACGCCACTTATTGAAGCATCATTAAATGGGCACGTCGATGTGGTCAAGGTACTTCTCGAGAAGGGAGCTAACGTGTCGGCTGCGACTGAGGACGGATGGACGCCGCTCCATTCAGCATCGGAAAATGGACATGTCGACGTGGTCAAGGTGCTTCTCGAGAAAGGAGCTGATATTGCGGCTGCGAGTAAGGACGGATGGACGCCACTTCATTCAGCATCACAAGATGGACACGTCGATGTGGTCAAGGTGCTTCTCGAGAAGGGAGCTAACGTGTCAGCTGCGGATAAAGACGGATGGACGCCACTCCATTCAGCATCACAAAATGGACACGTCGATGTAGCCAAGGTGCTTCTCGAGAAGGGAGCTGATATTGCGGCTGCGATTAAGGACGGATGGACGCCGCTCCATGCAGCATCATTGAATGGGCACTTAGATGTGGTCAAGGTGCTTCTTGAGTTACCCGATATTGAAGCCACCAGGGAGGACAACAACGGTCGTACAGCATTGTTTCTCGCTGCCAGGAACGGACATCATGAAGTGGTGCAAGCACTACTTGCTAGTGGTCGGTTTGCGCCAAACGCCAAGGACTGGTACGGTGCGACATCTTTATTCGCCGCATCGAGGAACGGTCACGCCAAGGCGGTAGAGCTTTTATTGGCCGCCGATAATACCTGCATTTATGCTCAAGATCGCTTTGGTCGGACTCTGATCTGGTGGGCGAAGCGGAGTGGAAATCCTCGAGTCATCCAGCTTCTGCTCCATCACGCCGAACGAGCAGGCACCCAAATAAACGACGACGACACTGTCGTGGCAAGTAGTCCGGTGATGTTCAAGCTGCACTCGCGTTGGTGCGATGTCTGTACGCTGTGCATCCCGATTGGCTGCGTATATTACTGTTGCGAAACTTGCGATGGTGGAAACTTCGACATTTGCATGGAGTGCTACGAGATGGATGCAAAGTGTCGGGATGATTCTCACGTGTTGGTGCGACATGAGCCTGGAGATACTATTTGATGGTGTCTAGGATGGGCTGCTAGTAATGTTCGTGTCTTCCGTTAGTGTGGGTCGCCGGTTTCTGTGGCGCAGTGGGCTCAACGAAAAGAATTGTGGGGCGGCGATTGTGGTGAAGCCAGCTCGCACGGACCTTTTGGTGGTCCGAGTTTACCAAGGAGGGCGCGGAAGAAAGAACCTTTCGGAACAAGTTCCTCAAGGCATGGTCACAGGGAGTTACTGTACTATCTAGAACCAGACGCGGAAGGATACGCCGACCGTAGTCATGGTGTAGATGAACACGAGGTATAACTCCCAGTTAGAGATGGACTGGAGTAGAAATAGTGAGACTTTGTGATTCACCTGTTCTTTTAATTGAATCCTTATTGTGACGCATGAGCAAGCGTGCAAGTTATTCTTTGCATAGATTCGAACGCAATGACAGCTAGGATATAACCACACGTCCACTTAACTAAACGACGGGCACTGCTCGACAACACCGTTTCAATCATAATGCTCCTTCTAACCACACAAAACGCCATCCATTACCGCGCAAAGAAAACTCCTACCGCGATCAACACAGCTCCAGCACTACATCCTAAGGACGCCCAACCGAAAAATTGGGTATTCCCAGCAGCAATCACATATCCGAAAGAAGCAACCTCCTGCTCTATGGATTTGTACATTGCCATGATTGCTGTTGCGGGAAAAACTGGGAGGGAGAGTGAGAAGACAATTGCAGCATCAACCCAGAAACTGTTTCCGATCGCCATGAACAGCGCGCAACACAACGTGAATACGCTTATGCAAAGAAACAGGCCTGCAAACAGCATCCCATTCAATTCGAAGTAGGGAGTGTTTTCGAGTGTCCCCCTCATTTCATTGACCTCGTGAGTCAGATTGGCATATCTGTCATAGCAATCTACTTGGTGTTGAAATCCGACACAAAAACCTCTGAATCCAATTGTAATATTGTTCGGCGGAGGATCGCTAGAGCTTGAACTAGAGCTATTATCAAACTATGTATTTTTATTTCTTAGTAAATACATTGTAATACACAGGAGCTCTCGTACCTGTAAAGTCATCAAACCATCTTTACTGAACGCGGAGCCATATAACATGGCAGCACACAGCCCCAAATGTGCAGCCAGGCACAAAAGTGCTAATAAGACGATGATTTTCTTTGCCATCTTGAAGCACAAAACCAAGCAGAGAATCATGAATGGAATCATCTATGTGTTATGTACATCCAACTGATTGGCCTTGCGGATGAATTCCTTGTCTAGATGCTCCTTCGGGATCAAAACACATCTCAGACTTGTGCGGTTGTCGACCGATACACTACATAAGCTTATATGTACATATGAACAAGCAATTAAATAAAGACCATGGCGTATTTTAATAATGTCTCAGCAGTTGACTTCAGAATTAGACACCACCTACATACCAGGACCGAGTAATCCTTACAAATGAAGGAAATCTCGATCCTCAGCCTCTTCCCAACGTGGAGCAGATGACTCCAGGCCCTGAGCTGGTCCTCTACAACACCCCACTCAATATCTTGTTCATCGAATCGTTTTGAGAGGTCGCGTTCGGTTCGGTCGGTCACAGATACAATAATTGTCGTCTCTTCGGGTTCATAGGATTTGGTTCGAGGTGTCTTCTTCTTCAGGAGTTGCTCGAGCTTCGACTTGAGAGTGGTGTCCCAGAAAGCACCTGGAGCTAGTGTCAAGTTCTGCTCTGTATCATTTGTGAGCTTTTTGAGTCTTCCTTTATTTAAAAGTAGTTTCCACTCTATAGAGTATCGGATACACGTGGGTACAGCTTCATTGTATGGTAGGTTAGGAGTCCAATCATCCAACTGTAGCAATGGGAGTGCCAGCCGCTGCGGCTGGCTTTGGGTAGTTGGACTTGGGCTTGAGCTATCAAGCCTCGGAGTCCGATAATCGAGGTCATTGTCGTTATACCATTCGGAGAATGCATCAAGCTCTGCGGCCTCCATAGTGGCGAGAGTGGCGAGCTTGACAGGCACAACAAGAAGTGGGAGCTCCCACTCCGACACAGCCAGTGACCCACATGGTGTGAGACGCACGTGATCTAAATTCTAGAACATTCCATCTCACGTGAACGTACCTTCACTGCGGTTGGGGAAGACGATAAGATACAGATATCTAGGGATGGTAAATAAGAGGGAAATTCTTGCTGTTGTAGCTTGGTATGGGGTATGTATGTATTATATAGTATCCGTAAAGCCAGATGACGGTCGATATTAACACTTGTCATAATGCGAAGATGGATTACAAGAAACGGCCAAGGCACGAATGGACATGGTCATGTGATTGCTGATATTATTAGCTAGTTGAACCATTGATAGATTACTCCTGCACCAGTACACGGTCCGATTCAATATTCGCACTGTCCCTCTGCCACACTTGGTCAGAAAGTGGACTAGCTGGAAATCTTTCACAACTGAAAAAGCGGAACCCAGTTTCGGTTTTCACTGTACTGTACATATATGGCGCCGGAAGATAAAGATATAACTATGTCCCTGCTCACATTCAGACCTTATCCTTGCCCTTACGTATTTTACGTAAATATTATTGGGTCTTTGCGAGCCACTGACTCCAGTACACAAGGCTAAAGTGGACTTTGTGAGCATTGACCGTTTATGGCGCCACCAGATGCTTACACTCAGACCACATCCTTGCACTTATGTAAAATACGTAAGTGTCATCAGATCTGTTGCACGTATAACCAAGGAACTGACCCTGCTCACATTAAGACGACTAAACAAGTATCACCTCATTATGGCTGAGCTTCCTGATACCCCAACATCCATTTTTGGCCTTTGATAAAACTGGACATTTGACAAAACTGGGATTTTGGTAAAGCTGGACGTTTGGCAAAACTGGACGTTTGACTAAAACTGGATATTTGACTAAAACTGGACATTTGACTAAAACTGGAGCCTTGACTAAAACTGGAGCCTTGACTAAAACTGGGGCTTTGACTAAATCGGACATTTGACGAGACTGGGCCATTCTGACAAAGTGTGACCATTGACTAACCTCGGCATGACTGAACAGAAGTGGACAGAAGGACAGAAGTGGCCCATGCCTGATTTAATATATAAAGCGAGTCACGGCACTCAACGCAAAGTACCTTCCACGCTCAATCACATCATGGGTCGTATTCATCATTATGCAGCCTACTATACTATTGCTAAGTCAGACAACAATGGTCAACCAGTTGTCCTGCTTATCAATACTTGGAAGCTAGGCCCAACATGATATAAATAAGAATCAGAATAGGAAATAGGTTCAGTTGACCAATCCAGACAAAACCAGTCGATCTAGACTGATCAAACGTCATACAGCTGTTAATAGGTACAAACTAGGCGCTGCTACCATAAATTTTGAAGTCCCCAGGATAATGCGGCGAGGGACAGCAGCTTGAGCAAAATGTCTTTAAGTCTAAAGTAAGCCGCACCCACCTATGAGTTCAAATCGGAAGTCTACAAAGACTCTACAGATACCACCCGTTGCTAGGAGGTGCTGTAGGTATTTCTTTGGGCGGCGGAATCGAGAGAATTGGTCTTCTTGTAACTAGGATTCGCTTCTATTGCATAAGGTGACTTGTTCTAGCATCTGATTCTGCTCTCGACGAGACGCACTCGTAAAACCCATCATTTCAACACTAGCCGCAACGAGCGGGAATTTCACCTCTTCGGCTTTTCATAGCAAACTCACCTGATTACAACCTGCGGAGTTCATCCTTCCAGCCGAGGATGTCCCCTTAACCTTTGTTTGTCTATTCATTTTCCCGCTGGTAGCTTTTATACATATGGACCGCCTAGATGTTATTCAACTTCTCGGTTCAGTCAATTCTGTTGATTTCATCATTGTCTCCAGGGCTGGTGTAGTATTGCTGCGGGGCTGACGATTCAATTCAGATCGCCTTCGCAGTTGGGAAGCGCAAACTTGAATATAATTTGATTGACCGTCAGGGCAGAGATTTTGGATTTATCTAAACCTGGGCTACACCATACGCTTAGAGTTAGGAGTTGATCAAAGGACAAGGATCACATCTCTCTCCAGTGGTTAGATGATTGACAAACCACCAATATATCTCATGCTAACCGTCCTACCCGTTTAGAAGTCGGACGAGCTCGATGGGATTGGAGATCTAAGGTAGGGGATTTCGGGGTTTTCGTTGGAGACAGGTGAGACCGCTAACTGGATCAGTTTGAATCACAGGGGGTAAGGTACGCTGGCCATTCCGTCAAGTCAAATTCTAACTCCACATTAGCCAATAGCAGGCAGCATCTTGGGATAGCTGTCCAGGTCGTGTGGAGGAGCGGTAAGAGTGAGCGATAGCATGTGACTATGTAAGTAGCGATCAGTGTCCGTTTTGCGATGCTTTATCACAAGGGAGCCCCCCACCCAAGTGCACCCTCCAGTTCAACGAGGTTACATCATCACATAAATGCAGCCAGTCGTACTGATACCTCTAAAGATCGAGTAGTTCTCTAAAGAATAGATATGTTAATGCGGCATTGCTTTCCTTCGTCGCATCGCTCTCCTAGTAAGAAGGGGGGCATGTGCTGGTGGGATGATGGAATTCAAATTCGAACAATATCTACTGAATCATATTCCCCCAAAAGAGGATTCTTGATTTGACTGCGTCATGTACGACACACATGGGTTTTCTTCTAATTTAGCACTTCCCGCTTCGACTACAAGTGAAGCGATTTCCGGATAGGCTCGTTCAGTACACACAATCAGTTAGAGCACGGCTCTGATGAACTAATAAAGTCCAGCAATGCAGATAATAAACCCGTCTCTATGCGACATCCATGCCCTTCACACATTGGCCCCCGAAATCCTGGCTCCAACCATCGACGGATACTAGAATCATTCAAGCCTTTATGATTTTGCTGAATAATTATCAAATAGGCATCCCGGCAGCGGATTGTTGACTCTCCTGGGCCCGGAAGCGGCAATTTGCAGTACATTTGGTCTTGCAAGTCTGCGTATGCCTCTTCTCCGTACTCGAGCACGGACGCCTGCATTGGTTCCACGTTTACTCCAGCTGCAACGATAGGAGATGGATACCCAGCGTTGATAGCCTCTTCAAGCTGATGCCCCTTCCTCGTGTACTTCAGCCTCAATCCTATTTGGAGCTATTCGAGAGTGAAGATCTTTCGCCTGCTGCGTCCCTCACTCTTCTCACTATTCCGCTGAACCAGCTGAACAACCAAGTTGTCCTTGAAGAAGACGAGCCAGTCTTTGAATCTGAAACCTTGACCAAGATCAGAATGACAATGAAGAAGTTGTTCCAGACGATAACCTGGAAGAAGACCAGGACGAAAAAGCGGACAAAGAAGACTATGAACTAGCAAGAGCTTTGGAAGAAGCGCTCCGTACACCTCCACCAACTGAAGAGGTAGCCGCCGGGAGGCATCTGCTCAGCCGGTTGACTCTCCTCTAGTCCGAAAGCAACGGCAGTCCACTCCGACAGGCAGGCTGTGCGCAGCAGGTCAGCATCTGGTGTTCCCCTACCGACGGCCGGCATTCTTGTGTGCACCTCAGCAACCTCGGCTAGATATTTGGCCTTCAGTGGTAGTTGTCCAGGCTCCTGCTTCTTTGGCATGACCATCTCTGCGTTCGGGACAGGTTTCGAAGAGCCCCATGCTATTTGTCGTTCCCTCAGTTTCTGTTGCAGCTTCGAATAGTCCGGAATGTTCATTTTAGTGTCGTTGGAAACGTGGCGCCATACGCTAGGTTACCAGTCAGTACCGATAGCGGCAGGATCACGTAGGTCAGGCACCCATGATGGCAGATCCAGGACAGTTAAGGCGGGGAGTCTGGATCGACAAAGGACGCGTGTTCTAGCCAAACACCACTGGCAGCTGGCAACGCTGCTAGAGGGCGTGCAAGCTTTACATTTTAGCACATTCGCCCCTGAATTTTTAGCACATATTCCCCTAACTCTTTAGCACATCCACATTCACACATTCACACAAAAACAGCACACAAGTTGAGTTTCCCTAGAATTAGGATGGTTTAATAAGTCTATGCCGCAGTCAGGTGAAGAGAGCCTTCGGCTCGTGCCCTTAAGTCAACTGGCTGAAAATTGTCTCTATAAACTTCTGGTTCTATTATGCTAGATACTGCTCTACACTATTCTATTCTTAACATCATAGCATGACCTCAGAGTACCCATAGGTCTAGAGGCAGCCATACCAAAAAGGGCCGGAGGTGCACACCGTACACTCTAGCTGATTTCCTTCCTCTTTTCCACGGTCCTCTCTTGTGCCCCTCCTTTATACGTATTGAAAATTCCATAGTCATGCTGTCTGGTAAGATGGCTCTTAATAGCGTCTGTTCCATGTAATTCAATTCCTGCCCTCTTGCAATTTGGGTGGGGACACTCAAGGCATTAGAGCAATTGACGCCGGCGCTGAAGTACATACGCGAAAAGCATGACGGTCCGGCGAGTTCTCCTCCAACAGTCTGGAAAGTTCGGCACTTGCAAAGAATTCCGAATACTTGCAAAGTATATTACACTATGGACCCAAAGGGCGCTAACAAACTACTTTGAATAATGAGCTTTGAAGCTAGAAATATCTGGTTGATGGAGAAGGTGCCTACGTCGGAGCTATCGTTGCAATAGAAAAGTGAACAAAGATGGCATAGCAAAGCGGTTGACCTCGGTCGATGACGCTTTGTTAGTGCTCAAGATATACCGCTATACTTCCTGTTAAGATATGCGTGCTGTAGGTGACCAGTGTTTTAACTTCTATGTGCATGTACTTATTGTGCGAGACTGTAATGAAACGTCCTGATCTAGCTGTTGTAGGTGGTCACGTAGAGTTCTACCGCCCCATTGGCTCGCCTCACCTCCTCACTTCATGGAGTGGCTTTATCAACCGACTTTCATCTCTTGTGGTGCTCTGGATAAAACTCTGTGAGAGCTAACATTACGGCAGGCGAAATGCCTGCGATCATCCAGGAGTTGGCTGATTATGACAGCACGGCCTTGCTCGAGATATTCGAGGGCCTCACTTAATCGATTTGCTGATAAGAAGAACGCACATAGGTCGGAAGCGACGCCTGCGAATGTCGAAATAACGAACTGTTGATCATTGCGATCAAGGGCTCGTTTATGGACTGAAGGAAGAAGATCGAGTATTTCTCTTCCAATGTCGATGGCTTCGTCAACTCTATGCTGTGTGGCGAGTAATTTCAGACATGTAGCGGCAGCCGTCACACGATGGAATGGCACCGCGTTCAAACACGTCCAAGCCTCGAACAGAGAGGTTGAGGCCTCTTCCAGATCCCCCATCTCTCCAGTCCGTGAATACCGGTGAGCAAGCTTGGTTCCAAGGTTGTTCAAGAAGCCTGCCCGGTCTGGGTGGTCGTCCGGTGTCGATTCTACAGCTTGTCGTGCTGCCCGGATCGCCTCTTCTAGGTCCTTCATCTAGGCTCTACGCAGATCCCCAAGCGCTTATAAGAGCTCAAAATACTAAATACCCTCCTCAAGGGCAGCCTATTACCACACAGGTGCTGCCATTTGGATACCAGCTCAGTGGAGAGTGGCATGTTGGATATCTCAACGACGTTCTTCATCAACAGCAACAGCGCCCTATTCCAGATATATCTCCTATGTGGACTCAGAATCAACTGTATGCTCTCGATGCTTCATATCGTGCTCAGAACACCACGATTCCGGGCACGGTATGGCCAACTGCCGCTGTAGGGATAACCACTAACACACCAAATCTCCGGGCAGTAGAGGGATCAGGGATGCATATTTGGAGTATTGATCAGAATGGATATATTCAGTGGATATGGCAGGGAACGCAGTGATACTGCAGAACAGTCCAATAAATGCAATATCGTGTTGTTGTTGCTGCATCTGTAGTTATCCTATAGGTGACTACTAAGCCTACTTAACACTACATATGAACTCGGCCACAACCTTATTGAATCAAGCCATTCGATTACCATAACTATTCTCGGAGATTTGCCTTTTCTTTTTCTTTCTAATGATGTATAGCAATCACATTTCTTGTTGCTCTCGCAAATGTTAGTGGGGGGGGGGGGGGGGGGTTCCTATCTCCATACCATCTCTCCTGTAATTCAAGATCTCTCTCAGCAGCATCCCACATATCTCGCATGCCTCGCCGTCCTGAGAAAGGCTGCTCTGCCATCTCTTTCCCTACATCCTGTTCAACCCGCTCATTCTCAGCTTTATCCCAATCAAGATAACTCATCATCTCCTTAGTCCAGTCTCTGATGCTATTTCCCACCTTGCAATGACGCCCCATTTGCTTGTAGTCAAGGCACCAGTCATACTCTGTTTTACTATAACGTAAAGGCAGCCCCATAGCCTTCCTATATTGTTGGTTAGTCTTGTAGGCTCCCCGAGGCAACGTAGCAAATCAGGCCTCTCGTGCTTCTTTGTATCGTTGGAAGATAGCACGAGGGTCATTAGCTCGTAATGCGGGCCCTGCTATTGCATTTGCTGTAGCAACAGTTGCTGGTCTAGCTGCTGGAGGAGATAGCACACGAGTTGTTGTATGCGTTGTCGTGTGTGTTGTTGTATAGGTTCATTCTTAGCAAATGGTCAACCCTTATAAACCCTACCTGCATGACACGAAGCTCAAGCTCTGGAATCGATTCATTCTTGAAATATCAAATAGGCCGGGATTTCTAGTAACTTTCTTTACGAGTAGCAAATATGCAATGGTAGAATCGGACACACCGAACAGCGTAGATTCCTGCCGACAACCGGGACAGTCTGCTTGCAGCCAGGGCGGTAATCGTACCTGCGTACGCTCTAAGAGAACTTCATCACCAGGACACGGCCTGAAGGGCAGCCGATAGCGACTGTTAATTCCAATATAGCCCACGCGGAGGGTCGATACTCCGGAGGTAGCCAAAGCATACTCCTTCCATCTTTCACAATCCATATACCACCAGTACTTATATGGTAACCAGAGTGGCTACCACCTCGTGAAGCAGTCTCAGTCAACTGATTATCGATGGCAGGCAATAGATCCAGGTCCAGAAATCCGTTCTCAGTAGAGAGACGAGAGTCAGTCATCGGATCGAATGAAAGGTGAGCTACTGGTCTCTCGACCTCGAGCGTCTGCAGGCACGCGCCTGTTGCTGCATCCCAGATCTTGATTGTCATATCGTATGAACCCGATGCGAGCCGCTGGCCATCCGCTGAGAACACAACCGAGTATACCCAGTCGCCATGGCCCTCGAGTGTCTGCAGGCGCACGCCTGTCGCTGCATCCCAGATCTTAATTGTATTATTACCGTCCGAACCCGATGCGAGCCGCTGGCCATCCGCTGAGAATGCGACCGAGGTTACCCAATCGCCATGGCCCTCGAGTGTCTGCAGGCACACGCCTGTCGCTGCATCCCAGATCTTGATTGTCTTATCTTGCGAACCCGATGCGAGCCACTGGCCATCCGCTGAGAATGCGACCGAGTTTACTTCATCGCCATGGCCCTCGAGTGTCTGCAGGCACACGCCTGTCGCTGCATCCCAGATCTTGATTGTCTTATCTTGCGAACCCGATGCGAGCCGCTGGCCATTCGCGGAAAACACAACCGAGTTTACTTCATCGCCATGGCCCTCGAGTGTCTGCAGGCACACGCCTGTCGCTGCATCCCAGATCTTGATTGTCTTATCTTGCGAACCCGATGCGAGCCGCTGGCCATCCGCTGAGAATGCGACCGAGGTTACCCAATCGCCATGGCCCTCAAGTGTCTGCAGGCACACGCCTGTCGCTGCATCCCAGATCTTGATTGTATTATCTTGCGAACCCGATGCGAACCGCTGGCCATTCGCGGAAAACACAACCGAGATTACTGCATGGCCATGGTCCTCGAGTGTCTGCAGGCATACGCCTGTCGCTGCATCCCAGATCTTAATTGTCTTATCTTGCGAACCTGATGCGAGCTGCTGGCCATCCGCTGAGAATGCGACCGAGGTTACCCAATCGCCATGGTCCTCGAGTGTCTGTAGGCACACGCCTGTCGCTGCATCCCAGATCTTGATTGTCTTATCGAATGAACCCGATGCGAGCCGCTGGCCATCCGCTGAGAATGCGACCGAGGTTACCAAATCGCCATGGCCCTCGAGTGTCTGCAGGCACACGCCTGTCGCTGCATCCCAGATCTTGATTGTAAAATCGATTGAACCCGATGCGAGCCGCTGGCCATCCGCTGAGAATGCGACCGAGGTTACCCAATCGCCATGGCCCTCGAGTGTCTGCAGGCACACGCCTGTCGCTGCATCCCAGATCTTGATTGTCTCATCGTGCGAACCCGATACGAGCCGCTGGTCATCCGCGGAAAATGCAGCCGAGGTTACTCCATCGCCATGGCCCTCGAGTGTCTGCAGGCACACGCCTGTCGCTGCATCCCAGATCTTGATTGTATTATCGAATGAACCTGATGCGAGCCGCTGGCCATTCGCTGAGAACACAACCGAGTCTACCCAATCGCCATGGTCCTCGAGTGTCGGCAGGCACACGCCTGTCGCTGTATCCCAGATCTTGATTGTCTTATCTTGCGAACCCGATACGAGCCGCTGGCCATTCGCGGAAAACACAACCGAGTTTACTGCATCGCCATGGCCCTCGAGTGTCTGCAGGCACACGCCTGTCGCTGCATCCCATATCTTGATTGTACAATCGTATGAACCCGATGCGAGCTGCTGGCCATCCGCTGAGAATGCGACCGAGCTTAGCGCATCGCCATGGTCCTCGAGTGTCTGTAGGCACACGCCTGTCGCTGCATCCCAGATCTTGATTGTCTTATCTTGCGAACCCGATACGAGCCGCTGGCCATCCGCTGAGAATGCGACCGAGGTTACCCAATCGCCATGGTCCTCGAGTGTCTGTAGGCACACGCCTGTCGCTGCATCCCAGATCTTGATTGTCTTATCGTATGAACCCGATGCGAGCCGCTGGCCATCCGCTGAGAATGCGACCCAGCTTAGCGCATCGCCATGGCCCTCGAGTGTCTGCAGGCACACGCCTGTCGCTGCATCCCAGATCTTGATTGTATTATCGTATGAACCCGATACGAGCCGCTGGCCATTCGCGGAAAACACAACCGAGATTACTGCATCGCCATGGCCCTCGAGTGTCTGCAGGCACACGCCTGTCGCTGCATCCCAGATCTTGATTGTATTATCGTGCGAACCCGATACGAGCCGCTGGCCATTCGCGGAAGACACAACCGAGTTTACCGCATCGCCATGGCCCTCGAGAGTCTGTAGGCACGCGCCTGTCGCTGCATCCCAGATCTTGATTGTGTTACCGTCCGAACCCGATGTGAGCCGCTGGCCATCCGCTGAGAACATGACCGAGTTTACTGCCTTGCCATGGCCCTCGAGCGTCTGTAGGCAAGCATTCCAGTCCGATCCCGTGCTCGGTTTTAATGTGATCCAACCTGGCTCTTCTTTCTTGAAAAGCTCTCTGACTAGGCTGCGGGTGGGACTAAACACGAGGGCTGATGCATAGACTTGCAGCGGAGCAATCTCTATGGCCGCCTTATGAGAAAGAATAAAGCGGCGCGCATCTTGAAGTAGTTCCGTTAGTTGTCGTGATTCCGTACTTCTCTGCAGATATGTCAGGCCGTCTCAAGTGTGCATCAAGTCATAGCAACTCACTACTATAGCCTCGAGCTTCTGCACTGCTATGACTCCCTCCGACATACTTTGTAACAGACTGAGAGATTCTAGCCAGTATAGATACTTCTTTTGAACGAAGTTATGGATGACGCTGTCGTCCTGTAGATCCCTGTTGTCACCCATCCTCTCCGCGGGTTTTGAATCACCGAGATGATCAACCCAGTAGATACAAGAATATCGGGTTGAGGCTAATGGGTCAGGGTTGGGTGTCGAGACCTGACCGATGGGGAATCCTGGAGCGCCTAGGCTGTAAATGTCACGTCGAAGCGTCTCCGAGAGAGCCTCCAGCGACCTTGAGAAGATGACATGGTGGTGGTGCGCGGTGCCAAAAGGTACGATCTGGTTGGATGCCTTATTAATCAGATAATCCTTCGCTGATTGATGGACAAAGTAAATAACATCCTCTCGAAGGGTCAGAAAAGAGCCGCAAGACCCGATGATTTCTTGCAGGTCGTCGTAGTCATCGTCCTCAAGCGACGCAACAAGGACCTTTATTTCCTCTAGGGTGATAGGTCGGTATACAACCGAAGCAATAGCCAGAATCTCCTTGCAAATGTCGGCATCTTTCGAATCACAGATTTGTTCCATCATTCGCTTGTAGAGAGAATCAAGTCCTGGTGGGAACGACTCCAATTTGGCGCGCGTATGCCGTTTTCGGATCTTGGGATCTGCAAGCTCTTGACAAACCAAGGCGACCCAGAGGAAAGTGCCGTCGGCATTGTCAGTCAAATGGCGTTGGACAGCATCCCTTGTTTCCTCGTCATATTTCTTGATATGCGCCAATTGATCCACCTTGTGTCCAATATACGTGTCAACAGCTCTAGAGATTGAGTCCTGGTTCAATTCGAGGTGCAACCTGACCTTCTGCTTCGCATTATCCAGCTTCTCCTCGATATCCGGCCAGCTGCGGCTAGATACGATCCATTTGACGCGAGAGGGCTTGGTAATAAATTCAAGAAGCTGTTGCCGATTCGTCCCACACTCGTCGAGGGCATCAACAATCAGGATCGCGCCATCCAAGCTCGAGTCATGGAGCATAGCCACGAGTATCTTGGATAAGGCTTCCCAGGCATTCCCATCCTCAAAAAGCTGCTTGCCCGCGTGGTCGTACCTCTTTCGAACATACGAAATGAGCGATGGCTGTTGCTCGACGAGAACGTAGATCAGACCGCGGAGCACGGCAGTCGCGTTACTCAGTCGTGCCTCGGTGGCCTGGCAGAAGAAATAGGACAGGCAATTGTTGGATTCCTTCTCCAGGTCGTCGATGATCCCGCATAGCAGCATTGTCTTGCCCTTGCCAGGGTCGCCCTTAATCCAGAGCAACTGGCCCTGCGAATCGTGACGCCATTGCTGAAAATCTCCATGGTTGAGGATCCAGCGGTAAGAGTCCCTGAGCAGGCCTCCCTTTGTCTCTTGGATGCGTGTCTTATCGTCGCGAGGGTCAGTCTCGCGCAGGTCTTTCAAGCATTGCTTGTCCTTGTCGTCTTGGTGCCTCTTCTTTTGCTGCCGTGTTTGGTCCTGGAGAGCTGAATGGATGTCTTGAAGCTTGGCGAGATTCCGGAGATACGTCTTGCTCTGTTCAGTATTGTATTGTTCCGAGTCTGTTCGTACCGCAGCCTCAGCGTCCTGAATCTCGTTGAGCTGGCCAGCCCAGTCATCAAGTTTGAAGGTGTCCCTTAGGATCACAGAGGCTCGGTTTCGGTGGTAAAGGCAGACGCTCTTCATCTGGTACAAGAGGAGCGTCTGGTAGAGCTGGACGATATGGTTCTCCAGCTCATTGCGCAGCCCCACGGACGATTTGTCGGCCCTGTTCTCGTCCAACAAGAGACACACCAAGTTCCAGTGCCAGTTCATTCTCGACAGGACGTAGGCGATGCCTTCGCGATTAATGCGCGCCTCAGTAACGGGGTTCGAAAGGATCTATCAGCGGTCAGTGGGGATAATCCATAGGTTTCTCTAAGATTGGGGAAGCCGATCACACCTCTAGCCCAAGGCAAACGCCAACCCAAGCGATGGCAGCTTCTGGAGCGGCCTGTACCGCCTTGTCCACTATTCCCCTCACCGCTTGCACCGCCTGTAAGCCTTTGTCAATTCCTCCCTTGATGGACGCTTCCTTCTGCGTCCGGTCCAATCCGGCCTGGACCAGCTGCTGCATCTGTCCACATCTTGCCTCCCGAGTCTTTCCTATCTTATTTTCCGTAGGTTCGAAGGCAGCAGAGGTCGAGTCGTTTCGGTCAAATTCAGCGGATAGGATTGTCTCGTACGCTTCGACTACTTTGGGCTCGCGCGCTATAAGCTCGTCGTACGCCTGGTTCCAAAGTCGCTCTTGCAGGCTCGGCAGCGAGGTTTTAGGATCGGTAGAGGAGGGGAGAGAAGTGGTTGGCTGGGTTACTGGTTGAGACACAGGCTGCGATGGTGTTGGCAAAGGTGTTGATGGAGGAGCTGGGGGGGGGTTCTGCCGCATGCTTCTGATCCCGGATCGAATCTTATTGCGCCAGCCGTGCGTCATCGTCGCTGCGAAGGAAGGCTTAGTCTACTTGCATGCGTGTGATGGTCATTTCAGCGAGAAGGCTTCTCCTCGATTAAGGACGCGGACGATAATGGATGGTTATGAATGATGACTTGGGACGGCAATATTCTTTGCGGGATTTCCGTGAGGGGGTGTCAAATCTATGAGAATATGAAAATCGAAACGTATGGCCTACACGCCAAACGTAATTATGATGAAAGGGCAGAAACTGTAAATTATGGCAAGAAGCAAGGAGGCTGCAGAGGGAGCCAATAGGTTCGCGGGTCCGTACACTCACGGGGGCGAGCCATACATGCACCGCCCCGTACACGCACCGGGGAGCCCATAGGCTCGCGGTACCCGCGAATTTAAAATTTCGTGGGTACCGCGAAAATGACTAAGCACAGTGCATTCGCAGAATTGGCAATACAAAATATTGGCTATTGACACTGTCTCCGCGCGTAAAGCAAAGCCAACTAACTTACACATTCAACGGAGCCGACAGCTACCTTTCGCTTATAATGGTTGAGATGGGAGGTTCAAGTGCTTAATTTATATCAGAGCTACCTAAATTATATACAGACGTGACAGCCGTAGAATGTTCAAGGGCTTTGCCACCGAGTCGATCGTCTAACACCCATGACTGCCAACAATGATACAGTCTTCTGTCTTACGGCTAGCCGAGTGCAAAGCTTCTTGTTCCCTGCTGTCCGTTTCTATTCTCCCCCAAATGTCTTTGACTCCCCTTCTTCTATTAGCCAAAGGATTGTCTCCCATCTCTTCAGCAACCTGGGCTTCAATTCGCTCATCCTCAGCCTTGGTCCAGTCCAGATATGCCATCATCTCTTCTTTCGTCCATTCTCTTGACCCTGTTGACGTGGTACAGCGCTTGAACATCTGTTTGTAGTCCAGGCACCACTCGTAGCTCTGCTTGTCATACTAATTATGCCCAAAACTGTATGTACATATTACGTGACTACACCATCTCATGTTCTGTTCGCTGGCCATCCTGATGCAGACCCTGCTAGGAAAAGCTAATCCCGGTGAGTCTTTGTCAGGTCAGCTTAACGCCCTCGACGAAGTGTTATCACACAAAGGCCGAATTTTTATCATGACGAATTATATCGAACGTCTAGACGCTGCACCCATACGCGACGGTCGTTCAAGCAGCCGACCGACAACAAATTCGAAGGACTTGCAAACGAATTTGCTGGCAAGGTGCCGGCGTTGGAATTTTCTCCAGCTGTGATACAGTCCTATTTGCTGGAGCCAGGACCAGGGGAAGCGACCTGTCCCGTGTCCACTAATCCGGGACAGACCTTGCGATCACCCTACGCGTCACACACTCCAGTCGCCCACGGAGCAGTGAGCGACCTAACTCGTTCACGACGCGCTATGCCCTATAGCAGCGCTAGGAGACCGCTGACCGCGGACATCGACGGAGCAAGCGCCTCCATAGAACAGATTCTTGTGCTCATTTTCACTATCAGTTGTTGTCTCTCTCTCAAAATAGCGATGTACTCTGTCGGGCCAATCATTGCAAATGCACGAAAGCGTTTCTGCCTCAGCGGAAGTCCCCGTCGCAACTCAGCCACACCACAGCCTCGTTGGGCACTCACCTTAGTACCGTTGCTAGATCCCCTCCCTCATCAGCTCAAGCTGTTGAAGCGCAAGCTACACTCCCTCGAAAACTACTTCCCTGACTATCAGAACGTTATCGCGTACCATGGCCGAGGTGGGACTCGCCGCAAGCGTCATCGCAGTCATCGACCTGTCCGCCAAAGTCGCCGTCCTCTGCCTCGATTACTCCACCGCTGTCGGCAATGCTAGGGCCGACATCACACGCCTCCGAAGCCGGTTGGACGACCTAGGCACAACCCTCCAGGGTGTTCAGCATCTTCTTGATGACCGGAATAATAAAGCGCTCGCGACGTCGCGAAAACTGGTCGACTCTGTTGATGGCTGCACATCAGAGCTGGTCCAGTTGCAGAGCAGGCTGGATCCGGGCAAGGCCCGTAAAGCGATGCGCCGTTTCGGAATTCGTGCCCTCAAGTGGCCGTTCGATAGCAAGGAGGTCAGCGATATCGTCTCTAACCTAGAACGCTATGAACGGACCATCACTCTAGGTCTGCAAATCGACCAAACGTAAGTCAGCAAACCGTCTCGATGTTTTAAGTACGATGGACCAGTCTGACGACATCGTCCTTACAGTACGCTTCTCCTCGACATCAGGCAGAAGATCGAAGGCGTCTCGCTCCAATCCGAAGAGGGTGTATCGATAGCTCGCAAGCCCTGCTTCAGCCTACCGTTCGAACGCGACCCTGACTTCGTCGACCGACCCGACATTATGGCATGGATAAAGGCGCAATATACAGGCCCCGTCAGTCGCATGGCCCTTGTGGGCATGGGCGGATTCGGGTACGAGCCGGAGTGGCTAGCGAGCTTGTGCAAGACCATCATCACGCTGACTGCCGTAGTAAATCGCAGGTCGCTATTCAATTTGCGCATCACGTCCGCGACATGTCACCGCAAACCAGCGTCTTCTGGGTACACGCGAGTTCGAAGCCAAGGTTTGAAGAGGCATACCGGTCCATTGCGGACAATCTACGGCTACCTAGGCGAAACGATCCCAGCGTCGACGTGCTCGGGCTAGTTCGCGACTGGCTGCAGAGAGAGGAAGCTGGCCTGTGGTTAATGGTCTTGGACAATGTTGACGACGTCAACCTCTTCTACCCCAGCTCCAGCGCCGGAAGGGATGGGGCAGTATGCCATCCAGCGGACGAGAACCCTGCTGCACTGAGCATGCAGCGGCCACTCGCAGTCTTCCTACCGAAATGCCGCAATGGAATCATCCTCGTCACATCACGCAGCATGGACGCCGCTGAGAAGCTAACAGGTAGCCATAAGGCTGTCTACGGGATCTCAGCTATGGATGACGTCCAAGCCCTTCAGCTTTTCCGTAACAAGCTGCAGGGAGACTTTGATGAGAATGCCGCTGCTGAACTTCTTCGTACTCTGGATTATATCCCGTTGGCCATTACCCAAGCGGCCGCGTACATCAACCGTCGCGCCCCCCGCATATCGGTAAAGACATACCTGGACGCCTTCCGGGAAAGTGATAAGAAGAAGGGCAACCTCCTTAACAGCGATGCGGGCGATCTTCGACGGGATGATACTGTTTCTAACTCCGTGGTTACGACGTGGCAAGTAACCCTTGAACAGATACGCCGCGAGAGACCATCCGCCGCCAACCTGCTCTCATTTATGAGCTTCTTCAATCCGCAGGGCATCCCCGAGTTTGTACTCCACAACTATAAGGGCGATCTGGAGGACAATGTGGACAGAGACGAAGATAGTGATGAATTTGAGGATGATCTAGATGTCCTCCGTGGCTACTCGCTCGTGTCTGTGACAACAACGCGGGATGTTTGCGAGATGCATTCCCTCGTGCAGTTTTGCACACGAGCTTGGCTGTCTGTAGTTGACGATGCAGAACGATGGAGACAGGTATTTTTATGGGCCATGTCAAGACATTTCCCATCTGGCGCATTCGAAACCTGGCCTACCTGTCAGATGCTACTTCCTCACATTGAGTCGATGTTAGAGGAGGAGCCACCAAACGAGGACCTGCAGAAGTGGGCCCGTTTGTTGACAAATTGTTCACGGTATATGTTCACTATAGGGAACTACAGGGCGGCAGAAAAGTTGGGCCACAAAGCAGTCAAAACGAGGGCCAGTGTGCTGGGAGAGGAGCATCCCGATACGCTGACCAGCATGAACAACCTGGCGTCGACGTATATGAAGCAAGGGCGATGGAAGGAGGCGGAAGGGCTAGAGGTGCGAGTGATGGAGACGACGAAGAATGTTCTTGGAGAGGAGCATCCCGATACGCTGACCAGCATGAACAACCTGGCGTCGACGTATATGAAGCAAGGGCGATGGAAGGAGGCGGAAGAGCTGGAGGTGCGAGTGATGGAGACAAGTTTGAGGGTGCTAGGAGAGGAGCATCCCTCGACGCTGACTAGCATAGCCAACCTGGCGGTGACATACTGGAACCAAGGGCGATGGAAGGAGGCGGAAGAACTGGGTGTGCGAGTAATAGAGACAAGGAAGAGGGTGCTCGGAGAGGAGCATCCCTCGACGCTAAGCAGCATGGACAACCTGGCGTCGATATACAGGAACCAAGGGCGATGGAAAGAGGCGGAAGAGCTAGGTATGCGAGTGATGGAGATAAGTTCGAGGGTGCTAGGAGAGGAGCATCCCTCGACGCTGACCAGCATAGCCAACCTGGCGTCGACATACAGGAACCAAGGCCGATGGAAGGAGGCAGAAGAGCTACAGGCGAAAGAGCTAGGAATTTGCTCAAAGGTGCTAGGAGAGGAGCATCCCTCGACGCTGAGCAGCATGGCCAATCTGGCGGCGACGTATAGGAATCAAGGGCGATGGAAGGAGGCGGAAGAGCTGGGTGTGCGAGTAATAGAGACAAGGAAGAGGGTGCTCGGAGAGGAGCATCCCTCGACGCTGACCAGCATAGCCAACCTGGCGGCGACATACAGGAATCAAGGCCGATGGAAGGAGGCGGAAGATCTGGAGGTGAAAGTAATAGAGATAAGGAAGAGGGTGCTCGGAGAGGAGCATCCCTCGACGCTGACCAGCATAGCCAACCTGGCGGCGACATACAGGAATCAAGGCCGATGGAAGGAGGCGGAAGATCTGGATGTGAAAGTAATAGAGATAAGGAAGAGGGTGCTGGGTGAGGAGCATCCCTCGACGCTGACCAGCATAGCCAACCTGGCATCGACATACAGGAACCAAGGCCGATGGAAGGAGGCAGAAGAGCTACAGGCGAAAGAGCTAGGAATTTGCTCAAAGGTGCTGGGAGAGGAGCATCCCTCGACGCTGACCAGCATGGCCAACCTGGCCATTACCTGGAAAGACCAAGGCCGCTCTAGAGATGCTCTAGCTCTGATGCGAAACTGCGTTGTCCTACGAGAGCGAGTGCTTGGTATAGACCATCCGGACACAGCATCCTCGGCGGCAACTCTAGCTAATTGGGAGGAAGCGAGCGACCTATCTCAGAAATGAGACAATTTTGAATGATGAACATGTAGGAGCGCGAATCCAGGGTAGGCTACCTCCTTCGTTTAAACGAGTGGGAAGCCTGACCGTATAAAGTGCCCATGTGGGATTAAAGCTAAATTGACGGTGCCAATTGCGAGCTGATTGTACTTGCAATATGTCCTTTGCAGTCTTATCGAGGTCTTTGGCCTTCTCTACTGCCTCCTCTTTAACAGTGGCAAGAAAATCTTAGAGCATCTTCTGGTCGTTGCCGAGTTTTTCTGTCATCGGCTCTTTCTCGATGACTTGCTGGACTCACCCCAGTTCGTTCCCCCGACCAGGCGAAGGGTACGCAGATAGTACAAGAAAGACTCCAGGGGATTAATGCCCTGTCGCGAGACTAGGGTTCCGTTTTTGACAGTCAAAAACCGTTCTTGACCGTCAAATTCCTAAAGGGGGTTTTTGGCGGTAATTTATGTCAAAAACCCTCCCGTTTTAGGCTTAGTGCCTAGCCATATTAGGATTAGTTGGTGCACGGAATAGGTTTAGTGCATCAAATAACCGATGCAGCGCACAAATCATCACCAAATTCCCTTCTGCGTTGTTGAAAAGTAATAGACATGTAACTGCCACAATGAGTAAAGGCGGTCGCCCTAAAACCCATGGTGTTCATGAACACTTTGCAGCGGCCCCAGTTCCTCCAGGAGGGGGTAAATTCACTCAACTTCGCGCTCGGTGCAAATACTGTTCTAAAACGATGGCCAAGCACGTCCAACGGCAACAGAATCACCTTGCCAAAGAGTGTCTTGGCTTCCAGCAAGCTACAGGCCATGTTGATCGCCAGCCCCGAATCGCTACGGCTCTGTCCATAATGTATCGAAACTCTAAAGATCAACTTGATCGAGCTGCAGCCCTCGTCGTCTTTAAGTCTGGCAAGCCATACACCACCTTCGAAGACTCTGGCATGGTTGAGTTCATACAAATGGTCAATCCAGCGTACAAGCCTCCTAGTGGTGATCGAATTGCCTCCATACTTCCTGAAGTCTACCAAGATTACCGAGTCCAAGTCAAGGAGATCCTCGACGATGCCGATCATCTCAATGTCGTCTTTGACGCTTCTGACGACATAAGCAACAACCGTATTGTCAACATTTCGATCTCGATTCCCAACTCGGTTACATTCTATTGGAAGACTGTTAATACACGGAACGAGGAGCATACGGCCTTGAATACCATTCGCTTAATCCAGCCACTCTTGGAAGAGGTATTCACGAAGGAAGGAGAGGACTTCCAGGATTTCTCTCGCATGAACGTCGAAGCGTACGAGAAGATCCTATCAGCTGAACTTTGCCGAAACGACTCGACCTCTGTTGCCTCTCGACCAACGGAAAACGAGATAGGAAGGACTCGGGAAACAAGATGTCGTCAAATGCAGCAGTTGGTCCAGGAAGGACTGGACCGGACGCAGAAGGCAGCGTCCATCAAGCGAGGCATCGACGAAGGCTTGCAAGCAGTGCAAGCGGTGAGGGGAATAGTGGAGCATATCGGTGATTCGAAGGATGCGGGCCTTTGCAGGGAAGTCCTGGCCATTGCTTTGCTCGTATACCGACCTATCACCTTAGACGAGTTGAAGGTTCTTGTTGAGTCGCTCGAGGATCTCGACCAGGACGACTTAGAAGAAATCATCAGATCCTGCGCTTCTTTCCTGACTCTTCGAGAAGGTGTCATCTACTTTGTGCATCAATCAGCCAAGGATTTCCTGCTTAACAGGGCATCCGGCCAAATCTTACCCTCTGGCGCCGCGCACCAGCACCATGCCATCTTCTCGAGGTCGCTAGAGGCTCTCTCGGAGACTCTCAAACATGACGTTTACGAACTGGGCGTCCCAGGATTTCCCATCGATCAGGTCTCGCCGCCCGACCCTGACCCATTGGCTTCGATACGATATTTGTGTGCCACAGTAGTTGCAACCAATGCGATTACTGACCAATCTTTTGCCCTATGGTACAGCGGTCTAGCGCGACCGTTACAGTATTACTCTAGCTTGTGAGGTTGATCGCAATAGTTATGCAGCTATAGTGAGATTAGTAGCTAAGTATTACGGTCGAGTTTACTGGAGATACATGCTATAAGACGTTCATCTATATAGGCAGGGGAGTCTCGAAATAAACTCAAAACAAGAATCCGTAATAGTACCTGTAGACATGAAACATTTATATAGAGCTATATATGTACCATTCATTTGAAATAGTAATTAGTCGGTCACGGCCTCTTTTAGTCCGTCCAATGACCAGAATTTCCCACTGTCATCACTGTTGCTGCGATACACGAAACTAAGACAGCGACTTATCGACTTATAAGGAGTGAGTGGTGCCTTGGAATTGTTAGTTTCGATGAACCGTTTTTAATGAATTACTATCCAAAGGGTGATAATTACTCACGTATTGTTGCACTTCCTCCGGACCAAGCTCTGTCTTAACCCAACCAGGGTTCAAAGCCAAAAACACAAATCCCTTATCTCTAAATCTACCATGCCAATATATTAGTAAATGTGATTCTTCACAAAAAATGAATAAATGCCAAATCCTTGACTTACTCTAGGTGAAATTTAGCGTTCGCCATTGTGACTGCGGCCTTTGTTGCCGAGTATGATGAGAAATGGAGGTTTGGGTTCTTTTCGGTGTAGTTGAGATCGCCCAACATAGAAGAGACGTTAACGACTTTCTTCTCACTCCCTTTCTCAAGCAGTGGAATGAGTGCGATGGTGAAAAAGACAAGTCCCAGAACATTAATCTTGAACTATCGTCAGTTGCAATCAGCATTTATTCTTCTAAAGGTGGTAGGTCAAAGCCAAACCTGGTCTTCCCACTCCTTAACTGTAGACTTTGATATGCCAGTCATAGGTTCTGCTCCGGTACCCGCCATAACGCCAGCATTGCTCGAGAAAAATTAGCTGCGCGTTCAACGATGGATAATTGGATGACGGTATGACTTACTTGATGAGCCAGTCGACCTTTCCACCCCCAACTTTGGAAATATGTTCAACAACTCTCTGTAATGTCATTTAGTCATGGAGCGGGGAAAGGTCATGCAAGGAACCGGGCGTACCGGAAACGAATCAAAGTCGCTGACATCTCCTTTGACTGTAACGACTTGTGGTCTAAGAAGGGGCTTCAGCCTCTCAGCAGTATCCGGGTTACGGACAAGAGCAATGATAAAATTCTCTGAATTTTGACTGAGTTGTTCGACCCATTCAAGCTAATTCATAGTATTAAGGATAGGTCATGAGGGAATTTTGGAATCAACTCACACCAAGGCCTCTCGAGGCACCGGTTACAACAATGACCCGTTTCGATCCAGATGCCATTAGGAATGTGGATAAGTCGAATATGCGTGTGTATGTAAACAGAAGATTGCAAGTAATCTGAGGATTTGGAATTTTCCTTAATGAGTAGAAGAACTGAACAAGTTGCATTCATCTATTTATTTATTCGTTAATATACCTGAAATCTTGCAAGGCTCGGCTTTGGCATATCAGTAATCCATTATATGCCATGACGTGATCGGCATGATTTGATTGAGTGATTTCATCATGAATACATGCAAAGCACCACTCCGCCGGAGAGATGAGCAAATAATATTGATCGGAGCCAGGCCTAAGATATGTGGGGCGACGACCCCCGCCTTTCCTGCGGCGCACTAATGCAGACCATTATCCGGATCCGGTAATTCTTTCTGATGGTAACTAGCGCCGTGACGTAGAGCATTTTCTGAATTCAGCAATTTGCGAACCCGGCATCGTCGGCAGTCATACAGTGATTACGAAAATTAGAATCATACAAGTAAACGGGACTTAGAGCTTATTTCCATGTGATTCAGCTTCTATGATTTAGCATAATTTTCCTTTCGCCTGCATTTGTAATCGTAGTCTCTTAATCATGGCCTGTCTTTGTCGTGCTCGTTTATTTACACAGCGCGACAGCTAGACGTGTGTAGCACATGCGGATATAAAATCTTGATATAACCCAAGCTTTCAAAAATTTCAGAGTCTTTTGTATAGATTCATATCACACTTGAGATCCACACTCTGCATAGCAATTCGGTTGCATATCGTTACAAAGTTCACATCCGCACGTTCGAAGCAAAACATGTTTGTCCTTACAGGTAATGGTCCAAGAATTGCCTTGTGACAGTAGCGAAGCTAATAAAGGTCTAGGCTCAACTGGTGGCATTGGCCGCTCTGCCCTTCAGACAATCTTAGATAAAAAACTTATTCCGGTTTCGCAACTCCGGCTCTCGTCTTACAACACATCCGCCATACCTACCCAGAGTGCGTAATCAACCAACTACTTCCAATCGTTGGAGCCGTTGGATCCTCCAACTGTGGGTCCAACTCAACTGAGATCTCACTCCCCGTGCTTGGCAACTAGCCAATTTAGACGTCTAGTTGATTGGGTCTGGATCCAACCGGTTCCAACTCGTTCCACTGTCTGAGGGTCATGTGAGACCTAGGCGCCCACCTTCAACTTCCCAGTTTGGCTCTTCGTACGGCCCGCTGGCCAATGATCGGCCGCTGAGGGGCATCATCTTGGGCCACACGCGACACACCTCTTCTCGCCTCTCCCACCCGCGCCAGCTTCGCGCTCTTCTCGCGTCAGTCTTGCGTCTGATTAGAATTGATTCCAGAGCTCGTCATTCAGCTTCTCCACGTAAGGCTGAACGGTGGGGCGTTGGAAGTTGAGCCTCTACGTGAAGGCCTGTGGGGGATCTATAAAGTCGCTAGTACATGCGTTCAGGGATACATTTTGACTTGTGCGCAAGTACCAGCGACCTTTCACCTTAGGCTTCTTTCGTCGTCACTAAGTAAAACAATGTGCTATGGGATGGTGAGAGTAGAAGAGAATTCAAGCAGGCTTGGGCCTGACTTAATCTGGCCTTTGGGTTAGGACATTGTCACCCCGCATTCATTATGTTGTTCATGGTCGCGCACACGACACCCTGGACTACGAAACGACAGCTTGGAAACATATCCCTGACTATGATGGAATTGATACCAGAAGAAGCTTTCAGCAAGGGAAATTCAGTGATTATACTTTAACTTTATAAATATTACTTTCACGTAGAGACTGGCGTGTTTATTAAGATCTCAACAATTTCGTTCGGGAGCATGTTACGCGGGGCAGTCTACCCTATACACGGTAGATAGGGGCTACCGTGCATGCCGCCTATTTGTAATGGTGGGGTTGGTATCTCTTAACTCCACGGCTTAGGTTTCGCCGCTGAGATAACATGCTCTTCACCATCTCTCATGCTGCAAATATTCTTGTTAGAACCAATTAAAAAGCCCATTCAAAGCTATAAAATTAGGTTGCCGTTGACCATATAGAAAGCATGCCATTCTACACTCTTGCTAGGACGATGGCTTCGGTCGCAAGATACATCCGGCACCGTAGGTTATACAGTGCTGTGGCTGTACCTGCTAACACGCCTTAGCACCATATTAGAGCTTCGCGATTTGCTCACGGCGCGTCGGATCGCGTAGCGGTTTCTCAACGCGTGAATTGTCCCTGCAGACGGCCTGGAAAGGCTGCACTGTCGTGTCCGATAAAATGGAGGCGAAGGACGTTAGCCTCTGGGCGTCAAATGTTGCAGTACGTCGCCACTGAAGGGAGCCATACTATTCCTTCGCTGACAGACTCCAGCAGTCTAGCTTCCCAGCCGCCAACACGATGGATATCGATTCCCAGGACATTTTCTTGGGCCAAGCAGGCTCTGAAACGTCGTTAACTCTACATTCGTCTCCCTGCCCATCGGGGATCTCTACTCAGTCCTCATTCTTGTCAGGTTCAACGCCGCAGACCCCGCCGAGGAAGATATTTAACCTGGATGAGAATCCTACGCCTGGCGAGATAGCCACGTTCCCGTTCGAGCTCTTCAACGACGAGCTTCGGGCGGGCACGCCTCCGAGGACTAATGGCGCAAAGGTTGCCTGGTGGTGGGTGAAAGGGTTCCGTATGAGGCTCAAGAGTAACAGCAAGAAGCTTCGGTGGGTATGCCGTCTGTGCGTGAGGAAGGAGTGCCGGACGGTCTCGCACTTCTCGTACGAATCTAACGGCAGTGCCAATATTATCAAGCACCTGCGAGATATTCATGGGATCAAGGTAAGCAACAAGTAGCTCCTCATTCTTTTACTCCAGCTTAATCTTGCAGGACCCAGGAAGGAAAGACGTGACGCCGCCCAGCCGCACTAAGACTCTGACAGAACACTTCGGAGTGACTGCAGCCCCAGCCGACCAGCGTATCTTTTCTACCATTCTTGGGAGGCTCAAACTCGGCGCATTCGAAGAGCTTCTTGTCGATTGGATAACACACGATAATCTCCCTTTCCGACTAATCGAGAGTGAGCGTCTCCGCCGCCTCATTGAGTTTGTCAACCCGATGTACAAAGACAAGATACCATCTTCCGCGGTCCTTCGATCTCGACTGCGATCGATCTACAATGGGGCGAAAGGAGCTGTAACGGAACATCTAAAAACTGCTCGTGGCAAGATTCACATCACATTTGATGGCTGGACGTCTCGCAATCAGCTCTCGTTGCTTGGAGTTAACTGCTTCTTTGTTGACCAACAATGGCGGCACCAGAAACTGCTTCTCGCCCTTCCAGCTGTATCCGGACGCCATACTGGCGATAACTTAGCCAACGAAGTGGCTGACGTCTTGGCAGAGTGGGATCTTGGAAGCGACCGGCTTGGGTATATGGTCCTTGACAATGCCAGCAATAACGATACGGCAATGGTGGCTCTCGGCAACGAATTCGAGTTTGACCCGGACGAACACCGTCTCCGCTGTCTGGGCCACGTCATTAACCTCGCTGTCAAGCAGCTGATATTCGGCAAGGCGGTGGACGCAATGGAGCATACAGGTAGCAGCGAACCGGACTCCGAATACGATTTCGACTCTCTACCGGCCGATAAGCTTATGCAATGGCGGAGGAGGGGCCCAATTGGTCGACTTCACAATCTCAACGCCGCTGTCTTGAACTCGCCACAACACTTAGAGTGCCTCTTGAAGTGGCAAGAAGAAGACCTCAAAAGCGGTGTCCTTGAACTCGTCGATCCTGAGACTAGGAAGAGGCGAGTGCCGCTCAGACCTATCGCTGACAACGAGACCCGCTGGAACTCTCGCCACCGTATGATGGTCCGGGCTCTGCTTCTCCGTAGATACTTCAACCGGATTGTCGAAAAGGCAGAAAGGGCGTGGGGAAGGAGCAAGAGAAAGTCAATGAAACCTTCTATAATTGACGACAAGCTGTCAGAAGAGGACTGGGACGTGGTTGAGGTTTTTATTCAGGTCTTGCGGCCGTTTGATGAGATCTCCGTTCGTCTACAAGGCAACCCGAAGACTAGCGAGGATGATCATGTTAACACCGGCTCCTTTTGGGAGTATTTTCCCTCCTTTGAGTATCTCTTAACGCATTTAGAGGAGCTCAGGCAGAATCATGACCTCCTTGATGGCTTGGGAGAGGACAGCGCTGATATGGTTGCTACCCATATCAACCTTGCGTGGATGAAGCTTAACGAGTATTACGATAAGCTCTGGCCTGTTGCGTATATCGGTGCTGTAGTCCTTCACCCTTGCTTTGGGTGGCCGGCGCTTCAATACCACTGGGAAGGACATGCGGATGCGACGGAGTGGGAAGAAGATTACTCGACAAGACTCAAGAAGATGTGGAAGGAAGAGTATGCTACTCGCGTGGTTCCTGGCTTAGCGATGCCGTCGGCAGTGAGCAGCCGAAGGGCGCTCTCTGGATATGACGCGTTCCTGGCACAGTCGCTCGGCAAACGCAAAAGGGCGCATCCAGATGGCAGAGCGGGATATCCTTCGCAACGGCGCCCAGCGCTTGATGAGTACGAACGTTATATCCAGGCTTTTACCCCCGCCGACGACAAATACCAATTCAGCCCTCTTTCTTGGTGGAAGGAGCACGAAATGGAGTATCCGAACCTCTCTCGAATGGCTTCTGACTTGCTGTCCATCCCTACAATGTCAGCAGAGACTGAAAGGTCGTTTAGTAGCGCAGGAAAGATGTTATCACCTTTACGAACTCGCCTTGATCGACACACTATTGGGATGGCGCAGAGTATGCGGTCATGGAGCAGGGAGGGTATTGTCCTACCCTCGTGGTAGTGGTGAGTGGGATCGGGGTTAAGACGTGAAGATCGGAGATATCCGTTGGTCGGAAACAACCAACTGCAATCCAACTGAGAGCAGCCTCCTCCAACTTCAATCCAACTGAAATATACTTGGCCGGATGTCAATCCAACTGCGAGGAGGTACCAGTTGAGTTGAATTGGTTGATTACGCACTCTGTGCAGCAGTCCTTATGCGTGATATGGGCTGAAAGAAGAGCCTTAAGCATTTTGAACTCCTCTTGGAGACGATATATCTCGACGGACAGCGCAGCATTCCTCGACTTCAGTCCTTGCAGTCGGGCCTCTACAGCCGGTTTTGTTGAGCCGCAGCTAAGGAGGTCGTCGAAATTCTGGTCGCAAGCCATCCGAATCGATGCGCGTGGCTGTCTGTCGTGATCTCTTCAATGGTAGGAAAAGTCGCTGCGTTCGAAGCACTGCAGAGGGTTAACAGAAGTTTGTTAAGAATTTATATCATGAAGTATTACCTAGTTCTGCTCTTGAGTCTACCTTCTCACACGATCTCGGATCCAGACCATCACTCAAGCTGACGGGTCTACTGTACCTGTGGAAATAAGTATGTGGACAGGGAAGGGTGTCATCGCGACATCAACGAACCCTTATATACAGCTTTTCCATCACAAATCTACGATATCCACATACGCCTTGCAAGTATTATGCCCTATTGGGTTGTCGAAGCTTGGTAGTGTCATACTCCCGTGCGCAAGCCGGTTGGCCTTGTATTCTTAGCTGCTTGTGTGGTGCACCTAGTCCTGTCTGGTTCAATACGCTCGTGACCCCCCAATACATACGCACTGACTTGGTAAATTGGGTTTGGCTGACAGCCGACGCCCCGTGGGTGTCTACCGTGTTGGGCTAGCCCGAGCACCAAACCACTTAGCCCAAACACGGGCCGTTGACCAGCTGTCTCTCCAAGCCCCGCTTGCTCCCTCAGCTTCCATCCGCGTGTGCGTGGCAGGCATGCGTTCCGACCATGAGGCATCGGTCCGGTATGGGGCCATTGCAATAATTTGTCTAATGCGTCGCGTTCATCTTGTCGACGAGAAAAGTTGACTATTGTGACATCGTTGACCGAGAGCCATAGGATACCTCTGGTCACAAATGGCCGCTTCTGGTCGGCCAAGAGTTCAGAGTCTTGGCGAACATGCCACATGACTCTGGGGCGAGTGCCCATGTTATCCCAGGCGTCGACTGGAGAGAAGATGTCGTAGGCCGGGTGAGTTTTTTTGAGGCATCGGTGGTCCGTTGCATCTGTCGCTTGAGCGTTGTTCGTGGCAGAAGTCGTTGACCCAGTGGGAGGGCGCTCTAGGTTCGCAGCAACAATGCTGCTGTAGGTCGGTACGGGAGCAGATTTGGCGTCGGCACCTGCCTGGTTCCAGAATTCCAGGAAGCTCTGGGAAAAATGCTGGACAAAGCTCCGCTCGGGTACAGAGGTGAATCGCTGGGCTGTCTCTTCGAATGATTCGCAGAAGGCTTGGAATACCGTTAGCTTGGCGTTGTATGTCTCCACCTGTTCGAGTGGGAGTCTGTTCGCTGATTCGAGAATAGAGAAAGGCCTGTTTCCGTCTCATGAGTTGGGGCCCGGCAGATCAGGAAAATTGGCGTGCTGCGCTCCTTCCGTAGTTGCTGTGTAGGAGGCCGCATTGAGCGGCGAGCGCCCTCCCGAAGGCGAGCGAGACACCGATTGGACTGTTCACAATAGGCGAGCTGTTTCGGAGGATGGCGGCACGAGCTCCTCTGGCAAAGATTGGCGGGGGTGTGGGCGCCAAGATCGAACGGATCTGGGGCAGGCGGGCTGGAGGTGGCAGATGCCATCGCCGCCGCAGAGGGCTGCGCAAACCGAGTTGAACGATTTACAGTGCACTTGTTAAGCGAATGGATGTAAATTAGACATTTTCTTCACATTCGCATGCAAGAAAGTAAGAATACAAAGGAAGGCGCTTGGATTAGTGGGCAAGGGCCGGCCCGCTTGATCTAGGGCGGCTTGCGGTGAGCACACCTAGCCACACTGGTTACTCGAAGAGGGAAGGGAGTAAAGCCAACAGGGCCTGAGACTAGACCGCTTTGACCGACATGTGGGGGATAGAAAACACGGCACACCAAAACTCGGCTTCACACTCACCAGGTAGTACCTGATTTTTAAAAAAGAGTAGAAAATTCTTAATAGATAAGGTCAGTATATAAGAAAGTATAACTATATATATATTTTTAATCTTTTAAAGGGCTATTTTGAAGAAACTAGTGCTAGGTTATGGGTAAATATGACTATTTCAGTGTCAACAAGGCTTTTAGTGTGCCATGTTTTCTGTCCCCCGCCTGACCGATAAGAGGGAGCAGGTGGAGGCCAAAGCGCGAGAAAACGAAAGTTCACGCTATGCTAGTAGCTCACGCCTGGGACGCTGGGAGAGACACAAGCTACGAGAGCATGACATCATCGGTCAATCATTGCCGTTCTACCAATGCCGACAGCTTTTCAGGCCTGAGGTTCGACGCCTTGTCAAGGAACTGTAAGTACAGAGCCCTAGTTATAGTGCCTAGCTGTGCCCAGCCTAAGATTGTTAATGTGAAAACAACGTGCTTCCAAGTCCGTGCATTGAACAGAACAATCCGTAGTTATCGCTTGGATCATGTTCTCAGTCTAACCGATGAAATTAACCTCTCGAGTGACTGGTCGCGTGAATACCACGGTGTCTGCCGGGAGCTTTCCGTGTCGACTTAATGCCGATTCATCCTGGTGCCCACTGTGCCTGGGAGGGGGCTTCTTTGCTGGGTTGTTGCACTGCAGCGTACGGATACAGCGGTTGCAGAGGTTACTCCGCAGCGAGGGCTCGCCTTGTCGCTAGGACTATGACGAGGTGACGGGCTTTCTTGTGCGACAGGGGCAAACTGATGTGAAAGAGAATTGGTTTTCCAGGGAGCCCCATGCTCGTTGACGGTTGTTTCAATTTCGCTTTTGCGGTCGTGGTCCACTGCGTCACTGCCAGTTCCAGTTCAGAGTAGAAGATAACGCGACCTGAAGAGAGACGGGACTCATCAGGCTGGGCTGGGTCGGTGCGCCGGAGGTACGAGGCCAAAGTACCACCCGTTCTCTTACACTGGCAAGTAATATCATGGATTCATGCTGAACAAGAGACCGGGGACCCCGCTTCAGGTACCTGAAACCACACAATCTCCACTGACGTATGTACCTCGTACGGGAAGCCCAAGGCCTTAGGCGCCCACCAAAACGGGGGCGTGTGTCTTGCCAAACACCTCCACCTGGCGTCTGGCGGGGTATCCCGTAGAGTGCCGTAAGACTACACTTGATCCATAGTCCCCACAGAAGCCCGGGAGATCAGCGGTACGCTTTGTGACTTTAAAAAGCTAGATGGCTGTGGGAAGATTAATGTACTATAATGTAGATCCTTATGTGTCATGACTTCTGCTACCATATAAAATAGGTGGGACCTCATGTACCTTAGCCTTTTCACTTTCCAGTTGGTTCGAATCACTGCTGCTAGCGTAAGTGTAGTCTTACGGCACTCTAAGGGATAAGGCGTGAAGACACTCCCGCACTCCCCTTCTCCCTGTCCCAATGGTGCCCTATAACTTGCGCCCTGGGCTGCTTCACTTTAGATTACCTGTTACTCGGCGGCATAAACACCACCGACCGGCCAGGAATATAAGAAGGGCAGCGACCTCCCTCTTCCCCACGAGGAAGTTGTTGATCATTCTCACCATCGCCTCTTTCCAGCTTGTGCTTCCTTGCAACACATCTCGCGTCACTCAACTCTCTCATACAACTACTATCACTACTGCTCGATACTACTCGACACTCAACACTACCAAACATCACGAACTGAGCCAATTGTACTCGGCTCTCTTCACAACTATTCGAAGCTACTCAAGCTACACCATACCACAATCAACATGCTTGCTCAGCGACCTTCGCAACTACCTCCTTGCCCCGGCCCGCCTCCCAGCCGCCCTCTGCCTCCTCTACCCAAGCGAGGCTAAGCAGAGGGACAACTCCAGCGACGGTCGAACAACAAACTTCTCTCGTCGGCTCAACCTCAGGGAATCATCGGCTTCCGCCTCCGCCTCTTACAACAACATGGCTCTTGGCTTTGACCGGTTCCAGCAGGTGCAGCAACCTCTAGTCCTCGGCTACACAGCAATGGACAAGGATTGCTCGGGTCTTGCCAAGTATCACATCTAGGGATAGTGATCGATGATGAAAGCTCTTCCTTTCTCTAGCTAATGAAGGGCTAAGGGTTGGTCTTAAATACAGCAGGTGGTCATCCGCTGAACGCTCTATAGTTTTAGTGGTATTAGGGACAAGATAAATACGGCCAGCGGACTGGGGGCGCTAGAATATAGGGCTTCTTGTAGCGCTAACACTTGCATGATGTATCAAATGTTCTTCTGACAAGAAAAAGCAATGTGTGGCTTGCGCGCGAGCGAAAACTTTTGAAATGCTCCTCTGTACCAAAATCAGGTTTTTGAAACGCCCCAGCGCTAAACCAAAAATTTGAAGGAAGGCGGCGAATTGCGTTGGTCCTGTCCATGACGTCATAATGGCATAATGCCGCAACGAAGCGCTCGATTTTCTCGGTACTCCTTCAATAGTTTGACTACTCGGCTATAATCCATGATTAACATATAGGACAGGTGTCGTGGCGTCTAAAGAACCATTTGTTGAAATGAGCATGTTATATTGATTAAAGGAGAAAAAGACTAGCGCTAACCAGCGGAAGCTATTGACAAGAAGACATCCATATTCCATCCACCAATGGATCGGAATAGCCATCGATCCGTTAAACGACGGATCTCAACACTCCCACTCGAGTCATTGGTGCGAGATGTTTCTGCGTAACAGAGTGTGGCCTCATTAAAACCTGAAAAACACCTTCGTGGGTGAAAAACAGGAAAGAGCTTCTACTACCACACCTGCGTTGGATTGTTCGGTCACTAGGGCCTTAGCACCCCGGGTCTCCCGAATTGTTTGATAGATAAGGTTGTGGGGCGAACAGCCTGTTAGATTCTCTGGTCACTGGGGCCTTAGCACCCCAGATCTACCAGGTAGTTTGATGTTTGACTGATGTTTGAAGTTTGAATGAAGCCTTGGATTCTTCGATCACTGGAGCCTTAGCACTCCAGATCTCCCACTTCATCCCGAGTTGATGTTCGAGACAGCGCGGAGTGTCAATTGACTAGGTTTTCCCGGTCACCTCCTTTTCTCATGATCCATACTTGCGTGACCAACAGTGAATCACGGGTTGGAGAGGCCCAGCGCGTTGCGAAACACGATAAAACGGTCTTTTGGAAGGGCTTTTGTAAGTCCGTCTGCGATTTGTTGCTCGGTTGGGACATATTGGAGTTCAACATCTCCATCCGAGACCCTTTCTCGGACGTAATGCCATTGAATGTCAATGTGTTTAGTCCTGGCATGGAACTGTGGATTTTTGGCCATTGCAATTGCCCCTTGATTGTCTCCATAGAGGATAGTTGTCTGAAGGTCCCCATATTTGTATTGGGCCAGAAGTTCGCGCAGCAACCCTCGTAGTCAGATCGCTTCTTTGGTGCATTGTGTTTATCCCATGTATTCCGCTTCGCAAGATGACAGTGCGACCGTTGGTTGTCGTTTGGAGTTCCAACTGATGGCGCCTGTGCCGACGTTGAAGAAGTAGCCAGCCGTTGATCGTCTGGTGTCGTCATCGCCAGCCCAGTCTGAGTCGGTGTACCCAACTAACGGTCTGAGTGGTCCGCTGAAGGCGAGCTCCAAGTCGATCGTCCCTCGCAAGTACCTCATGATGCGCTTGACGGCTTGGACGTGTTCGTTGGTTGGATTTCCCAGATATCTACTGCAGAGAGAAACTGCAAACGCGATGTCTGGGCGGGTGCCAAGCATGGCGTACGTAAGTGAGCCGATTGCCTTCGCGTACCACAGTTTCGCCGTTTCAGGCGCTTTGTATTTGTCTGGGACAGGTTGGAATTTGGACGTGCTTAGGGGAGTTGCGACTGGCTTGCTCTCGTTCATGTCAAATTCCCGTAGGATCTTCTCGACATATGCTCGTTGGGAGAGAAAGATGGCCTTGTTGCGCCTGTCTCTTCGAACGAACATTCCCAGATAGTATTGACACGGTCCGAGGTCGGTCATTTCGAATTTCTTGCTCAAGGCGGCTTTGATTTGGCGGATTTCTTCCTTATCGGGACCAGCGATTAGGAGATCATCCACGTAGACGGCGATGTAGGTTGTGCCACGGATGAAGACGCCAACGTCGGCGTTGAGTGGTTTGAAGCCGAGCGTTTCCAGAAAATCAGATAAAGTCTGGTACCAGATTCGGGGAGATTGTTTAAGGCCGTAGAGAGCTTTCCGCAGTCGGAAGACTCTGCCTGACTTGTCGTCGAAACCCCGTGGTTGAGTGATGTAGATTTTGTTGGAGATCACAAGTGTGAGGCGACCAAGTCGGTGGCAAGGTGTGGAAGATGGAGGAACATTCTACAAGAGATCGTGCCTGTACATAAACAGTGGTTCCCCTACTGCACATTTAGTATGAATTAAGCATTTTTATCTTCTCATTTCAACAGATTTCTTCTTTGACACCACCGTAAAGGAAGGCAGTAGTCACTCAGCTAGTTATCAACATACTCGGTTGAGATTGTTATAATGTCAATCAAGGCGGTTAGCCCATTTGGTGGCAACTTTGTCCGCAATGCGGGATGAAGCTATTCAGCGCTGGTCCGCTGCGGCCCCTCTGAAAATGTGCCTTGGTGCACTTGGCCTCCTGCGTCGGCACATCTTCGGTACATTATCAAAGCCTTACCATTTTCTGTAGCTTTGTGGCGATCACTTCTCGCTGCCCTCCAGTCGGAGCACGATAAGGGGAATTCCAACATGAGGCACAGTCCATCTACGATGGAGGAAGAAATTGAGCTAGGTTCCAATCTCTGCTTTATACTTGCTTGACGGATGTTATGCTGACCTTTTGCGTTGCTTAGGTTCGAGACGTAAGGCGACGGCGGACCCTCCCTCGCCTGGCGCAACGAACGGCGAGAAGCACAAAAACTCCGCACCACCAGCCGAACCAGAGAAGAAAGCAGTGCTGAGGCCACTTCCCTTCCCCGAGAAGGTACGCTCATCCTCGAAGCGACCCATACGGCTACCGGTTTACACTACTGACATGCCGTGTAGTCCGCGGTCATCGAGGAACGCAATGGCGAAATAGAATTTCGCGTCGTTAACAATGATGGCGGGCCGGAGAGCCTCATCATCCTGACCGGGCTGAAATGTATCTTCCAAAAGCAGTTGCCGGAGATGCCCAAGAAATACATCGCGCGGCTAGTCTACGATAGAGCCCACTCGTCGATGGCCATCGTGAAGAAGCCGCTATCGGTGGTGGGAGGCATAACATTCCGGCCGTTCAAGCGGCGCAAGTTCGCGGAGATCGTCTTCTGCGCCATCTCGTCAGATCAGCAGGTCAAGGGTTACGGTGCACACCTCATGTCGCATCTGAAGGACTACGTCAAGGCGTCGTCGGATATAGTGCATTTCCTGACCTATGCTGACAACTATGCGATCGGGTATTTCAAAAAGCAGGGTTTCACTAAGGACATCACCTTGGACAAGTCCGTATGGATGGGGTATATAAAGGATTACGAGGGCGGAACCATCATGCAGTGTTCTATGCTCCCAAGGGTGCGGTATCTGGAGATGGGCCGCATGCTCCTGAAGCAGAAGGAATGCGTCCATGCCAAGATCCGCGCTTTTAGTAGGAGCCATGTGATCCACCAACCTCCGAAACAGTGGAAGAACGGCGTCACTCCCATTGACCCCCAATCCGTTGATGCAATCCGGGCGTCAGGTTGGTCGCCCGATATGGACGAGCTGGCCAGACAACCTCGCCACGGACCCAACTACAACCAGCTCTTACATCTGCTAAATGCCCTCCAGAACCACCAATCATCGTGGCCATTCCTGCGTCCAGTAAGCAAGGACGACGTGACCGACTACTACGACATCATCAAGGAGCCCATGGACCTCGACACTATGGAGGCCAAGCTGGAAGCCGACCAGTACATGGCACCTGAGGACTTCATTAAAGACGCGCGGCTCGTCTTTGCCAACTGTCGGAAATACAACGACGAGAACACGTCATATGCCAAGTGCGCCAACAAGTTGGAGAAGTACATGTGGCGGCAGATAAATGCAACCCCCGAATGGTCACATTTGCAGCCGTGAAAAGCCACCACTCCCCCTCCCTCCTATGCGTAATCCTCGGGAGGCCGCTCTCTTATCGATGGTGGATCGCTGGATATGAGTCAGCAACGCGTCGTCTTCATCCACGCCCATTTCGTGTACGGTTTCTTTGACGTAGTACTGGGGAGCGACTTCTAGACAGAAACTTGACGTGCGCGGTCCGTCGCCCAGGCGGCGGGCCCAAGTGGAACTTGACCAGTTGTTTGTCGATGGCATCAGGCAAGTTCGTCGATTGGAAGGCATCCCCTTCCGTCATCGGACAAAGACAGCTTAGGAGATCCCGAAATCCGTGGGGGGGCTGGAGGCTATTTGTGCCAACGCGGCCAGTGCTGAAGAGACATCCTCCCCCTTCCTGGTACTGTGTAACGACGTGATTTTCTTCTTTCGTAGTGGTCGAAACCTAGTGCATAGCGTGCTTGGGCTAGGGACCAGCTGTTCGATGTTCTGTGCAACATCGAACGGGCCCGAAGTATCACGCTAGGGCGACCCGGCCAATCATGTCGGGAATACATTATTGGGGAAAGGTTCGAGAATGTTCCCGTATCCCTTAGAGTGGCATAAGCCTCCATCTCGGTACCAGCCCCACATGGCACAAGCCACAGCCAAGGTACATACATAGACCTCAGATGCGGCAGAATTAGGCCTGTCTAGAGGCTCACGCCATGTAGCTTTATGTAGACTAGATGATTGCTTGGACTTATGGCACCAGCAAAAATAGGAAGAAGCTGATGTACCTTTGATTTATTGTTTTCTAATTGGCTCGATCCCCTGTTTGATACCGAAGTGGAGGCTTATGCCACTCTATGGGATATGTACTGTATGCAGTCGCAGAGACATTGCCGTGCTGTAATTTGACGAGAGGCCTGGACTAGAAAACGATTGCCAAAAATCTAGGGAATATGATAATCGCAGAAGTGACTTATTTATCTTCTTGGACGGCGGGATCCAGGCTTTCTATCCATACGTGTATGGAATAAGCAAACCGTCCCCACCGTAACACACCTTTCGTGAGATGTGGCCGTGATCGCTCATGCTTGGAAAGATTGACAATGCAAGAACCAAATGCAAAACTGTCTCAAGCAACCAAAAAGGAGTATTCGCTTGGACGTGTGGTGCTTCAAACAAAGGGGAATCGTGGTGCGTAAAAAACAAAAAAAAGAGAACGAACTAGTCCCATGGGATCGCTGACTAGTGCCAGAGGCAACTTTTGCTGCACTAAGGCGTAGTCATTGAAGAAACAGGACAACCGGCCCGCCGTTCAATATCCTAGCAAAAGCAAAAGAAGAAAATCAAAACAGGGGAATATCTGTCTGGTCCAGTCCAGGTATGATATTGATACAGAGACGGGCTCGATCGAGAACCCCGAAAGTGCGATTATGCCTGCGGAAATGGCATTCGATCAAGAGCCGGAATTTGGCAGTCTCGGTTATAGGCTCTCAAGCCTGCTGCTAGGCAGTTGCATCGTGGGGTCGTCAAACTCGATCTTCAGACCACACAGGTCGTAGACACCAGTGCCGTAGGCAGGCAACTGGCCAATGGTTGTCACCTCAATAGGGGGTTGGTACTGGGACCAGTGCTCTTCCTGAGATTGAGCAGCTGATTGATGGTAGTTTTCGGTCATCGGGGTTTGGTTCTGCTGCGCCTGGGAAGTAACTGGCTGTTGAGCCTGGTTCCTGGCCTGGTGTATCGATTGAGTGTACGAGGGCATGCTATGGTGGGAATCCACTGGCGACGCAGCCTGAAGAGTGTATGATGGCGGGTACTGCTGTTGGTGCGGGTACAAGCCATCCTGCATCAAGGGGCTCTGTACCGAGGCGGCAGAGAAGGCGCTCGGGCTGCTTTGGATAGACGTTGCGATCCCTGAAGGTGGGTACAACATTTCCAAGGAAGATCTGTCAACCTGCTGTTGGGCAAGCTGATATTGGTGCTGAATGGGGTTGGTGCTCATTTTTACGATTCCCGGGTTGCTCTGGTCGGCGACATAATATGCTGGTCGAGGAGTGCTCGCTGGTCGATGGAGCATATGCATGCCGGCTTGCTGTTCGGCGACGGCTTGCGCGTGGAACTCGGGAGGGACACTGGATAGGATAGCGTGCCGGCCAACGTATTCCTGTTGCTGGAGGGGGTAGGCGTGCATTTGCTGTCCAAATTCGGGAAATGAACTAGCGCGGTGTAACGAGCCCTGTGGCATCGAGTTGACAGAAATAATGTCTTGAGGAGACCAGGTCATCGCAGAGGTCTGTGGAGTGGACGGGGATTCATCAGAATCGGAGTCCGATAAGTAATCGTCTAGGATATCGTTGGGGTTCAGTCCTTGCTGGTGCGACCTCTGCTGGTGCTTAAACATGGTGGGTTTTCGGCAGAAGCTGTTGTCTTGTTAGCAGACGTAGGTCAACTTGTTTGGCCTTGCTAACCTCTTCAAGCAGCCGTTATAGCTACACTTGTAAGGGCGCTTTCCAGTGTGGAGTAGTCGGTGACGAGCGAGACTGGAGGACTGTTTTACCAGTTAGTAGGTGAGGGTGCTGTAGGCACAAGTGGTAACTTACATCCGAAAAGCGTTTCCCGCAGCCAATATGTAGGCACTCGTGAGGCTTCTCACCGGTGTGTGTTCGGATATGGACAGTCAAGGCGCTTCGCTGAATGAAGCTCTTCCCACAGTCTGGGGTAGAGCAAGAGTAAGGTCGCTCGTTGGTGTGAATTCGATAATGCCTTTGTAGGTCAGACTTGCGATTGAAGCTCTTTTTCCTAAATGTTAGTCAACTAGATAGCTCACGGGACTAGGAGGGAGCAAACCTTGGTACACGACTGCCAATCACACTGGAATGGGCGAGCCGTAGGCTCATTCTCAACAAGTTCCAAAAGCTCCATAGCAAGGTCTCGGATGTCCCGGCTAGATTGTAGACTGCAGACGATCGAATGAGTTGGTGATATCAAGGGGCAGATACTGTTCGGCTGGTCTGAGTTCCAGACGAAGGATTTGAGTGATCCAGGCTACAGCGGATGAGGCCACAGGTGCCGGAGGCCAGGATCCCGCTGGCGGAAATTGGATTTGATCACGCTCGCGGCGAGTTGGGAGATTGCGCGAAAGAGACAGTTCTTGGTGGAGCGATGGGTTTCAGATCTGGCGATGTGTGACTTCGGAGGGGGGAATGTCTGGCGAGGAGGAAGACCAAGGTGGCTCTGTGTGCGGGAATATGTAGCAGCGAGAGCTGGGTCGGCAGGTGATCAATTATGCCAACCAGGTAGGTAGTTGGATGGCCGTGGCGAAGGTGGCAGAGGAAGAATTAGGGGGCATAGAAGAGCTGAACGGTGTATTAAGAAGGCGAGGAAGAGGACAAGATGGGAGATTAAGAGGTGAGGTCTACGAGTGGTACTTAAAAAAGTCTGGGGAGGAGGGGAGGAAGGAAGTTGGTAGTGGAGAAGGGTTTGCTTTTTAATATTAGAAGCCGACCAGAGAGTCGCGATGGAGGTGACCAGTGCTCAGGTCGTGGTGGAGGAGGGCGGATTATGTCGATTGGGGTTGAAATCAAGAGGGTATGGGCTGGGGGAACGTTGTGATATCAGCCAGGACCAGGGCCGTGCGATGTAAAAAATGGAGGCGGGGGAGGGAGCAAGCGGCGAACGGTCACGATGATGCCCTTGGTTATTAGTTATAAGTATGAGCGCAGGTGGCTGTGACAGGAGGAGGGCGAGAAGCTGGAGCTAGAGGAGGAGCCACGCAGCAGGTAAAGACAAAAAGGGCTAGGGCCCTGCTATCCCTTTGACTGTGCTAAGGCAACACTCGACCCATAGTTCCCACAGAGGCCCGGGAGATCAGCGGTACGCTATTGACTTTAAAAAGCTGTGTAGCTATAGGAAGCGTTATGTACTGTGATGTAGATCCCTAGGATCCACGACTTCTGGCACCATATAAAATAGGTGAGACCTTATGTACCTCGCCTTTCTCTCTTTTTCATTAGCCTGACCCCCTGTAGCGTATGCGTTGCCTTAGCACAGTCAAAGGGATGGTGGGTGTCAGTGGGGCTCAATTGGCAACTGGAGCAGAGGCGTCGTAGCTTGACTTGGGTAGCCTTGGTGGTGTTTGGCGTGGTGGGCGTAGTGGCCTCGGTGGGCGTGGTGGACATGGGATGGGCGGGATGGAGACGGGGCGGGCACTAGCTACACCTTAGGTACGTCAAAGGTGAAGGTATGTGTGTTGACAGAGCGAAGCATGGGGCTTTTCTTATTACTTCAGGGGCAGCCCCGTTGCCGCATCTGCGGCGGCACGGCCCTTGGATGACGGACCTATTAAGATAGTAACCGGTGTCGCTGGGTGTCTCTAGGTGTCGCTGGATGTCCGCTGGATGTCGCTGGGTGTTGTCCTCTCGGCACTGCTGCCAGGCGCTTTTTGGTCCTCTCCATCCACGGACTCACGGACATCGATCTAAGCGACGTAGTAAAGGGCTGCAGGATCCTTCGCGGAGGGGACAACATACGATGGAGGTAGGTACGATGTACGATGTACGATGCACGGAAGGCACAGTTACAACCTGCCACCCCGTGAACCTCACCGTACTTTTCCCGCCTGGCATGGCTTCCACTTACCTGGCTGCATCTCTGACCCCACCATTCTTAGCCTTCCCTCTACCATAGTGCGTACTCGGTACAGATACCGGACCCCACCTTGGGGACCTTAGCTACCTTAGGCACCTGAGCTCCTCCTGGTCTTTCACCCTTCCAGTGCCCGGCCTTGGAGTGAATGCTCCTAGTACATTGCCCCCGTATCCTCGTATCGCTCACCCTCTCAATGCCGCGTATCGAGGCTGTACGATGAAACATCTCCCGGGGTATAATCACGTTGCTGGCCCACGTTCTGGCAGGCTAGGCTCCCTAGCATCAAGTCTCGCAGTAGCAGAACACTAGACGAGGCAGCCCGTCGAACTCCAGCCCAGTCCAGGTCCAGCTCAGCCCTAGCTGTGACTGTACTTGTCTGCTGCTCGTCGCCCCTTTCGGCTGGGAAGCCGACTTTGCTTTTTCGCATGTAACACACGCTGTACTACGCCCTCTCCGTCGAACCCACCAACCAACCTCTGTCCATGTTCTCCGCTGTCCTTCTCCCGGGGGTTCACAGAAATAAAAAAATAAAAAATCGCCGATGACACCTCCAAACCTTATTGTACATGAAGTAGCGTAGATTGCGGAAGCATCACACTAATGGTGATGGTTTATAGTAGTCTTCATGCAGCATCGCTGCTATAGGGCTTGCCGGGCCGTTTTGGGGCACTAACTACCGAGCGGACCAGTTCAGGGCCGAGCCTGGCCATAACAAACGCCCTTTGTAAGAAAGCAGTTATCTCTACTTTTGGACTGGAGGAATGGCAATGGCAAGAGTCTGCTTGTCGTCGTTACTGGCAGGGAAAGGAGTCATTCTTCAGGGACGGTATATTGAAGATAATAATATAGAACCCCATCCAATCCCAAGCTAGCGCCTTACCACGGACCAACCAACAATGGGCCCGGCTCTGAGCTCCGTCCGCATGCAACAATGACAGCTCCTTGACGTCTCGTCGCAGAACAATTGAGGAATCAGAGCATGCACAGGGCCCAACCGAATGGATTGTACGAAGACCGGCCCCACTGACTATCTGGTCGGACAGGACGAGTTAAGACCATCAGGGTATTGCTCGCTCAAGACGTCAGTCAACGCACCAACACCGTCATGGTTCTTCCAATCTTCCCCACGCTTATCATGCGCCAGGTCTGGGGGCTTGTTTCAGATCACACTGTCACGCCGGCCGTTGGGTATGAATGCCCTTATTGTACTCCCATCCTCTTCCAAAATAAAGAAAAAAAGTCTCGCCATGCCCACATGGTGGGTAGTGTCCGAGCGGGGGCGCAAACGGTGAGAAAAGGCAAGGATCCCTCTCGTGGACTTCTGCAGAGAGGTCAAAGCTACAGCTTGAACTCTCCGCGTGGCGCCCTGGGCCTTTGATCCACACCCAGTGTAACCTGTTCTCCATACCTCCTCGACTTGTCACGGCCCACGGCGTGTTCGATCACGGGCCTCCGCAACCACCAATATTTCCTCGCTTGGAGGTGCCGCCGAGATTCAACAAGACCGACCGTGGTAGAATGAAGGCATTTCCCAGGCCAACCTAAAACCGTTGTGGCTGAACACCTACTCAAAAGAGCCCAGGGAATACCACAGTACCAGATGAGATAATCCAAGTGACACCCTGCCGGCCAGGAGTTCCGCATATGTTCCGAGATGGACCATAAAATGAGAAGGACAAGTTGAGAAGTGAGAGCTCCTGTTGAGCTCAGCAGGGAGTGGTCGCCATGGAGTCGAAAATCCGCAGGCTTAGCTCAGCCACAGCACAGCGGGCAATTCTCGGGAATCACGATGTAGCGCTCATGAGGGCCTTTGGGGCAGGATTGTTTTCGGTTTCCATCAGTGGAGGTCTTGCAGAAGTGAGTCCCGGGATCCACGCAGGACGTGTAAATGTAGTAATTTTTCGCGAAGTCGCACATGGTTGCTGGAAGCGACTGACGTAGGTATTTGTTAGACTGGGAATGGTGTTGTAGCTGGCCACTTTCCGGAATGGGCAAGCCCACCAAATGCTTAGGTTGTAGGAGCGGTGCGCTGTGCGGCCTCGAGGATGTCTGCAGTAGGGGACAAGCAGAGGCAGAGCGACAAGGCCGTAGATACAAGAGGGTTGGGAATTTATGGAGAATAGAAAGGGCTATTGTGATGGCATGCCTCGTGTCGGAAGAGTAAATGAAATGGGCAGCGAAGGGGAATTCGGCATACGTGAAAGTGTCCTCGTGGCGTGAGGCGGCGGCGTTTATAAGAGGCAGACCTATGCCGTTGAAGGAAGTTGAAGGAAGAGGAGGGGTTTATATCAGAGACAGGGAGAAGTAAGCTCGAGGTAGGCTATACCAAGGCCATACGGACACTTAAAACCATGATGTGAAGGAAGGGGAGGGTGGGGTGCAAGGCTCGAGGTATGAGGTGTGAAGTGCGTGGTGACAGTGAGACGCTGCGCTGCGCTGCCTCTGTCGCGAGGTGAGCCATTGTCGCCCTGGCCCAATGTCCCATGTCTAAGGAGCAATGACACTGCTTCAATATGAGAGGGGGATGGATGGCAGCGAAAACGGAGGCGGCCCAGGGTCCCGAGTTTACTGCCAGGTCCGGGCTTGGTACAGCGGCACCCACGGCCGGCAGAGTGAGTTCTTCGAGCCGGTAGGGGCAAAATTAGGCCTCCTCCAAGTTCCAACTCTCGAACGACTGGGGCCAAGCGCAAGCGCAGCGATGGTGCCAGGAGCCGACGCACGGAGTACCCTCGGACATCGCGCCCGGGGTCCGGGCTTGTACTGTAGTGTGACATATCACCACCAGGTTCCACTGCGCTTTAGAGAGCCGTACGACCGGATATGAAACGCGGCCCGTACCTTGGGGTCGTGTATCCGGTTTCACATCCGGTTTGTCGCATCAAGGACTCCAATCCTAACGACATGAGCTTAAATAGCTGTGCTTGAACACATGGCTGTTCAATTTCTTTTGTTCTTTAGATAATTCTCATCAATTGACTGGTGCCATCAATGATCCCTGTGGGGCCAATTGTCTGACAATTTGTTTGAACGGCGTTCATACAGAATTAGATTGCATATCGCATCTATAACATTCTTGCAATATCCCATGCCATCAAACTAATCCTCGCATCCGCGCTGACCTAGCTCCAGCATTTCAGCAGCACCACCTAAAGTCATCGAACGGAGGTCGATATCGTCGAATGAACAAACGCCGTACGACCGACAGGCTACCCCGCGAGTTACAGCACTCTCAACCTGTCTAGAATGGGGTTTTGGGTACTTGAACGGCATGTTAGCAGCTGAGGGTTGCTCTGCCACCTCGGGTTAGAGTGGCAGTTGAAGGGTGGCAATGAGCCTTTGCTGTTCACCCAGTGTTGGGTTCTTGGATGTTGAGCATTATCGTTAGGGGTGGCTATTGTGGATAACCTCCAGTGAGGTACCGGAATTTGGTGGGTCGGGCGCCAGAACGGTAGCGGGGCATAGGGATGTGGGGGACAAGGGCGAGATTGCGGGCACGCCGTGTCCCAGAACACCGTTGTTAGAAAGCAGCATCCTGCAACATCGAACCAACACTATTATTTCAGAAATTTAGCAGACACCCTGTTCGTAGTAACGCCGTCATTTCCGAAATGTAGCAGACACCCTGTTCGTAGGAATGCCATCATTTCAGCACATCTTATCTATGGGTCCTGTAACTTATTTAGTGCTTCTTATAACACATACTGTTGGTGTGGATCCGACCGTACAATCCGGGCTTAGCCACCGTCCCGATTTACACCTAATTTGTAAGGCAACAGCCGACATCGCTGATCACAAAGCCGACCGCGGCTTCTCCCCTTTTCTAGCTAGTCAGATCAATCATAACACACAATTCCTATGCATCCTGCCGCGGCTAGCTTTCAATAGTTGGATATGATTGGGCCAGAAGCTGGAACGCGGCGCGTTCCAGTCGGGACTTATAGAGTAGGTCGACGTGAGTGAAAGAAAACGCATGTCTTGCCATTTGACGGGCTAGACAGTTCCTTTATATCATTAACTAGCTATATGCTCATTTGCTAGGCATATAGAGCGCTAGCTAGTTAGGTACTCATTAAAACTCCGAGTGCTCAAAGTCCCTTCACAATATCCCCCGCCTCAGTAGTCGCTGGGCTGCATAATGCCTTTAAGGAAAATTCAAGAACGCGACATCGAAAAACCTGTTTCCCTTAGAGTTGTAGCTTGAAACATAGCTGTCTCCCCAAGGCTGTATCCACGTGTCTGCAAGTTTATCAGTATGTCTTCTCTGGTTTCATGTGATATTAACCCACCATATGTCGTAGCTGGCTTCGACTGACAAAACCAAATGAGAGTATTGTTTAGACCGTCCCTCATGCCGTCGCTGGGAAACTCGGAGAGTACGGCAGAATACTCTTTCTTGGTGGTGCCGAGAACAGGGCCCTGGAAATCGGAGGTAATTCCGTTGCCTGTAGTTCCAACCTCCAGTTCTTTGTAGTTGGAGATGCTAGGTTGGGTATGAAGAGCAATGGCGTCCCAGACGAGCTGTACTCTTCGTTCATCCCACTTTTTACCATGTTTGTTGTTCCGGATGAATTCCCTGGCGGCAATTGCACCGTCCACCTCGAATCTCTTATCATGGCTTACAAATGGCGAGCCGGGAGTTTGGTCCCAGCCCAAGTCGTGTAGAAGAGCAGCCACAGCATGCACCTCTAAGTCGACAGTGTTGCGAAGGGTCTCGTTGTGTTTGATAATAAGGGCACCAAACAGCCAACTCCGCATGACATGCTTGTAGGCAAAGTCACTGCTGTGCTTGAGAGCGTAGTCGTGGGCATCGCGCACGATTGGGGTATCGACAACTTCAACACCAGCAATCGTTCTTCGAGGCACAGTATGACGGTAAGAAAGGCCATTTTTTGCGGTGATTGAAGCCTGAGCTGGCCGAAACGACAGAGCCAGCAGAAGCAAGAGAAGCTGTGCCACCTTAGGGCATACCATTGTGATAAGAAATTTTGGGAGTTGGACAATACCTTCAAAGAGGTGGAAGCACGATGCTGGATTGTTTTGGGCAGAACCTCGAGTATGGATTGGGACAGAAATCTAACTTATATAACATATAATTGTTGATTTGTAAAGCACCAGCGGGATACTCATTTCACGATGTTGTAAGCATCCCGCTTCGTCAGCCGTTCAACCGAAAATGATTATTTTCATCTTGTTCAGTAATCATCAACTGCAGATCAGCGGGGCAAAAAACCCTTCCACATGGACTTAAATTCCGAAGGTGGTTGGATATAAAGACACTTGGTCCAAGCTGCTCACCAATGAGAGGGAAAAAAGACAACCAGAAGGTGTAATTTAATGTGGAGAAAAGGAAGAGTTATTTCACACTCGCATAACCTGTTGGATTAGAATTTCCGTCCCTTTTCTTTCATAATTCCATTTCTCACATTCGTGGCGATATGACTTGACGGCTCATTGCCATCGTATTTTCCAGCGGAATTAAAGTGACACTTCTCACCGGATCCGAACAGGGACGGTCAATCGGCATATTATTTAGGCCGTTTGTTCCCATATTATTACCTTTGGAAATCTTACATAACACCTTTTTCATTTCTTTCCTTTTTTTTCTGCTCTAAATTACTATTTAGTGCCCTGACTGGCTTGACAAAATATACTTTTCTTGACAAAGTTAGTGGGTCCCCTAAAAGACAAGCCTTCCTCTTCGTAGCCCCGCAGCGGGGGAACTTGTCACCCCGCATCAATATAAGACCCGACACCTCTCGGATATATTTGGCTGCGATGTGCTATTGACCATCCTCATTCGCAACTTACCAATCATTCGAGGATGAGACTGACAGCCGTTTGTCCGGTAAGTCAATTATACTGCCCGAGAGTCGTCGGATACACCCTAAGTCCTTCGTCGCATTCCGCTGCGGAGGAGGGAACAGAATGGTTTGTAAGCCCCGGACAAGTACGGGGGCGCCTTTCAAAAGTTTCTGCTCGCCAAGACGCCACGGTTAGCCACATCCTAAGAAAAAGAAAGCCCCATGGCGGCGGCGATGGCATCCGCCACCACCCGCCCGCCTGCTGCCCCAGACCCTTTCGACCTGGGAATCCATACTCCCGCCAATCTCAATCGAGGAGCCCGCACAACCCTCTTACAAAACAGCCCCGCTGTTATGAATGGACCTGTTGGTGTCCCGCCTGCCTTCGGAAGGACGGCTCAAACGCCGTCTTCGCCTCTCAATGGCCCAAGGATAAATGGGCATCCGGGTGCCCATGGTATCAGCCGCCCCCACCACTTTACTGATTATTCATCAAATAAGGTTGCGGGAACCACTCAATGCAGAAATTGAATTTTTCAACAAGAGTCCATGATTACAACCTTGCACCCTCGTGTAGAATATTGGGATTGCATCGCGTCATCTCCCTGAGTTCGCTTATCTTTCACTAGGGCCATAAAGCGATAACCATCAATCTACACCGGATCACGGATATCGGAAGCCCAAGTGGGCCGACAGTAATAAGGGGCAAGCGGGGTATTTCACCTCGCCTAGGACTCACAAATACTTCAAACTTGAGAATGCATGAAGGTACTTTTCCCCGTCGTCGTCCAGTGGTAGAATTTGGATAGTAATTATCGATTTAGCCCAGAATTCCGTTGGTAGCATTAAGGCTGCATCACCCGACAGGAATAATAACGAACGACCACTTGAATTTGTCGCTTTCAGCATCCCACCGCAAGACGCAGATCCGACCAAGCATGCGGATTCATTAAGGGTGATTCGCTCCCACGCGATGAGGGACCACGTCTGGACACAAAATCACCCTTCAATTGCTAGAAAGGGATTGGGCGAGACCAATCACACCCTCGGGCAACAATCAGCCCATATGGGAAGGTATAGATTGAATGAAAAGCCGAACCCCGTGTCAAAGAGACTACGACGTAGCGACAAAGGCACGACTAGTTCCGGCGATTGTACAATACCCTCGCAAGCTCGTTACTCCATGGCCATGCTTTCGGAGTTGGATTTGGGTTCCGTTCTTCAGCACCAAGTACTGCATGGTTCAGAAGTTTCGTTAGGCACACGCTTTAACCCTTTTGATGCAACTTTGCTCAACCTGGGATCTAAGAGCCAAAGACTCATATTCTACTGTAAGTTTAAACATCATATATATGTTTCCAAGTTATCTTAAGCTAGGGATACGATGCTAGAGTGTCTCCTTTGAAAATATGCACTAACATGCGCATAAAGACCACCAAGCCTACTCCATGAACATCGTCGCCCTTAACTTTCAGGAACATTGCCTTTCGAACGCTGTAGCCGATTCGGCGCTATTACATGCCATTTTGTACATCGTGGCCACTGAGTATGACCTAAAACGAGGAGAGTCAGATTCTGATTTATCCGTTCATCATGGTGGCGAAGCGGTTCGAGCGATCAACATGCAACTGAATAACGGTGTTTTGGCCGACACGACAGTCGCAGCTGTTGCAATACTAGCAACCAGAGAGGTATGTCGAATTACAAGCACATTTCTGATTGCATGGTTTAACAAAAGCACGTACCTGCAGAATCTCAACGGCAGGTTTCAATTAGCGAATATCCATATGAATGGATTGCAACACATGATTGCGAAAAAGGGAGGGATAGAAAACATAAAAGACATACATCAGCGAGTAGCCACTTGGTAAGGTGTAGCAAGCGGCTTATTTCCTGTTTTTATACTAATGTAGAACTCATAGGGCAGACTTCTGCGACTCGAATGTGCGGAATTGTCGACCTCGTTTCTGCCAGCCGCCCATATCACCGCTAATACCCTTAAATAATGCATCTATAAACCTCATGGGTGCGATGCTTAACCCAGAGGATATCCTGGGAGCGGCATCACCTATTGTTCCTGTGATCCAAACCCTTCGACATATATCCCTGTCTATGGATTCAAGTCATTCTGGAATACTGGATAGGAGTCTGATCAGCCTCTGGATTTATGAAGCCGAATACAGTCTCAATCTATTGAATGGACCGATGGGTGGCGTTGGTGAGTATGAAAATGGCCAGCCGTCTGAAGTCGTACCGTTGAAGATTGCGGCACATATCTATCTCTATCTTATGATTAGGGAGCTTCCGGGCGGTTCACCAGTATTTAGAGAACTTACTCGAAGATTTCGCGCTTCATTGGAGGCGCAGACGGAACAATGGTGGATCGCAAGCAGGGACCGACAGTGCTGGGTCCTTTGGATGCTATATATTGCTTTTGCGGCAGCACCAGAGGAACCTAATAAGCAGTGGTTCTTGACCAAAGGACTCTTATTGTGCGAGATGCTTAAATTGATGGTAAGGGATGAGCTGGAGCGCATCTTGAGGAGTGTGTTATGGAACGGTAGCCGATGCCATGATGAGCTTAATAAGGATTCTGGTTTTGGGGATCTCGTTAACATGGTGAGACTGCGACCAGTTTCGGATAAAAGCTCCGATGCTGTAAATGCGGCTGCATTTGGTACATGGAACTGCGCAAATTAATTAATTAGGGAGGACTGGGTGATAAAGAATAGACGTAGGGTGTTAAATAAATCTCCAAATCGTTTTTACCCAAGCAACAAGAACTGTAGCAGAATTTAGACAAAAGCTATGGACGACTATGCTAGTGCCGGATGGTAATCCACAACACGACAATGCGCCATATGTCCCCAACCCCAGCCTTCATTGTTTCGCCTTGGCAATCTTTCCCAGTCAAGTCAAATCTAAATACCAACGAGATCTTTAGTATCCAACTCATTAGACACTGCAAAAATTTCATCGGCTTGGTCATCAACTGTCTTTGGCTTTCGGCCCAATAACTTCTCCAGCGTAGGGTCCAGAAAAGCCTTTTCACCTTGAGAAATTGCGGTATGCCAACTGGCCCAGTTGTCAAGGAAGCTTTCCTGCTCCGGAGGCACGCTCCCATTCTGTATGTGCCACTTGATTGCCTCCTGAACAGGTAGTACACGCACATTGACTTTTCTGCCGGTATGCTTCATAAACTTCTCAATGATATCCGCCCCTGACAAGAGCTCAGGGCCAGTCAAGTTGATTATCTTGTTTATGTACTCTTGCTACTCTGAGGTTAGTTGCGAAGGTATGAACATAGACGCTCGTTACTGAGAGATGCACTCACCCAGTTGGCAATGACATAGCTTGCAGCCTCGCCAAGTTCACTGCGATCGGCCCAATGTTCAAGCCCGTCATTCGGCATCACGGCCTCCAGAGTGGCCTCAGGGTCGCCACTCAGATTTAAGAAACCAGCAAAGTTGTTCCAGAGATGTGTGTAGGATGCCATACGAAGGATCGTATACGTGAGTCCACTTGCTTTCAAGTAAGACTCGGTCTGGAGATGAGCTTGAGCAACTTGTGCAACACTAGAAGTTCCTTCCGCACCACCGCAGAATGAGAGTGAAGTATAGATCACATGGCGGACGCCGACTGCCTTGGCCGCGTCGATAGCATTGCGATGCAAGGTAAAGCGTTCCTCGCCCATCGATGGGAACGACACAAGGAACAAGACGTCAGCACCAGAATAAGATTCCTCTAATGTTGATGGTTCGTAAAGGTTGCCCTTGCGAATCTCAACGCCCGTGTTCACAATTCTGGCAGGTATGGCGGATGTGTTATAAGACGAGAGCCGGAGTTGCGAAACCGGAATGAGTTTTTTATCCAAGATTGTCTGAAGGGCAGAGCGGCCAATGCCACCAGTTGAGCCTAGACCTTTATTAGCTTTGCTACTGTCACAAGGCAATTCTTGGACTATTACCTGTAAGGACAAACATGTTTTGCTTCGAACGTGTGGATGTGAACTTTGTAACGATATGCAACCGAATTGCTATACAGAGTGTGGATCTCAATAGAATAGCGTGATACGAATCTATACAAAAGACTCTGAAATTTTTGAAAGCTTGGGTTATATCAAGATTTTATATCCGCATGTGCCACACGTCTTGCTGTCGCGCTGTGTAAATAAACGAGCACGACAAAGACGGGCCATGATTAAGAGACTACGATTACAAATGCAGGCGAAAGGAAAATTATGCTAAATCATAGAAGCTGAATCACATGGAAATAAGCTCTAAGTCCCGTTTACTTGTATGATTCTAATTTTCGTAATCACTGTATGACTGCCGACGATGCCGGGTTCGCAAATTGCTGAATTCAGAAAATGCTCTACGTCACGGCGCTAGTTACCATCAGAAAGAATTACCGGATCCGGATAATGGTCTGCATTAGTGCGCCGCAGGAAAGGCGGGGGTCGTCGCCCCACATATCTTAGGCCTGGCTCCGATCAATATTATTTGCTCATCTCTCCGGCGGAGTGGTGCTTTGCATGTATTCATGATGAAATCACTCAATCAAATCATGCCGATCACGTCATGGCATATAATGGATTACTGATATGCCAAAGCCGAGCCTTGCAAGATTTCAGGTATATTAACGAATAAATAAATAGATGAATGCAACTTGTTCAGTTCTTCTACTCATTAAGGAAAATTCCAAATCCTCAGATTACTTGCAATCTTCTGTTTACATACACACGCATATTCGACTTATCCACATTCCTAATGGCATCTGGATCGAAACGGGTCATTGTTGTAACCGGTGCCTCGAGAGGCCTTGGTGTGAGTTGATTCCAAAATTCCCTCATGACCTATCCTTAATACTATGAATTAGCTTGAATGGGTCGAACAACTCAGTCAAAATTCAGAGAATTTTGTCATTGCTCTTGTCCGTAACCCGGATACTGCTGAGAGGCTGAAGCCCCTTCTTGGACCACAAGTCGTTGCAGTCAAAGGAGATGTCAGCGACTTTGATTCGTTTCCGGTACGCCCGGTTCCTTGCGTGACCTTTCCCCGCTCCATGACTAAATGACATTACAGAGAGTTGTTGAACATATTTCCAAAGTTGGGGGTGGAAAGGTCGACTGGCTCATCAAGTAAGTCATACCGTCATCCAATTATCCATCGTTGAACGCGCAGCTAATTTTTCTCGAGCAATGCTGGCGTTATGGCGGGTACTGGAGCAGAACCTATGACTGGCATATCAAAGTCTACAGTTAAGGAGTGGGAAGACCAGGTTTGGCTTTGACCTACCACCTTTAGAAGAATAAATGCTGATTGCAACTGACGATAGTTCAAGATTAATGTTCTGGGACTTGTCTTTTTCACCATCGCACTCATTCCACTGCTTGAGAAAGGGAGTGAGAAGAAAGTCGTTAACGTCTCTTCTATGTTAGGCGATCTTAACTACACCGAAAAGAACCCAAACCTCCATTTCTCATCATACTCAGCAACAAAGGCCGCAGTCACAATAGCGAACGCTAAATTTCACCTAGAGTAAGTCAAGGATTTAGCATTTATTCATTTTTTGTGAAGAATCACATTTACTAATATATTGGCATGGTAGATTTAGAGATAAGGGATTTGTGTTTTTGGCTTTGAACCCTGGTTGGGTTAAGACAGAGCTTGGTCCGGAGGAAGTGCAACAATACGTGAGTAATTATCACCCTTTGGATAGTAATTCATTAAAAACGGTTCATCGAAACTAACAAGTCCAAGGCACCACTCACTCCTTATAAGTCGATAAGTCGCTGTCTTAGTTTCGTGTATCGCAGCAACAGTGATGACAGTGGGAAATTCTGGTCATTGGACGGACTAAAAGAGGCCGTGACCGACTAATTACTATTTCAAATGAATGGTACATATATAGCTCTATATAAATGTTTCATGTCTACAGGTACTATTACGGATTCTTGTTTTGAGTTTATTTCGAGACTCCCCTGCCTATATAGATGAACGTCTTATAGCATGTATCTCCAGTAAACTCGACCGTAATACTTAGCTACTAATCTCACTATAGCTGCATAACTATTGCGATCAACCTGCTTAACCACTATCAAGATCTACTAAAGCCGTTCGTTAACTACACGTTTGACTTTTCCACCCTTGACTTTGAGACCTTATAAAACTTATTAGCCTAGGACTGTGGCTAAGGTAGGAATGTTTGGGCGTTAATAGAACAATCATGATTGGAGGAGAATTGCTTGCTAGGAGACAACTAGGCGTGTGATGAAATGGTTTGAATCGTGATGAGGGAACAGATCGAAGACGCGGATTGTCCACCAGCTTAAATGCTTTCCAGGACGGGATTTCAAAATGTTACGTTCTAGCAGCCCGGCTTTTTAAAGCAGAATCCTCCAATCGTCCTCATGCCAGAGATTCCCGCTTTAGCAAACAAGGCTAACATGGTGACATTGTGAAGCATCATGGGGCGGGGCTGACTAATGAGGACCGCTTCAATTTATAGTGCGTGATTTCTAATCGCTAAGTCTGGTTGTCCGTGTGTACGATAATTGGGGTTGCATCGGCTACTCTTAACACAGGGTGGACCTTCAATTCGCCTGAGGACTTCGTCGTCGTAAGCTAAAATCCCACCCACCTGTCTCTGACAAAGCATCCGAATGGAGCATTAACTTTGCCGACCCTAAATAATGCGACGGGGCTCTAGCTGCAGAACCCAGCAGAAACAAAAAGAGGCGGCATCTAGGCTGCGGTCTCCTTTATGCGCATTCTTTGCGGCGGCTTGGTTCAGGATTAATAATGGCTAAAATATAAGGCAGCAACACTTACGCGGGTAGAGTAGGATCCAGGTCGAAGCAATGGTTCGTAATTAGTGAACACCGTATTCGTCATGATAATTTGCTTATATCATACATGCCTAGAAACAGAATGAATAGTCGCCCGATCTCAAGGACATGCTCCTCTTCCGGTCATACACCAACCCCTGAATCTTCAAGCCAACCTGAAAACCGAATTTATGCGGGGACCTCTTGTTTTCTTTTGGGGGAGTAACAATAATAGGTATTCAGCTGGTTTTCGGGGCTACAGAAACCGGCGGCGAATGGCGGCACAGCCCTATGTCTATTGGCGATCGCCGACCCGCGTGGCGGCGGCGCATGGAAATTGCCTTCCCTTTGGATGCCTACGACAGGCGGGCAGCGCTGGCCCCATCCTTGAAGTCAACCGACAGCCCACAAGATCCGTCAGCCTCTCGGCTCGGATTGAATTGAGATCGGACGGTCTCGGAATGCTTCACCTGAGATCACTAACGCGAGGATCGCGCATCCAGATGACACCGTGAGACAGTCTAAAAGTTTCCAGTGCCTCCTCTCCGACCTTAACTTGACGGCGTCACCATGCCTGTCTGCCGTACAGCCTCTGACCTAGTTGCCACGCGCTGGGTGGTTCCGTAGGCTAGCTCGGACTATGGATTTGTCAGTCGCGGCAAGTCCGATCCCAGGACGAGGAGAATTGGCCACGAGCCGCCGTCGGCGGGAGGATGGAGAGTGGACCTGTGTGTGCGAGGAGACGAAGCGAGCGAGCAAGGCGTGTGCTTGCGGGTTGCGTTCCTACTCCCTAGGTTGCACACCTGGGGCTCTGAGGGTCCATAGCCCATGGCGCCCAGGGGCGAGGGTCAAATGGTATATCTTTGCATCCCGGTTCGCCCAGCGACGCCCAGTCGATTAGCTACTGTAGCTAGCAGACCGGCATAAAATGACTTGTTGAAGATTGTTTCACACGACCCTGCCTCTAAATGCTCTCGGTATGCTCCAGACCGTAACAACTAACACCCATCGTCGACCATCTTCTGCTCCTTCACCAGAATCACCCATCAGGATGGTGCGCTCATCGTCACCTGAGCCCACGAAGACTACCAAGCGTAAGAATATCTCTGTTGTTTGGATCCATCATGCTTGCTCATCGTATGCAACTGTCTAACACGGCTAAGTCATGTAGGCACTCGTACCTTGACTCCGCAGCAACTTGCCCGAAAGCGAGCAAACGACCGAGAAGCCCAACGGACGATGCGAACCCGGACTAAGGAGCACATCGGACGGTTGGAGCGAGAGATTGAGGAACTCAAGAACAAGCAAATTCAGGACCAGACCGTTCAAGGGCTTCTTCACCGAAACAAGGAACTTCAAGATGAGTTGAACCGGTTAAATAACGATATGGGCATCTCAACGGCTGTTTATCCGTACTCAAACCCAGGTATTTCCCAAGAACGAGTTCACCGAGTGTGATGGCTGATGTATTGACCCTTCCGAACAGTCTACGACGGCAGCCTTAGCTCTGGCAGCGGTGCTATTGCCAGTATTGGGGCGTCGTCCTTCCACTCTGATGACTACAACTCTCTCCCGAACTACAGTCAACAATACGTTTCTCCCCCCAACAACTGTGAATCTTGGGCAAGTACTGTTCCTTGCCCCGTCCCCTCCAACGTTTATAGCCCTCCAGTATCCGCCAACATGGATGACGACAATGCAGGGTACATCCCTGCCAGCATGCCGACCTCCATGCTGCCCTCGAACAACAACAGTGACACCAACGTCAACGCTCTGTCCCACAAAGGCACCAAGGCGGAGTATGGGGATGTGGAAACTCACGGTACGGAATTTCATGGGTTGACAAGGCCTAGTGATGCTAGTTATAGCTCCTTTTTAGAAGCTGGAATCTGGCCTAGCAACCCTCCCATGCCGCGCTAATAACCTGTAAAGCAACAGCGGCAACTACTAGATCGAGGTGGTCACAAAGGTCAGGGACTGGCACGCTTAGGCTATAGCGAAAGCTATTCTTCAATAACAGACGAGGGTATTTAGCTACTTCTGGAGACCCAGCTCCTGAACGAGAATAGCTGCCGCCTTCTCGCCCACTACAATAGCAGTGTTATTCGTGTTGGCACCTACATTCATAGGCGGGATACTCAAGTCAGCAATCTTAAGCCCGTTTGTGCCCCACACATTCAGAGACTCGTCCACGACGCCAAACTCCTGGCGAGGAGCCATCTTCGCGGTACCTAGCGAGTGCCAGGTGGTGCCGATATTCTCTCGCAGCCACTTGTCGATGGCCGCATCATCCTCAGGCGAGTACTTGAGGTCCTTCACGTTGGAGAGCAGCCTATACCTTCGCCAGTAAAGTATCGCACCGCATCTCTACACGATTATCCTCGTTTTCTTCCTCATCTTCGTCATTTTCACTAACATCTTCATACCACTCCGTCCAGCGTACCTGGCCATCAATTGAATGGAAACGGGTCCATGTCCCTAACCTGGCCTCGCACCGGGTGTTTCGACCCTTCATACGCAACATGAAACGACCACCAGGGACTGACGTGGATGGATTTTGATCAGTATCTTGACCGACAGTGATGCCATTGAGATACACCTTCCTCAATGCAGAAAAGGCGGCATCTTGAAACAGAACACTCTCGAGCATATCAATCAGTTCTTTTGGGCCATCCAATTGACCATTTGGGTGGTGTTACAGGGCGTAAATAGTTGTTTCAAAAGAGCGGGACTTCAACGATGCCTGCGCAACGGACGAGGTACTCACCACCCGCGAGTACATAGGGTCTAGCTGGGAGTATCTAGGCAAGCTGCGGACAGGAATATCATCGAAGGGCCTTGGGCTGATCAACAAATAACATCGCTTAGCTCACAAAGCGATGCGGACAGGTAAGAATCCGTTCCCAGAAACTCTCGACTGCAACGAATAAGCTAGGCTAGTTAACTATTAATAATTACATGATCTTCCTATCTCTTATCTATTCTTCTCCCCTAGTAATATAACCCTAAACTAAGTAAGGTATATATATTAGGCTCTTGTGATCCTTATGTTAGCTTTATGATAGCCGCTATCTTAGCTAGCCTCAGCTGCCACGCCGCAACACTGTCCATTCCGGATCTCGAGCGCGCGATATTCCCTACGATAGTCAGCATATTCCCAGGTTACCCATTACACGCCGTGACAAAGTTTGACATTATTAGCCTACTTATTAAAATCCTCTCTCCATCACTATCATACTTGCCGATACTGGGAACTGGGAATTACTGACCTTTTGCTTATATTAAGTGGATAATAATATTATGAGCTTTTGTAATTTACTATACCCATTGAGATAGTTATGTTATAATCATTATTAACTATAAGTAGCGATATTAGATATAGGGATCTAATTATCAGTATTACCATCAGGATTTGCGCGGGCTATTGGTATCCTCCTTTCTTTAGACAAAGAAAATGGTCTAAAGACTGATATTTAGAGCTTATAGCCTCTTTAGCTATACTTAACTTCTACCTCGGTATATATCCCGTAATAATATTATAATTAATTTGGATGAACCTGAGGAAGGAATTAGCTTTAAGCATTATGCTTAGCTTCAGTATCTGGTTAGTATCTGGGTGTCAGGGTTAGGCCCCTATAGGGCTTGAGAGGCAGCTCGCCCTTCGACCGGATATGTGCGGACAGATACCCAGCTATGGCAAAAGGGAAAGCAATGGCTTAACCGGCACGCCTTTGACCCACGCGTCAGAGACAGCGAATCACACATATCCCGCCAACCGTCAGTTCCACTATCAAGACTCATGTCGCACGACACCCGAGACCGAGCTGTAGCTCTGAGGAACAACGTTTACAGTGACGTGCTATTGAGTTCGACGTTCAGCAGGGCGAGCGCTTCCCTCAATGTATCTAAAGGAAGTATAAAAATATTATTTGATATTCAACTTCTTAGCTTGGTCGTCTAGGTGATCAACATGAAAGACTGTCACTGGGTTCTCCATCTCGCCTATAATCCTCTCAATCTCTGCTAACAGAAATGGCGTTGGGTTGCAACTTCGATGATTCACTGTTGACCTTCCATATAGCGCAACTCAGATGTTTTATTATTAGATTGCACATATAAGACGAATAAGCACTATATGCCACTCCTTAATATAGTCAGAGTTAATTCCTACCAGCATTCCTTCTGCATCGCATTTACCTTCCTTTCAGGTAAATCAGAAGAGGATTACTTATAGGCATTAGAGCACCTTAGATCGCTCTATTAACATAAGCTTCCCTCAGTCATTCTAACTAATAGATGCCTCGTAGCAATAAATATTACAGCAATCTAGTTCTCTTCATCTAAAGCACTTCTTTACCTCTAGCATATTAATAAGGCCATCCTTTAGTACTATTAACCGTTCTTTAAAATAAAGTATGACTAAGCACTAGACTCATCAGGAGATAAGTTATAGGACGAATTCTATGCATTCTAGCACTCTGTCATTACTTCCCTGGATGAGGAGACTTTCGAAGACTGCTTAGCTAAGTTCAAACTTAAGTATAACGAAGAATACAGTGAGCCAATTAAGTACATTAAGATATACTGGCTTAAGCTATATAAAGAGATAATCGTTAAAGCATAAGAAAATATATACTTACACTTTAGTAATATAGCCACTTTAAAGCAGGTAATTCAAAAGGTCTAGCCTTAAATAGCAACTAATTTAACTACTCTAAGGCTGAGAGGATACACTCCCTTATAAAGTCATACATCAAGCAGTTTACATTTAACCTTTTTAATATTTAGTAAGCAATTAAGCATACTATTACGAACTAACTAAAAGAACTCATTCATATGCATGCCTCTCAGCAACTCAGGATACCCCTTAATATATCCAGTGTGTTATTTGAAGCAGTATGAGGCTGGGTTTCTCACTATGCATTGCGCAAAGTGCAAGAATAGCGCAAATTACTACAAAAGCCAAACAGGCCTCCTTACAGCCAGACCTTTACATCCTCATATAGACTTCCATATTCCCATATTTTGAAATAACTAGAGGAAGAAAAGCAAAATCTCTTACTTCAGCACTTCCATTCCTATTAGCACTTAAAACAAGACATAGCTCAGCCACGGCCAGTCTTAGAACCAGTACGAGTTATAGATCGGATTCGGCGACGACAAACTCAACCCGTAATAAGCACAAAACGCAAACCGTCTGCGTTTAAGGTTATCAGGAATGACAGAAGAGCCCCAGCTACTTATAGCAAATGCTATACAGTAAGCCACAAGATGAACTCTAAGGCATGTCCATTAAGATTTCAGAAAGTGCCCAGATCAGTAGTACAAGTCCTAGTGACAGTACTAGCGCCTAACTCTGAATTATTTCGAGCAATTACTCTAGTACCTATAGTAAGTAATATAATGGAAAGCAAACCAGTAATACAGCAGGCTACTTTACTAACCAGTATACCAGAGTTACCAAACATTATACCTAATGAAGATCCACTCCCTCTTCCTCCTTCGGCTATGCTAGGCTATGTAGGTCGCGCTGTATCGAAAAGCATTAGCGAAGAACGTATAATTAAGGAAGCGCCCGCACTTTTCAGCGGCCCGATAGAATCACCGACCTCTTACGACTCTCCAGGGGCCATTTATACGCGATATGTCGCTACACGGAGCGCGTAGTATACGATGCAGCCAGCTAGTAGCATCAAAACCAACCAACAGTATCGTAAGGCAATAAAGCTTCTATAAAGGTACGATAAGGAGAGCTATAAATAGTGTTTGGATTATAAATAAATGTCTAAACACTATATCACTGTAACTAGATCACAGGATTAGATAAAAGAGGAAATGATAGTATATCTTGACTAGAGTAAAGCAGAAGATGAGCGGATTAAAGCTTAAGTAGCCAGGGAAATGGGGGATAATCCATTAGCTAATGGAAGGAGAGGAATGAAAGAGATATAAGAAAGGGTCAAAAAGGATAGTAAAGAGCAAGAAGCTTTGCATTCTACTACGGATAATATCGAACCGTGTATCACTATTAAATCGTAATTAAGTCACTAATTCAGTTCTTTAGTACAGAGTAGAAGCTCGAGCTAATTGCGAAAACCCATTCTAGGTGGATTGTGGTACTAGGTAGGGTAAAGACACTGCTGACATAATTTGGGCACCTAGGTGCTCATATATCAGTCACCGTCAAACATCCCTATTTTAGTTAAACATCCCTGTTTTAGTCAAACATCCTAGTTTTAGTCAAATATCCAGTTTTAGTCAAGCATCCCTATTTTAGTCAAATATCCAGTTTTGGTCAAATGTCCAGTTTTAGTCAAATGTCCAGTTTTACCAAACGTCCAGCTTTACTAAAATCCCAGTTTTATTAAATGTCCAGTTTTATTAAAAGTCAAAAATGGATATTAGAGTATTAGGAAACTCAGCCATAATATAGTAATAAAGCTACTAAGCAACAGTAGTGTGATAGTCCTAAGTCCATTTTCAGCAAGCTCTTAGCTTCAGGGTTAGACATCTATCGAATCTATCAAGCACCTGTCATTCGATTCGATGCCAAGATTCGATCGAATTCGATTCGAATTCGATCGAATAGATGACTAATCCCCGTGAAGGTAAAGAACGTTAGAGGAAATGGTGACTTGCCAATAAGAGGACCGTCTGACATGGAGCGATTCAAATCTGGTTTGTATAAGGGCAATAGGCAACACGAGGAAGCACATAAAGGGAGTATAATTATAACATAGCGGTAGGGCCCTATAGAAAATGTCCCTCCGGGCAGAATAAACATCATTATGATCGTGATTTGGGAAGAGACATCGCAGGACAGAGTCAAGCAGTCAAGTCAATTGATTGATTGTTGTCTAAGGTGCGGGGTACTCCATTCCGCAGATTTACTTGATGCACACAGCTAGATGACTAATATAGTTTTTACTTAGGTCGTGGAGAACGTGCCTACCCTGCGACATCTTGTCATCTTTTGTTTTGGCATGCGGGGTCCCGTCCTAATTCTTACCTAAGCAACATGACCATGATGACCGCACCTGGTGTTAGCTACAGAGCGCCACAAGTAATGTCTGTACATTCTACTGGGTTCGTCACTACACTTCGGGTCATCAAGACCTCGGAGTGTAACAGGGCAAGCATCCTCGTTACTGCAGTCGTAATTAAATGAATGCGTGTTCACCCGTTATCTCGGCGTCCATGTCCGCAATTAGCCGCCTCTCCACGCCTTTGATGTGGGGCATGGAGCGTTGTGGATGCGTTGCTAATTTAGGAGGTTGGGTATGATCTAGGCAGACCACAGAGAAAGCGTGAAGCTGTTATTCGCTTTGTGTGCCTTCATTGTAGCTTTAGACGTTGGCTCGATGAGACATCTATTAGTAATTCCATGGTACGAATTAACAGCCCAATGAAGGACTTACTCGCTCATCATCGCACGTACAACGTTAGCAGGCTCGCATGATGGTGTCGAGATCCATGAATGCTTTAGCCCCAAGGATTTGCAGGATCTACAATCAGGGCATTTAGCGCCGGGCGATCAGGATGACCTAACGACGTTCTATGTCACACGACCCCCCTAGTAGGTACAAAATACAGAACATCTCCCCAACATGTGAGATTTTGTATGGAGTATGGCGGACGCCCCACAAACGGCACTACCATGAGTAGCATCCGACGCTCAGCGCCGGCAACGCCAAGACAGGAGCTCAGAGCGACCGACAGTGCCCTGGTCAGCCGAAGCGGGTCAAGACCACTTTTCGGGAGATATCAAAGCTTGGCAACCATCGGACACCTGCGCGGCACTGGCCACGGGTTGGGTGACCTTGGTGACCTGGGCACCAGCTCGGATAATGTGTTGACTGGCCGAGTCGTTCATATAGGTGATATCCTCGTTTTCAAACTGGGCACGCTTCCAGATCTCAACCTCGCAGCCGCCGCGGAGGACACCGACACGCATGATTGACAGGAGGTTATGGGCGGCGTTAGAGTGGTTGTAGACACCGCCGTTGAAGATGGCGGTGGCATCCTTGCCAATAGCGGAAGAGATGAGGGCCTTGCCGCCGGGGTGGTCCTTGATGAAGTCGGTGACGTCGTGGATAACACCAGCAATGGCAACGAGGGCCTTTCCGTTCTTAGAGTCGGCAACGAAGTCGTCCCAGTGGATAACAGGGAGCTGCTCCAGGGGCATACCCCAGTCAAGGGTGGCACGCTTCTGGTCAAGCTTCTTCTGCACCTGCTGAATACGACCCTTCTCGATCTCACTCTGGCGGAACCGCTTTAAGTCGTAGGCAAGGCCGAGTTGCTTCCAGATCCAGATGGACCACTTCGTAGGGTCATACTGGTACCACTCAGTAGCGTTTCGGTAGTCCGAGGGAAACTCGTGGTGGAAGTTGTGGTAGCCCTCGCCCAGGGTGACGAGAGCGGTGATAATATGGTCACGGGGCGAGTTTCGGTCGTCGAAGGGCTGCTCACCGAGCCAGTGGGCGAGGGAGTTGACGCAGAAAGTGGCCTGTTGGAGAAAGCAGATTCGGAGGATACCAGCGTAGACGAAACCGCCGAGCCAGTCGCTCCAACCGAAACCAGCGACTATGGTAGGCAGGACAAGGGCCATAAAGATAACGCATTTAAAGTAGTTGCGGTGCTGCCAGAGAACAATAGGGTCCTCATTAAGGTCGGTAATGTCGGTTCGGCCCTGGTGCTTGGGGTTCTGCTTGAAGACCATCCATCCAATGTGGGAGTAGAGGAGACCTTTGCGGACGGAGTAGGGGTCCTTCTCGGTGTCGGTGTATCGGTGGTGAGCACGGTGACCGTGGGACCACCAGCGGATTGAGCCCTCAACAGCACCAGCACCGACGGCAGCCAGGTAGATCTTGAGAGGAGTAGTGGCCTTGTAGGAAGTGTGAGCCCAAAGACGATGGTAACCTACAAAAATGGCCAGAAGGTCAGTATCAACAATCAGCGGAAGGGGAGTACGTTTGATTGGAGCACATTTGAACAAGGACTTACCAGCTGTGATTCCAAGGCCGGTGTTGAAGTAGAAGATGATGGCCCAGATGGCGGTATAGAGGCGGAGAGGGACCCAGTAGGCGGAGATAAAGCCGATAATGGGAATGATGATGACGAGAGTGGTGTTAAGCCAGTTAATGTGGAGGTGGACATTGGACCAAGTCATTAGAGTGTCGGCAATGTGAGCCGTCTTGGGATTGTACTTGTTGTTGCTTCGGAGCGGCTCGTAGTCGGTGGTCCCGTCTGGGAAGGCCGTGGCCTCCTTGCTGGCCAAAGACGACGACGCCATCTAGAGCGATGATCAGACAAGTGTTGAGACTGCTTGGAGGAGAGTCGTCCACGACGATGAACTAGCAGGACTCTTCTCCCAATGCGAGAACCACGACGAGGATGGTATCTCGAAAGCGAAGTGGGAGGAGGAAGCTAGGATATAGATAGGCAAGGAGGACTAGAGGGAGGGAAGAGGAGGGAAAGGATGGATTGGCAAGTAGTTTGGGGCGGTGCCAAAAGACTTCACATCGGACCCAAACCCAGGCGAGTGTGTGGATTGTAGGAGGCAAGTTCCCTATGGGGGTCGGGTTAGCAGCACAATCGGAACGGGGAGGAGTCGAAAAGGACATACCCGTGTTCGTGATGATGTTAAAGAATGAAGATGCAGGAGAAGGAAGACGAAAGGACAGGGAGAGGAAGGGGGAGTTGAGAGTAAGGGGAAACTGAGAGTAAGGGGAAGCTGAGAGTAAGGCGATGCGAGATGGATCGTCCATACCCTCGGGACCCACGTGTGAGGGGGTGAGGGAGTGATGTGTGGCATTGGTGATATTCTTGTATATTTCCTCCTAATCCCACTCTTCACAAACCTACATTGGGGTTGGGACAGACGGAACACATTGCACCAACACTCAACAAGGAGGCACCTCCAAACTTTGTTGAACCCGCGGTGGGCTGGGCCGCCGGGTCGGCGTGGGAAAAGCTCCCGCCGCTGCGACGAAAGGATTGGAACAATAACACAAAGCGTAGCAACAGAGTTGTACGTATTATGCATAGGTGGAGGTCGCTTGTTGGAGGGTTGTCGATAAACCTGTCAGTCCCGTATCTCGGCGGCGAATGCGGCATCATCATGCAAGAACCTGCAACAGAGTGGGTTTCCTGACTAGCAACTTTTTCTTGGACCTTTTGAGAGCAGTGCCGTTTATCATTATCACCACATAGGGCGAGTATGTGTTCATTCCTGACCAAATACTGAGGTCAGGATCGGCCCTACGATTGCAACATCTCTAAGATAAGGCACTCAGTTCTGCGGTTACTGCTACTGGTGATTACTGGTGGATATGTGTAGTCAACTCAACATCTTTCCCACTGTCCCGAACTTTTCTCCGCGCCCCGGGCCATTTGCTGCGGGGCGCGCCGGCGCTGCCGCACCTCCGACCGGTTGCCATTTGCGGGTAAAGGGCACGCGGCAGCCGATGTAACTCTACACCTAAGTTGAGTGAACAAATACCTGCGGCTGCTCGTAGTGTAGTGCTTGGAGCTCTAGCGACTTCTCAGTGCCGGAGCTTTCGAGCTAGAGCTGTCTTACACCATTGCTATCGGCGAATGCGAGTGTTGATGATGCACTTCTCCCCATTATAGCGGTCCATAGCAACCCTCAATGTCTCTTCAGAATTACTTCCGTCCGTCTCAACGCCAATCAAGCAGCATGCAATTGCAGTCCAAACCGCCCAGCTTCGGCTCTCATCTCCCCGAAGCTATCCCGGCTCAACAACACCAACCAATCCGACCTGTCCCAAAAGCCAGTCCCAACCCCAAATTCCAAAATCTCAGCCCTACGAACAAACTCGCACCCATACACATCTCCAATCTCCAGATCGACCGATGCCTCGGCCCATTTCTCTTGCTTGTGACATGACGCCATAGCCCAGAGCCACTGTGTCAAACGTCTCACGGCGTTCTTTGGCTGCCATTTCGCGTGCCTCCCCGGGTTTTTCCCCAACAAAACGCGCTGATCGCATGCGCCAAGTCTAACTTGGTCAGGCGCCAACAATCTCCAGTTCGACCGATGCCTCGGCCCATTTCTCTTGCTTGTGACATGACGCCATAGCTCAGAGCCTCCCAAGGGTTTTCCCCAATAAAACACGCTGATCGCATGCTCCAAGCCTAGCAGGGTTAGGCGCTAGCTCCTCAGTTCTTTTTTTTTTTTTTTTTTTTAGGTCTCAAGCTCGCCATGTTCCTCTCGCGGCATGATGTTGTTGTTGTTGTTGTTGTTGTTGTTGTTGTTGTAGTTGTATTATTACCGTCATGAAGATATCTACTAGAGATGTCTACAGAATCCCCTAGGGGCAAGATGACGTGCTAGGCTGGTGTCAACAGCTAAAGAAACCTAAGTACAGTAACCCGGGGCCGGAGCTACAGACCAAGCAGGTCCGTAGCTCGGACCTACAGTCCGCATAAGCTAAGATTGTAATCTGTCAGATATGTCAGAGGCGAAAGTTGCCACCTATTGCCACCTATTGCCACGAGGCTTAGCAATCAGCTTCTAGCTGATTCTATACAGAAGAGAAATAGTATATAAAGCTTGCCCTGAAACCTCAAGGCATAGGCGGCAAGGACAGAATACACAATTTTTACACCTAATATTTGACATAATCCTTCTTCCTCTTCCTCTTCCATCTAGCAATTAAGCGGCCCTATTTGACCTATGATTTCGAGCCCGATATCCGTCAGCGGATTGTCAGGGCGGGTGTCAGCATACCCATGTTTATTAACCAGCTTGGAATTCTCCAGTATTCCTATTCCTGCCTGCCGGCATTCAAAACCTCCAGAAATCGAGATCCGTATGATAGGAAAAACTGCAGATGGGAAAACCTCGCGGGAGCTAAGAGGGAAAAAACCACTGCGGCAAAAACTTCGAAATAGTTTTATCGCCTTTTCACAGGTTATTTGAAGCATCGAGCCATTTAGACAAGGTTCATACAGCCATTCACGAACCGACATCCCAACAATCATTCAACCTTGAAGAAGCGGGATTGATAGTAATGACCTTGAATTCCTTCGACACAATTGTGCAGCATGAAATTGCAGGAAATTCAAAGCTATCCTCTAGCGGCCTGGCTCTTGCCAGCACGTCAGTACTCCACCCGCAGAGTAGTCTAACTATGACACTGACCTGATAGTGGCCTACTCCTTCCTTTCGAAAATGGAACCAAGGCTAGTCATCCTGATGACAAAACAAGCCAATGTTGTGTTCAATCAGTTGTTGCTTTAGCGAGTTTGATCGAGGACATCTTGAACCTGTTCAAAGGACTTGAAGAAGACACGGTTGTTGTTGATGTTCAAACTATCTCACCCTTTATCCTTCATCTCATTTATAAAGCTGCAGCTATTGTGACTGAAAGATTGCAGTTAAGTCTTGATGTAGAATTGAATCTACAAAAAGTAAGAACTTTTCGAAAGATTCTAAAGCTCATGAGTCAGAGATGGCTTGCTGGAGGTAAGTAGATAAACTAGAGTCTGATAATATCCTGATATTAACTTTTCATAGAGCGGTACCTTAGATTACTAAATGAGGATATAACACCAAGGATGTTAAAGGCGATTGAGTGTGATAATTGAGCTTGGGAGAGTATACACTACTGTGAACGGCTTCTAGTAGCTGGATTCCAGCTACTAGAGGCCGTTCGCACTTGTTGGTGAGGTCATCGAACGACTTGAATGCACTCAGCTTTGTTCCTGGAGATGGCAACCCATCAGAATCGAGCCCGAGGTTGGCAAAGTAGGGCTTATCGTCCTCTTCACATTCGAAGCGGATCAGACGGGAGAAGGTCGACATTTTAGCAAGTAGGAAAGGTTGATGGGTTCACATAAAATCATTGATAGGGCAATCGCAGTAACGGCGGAAGGTATCATTTAAGATCCCACACTCAAATGTATTCAACCGCCACCATGCCAAGTCTCGGGAACCGATTGTGGAAACAGCTAACGATACCGAGGTCCGCGTTGAGCGTCCATACACATATACCGGGGGCGAGGGTCTAGAACCGGAGCAACTTGGTCGGAGTATCTCTTCATGCGGCCCGCCTGATTCCTTCAATGGGCACAAGAACATATGGGGAAGCTCGATGGTCGGCTTGGTAACGTACTTTTCTCTTATTACAGGCATCGCAAGGCCTTTTGTGAACCATGGCGGAGAATGAGCTGAATCAGAGATGACATGCAGACATGACGAGAGCGAAAAGCTCCAGCGGTCTCGCTGCGTGGTATCCAGTCTCGGTTATGCCACAACAGCCAAGAAGGGTCCCAGGGGGGAGACGGACAAGCCTATAGCCGCAACAGTTGACGTTTTCGGAGGCGACGGATAAGATAGCTACGTATGTGTCAGCTCGCAGGCAGAATCGGTAAGTCGGCGCAAATTTTTCCTCAAACTCCGAGCACGAAGACTTTGAAATTCCAAAACGAGTTTCAAGATGATGAAGGGCTCAACTGAGAATGGTGACGCGGAGGAGAATTGTCATTCCAACTTCCGCTGACTCAGCGGTTGGCCGACAAGAAAGGTCCCGCTCAAGCCCCGTTTTTTCGTCTTTGAAAGAACCGACCTCAGACTGCCGCTTAGTCAGCGGGAGTGAGTCCTCAAATCGTCACCCGCTATGGTTCTTCAGGCATCTCCTTTCGCATCTCAATCAACCCAGTGAAAGGACCCGATCTGGCCAGGGATACGGCGCCGACTTTGCGGCAATTTGACAGACTTCGACATCTGAATACGTCATCCCGGGATTCGCTCCTTACAAAGACCGAATTTACGCAAGCTGCACATGTCAGTTCCTCCGTGCACGGGCCGCCGGCGAATCTGATCTCGAGAAATACCCCGGAGCTCGTTAGCTTTTTGCTCTTATCTTGGCTTCCGATCTCCGTTGTCCGTTCTCCGCCCTCTCCACACGCACATGCTTATTGCGAGCAAAATGGAGAAAATGTTTACGGCTAGAACCCGTATTTCATGCTTGAATCGGATTCCCCGGGTCCCGTTTTGTTCTGCATGTGGTTGCTTTTTATCCATCCAACTTATACCTTAGCCAATGACTAAGCGGCGTCAGCTTTTTGCGAGTGTGAGGAGATAGCTCCAACAGCCCAACAGTTCAAGCAATGCGTCAAATCTAAGTGGACCACTCGGTTTTGCCTAGCTCGAGGCGCAATAAAAATCCGGAAATCAGGTTGTCTCATTTCTCAATTGGCCTTCTGGAAAGTTCCGATCGGACTCCCGAGACAGCGCGCCATGTCGACTCCCGTCAAAGCCCCATACTCCGGAAAAATGGGTCTTGGCCCAGGGCATCTCATTGATATTAAACCCTCGCCTTGGCTTCTCCTTGTTTTCAGTTGTTTTCAGGAAGAGCTTTGACATTGTCATCCTTTCACCCTTTTTGATACTTGACCATATTTCTTTTAAAGGCAGGTTCGTCGATTATTTCAGGAGTGGTTGCGCTAGTATCCTCTGCCACGCGGACAAAGGTCCATCATCCAGACATCCACCATGGACTCGGACAGTAGCGATAACCAGACGGTCTACGAGCAGACACCTACGAACGGTCTTGAGCACGATGATTCCGACTGGGCGCTGAAGCCCAATGTCGCCGCTTTCAAGCAACGCGACAAGACGTCAGGCTTCCCTGACCGAGAGCTCGGTGTGACCTGGCAAAACCTGAACGTCGAAGTCATCGCGGCCGATGCGGCTGTCCACGAAAGCTTTGTCTCCCAGTTCAACATCCCAAAACTCATCCAAGAGTCCCGGCACAAACCCCCTCTGAAGGCCATCATCGATAATAGCCATGGTTGCGTCAAGCCTGGAGAGATGCTACTCATCCTCGGTCGACCCGGCTCTGGATGCACGACGCTCCTGAACATGATTGCCAATAAGCGACGAGGATACGCCACTGTCTCTGGCGATGTTCACTATGGATCCATGTCTGCTGAGGAGGCCCAGAACTACAGGGGCCAGATTGTGATGAACACGGAAGAGGAATTGTTCTTTCCATCCCTTACTGTTGGACAAACCATGGACTTCGCAACCCGACTCAAGGTGCCCTTTCATCTCCCTGACGGCGTGACCTCCAGCGAAGAGATGAGGATTGAGACACGAGACTTCCTGCTTCAATCTATGGGCATCGAGCACACCCATGACACCAAGGTTGGCAATGCTTTCATTCGAGGTGTCTCAGGCGGTGAACGAAAGCGGGTCTCAATCATTGAGACCTTGACTACGCGAGGTTCGGTTTTCTGCTGGGACAACTCCACCCGTGGTCTGGATGCTAGCACGTGAGTATTTTCACGAGTAACAATGTTTTGCATTAATTACTGACCTTGATCCAGAGCGCTGGAGTGGGCCAAGGCCGTTCGAGCTCTGACAGATGTGCTTGGCCTTGCCTCCATCGTCACACTTTACCAGGCTGGCAACGGCATCTATGATTTGTTCGACAAAGTCCTCGTCCTTGATGAGGGAAAAGAGGTTTACTATGGTTCCATGAAGGAGGCCAGGCCTTTCATGGAGAGTATGGGATTTATTTGCCAGCATGGTGCTAACGTGGCCGACTACTTGACTGGTGTCTCCGTCCCCAGTGAACGAGACGTTCACCCCGACTACGAAAACCGGTTCCCACGAAACGGCGATATGCTCCGAGCCGAGTACGAAAAGTCCCCGATCTACGAGCGCATGATAGCGGAATATGACTATCCGACAACTGATCTTGCCAAAGAGAGAACGAAGCTGTTCAAAGAGGGCGTTCGGCAAGAAAAGGACAAGAAATTACGGGATAACAGTCCCATGACGGTTGGCTTCGTCCAACAGGTCAAGGCTTGCGTCGCACGCCAATATCAGATTCTGCTTGGAGACAGGGCCACTTTCATCATCAAGCAGGTGTCCACCATTATCCAAGCCCTGATTGCCGGCTCTCTGTTCTACAACGCTCCAGATACCTCCGCCGGCCTGTTCCTCAAGTCTGGTGCTTGTTTCTTTGCTATCCTCTTTAACTCTCTCCTCTCCATGTCCGAAGTTACCGACTCCTTTACCGGTCGTCCCGTGCTTCTCAAGCACAAGGCGTTCGCCTTCTTTCATCCTGCGGCATTTTGCATCGCACAGATTACGGCTGATATCCCCGTCATACTGTTTCAAGTCTCGACTTTCTCCTTGATCCTTTACTTCATGGTTGGCCTGACCTCAACAGCTGGGGCTTTCTTCACCTTCTGGGCTATCCTGGTTGCTATTACTATGGTAAGTTCCCGACAAATAGAAATTTCAGGGTCCTAGGCTGACTGATTCTCTTTCAGTGCATAACTGCTCTATTCAGGGCTGTTGGGGCTGGCTTTAGTACCTTTGATGGCGCTTCCAAGGTCTCGGGTTTCCTCATCTCGGCGACCACCATCTACTCCGGCTACATGATTCAGAAGCCTCAGATGCATCCCTGGTTTGTGTGGTTCTTCTGGATCAACCCCATGGCTTACGGCTTTGATGCGCTTTTATCGAACGAGTTCCACAACAAGATTATTCCATGTGTTGGACCAAACCTGGTCCCTAGTGGGCCTAGCTTTACAAGCGAGGAGCACCAGGCTTGTGCCGGCGTGGGTGGAGCACGGCCTGGTCAGTCTTTCGTGACTGGTGATGACTACTTGGCCTCTCTGTCGTACAGTCATTCTCATCTGTGGAGGAACTTTGGTATTGTCTGGGCGTGGTGGGCTCTTTTTGTTGCTCTTACTGTTGTGGCGACCTCACAGTGGCACTCATCGTCTGAGGATGGCCCTAGCTTGGTCATTCCTCGAGAGAATGCTCACATTACGGCTGCTCTCCGCCAAGCCGATGAAGAGGGACAGGTTGGAGAAAAGGAGAAGGCCATTAGCAGCCGCGACAACGGTGTCACTGTCGGCGATGATGCGGCCAGCAACTCAGAACAAGAGGATCTCATTCGCAACACCTCGGTTTTCACCTGGAAGAATCTTACCTACACTGTCAAGACGCCATCTGGAGATCGTACCCTGCTGGATAATGTCCAGGGCTGGGTCAAGCCTGGCATGCTGGGCGCCCTGATGGGAGCCTCTGGAGCTGGAAAGACTACGCTCTTGGATGTTTTGGCACAACGGAAGACCGAAGGTACCATCCACGGTTCGATTATGGTGGATGGCCGTCCCTTGCCAGTATCTTTCCAACGATCCGCCGGATACTGTGAGCAACTGGATGTCCACGAACCTTTCGCGACCGTCCGTGAGGCTCTCGAGTTCTCTGCCCTCCTGCGACAAAGCCGCGACACGCCTCGGGCAGCGAAGCTGAAATACGTTGATACTATCATTGACCTCTTGGAGCTTCATGACCTTGCAGATACCCTCATTGGAGAAGTCGGCGCCGGCCTGAGCGTCGAGCAGCGCAAGCGTGTCACAATTGGTGTCGAACTGGTATCCAAGCCTAGTATTCTCATCTTCCTAGACGAGCCCACTTCAGGTCTGGATGGCCAGTCGGCTTACAACACAGTCAGATTCTTGCGCAAGCTCGCTGGCGTTGGTCAGGCTGTTCTTGTCACCATTCATCAACCTTCGGCTCAGCTCTTTGCCCAGTTCGATACGCTGCTTCTGCTGGCCAAGGGTGGCAAGACCGTTTACTTTGGAGATATTGGTGAACAGGCCAAGACGGTCAGGGAGTACTTTGGTCACTATGGTGCCCCTTGCCCCGATGAGGTGAACCCTGCTGAACACATGATCGATGTTGTCTCTGGGCATCTGTCTCAGGGCAAGGATTGGAACCAGGTCTGGCTGGCGTCTCCCGAACATGACGCTGCCACGAAGGAACTCGATCGAATCATCTCCGACGCTGCGGCCAAGCCTCCTGGTACTGTCGATGACGGCCACGAGTTTGCGACGAGCATGTGGGAGCAGATCAGGCTTGTGACACAGCGCATGAATCTGTCTCTGTACCGCAACACCGACTACGTCAACAACAAGATTATTCTGCACATCTCATCGGCTTTATTCAACGGATTTACATTCTGGAATATTGGCGGATCGGTCGGAGAGCTTCAGCTCAAGCTATTTACGATTTTCAACTTCATCTTTGTTGCACCCGGTGTCATGGCGCAGCTCCAGCCTCTGTTCATTCACCGCCGCGACATCTTCGAGACACGAGAGAAGAAGTCAAAGATGTACTCGTGGGTTGCTTTCGTGACGGGCCTTATTGTCTCGGAAATTCCCTACCTGGTGCTCTGTGCCGTGTTCTACTTCGTCTGCTGGTACTACACTGTCGGCTTCCCGAACAACGCTGAGCGCGCTGGAGGATCTTTCTTCGTCATGCTCATGTACGAGTTTATCTACACGGGTATTGGTCAGTTCGTCGCCGCCTACGCCCCCAACGAGGTCTTTGCATCTCTGGTCAACCCTCTCCTCATTGGTATTCTCGTGTCTTTCTGCGGTGTGTTGGTGCCATACCAACAAATCCAGGAGTTCTGGCGATACTGGATCTACTGGGCGAACCCTTTCAACTACCTCATGGGAAGCATGCTGGTCTTCGACATCTGGGGCACCGACATCAACTGTGACGACAAGGAGTTCGCGCGCTTTGATCCGCCCAACGGCACGACTTGCGGCGACTATCTGTCAGATTACCTTGAGCAGGGTATGGGTATGATCAGCAAGCTCGTCAACCCCGACGCGACGTCTGAGTGCAAGGTCTGCTCGTACACCAAGGGCGAGGACTACCTGCGTACCCTGAACTTGAAGGAGTATTCTTATGGTTGGCGTGATGCCGGCCTTGTTGTTGTCTTTGTCGGTAGTTCGTACGCTTTGGTTTACGTGCTGATGAAGCTCCGCACCAAGACTTCTAAGAAGGCGGAGTAAATAACAAACTTGGATCTTGGGTAATGCCACTGAAGAGACTATTAGAGATTAAAAGTTATAGACTAGACATCATAGACTGGATTGGGTAATAGAGATTTCTTGTGTTCACCTTTGTCTCAATAAGACGTACCTTTCCCTAGTGATTATGGCGCTACTGTGGCTTGATGAAAGGTGACTTTTCGAGGAGCTTTTTCTTTTCTGCAATGCTTGACTAGATGATGCTTCGTCCTGTGTGTCAAGTATTCTCTAACACAAGCGTTGATGGTAGAGGAAGCTTATCATTTCACCTGGGAGGCAAAGCAGCGCAAGACCCCGAAAACTGGACACCGAATATCAGTGCTGTCAGAGCGACGGTGAAGTTTGCGCTCGCAACAGGCCGACTCCAAACGGAAGCAAGATAGCGTGAGAGTGAATCAGACAACGGGTAACCGAATGGTTAAGACTACAGTAACGGCAGCCTATAGGGATCAGCGATGGATATCAGTAGTGGCTGCAGGATATCCACGGTGCCGCCGGATCCTTCAACCAACAGATCGGCCAACCGCCACAACAGCAGTTGCTACTATATCACCACCTGCACGCCTAGAGAACGACCCCTAGCCTTAAGACCTGGCCGTCCTCGAAAGGACCCCTCACTATCGAAACAAGACCAAGGTAATCTCCGGGTTCAGCGATACCGTGCTCGGAAACATTTGTTAAAGATCGAGCGAATCAACACACAGATTGAAGAAAACATCAGCCCACTTCCGGGGAAAACTAGGTCTAGGTATAAAAGCGAGGGTGGGCGGGGAGGTGGTTAAGGTCTTATTCGAGCAGTCTCGCGACGTCCAAGTGGCCTCTTTCGGTGGCATAGTGTAGCGGCGTCCGCCCACCACGTCCCTTAGCATTCTTGTCGGCGCCCGTCTCGATGAGCAGCTTTATGACGTCCAAGCAGCCGGTATCGGCGGCACCATGCAGCGGCATCTCCCCCTTATCATCACGGCTGTTTGGATCCGCTTTGCCCGTAGCAAGTATTAATCGAACAATGTCCGTTTCACGCTTTTTTGCAGAATTTAAGAGTAGCTTTTTAGGAGGCCAGGAATCGCTACTTGGTCACTTGTAGGGGAGAAGACCTGAAGAAGTGAGCTTTAATGAGGCGAGCAAGGTTTCCCTCTGCAAAGATGTAAAGAAGGCTTGCCTCTGGCGTGTGGCGGTGTGTTTCATATTTCTCGAGGAGGTTGTACAGGTTACTCCATACTTGCAAGGGAAAGCTCGGCAAGAAGCCGTTTTGGGCAATTCCCTACCTGTCACACATGCGGCGACGAACTGTAGTAGAGTTCGTAGAAAACTCCACATAAATTTAAAATACGCTAATGAATACAGGGTAGAGTTCATAGACACTAACGCATCCTAAAACGGCCGAGATGGACATGCATAGAAAGATAACTCCTGGGCGATACTAGAAAAGAGTTCTTTTACTCTCTAAATCCAAAGCCGAACGAGAAATCCGTAAAATTAGGTCTCTGCATTTTACACACACAATTTATTTCGCCCGGTGGCTTATAACCAATAGGGCACTAGTTGCTATTGTACATTTCCGTTTCCCAAGCTTTGTCATAATCTCGTAAAAACCCATACAGCGTCCAATTTCTGCTTTTGCTTCTTCCTTTTCAATCTTTCGGCGGGTCTCGTGGGGTTTGTATTATTAGCAAGCGAACTTGAAGGCTATTCTCCAAGTGTTCAGAGTCCTATCTACGGCGGCTGAAGCGGTGCCTGCTGTCCATGGCACGAGGTGTTTGATGTAGGGTGGGTTAGTAAGAAAGGGTAGGTGAGGTTTTGCAATCTGTCTTCAACGTTGCGTATTGTCCAGTCGCCCTGTGGCTATCGCAAACCGTATAGTCGCGCGAACTGCTTCCATATTTGGCGTCCATTTTGCATCGTCTGACGGTGACTTTCCTCCCAGGAAGAACGAGATATTTCCTCTTTGTGTCTCGGTGCACTGCAACATTTCGGCTCGGTGTGCCGTCCATTTTCTGCATCGGAAGAGAAAATGCTCAACCGTCTCTGTCGCTTGTCCACATGCGCATTGCTGTGATGGTACTACTGCGATCCGAAAGAGGTATCCATTCAGTCTGGCCATGCCTGTCCTGAGCTGCGCCAGCACGCTGGCTTCTCTCCATGACAAGCCGTCGTATAGTTGTCGAGTGTGCTTGCCCGGTAGTGCAGCATCGACTCTCTTCGAAAACCTTCCGACATTGTCCGGTAGGTGCTTGCTATGCTGGTTCAATCGAGCCATGTTGAGGGTCGTCGATCGCATTCTGGGAAATTTCAGGGCCGGAATGGCACCGTCTCGGGTTGCATCCCGCGCCTCTTCTTTAGCAGTCTTCAGGAGCTTGTGCTCAGCACTGGTGGGCATCCATATGACAGTTACCGCATTTCCATTGGCCTTTAACGCCTCGATGGAGTCGTACATGCATCCAACATACTCTTGACCAGATTGCTGGTGAGGATTTCGCAGCGTAAGCACAGCAGCGTTGTTGCTCGTCAACATTGCCACGCTTCGGTATCTCAGGTCAGGCAAGTGCCTCAATGCGTACGCCATTGCCGCCAGCTCCCCAGAAAACGGGTTCTGTTCCGTCCTCATGCCAAGTGTAAAGGAAAACCGCTCAAGCCTTGGCCCTCCTCGCACCGACACCGGGATTTCGATGATCCCGCCGACTCCTACTACCCCATTCCGCGCTGAGCAGCTCACTGCGACGCGTACTGCCCAGCCCAGATCTGCTTGTGTTGTCTTCTGCATTTTACTGTATGACGGTCAATGCGTTGTGGCTAGTACAGTGGGTCGGCAAAAGTGACGATCCAACCCCGGTTTTACACCAAAACGCTACCCTAGAACTCAGCGATTAATAGCTAAATAATAAATAAAAATAAAAAATAAAAATTCAGCTTATAGAAAATTAGTTAAATTTATACTCTTCTAAGAGTTTTTTTCTATATCTATTTTTCTTATTTTACTAGAATTTATAGAAGTGGAGAGAAAAGTTTTTTTTTTCTTTCATGCCCTATAAGCCCCCTATAAGTCCACTATAAATATTTTCTTTAAATTTTCAGTTTTTAAAACTTTATAAAACTTGCACTTTAAAATGTAAATCTTTATAAAATATAAATCTATTAAAATTAAGTAATCTTCTATTTATTAATAATTAATAAGGATTTTAAAAAGGTGTTCTTTATTATTTATTATATTGATAAAAAGGTAGCGTTTTGGTGTAAAAACGGGTCTGGATCGTCACTTTTGTCCATGTACTGTAGGCTGGGGTGCTGTGGCGTATGAGTAAATTTAATATGCTGTGGCGGAGAAAGTGACTAATTATTACAGGAGACCGGTCCCTGCGGGCCCGCCAATGCCTTTCGGAACGAGTCTTTCGAAAAACGAGCCTTTCGAAATCCTCTGATTTCCCCCGTGGCTCTTCGATCATGGATCGGTACATGGGTTGAGGGTATACGGCGTTAGGTGGTCCTTTGGGAGGAGACCTTTGGGAGGAGGGAGGACGAAGGTTTTCGTTTGGTGAGATACTGTGCATACATACTGTGGCTTACAGCCCAGAAAATCTTATCTGCCCTGTGACGTAGAAGATACCATGGGAACTTCAAGAAAACTTTACTTATCAATTCTCCTAACAAACCTGAAAGCTTCCGAAATAGCAAGTTTCGGAAAAGGCATAACTAATATATAATAAATAATATAATAAGATATTCTTTCTACCAATATTCCACAGGGTATCCTTTCATGGTTGTTTGTGGCTCCCCTCCGGGGTGCATTCCACCTCTGATAGAGGAGCCGAGGCTTTTTCGTCGGTTTATTAGATTTGCTGATCTTGTGGTTCGGCAAGAGGGAACACAGGGACTGGACCGTCACATTCTTTACAATAATATGCTTTGCTTCCTATGCGCGCGGGACCACCTCTACTTTTTTCTGTGATCCTAAAAGATACTGTTTCCTGAGAATCTGGGAGCAACAGTTGCGCGGGATCTTCCAGTCACAAGTTCAATGTTTGTCAAGGCGATGAAGATCCATTGCCGCTTACCGCGATCCCGATGCGAGACGCGGCATACTTTGAATGCACCCTAGAGGTACAATAGGGTCAATATGCCATGCCCAAACGAACGGTGTTGCATACAATCTGCTATACTAGAATACCTTGTTTACTAAAAACATTCAAGATCCATCCACCTTTGCGCGCGACTATTAACAACCAAACTGCGCAACAGCCGCGATAGCGTGGAAGAACAATGACGACCAGATACAGCGGGGAACCCATCTATTGCCGTGACAAGAGCTCCTTTGCCTGCCGCAATTGTCCTGCCAGCTCTTCAATTGTCTTCGCCTGCGAGAAAACGATAAAGTCGGGGCGCACCAGTACGTAGCGCGTCGAGGAAAGGAATCGTCTTCGGAAAGCCGCCGGATCGTAGCCTCTGAGCAACGAGACGCCCATCTTCTCCAGGTCATCAGACTTGCAAGGGAACAATTCAGAGATCCACGGAGCCGTCACTGAGTTGCAGGATGATTCGTCACCGCGCAAAATAACAACGTTATCGGCTACGACGTGCGGAGGGAGGTCTCCGGAGTCGATGACTTGTTTTAATTCCGATGCCTCCTGTGCTGTAACCGAGCCGAGGACTAGGACGGTGAGGATAGAGGCTGACTTCCAGAAGATGTGGTCTGAGAGCAGGACCGGGCCGTCGGCCGTCTTGACCCACATCTGGGCAGTCTTGCCGGCGCCGTGCTGGCCCGTCAGAAAGAAGCCGCGGTCAAGGCCAGCGTACCCGTCATTATCCATCAAGGCTCTCCGAGCGATGCCGTCTCGTACTCGAGGCAGGTATTTTAGGATGCTTCCCAGAACACCCAAAACTGCTGCGACAAGCCCCGACTTGTTGGAGAGCAAGACGCCGTTTCGCATGGTCATGGTGATGGCATCGTCGACTCCCTTTCGCCGTTCGAGCGCCCAGTCATCGAGCAGGTTGTGGGATTGTAGCGATAATCTGGTGCACAAACTCTCATCGCACAGCAGCGCAAGTCGCCACGAAAGCGCGAGGGAATCCCGGACGCCGTTGGCGATTCCTTGGGCCCCAAAAGGGGGGAAAACGTGCGCGGCGTCCCCTATCAAGATCGTCCGATTGTGAGACCATTGGTTGACTACCCTATGGCTGAAGCTATAATTCAACACGCTCTATTAGACCTCAGGCTCACTTCGGCATAAGGATAGGGGAGAGGGAGCATGATGTCAGTTCTTACTACGCGGGAGCACATCGCAACACCTCAACGCAATCCCATGGGAATCGGACGGGACCTTCGGGGTTTATTCCCTGACGTCTTTATGTCTGTTAACACAGGTCCTGGTCCGGATTTCAGGTGTAGCCCATTTCAAAACATACCTAAGTCGAGCTGCGGGGATCGTCAGGTGCGGTGCCATCTTCGCCTCCAGCTGCTTCAATACATCTCGTTCCGCTTCCTCCAAAGGGGTTTCTGAAGTTAGTTCATATTCAAACCTGGGCCGCGTTAGTCTCACCCATATCCAAGGGGGAATAGGGGGTGGATGGATTCTCCAGACCTCCAGAATCTTTCGTCAGCGGGACCGAACCTGCCTGTTGCAACGGGCATCACTGGGTCATTACAGAAGCTGATATGGGATTTAGCCGTGAAATACTCGAAATGTTCGCAACCGTCATATCACGGCAAATTCAAGGAACGTACTGGAAACCTTCCGGCCAGAATATGTCCCAAACTTCCTCGGGTTTGTATCCCAGTTTCCACAGCGGGAAGTATGGATGGGATTCAGGGGTGGGCATGGTGATGCACAGGTTTGCTGCGACCCATTTCGCGGCGTAGTGGATCCTGGCCTGCTGTAAGATCCGATGGATGTGGCATAGATGTTGGACGTGTACTTACTTTCCTTCTGCCTGTTCGACCCCCCGTGGCTCAAGGAATGCTTTGCGTACGATTCCTCGCTTACCATCAGCGCCAACGAGATATCTCCCTCTCAAGTCGGTTGAAGCTCCGTCACTGGCGGTGAAGGATACCTCCATAGAATCCACGCCCTCGCGACACGACGTCACGGTGCACTCGGTTCTGAGCTGGGCATACTCCGAAGACTGGAGGAGGCCCCGCAGTTCTTCCTCTATTGAATGATTGGTTTAATAACGAGGGCATCGGACACTGTAGCTGTTATGCAATGGTATTCACCTACCTAGGCGTGGCTGCAGGATCAATGTGGCACCCGGCAGGCTTTGATCGTGGTAGTCGGAGTAACTGTCCACGCTGAGGAAGGGTTTGTTGTTGAACGAATCCCGATGGAAGTGAATCGCCTTCAGGGCTGAAGCGAAGTAAGGCATGTCATCTTAGCAGTTTGGACAATGGAGATAGGCACGCTGTACTCGACTCACTTTGTCCAAACTCAGACAACTTGCTCGAGCTGATCCCGAGCAACTCCATAATGCGGTGGCTGTCGCCAGCAAGGGCAATTGCGCGAGGGTCCTGACATATGTCGCGGTTCTTTTCGAGGACAACAGACTGGTGAGGGTGTAAATATTGTCAGTGCTTGACCGTGTGGGTCACAGAATAGCATAGAATAGAGTAATGGGAGTGACCGACTCTGACTTTGTAGGAGGAGAGCGCGAGCGCAAGGGCAAGGCCGCTTGGGCCAGCACCGACGATGATTACGTCTGTCGTCTCCATGTCTGCACTTGGTAACTAATCTCGTGCGTACCCAACAAAAACGACGGAGCCGTTCCCTCGTTGGTGTTTTAACTCCGCAAAAACACTCATAGCCAAAGGTGCTCGACGGCCCATCGTATGATGCTTCGACCCATGGTCCTTTCCAGGTGACATCCAAGGCAAGAAAGTCCGGGGTCAAACTGCGGAGGTATGCTGCAAGGAATATATTCCACGGAAGAACTTCTTAGTGCGCGATGCGAAGCATTTCCGATCGTCGGAGGAACTAAAGAGTGACACCTACCCCATCAAAAATTCTTCCATGACCAGCCTTGTCTTTTGTCATTAGCGTCTTGTTTTCTACTCAACAATTCTGGTCCCAGTCGAGAATCCTTGAGTAGGCTATATTCTGGTAGCCCGGTGTCTTTTCTCCTCGTTCAAGCTCCAGTGGAATCCGCCCACCCAGTGCTTTTCGAGTTCATGCGAAGGCCCGACTTGTTAGGCGGAATCGTCGGCGCCGTCGTGGCATCCAGGCTTAGGGTAGCCACGTTGCTAGCGTCGTATCACGATGATTCTTCAGCGCCTCCAGAGTACCCCAGGGGACCCACCTTGCTGACCAATTCACTCTACCAGCTACCCTATGTAAGAGCTATTTCTCTTCTAAATAAATAGTATATAGGGAAGACCTAAATGCTCTAATCACTTGAATGCTGTTCTAAGTATATAAAAAGTGAAATTGACTTAGCTTAAACTTGAAAGCTTGAATTGTTTAGTGCATTAGTAACGTGTTTTATAAGCGAGCGATGCACTTGAGTTACTTTTAGCTGGGTATGGCGGGGAAAGGTGCCTAAGAATTATTAAGGCTCCTTGACAATTTTTAAGGTCTTTTGTATGTACGTTCTGCTAAAAAAATTCCAAAGTGCGTAGCTCACTTATATTAGCCGCTTGCTTATAAAACAACCAACTACCTCTTGCGAGGCGACTTAACAGTTAACTACTCTGCCACCGGGGCTTTTATTGTTGTTAGTTATGTTTGAAAGTCAAGGGTTGTTATGTTGAAGTTAAAGTGGGGCCCAGCAAAAGGGGGTGCAGTGAAAAGTCGGGTGGATGACTTAGGTCCAAAACCCAGTAGTTCTGGCCATTCTCAGTTATGCATCTTGCGATCCGTGATATCCATCTACAGTACCTAAGATTCCCAAAGCCCTAAAGAAAAACATAGAATTACACTGTAAGCGAGTCTTTCACAAGTTAAGGGGGGGAAAAGGTCCAATCCATACGCTGATTCTTTCATATCCCCATTTTATATCCCAATTTCATGTCCCAATTCATGGCCCAATTCATGTCCACGCGGTACTCGCGCCTCACCCTCTCGTTCCTCTTCCCCTTTTGCTTTGGAAATCGCGCAATTACCCAGCCGTATCAACTCTGCTATAAAATCATCCACCATCTTGAGGTGTTCAATTTCGTATCGTGTTAGCCTCCGTATCGGCATGCTTCTGATGAGATCCGCTGCGGAGCTAAGAAGCCCCAGATCGAGGTTTGCTTGCGTGTCAAGCGGGTACAGAAGAACGTTGAAGAATAAATTCATTATTGCGGCTGTGGGATAGAAGACAATGATCCTGGGGATTGACTGTTAGAAGGTTCTCGTCGACCATTGGTTGGGTTTAACTGTCTCGCCCTGTTCGGTTCAAAGAAGAGAAATGAAGGACGGAGGAGGGAACAGGAGGAGAGGTGCGTTTCACTTACCAAAAGGCTTCACCAGCAAGTCCATCAATCGCTGCTTGAAGATAATACAGAGTCGATCGACTCGCCTCCAAGGCCAGCGCTAGGCTTGAGTCAATAGCGCCGCTTCTCTCTCCTTCATGAAAGCTCACGTCTGGACTAATAGGGTAGCACCTGCCACTTGCTCGGTGAATGGTGGCCATGAGATGATGGTACTCCAGCCGCAAAGCAATGTGTTGCATGCTCTGTGGTAACTTGATTTCTGGTACTAAACGCGGATGTTGAGAAATTGAGAGCGCAGGGCGAAATTTGAGTGGAATAGATAACCGCCAGGTCTCAATCTCAATGTCCAGCTCACGGATATCACGGAGTAGTTCAGCGTCAGACTTCCCGAGGGCCTGAACCGAGTAGAGTAGTCGAAAAGCCTTTCCCTTCAATTGACCAAGACGTAAGTCTCCAGGAAGATATGGAAACAGGCTCTCGTCCGCAAATGAAGGGGACACTATGCCGTTGCTCAAGGCTGGAAGACAAAAGCAATTTTCCAGGTATCCGTCCGGCAGCGTGAGGTCACAGTGTTCTTGGCACATGATGGGGGGTTGGCCAGTCCGTAACGCGATGTCCTGATCGAAGATGTAACAGAGCCAGAAGATCATGCGGAGATGACGGATCTCTCGCTCCTTGCGAGTGACTTCTGCTCCGTAGGGCTTGAAATTCGTCTGCGTATGTCCACCAAGCATGAAGATGATGCGGCAGGCAACCGCATGTAGCATAGCGGCAGATTGTAAGCGGCCAGAAAATATTTGATGCATGTGCTGTTATCGCAGAATGAGCTATCAGCTTGTCGACCTATACTTGACGGGGATCAGACACTTACCAGCATGAAGACGGTCTGGAGGGTCACTATACTGGCGTCCTCGACCATATTGGATAGTAAATAGTGCGCTTTAATAGCACATTCATCGCTATCCACAATGGGGCGCCATGTCGAATCCCCATTGAAAACGCACATGATGGCGAGAAAGGCCAACACACAGCCTTTAGCGCTGATGCGTTCTAGCGACAGCGGTCCCTCCCAGGGCTCATAGGCCAAGTTGACGCTGTCCTGGAAGAGAACAGTGTCAATTGCAGGAAACACCAGTCTGAACGCAGAATTTTGGAACCAATATATCCCCTGTTCAACGATGCTCCTGTCTGGTAACTCATAAAGCTGCTCGAGAGAACCGTGGAGGTGCGAGAGTGACAAGGTGGGTGGTTGGACTTGCTGATGCTTGTTGAAGGCTTTCAGTTTCTGAAATGTTGTCGCCTCGCCAGTTCGGGAGAAAATCCACGCCTGGCCTTCCTCGGAGAACAGCGGCATCCCATTGTGACAGGTGATGTGACCCAGGGGACATCCTGCAAGGTGAATCTGTCCATTTGAGATGTTGCTGGTGCTCAGCGCGCTAGGGGATGCAATATATAAAAGATGGTTTGATTCGTAAGCGGCAAACTGTTCCCCAAGGCTCGCGAAGCATTCATCCGGTGCCTGGGCTGTCATCGATGGGGGTGTCATTGTGGAACCAGCAGCAGAAGGCGAGGAGGGGTCTATGCTGTTTCCGAGGGCGATGGCCCTTGCCAAGGCGTTCTCGATGCGCTCAAGGCGCTCAACCAACTTCTTCTCTGACACGAGGCTTGGCCTAGGGCGAAGACGGAAAAAGGCGTGTTAGAGAGAATATAGGCCGTGTTTGCACTAAGACGAGTCTCACTTGCCAGAGGTCTGACTTACTTGGCTTTCTTGAGCTTCCTCTTCCCTCTTACCCGATTGAAGGTGCATGTAAGGCTGTGATGGTCGCACCAGTTGCATTGCGCGTCTGCTGTAGGAGCATCACAATAAATCTGTTATCACCATGCAATGAGCTAATGGCTTTGATCATGGTATCGGTGCCGACGTTCCGTCTCCAGGGTAAGAGAAGGTAAGGGGGGGGGGGCGGAATTGGATGTTCGGTCCAGGGTAGGAGAGGGTACCTTTCTTTTATAGCAGGCATCGCAGGCCCGTTTTTGCCCCATGTTGGGTAATCTGGATCTAGCAACCAGCTGTCGGTAAAGCGGCGAAACCTCCCAATTGAGGACACGGAAGACACGTATTGGAGGGGCCTCCAGGATTGATCCGTTAGCGATAACAGCAGGATAAAAGCGGAAGAAAGGATTCAAAGCCCAGCTGTGAGGATCAATTAACTTGAGACAACGACTGTCATTGAATAAATAGCCAGATATCGAGACTTCAGGTGGCAGGTTAGACCGTGTCTGCCCGGAAATTAACGATGGGAGGTTGAGCTGGGAACTTCCGTTGACTATGCAGAAGATACGCTGAAACCGGAATAGCCTAGTGGCTAGCTCCGCTCATGAAGCTAAAGGCCTCCAGTAAGCACACTGGATGCTGCTCAAGAGACCAGTAGGACGGAAGCAGCTCACCTTCACGAGCTGTCCGGTGTCAGGTAGATGCAGTGCAGCGCCCGTTGCATCGTGGTTGAGTCGTGGCTGCGAGTCAAAATAAGGTTAGAGGCTGCCGTGAAAAATTTTCACGACATGCTTGGACCAGGCAACCACCACAAACGAGTGTCGAAGCCCGCCATCAATCAAACATCGATAATGACATAGCGCCCCGCGTACGAGTAATATATGATAGTCTAGAAGCTGTTCCATAGATAGAGTGCAGGCGGCTAGGCCGGCATAGTAGCCACTCGTGTCTCCGGTCTGCAAGATAGTCGGCCGCATTTTGGGGAAGCCGGTTCTGGGGTCGTACCCGGAGTGGCCGGTGGACCGTGGCGCTCTAGTATAACTAGAGGGAAGTCTAAGAGGTAGAGCCGGTACGGGTCCGCATACTGTGGTGTCGCCGCTACACCGCCGGGACGGCGCGAGACTCGCAGAGATACTACAGTGGCCGGAGAGGACTGTTGCGCATATCGGTCAGCTCAAGAGACGGGGGGCTCACTGCCCGTTGCAGCTGGCTCGAGATGCAACTTGGATTATATTAGATGGAAGGGATGAAGCTGAGGCGCATTGAAGATATTGATTTCTAGCTATTGGAAGGATCTCTGTCAGGATCTTATTCTAAGAGATGTGGATAGCTTCCTATCGGAGCCGCAGTCATTGACTTTGCGGTTCTAGCTTAAGGTTGCGGTTCCTATCCTTCTTATCTAAGGTTGCGGATCCGTAGCTATTGCATTCCTTCATCTAAGGCCTTATTTTCGCACTAGGCAGGCTAGATCTTTGTTGGAATGTGACAGATTACACGACCGCATGGGCCGTACTGGATATGGGGCGGCATCGCTATAGCCCTTGGCCGGGGCTGTAAGAGGAACGAATAATCTTGAAGTCTCTATCGACCGTAAATCACCTTTACGATTCACGGCGTGTGGAACTTGAAGAGAACAGTTGGTAATGCAGGGAGGCCATGAACGATACGTCAATCCAGGCGCTCACGGCGTGTTAATTATTGTGGCTCTAGCTTTGAGTCATCCAAGTTTGTTCGATCTCCTGAACAGCAGAGGAGCCTAAAGCCTCATGCTCGGGGTCGAGAAACCTAAGCCAATCGTGATGCAAGGGGGCTTGAAAGTGCCTCAACAAGTTTTCCACGTCCTTTAGCGTGACAGCATCATGGGAAACCTGGGAAAACTTGTCAAACGACTCTATGTTTCTCCAATTAGGTCTAGTGACGACAAGCCAAAGTTGTGGATTACTTACTGATCAGAAATCTCGGTAGGTTCCAGAAGAATGCGAACTGTTCCAAAAAGAGTCGAAGGATATTCTTTTGCGTTCCGAGCGTGGCTTGTCGCTCCGGCTTCGAGCTTGCTAAGGTGGTGTAGTGGAGGTGGAGGATAACTAGCGCTGAGTAGATAATGAAACACACAGCTGGGTCGACGCTGGGTGAGTGTTGACTATCCCATTGCTTGACGACGTCGACTATGTCCTGGCAGTACTCGAGGGTCTTATGCCACAGACACAATCGTTGTTCCTCCGATTTCTGCGGGTGGAAAGGCAGACAGACCAGAAGACGAGAGACGTGCAGATGAAGAAGACAGATTAGGCGAGCGTGGTAGGCAGAGCAGGGTTCGTCGTGCAAAACGTCGCGCGCTACGTTCATATATCGCGGTGGTAGCGCCAGCCGCACTGCCGTGAGGTGATTTTCGAGGGCTCCCAGACGCCGATGCAAACGTTCCAATGGATTCTGCCAACATAGTTGGTAGAGTGTGGCAGCCTCCCTGAGAATTAGGGTTGTCACGATGTGGAGATTGAAGTTGAGATGCTTGCCGTGCGAGGTGATCTCCTCGACGATCTGCCAGAGCGTATCTGTTTCGTCAGGCAGGAATATCTGAGTCTTGCGTCTCCCTTCCTCGCCTGGATCAGTGAGAAGAGATGTCCTGATGCTTTCGACATGCACGATGAAAGGACTTGCTGTCGTGATGTTCGAGTATGAGTCTAGGCAGAAGATGCACCACCAGACATGTCTCCACTTGTCAACCTCATCGCCGACAAGGGGGCCGCAGGCGAGCATTGCGGACTGATTGTCGTTGTCAAGTTGATGAAGCCCGTAGCGGTAAGCTTTGCGCGTGAGTCGGCCAATTTGCAACCATGCTTTCTCCCCCGGATGTTGATGGAACTCATAAAAGGCGAGCAAGCAAGCCTGTCGGAAGTCATCGAGTGATGGTTGCGTTGCAGACGTTTCGGAGTCTAGGACGGTTCTCGCTTGGAGGTGACTCAAACAGTCGTTGAGGCCTTGCTCAGTCCAGTAACTGGGCCGACCTAGTATCTTAGCCGTTAGGGCAAGGACTGTGATCAGCAACTCCCTGTCCACAGTGCCAAACTCGAATTGCCGGATGAATTCGTCTCTGCGGAAGAGCGGTATGGATGAATGGATTTGCTCGAAGAAACTTTCTAGCCTGGATGTGGTGGTACAATCCGTCAGACAAGGGCATACCCAGGAGGAGGAAACTTACAGTTCGCGTTCTTGGTCAAAGGTCAAGCAAGGCTCCATAGCGCACAGCTGATCCAACGATGGAGTTGGCCAGGACGCGGCTGGTAAGAAGTCGCCTAGTGCTTCTTCGGGTACCGGATTGAGGATAGAAATGGCATCAAGGAATGCGAAGTCCGAACCCGGAAAGGAGACTTGCTCGCCTTGCGAAAGTAATGGAGCCACTGCTTCTCCTGATTGTGCGGAGGATTCGGAGGACGGCGAGGCGATGTCCCCTTGAGCATTGCGGGCACGTTTGCGAACTCCCCTTCCTGGACCTGGCTTCTTCTTCAATGAAGAGTAAAGACAGACCCATCCGCTTTCTAGGCAGCGGGAACACGTAGGTCGCTTCATGTCGCCTACATACCATCAGGTAAGTGACGGCGGGGAAGACAAAACATGGCACATACACTTGACTTTTTTCCTAGGGCGAGTCAGCGAACGCTCTTAATACAATGCAACGAGGCTCGAGGGAACGGACAAGATGCATCGGTCGCATACACGGGTCCTCAAAGGCTGTTCGAGCGCAACCCGGCCATCCCGGGAGAAACCGTCCCAAGCCGCCGGGGTGGGATTGAGACTCATTGCACCCTGCCAGTCTCTCTGAAGTATTCACGGGGCCAAAAGACGGAAGTGGAGAGGCGGGTCTGTTTCTTTAAAACGGTCGCGCAGTTGCGTTGGGTCATCCAAGGGATACCATGGATCTGTGGCTTGGTGAAGGAAAAGGGATGAAAACCTATCTTAGAAACGCAAACTTCACGAGGTTGCTTCGCACCGAGCCTGGGCTTCCCCGCATTTCCCCCAGGCCCACTAATGCGATCTTGGACTGGTGCTCACAACATGCAGGGCCGAAGTATATGGACCCTAGTGGCCAAGCCTCGGGATTCTCCGGCTTTTGTGTAACACTACGTAGTACGAAGCACGCATCTTCGCTAAAGCTGAACAGAGAATCGTCGATGTAGAGCTAGGTTACAACTTTTTAAGTACAAGGTGATAGATCCGATACGGGTAATTCGATCAGACTGATAGGGATCAATGCATTGTGGAGCCCAAAGACGATGATTGTATTGATGTGTATGATCTAGGATCCTCCGGCCCCCTCTTTTTCTATGAGAGGTTTCTTAGTCAATCTCACACCCTATGACTAAGAACAGGATATTTGATGTATCAGAGAGTTGTTTCTAGCCGGGCCCTAGTCCGGCACCCGAGGGGTCAATCCAACACAAGGCATACCACAATACCCGCTTATGTCACGATGTGTATTTGGGTAGCAGGGCGTGTATATGGCGTGTGCCTGCTATAGCAATATCCTTCTAGCTATTTTAGCATAAAGGGTGTACAGGGACTCAGAGCGGGGACTTGACACAGTCAAGAACATACACACACCCAATCAGGTGCCACACACGACAAAAGCTCGTGACAGCTTATCTAACCATTCCATGCAACTCATGCCGCTGTGGCCTTTACCCCATCCTCAGTCATCTCAGCGGGCATCTCCGGGCCCCAGACGGATAGCGGGCCAGCAATGCCCCGCTTCGTGCCTGCGTGAACATTGACCAGATCTCCATCGGCGTAGTGTTCAATGATGAACCCACTGGGATCTCTCCAGTAGTCGAAAATCTGCGATCCTAGAATATGCCTTCCCACCCCCCACACAGCCTTGTGACCATTGCTTGCCAGCCAGTCATGTCCAAGGAGCTGAGTATCGAAATCCTCCACTTCATAAGACGTATGATGCAGGCGATCATGCTCTCCCGGGGCCGCACGGCTGAGAAAAAGACTGTGGTGGTCTGAGAATCGCTCTCCTAGGTCTAGGTGCATGAAGGCGATGACGTCCATGTCCTTATTCGTGGGTGGCGAGAGCACGTCAGATGGAACAAAGTTGAAATTGCCCGTGTACCACTTGATTTCCTCATCCCACTTGGCGACAATGAATCCGTAGTGGCCCAGTTTATGGATCATTGCCGGCCCAGGGTGAAACCGCTGGAACTTACCTGAATCCAGGAGTCAGTCCGTTCCACATACTCGAACACACGATGCAGGCAAAGAAAGACGAACTTACCGAGTCTGTGCTTGCTGATGCTCCCGTTGAAGGGTCCCAGGTTGTCAACCACTGCAGACGGGGCGGAATCGCACGCCGGTCTTTCAACCTGCCCAGACAACACGTGGAATGAGAACCCGGAGGGCGTCTTGAGCGTTACCCTGCGACCGCCTCCGGGATACGGAGCGAGATCTGAGACCTCGGCTCCCTCCATGGCTGCAGCCTTGTCGAAGTCCTCTTGCGTCTGGGCAATCCAGGCCCCACCGCCAAACGCCGCGGTGCCCGCTGGAGCCTTGCGGGCGACGTAACAGTACGGATCTTTGCTGTAGCCGCGATAGAGGACTACGTCGTCGGAGCGCCACGCCTCAACTAGACCGAAGTCTACGGCAAATTTGCCGAAATCATCAAGATCTGGATGCTCGAAATATACATGGGAAATCCGTTCGAGCTGGATCTTGGAAGGATCGTTTTGAACCACGCCAAGTCGGAGGGAAGCCATGATGAACAGTCGGTTGTGCTTGGAAATTCGGATAGAACAGGTGTGCGGCAATAAGAGTCTTTGGTGGCTTAGACCTTATCTATTGATAACATCCAAAGCCCTACGACGACAGTAGCTATTAATACTGATGGCCTCAGAATGGCGCACTGGATTGACCATTGTAGGAGTTTGAAAACGGAGTAATTCGCCGCGGTTTGAAAGTAGCCGGAATGCGTCTACGTCCTCCGTTGGGAGGTGATGCTCGCTGACTCGAGGACGGTGGAGCCTCCGCTGAGTAAGTTCCACGGAGGATCTCCTTGTGGAATGTCGACTAGTGAGTCACTAATTTGCTCTAATGCGTTCTAGAACACAGAGATTGCGCTGGTTCTAATTGATACTCAACAGAAGAAATGAAAGAAAGGGCCCTGTCACAGCGTTCCGCTGCACTACCACCCTCCCAACCACCATCCCACCGCGAGGCTGGGCTTTTTAGGTACAGGGTGGTTCCTCCGCGGAGTAATTTACTATGTTGGGAATCCACGCGCTGCCTTTGCGCGTTCTATGACCCCATGGGCCAATGGCGAACAAGCACGAGGCCGTTATTCTGGACAGTAGCCTGCCTCCACAGGTCGGACACTTCTCCTCGATACAGTCGTTCCGGGTCAAGATCCAGTTATGCCGGAAAGCAATTTCCAACCGAGCTTTGTGCATATAGGGGCAACCTCGATTTAATCTTGCGTCGTTACGAAACAGCGTATGGTTGTTGATCGTGGAAAGTACGCCGGTTATATTCACGCCATCTAGATTGTTCAGGACACCTCATTCCTTAGCAACATCCTCAAGCTATCGCCGAAGCCCCTACGCAGCACCAATGTCGGCATCATCAGCAGTAGCACCAAAGGGTCCATGGATGCATCCCAGCCCTCACCTGACGCATCTAGACGCATTCCGAAGATGTATCAACCGCAAGTACGGCCTGAACTTGACCAACTACACCCAGCTCCACAAGTGGTCCGTTGATGAGATCGAGTCCTTCTGCCGCGAGATCTGGACCTTTTGCGGCCTGGTCTACACCAAACCCCCGACAGCCGTCGCCGTTGGCATCGAATCTATGTGGCCGCGGCCGCGATGGTTCCCGGGCGCCCGGCTTAACTACACAGAGAACGTACTGATCAAAGGGTTAGCCGCTCACCCGGACGCGGTCGCTGTGTCGGCGTGTCGCGAGGGGGGAACGCAATGGCGCCATCTAACGTGGATGGAGCTCCGGTGGCAAGTCGCCTTGTACACCAGTGCCTTGAGACATGCGGGAGTGAAGCAAGGGGATCGCGTGGCGAGTAAGTTGGGCAACGGTCGTCACATGATAGTAGTTCAAGCTGAAGCTGACCTCGAATTGTGCAGCCGTGGCGACAAATTCGATCGAATCGCTCCTCATTCTACTTGCGGCCGGCGCGGTCGGGGCCATCTTCTCGTCCACGGCCCCTGACATGGGGGCTAAGGGCATCGTCGAGAGATACTCTCAGATCCAACCCAAAGTCCTATTTCTCGAATCCACGGTCCTGTACGGAGGAAAGACGCAGGACCAACGAGAAAAGCTCAAGACGGCCGTTGGAGAGCTAAAGAAACGGGTAAAGCAGCTAGAGCGTGTTGTTATCATGACAGGGCCGGCCTGGGAGGATACAGGCGTGTAAGTGTGCATTCGCAGCTCCTTGATCCAGAGAAGAGCCTCGACTGACATTAAACGCCACACAGCCTCCACCTGAATGACTTCCTCAACGTTGAACTCCTGCCACTAGAGTTCACCCAACTTCCATTTGACCATCCCATCTACATCCTTTACTCGTACGTCTATCGGCGCTCTTGACCGTACAGATTGAGCTCATATTTTTCCCAGCTCCGGCACCACCGGGCCGCCGAAATGTAGGCTGCTTCTGGCACTCGTTGATTCTGTGGCTTGAACGGATCTAAAGAGACAGAGTCCGTGATATGTTGAAGGGCAACTACTGACAGTATATGCAGGTATCTGCCACGCTGGAGGGGCCGTCCTTCTTCAGCAGAAAAAGGACCTGATTCTTGGTGCCGATCTAGGAGAAGACTCAACCTACTATCAGTATACCACAGTCAGTGGACGAACCAGTCTCTTTCCCTGCCAATAGGCCGAGTCTGACTAACAACTTGGCCAGATTGGTTGGATGATGTGGAATATGCTGGTCGCTGCTCTAAGCATTGGGTCCAGAATCGTCCTGTATGATGGCAGTCCGCTCCATCCCTCGCCGGCATTCCAAGTTCAACTCCTCGAACAGCAGGGGTACGTCTAACAAAGTCATTCTCCAAGCCTCTTTGTTCCCCTCGCGGGTCACCAATGGATCGCTGATATGCCGTTGTGAAGTGTCACCCACTGGGGTACAAGCCCAAAATTCCTCACGGCGCTTAGGCATAGTCTTCCTGATGCATTACCTTCGCTTCAGAGTCTCCAGGTAGCAGTTGTATCTGGGGCACCCCTTCCAACGGAGACGAGCGACTGGTTCTACACAGTGTTCCCTAAGCAAGTCGCCCTTCAAAGCAGTTCAGGGGGGACGGATCTTGCTGCAGGCAGTAAGCATAGCTCCCTAATATCGCTGAGGCCCACAGCAAGCACTCCTGCTGATCATTGCCTGCGGGTACGCAGTCGTCGGCGGCAACCTCATCGTTCCTCTTCACGGACCCCAGCTCGCCGCTCCGATCCTCGGCATGCAGGTCGAGATCTGGGACCAGGACGGCAGGAACATTGAGAATTCGGGCCAGAAAGGAGACCTCGTCATTACGAAGCCGTTCTTCAGCATGCCCGTCACATTTTGGGGTGAAGGGGGTCACGAGAAATATCGCAAGGCTTATTTCGATGTCTTCCCGGGCACCTGGTGTCACGGCGACTTCATCTCCAAGGATCTTGAGACTCAGAGTTATGTGATCCACGGTCGGAGTGATGGAGTGTTGAACCCGGGAGGTATGGCATCTGATGCAGCACAAATCCTTCGAGCAAAGTGTAGACTGACCATGATGGGTATTTCCAGGTGTCCGATTCGGCACGGCCGATCTCTACAACGTCATCTACAAGTTCTCCCAAGTCGAGGATTGCATTGCTGTGGGGCAGCACCGGGCGAAGGACAACGACGAGCGCGTGCTCCTCTTCCTCAAGATGAGGGACAATGCCCGGCTAGAGGACTCCCTGCGTGCAGATATCGCAAAGGCCATCAGGAAGGACTTGAGTGGGCGGCATGTTCCAGCATATATTTTTCAGGTTCGGGACATCCCATACACGTCGAATGGGAAGAAGATCGAGAATCTCGTCAGAGACATAGTGTGCAGGGAGACGGTCAGGGTCGGCGGCACGGCGACAAACCCGGAGTGCCTGAAGGAGTATGAGCAATATCTTCATCTGCCGTTAGTGGAAGAGAAGGCCAAGCTCTAAGCTGCCCTTGCAAGAGAACCGTGCGCAGAGATTTCATAGAGCAGAATGCTACAAGGAGACCCAGGTAGATGTAATTGGACGAATACACCATGGGAAATCAGAGCACGGCACAGCACGCATAAGCTCAGTATCTTTATCATTGACCATTTTGTCCATGTCTAAATATTTGTGAGAACAAGCATCCTCTTGGGGGCAAAAGTAGCCAGGAACTCGCAGCCACTTCATTCCTCACGTGCTCGATACTAGGAAGAATTCTCTTGTCGGGGAAGACTTGCTTAATCCGTCGGTACTCACAACAGCGTGGGCGACGGCTTTCTGGCTCTTAGACAACTTCTCGCTGAGATCCATGTTCGATCACCCCGATCGTCCATTTAGCGGGCGACAAGTTGGGGGGGCCGGAGCGTCGTGGACGTGTCATTCATGATCGCCATGGCGCCGGAGTAACGGGCGCTTAGACCATCCCCAACGCGAGGAACTCTATGCACCAGTTCTTCCGGCGCTATTCCTCTGGAATGATTGATGATAGGCTACATCGCGGTTGGTTGGGGTTGTGTAGCCATACAGGGCAATCTTGTATCCTCGACTCCAGATGTAAGACCATCCAATGCGACGGGGTTAAAAGGGGGTGGCCTGACTCCATTGACAACGATGCTTACCACTGCATCGGATCGCAGCAATCACCATAAACATATCGGCCGAGATTCGCGGTTCAGACTTGATTGCTGTATAATCCGCCTGCTGACTGCTTGAATATTGCAACCAAGTCTTATCAGTCTCTTCATTATGGCTTTGTCTCCTTGGGTATGTAAACTAAAGCTCGAGTTCCGTCAAGCCGACATGCTGAAACTCGCAGTCGTGGCCACTCTGGTGGCGCCTCCTAATCCTCTTCAACGTTAGCTTCTACAATATGCTCGGAAACGTCTTTGCTGCAGGCATATCGCCTCTCTTCGGGCTCATTATGCAGGAGTTTCACTGTACCGAGAATGAAGCATCGCAGCTCGGCACGTACGTCTTGCTTACCTTGGGTCTCTCGGTACGTGAAACATTCCACGTGTTGCATGGGAGACGGCAATCCTCCATCATTCTCTCTCGATTCGCACTAACACGGATGTCGCCCAGAACTTCATTGCTCTCCCCTTGGCCTTCCTTATTGGCAAGCGCTACACGATCATCGTCTCTCTCGTCGCCTTCCTTGCCGCCAACATCTGGAGCGGCGAGGCGCAGTCCTACCAATCCCTTCGGAGCGCCCGCATCCTAGGTGGAATGGCCGGCGGTCTGATCGAGGCTCTCGCTCCTGCCATAGTCACCGAGACGTTCCCGGAACGCCAGCTAGCCAGGGCCATGGTGGTCTACGTCGGGTTCCTTGCCACTGGAGCAGCGCTTGGTCCCATCATTTCGGGTGCCGTAGCCCAGGGCTTAGGAAAATGGAGATGGTTCCAGAGAATCATGTCTATCGCCGTGGCTGTGAATCTCGTCTTCAGCATCATCATGCTCCCGGAGACGACGCACGACGACATGAACCTCAGCGAAGGAGTGGTCTTGGGGGGCCAGGAAGAAGAGGCGGAGACAAGGAAGACGGAGTGCAAAGCTGAGGAGAGCATGATCGAGAACGCCACGAGCACCGCACAGACTTCATCGCCGGTTGAACAACCGACGCTGAAGATGGAATACGTGCGGCGATCCTTCTCCCTGCACTTCGTCGAACTGAACTGGAAAGCCTCCCTCATCTCCTTCTTCCAGCCCCTTGAGCTCATCGTCCTGCCCCAAGTCCTCGCCACTGTTGTCATATTCGGCCTGACCATCGGCTGGACTGCCATCACTTCCATCCTCATCTCCATCATCTACGCCCAGCCGCCCTTCCTCTGGGGCCCGTTGTCTATCGGTCTACTCAACGCCGGGCCGCTGGTTGGTATTACCCTTGGCCTCCCCATCGGCGGTGCCGTCGCCGACATGCTCTTCAACCGCGCAACCCGACAATCCAACGGCGTGACCAACCCAGCAACCCGTCTCCCAGCCCTGTTGCCTGGTGCCTTGCTCAGCCGTGCTGGCTGCGTAGTCATGGGCTTTGCGCTACGAGACCCGGGGAAATACATTGTGGTATGCGTGGGCTGGGGCATGCTATGTCTCGGACTTACGAGCTCGGCCAACGTTCTTCTCACGTATGCTGTCGACTGTCTGCCGACGCGGGCCGAACATATCGGTGCCCTGGCCAACGTGGCGAAGAACAGCATCGGGTTTGCTGTGTCGTATGGTGCTGTGGACTGGTTGCGGAGGGTGGGCCCGGTGAATCAGTTTTCCACCATGGCGGGCATACTGTGGGGGTCGTACCTCCTCGCGATTCCCATTTGGATGTTTAGCAAGACGTTGGTGAGAAAGACGACGGCCTTTGCGTGAGTGGCGAAGGACGTAAAGGGGTTCTATGTTACAGCAGATAGCTGGGGTCAACTCTAAGCTGCCCATGGAGATCCGGATCCAGATGAGCTGTCGATCTACGAAAGACCGACCTTCAGTCACTCCTTGAATAGAAATTAAGAATCTCTCATTATCACGATCTATCCGCAGTTGCAATATTACATCTGGACGCTGATCTTGGTGGCTTGGCTATCGTAATGCGTGGAATGCGTCTCAGACGTAAGTGGTATATGTAAATGGCCATTTAAGCTATAGTATTGTCTAATAGGATAGCATGGAGATGGGTAGCACGGGACTCTCATCAGGCCTATGTCAATACGGACACAACCCACCATCACCCTCACTCGGACGTCAAACCTGTAGAGTATCTAATCACCCTACTCTCCCCTCCATCAGCTTCCCCCGCCGAAGATATCGACATCGTGGGAAGCTCTTGGCGGTTGAGAATGCCTCACACCCGTTCGTCTGAGACTTGAAGCCTATTCTTGAATAATACTTCCACATGACACTATGGCTACATTCTTGGGCTGTCTAGTCTACCTTGGGGTTTGTTAAGATCTGAGTTGGAATACGTAGGGCTTATATGAATACCATTTCAACATCTAGCCAGCACTCCCTATGTGTTTTTGCTGATTGGAGGCTAGTGCATGCACCGTTGTTATTCAAAGACAATCTTATTTCTCAATACGCCCACGTTCGGGATCTCCACCTCGACAACGTCGTTGTCCGTCAAGAGACGGCGAGGGTTCTTGAAAACTCCAACACCTGCCGGCGTACCAGTCATGACTACTGTCCCAGCAGGGATAGTCGTGCCTTTAATCACGGGTACCAATTAGTCGAGTGCTGATGCAGGGGAGAACAAGGAAAGGCACGAATTGGCGACATACCCTGACTCATCCAACTCAATATCTCGGCAGGCTTCCATATGAGGTCTTTCATAACCTCTGCCTCTTGTACAGTTTCTCCATGCAGACGTGTGATGAGTTTGAGGCCTTCTCCTTGCTCAATGACCTCCGGGTGTACAAGCGTTGGCCCAATGGGGGCAAACTTGTCGAAGGCTTTGGCGAAGTAGAATTGACGCCCACACTGCTCTGGAAGCTGATACAAGCGGCATGATATGTCATTGCCCACGGTGTAGCCAAGGATGCATGACTGGGCTTCCTTCGCGTTCACGTCGCGACATTCGCGAGAAGTCACGAACACGAGTTCTCCCTGGAACCGAAGCCGGCGGTTAGTAGGAGATTAAGGCTAGGCGGCTGAAGTGATAGTAATACCTCGTAGTCCGGTAAACTTGACGCGCAGAATTTGTTCATCACTATGTCCTCGTAAGGATCTGCCAAAGCGGCAGCTGGCTTAGTCCACAACGGAGGGTGTCGCGTGACCGCAAGCTGAAGGACACACGGTGTCAGTCTTCTTTGTGTTCGGTGGACGCTAATGTAGGTCCAACATGTAGAGTGACATACCTCGGCTTCTTCCGCGTGCGACTGGTAGTTTAAGCCAACGCAGTAGATGGGTACTCCGGTTCGAGGGACAGGTGCAAGGATCTGTCTTGATTAGGGCCAAGTCATTGAGTAACTGACTGCCTACCTTTCCGAGTCTGACGCGTCTCCCGCCATTTCTTGCCATTAATCCTTCAACGGAGGCATAGCCATCGACGTGCGATACGACACCAAGCTGCTCCGGGCCATTAACACCCAGGTCAGCAAAGTATATCTGGTTGTCGTCGGCACACTCGAATCGGACGAGGCAATGAAACGGCGGCATTGCTAATGATGACGAGGAACGTGGTTCCGAGTGGAAGTTTAAGGACGGAAGTCTTCGTCAAAAAGGAGAGGGGATGGATGAATATCTTGCTGAGAAACAAAGTAGGTTTTATGATTGGGTGAGAAAGCCCAGGGCTACGGGGGAAATGAGATACTCCTCGGAGTAACTCACAAGGCCCGCCGAAAACGTGGGCCATCGAAAATCCCGGCCTCTCATTTGCGGCGCCAACCCTCCGACGGCAGCCGGAAGAATGGGGGAAAATCCGCCGGTAAATTCTAAAAACGCACCACGCACACTACAGTCTACAGCAGACAACGCCTCGTTCAACACGCCCACGTTCCACTCGTCGGAGTTGAACGTCTATAGAAGCCCTGCAGACATGACAGACAGACGGGCGAAACAGCCAAACAGGCCGACGGAGCGTAATCCGGGGTCATAGACAGGTCCGATCAACCCCCCCTTATCGCCTTTCGCCCCTGACAACTACGTTGAGGGTTCCCGTTTTGTTCCTCTCGTTACCGTTTTCCCATCTGGCCGTCGTGCCATCTCGTCATCACATCACCTACGAGGCGGCCACGGCTTTGCTGGACTCTACCACCTCCATTGCATCCCGTCCGTACTAAATCTTGCCGTGTCATTCCCCATCCATCCGCCATTTATTAGCTTGGGACCGAACTTCGCTTCCCCCACACATCTTACTTAGTTGCCTCTCACTGCCCTCCACTTCTCTTCTTTTCTCCTCCTGTTCTCTCGCCCTACTTCGCCCTATTTTCATGCTCTCCTCAACTTTTATCTCCACCAATCGCCGGCGCCATCGCCCACCAACCTGTTCGACGTACCTGGACAACTGGAGATATTGTGCCCGCGCCAACCCAATTGCGCTCCGGAACCGCAGCCACGCAGTCGGTCCTGCCAGGAATTAGGCACGTACGTCGATCGAATCGAAATCGAGTCGTAACGCATCGTCAGCGGGAGATCGTCATTGCTCGTTGGGTCCCCTCAACCTTCCCTGGCTTGGTCTTGGCCCTGGAATCAAGTGGAGATTGGTCTCGAAGTGGGCTCGAGTGGAACTCGAGAAACCGGACTGGACAACTCCTTGTGACGGAGGTGTCAGCCAACGCCTACTCTGCAACCGCCTCCAACACCACCTCATCCCTACCTGCGCAGGGCACCGTACCACACGACAGCTAGACGACCTGCCAGGTTGCTACTTATTCCTTTCATCGTCGCAAGTCACAACCGCAGTCGGCTGCCCCCAAACCCACTGTGCGACGTTCCATCGTTCTCTGTACTACCCTTGGTGCCCTTGCTAGCCGCGGCTCTCGGACCTTGGATCTCATTAGCACGGCGATTAGCGCCATCTCGGCCCTTCTGCTCCCTCTTCTTCTCTGCCCGCTCCGTGGCCACCTGCTCCGAGACAACCTGCCTAGGACGTCTCTTGCTCCATCCCAAATCCGAAGCCTAGGTTGGGCTGCCGCTTTGATTACCCGCTAGGCGCTCCGCTAACCACATACCCGCTGTCCGCCCGCTGCATTAACGTTCCTAGCTTCATCTCCCCTCCCCCAGGGATCAATCGCTCTAGGGCACTCGGCCAACCAGCGCCCAGTGTTACAGCGCCCCTCCCCAGCGCCCAGCGCGGCGAGCAGTCCACTGATCCACCAGTGGTCGACAGGGCTTGGCAGCGCAAGACAGGGCTCTTTGAACGGGGCTTGTGCCGGGGGCATTGACGGGGCCATACATCACTCCATCTACCTAAAACCCACGCCCCCAAGCAGCAGTAGCAGTCGCAGCAGCAGCGTCTCCAACTTGCAACTTCCTAGGTCCCAGCTCTCTGGGCTCACCCCGTTCGCTCACCACATCTTTCTTTCTCTCAAAACCTACCTCCTTCCGCTCCGTCGCCTCTCCTCTCTCTCCTTCTCTCCTCGCCGCACCTTCTTTCCCTTCCACTTCTACACCTCGTCCCTGCCGAAAACCCCTCCAGCAAGGCATGTTCGAGCCTCAACCCACGCCGTTCGCCTCCTCCTGCGAGCGTCCTATGGCGTAGCTCCCGAACTGGACTCTGGATTCCCCGTGCCAGCCAGAGGCGGAGGTGCAGGTACGCCCTCGGGGCTGCGCTACGACTTGCAGCAGGAGCAAGAAACTGGTGCACCAGCACAGCAGCAGCATCCTCACCTCCGAGACCAGCAGCAAGCCTCATTATCGCCTGCTGCATCCTCCACCTACGCGCTGTCGACCACTTCGACAACCTCGCCACCGCCACTGATCCCGTCGAACCGAGACACTGCTCAAGCACACCACCACCAGCGCCAAACCCAGCAGCACCAACAACAGCACCAGCAACAGCAGCCGAGCCACCGGTACCACATTCCTCAGCAACAACACCACCAGCCGCGCCAAGCGCCACAGCAACGCTACCCTTCCTCCGTCATCATCACCAAGATGGAGGGCCAGCAGGGCCAACACGACATGGCTGCCCAGCAGGCCGCTGCCAAATACTACCTGGTCATCCTCGAGGCAAGTCCCATGTCCTCACAAACTTCTGGCCTCCAAAATCGCTGACCCTCCCATTTTGTAGGGCCCTTTGGTCGGCAACAAATTGTCCAGCGAGGCCATCACTGAGTATGCCAAGGCAGACGAGGTCTACGTCGAGAAAATAATTGTTCGTCTCCCCGATTTGAAGTTGGCAAGATCAACATACTGACACCGAATGCTTCATCCAGGCGCTCCCCCAGACCTACTCCCACTATCGGCCCATCCAGGGCGACGGCAACTGTGGCTGGCGTGGTGAGTCAATCCACCCATTCTCCAACCCGCGATTCCAGAGGTGTGGTTCAGACCTAGGGAGATGCTAAACCTGCACACTTCCCCTAAACGGGACTCCGCTCTTCAGCGGCACGGCACGTTGCTTTGTTTGGCGCTTCCGCCCCTGTCTCGGGACAATGCCTCATGTGACATGTCGGATCTTGGCTAACGGTTTCACTTCGCGACTATAGCAATTGGATTTTCCTACTTTGAGAAACTCATCGACTCAGGCGATCAGGGGAAGATCGAAGGGGAGGTCGCTCGACTGATGAGCTTCGGTCAGATGATCACCAATGTCGGCGACTACCCCTACTTCGAAGAATGGGCCGATGAGATGTTCGCATTGCTGCGAGAGATTTCTCAGAGCATGGACAACCCGCAGGTGGCACACTTGCTGCTCCTTGAGCGATGGAATGATGTTGCGCTTACTGGTAGCATCATCTACTACCTCCGCCTGCTTGCCGCTACCTACCTCAAAGCCAACGCCGCTACTTACGATCCCTTCCTCCCAGAGGTGGCTGAAGGTGTCCAAGGCTACTACGCCCGAAGTATCGAGCTGGTTGACCGCGAGATTGAGCACCTGGGCATCGTCGCCCTTGTCAATGTGCTGCTCCAGCCCGTCGGCTTTGTCCTCGAGATTGCCTACCTTGACCGAAGCCCTGGCAGCCAGGCCAACAGATACCGTTTCCCCGAGGAGACTAACGGCTGGGACCCTGCAAGCCTTGGTCCCATCATTTACCTGCTCTATCGACCTGATCACTACGATATCCTGTACCTCACGCCGCCTCCGCTCCCAGTCCCGCTCCCGGTGCCAACTGCCCCGGTATCCATGCAGGTTAACCGAGTCAACTCCTTCTCCCACAACACCCAGATCACGGGCATCCAGACGAACCTCGGAGAGTACTCGTCGGTTGACTTCAGCGCGTTGTCCATCATCCCCGGGTTCAACTCAATGGGAGGAATGGCTCCCTTAGCGCCCCCTCCGCCCTCTCCCTCCACAGCCGAGTCCTCTTCGCCGGCATCTGTGAAGAGTCCACGGATGCCACAGTATTCCGACATGTTGCCAGCTTCAACCCCCCAGCCTCGGCCAGCGCCCGCCATCATGGCATCTCCCCAACCCCCGTCCCCGCCCACTTTGATGGCCGGCAGCTCGAGTATGGGCCCCAACCCAGCGATGGTTGCGACATCTGGTTTGGGACCTCAGACGTCACTCATGCCCCGTCTTAGAACGACACCCAGTTACCACATTCGATTCAGCCCAGTTCAGCTCGAGTACGAAGAGAGTAAGAACAGCATAGAACTACATTTCAATGTGAAAACGAACACGTTCAAAAATAGCATATGGAATCGTGCGCACTACGGAAACCCGGACTTTCACCCCGAGGAATGGAGTCCTGACGACGAGCATGCGGGTGGCAGAGTTGGAGGAAGCGGAAATCCAAGAAAGAGTCGCCTTAGATGAGGAGTGGGCAAGGATCGCGGAGACGCATACCCTTTGAGACACTCAAGGTGGAACAAGATGGAATGGTTTCGACAAGCCATTTTTCGCTTACGGCGTCAAGCTTATGAGAATATGGATAGAGGCACAGTCTGGAGCCTGGCCAAGGACGAACACGGATGGAAGCAGTTGGATGGGAGGCACTGTTTGATACCCCCAGGAGCTTCGAGGGGATGGAGAACTGAATCATTCAACCGGGGGTGGCGGGCAAGCTGGCCAGCAATATCTGGTATGACCATCTGACAGCAATGTTAGAGAGAGAGAGATCAGTGGTGTAAGTGCGGCATATATAGGAGCTATAGGAGCTGGCCGTCGGGGTTCGGGGTTCGCTTGTGTTTGGGAACTTGGCGCAGAAAGGCTGGACAGGGGGTTTTCATCTCGCATAGATCAGCTACTCAGAAAAAAATCGTTATATTGGTATCAAATGAAAGGCCAAAATCTGAATAATCAAACCGAGGCATATGTAAAGTCTCAATATCATTGAAAGACATTTTATTCCATGAAAAAGAAAGACAAAAGATGCAGAGAAGCAGAAATGGTCCGTGCGGAGATCATGCTGATAGACCAGAGACCCACCCTAGCTGGTCATCCAGCCAATACGATCACGGCTTGGACGAACTCTATCCTTGTCAGTTTCCAAGAGCCAATTACGCATCGACTTTAAGTGGGACTCCATCATTACACAGGAGAGGCAAGCCGGTCGCGGCTTGCGCATAGAGCCTTGAGGAACGAAGATAGCTATGGCAGTTTTCAAAGTACTTTTACAGCATTGGCCAAGAGCCTACTAAGGCACGGGAGATCCTTTGGGTAGTGTTTTATATAGTCAGAATTAGTAAATGGGTGTGTAGTGTGTTGGGCAGGGGGACAAGAGGGACACCACCACCCGAAGTGACGGATGCCGTAGGGTATGCGGGATGCGTAGCAGAGCGAGGATGGACAAGACTCGCAAAACAAAACAGACAAAAGGAGGGCCAGAGCTGCAATCAGCAGCTGGCTAGAAAATAAATCAGATATTCCAGTTGATCAAATAAATCTCATCATAATGACATCAAAAACCATTCAAAAAAAACTCAAAAATAAAGGTGGGCAAGAACATGATTGATTGCTATCTGTGTCCGAGTTGTCTCTGCCTTTTATCTCAGACCAACTTCTGTTATCCTTATCGATAGCTTTATCAAGACTGGCACTCAGATCGGCCGGCCAATTAAAATCCCGGGTCATTCTAGCTAGTGGGCCTTCAGCCCCGACACAGTAGGGTATTATAATAGTGCATTTAGTATACTATCTATACGTGATAATATAATAATTAAAAAAAAAAAAAAATAGTTTAAAAGGGTAGAAATGCAGGAGATTAGGATAATAAAATATCTAAAGAATTTTATAATAAAATAACCTAGTGTGACGGGAGCGTCTGGAGTGCTGGACCCAGGGTGGGGTCGATACGTAACTAGGACGCACGGGGCAGGCCGCAGGGACTATCAACGCGTCTACGCGTCTACGCGCCTGCCCGCTTTCTCTCTTTCCTCTTCATCGTAGTATTCTCGCAATACAGTGGCATTACCTCTTGAGTTGATCTCATCTGGCCCGTGACAAGAATGGCCTTTTTGATAGTTGAGTGGGATGAGCTAAAGGACCTAGCTCTAGCATGCAATCCTGCCATTGAGGATAGTCTGATTACCTCTTGACGTACTGTAATGTGCTATATCTTAGCTAGCTATGAGTTCTACGCCGCTCAGTTGGCTGACTCCCTTCAATCTGCCATTTCGATGATTTACATCTTATCTAATCTCTGGACATCACTATACTGACATAGTATGCTTACAGTATGCGGATAGTGAGTCGATGTGACGGGAGCGTCTGGAGTGCTGGACCCAGGGTGGGGTCGATATGTAACTAGGACGCACGGGGCAGGCTACACGGACTATTAACGCGTCCACGCGTCTACGCGCCTGCCCGCTTTCTCTTTCCTCTTCATCGTAGTATTCTCGCAATACAGTGGCATTACCTCTTGAGTTGATCTCATCTGGCCCGTGACATTATACTACGATCTTTTATTCTTTCCACCTACATCTTGATTAACTCTGACGCGCGTCAGTGCGAGGTTAATCGTCGCGTCGGATCCGACTATAGATCCGCCTACCTGCAGCGAGACACAGGTACGAACAGCAAACCACCGTTGACTGGAACCAATCAGCAGTCGACATGACCAGGAGCTCTGAGTTGGGCGCGTGGAGCGCTGACAAAGAGGGCATCGATAAGGCACGCCAAGAGAGCGCCTTTTATCAGCAGGTCCAGCAGTACCTCGCTGAGTCCGTAGACGAGGACAGCGAAGGGACCACCAATACAGAAGACGACGAAGGGATATCTATCAGACCTTTCGCGCGACTCGCAGCAGATTCTATCGAAGAAGATTTGAACGCTCGAACCTGCGAGATCACGGACAACGGCCGATTCACAGTCTATGTGAAAGACCAGGACGGGAGATTCAGGAACCTTCCGATCGATGCCGACAATATCGAGTCGATGGTCCAGAAATACCCTGAGGTGCGAGCCTCGATAATTCGCAATTTTGCCGAGCAATTGGCAATCAGAGGGCAGCGAGACGAGCTTATCGAGCTGCACAACAAGCACGTCGAGACGACCGAGCGACTCATTAAAGAGCACAACGAGGCAATTGAGGCCGAAGCGATGGCCCACGCCGAGGTGGCACGGATCAACAAGGAACTGGCACGGTTGAAAGCGGCACAGCATACTGCCCCTCTCCGCGAAGACACGCCTCTCGGGAGCGAGACAACGGCCGAGACCAAGCTGCGCCGGAAGCGGGAGAGTGACCCACCCGAGCTCGATGATGGCAAGGAACCGGACTTCGAAGACTGGCTCATCAAGGCCAGACGCAAGCTGCGACGCGACGGCCCACGAGACTACCCTGAAGAGGAGGACAAGGTATATTATATTTTCGGTCGTTGCAAGGGTATCGCGGCTGCCTATTTACGCCCCCGCATGCCCGAGAACGCGGAGGAAGACGCCTTCGAGACCGCTGAAGATGTCTTCCAAGCCCTGACGACCCTCTTCCGGGACAAGAACAAGAAGATCAAGGCGCGAGAGGAGTTCAAGGCCTTGAGATACTATACCAATGGTAGCTGGCGTAACTTCTACGTCAAGTTCTTGGCTATAGCGAACGACGCTAAGATCCCCAAAAGGGATTGGAAGGAAGAGCTCTATGACAAAGTGCCAGTGGAGATGAAACGTACTGTGGCCACGCAGCGCTTTGCCGAAGAGGTAAGCTTCGACACCTTTGCGGCAGCGCTTGGCGACATCGCGGTAGTAGAAGAGGCCTATGCGAAGACCTTAACGAAGAAGGACAGTAAGAAGACCAGCAAGTTACAGACCAGCAAGTTACAGACCAGCAAGAGCGATAGTGCTGCTACTGGGAAGAAGGACACTAAGAAGTCGGCAACTTCAACACCCAAGTACTCGAAGACCAAGATTGACGGCAAATGGACTTTTAAGGACCCAGAGGTCCGCAAGCTAGCCGAAGAAGGGAAGTGCTTCAAGTGCAAGAAAGTCGGCCATACCCACCAGGAGTGTCCAGAGGGGGGCGAAGTGAACGAAGTTCGTGCCAAGGCTAAGAAGGCAGGGCGGACGATTACTATTGCGATCCCTGATGAATCAGATGAGTCGTCCTCCGAGTCGGAAAAAGACGAGTCCTAGGGGAAGTCTCCTCTCTAGGACCTGAATTGCAGTCACTGATCTTTGACGAGAGCTTGATTAACATGGATGAACTACTCGGCGGGGAGAAGCTCTACCGTCCCTGTACGATAGCAAGTTCAGGGTTGGCAATTAAAGTTAAAGGTCTATGTGATACCGGAGCGGATGGTTATGTCTTTGTGAATAAGGATCTAGCCCTAAGGATGCACCAACAACTGCAGAGCCGTCGAATCCTAATCCCGGGGCGGGGACTCGCTGTCAAGGGATACAAGGGCGGACGACAACGGATTACCCACATCACGGTTGCAACGCTGGATATAGATGGCAGACGACAGCTAAATTGTCCGATGTTGGAACTCGGGATGCATCAGGACCTGATCATTGGGAGGAAGTGGTTCGAGAAGCACGACGTGGAAATCTCTGCCAAACATCGCCGCCTACGATGGCCTGACGACAGGCCTAAGGATTACCCTAGTAGCGATATTGTGATACCGATGTCTTCGTTGAAGGGCCCTCGCCGTTCAAGGCCAGCGGACCAGGCCGACATGGAACGACGCAACCAACTGAGCGCAGAACGAAAGAAGGCCCGCGAGGATCGGATCCTTAGGAGGGGAGATCGCCCGCCAAGGAGGCAATGGTCGGATGACGCCAAAGAGAACATGGCTAAGATGGACAGGGCATTGAGGGATACGGCGCCCTCTCTCCCGATGAGGGACTTCAATACCGAGCTAGCGATGATCCAAGCCGACCTGCCACGGCGACCAATGATTGATACTGAGGGAGTCACAATCGAAATCAGTATCGTTAGTGCCAGCAGGTGGCAGGAGAGGGTGGTCAAGCAGGAGGACACCGAATGGATCGGTGAAGTCACCCTCCAGGAGATCGACAAGATTATCGAAGAACGACTAGAACGGAGAGAAGCCGGAGGGGAGAACCTTCGTAAAGATACGCCCGAATTGAGGGAGAAGGTAGAGTCGAAGTTGCCTCGACAGCACTTACACCTGCGACATGCCTTCTCCAAGGCTGAGTCTGACGCCTTGCCACCCCACCGGCCAGGCGTTGACATGAAGCTGGAATTGAAAGAGCCAATCCCCGACAGTCGGAAGGTCCCGCCAATGTACAAGTTGAGCCTCGAACAGCTAGAGGTGATGAGGAACTATATCGAGGAGCACCTGCAGAAAGGATTTATCGTACCGGCAGGTGACGCGCCATACGCATCACCAGTCCTGTTTGCAAAAAAGAAGAACGGCGGATGGCGCTTCTGTGTGGACTACAGGAAGCTCAACGAGTTGACGGCGAAGGAACATTGTGCACCACCCCTGATAGAAGAAACCCAGTCGAGGTTGGCAAAGGCAAAAGTATTTACGAAACTCGACATCCGACAGGCCTTCTATCGGATGCGGATGTCCCCGGAATCCGAGGATCTCACAGCCTTCAAGACTCGGTATGGCACCTACAAGTATAAGGTGGTACCGTTTGGTCTGACCAACGGCCCTTCGCACTTCCAAGCTTACATCAACCACGTCCTGATGGATCTCCTAGACGTCTGCTGCACGGCATACATCGACGACATTCTCATTTACTCAGAAAACGTCAAGGACCACGAAGCGCACGTTAATGCAGTCTTGGAACGACTGGTCGCGGCAGGGTTGCAGGCAGATATCGACAAGTCAGAATTCTATGTTACAGAGACGGAGTTCCTAGGCTTTATAATTACGACAAACGGGATCCGGATGGACCCGAAAAAGATGAAAGCCATTATAGACTGGGAAGAACCAACAAACGTACGGGGAGTACAGGCCTTCCTTGGGTTTTGCAACTTCTACCGAAAGTTCGTCGAGTTTTACAGTCGGATAGCGCGACCGCTTACACTGTTGACGAAGAAGGGGATCCCATGGAGGTGGACTGAAGAGGAGACGACCGCGATGAAGGCTATGAAGTTGGCGATTTCGTCGGCCCCGTGCCGGGCCTGGTACGACCCTCTCCGTGATACGATCGTCGAGACCGACGCGTCAGGAGGTGTGGTGGCTGCAGTACTAACCCAGAAGAGCGAAGACGGGGACTGGCACCCCGTAGCTTTCTTCTCCAAGACGATGAACGACGCGGAGATGCGTTACCCGATTCACGACCAGGAGATGCTCGCGGTGGTGCTGGCCTTGAAGGAATGGAACGCCGAGCTCTTGGGGCTCCAACGGCAATTCCTAGTTATTACTGACCACAAAGCCCTCGAGTACTTCTCGACGAAACAACGCCTTAATGGCAGGCAAGCGCGGTGGGCGGACGACCTGGCACCTTATGACTTCAAGATCACCTACCGTCCGGGGCGAGAGAACGTTGTAGCGGATGCTCTGTCTCGGAAGTCGTCCGAACTGGCTACGCAGAAGGCGCGACGAGAAGCCGCGTGGAACAGGGTACTGCTGAGTCGGGACCTGGTGATTAGTTCTATTGACTATGAGGTCATGGCCGGCCCCTGTACCGAGCCTGATTCCGGGGAGGGACCAGAGGTGGCATTGATCGGGGCCGAAGCTGTCGAGTCCTCGGTCAGCTCCGGGAGAGAGGCTATCCGGGCGCCGGAGGGATGGCAGCTGCTTGACGCCGTCCTCCGGGCTAATAGGGCCTCTCCCCAATCACAGCCCTACCGAGAGAACGCAGAGAAGAAGGCCGATGGTTGGACGATGGACGAAGGTGTGGTTTGCCGGAACCAGCGCATTTTTGTTCCGGACGAAGGTGTTCTCCGAACGCTGGTCATCAAGGAGAACCACTGCAAGCTCAATGTAGCCCACCCGGGACGCAACAAAACCGTCAGATTGGTTGCTGAGAGGTTCTGGTGGCCAGGCTTATCGGCCGACGTCGATCGGTTCCGGGCAAATTGTAAGCCGTGTGGAAGAGCTTACGCTAATAGAGATAAGACCCCCGGATTGCTACACCCATTGGAAGTCCCACACCGGATTTGGCAGCATGTTACAACAGACTTTCATTACATGCCTAAGGACAAGAACGGATACGACTGCGTATGGGTAGTTATTGATCGGCTCAGCAAGATCGCTTTTTCTATACCTTGCTACCGGACGGTGACAGCGAAGGACGTTGCGTATATGTACTACCACCACGTCTACCGTGTTTTTGGGGTGCCGGAGACGGTGACGTCAGACCGAGGACCACAGTTTATCGCCGCCTTCATGGATGAGCTATGCAAGCTTATCGGGGTGAAGCAGAAACTGAGCACAGCAGAGCACCCCCAGACAGACGGGAACACTGAGATCTATAACCAGTACTTGAACCACCGACTACGACCGTTTATCAACCATTACCAAGACGACTGGAGTGAACTACTACCGTCGATGGACTATGCGCAGATGAATCTCTACCACGAGTCACTGGGTATGGAACCGGTGAGACTGTTACTCGGCCACTTGCCCCGGTCCCAACTCGACTGGGATAAGAGAACTGACCTTGAGGGCTGCAAAACAAAAGCTGAACGTTTGTCGAGGGAGGATGCCCAGCAGTATGCTAAGCGGATTGCGGACTCCATCAAAGTTGCTAGGCAGAATCTCCACCAGGCGCAGGAACGGCAGATCCGCCAAGCTAACAAGAAGCGCCGGGAACCGGATTTTACGGTTGGGGACAAAGTCTGGGTCGACATGCGCGGACTTACGAGTACAAGACCCAGCCAGGCGTTAGACTGGAGGAAGAGAGGGCCATGGACTATTGTGGAACAAGTCGGGCATTCATACCGCCTGGACTTACCCTCCTCGTGGCACATAAACCCAACTCTACACGCGGATCGGTTGCGGCGTTATCCCGACAATCCTATGCCAGGGCAGGATGAGGACCCACCACCACCTGAAGTCATCAACGGTGCCAAAGAGTACGAGGTTCACAAGGTCAAGGAGTCGCGGTACAATAAGCGCGACAAACAGCTCCAGTATAGGGTAGACTGGGTCGGACACGACCCCGACGATGAATGGTACCCTGCCGAAAACTTCAAGAACGCACCGATGCGACTGAAGGAGTTCCATGAGGAATATTCGGAGGCACCTGGGCCACCGAAGCGATTACAGGCCTGGGTCGACGCGGCTGCTGCGGATACGGACGTACCGGAGCACCCTGACGATAATCAACCGATCAAACTGGGCCGGGGGCCCAAGAAAGCACGACGGAAACGAAGAGTCTTCGTCATCTGGCGATCGTGAGAATTTGACAACTTGCGCTCACGCGGCCGTTTTGAGCGCCTTGAAGAGGGGGGTGATGTGACGGGAGCGTCTGGAGTGCTGGACCCAGGGTGGGGTCGATATGTAACTAGGACGCACGGGGCAGGCTACACGGACTATTAACGCGTCCACGCGTCTACGCGCCTGCCCGCTTTCTCTTTCCTCTTCATCGTAGTATTCTCGCAATACAGTGGCATTACCTCTTGAGTTGATCTCATCTGGCCCGTGACAGTCGATAAGGGCTATAAACTTCGAAAGGCGCTTCTAGGGCTGCTAGAGTGTCGAAAAGACCACTCTGGCGAGCCCCAGGCCGGCCTGATCGCTGATGTCTTAGGGCGATTCGAAATTCGACACGTGAGTTATCATACTAGGGATAACGCATCTTTAAACAATACCTGCTTAGAAGCTTTATTAAAGAAGCTACTTCACGAGCGAGGAGTAAGTAAAGATAAATTTTCTATAGCTATGCTAATTAAGTTTTGTCTAGATCATCTTCGATCCTATCCGCTACTATGTCCGCTATTTCGGCTATATGTCACGGGCCAGATGAGATCAACTCAAGAGGTAATGCCACTGTATTGCGAGAATACTACGATGAAGAGGAAAGAGAAAGCGGGCAGGCGCGTAGACGCGTAGACGCGTTGATAGTCCCTGTGGCCTGCCCCGTGCGTCCTAGTTACGTATCGACCCCACCCTGGGTCCAGCACTCCAGACGCTCCCGTCACACTATATTATTAACCTTTCCCTTTAAGCTTTCCTTCTCGCGCGCTCGAAAGAAGCTCTACGCGCTGCCCTTGATGCTACTAGCAACGCCGCTAGCGCGCAGTCTATCGAAACCTTCTCTACTGCTCTGAATGAGAATATGCCTTCAGGACCCAATACTATGGTGAATCATACATCAGAGAACCAGGGGAGACAGCCAAGACTTCCGACGAGAGATAGAACTACTTCGCAAGTAGAATTTAGCGGATGGGAAGGTATTAATACTCTCTAGAAGCTCTACTATCTTGCCGTCTGGCTCTGCAGCTCCCCAATCCATAGTGATAACTGGCGCGAAGCTGTGGGTCGCAGTCTCGGGATCGACAACGCAACACGGTGGTCCTCATAGTATAAAGTTATCAGTGTTGCCCTGGATTGTGACGATCGGGTCAATACCCTACCCTCGTAAGGCTAGTGTACGCTGGGTCCTGATCTGGGGTTTATGTAACAAAGTAATCAGGCGAGTCAAGATTGAACAATGCTTGTCACGTCTGGTAATAGTAGAGTGAGACGTACTCAATGTAACCAAGTTGTATTGATAGCTGAGGAGCTGCCCGTATCAAATGTGCACTCCTCAGTTGACTATATACTAGATGGACCGCCGTCCTGCCCGGGGGACCGCTGTCGGTCCTGGACCGTCGCCGTCGGTCCTGGTGGGGCGTCGGTCCCGGGGTGGGGTTATGCCATTGGTCTGAACCAGATGCGGGTCCCATCGTTCTGCCGTTCCTGACCGCCTGGTGGGAACCTAGGCCGTGACATGGATAAGAAGGCACAGATCGTCCAGTTTATAGTAGACTATGATAAGGACATCGGCTATGCTTATCTTCTAATAGGCGCCGACTGGGACATACTGTTAAAAACGCATACTTTCCTCCAGCCCTTTACTGAGGCAACTTTGATAACAGAAGGCAATAAAGCGAGCCTTTGTAGTACGCTACGGCTGATAGATAGTCTTCTTAGCCACTTTAAGAAAGCGAAGGTAAGGTCTAGCTCAGTTAAAGAGACAGCCTTCAGCTAATGTATTAGATACACTACTTGACCCCGGAGTTCTATAATAGCCATATGCTCTATTCTATTAAGATGGGATGGTTTGTACTTAATAAATACTACACTATGTCTGATAAGGCTCCTATTTATATCGCTACTCTGCTCTTCGATCCATGCTATTAAAAAGCATACTTAGATAAGAACTGGAAGAGTGTGTGGATTAACCCAGCGATTGTGGGAGTCTGGCAAATATAGGAGGAATATAATATCAATATCGATAGAGACATAGAAACTACTCCGGAGGATATCCCAGCGCAGCTGGGGAAGCCGCCTTCGTAGTTACAGCTATTGCTATAGGAGATGGAGGTCAAGACGGCTCTTTCAACCGATGGCGATAACCTAGACGCATTTATTAATTCTCTGGCTATCAAGATCGATTGCAAACCTCTAGAGTGGTGGTGTCGTATTGAACAACGACAGCAGTTTCCACGCCTTAGCCATATGGCTATCGATATACTCTCGATAAGTCCTCAGTCAGCAGAGCCAGAAAGGACCTTCTCAGGCGCTCGTAAGACCGCATCATAGGACCGGCTCTCGATAACGTGCGAGTAGTTGCAGGAAGTTGAGTGTCTTAGCAACTAGATGCAGAATGGGCATATTATTAGGACTCGGCACGGTGGACTGGGGCTGGTATGCGATCCGGACATTACTAATAATAATATTAATAACTATAGAAATTAGTGATATTAAATAGCGCGGCGATTTTCTGCACTTCAATACCAGATTCTTATCACCAACTTCCTATTTGGGAAGCTGCGATGTCACATGATCATTATATGTGAGTTGACTCATAAGTCTGAGTTAAACTCATGAGTGAGTTAGGGCTAGGCCGTAACTCATATGAGTGAGTTAAAAGGGTCGAAACTCATGAGTTAACTCAAATGCCCAGGTATGGCAAGGGCTTCGGGAATAGCTTCGCTATCGTGGATTGAGGGACTTGCCAATCCACACAATCCACTCAAGCCACCCTAATCCACGATAGCCTCCAGTGGATCCACTATCCTGAGATATTCAGTGGATTATGATCTACCCACTCCACTCGAGCAGCCAGTGGATTGAGTGGAGTGGCTTTCAACCCTGGTCTTGAATCGTGTATAGGCAGTTTTCAGGACTTTGAAGCTGGCCTATATTCATTATTGCTGCTTTGTGTGAGTCTTAGTGTATAATTGTGATATTGTGGACTATTTTCATAAATAATTAGAGTCTTCAGCACAGAGGGGATTGCTAGCCGTTTATGCTGTACTAGCCATCAATGATATATGCAAGGTTCTCCGGCATCCATGGAGTTGGGCTTTAGCTGGGTACATAGAAGCGAGTAGAAATGCTGATTACGGCATAATGATGCAAATGCCTTTTGTGATTAACGCTATTAAGTTTAGATCTATCAAAACATAACGATCGTATGAAGTTCTTCTACTCCATCTTCTAGATCATTTGATCTCTGCCAAACCTTAATAACGAGCTAGTGATTTGATTACGTAGTTAATGTATGCTCCATCTAGGCAACATAAGCTAATACGGTTTTTGCGGCGTTCAGTGGTCGATTTTTGTCAAGCCATTTCTCGAAGAGAGTTGCGTCGCCCAAGCCTGACTCACCGCCATAGTCGATGACCCATGCATGCTCTGGACCCGGGTGCGTATCTTGCCCTTTCCCCCTGGAAGCGTGCCTTTGCTAGCCTCTCGATCCAACCATGCGCTGTCTAAACCATTAGCGGAAAACCCATGCATTGCTACCTCCCGATTGCGCCTAGTCGGCTCGTGTCTTTGCCTGGGGGGGAAGTGAAAACCAGATATTATTACACAGACGCTGCATCCAGACGCCTAGAGTGGTGAAGTTCTCGAGCTTATTGCCCAGACTGTGTGTGCTGGTGCCTGTCTTGTACGAGAATCAAGACCAGGTGAGACCTGTGTTTGTGCGTACTGGGACAGTTCGTCCGCGTGTCCTCGATCAACCAAAGGACATCCTGACCATAAGGAAACCTCACAAGCCTCGAAGAATCAGTGTGGCCAGAGTGATTGCTCCTGCGGCAGCTGTGCCCAATATCCCACCCGTGGTTCTCCCGACTTCTCCCATGGCAAACCCATAAGTCACGCTGCAAATGTCGATCGCATCCGCCACGATACCTACCCATAGGGCCCTTTTAATGTCCCTATATCCGGGTCAATTTCACATCCATACACATCTATGTGCTTATCGGCTAATGTTCAGGCAAAACACACCTTTTCCCTCCGTCTTGGCTCTCCTTATCCTCCACAGTAAGCAAAAGCCCCCCGTTGATAGCTTCTCGTGCACCCATCATGCGCACCAGGAGTGCTGATTCAGCTGGGATGCTGTATCCGTGTAACGAACATGTTAGTCGTGGTGCGATGAGGCAGACTGCTCCTGTAGCGATGCGGATGATCGAGAGGACCTTGGTAGCGGTCAGGATTGTCGATGATGGCGGCGCCGACGACGTTTGATTCGTACGTCTTGGTGATTGAGCCGAGGGAGCCATCTTGTGAGTGTTGCTGGGCTCCAAGAACCAGATTGACATGATGTTTCTCGGATGAAGGCTACGGAGGATCAAAGAGCGAGGGCGTTGTTGTACCTTCCATTTAAATGTTCGGCTTCGCGGGCACGCTCGAGCCAGGTATCGAACCATTTTGTTGACCCGGCTCCGGATGACCTCGGTTAACTAGGGAGCATCTGTCGGAAAGTGCTAAATATCATAAGCTCACTAAGAACAGCCAATTAGCACATACGACCACACCCACTGGAAAACTCGAGATCCCGTATGGTGGCGGGGCTGAATAATACACTAACTATAAGCGACTGGGGTGTGGACGAATCGTCGTCCTGTGGCGACAAGGTCATGAGCAGGCCGCACTCGCTCCCGAAATGTTTGATGTGTCGCCAGCCCAGAGCGCAGAGAGGGAGGCGTCCGATGCTGAGGCGGCTAGGAATGACGCGAACGCGATTAGAGGCGTTGTGCAGGGCCGCCGGGAGGATGTCCGGAACGTGATTCAGCTTGAAGGGGCAGTTGAGACGGCGAGCGGTAAGCAATGTTTCCTTTAGACACATTCATGGATGTTAGTCGATGACCGTTGTCCATCCAGTCGAGACTTGCCGAGATCCTAAATCGCCAATTCCAAAACGATCACGTCATGTCCCGTCGCTATTCCCAGTCTACCTGCCCTTTAGAACTCAGCACCAGCTTCTAGTGAAGGTGCAAACCAAACCATTCTAGAACAGGCGTGCTTTGCCTTTAGGCAGCGTGTCATGCCAGATGTCCGGCAGAAGAATCGATGGGATTATCCCAAATCAACCGAGCTTAATCTCTGGGCTACAAAATTCCTACAGCGCCAGAGTGGATTTGCTAATAGGAAGGGCAATACCGGAAAGCCGCTTAAGAAGCTATCCCGCTCAGTCGCGGACGTCCGACACACTGCCGTTCACCGGATCCGCGTTAGTGCCAGGGGGTAGAGTAGTTCTTACTCGACGCCGAGGGCCTGGCCACGCTTCTGGAAGATGAGGTGTGCTTGAAGTCGCTGACGAAGCTCCGGCGGGACATAGAGTTGGTAATTGAGGAGCTGGAGCGCAACAAACACGTCCTCAGCTCGAAACTAGGGGAGACTCTAAAGAGGACTGCCGACCAGCGGGCTGAGCTAGACCGCATCGAGGAGGAGGCAATTGCTGAGATGGTGAAAGAAGATGGCGAGTACCAGGTGTTTGCCGGGTCAAACCTAGAGCAGGCTATTATGTCCTTAGACGCGATAGCTGTCACTTTGGAGAATGAGATAAGCTCCGACGTGGATGATATAGATAGCGTCGAAGACTATGGGCGAGTCTAGCCTGATCAGATGTCTTACGGTCCGGCTAATTAACCTCTATCTCCTGCATTCGATTCATGAATAGAAGACGTCCCACGAGGAACTCTACTAGCGGCTAGCACTCGGGACTGACTTTCAGTACCTTTGCCTGGGACAGTCATCTCGCCATTGGCCTTCTCCTCCGCAGACCAGGCAGCGTCCAGACTTCAACCTAGCCTCCTGGCCTTCGCGAATAGTCTTCTCAGATCGGCCACCACAACAAGAGAGGCCCCTGCCGCTGCTTACGCGATTTACGCAACGCGGTGATTCTCTAATATGCCAATTCAAGACTTAATTTGAACGAAAATGAGTCAGACAACATTTCCTGTCGCAAGCCAGGCATAATCTCAACGAGCCTCAAGAAACAACTGTACTTAGTAATCCAGCTGTGTACTTTAAGTAAAATCTGGGGGATGGAGTACCCCGCACTTTAGACATCAATCAACACACTGATGCTGCTCATTATCGATTTCCCTGATCATTGATCCTTTTAGCACGCTCAGTGCGACACGTTGAGCGGGACGGCCCTGATAAGTCAGGATATACCCTGACGCTTCAGCTACAAACTAATTAGGGCGAGTCGAGATTAAAGTAAAATACTCAGCGGTGGTGTGGCGCTCAAGTGTCAGGTTGAAGGCAAGAGAACGGCAGGGTTGACTTCACACCTGGTCATACGAAAATGGCGAGATAGGGCACCAGCACTGACGGACAACTGGTATCTTGGAGGACGAAATTAAATGGTTACGGTAGGAGCATGAAGAGGCAAGCGGGGAGTTTCACACCCTAGGGCTAGGTAGCTCGTTTTTGAAGTTCCTGTTGAAATGTCAAGGATTTCGTCTTGAACCCCCGCTTGCATTGGATCCTCGAGCTTTTTTCGTCTCAGTCTCGCACATCTCCAGAAAATCCGAGATGCAACCTCCCAGATTGGCGTGATGGCTGCGATTTGCCCCACAAACAATCCATGTCATCGCTTATTAAACCCTAGTAACTTGCCGAGCAGCCCTGAAACGAATCCACAGGCTTGTTCTTTTGTTCTTAACCAATCACAATGAGTATAATAAGCCGCTAAGAGTATCGGCAGGGGCCACTGAGAACTAGGGTCCATATGGAGGGCTGTCCTTTTGTTCTTCACCAATCCTCGACTCGAGATCTTCTAAAGGGAACACTTCCCGGGTCAACGTCTTGAGCTACCACTTTCTTCTTCCTTACAACGAGCCCGCTAATTGACCCTAATCTCCTGGGGACCAGATCCCTGGTTTGCCGGCATAGACTGTTGCTCACTCGTTCCCCGCCCAAATTCAACACCGCAGCCAGTACCAGACCATGTCTGCCAGTGCGTATACGGATCAAGAGTGGGCTCGTATGCGGCCCCATATCACGAGGCTCTACTCAGATGACGCGAGGCCGCTTAAAGAGGTGGTAGAGACAATGCGGCTGAGACATGATTTCCATGCAACGTGAGTAGTCACTCAGACATGGTCTCAACATGCGAGGCACACGTATGCTAAACTATGAATAGACCAAGGATGTATAAGCATCGCCTTCAAAAATGGGGCTTGGATAAGAAATACAAAGAGAAAGAAGTCATCCAGATGTTTCTACTTAAACAACAACGAAGTGTTGCCGGAAAACAATCCATCTTCTTTGTGCGAGGTAGACAAGTCGACTGGGAACAGGTCGAAAAGTATCTACGCCGCAGACCAGACCTCGAGACGAAGATCAAAGCGGGCATGCTCAAGATGGGTAGCTCCAACTTTGATATTGTCTGTCGCTCACCATCGCCAGAGCCTGTTTTGCATGTTTCCAGTGTTCTTCAATACACGGACGAGCTACTTCGACTGCTCCACGGCTACTATCGCTCATGCTACCACGGAACTACAAGAAGATCTCATGTTGATGAAGTTGTCGACTGTTCCGTCACTGTTCGATGCTATAGGAGACTGGATCAAGCCCGCACTATGATCATGGTTAACATGATGAAGCCCGGCTTTCAAGCTCTCAACAAGTCGCTTGATGACCTTAAGTCTATAGTGGAGGAACAACATCCCACTCTTATCTTCTATCTATCCGATTTCGTATCCGCTTTTGACCAGCGACACGATGCCCTGATATTCGAATTACTCCGGCACACACATGACACACTGTTAGTTGTTTTTGGGGAAGGCCACCCCCTGGTTTGGCTACTCCGTCGGCTTGTTCGTCTGTCACACAAAGATCGAAATGAGTTCATCGCCATAATCCTAGAGGCGGCTGTGGACGATTTCAAACGTCTTCGTGTTAGCGACCGCATGATCGAAAGGCTCAGCTGTCATTATATCGTGTTGTTGGACTACATGGGCATCAGGAGGGATATGGCAAAAGACTCGTTCCCGGAGATGGACGTGGCTTCTATGGATTCAGCCAGTGTTTCCTATCTCGGTAGGTTTGCTGACAGGTTGATAGTCAGTGGTGACTTTGAAGAAGCAGGGCGCAAGACGGACATCATGCTCGCGTGGCTCCAGAGTGCCCCGAATCAAGATAATCCGGCATGGGCAGATCTCCAACTTTTTTACTACTACCTCAAAGCACATGGCGGGTTTTCAAGTGGTGATCATGTGGCAGGCGATGCTTGGCTTCACCGAGTCAGGCAATTCGCCGCTCAGTATTTCCCAAACATGTAACCAGTTTTCTACTTCACTCGATCAACCTAAGAACAAACACATGCTCACGATGCAATTCATTGCACCGATCAGGTGGGGAAAAGTGAGGATCAAGAAAAATGAGTTGATACCATCCCCCACCACTTAAAGAATCACACCACTTAAAGCATAGCACAAAAAATCATAGCCCCATACAAAATCCAATATTTGATGCACGCAGAAACCAATCACCTTGTCCATTAAAAATGAAGCCACGCGGATGTTCCATAGAGAATTGCTTGAATTTTACTCTCTGCGTGGTTTTTTGACCTCCCGACCGCTCCGTGTGCGCTGGCAGTGCTTTGTTACGACCATAAAGTCCTCAATTTCGTCCTCTGACCTGACTCCCACCTCAATCACCGACTCGACCTCCTCATCCACATCCACGTCTATTTCTGCCTCCTTTGAGTCATGAAGAGCTTCTCAGCCGCTAGAGCCTCCGCTAGAGCCATGTATCGTCGGTTCGGGTTCGGTACCGCCTTTCTTTTCTTCCCTCGTCGCAGCTGGGCCATTTGCTCCTCCAGGCCAGTAATCCGGGCACTCTGAACGGCCACCTTCATCTCTAAAGCCTCCAGGCCCTTTGCGATCTTACTGTACTTCCGCCTGGTCGGACGACTTCGGTGCTTGGCCATATCTCGAACCTGGCGGCTCGTTTTCGGCGTATCATCTGAGTGCAGTTGAGGAGGGCTGGGCGTCTTAAATCTTTCCAGAACTTTTTCTTTGTCTGGTTGAATTTCCGGATGTGTTAGAGCTTTGTGACGATTTATAGGCCAATTTCCAGTAAATCTGCAGCCGGATAAGATAATTTCCTTCCTCATGCCCGCCTCTCTGGCTTTCGCGTATGCCCGAATAAAGTTGACTTTGTCAACCGGCGCAGAATCGGTCAAACTAGCCAGCTTTTGGAGTTCTTTCCGATACGCACCTTTGATGACATTAAAAATTCCATTATCTAACGGTTGCAAGCCATGAGAGCAATGTGCTGGTAGGTAACAGCAGTAGACGTTGTTCAGAAAGCACGTCGCCATCCACTCGTCCTGACTGCTCGTTAGTGACCCTATAGCGGGTGACTCCGCGGCGAAAACACCAAAATACTCACCTGCGCATGGCTCCCGTGACCGCCAGGGATAATAAGTCTCGCACCCGATGCATCACGAGGCTTCGTTTGAGGTAGATAAACGTCTTTCAACCACTCGAGAGCTATATGGTTGTCGGTCCAGCCGTTCGGCGATGTGATGTAATGCCAGTCCGCTATTAATTCGAATTCGTTAAGAAACCACTGCTTCTGCAGCTCTTTTCCTTTAAAGATAATTCCCGGTTTCAAAGCACGGCCAGTTGCGGTGACAGCCTCAATAAACGAGGTCCAGTTGCGTGACTGGACGCCTTTTAATAACGCCTTCTTCTTCAGATCGGAGCTCCCGATTACGAGGCTGTCTAGGCCTCATGGACAACCAATTTGTTATGACCTATAAAAACCCATAGGGAACTTATAGAGGACATACCGAAACCCGCCATTATGCCGCCCTCGTCCATGTTAACCGTGTTCTCAGGCTTGATCCAGCCGTACTCCGTCTCCCGAATATCGAAGTACCAATGAACGGCTTTAGGCGTAAACCCGTCAAACCTGGCGGCTTCCTGGCGTTTTCCAAGCTTGATAGATAGTTTTGAATGACGCTTGATGAACCTGGTGGTCCAGTTTTTACCCAATGGCTTGTTATCTCCCTGTTGGCGGAGGAGAGCTTCGACGCAGCTTCGAAGTTGGCTATGCGTGAGAGCGTAGCCCAGGGACTCCTGCCGCAGAAGCCAACGAACGAGGCGGTCCTCCTAACTCGTAGAAATACGTTGGTGAGGGTGGGTAGACTCTTTCCTGCTCTTCTGGCCAGAAAGTCTTTTCGAGAGGACTGGTTGAGGCACCCCGTACTTTTCGGAGACCTGGTATTGTGATAGAGAACCGTCGGTAATATCGAATATAGCATCAATAACGCCTTTTTCGGTATAAACATATCGACCCATTTTGGAGATATTTTACGCGTGTAAACTACGTAGAGTCTTCTTAACTTTGTGGGAGTCGAAGGATGAGAGAGCGAGAAATGCAAATTTTTCAATGTCTTGAAACCCCCATGATACGTACAAAGTCGGAAGTAAAATGACCCAGGGTAAGACACCACGTAAAAAATAATGCACCACAAGTTTTTTTTCCCCGGCGAATAGCTTCATTGTGCCAAAATGCGGTGCAAATAAAATGGTAGGGTTTGTATGGGGCGATGATTTTTGTGCTATGCTTTAAGTGGTGTGATGCTTTAAGTGGTGGGGGATGGTAGCCGGTTGAGCAGGGGCAAGAAGAGAAGAGCTATACTCCGTACCCAATCCTCACAAGAAGTTCATCACACTTGCCGAAGCTCTAGCAGCCGGTAAAAGTATTTCTCATCCAATCCAAGCAATTGAGAAGGCAGGGGCCGTTGAGGATGTGATTGAGGTGGCAGGATTTGAAGAAGACGAAAGCTCGAATTCAGAGGTGGAAGACTTACCCGTTGTACGCACACGCACAGGCCGCGAGGTAAAAAGACCGAGACAATATGAAAATTAATTCAATTTCTAGTTGAATTCCAGAAACAATTTTATTTTTATCATTTTTGGTGATTTTGTCCCGTGAGGTTGAAAAATTGGATTTTGTATGGGGAAATTTTATTTTGCTTAGCAGTAGGTGGGTTCTGGATGGTAAAGCTTGGAACCCCAGAGGTGTACTCCGTACTACATAAACTAGTGGCGGGCCGAACTGAAACGTACTAGCGACGCGACGCCACGCTAATGCCAGGTTCTTGCTGCATCTTGGGGCTTAACGACAGTCAAAGGGATAACTCCGCCCCAATCGGCCCCTCCGAAATCCACAAAAGTTTAGACGCCATGAACGTTAGGAAGTCAACTTACACCGTAACAAAGCGGGTTCTCCATGCACCGCCACTCGTGGATCCACTCCCACGCATCTCAGCAAAGACTACGGACGACCATTTCAAAAGTCGTGTCCCACGCTAACGACGCCACACCCTCGTACCCCTGCCAGCTACTTAGCAGTACATAGCTTTTAGGGAGCTTACTCCTTAGCTCCACTGTAGCTCCCTGTATCTCCAGAGGTCTTCAGGGGCTAAGAGCGCCCGATGCCATCTGTCAAATGTTAGAGTGAATTGCTTGTATTCATCTGTTGTATGTGACTTGTGTGTCCCGCTTGCTACTTGAGGTTTTAGAGCAAGCTCTATATGCCTTTTCTGTGCTATGTGGAATCAACTAGAAGCTGCTTGCTAAGCCTGTGGCAATAGGTGGCAACTGTCATCGTTGATGACAATATTTATCAGCTTTTCAAGCTACTTCCATGAGCTTCCTTTTGCCACTATTCAACACCATCTGCGAGCAGTGTTTAATGCGCTATAGATCTCGAGCTTATAGAGGAGGTAAAGAATGTAAAGTACCTCATGTACCACGCCCATTCTGATTGGCTGTTGAAAGAAATGTGGCTTAAGCCTGGGACATGACTTTTGAAATGGACATCTGTAACGGAATCAACGATCCGCAGGACGTAAATGGGAAGCCCGAATACGGATAACCCCGCAAGTATTTGCATTGATTCTCCTTGATTGCCCCGTAAGACCTGAAAACATGGCGTTTTGAAACAAAGCATCAAGTTTGATGGTCTGCTCCGAGACGAGGCATTGGCGGCCTGGCGAAAAGCATGGCGATGACCGTGCGTTGGTCTCCGACCACGGTAATTAGTCCAATGTACGTAACTTGATCATTCCGAATATATTACCAGGTACGAAGGAGTTAAAGATGCCACCACTTTTCCCCTGTTAGTTTTAGCTTGAGGGTCAAGGAGCCGTCTCACTAGGCTCTGGGGCTGTGTTGTGTGACGCGTATTGTATTGTAGATTTCCTAAAAATGGCTCAGGCCCACCATGCGGCTGAAATCAGCGGAGTCGAATTGGGCAGTTTTCCCCCGCGATACAAGTAGCGAATCAGACGCCATGGGATGGACCCAGCCCTTTACCCAGCTCAATCATTACCTGATAGTCTAGCTTACCCCGTCAACTAAAGGTTCTCTCCTCCCTAAGTTCGACTCAAAAGACAGGACTTGACAACTTGTCGATCTGAGCACTTGCACAATGGAAGACATTCGATTTGTTCAATTCAGCGTGGGTCACTCTCCTGCATCATGTTCCATAACTAACTGACGTGATATCGAACGCACAGGATGATGCATCTCCGCCATCTCCCCCCAGGCCAAAACCTCGACCCATCCCTACTGCCTCGGAAGCAATTCAGCTTCCGGGCTACGGCCTACCGCTGAATTACCTCCCGCCACGGAAAGACAGATTTCCTGTGCTTATGGGCGACCGCAACAAGGATTGGAAGGCGAGGACTTTACTCATTCGAGAGGTGTGCATGCTCAAGTTCATCGAGGACATCACCAATAAGCCCGAGTGGTGGCGTAAAGTTCGCAACCCAAAGATTACGGTCAAATGGAAGGAGGAGGTTATGTGCTTAAATTGGGGGGAATACAGGAGACATGGAGACTTTACGAAGAATATGGCTGAGATGGTGAGTCACAAACCACCCCTAACGTCCTGCTTCTTGTTGGCTGGGCTAACATTGAACATTTTAGTGTATTCAGGAGCTTCGTAAAAAAGCCAGCTTGTATGAAGAGACCGGCTTGGTTCCTGTCATGGATTACTCCACCTGTGTCGTCAAGTCGGACAAGCTCATCTCTGACGATCTGACGGAGCGCTTGAAGACTGCGGTCAAGTCTCTTGAAGATGTGCCCGACAGCGACAAAGATTGGCATCCTGGAAGCAACGGAAAAGTTCTCGACTTGGTGCACCCCTCGCTCTTCCCGCTCCTGTATGGCCGCTCGCGTATCATGCGGCATCAGCGAATCGGTTTGAACGAATGCCTCGACTACTGCGGACGGGGGTTTCTTGTCCCTGCGCCAGATGAGTCCGAGTCTGAATTGAGGACGACGTTTGACTGGCGAGGAGCCCCAATAGAGTTGGTGTCGACCAGGTTTCAGTGGCTGCCGTGTGATGTTGCCATTGATGAGAATGGCCAAGCCAACATTGAGAGTTACATCAACAACTTGCACCTTAAAGAACACTCGGACTTATACCCCATCATAGAGAGATTCATACAGAAGTCTTTGCCGGCATGGGATCTTATCTATCGTTGGGTGAGAAAGTATCCGGTACAGCGTCTTACGGCTCGAAAGGTTGGGAAAGGCATCCCGCCCCCGGACGTGGTCCCCGACGGAGCCAAACTGGGTGACGGTGAGAAGGATATGCCCAGCGAGGAGTACCAGAACCAAGACACTGGTACTGACGATCTGGTTCAACTTGTCAATGAGGAACCGGAGGACCAGAAAAGTCAATACTTTGATGATGATGAAGTGAATGAAGGCCGGCAGAGTGATGACGAGGACGACGAGGACGACGACGACGACGACGACGACGACGACGACGACGACGACGACGACGACGACGACGACGATGAGATGATGATGATGATGACGACAGTGAAGAGGATGACATCAATGAGCCCTCTCCCTACTTTAACATTTCTTCCAAACAGATCAAGTCTTCCGGGTTCTTCAATCGTACGCCCCGTATTCAAGTGATCGTCAAACTCGCCAATATCCACCTCACACCCGACAAACCGTCCTACGACGGCGGCTCCTGGCATATCGAGGGTCAGCTCAATGAGCACATCTGCGCTACAGCACTGTTCTACTACGACAGCTCCAACATCACCAAATCACGCCTCGCCTTCCGCTCACCAAGCGACAAGGAAAATCTAAGCCAGCGACTAAAGTATCAGCAGTACGATTATGGACCTGTCGAGAAAGTCTTCGCAATTCGGAATAGCTTTGACACTCTCCAAGATGTGGGGAGTGCCCTGACGCGCCCCAGACGAGCGCTCCTCTTCCCGAACTTGTGCCAGCACAAAGTGCAGCCTTTCAAACTAGAGGACCCAACTAAGCCTAGGTATAGGAAGATTCTAGCGCTCTTCCTAGTTGATCCTGCTATACCGGTGATATCGACATCAAATATTCTTCCTCAACAGATGCATTGGTTCGCAAGCCAGTATCAGAGTCAGGCAGCGACTACGGTCGTTCAGAATATGGGCTCTGTGATTGGAATGGATGAGGCCAAGAAATTGAGGGAAGAACTTATGGCTAAGAGGACTGTTTTGCAACAGAGCGTGGAGGATGAGTTGAAACAAGTAGAATGGAGTTTCTGCGAGCACTGAGGCGCATGAGCACCCCTAGGTTTATCTAAATTAGGTACGTGTGTTGGAATGAGGATAGAAATGAGGCAAGGATCACGATCATCGTGAACAAGTTCACGATGAGAGTGAACGACCACAACTAGCATCAGGCAGCAGCCTGCTGCCTATGATATCGGCAGATTGAACATAGGTATAAGAGGCCAACCTTCGTCGCTCCCTTAGATAGAAGAAAGCAGCGAAAATGCAATCTCTTCGGCCGACACCCTTCGTTGCACAACTCGTTTTGTGAGAACCCTAGACCCTTTTGAAAGCTCATCAGGATATCGCTCTATGGCAGGGCGCCGCCGTATTGGGCCGTGACAGGAGCATAAGGAAGCATATCCCCAATACCCGAGCGCGCACTTTTCTTCGGATTCCGCCGGGGAATCACCAGCACATCTCGAGGTTGAACTCACTTGGGGTAGGCTCTTAAAGGTTCATTTATTTTGCTGGCTTTAGAATTTAGACCGCCTCGCGAATCGTTCTGAGCATGTCAAGAGCCCGAGGCGTCTCATCCCATGCCGCAAAATTATAGCCAATCAACAAGCAAGCTTCCTCCTCCGACCGAGGCGAGTAGGCGCTGGGCCTGTTCGCAATGGCAGTAGCTGGGTCGTCAAGCATCAAGCGCCAGAAGTGGGGATTTTGCCGATGGACGGATCTGTAGAGCTCTTTCAATTGACCCTTGATTGTTTCGATGAGCCGCGCGATGTCCTCAGTGCTGCCAATCAAAATCTCGGGGCGTGACTGGACAATGGTACTGAGCAGCTGACCACGAACAAGCTCAATGATCTCCTGAGGTACAGTGCCGTGGAGTGCCCGCGTGGCACTCTGAACAGATTGAAGGTCGAGCAGGACTCGTACCTTGAGCAGTGCCACCGTAGAAGAGCGGTTCAAGTTGATCCACTTCTTGTCAGTCGACCACGGCTCAAGCACATCGGCATCCTTGACATCCAGGAAGGGCAGATCCATGTTACCCCAGTCATAGCTTGAATCCTCTCCGGCAGTCGCATACCACTTGACGAAGTCATAGGCCGCCTGGTCCCTGCCGAGACGCATATACAATGCCGGAATCAAGTCCCGGAGGCCCATGTTGTCCCCGCGACAGAGGCGGAGCATATCCAGTAGATGGTCTATAGCAGTCTGCACAACATGAGCACGACCACCAGCAGCGCCAAAGTTCCGAAGCAGCACGTCGACGAGTTCAAAGCGTGCGCGCATGTACGGGCGCGTCTCGAAGATGCCCCAGAAGTGGCCGGCGTGGGTTTCAAATACATTGTCTGGAGTGAAGGCATCGGGCGGCGCGTTGCGTAGTTGCTGCTCCTCCTGCTCGAGATGAATACGCGCCTTCTTGGTAGCCCCGCACGCCTTCTTGTGGCTGCTTCGATCAGATGCCTGGTGGTCTCGGCCACAGTAGTAGACGGCCTGGCATCCTGAACAGCGGAGGAGGCATTCTTTCTGGTGGCAGACCTCGCAAGCCTGTTGCTTCAGGCCGAGATGGTTTGGTGATGTCATCTGAGTAGGACACGCATGCAGCTGCAAGGCGACGAATTGAGAGGACGATTCGAGAAAGATTCCACTCACGATGAGGTGTGCTGGACTGTTTAATGCTTGCTTGCCACGCAATGTGGCTTCAAGGCGATTGGTGCTTTGCCGTCTCAGGCAGCGATATCCATTGGCTCATGAGGGACCAAGGTCCCAACCTAGCAAGCTGGACTGTCACAAAAACCTGGGACATCATCAAGATTAACGGAAAAATAAGACTGAAAGCGTTAGTGCGAAGGTACCTCGTGCACTCCGAAAAAATCGAACGTCTGAAATTTTGCTCGGTCTTTCTTCGTTTAACATTTCTCCAAATTACTACTCCGTAATCTGTACTCCGGACAAAGTGCGGAGTACTCCGCCGAGAGCCCCGAATGCGAAACCGATGAATGACTAATCGGCGATCAATTGCCCAAAGGCAATTGATAGGGGTGCCGCACTTTTAGCAATTCCCATTGGTCCAAAGACTCGTCGGCCCCGTCAGGCCACCCCGCAGAAGGCGGTGAGCCAGTCCGCTCCACCACGCCTTAACAGTTGAAGGGGAGCCAATAGCTTCCCTTGAAATGCATCCAGTTACCTTTTCGGGAGTCACGACTTTGCTGGGATTCGTTGCCCAATTTCGCTGCGGACGAGCTGTTCAACCCATAATTCTTCTGCTGCGTTACAGTTTGATTACAATAGACTGCTCCTTCTGCCTTTTGGCTGAGTAGAAGGCCTCTTGTTCGGCGGCGAATTCATGGGCACCCGGGCGCGCCACCACCCAACTTCCCAGCGCCCAATTGGTCCATCCAACACGCGCTCTGTCAATATCAAGTCGCTCGCTCACAAAATGAGGCAAGAATCACGATCATCGTGAACTTGTTCACGATGAGAGTGAACGACCACAACTAGCATCAGGCAGCAGCCTGCTGCCTATGATATCGGCAGATTGAACATAGGTATAAGAGACCGACTTCGTCGCTCCTTTAGATAGAAAATCAAGAATCTTTCGTTGCCCGATTCACAGGGGATCTTCTTCCCGATCGTTGTTCAGTCATCCAAACAATCGTGTCGTGCGACACGCTCTGCAAACTTACAAGTACGGTCTTCAGTTACAACGTGAATATGTCCCTGTTCATCCTTGGTAACATATAAAATACTTCGAACACCCATTAAGTTGCCAAGGCAAGGGACTTAACGGCTGAATATCCAGCCCGAAGGGTAAATACCGTATACCTGCTATTAAATTCTCCTGGGGGAACCCCCTAGAACCCCCCTTTCAACTGCAGCAGTAACCAGCTGTTAAACCACTTCAAACCTATAGTCAGGGAGTTGACCGATAGACATAGGGGTCCCTCTACCACTTCCTGACAGGCCCAATCAACTATATACTGTATATCGAATTTCCCCTTTCCTTGTAGCTTATAGGAAAACGTCATTTAATCAATGTAGCGTGGTGGATACGGTGGCTCGGTCAGCTGTTGAGCCTGACGGCGTTGTTGGTCAACGAGGCGCATCTTCATCCCTGCCTTATAGTTAGCCGTAAACGCAGCACGTAGGAAACACAGGCACATGAACCTTCCGTGGGCGTGTGGTTATAGAGGCTCTGACGATCGAAAGGCGCCTCAAGGAGTAAGCCCTGCAGCGAGGTTACCCGTGAGACAGCAATATAGCTAATACCGGCCTGGAAGTCGCGTGTGGCGAGGTCAGTAACTATTTGATCCTTCGTTAGGCTCTGGCATTTGTGAACAGTGATAGCAAACGCCACGATCAGGGGAAACTGCGTGCGAGCGCAGGTCTCGTTGCCCACAAGGAAATCACGCGTGACTGGGAGGATGGGTAAGATTTTCCTGCCCTCGTTCGTTGTTAGATACGGCGGCCCGTCGTAGCTATCGAAATCCACTATAATAACCGCCGGGGGTTCTTCCCATGGGTTGGTGCCTGCGTTCCAGGCGATGTCGTATACAGTACCCTGGGCACTGTTAACTAGGCCAGCTGGCTGCTATAGGTTAGTCGTAAGCATCACTCTGGCGCCTTTAGCAACAGGGAACCTGTTAGATAGGTTGCCAGCGTTGTCGCTTGGCGCCTGCCCTGCGCCGTTGCCCCGATTCTTTGCCTCCACCTGTACTGCCGGGTCGTTGAGGTGCACCATATGCTCGTAATTGTACTCGTTGACCCGGGCCTTTGTAGAATACACCCGCAAAGCGGCCCTGAAGCTGTCAATCTCGCTCTGTGTTAGCTTGGCCTGTACCCGATTACCAAGGAGGTTCCATGACGGTATAGATAACTTAACTTCACGCAGTTCCTGCAATGCCTGACGGAACTGGGCCTGATCATCGCCAGTTTGGCGCTGTACCGTGGTCAAGAAGATGGTGCGGTCAAATAACCGGTAGGCCACCTGCCCTCTCCTTTCCAGCGAAGACAGGCTGGTGCTAGTCGAATACAGCGGCTTTTGCCGGACGGGTGGTAACTGGAAGAAATCGCCCACCAGCAAGACGCTCACGCCACCAAAGAACTCGAGGCTACGCTGTGGAAAGGCCTGCCGCAGGCGGGAATCGATCCGCGCCAGCTGCTCAAGCCCTAGCATGCTCTTTTCATCGATAACGAGGTATTTGACGTGCCGTAGGCGGGACTGAAGGGCGGCCGCGTCGGCTGGGGGAAGGTCGGTAAAAGTACCACCTACTGGGAGGCGTAGCAACGAATGAATGGTGCTGCCTTGTATCTGGTTACTCGCAACGCCTGTTGGCGCTACGCGGTAAATAGGGCTAGGATTCGGTAGGGCAGCCGCCTGGAGATGGGAGGATAGCACCTTGATAAGGAAGGACTTGCCTGTACTACCACCGCCGTCAACGTGGAGAAGGATTTGAGTAAGACTTTGCGCCTGGAAGTGGCCCATGAAGGTGTCGTACACGAGCCGTTGTTGTGGGTTCAGCTGATCACGCCAGTGAGGGCCAAGGACCTCCACATCGTTGGCTATAGGGTGGCTAGCTATAAGGTCTTTCCAGTAGCTGTCTCAAAATTCCGGATAAGTGCCCACATGCCGTGTCCAGTCGTAATTGACGTCGATATCGCGGCGGCCAAGTAGGTCAAGACCTTCCTGGGTAAGGGGTTTGTCAGGTAAAAGGGCGGCGAGGCGGATCCAGTCTTCGTCATCAAATTCCTCCTCCACAGGCAGAGTCTCGTACTGATCCTCTTGAGGTTGTAATTGAGCCTCTTTTGGCCGGCCGTAATGGTCATCACCATGACTGTGGTGCTGCCAACAATAGGAGAAGGCCTGAGCGTGAGAATTAAAACGCTGGCCGTCAAATGTGAGGAGCTTATCAAGCCGACGATGTGGGTGGTTCAATGTTAGCTTTACGCGGCAGTAATCTGGCCACTGTTGACCTTCTGGATCAGCTTGATAGCGAGGAAAGTAGACCAATACACGAGGCCTGCTGTTAACGTTGCCTGGCTGCCATTGCTTCCACATAGAAGGGTCCCTAGAGCGGAAATTCCAGTATTTGAGAAAGGAAACATAGGTCAGGTCCTCTAGGGCTTCTGGGCGTCGACAGTACTTTTCGTAGACGTTGGGGGCCTCGTCAACCTCATCGCCGTCGAGCCGTAGGGAGCGGGAATGCTTGTCAGGATTACGGCAATCAACATATAGGCAGGTTCGTGAGCCCTCCTGTAACGGCAGGCCGAGGAGCAAGTGGCAAACCTCCTGCTTTGAGTAATCCCGCTCAGCAACTAGCTGATTTAGGAGCTTTGACGTGAAGGAAATAAGGGGGTTATGGTCCTTGACCCGGGGCATCAGGGCTTTCCCAATCTGGGCAAAAGACTCACTTTTCTTTTCCGATTTGGAGCAGTATTTGGCTGCGTAATCGATTACCTGCTGTAGGCTCGTGCAGGGGGAGATATCTGTATTGGCCAGCCACGCAATTGTAAGCAAGCGGTTATAGTGGTTAATCTGGCTATCATTCCGCTCGCCCCTGAAGCTCCAGTGCTTAGAATGAGGAACCTTATCTAGGGAGGCTAGTAGGCGTTGCCCGTGAGGAAATCCAAAGCGGCACTCGACCTGCTTGGTATGTTTATTGAGCTGCATACAATAGTTACTACAGCGGTGTCGTTGCACGCGGTTAACTACCATTGATAGGAACCCAACGGTAAGGGGCTGCTGCAATAGATTAAGGATCAGGGGGTTCCCTTCCCCAGGCGCCTGTATTCGCTGAGGCTCTGGGTTAATAGCAGATACGTGATATCCCCAGATATGGGCGAATCGCTCCCGGGACTGATCACTGTCAGGATCTAAGTCTGGATGGCTATTTAACCAATAGAGGCCGTGATGGTGACTGGACCCCCTGCCCTGCCACTCGTAGCGACCCTAAAAGTCCGTTAGGTTAAACTTCTGCTTTAGGACAATAGTTCTAAACAGCGTATAACGCTTATGGAAGTGGTAAGCGGCGATGTGGGCGTTGTCTCGCAGTAGTTGCTGGGATAGGGCTATCTGGCTCGCCTCAGGAGCTGCTTGCCACTCGTGGAATCGAGGCATATGACGGTATAGGGATTCCCAGTGGTAATCAGCTGCACTTGCAGTAGCGAAAAGGCCAGGTCTGCCTAGATTATAGGCATATGCTTCCAATTCCTTCCTTTGCTTATACCAATACGGCCGGGTGCCCCTGATTACAGCGGCTTGCCGCGTGATCGACTGGATCAGTGCCTGAGCCTCTGGCTCGTCAGGCTTAGCCATCGCTTCCTCTAGGTCAGCGCGTGTAAGGGCTTGACGGCGGCCTTCGTGTTGCTTGACGAAGTAGTTGCTTCGCTTTCGGACCTGCGCACGTAACAGCGTGTTGAGGGCGACGAAGGGCCACGTCTTATGGCGGGCAAAACGTCCGTCTTGCCATCTCATCGCATGTGCAAGGTAGTCCTGGTACGTGATGCTCCGTAGGCGAGGCTCTACGAAGTCCGCCTTGCCGTCAGGGTAGAGGGTAGGGAACGCGAGCGTTAACAGCGGCTGGGAACGGTTGAATTCGTTGATAGGGGTCCTGCGAATGGAAGGCAACGGCATCTGGTGTTGAGCCTGCGCGCCAAGCGGCATATGCTCAAGATCAGCCATACGCTCAGGGTCAGGGGTACCATTAAGGAATCGGGACTGCAGGGCGTTTAATTCGGTATCAGTAACCTGCAAATTCGGGATCGCTGATGCGTCGGCATCGCAAGGATCCTCTTCTACTACTTCCTCAATAGGGCCTTGGGGGACCTCGCCGTTAGGTATGTTAGCCACTTGGCTAGCAACGGAATCAACTATGCTGCCGTCAAGAGGAAGCCGTTGCAGGCGATCCTGGCTCACGACGATATCGCGATAGCCCGGGTGGTGGCGCTGTAAGTAATGCAGCCAAATCAACAGGCATGAGCGGCGTACCCGGAAATCGCGAGCAAACTGCTGCTGGAAGCGAGGGTCGCCGTCCATATTAGGAGGCCGCAGGAGTACGATATCTAGCTCTTCAGGTAGGACTGGGAGCTCTTCAAATAGCCTACTAACATTGCGAAGAAAGTGGACAACATGGCCGCGATATTTATATTGAGCACCACGTACCTGTAGGACCTTCACGTGTACGTGAATCCTAGCAATAAGCATCTCCTCAACTATCGTTAGATCAGGTAGATTGCTGGGGACTTTTCCAAAGTCAAGGTTATTCGTAGCGCTAAAGAAGTAGGGTTCGTCAGGGGCTCTTTCCTTGTCTTGACTAATGCAGCGGCTGCAGATTTGCAAGCTATTTCGCTTCATATCGAACCAATGCTCCTAACAACGAAGGCAACTATGCATCTTGTCGTTATTCAGGGCAGTATAGAACTCCCGCACAAGGGCCTGATCTTCCTCACTAAGGGCAGGCAGGTTGAGGTCCCCTATAAAAGGTGGATCAACTATCTGATTAAACTGTCGCTCTTGGGGCTGTGTGCCTTGGCGTGCATAGCGGCCGCGGCGATGACCCTGTGGCAACAATGGAGGAGTGGTAGGAAGCGATTCCTGCGGTAAAGGCGTGCCTAGCACAACAGGAGGAGTGGGAAGAGTGCTTTGAGGAATCGGCGTGCCCAGAACTACTGCTGGCAGGCTAAGGGTAAGAGAGACAGGGGAAGGTCCCTCTACAGCACCTGGGGTAAACGGTCCCAGCAGAGATCTAGGCAGTTCCGAGAGTGCAGGCGCCAGGCCACGCAATAAAGCAGGCGTGGCAGGAGGTGGTAAGCTGTTTACAGACGCAGGCTTTGGCGCAGTCCGCCTTGGAGGCGTCAGGTTAGCTAGCGAATCGGACCGCTTGGTGGCTGTGCGTGACGATAGCCTCAGGGCGGTATTACGCATGGCGGCAACGGCGGCTCGAGATTCGGTTGCCCGTTGCTTTTGGCGTGCCCTACAGCTAGCACACTCTCCTGTAAACTTCGCAGGGTCCTTGACGCTTCGAAATTCGACTTCGGGCAGGTCTTGCTTGCAGGCACGGCAGTTGCGGACTGCCTGGGGTATTTCGTCCTCCATCTGACTGTATATATCCACCTCTTGCTACCTAGATATCGCTCGGGCAGGGACGCTTTGCAAGGGCTTACGTGTCTGCGGTAATACACACCCGCAGGTGGTGCTAGCGGCTTACAAAACCGCCTTCTGGAGAAAGGGTAACCGGGGAATCTAGACAGGTAGGTCGGCTGGGGAGGTGATATGTGAACCTAGATAGCATTAGCAATGGGTTAGATAGATTGGAGGGAAAGGGGAAGCCGCCACCTTGGTGGGAGGTAGGTTGGCTGTAGAGCTAACCTGTGAATCTAGATACTGTCAGTAACGCAGCTGTTGTCAGGGGCAATCGGTTGAACAATGGAGCAGCAGGGGTCCAGAGCTCCGGGCGACACCCTGGTCTACTACATTGGGCAGACGAAGTCCGGCAGCCAATTCGAGCACGAGTTGAGCACAGGCCAGACCAATTGGCCAATCAGAAGAAGTTTTATGCTCTTGTTTCTGACTGAATAGAACGCCCTTCGGGCTGAATTACCAGCTACGGTTTGACTACAATACACTGATCTACCGAGCCAGTAGTCGAATGTAAGGCTTGCTGCTTCTTGCTGTCCCTTTCAACGCTCTTCCGTATGTCTTTCACGCCTCTTTGGCATCTGACAGTCCGTGCTGCTCACACTGCTCCTCGCCCTGGGCAGGCACCTCCGGAAGCAATGAGACCTGAACAGGGCTTGTGACTGGCTGTGAAAAAGTCACTCGGCCTCGTTGCTCTTGACGCCTTTGTTCGGCCCAGGCAAGGTCCCTTTCGTGGGCCAAGGCAAGTGCAGAGGCGAGGTGCCGGTCTGTTTGCACAAGCTGGCGAGCCCAGGGTTAGACATCTATCGAATCTATCGAATCGAATGCCCGGCCTTGCCATTCGATCCGATGGCTTGGCATTCGATTCGGGCGTAGCCATATATGATTCGATTCGAATCTGGCGCGTCTCCCGTAGATTCGATATCGAATCAAGCACCGTTCATTCGATTCGATGCCAAGACTCGATCGAATTCGAATCGAATTCGATCGAGCAGATGACTAATCCCTGTGAAGGTAGACAAGGTCAGAGGAAATCGTGACATGGCAAGAGACGTCGCAGAACATAGTCAGTTTTTTGAAAGCAGGCACTAGACAGATCGGAAGTCGCTTGTGTCCTTCGGCGACGCAAGTACATCAACCCATTCGTCATTACTTAGGCAGAACAAAGGCTGTGAAGGCATGTAGGTCCCAGCCTTGCTCAACGGTCGAGAACACTGAGCCATAGCCATTATCTCCCTGCCCACCGCAAGTCCTGCAGTGGAAAGCCCTTAGCGAGAGAAATTCAGTGGGACTAATTTTTATTTACATTCTTACAATTCTGCAGAAAAATTGGTACGTATTGCCACGGCTGGTGTGGGAGCATGTTACGGAGGCGTATTACCCTATACCCCGGGGGTTAGAGGATACCAGGATTCTCACGTATTCTATAATGGTGACGCTAGTACTTCCTAACATCGCCTCGTCCTCGTTCTTCAACCTCTCCCACGCACCACATAATCCTCATAGAAATTGGTTAAATGCCTCATTCAATAGATTGCTGTAGCAATTTTATTAAGTGGCTAACTGTGGGTTGTTTACGGGATGATGGCCGCAGTTACAAGATACCTGTTCTGCTAGGATATCTCGGGGAGTTTGGATGTACTCGCTAACGCATTTTAGCGGTAACACAACATTGGGTCGCAAATCAATCTGGGTCGCGAAAACTCACGCCATGGACCTCTCAACGCGTCAATGAAATCACGCTAAAACACACCCCTGGCGGGTTTCAGCAAATCGCAGCGCTTGTTCGACCGAATCGATCGAATCGATCGAACGGTTGGCGTCCATTCGATTCGATGTCGAATGGAAGACACCCTATTCGACTCGATGCGAATTGTATGGGCCAGTACCAGATTCGACGTCGAATCGAATGCCAAGAATTCGATTCGACATTCGTAAGACTTGGTGTCGAATGAATCTATCGATTCGACTCCCATTCGATAGATGTCCATCCCTGGGCGAGCCAATCCTAAGGCAGTCGGGAGGATCGTCATTCTCGTTACAGCTCGCGTTATACGCTCATCTCGGCTCTGTTTATTGGTACACTGCCTCTCGCGTATGGTCTTGGCCGGGTCTGGTATCAGTGTGTCAACGTGTTGGAACGGTTGGCTTGGTCGATACTGGGAGGTGCGATAATTGTTCCGGAGGTATATATCTGATTTTCGCCACTGAACACCTGGAATATCCTTGCCGATCGATTCGTGAAGTCCAGGCAGAGAGTAAAAATGCTGATTGAGCCATCCTGCAGGCACGCCGCCCATACCTTCCGTACCATATTGACATATTTCGAGGCTGGCCGTTAGACTGCCTGACGACTGGTCTGAGTTGCTCGACGAAGGCCGCGATGGCGTTTGACTAGGGGGATTGATCGTGCTAATTGGGCTTCTGCAACGGCTTATGTTGGCGGCAGCGGCATCAGGTGAAGGCATTGTAGAGCCGCTCCTTATAGTCAGGTCGCCTGGACAGACCATCGGCAGGATTGGTAATGACGGGAATATGTGGTCACGTAATGTTAAACAGGGATAACGTCATTATCCAGCGGTTCTTTCTACGATTGGTTGTGCTCGGTTTCAGTGTGGCCGTGTTGATAAACGTATTGTACTCGTCGGGCGTTGAGAGAAATAATGGCGATGGCCGAGATACCGCGATGTGACGCGAATTGCCAACCAGCTGGCAAGAATGCGGCAGAATTCTGGCGCGTACAGGTGCACTAACGGGTGGGATTTGGACCAATGAGAAGCGCAAAAAGTGCGGCACCCGTAAGCTTGCGGCACCCGTATCAAAATGGTGCGGCACCCCTATCAATTGCCCATTTCAATTGCACCGGTTGAACCTCGGTATGGGACTATTAGACCAACCTAGACCGACTGGTAGCGCACCTAGACAGACCAAGACCGACCGACCGGGAGCCTTGACCAACCCAAACCGACAGACCGAAGGGGCCGGTCTTCTCACGAGTTAAGGGGTGCAACATAGGATGTGGCCAGAAGACATTGAATTGAGCTACTTCTTCTATCTAAGAGAGCGACGAAGGTCGGTCTCTTACCGGTATACCTGTGTTCAATCTGCCAATATCATAGTGTTGAGACCGTATGACTAAGATGGTTCGATCTGCTGGTGGCTGGGATGTGGATACTACGTAAGGAGCTGTGCTCCTCTCAGACATATGGAACTTAGACCTTTTAATATGACCTGTAACCTTTTTGCTTCATCAAGGCCATGTGCGAAAATTAGTCGGTTTAGTTAACGAACTAATAAAAGCCATGTTCCGCCGCCGCTTCATCCTGTCCAAATTGAATTTAAGGCTCCAAAAGTGTAGTAGGATCGAGCACTCTTGCGCCGCTATGGTAGTTATAGTAGGATATCATGAGTCGCGATCAGGGTTGAAAGCCACTCCACCTAATCCACGTAGTGGATCTGTTGGTGTGGATCCGACCGTACAATCCGGGTTTAGTCACCGTCCCGATTTACACCTAATTTGTAAGGCAACTGCCGACATCGCTGATCACAAAGCCGACCGCGGCGTCTCCCCTTTTCTAGCTAGTCAGATCAATCATAACACAATATTCCTATGCATCCTGCCGCGGCTAGCTTTCAATAGTTACCAAGGATGAACAGGGACATATTCACGTTGTAACTGAAGACCGTACTTGTAAGTTTGCAGAGCGCGTGTTGGATGGACCAATTGGGCGCTGGGAAGTTGGGTGGTGGCGCGCCCGGGTGCCCATGAATTCGCCGCCGAACAAGAGGCCTTCTACTCAGCCAAAAGGCAGAAGGAGCAGTCTATTGTAATCAAACTGTAACGCAGCAGAAGAATTATGGGTTGAACAGCTCGTCCGCAGCGAAATTGGGCAACGAATCCCAGCAAAGTCGTGACTCCCGAAAAGGTAACTGGATGCATTTCAAGGGAAGCTATTGGCTCCCCTTCAACTGTTAAGGCGTGGTGGAGCGGACTGGCTCACCGCCTTCTGCGGGGTGGCCTGACGGGGCCGACGAGTCTTTGGACCAATGGGAATTGCTAAAAGTGCGGCACCCCTATCAATTGCCTTTAAAATGGCGCCCAGGCGATCAGTCGCCCTATGATTGGTAAGCGTTCTCGGATTAGATGACTCGCCTTTACCCCGCTTTTAAAAGCGGCCGACAAGGTCCGATCGGTTAGCTCAAACAAATCATATATCAACGTCGCCAAAACACTCCATCACCGTATCTATACGGCGCCCCATGCGACCCCAGCGTATCTTCCTGTGACGCGACACGGAGGCATGACAAATATGATTAGAAGGCGGAAAGTTCACAGAAAGTCCCGAGAAGGCTGTGTTCAATGCAAGGAGAAGCACGCCAAGGTAACTATCCTCCCTGTGCAATTCCTGCTACTTGCCACGCCGAGGGGAGAACCCACAGCTGAACTTCCTAGTGCAATGAGGTCCATCCACGATGCCTTCAATGCGAGCGGGCCAACGTCGTGTGCAGCTTCTCGTCTCCTACCCTGAACAGGCCGCCACTGAACGAGGACAGCATAGCTGATCTCGAATTGCTGGAGCACTGGCACCGGTATCCCGTCACAGGCGACATGACGGAGACTACGAAGCAGCTGCAATACAACCTTGTTCGCTTGGGCTTCTCTCACCACTACTTGCTGAATAGTATCCTGGGCCTCACAGCCCTTCAGCTCTACAGTGAAGATCGTTCCCAATCTAAGTGGTATGTCAGAGCTGTTGCACACCAGCAAGCCGCAATCACTCGAGCTAGGCCGCATTTCGAATCCCCCAGTCAGGCGCACGAACAAGCTCTGCTGGGGTTTTCCGCTTTCACATCAATGTATGCCGTAGCGGAACCTATCTATCGCCCCAGTAGCGTCCGCTCCGAATCACCATTCGACCCTGTTGAGGAGTTGTTAAAGGCACTTCACTTTAGCAGGTCTACGTTGATGTTTGTACAGCAGAGCTTCCCCCCAGTAGTCGTCTCAGAATCATGGCTTCTCACTAAGTTTGTTGCCAATTACCAAGACACTGGGAATGATCTCGAAACAAGATATCCACAGCTTGCGTTTCTCCAGGGATGCATAGTGCGTCAGTTTGCAGGGGAACAGAAGACAGCATGCCTCCATGCCGTGAAAGCACTCTTCCGCCGTATTGCAGTGCTTTCAGACAACCTCGGAGACCCTGAGCCTGGTAAGATAGTTTGGGGCTGGGGACTTGAAGTATGCCAGACCTTTCTGGATCTGTGCTCAGCTCGACATCCCGTAGCACTCGTTATTCTGGGTCACTTTACTGTCTTAATGAGCTATAATCAGGAGCATTGGTGTCTGAGAGACTGGCCAAACGGTTTGCTGAACTACATTAAGGGGGTCCTTGGAGATGAGTGGGAAGATGCCATGAAATGGCCGGGAGGTCTTGTCTTTGGGATAGAAACCTTAGCACCGATAGGCTTGCCGCGGCTACTCGCACCAGCGTAAGATATTAGGAGGTCTAATAGAGAACTGGCGATGGAGAATGTCTCATTCACGTCTTGTCAGCGCCATTCTCGTCTACTGCGGTCAATCAATTTTCCACCATCTTATCTTCCCAGTTCCCACATACTCCGGATTACCATATGCATAAAGTTTATTAGCGCCGCTGCCCCTGGAGTCCCCCCACACGGGCTAACCGCGCCACCTAGCGAAGCAGGCCGTATCAATACGGGCAGTGATCCACTAGCTGTACACAACCGCATGCTCAGCACCAGCCATGATATTGCGGTGTACGACTTAGTCATGTTCTCCCCGAGGAAATCGCGAGGAAGTTCGACGCAATTCTTACATCCCCGTGTGAATTGGTCAGCAGCGTAATGAAGGCGGAGTGATCAACATATTCATAATCAAAGCAAGGCTGGAGGAAAGCTATCATGTTATATATAGGATCAAGCATCCCACCCACGTATCAACTGACCCATTAAGCAACAACTGGATCAAATCTCTTCACGCCTTCATTACATCGATTTCAAATCTCACACCATTCTACTATAATCATCATGTCTTTGCCAAAAACTACAAAGGGTTGGGCGGTCGAGGGTCAGGGCAGCTTCGACAATCTCAAGTTTGACACGCAACAGCCTCTCCCTGAGCTCTCCGACAACGAAGTGTTGGTTAGATTCCACGCGGCTTCTCTCAACTTCCGCGATCTCATGATTGCCCAGGTAACTAAACATCCTCTACTGTCACCAATATGACTAACTTGCACAGGGCACTTATCCTTTCGGTGTGAAGCCAAACATCATTCCAGGCTCCGATGGAGCTGGAGAAGTCGTGGCTGTCGGACCTAAGGTCACCCGCTTTGAGAAAGGTTCCAAGGTCGTGACGTTGTTTATGCAAACGTACTATGGTGGACCGTTGACCCCAACGGTCTTGGGATCGGGGGTAGGTGGTTCTATTGATGGCACTCTGCGACAGTACGGTGTCTTCAACGAGAATGGACTGGTGGATATGCCAAGGAACCTCAGTTATCTGGAGGCTGGAACGCTATCTTGCAGCGCCCTCACGGCGTGGAATGCTCTCTACGGGCTCAAGGCAGTCCTTCCCGGCGACTGGGTCTTGACACAGGGTACGGGCGGCGTTAGTATCTCTGCCCTGCAATTTGCAAAGGCGGCAGGTGCTCGAGTTGTTGCCACGACGTCTTCTGCATCCAAGGCTCAGAAACTGAGGGAGCTCGGAGCAGATCATGTCATCAACTACAAGGAGATTCCGAATTGGGGCGAGGAGGCCAAGAGGCTCACCGAAGGTGGTGTTGACCATGTCGTCGAGGTTGGAGGCGCGCATACTGTGACAGAGAGTCTCAAAGCCGTCAACATCGGTGGTCTTGTCACCATCATTGGCTGGATTGGTGGACCGGGAGAAACCGGACCGAGCTTCCCTCAGATCCTGTCCAGCATGGCTGTTGTCAGGGGAATCGTCGTCGGAAGCCGAGATCAATTCGAAACAATGGTACGTACTTTGGCAATGGATTCCCTCCTCTGGGCGGCTGTCGCCAGTTTTCAATTGAGTGGTTACTGACGTGAGAAGATTCGTGCCATTGAGGCTTCCAACATCAAGCCCGTTCTGGACCAACAGGTCTTCAAGCTCGAGGACCTCAAAGAGTAAGTCGACTATATATCGCAACGATTCATAATCCAAGCTAACCAATTTAAGGGCTTATCAGTACCTGGCAGACCAGAAGCATTTCGGCAAAGTTGCAGTCAAGATTGAGTAGCCATGGCCTATACTGGTTTATTGCTTTCTTAGCTATTCAGTTATGTCTCTTAGGACAAGTTCACACACATCTCAGGATAGATTCTCATCATGGACTTTATCTATCATCTACTCCCTCACTTTCCACAATTTGCATCTATTGAGGAAAATTGACTCCTAGCTGCATGTCACTAATACAACTTTAAAACATAAATAATCTTCTTGTTTATTTCTGCATTAGCCCAAGAAAAGACCAGACGACAAAACCCGGAGTCCTTTGTGTTGTTTGAAGTTCATACTTCGAGATCCTGTATGAGATGTATGATATAGCAAATGATTAATAACTGTTAAAAAGGAAGTTCTTTTTCACTTATTCTATAAACTTTTATACGGCAGTAACACAATGCAGATAAACAAGTGCGAGAGAATACCACAAGGTAGTAGTAGTAGTAGTAGATTTATTACGCCCGGGAGAACGGATCTCATAGGGCCATGGAACACGCTATGCTATTTACATTTCTGCCACTTCAATCCTGACCACAAAGTAAAGCCCCACTTTCTCTCCCTGAATCGCTTTCTTTTGGCCTCGCTTGACTCTCTCTGACAGGCCTGCTTGAAGGCCAATTTCTCCCAGTGTTCAGCATCCTATCCTCAGCAGCTGAAGCATGGTCTGTCAAAATGAGGCTGCCATTGTGTTAGTATTGTGTCAATGTTTCCTGGTTCCGGGGTTGTTAGTATGTCCCATTCTCCTACTTCACTCCCAGTCTTCCCGTCTTCATCGCAAATTTGATCGTTGCTCGCACCGCCTGTAGGTTAGGTGACCACTTCGGTCCGTCCAATGCCGACTTTCCTCCCAAAAAGAACGACAGGTTTCCCATCTCGCCTTGCCCGATTTGTCTCATGCCTTCGCGTTGTGCATCCCACTTGGTGCATCGAAAGAGAAAATGTTCCATCGTCTCGGTTGACCGTCCACAGTCGCACAAGTCTGATTCCACCGCGCCGATCCTCGACAGGTAGCTATTGATCCTCGCCATTCCCGTGCGTAGCTGTGAAAGCGTGTCTGCTTCGCGCCTCTTCAGTCCGTCGTACAGCACCTTTGTGTGTTTTCCTGGTAGCGCTTTGTCCACCCTCTTGGAGAAGCTGCCCACTCTGTCCGGTAGCGCCTGGTGCTGTTGTAGCTGTGCTCTCGCCAGTCTTGTCCGCGTCGATCGAGCTTGGTATGGCGGCGTCTCTGCCGTACGTCCTGCTTCGGTTGCTCTCTGCGCCTGTCTCTTCGCCTTGGGTCCCAGGGGGAACGCGTCGTCCCGGGACGGTACCCAGATCATTTTAACACTGTTGTTGCCTTTTCCCAGCCGTCGGATGTGGTTGTAGATTTCCCGGATGGCGCACTGTCCCGATTGTTGTCGCGGTCGCGCGATCGCCTTCAGCGCTGACTGGCCACTTGACAGTATGGTGAGTCTTCGGTCCTGTAGTCCGTCAGGCATGCATCGCAATGCCATCGCTATCGCCCCCAACTCGGCCGTGTAGGGGTTCTGGTCGTCTCGCGAGCCGAGGGTGACCGAGTACCTGGCCACGACCCTATTCTCTTGCCCTGCTGCTTTGTGGCTGATGATGCCTCCCATGCCGGCCATTCCTCCTCTGTCGGAAGCGCTGGTCGTGATAGTGATGTCTTCAACGCTGTTGGCTGCCGCTATCGCCACCTTCCGATTTACCTCACACACCAGCGACACGCGGGCGTGCCACGGCGGTGCTGCATAGGCTTCGATTGTTTCCATCCGCCCGATTCCGCTCTCGCCGAGGGCAAGCGCCAGTCTCTTCATCGGCGAGATGTACCTTCGACTCACTGATACTTTGAGTGTCGCTAACGGGTACTTCTTTGGCAGCGTCTGCATATTGATGTACAACTTCATTCCAGCCAGAGCATGTCGCTCGTGTACTGTTTGGATGTTGGCTTCCGCTTCAGCCACTGCCCTCGCCACCGTCTGGAAGGCTCCCGTGATGGCCCGCGCTCCTATTTTCTGTGCCCTGTTGAACTCTTTCAATTCCCTTTCGCCGCGCGCATGCGCCCATACGACAGACGCGTAGTCCATGGCTGGGGCCACGGTTGTGACGAAGAGTTGTCTGGCAGCTTGTGGTGGCAGCATCCTGAGTCTCCTTAGACACATGGCTGCCAAGAGACCTTTAGTGGCGGCCTTGGCCATGTGTTCCTTGAACCTGAGCTCCGTGTCCATGATTACCCCTAAGAGTTTGGCCTTCACCTTCGGCTTGACTTCCTCTCCATTGATCGTGAACGGCGCCTCGCTGGTGCGTTCAGCTACGCGCGTGAAGTGGACAATTGCTGTCTTGTCATGCTCAAACGTTGCTCCACTGCGTTTCCCCCACGCCAGTGCCCGGTCGATGATGGCCTGTATGCTGTCCCTGTTCGCCTCCGCCGTCGGCCCCGTGACCCAGGCTGAGTAGTCGTCGACAAAGGCCATTGATCCCCCTTTCGAGTCAATTTTACTTTGTATAAGGTCTGCGTTGAAGAACAGGAAAAGCACAGGCGAAAGCGGCGATCCCTGAGGAAGGCCGGCTTGTGGCAGCTCCCGTCGCTCTGACGTGTAGTCGTTCACCACGATGCTGGCTGTGCGATTGGAGCAGAACGCGCTTATCCATTGCACCAGCTTCTCGGGGATGCCCCTTGCTTTCAACCTCTGTAGCAGTCTGTCCTTGAACACGCCGTTGTACGCGCCCTTGATGTCGAAGCTGACTAGTCTGACCATCCTGCGGTTCCGCCACGCTTTGTACACATGTTCTTGGAAGAGCAGCAGTGCCTGCTCTGCCGACCGTCGCTTCCTTGCCCCAAAGTGGTTTGTAGGCAGGAGCCCGAACGTCTCGGCGACGTACGAGATCCTGTCCGCCACCACTGCTTCGAGCACCTTGCCCAGCGTCGACAGCAGCGAGATCGGCCTCCAGGCCTTTGCGAGCGCGTAGTCGCCCTTGTCCGGCTTCTTGAGCGGGATGATCTTGGCGCTCCTCCACTGGTCTGGTAGCTGTCCTTCATTCAGTGAAGTGCGGAACAGATGCATCACGCGTTCTTTGACCACCGGCCACAGTTGCTTCCACACCATCGCCGGCAGGCCGTCTTCTCCGGGTGCTTTCCACGCCTTGGCTGCCATGACTTTTTCTTCCACCTCCTCCAACGTCAAATCCGGCATGGCCACTTCTCTCCGCCGCGGCCGTGGACCTTCGTCTTCGATGGTTGCTGGTAGCGGCGGGAAGAATGTCGTCAGCAGTTCTTCTGCCTGTTCCGCTTTATCCTGCGTTGTCATCCCGTCCGCCCTTTTCAGCCGGGGGATTTTGTCGCCGACCATGTCGCCACCAGGTTTAAGGTATTTGGCCGCCTGCCAGATGTTGGTCCCGTCTGCGAGAAAGTCCTACCAGTGGGCCCTCTTCTGTCTTCTGATGGTGTCGTGGTACCAGGCAGAGACATCTTACGAATCTATCGAATCGAACGCCAAGGCTTGGCGTTCGAATCGAATATGACCCCCGTAGATTCGAATCGAATCGAACGCATCTCCCGCAGATTCGTATCGAATCGAATGTGCCTCCCGTAGATTCGCATCGAATCGAACGCCATGAAATTCTTGTCCTGTAGATTCGACTCGAATCGAACGTGCCTCCAGTGGATTCGCATCGAATCGAATGTGTCTTCCGTAGATTCGATATCTATCGAATGCCAAGATTCGATCGAATTCGATTCGAACTCGATCGAACGTAGAACTAATCCCGGCGGAGACCGAAACACCGCTGGGACCTAGAACCAAACGGATCGTTGTCATGATCACCGGGCTGTCATGCCTTCATAGTTCATACCCCGACGTACGAGGGGGAAGTGGGTGATAGTCTGGCCGCCCAGAGATGAGGCTCGCACGCCCCGGGCAACGTTGTTTGGGGCCTGCCAAATGAACACGCATGTTGCTGAGCTATCCACGAAAGGCACGTACTTACCAGAATCCCGTGGGCGTTGCGAAGGTGGTTCTTGATAGCGGCTCCGGTCGAGCAGACGAAGCAGAAGTCTGACTTCTTTTTGAAGCCTCGGGCGAAGCAGTCGGCACAGATCCACTTGAGCTTATTGCCCTGCCGCGAGGTGGAACGGTCCTCAACACGATATCCATATTGCTGCCACCACGCCCTCGTGTCCTGACCGTCAGTATAGCGCTCGAATCCGGGCCATTTGGCCCACTCTTGGCGGCCCCAAAGTGTCCAATCAACCTGAATAAAGTCGGCAGCCGTTCCGCGAGAACGGGGTGATGGTGTCCCTGGTAACGAGATTCCTGGAGACGACACAGGCGGTGAAGACGAGTACTCGACGCGCTCCATTGCGCCTGACCCAATCGACGGGGGAGGGCTTGAAGAGAATGGTTCGGACATCGTGACGTTAGGTCGGTCGCGCGAATCGAGCCAGCTTGTAGAGGAAGGTTAGAGCCATCGAGGCTTCGCCGGTGCCCAACTTAGACCGCATCCGTGACAGCAAAGCTCAGTGAGGCCAGCATAACGCGTATGTACGCGCGTTGTCGACGCGAAAGAAAAAAAAAATCTCAGGTCGCCATCTCCGTTGCATTGGCTAAGTCTTGTACGAATGAAAGGAGCATCCGCCAGCAATGAGAATGATGACCTCGCGTACCATGTCCGACGTTGGCTCAACCACTGGTGTTCGATGGTTCTCCAGGTGCGTGGCGCATCACATACACCTACGCTAGCAACCAATTAAATCGAAGGTCTCGTCACTCAAGTCGGCAGACTCTGACAGCCCAGTCCGGTATGGTCCCTGGTCATCTGGTTTCAAGTGCCCCTATTGGCTCATGTCGTCATGTACAGGCCACCGAGGCTCACAACGGGACGTTTCCTTCCGCCCTGGCCCGTCTCGTTCCATCCTGGCGTCGCCTCTGAATGAGCTCTTGAGCTCGTTTGAGCTGGCCGGAGCTCGTCGTGTTGCCACGTGAGGTGCAACGGTGAGGGCGTAAATTTAATGCTGTAAGTGGTCGAAGCTGCAGGAGGATTATGAAGTCGCTAGTACATCCGCCTAGGGGCTGGCTGGGTTTGGCCGCAAGTTCCTGTGACCAAAGCGGGGAATAACTATGTTGGGTCTGGACAGTCAGTGGACTAATACAGGAAGGTTGAAGATGCAACAGAGATGTGAGACTCCAAGGTCGAAATGGTCCTCTGAGCGTGAGAACACTGGCGCTGATAGAAAGCTCTTGAGGGAGATATCTAAATGGACCAGTTTTTGTTTGCATTACTTCCAATCTACAGAAAATCAGCATGTGTTTAGATGTTCATGGTGGGAGTATTTGCAAAGACGGGCCTACCCTATACCGCTCTGCTAGAAAGATACCAGGGTGCTCACGTATTCTCCCACAGCTACGCAAGTACCCCCTAAACAGCACTAGTTGCATATCATGGGCACGAGGATTCGCTTTTCAACCTCTCCCACGCTTGACATAGCCCTCGTGGAAATTGAGAAATGGTCCCATTCAACAAATTACAGTTGAAATTTTAGAAAGCAGTCGTTTGTGGGTTGCGGCCAAGCACGATTACTGCAGTTGCACGATACCTATTCTGACGTGTAAGTCTCGGGGGTTTAGATGTATACACTAACAAATCTTAGCACCTACACGGGCCCTGGGCCTTCCAAGACGCCAAATCACACTCGGTCGCGTCAGGTACCGCCAGGGGCCGGTTGACGCGTTCAAGAAGTGACGCTAAAACGAGCCGCGCGTGAGTTTCAGCGACCCGCGTCACTCGTTCGACCGAATCGATCGAAAATCGATCGAACGCTTGGGCCCGTTCGATTCAATGGCGAATAAAATGTGCCCTGTTCGATTCGTATGTCGAATGAGAAACGCCACATTCGATTCGACGCAATCGAATATCGAATGAGACATTCCACGTTCGATTCGATGCGAATCGAACGGGCCCGTGGCAGATTCGACATCGAATCGAACGCCAAGAAATTCGATTCGATATTCGTAAGACTTGGCATCGAATGAATCTATCGATTCGATTCCCGTTCGTAAGATGTCCATCCCTGGACGGGCTAGCACTTGTCTAGTCCTACGAGCTACCTCCGCCACGCTCATTGATAGCCTCTGCGATGTTAAAGACAACTTGCAAGGCTGAAACACCTCTCAGTCAGTTGCCATCGCTGGTATAGCAAAAATATCAAGAACTAGCCGGCTGAGCACGGGGAAAGAGCCCTGGTGAGCTATCCACCAGTCGACAGGATCATCAGTCTCCTGTGGCTCAACCGCAAATAACGCTCGAGCTCGCTACCTGTAACCGTCGCTCTGGACGTCATACTCTTCACCCACTGCTTGAACTCGCTATATTCGTGGGCCTTTGGTGTTGTTAGTGACGCTGTTGTAGCCTTGGCGATTGCTCCTTGTTGATCGTCCGCCCCTTGTGGTCGAGAGTCGTGGTACCAACGGTCGAGATCAGAGACCCAAACAACTCAACGTAATCAACGAGTTGATCAACTCGTTGATCAACGGCCAACTCAACCAACTCAATGGAGGACTTTATTAGTAAGCTGCCCAACTCAATATTACCTTGAAATTGGTGGATCTTGTTGATTTCGTTGATATGAAGTGGGTCTACTAGCCACTGTTAGTAACTGTAACTGCGGACTGGTATAAATCCTAACAGCGACCACGTAACTAAGGCTATGTGTGGCTTGCAAGTATGGCAGATCACCTAATTTCCCTGGCCGCCACCTCCTTTTAGCCTCTGTTCTGCCCTCAATTCTGCTTCTAACTGCCACATCGATTTCAACAGCTACACCGATTGCATTGCGTAACTAGCTTAGGATGAGTATTTTATCAGATTCTGACGCCATCACTGCTGTTGACGATGATGGAAATTTTAGGTCGTCTCCAGCGCCTTCTACAGCTTTCACGCCATTCTCGCCAGCTCGACGTTCTAAGTCCACCTCGCCAGATTACACTACCAAAGAGCGGCAATATGAAGAATCTCTTTGGCGCCGTTTCCCCGGCTTCACCTGGTCTCAAAGGGTTAGAGATACTAATTCCTGGGCCTGGGAGTATGGGTACGATATCCAGAAAGGCAACGACAGGAAGTGGGTTTGCAAAATTTGCATCCGCAAGAACACTCTTAAACCAAAGACCTTCACATCAACGGGCATCCAAAATACCCTAAACCACCTCTATGACGATCACAGGATTTGTGCGCCTGAAGGGAAGACAAAATCAGCCTCGCAGCTAAGAGCAGAGGGCCGGAATGCCAAGGGACAGTCAACCATCGCCGAGTTGATGAAGCTTGATACCAATAAGCCTAGAGAACAAGCAATTGCGAATGGTTTCATCAAGAACTTCGATAAGAAGCATTTCCAACGACTTCTAATGGAATGGATCGTGGAGGCCAACCTCTCGTTCGAAACGGCAGAACACGACAAGCTCAGGAAGATTTTCGCATATCTGAACCCTTGCGTGAAGCTCTGTGACGCCGATCTTTCCGCAACATCTATTCGCAGGAAAATCGTGGCATCATATGAACAGCACAAGACGAAGGTTATGGAGGTCGTCCAGAGCTCTCCCGGCCTAATTCACGTCTCTTTTGATGGCTGGAGGTCCGGAAATCGGCATGCGTTATATGGGATTATGTGTTTCTTCCAAGACGAGAAAAACAAGCCCCGCAAAATCGTCCTTGGAGTGCCCGAGGTCTCTACTCGCCATTCTGGCACAAATATTGCAGCAGAAGTCCTCGAGATTATCGATTCATATGGTATAAAGAATAAGATCGGGTATTTCACGCTTGATAACGCCGAAAACAACGACTTAGCAATGGCTGTGATCGGAGGAGAGTTGGGCTTCGATGGACGCAAGCGCAGAGGTCGATGCTTTGGCCACATACTCAACCTCTCTGCCAAAGCATTGCTTTTTGGCTCCAATCCAGAGGCATTTGAGAATCAGCTTTCCGGCGCAGCAGCGTTATCTGAAACTGAACACGATCTTTGGAGGAGGAGAGGGCCAGTCGGGAAGCTCCACAACCTCGTTGTTGACATCGACAGATCTGATGTGCTGAGTTACCTTCTTCGAGGTGTTCAGCAGGCTGATATGGACCAATCTATCGATCCGAGAGTTCGAGCGAGGAAGCCTCTGAACATCGTCGTCGATAACGATACCAGATGGCTGTCCCAGCTCTACATGATCCGCCGCGCGATCAAACTCCGTCCTTACCTCGATGTGATGATTCTTAAACACAAACAAGCTTGGGAGCAGGACAATAGGTCGAAAAAGACGGGCCTGATGAGGAGGTCGGCTGTTCAACCGCGAATTTGCCTATCCGAAAACCAGCTTTCAGACAAGGACTGGGACGTCCTCGAACACCTCGCCACGATTCTTGGATTCTACGAGGTCACCGTCAAAACCTTTGAGGGAGACGGTATTCAACGCAAACGGAAGAGAGGGTGGGTCGGCTCGTACGGAAATATCTGGGATGTCATCCAAGGCTTCGAATTCCTAATGGCAAAACTGGAGGAGTACAAGGCAGTCGCGGCGGATTATCCTGATCCCGAACACTTCAGGATCAACATCAACCTAGGGTGGTAGAAGCTCAACAAATATTACACAATTCTCGACGAGACACCGATATATTACGTGGCGTTGGCTCTCCACCCTGCGTATCGATGGGGTTTGTTCGAAGAACACTGGGGAAAACATCCGGATTGGATCGCAACTGCGAAAGAGATGGTTCAGGAGGTATGGGGGACCGAATATCGCAACCTCGAGGTGGTATTGAGCCCAGGAAATGAGCCCGTTGCTAAACGGCGAAGGAAGTACCAAAATGCCTTCGAGGAATACTGCGAACAGTCACGATACGAGCCATCAAAGCCGGTCATCGACGCCTACGACTACGCCAGCGAGGATGAGGTCTTCTGCGACTCCTGAGTCCCCGAGGGACGAGTACGAGGCGTGGCAACAACAAAGCTGGGTTCCAACAGACACCGATATTCGAGACCCCAGCGCATATTGGCAGGATAACCGAGCTCAATATCCCCGCCTCTCTCGAATGGCTCTTGATTTCCTCACGATCCAGCCGATGTCAGCCGAGTGCGAGAGGCTCTTTTCTGCCGCAGGTCGATTGGTGACTCCCCTGCGCAGCCGCCTCGAAGTCGATATAATCGGGATGTGTCTAGTGCTGCGTTCGTGGCTACAAGCCAAGATAATCGACGACCTGAATCCTCTGTTCGTTCCCACGCAAATCGAGGTCGAGAGCAGCGCCAGAAGCGAGGCAGGCGCAAGAGAGTCAATGGCGTCATTTCTCGGCCGAGCGAAAGAGCTGGCAGAAGAGGAGAATGGGTGGGAATAACTGGTGGAGCATGTCGCGAATATCTCGTCAATTAGGCCAACTGTGACAGGACAAGAGCACGAACGAGGTCGAGTGTGACTTGGGTAAGATGATTGTTTACGAGTAAAGAAAGAGACGCCTAAGGAAAACTCCGACCTAAGCTATTTACACAATATTCATAAAGTGAGACTATTCATAGAGTATGAAAGTCACATGATCGTTCCCTCACACCAACTCAACGTCAATCCATTCAACGAAAGCGTTCAGTTGATCAACTCAACGAGAGGCCGGCGATTACTAAGCCAATTCACTCAATATAGGTCGTCCGTTGAGTTGGTTGAGTTGTTTGGGTCTCTGGTCGAGATACCTAGATAGTCCCATCTTGGCGTCTCGGTCATTTCGCGGATGTGCAAATTTGAGGATGGGTATTTGGAGGATGGGCATCTATGGGATGGGCATCTATGGGATGGTCATTTGGGGGATGGCATTCGGGGGATGGGTATTTGGGCATGCTACGGCATGCTGAACTGGGAGTGACTGGGGGAAATCATGTTTCCTGTGGTCTGATAAATACCATTCCAGTATTACATATTACAGCAGAGAGGTGCCAGATATGAACACAGTTTCCTGGAACCCGTAAGTTTCAATGATTAATTAAAGTGGGGACAGAACCCCAGACCGAGATGTTTCCATGTGACTTTCCTGTCTGGTGGTGCCATGCTGCATGCGCACGTGGTTCAGCGGTGTCTATTGCTGCCTAGTCTGGTTGTGTGCACATTAAATAGCAGTCATCATCCCAAACTAATAGCTCGGCAATTTGACTATCTATCAATCATCTAATCTAACAGAACGAGATACTACAAGGTAGGCCGTCAATAAGCTCTCTATATTTTCTGAGCCAAGACTTTTTAATGCGTCAACGCCTTTCCTACCTAACCCCCGTATCTCAATATGAGATGGTGGGCGAGAAAGGGGAAATTTGGGTCTGCATCGCCCCTTCCTCTTCGCCTACGCGTTTCCGCTTTTTGGTTTTGTGCTGCTCCCGTTCCGCTTGTGCAGAACCCTCAAATGCTGTAGGAGGATCAAGGGATGTACAGATTCTCTAACCAACAGAGAACTGGTCTCGCCTTTTCGCAGTCAATCTTCCTACTGCATGAACTCATGTCATGATCAGGAAATTTAGGTAGCTCCCTACTTAGATGGTTCTTAAAGTGCTACTTTCATCTGTAAAACTCACGATTGCATCTTGTCTACTTTATTTCCCTTGATTTCGCTCAAGATAGATAGTACTATAGTTACAGCTGTTCAACAAGCGCTAGGTCCCTTATCATCTCATTGCAGTTTGAAAATTCGATGGCTTTCAAAATCTCCGGTTACCAATTCACCGTTCATTATCCCATGAACATAACTGGTAGTCTATCAGCCACATGTTTTTGTCACGTCGGTATACTGAACTTACCATTCGCCAACCATCCAGAAGATGTTCTTGGCCTGCCTTCTAAGGACATACGGCACTTCTCCTCCAAGTAAAACGCTAATCAAGTCCCCCTTTCTAGAGGTCGCCGGTAGGAGGCAGAAGTAGCCATTTTCACTTATACAGAATCTTCTTCCATATACGCAGAGTCCCCGTCTCATAGCTCTGAGTACTTTCTGCTCCTCATCGGCTGTTTTGGGAGGGATGTATATTGCTGTCGATGAAAGCCGCTTAGCTGGAACCCATCCAGCGTTATCTTTGAAGTGAAGCCCCTCTAACTCCCGGTCAGTTAGAATCGTTCTCCAAAAAGCATCCTCCTTCTCCAAACGCGTATTGTATGGCTTGGATGGCGTAGTAAATGCCATGTTCTTCCATTGGGTGAGAATGGGTTCTGTTGGACAGCCACTAAGACTGATTGGGTCCGGTAATGGAAAGATGTGTCCGCGTTGGTCCACTACATCGAAAATCAGGCCCCTGACTACCAGTGTGCGCTCATTATCTTCAAACTGGAGAGTAACCAGCGATCTGGAATGATCAGATCCAGCAGCTGAGAAAATCCGCTGGCGTTCCCCTCTTTCCGCATTTGGTATGAATGATGAGATTGGGTATGTAGTCCGTGAACCAAAATCTGGAACCCAAGAAGGAAGATTGAGGATCTCGGATGTTTTCTTGTCTCCGCTTATCTGCTCTCCGGTCATCCAACGAAACCAGTCAAGACCTCTGTCCCTCACTAAGAATGATTGAAAAACGGAAATATAGATATCTTGGGGTGCTTTGCTATAGTCAACTCGAAGTCCGTGACCCTTAAGGAGGCCCAGAAATCCGTAAATCTTATCGTGGGCATCAGTCGCAGAGTGGTACTTGAATGACCAAAGCAAATTCGCTACCGGTAGTTCCGTGCACTCCGGTGCAGAAGGATTTGATTGGAACTCTTCTCGTAGCCTTGCTAACGCTTCCGTGTGGTTGGCGATTAGCATGCCAAGGCTTCGAAGTGCAGCTGCTTGGTGACTGTTGCATGTTTCCAGATCGGGCACATTCTTAATGTCCATCCAAGCAATGATGAGAGAATGTGTCGTGGACCAGCAAAGTTGATGTGGGCCACACATGATGTGTACATTTTTGGCCAATGCGACTTCTTGGATAACCCATGTCCTTGTCCACCAGGAATGGTGAAAAAACCAGATAAGGGATGACATCTGCCGAAGGAATGTATCTTGGCTCAATAGATATTTCCAGACAACTCTGATGTCAGCCTTGACAATCACGGTGAGTTCCGGAATGAACTTGATGGCAGTTTCAGTGTAGAATCTCTCTTCACCAAGTGTCAGGTGCCCCGGGCGAGTCACTGGCAAGGCACCTGACGGAGGCATTTATAGCGGACCTAGGCCCTAGGGTAGAGGGCCAGAGATTAATCTTACACCTACATGACCCCTACTAGTGACCCTATAGCTAGTGACCTGCGTCTCTCACTCTTCTCAATAGGCATCTCACACTAAGCTAGACAATGGTCCTCTCCGATTGACTGTGTATCTCCCGCATAAGCGGAACTTGGACACTCTTTTCTGCTGTGCTGTTCTGATTGATGCATATCGCATCGACCCATATGATTCTCTTTTGTCTTGGTTGTCGTAACCGGCGCAGGATCGATAAGAGGTTCTGTCGCACGAAAAATGCCAAGCCATTCACGGTTATTCGACGTTTGATTTCGTCGTCCCCCCATGCATATGATAGAGCTTCGTACGGAGGAGCGGCAGCAAAACTGCAAGGCAAGAGTCGGCAGGTCACATCGCTGTACAGTGTTTCCCCAGCAGTGAGCTCCAGTAGTCGAAAGCATCGAAGTGGCAGAGGTTCGTATTCGAAGACACGACGCCGCTGTCTTCGACTTGGCGACATGAACGGTAGACTGAACTGGCGATGCAGTTTGGAATCGATGTATGGCCCAGTGTGCAACGTTAATGAGTAGGGTGGTTTCTTCAGGCGACAGCCGGCTAATGAGGCAGTTATTTGCTAGAAATAGGGGAGGAGAGATGCTTGGGCAACTCACAAATACACCCAGAACCGTTTACCATGACCGAGAGGTGAATGTGCCGCAAAATAGGCAGGGGGAGTTCGGGCTGTAAGATAAGGAAACCGGAAAAATGCCTAGTGATTAGCCTTGGATTGATGCTAGATGATGAGTGGCTCGGCAACCAAGTTGTCAGCCCCGCAACCCGCAGTGAGCAGAAATGCCTCTGGGGACTGTACAGTACTTTACAGTAATAATCTGAACAGTCACTTTGTGAGGCTAAACTTGGCAAGTTTGGATGCATTAACCATGTTAGGAAATGTAACGCTCTCTCACGAGTTAAGGGGTGCAACATAGGATGTGGCCAGAAGACATTGAATTGAGCTCCTTCTTCTATCTAAGAGAGCGACGAAGGTCGGTCTCTTATACCTGTGTTCAATCTGCCAATATCATAGGCAGCAGGCTGCTGCCTGATACCAGTTGTGGTCGTTCACTCTCATCGTGAACAAGTTCACGATGATCGTGATCCTTGCCTCATTTCTATCCTCATTCCAACACGCTCAACCCATGAATTGGACTATTCCACAATAGGAAATATAACGCTGCACCAGTTGTCAACTTCAACATCATGCCGCGATAGCAATACAGATCTAAAAATAATGAGACTTCCTTTTTATGATCTTCCTTAGACAGTAAAGCATATATTAAAACTGCATTGGACAATAAAAATTGGATGTGGGCTTGAAAACCTAAGTGCTGATTTCCCTATACGGCCCGAAATGCCCTCGCCTAGCTAGCTAGTCAACATCATCAATACACATCGTTAACCTCACAACAACTATTATCAGACGTAACACTACGCACGCTCAGTAACACGCCATAACCTGTCTGCCAACATAAACCATATCAACTCGGTTTATCCCTTGGATAACACGACCGTTACACTAAGAAGAAGGAGGGGTGTCACATTAAACATATTAAAAGGATATTACATTAAATATAATAAAAAGGTATAACTAGAGATAAAAAGTTTATTTGGGTCTCTTTCAACTGCTGCCCTTTTTCTCTTCTTTAATTGGGTTGAGAGCGAGCGGAGAAATAGACGCTGGCCGGATCATCCGGAATGTGGAGGAAGACGAAGGCCTCTCCCGTGCACACATACCCGTACTGGATGCCCTTGCATATCATGTAGGAGAAGAGCTGAACACTGGGTGCCTCATGCACGCGCATGCTAGCCAGGGTACACACTAGACGATCTACCCCATTTGTCGGCCCGCCTTGAGCTCCCAAGGTTCAAACTAATCTTATACACATTCCCAACTGTTCTCATCCTTTGGGTCTCCGAATCCTTTGTAGACATTATGTCTGGGCCATCGACAATGCCAACGCTTGAAATCGACTCCCGCATCCTTCGTACCATTGATGTACGCCGTTCCAAGGATTGCGTCTGGGGCAATGCCTTCTTCGACCCATCTGACGATTTCCATCAAGACGTTCTCATGAGGGTCCAAACTCGCTGTGCTTTGCGCGGTATTCCCAATAAAGGTCGCCCCGGGTCCTCCACCACAGTGAGCCATACCCGAAATACGGAAGTAGCGGTAGAAATCGTCGAGTTCCGCTGGAGAGAGGTTCATGGTTCGTGACACAAGCTCGTAGTATCTTGGCGAGTTGTCACTCGAGATGATGCCGTCCATCAAGCCGTGGTAATGAAGCACCTTGCCTCCCTTTTTCTTGAACGCAGAGAGGTCACCCTTCCATGTCTCAATATTGAACAGATTCAGGGTTGATGACAACACATAGTCGTCGGGCTTGAGACTGAAAGGATCCCACGCAGAATTGTTGAACATAGCGTAGCGCCACCAGTCAGCTGCAAAAAAGGGCTTGCCTGTGAAATAGACCTGCGAAGCGCCTGTCAGCTCAGCACCGGGCTGCAGCCGGGGATAGACCAGGCTGCCATCGACGCTTAGCAGAGGTGAGTACACGCTTCGGAGGGTTTCAATCTGCTTGGCGGTGAGACAGCCACTCGTCTGCCCGCTGCCACAAAGAAGGCCGCTGGGATCATAATCACACAAGTCTGGCGACTCGAGGATCCCGTCCTTGACGCCATCTAACTCGTCGCACTGGTCCAAGATATCTTGATGGATGGTAGGCCACATGTCAACCGGAATGAAGGTGTCGACCCCGACCGGTCCAGTTAATGGGAGAAAGTGGCAGCTCCATGAGGTCAGGTTGTTGAAAGCAAACGCGGGAGCGCCAGCAACAACGCCGTCGAAGTCTTCTGGGAATGACTGGACTTCCTTCCATCCTTGACGACCTCCAGTCGAGCAGCCAAGGTAGTAGCTCTTTGTATGTGGTCTGCCGTAAAACGTCTTGCTGATGTCCTTGCCCAACACAACACCAGTGTGCAAAGCCCGGTAGGCGAAATCTTCAATAACATCTGGGTTGTTGAGGAAGGACTCTCCACCCATGCCGTCGTGGCCATTGTTCGTTCCGACAGTAGCAAAACCTAAGGACGCTGCGTAGTCAATATCCTCGTACTGAATGCAGCCCCCCAAGCCACCGTTACCGGTGCTCAGAAAACGGCCGGACCATCTCTCAGGTAGCCAAACTTCCAACTTGATTCCAGACCTGCGCGAAGTCGCGACCTGTAGTGTAACGCGACATAGATCGACGGATACGTTCTGGGAGGGACGACCACAGGTTTGATCGGCATTGGCGAAGTTCAAGGTCGTGTTGGCCGCAACAAAGTCAGACCGAATCAAGCTGGCATTGGGGATCCTCAATGACTTGGACAGTGATTGACATTGTTGTTGGAAGTTGCTGGGCTGTAAAAGCCAGCCAGCGGATATTCCTCTGACAAAGAGAACGCACAGAGCGAGAAGATACAAGGCCGCCATATCGAGTGGATTGCAGGAGGCTTGATGGAAGCGAGGGAGACAGAAGAGGGACCAAGTATAGCCTTTATATATTCTTGAGCTTGGGATATCTTAACAGCTTTTTGGGCCACCGAGCTCGAGGTCAACCGCATGACCATATCCACGACACTCTGTTCCGAGAAATCTAGCAGGGGTTGCTGGCATGAATCATGCGTTTTTGTGGTAGACCCGATACTAAAGCTCACCATGAATGGTGGATACAGTAGTCTAGTTGGCTCGAACTCTGTTAAGGTTTTACTTCGGTTCAACACCCACCGGCCCGTGCAATTTAAACAACTGTTGTCATATTTCCTGATGCGGGGGTGAGACTACCGAGGTGAAGTTGAGGAACCGGGTAGTGTGCTCGGGTCATTCAGAGGCGAATCATTTGATCACGAGCATGGAGGAGAGAAGCATCTTCAGAAAGCAGCCTAACCGAGGCAGCTCTGCTGAAGCCATCTAGACGAAAGGAGAAGAGCTTTATGTCTGAGAGTGGGTTATATTGTTTGTCCTTGAAAATGGATGTGTGGGTAGAACAATCTCAAAAGCGACTAGTGGGATAGAGTGTGATATTGTTGGAGCGCCAAGAGTTTTACCGGTTATCATAGACTCAATGTGGAGCGATTCCCGGCGTACAGTTGCATTCTAAAGAGGTGTCGAAGGAGCCAACATTGAACCAAACCGCAGTGCTGAGGCTGCATGATGTTACGAGCCCTGATTATATGAGGCGTCTGATTGAGTGTATGTTTGTCCTTGATTGCGTCAGGTCTCCGCTCGGAGTTCCTGTACATCCTTTATGCTGAAGTAGCTAACGTAGTTCATAAGCGAGTGAAACACCCAATTGCAATCGTGTGACTACCCACATTCCAACTGACTTTCATCAACCCACAATAATGGGTTCACCTAATAAAGAAAGTAGCGTGGTCTTAGCTGTCCAAGCTATCCAGAAAGACCCAAGTTTAAGCATACGGACCGCTGCAAAGGTCTACGAAGTCAGTCTAGCAACGTTAAGTCGCCGACTCAAAGGGAGAGCTTCCCGACGCGACAGCATGCCCAATTCACGAAAGCTCTCGGAATTGGAAGAGGAGACAATTATTGAATATGTCCTCGACCTATGCGCGCGATCATTTCCTCCCCGGCTTTGCGATGTGGAAGATATGGCCAATCGACTACTTGCCGACCGCGACGCGCCTCCAGTCGGCAAGTGCTGGGCCTCGAACTTTGTCAAGCGACAACCAGAGATCAAGACGCGTTTTACGCGTAGAAATGACTATCAGAGGGCCCAATGCGAAAATTCGAATATTATTTGGGGCTGGTTTCAGCTTGTGCGGAATACAATCGCGAAATATGGTATCCAGGAGTCAGACATCTACCATGCAGTACCCCTCCACCGGTAAGACCCCTCTACCGGTAAGCAAAAACAAAATTTCCCCATACAAAATGCCCAACTTCAATTACACGGCGTTTGGCCAAGATTGAAGTTATTGGCATAGGACAATGTCTGTTGTATTCAGAATTTCATGCTGTTTGATATTATCACATTGCTTTTTTGATCACATAAGCGGTATGGTCGCATGACACTAATGTAAAATTTCTCAAAATGCCTCCTCCGTGAACCAGCCTCTCTGAAGCTTCATCAAAATTTATCAACACCAGCCTTCCATAATCGCTTCAAAAATGCCTCGAATGTCTTATACAGAGAATGACACTATTGAAGCAATATTAGATGTCACAGATAACGGCCTCTCCCAGAACCAATCCGCCCAGAAGCGCGACATGCCTCAGACCACTCTTTCAGACCGATTAAGAGGCCTACCGTCTAAGTCCGAGGTCACCCATCCTGCCCAGCTATTATCCAAGTCTCAGGAGGCCAGGTTAGCTACATGGATACTTCGGCAAGAGGCCTTGGGCTATGCCCCTTCTCACAGTCAAGTTCGCGCCACCGTCGCTGCCCTCATAAGGCAACAAGGCCGGGAAAGGCCTATCGGTGTACACTGGCTAGCCAGGTTCATGAAACGTCATCCAAAGATCAAGTCGAAGGTAGGAAATGTCAGGAGGCGTCGAGATTCAATTCTTTTACCCCAATGGCCGTCAATTGGTACTTTGATATCCGGGAGAGCGAGTATGGCTGGATCAAGCCTGAGAACACTGTTAATGTTGACGAGGGTGGTATCATGGCTGGATTTGGTGAGTATTTGTCCTTTTGATCATCAATCCCACTAATACATTCATAATTTAGGCTTGGATTCCTTGGTTATCGGCAGTAGCGATCCCAAAAGGAAGGCCTTCTTCAAAGGCTCTCAGTCCCGCGCTTGGACTAGCTTTATCGAAGCCGTGACTGCAGATGGTCGTCTTCTGAAACCAGGGATTATTTTCAAAGGCAAAGAACTTCAGCAGCAGTGGTTTATCGACGAGTTCAAGAAGATAGCCGACTGGTATTATATCACCTCTGAAAACGGCTGGACGGACAACCACATCGCAGTTGAGTGGCTCAAAGAGGTCTATCTGCCTCAAACCCGACCGGCAGATGAGTCTGATGCGAGGCTTATTATATTAGATGGCCATGGAAGCCATGTATCTGTGAGTATCTACCTGTTCTGAATCATAAATGTCGCTGACTCAAAATCCAGGATGAGTGTCACGGGCCAGATGAGATCAACTCAAGAGGTAATGCCACTGTATTGCGAGAATACTACGATGGAGAGGAAGGAGAGAAAGCGGGCAGGCGCGTAGACGCGTTGATAGTCCTTGTGGCCTGCCCCGTGCGCCCTAGTTACGTATCGACCCCACCCTGGGTCCAGCACTCCAGACGCTCCCGTCACAGTCAACCCAGTGTACCTCTACCTCCACCACATGAAGCCCTCATCTTCAACCTCTTATTACGCGCCCAAATAAATGTCAATTAAATATCGATGTATATCAATCTGTAGCATTTTGAATGGAGTTCTCAATGATATCTTTAATATTTCGTATACCACCAGCGTGACCGTACAACAGCCTGCATCCTGCGCTTCATTGAAAAGATCAGGTTCGACAGCACCTCCGGTTCAATCTCTTGCCATAGCTCGATCGCGGCTTCTGTAAGCCTCAATTTTGATTCCTCGTTTTTTGGCATGTAAGCAAGTTCAGGATATCGCTCACAGATCCTTGTTTTGAGTATTGCCCATAGGTTTTCTATGGGGTTGAGATCCGGGCTGTAGGGCGGCCATGCGACTACCTCCGCCCTCCTGTTCTCACACCATTTTAAGAGCCAGCTTCTCATCAAACGTGACGTATAAAGGCTCGAATTATCGTGCTGAAAGATGCTGTTTCTGGTCACTATTTGAGGGAGGTATTCCTGCAGGCATTCAAGCAGAACTCGCGCCGTAACGCCGCCGCGTTCGGATTCTGGATCCCCGTAAAGAGGGCACATTGGAAGCCGTCTGACTGAGTTGAAGGCACTGAAGAACATCTGTGAATGCTTTGTCGGTGTGACACGGGTCTGTACGTTCTTTCTGAATAGTCTCTCGTGCTAGGACTGTCAGAAAAGTCGCAATTGCACTGAGAAAATGTACCGGCTTGCAGAAACACCAAGTGCGTCTCTGGCCTTCACCTCGAGCAGACCTGCGTATATCGATATCCACCAAAATTCTGGCCCTTATATCGATATCCAGATAAGTGGGAGAAATTATCTGGATATCGATATATCCAGGTAGATATCCATACAGCCACATAGCCACTTTAGCAAGGTTGATATCCAGATAAACCACATATAATTCTTGCAGGCTAGAGGAAAGAACAAGAAAGTACCCTAATCTAGAAAGTCCTCTGCCTCTGTTTCAACGCTAAATTCAACAGCAACGCTCGAAATAACGCCCCTGCCACCGTGAGACCTGGGCACAATGATACCGTCGCGCATCCAGTTGCCCACACACTCAACCTTCGCCAGGTTCCCGCAGGTCATGCTCTCTCTATCCCATGATAGCGTACGCCGCGCCGATGAGAAGTGAGACTCAACATCAGATGATTCAGGAGGGATTGAGAGGATATCAATTGCCATGCGGGATAACCGCGGATATGCTTTCCTTTGATCTCGATGTAGCCACCACTCGAGAGGAGAGCCAGCTATCCGGGTCGGTGGTGCATCAATAAAGGTTTCGAAGTCATCGGCGTCGTCTAAGATAGGGCCAGTAACAGCAATATCGCTCAACAACTCATCCAGCTCTTTGCGCTGCCTCCCAGATGAAGAGGACACATCTAGAGGCACCCGCAAGGATTCTGGGATTGGCGCGGCATTATATTCATCTAGCCAAATTTGCTGGGCAGCAGCAATAGCAGGCGCGTACCAGGATTCTTGCCAATTACGCTCAATGTATTTTCTTCGTTTCGAGGGATCGAGAAGGAGTGCGGCGGCATACACAGGTGTCTGGTCTGATAAGGTGTAGTACTTACCGTACGTGGTTGAGCTACGCCTTACGAGGCTCCACCCATGCCCTAAAAGGCAAGAATCAGGGCACATAGTAAAGGGATGTCGTCAAGCCTCGGAGGTTGGAGAAGGTCTCCACTGCTTTAACTTAAGTAAATGGAACAATTCTGACTCTTTCGGTTCAAAAGCTCCATCAACAGTCTTTCGGTGTTCTCCAGCCTGGCTTGAAAGTTTGACAAAAACCGGGGACCGGGGTCACGAGAGGCAAGTACAGTTTGGCTTTTACTTCTCTCTTGCATAAGCTGCATTGGCATATCCACTCTCATGCAGCAGTAACGTCTCTGGCGTTTGGTAGTGCTTAGTCTGTGTTCATCGAGACCCGTGTCGAATCAAGTCCGCACGCTTTTGAACACTGCAGTGGAATGCATACTGATCTGAAAGAGATTAAGACTGATTGCTACGGGAGATGTTCTAAGAACTGGAAGATGAATCGTCGGCTTGAGGGAGTCTAAACTGCACGGGAGCGGTCTAAGCGAGCAGTTCGACTATGGTAAGCTAGTGTGGCTTCAGGGTAGTTACCTCGTCCATTTGTTAATTAAATTGAGACGTAAAGTGAATTCGTTCACATCCCGTAGCGGTATTTAACCTTCTACCACACTACGTAGACATTTTAGGTAGCACAGGGCAATCGAAGCGGCACCTTGGGTGAAAACATTCCGAGGCTTCATGTGCTCAGCTTTCATAGCGACTGCGGAATGGCAACGGCATTGAACACTTTGAGGGATTTCTCGTAGAGGTCCCGCATGCCGAGAGGTAGGCAAGGAATGGCGCATTCGACGTTAGGCTGGTCTCCAGGAGACTTCCCAATCATCGAGGAGCAACTGGCTCTGCAGCGGCTCTATGGGATGCGTGCTGCCATGGCTGGCAAAGTGGAATATACTGCCGGCCTCCATTTATATGTCATACTAATGACATTATATCAAAGCTAATAAAAATTTTAAATTTAAAAGAAAAGGGCTTACCCTGGACCCAACGGCTAAAAAGTTACAAAGTGATACACTTTCAGGGGTTAGATTATGTATTTGGTACATAATCTCCAGCGACGAAAACAGCCTGTCAGGACTCTCCGGCTGCGGCTGCTCGATGTGACTGTCGTCGACTATTTATGATCGCCTTGACCGACGAGGCGTAGGATGAGACGACCCCCTTGCCTCCCTGTCGGCGGCCGTCTCGCCGGTGCGCTTCAAAAGGTGACGGGTCCCATGGAGCGGAAACCGAGTCGGTCTGCTCGTGGCTACCCACCACACATGCGGCCACTCTCTGTCCGGGGGACCAATGAAGCCTATAGCATTAAGGACGGGACACACGATGGCATCCCAGAGCCATCCAAGCATGTCAAGAGTTTTCAGTTCCTATACATGATCGCCGAGGGCCTCTCGGGCGAGGTGCAGCAGCTCCAACAGTCGGATGCCGGACTACTCAATGAGCAAGGCATCGCAACGATAGGAGCTCACATTCACGACGACCATCCTCCAGCATGTCGACCTCGGACACGGAGAGGATAAATCGTTCAAAACCTGTCTCCAAATGAATGCATTGTCTCGAGAAGAGCGGTAAGCTGGGGTCTAGCCTCACGGTGCCGATCACCTTCCATGTCGGGTCTGGTTGGTCCAAAGCAGCGTCCGCAGCGCTAATCGCCTCATATGCCACGAGCAGGCACCAGCTGGCCAACGATGAAGTGGATCGTCTCAAGGTCCAGCTTGGAGATGAGGTGTAGTGTCAGACCGCCTGCTCAACTGACGTTTGCAGGGTTCTACGTACTATAATTGCCTGCTCAAAGCCTAAAGCTTAACTAATTATGACTCGAGTGCATATACGAAGTAAAGAGATCATACTGCCACTTGCCCCATGCCCCGAATTGGGAAAGAATCAATGTCACCTGCCCGGAGTTTCATGTGCCAGACAGTGGACCCTGGCTCAGGCTAACAAATAAACTCTGGCGGATAGTTTTGGTCCCTTGAATAGCGGGGTATTCTTTCTACGGAATGATATTGTTGCCAGGTAGACGGGAAATGAATTCATATCACTTCAAGAACTTTAAATTCTTTGATTGGTAACGCCCCAAGCCCCAGACATCAGGCGCCCTTGAACAGTATTTAAGCAGTTCCCTCCACCACGTCTTTCAATCCTCATCTAACCACCATAACTCTTCGAACCTTTCACGAATCAAACAGTGGCTGAGTTATTGATCTGCTCCCGACAATATGAAGTTTTACTCTCTTTTTGCGTTTGCAATGTACTTAGGCACCTCCGTAGCCACTATCAACTGCCGCACGAGTGTCCCCGTGAGTTTAAGAGTAACGAAGGAAAGGAACATGAGCTAATTTTGCTAGGGAGGAAGCCGGAATATCTGCTCAAACACGTCGCCGGCGTGGGCGGGTTGTGATAGGTTCTGTCCCGAGCATGTAAGTGATTGTCGAATCCGATCTAGGATGCTCTGCGGTTGTTAACCTGAGTTAGTGCGGAAGTGGAAGCCGTACAAGGGCTTGCATTTAGTAAGTTATGACCGCTTGCGCAATGAGCCCATTTGATATAGTATTTTACTGATACATGAATAGCAAAGGTGCAACCGGTGGGGACTATGATTGCTGGTGCACTTAGTTTTTACACGCGGCGGATTCATTTGGTCTCGGCCCGATGGTGAACTAGCTCCTGAGAATTCGTTGCTCCTTTACTTCGTTGTGGCCGCCTGCTACCCAGTTTGTTTCCAAACCAATACCTACCTAGACGGTTTGGTATGCAGGAAGCGGTAGCCACCCCCAATTGCCGAGGGGAGGGATTTCCCATCGTTCAAGCGGACACGAAATCTGTCCTTATTCCACCAGGCGTTATTCTGCAAAATAAACTTTTACCCAGAGGTCGCTGTTGCACTCATAATACGCCCCATTCCCACCTGCCTTTGTCATGATTCCAAGTTTTGTAATCGAGGCTGACTGCTTGATGACGTGCATGGCTCGACATTATATTGGACTGATAGAATTCAGATGCCGGAGGATGGGCTTTTATTTAAGCATTCACCGGACCAGGCTACGTCCCAGGTTCAGCCGGCCGCCAGAGAGGTCGCCGAGAAGAACAGGCAGCTTCGCAATCTGTTCAAAGATAACGGCTTTGACCATGACTTCATCGCACCTAATGAGATCCAGGCTGCCAACCAAGAGCATATCATGATTCAATGGACTATGGTCCAAGTGCTGCTAGTGACTTTGACTATCGTCCAGATTGGTGCCATCAGGCTTGACCATGTCAAAAACGATGGCACCGGGGACATCTGGCCGAATACTGACATCGACCGGCTGTCAGCTCGTCGATGCGAACGCGGAAGTCAGCTAGTTGGTGTTGAATTGGAGGCATGTTAGAACCCCACACCAGGGCTCCAGGAAGTCACATGAGAAATAGGGAGTTTCTCGAGACCGAGCCCTCGGTCGGCTAGCCCGTATTATTAGGAAGCAAGAACAAGTTAGACCTCCCTGTCCTCAAGGGGCGGGAGCTGCAGATAACAGATACACAATACACACACATGTTACGGGTCATCAAGTGGTCATACGAGCTATCCAACCCAATCAGTCACCGAAGCCAATCGTTAGTCCCTAACTTGTTCTTTTGTTACTCTTGTCTTCTCTTCCTCAAACTCCATCTATGGGAACCTATTTGTCCTTTGATTCCGCTTCATTCATTTGGAATATAATACCATCCAGGACCACCTGATGGATAACCCCACCTAATGGATAACCAAAATTTCGCTCCTCCCATACAAAATCCAAATTTTCAATTGCACCGTATTCGGCCAGGAATGAAGGTACTTGCAAACTAAGACCTGTACTATATTGCTTTTTTCATAGAATTTTCATATCGGCTTAAATTTTCCCCGTTCCGCCTCGTGGCCTGGTTCCCTAGCCCTTTGAATTTTTTTCGCATTTCACCTCATGTACCCTAGGCGACTCCATCCACTCAAGCCGAATTTTCAGCTAATTTACTCAACGGAACTCCCTCCGCAATGGTTTGCCGTGATTATACCGAAGATGGCGTAGCTGAGGCTATATTAGATACCACTGATAGAGGCCTCTCACAGAATGAGGCGGCTCAGAAACGTGGAGTGCCTCAGTCGACCCTTTCTGGACGACTTTCCGGTCAAGCGAGCAGGAATGAACGTATCCAGGCCCACCAGCGTATTTCCAAGAGTCAGGAGGAGACCCTCCTTCGTTGGGTGCTGCGACAAGAGTCTCTGGGCTATGCTCTCTCGCACAGCCAGCTCCGTGCCTGTGTCGAGGCCATCCTCAAACAACAAGGCGATAACAAGCCTCTGGGCAAGCACTGGACCACCAGGTTCGTCAAGCGCCACCTACAACCATCTACCAAGCTTGGAAAACGCCAGGAAGCCGCCAGATTTGACGGGTTTACTCCGAAGGCGGTCAATTGGTACTTCGATATTCGGGAGACGGAATACGGCTGGATCAAGCCTGAGAACACGGTTAACGTGGACGAGGGCGGCATAATGGCGGGTTTCGGTAAGTCCTCTACAAGTCCTCTACGGGTTTTTATAGGGTATAACTACTTGGTTGTCCATAAGGCTTGGACAGCCTCGTAATCGGGAGCTCTGACCCGAAGAAGAAGGCGATGTTGAAAGGCCTCCAGTCGCGCACTTAGACCTCGTTTATTGAGGCTGCCACCGCAACTAGTCGCGTTTTAAAACCAGGGATTATCTTTAAAGGAAAAGAGCTACAAAAGCAGTGGTTTCTTAACGAATTCGAATTGATAGCGGACTGGCACTACATCACATCACCGAACGGCTGGACCGACAACCACATAGCTCTCGAGTGGTTGAAAGACGTCTATCTACCCCAAGCGGAGCCTCGTGATGCATCAGATGCAAGACTCATTATCCTTGACGGCCACGGAAGCCATGCACAGGTGAGTCTTTTGGGGTTTTCACCGCAGAGTGTCCCACTAACTTACAGGGACTCAGAGCGGGGACCTGAAGCAAGCAAGAACATACACATTCCCAATCAGATGCCTCACACAATCAGAGATCGTAACATCCTCTGCAACTTCAGGGGCGATAGGGACACCAGGCTGCCAGCAGGGACCCGTAGCCTGCTATAAATTTAGCGGTCTTTAGCGGAGAATGGGCGGTACCGGATTTGAGGCACAAAGCACGAGGAAGAGGTACAAAGGTCCTACCCCGCCGTAGTCAAGATGTACGACGTAATAGCGCTCATTCGCTCGCTGGTGAGCTTCAAGGATATCCTCAATAGCTCCCGCGCGACTTCAGGCTCCTTCGCCTGAATCTTGGCCCAATGTTCCCGATCCATAAGCCAGACCACACAATCTCTTCCCACCACAGCTGTTGCCGTCTGATCTGTGTCCGAGAAGAAAGGCAGCTCGCCACATGTCGTTCCCGCTACGATGCTCTCACACAGCCATCCCTGGGGAAGGTCGTACTCGGCGCGGATGATGCCTCGTTCCACAAGATAAAACCCATTGGCTTGCTCTCCGCGCCGGAAGATGACAGTGCCGGCAGGGTACTCCCGGCGGGTAAAGTATGTGGTCGCCGGGAACCAAAAGTCCTCATTCTTGTCGCTCAGGCCCTGGAAGATCTGCAGCATGAGCCTGAGAGGCTCACTGAAGCTTTGCCACTTGGTTGGGTGCTGGATATCGATACTACTGAGAGCGTCGTGAGCCGCCTCGACGAGATGGCTCCGACGAGGCGAGTTGAGCGGCGGGTCGAAGGACGACAGAGCCGAAGACTCTGCCGCAGGGACATCCATATTTTGGACGGAAGGCCGCTTCAGGGAATTCAATTCGTCCTGCCTAGCATAGAGAGTCTTGAGGAGCTCGTTTTCGCAGCTTTCCAATGCAGAGTTGAGATTGGGGAGCATCAACACCTCGATCCCATCGCTCCCTAGCCCAACAGCCCTCAGATTTCGCCCAAGCTGGCTTTCGGCGTCCACGCCGCTTAGGACGATAACAACGTCCTTATTATCGAGCAACCGGCTGACGGTATTGAAAGCCTCGCCGGCAGAGTAATCGAGCCCAGTGACGTGCCACAAATCCAAAATCAGAAACTTGATGGGCTGCTTGGAAAAGGCGCTATCCTCCAAGAGGCCTCGAATCTTCTCCTCCACACTCACAATGGTGCCAAAGAAGAGGTACCCTGTAAGTTTCACGATATATATCTGCCGGCTGACTTTATGCAGATAATGATGCTGCGAGGGATTGCGCCTCACTGTGGATGTGACAATGTCGCCGGAATAGCTTGCACGAATAGCCGACACCCGGGACGTCTGCAGGATTAGCGACACAAAGGCCAGTAGAATACCGACCCCGATGCCCACCACGAAGTCATGAATGCCCATGGCAAGGACAATTACGACGACAGTAAGGTACTCGGCCAGCTTCAGCTTCTTGCGAGGGAGCCACAGCGCCTCCAGCAGCAGCTCAAAGCCGAGATCGAAGATCAGGGTGCCCACCATCATAACAGGAATGAACCCAATAAGTGATGGACCCACGATCATAACTCCGAAGGTTGCTGCTGCTAGCATGTAGCCCGCAAGCCGAGAATTCCCGCCTGATCGCATGAAGAAGACGGTGTTGGCATAGACCAGATAATTCTGAACGCTGCCGAAGCAACCAGACAGGAAGTTGGAATAGCCGTGAAGTCTCAGCTCTTTATCGAGATCGGCATGGTCCTCGCCGCAATTGAGAGCCAAGGCAGGGACGTTGATCGGAATGTGGAGAATACCAAAGAAGGTCAAAGCTAGCATTGCGGGAATGGTCTCAATAACAGCATCCCAACGCACAAGTTTGAACTCTGATGCAGTTGTCAGCAGCGTCATTAAAAGAAACGTGATTCTCATGAGCCCGAAAGACTTACTGTAGAGCGTGTAGAAGTACCACCACGGCTCACCAGAGGGTGGGCCTTGAAAGATCCATCCATGGTCGCGCAACACATCCACATCCAAGACGTCGAGTGCCAGCACAAAGAAGTAGAGGGTCAGGGGAATCGCCAGAACGTACAGAGGCAAGAAGAACTTGGATGTGATCTTGGACTGGCCATAGAAGAGGACAATAGCCAACACAAGGGGGGTGACCCAGAGCGGTACGGCCGCCGCGTCTGCCAGCTTCTTCAGCGTGTCGAGGTCGTACTGAAGACTACCATCGAGACGAGCCGAAACCTCGAATCCAGTGGCGATCAAGAACCATCCAACACCGCCGATGCAGCCAATCAAGATGTGCCTGGGGATGAACCCCACCATGTATCCAACCTTGAATCGTCCCATGAGAAAGAAGACGAGGCCGGTGATCATAGAGCTGACGGAATATGACACAATAGTGGTGGCAATCACTGCATCGGGATTGTCTGCGCCAACAGTGTCGGTGATCGTCGCTGCCATGTTGTGGAAGAAAGGAACCACTTCGATCTGTGCCATGTTAATTGACGGGGGTGCTGAATCCAGGGCGGAGGATACTGACCAGCTCAGAACCCACTGAGCCTTTGAAGATGCTCCCAGATGAGAAGGTGATCTGGGACACAATGGTGCTGACGTAGAAGACCGAGATTCCGGCGGAGCCGAGATGAGCAAAGATGGGCTTCCCCAGAGGAAAAAGAATCATGCCTACAGCCGTCAGCGATGGATGAGAGCCTCTAGGAACAGACAGACATACCGTAGGATAAAGCATCCAGGACGTTGAGCAGGAGGCCCACTGCCACGACAGACAGGCAAGCGACAGGCAGGCAAGAGACGGGCGTGACCACAGCGCCGTGCTCGCCCGTGGACGTATCATCGCTAGCATCGGATCCCACACATTCACGGTAAGAAGATCTCGCCCGTTGTAGGGATGCAGGACTCGACTGGGCCTGTGCGTCTGCGAGCAGGTAGCTCGCAAGCTCCGCCGTGTCTTCCCCCAGACTTCGCGCATTATGTACCCTGTCGACAGGCACTGTCCCGGTGTTAGCAGAGCTCAGGAAGCACGGGCCTATACATGGACGCGGGGAAGCCCAGGGCCAAGAGCCTGAGGTGATGGATTATGGATGCACATACACAAGCTCTCTCGTACGGAGCCGTGGATGAAGGACCGGATCGGCTCCCGGTGGCCAGGGGCGGAGCTGATGGAGGATGGCGGTGCTGAAGCAATTGGATGCTGGGATCCGTGGGAGGGACTGGAGCTAGAGGCAGCATCCCTGGCTTGCGACTGCGGCTGGTCGCGCTGTGAGGACGAGCTCAATGCCCTCCTCCTCCACGGAGTGAAGCCCAGCGGCGAAGACATGGCTGTACACCTAACCCACAGGCCACAGAGCTCCTCGAGGGCGGATGCAGTCGGATGGATCTTAATATCGCATGAGAGCGATGAAGGGAGACGACGAGAAGCATTCCAGGCGTTCGGATCACGGATGGCGAGGATTCGTGGGGAATGGGGTGACAAAACTCAGTGACCGAACCAGGTGGGCCACGAGTCTTGGGGGCGCAGGCTTCCCTGGCTTCCCTGGCTTCCTTGGCCTCTCCGGGTCCAATGGCTCTAATGGATCGGTCCAATGGCTCCATCATGTCGAGGTAAACCTTGCTCGTTAGACGATATCTCATAATCGATCAGGTAATTCCAGCTTGTCATCGAGCCGTTTGCCTTATCTTCTGAAGCTTCAGTCCAGCTCAAGACTCAGATGCGCCACGCGGCAGATCGGCATTGCTGCGACCAGCTGAAATGCTGCTGGCATGTGCTTGATTGCTTTGTGTTGCTGATGGCGGAATGGAATGATTCCTGCTGTGCATTGTTCCAGAGGGGCTCTCGTCGTTCTCGGACGCGGCAAGCGGTACACATACATCATGATGCATTGTCGCTGACCATTGAATTGCGCCAAGTTCTTGGCTCTGGGGCAGCGAGGCCCTTGGCAAAAGCATAGCGCTGCTAGCCTCGATCCCACCTGATCTTTTGTGGGTCATTTGCCGGTTCTCCAGTGTCAGCGTTTAGAGAGCATCGCCTTTTGCTATCGGGGACAGAAAAGGTAGATATCCTCATCGCCATTGGCATCTATTTCAGATGCACATTCACGCACAGCCAAACACGGCCAGTGTTAGTGACAATATCTCGTTGCTACTCGTATTGCGTGGCGTTAGAGTTTGATTCTCTGAAGGCGCTTGAGTTATCGGGCGCCACCCGCTTGGTTGTTCGAGACCCTAGACCTGAAATGGCACCACTCGTGCCCATCGTGCCGTCGCAGTAATGACTTTGGCAGCCTGACCTTAGCTTCGCGTAAGTGCGGAAGATGCCAAGGCTGGACCAATGGTGTCTACCTTTCTTATCTGTGGCTGTTGCAAGCGTTCCTCTCTGCTTTTATTGTGATCCAACTGTAACTGAGGTGGCGACGACGCCTCCTTCTCACAGTCAAGTTCGCGCCACCGTCGCTGCCGTCTTACGGCAGCAAGGCAGGGAACGGCCTATCGGTGTACATTGGCTAGCAAGGTTCATGAAACGCCATCCGTCCATAAAGACGAAGATAGGAAAACGTCAGGAGGCGTCGAGGTTCAATTGTTTTACCCCGGTCGCGGTCAATTGGTACTTTAGTATTCGGGAGAGAGAATATGGCTGGATCAAGCCTGAGAACACTGTTAATGTTGATGAGGGCGGTATAATGGCCGGATTTGGTGAGTATTTGACTTTTTTCTCATTAAATCAACTAACTAATTGTGAAACTAGGCTTGGATTCCTTGGTTATCGGCAGCAGCGATCCTAAGAGGAAGGCCTTCCTCAAAGGGTCTCAGTCTCGCACTTGGACTAGCTTTCTCGAAGCCGCGACTGCAACTGGCCGTCTTCTGAGGCCCGGGATTATCTTCAAAGGTAAAGAGCTTCAGCAACAGTGGTTTATCGATGAGCTCCAGGGGGTGGCCGACTGGTATTTTATCACGTCCGACAACGGCTGGACAGACGACCATATCGCTGTCGAGTGGCTCAAAGAGGTCTATCTACCCCAAACACAACCAGAAGATGAGTCTGATGCAAGGCTTATCATATTAGATGGTCATCGAAGCCATGTATCTGTGCATATCTGCCTGTTCCGAACCTACTGAATCAAAAATGTCGCTGACTCATAATCCAGGATGAGTGGATGGCTACGTGCTTTTTGAACAACGTGTATTGCTGTTACCTGCCGGCTCACTGCTCCCATGGCCTACAGCCACTCGACAATGGCCCATTCAATGCATCCAAGACTGCCTATCGCAAAGAACTCCAAAGGCTGACAAGCCTGACCGATTCTGCACCGGTGGACAAGGTCAACTTCATCAAGGCCTATGCCAAAGCCAGGGAAGTGGGCATGACGAAGGAAAACATCCTTTCGGGCTGGAGGGTGACTGGAAACTGGCCGATTTCACGACGGAAAGCGCTCATACATCCAGAGATTCAACCAGACAAGAAGGAAACGACGCCTACATCAGACGGCCTCAGCGACGGGCAACGCGACTCCGATAACACGCCAAAGACCAGCCGTCATATCAGGGATCTGGGGAAGAATAAGACTCCTTCAACAAGAAGACGGTATTCTGTGATATCGAAAGGGTTTGAAGCACAAGAGTCAAAGATCGCCTCGCTAAGCTCAAGAGCAGCTAGTTTAGAGGAGGAAGTCGGGCGGTTGAGCAGAGGCAAGAAGAGAAAGGCGATACCGAATCCCAACAGGAGGTTCATGACACTAGCCGAGGCTCTAGTGGCTGGTGACACTATTTCAGAGCCAAACCAAGCAGGTGAAGAGACAGAGGCTGTTGAGGAAGTGATCGAGGTGGGAGGAGTGGAAGAAGATGAGGGTTCAAATTCGGAGGCGGAAGAGTTACCTGTCACACGCACCCGCGCAGGCCGCGCAGTTAAAAAACCAAGGAAATATTAAAATACATTCGATTCCGAGCGGAAAGAGAGGAACCAACTTGTTTTTCGTATTTCTGGTGACTCTTTGTGAGGGGGTTGAAAAATAGTAGTTTGTGTGGGGAAACTTTTTTTTTGCTTATCGGTAGGGGGGTCTTATCGGTGGAGGGGTATCGCATGGTACCTAGCTTTAGTTTCGGCTCTTTTTCCTGCGAAGATATAACAGACATCTAATTTAGTAGTGCATAAAATTTTGCCGCAGCTTCGCTCGGACACGGGGACTCTGCTTGGTAGCTATTTCTAGTTGGTCCAATATTTCTAATGAATCTTTAGCTATCCTTGCCAATGTCCCACAGCGATAATATAGCGTTCTTCTGACTTATTTATACCTAACCCGACGGTCAAAGACCTGATCCAGTCCTATAATGCCCTGCTAAGAAGGAGGGGCCCCTATGTAAATAGTTAAGTTAGCAACGTTTCCGGACGAAACAATACCTGAGGCATTCTCATTGCCGTCCGGGTTGACATCGTCGTACGGAAATGCATATCCCTTTCCATCCACCTCGTACTGGTGAATGACGCGGCTGTAGTGGTTGGTAGGATCAATCGTGTAATATGAGGCACTATTGAGGCTTGGCTGCACATTGCCTCCATCCAGGAGAAGAGTGGAGCGGGCAAATGCAGCGCAGAGACGCGGCACCACTGCCTTATGAATGGTATTATCGCCATCCATGATAGCAAATGGCCCAGTGTTGCAGCCCCAAATATCATTAGCACTGGGCTTTGCGTAGCCTCGGTTGTCGCCGTTGCAGACCAATTCATCTCCCGAAACCGTGCAGCTAACGTCTCTATAGTCTGTCTGCGTGTTGATTGTCAAGATCGAGGTGGTATATTGGGCCCAGACCTGGTCAACATAACTATGCCAGTATTTCGCAAAGGCATCAGCGTTAAGGTAGTAGAAGTTGCCGGGCGACAAGACTCGGATGGGAGTTCCTGTAGTATTGGCGAGGCACATGGAGCTCCACGGGTACCCATCAGTCCCCGTCTGCGTCACCAGGTCATTGCAAATGTTGATGACGCTATCGGCCTGAAGTCCTGCTGCGCTCTGGGTGGTGCCGTCGGTGACTGTTATCAGAATGCCCAAAATCATGCCAACAAAGTCAACGTAGCTAATGTTGGCATATATGATCCCACCAGTATAGGTGAACTCAACGAAGCCCCACTTATGGCCAACGTTTGCATCCTGGAGATTGGTAAAGGACGGCTGAACCAAGCAATCCCCTGTGCCAATACTCATCATGTAAAACGACATTGCACCCTCGGAAAAATAGATGCGTCCGGAGCTCATAGAGATTGGCAGGGTGAGCTCAAGTGTATGACCAGACGAAGCCATGGGAATGGCAATATTCTGGGTAACCTGAACAGGGACTATAGAGCCACCTGAGGAAGGATAAATTAAAGACCCATTGGAAGCAACAAAAACGACAGCGCCATTGGGGTCCAGCCCGGAGATGTAAGCGTTAACTGCACCGCCATTGTAGTTATTTACGAACTTGAGAGGCAGAGTGGCACCAACTAGGTCCTGCCGAGTAATAGTGCCAGTGCTACTGTTGAGGGTATTTTCTTCTGTGATCTTGAGAGCATCGATACCTCCTGGTTGGATTTTGGTAAACCCCTCTGGGGTTAGCGCGCCTTTGGCAAATGGTAGAGCGGGACAACAAATTGCTACGCTTAGAAGAGCGTCAATAAAAGAAAATGGACGCATCTGAGCGAGATGAAAGGATAGATTAGATAAATAAGAGTGACTGGACGAGCAGCAAAGAAATTGAGTGAAGTACTATTAGTACACTCATCAATGGCCGTTTATGTCCTCCTCTGGTGCGCATTTCTAAGGCCTTGAGTATCATCTTGGCCGCCCCGTGGCTCAGAGGAACGAGGCGGCCAAAGCCGGGAGGCATCTGACCTGTTTTGACGCGGATGCCGCAAGCTACATAAACGCATTGAATACCATGACCACAACCGCCTGGATTATAATTATGCTTAATCTCTGTCACCATTGAGAGCGAATCATCAAACGAAACAACCGTACCTGTACGGACCGGACGGTAGCAGTGAATCTTGAGTTTCCTAAAACTAGATACTTGACCAAAACTGGATGTTTGATTAAAACTGGAGCTTTGATTCAACCTGGGCTTTGACTAAATCGGACATTTAACGAGACTTGGCCGTTCTGACAAATTGTGACCATTGGCTAACCTCGGCGTATACACCAGATTGACACAACTGGGCTTTGATACTGAGACTCGATATGATGAATTGACATGTCGATCGAAGGCACCTTGTTGGGGACCAACCGTGGATTGATCGTGCAGAGTCATGTACAAGGTAATCTGTCGTGTGAGCTCCTGATCCGTGGGCTTGGGGCTTGCTGGCACTTCCGGGAGAGAGGGGGGAGGGAAGTACAATGCTTTGAACGCATCAACCTCGCCGGACTACCCTGGAGCTGTAATACCCTGCCTAACAACATCTTGCTTGATTAACAGCCAAGCTCTGAAGGGCAGCTGCGATTGTCTTCAGTTGGTAGGTGTTGCAGGTTCACTCAGCTAGCATGTCACTGGCGGGGACAAGGGCTGGGTTCGGTACAGATATATTGGGAAGGCTAGGGAATATCTAGATTACCTCCTATCTCCATGCCCTAAGTTGTGTTTAGCCGACAGCACTTTCTTAATTTGATTCGCGACCAAACTCGCAGTGCATCGTAGGCCTGATGCCGATTGTGTGCCGCTCTATGTTTCAGTATCGCGCGGGTCGCTCTTCAAAGTGCGCTTGTCGTCTTATGGCTACACGCTTGTGGCCCTCGTCCCAGTGATCATCTATAGGTCTGGGGATAGGTGTGATTTTCTGCAGGAATTCTTGCAGAGTGTCATGATTCTGCATTTGACTCAGGATAAGCGCCTCAGTCATGTCCCTCTGGCTGGGGACGTTTCTCCGCTGGAAGAAGCATGTTGCGGGCCTCTTAACAGAGCGTTCTTCGTCATATGCAGCACCAGCCGCGATCGCTCTGGGATGACGCTTCCAGCCCTCAGACGTCTCAGCGTCTTGGCGATGCGAGTTGACAATCAATTCTACTTCCGGAAGGGCGTTGCGGCATTTGTATTGGTATGTAAAGAGCATATACACATATTCGGCGAGCTTCCAAAGAACCATAAAACTGGCGATCCAGTCGCCTCGCTGGAGGGTCATCTTGTCAAAGCTCCAGTTTTAGTCAAAGATCCCTGTTTTAGTCAAAGATCCCTGGTTTAGTCAAAGATCCCTGGTTTTAGTCAAAGATCCTGGTTTTAGTCAAAGATCCCTGTTTTAGTCAAAGATCCCTGGTTTAGTCAAAGATCCCTGTTTTAGTCAAAGATCCCGGTTTTAGTCAAAGATCCTGGTTTTAGTCAAAGATCCTGGTTTTAGTCAAATGTCCAGTTTTGGTCAAGCATCCCTCTTTTAGTCAAACATCCCTGTTTTAGTCAAATATCCAGTTTTGGTCACATGTCCAGTTTTGCCAAACGTCCAGCTTTACCAAAATCCCAGTTTTGTCAAATGTCAAGTTTTATCAAAGGTCAAAAATGGATGTTGGGGTATCAGGAAGCTCAGCCATAATGTGGTGATAAAGCTACTAGGCGACGGTATTTTGATGGTCCCAGGTCCATTTTCACCAAGCTCTTAGCTTGGGTATTCCGGGAGATATGCGCCAACATACACAGAAAGAGAAAACGAAGGTCAGAAAGAGTGGCCAGAGTGGATTACGGAAGGTTAAACAATTGGGGCAAAAGGCCAAGATACTCACTGCATTGTTCTTTTTTGACCCTATAGCCGGTGATTTCAGCGTCGGAGGCCATATCCCTGATGGCGAAACAATTCCGGATTTTAATCTTCTGGTATGCGTTATCACACACGTTAAACATGCAATTACTGACGAAATACTAGTTCCAAAACTATCTACGTGAGCCCCAAGCATATCCAAGACGACAGAGGCGTTCAACGCGAAATGAACGGCGACAGCAGTCAGAACTGCCAAATTCCAATCAAATCACCGTCAGGGAGGACACAGCAGAGGCTGGCCAAACATCACCCACAAGCAGTTCTCCTACGGAAAGTCATCAACTCGGATCAGCGCTCGATACTATCGACGAATCTAATCCAACCAATACGCGAAATGAATCAGTGCCAGACACCATCGACGAGTCTGATCCACCCAATATGAGAAAAGACGAGCCGTTATTCCTATTGGATGAGACCAATGGCGATTATGTAGAGAATGGCATTTGTAGCCTGGAGGAGGAGATGCCTGTATATCCCTCCGGCACTTCGAATTCAGGGGCAGAGATTGATCAGCATGACCCATTTCAGGCAGAAGACACAATTAACGTGCAATACCTGAATGAAGATATTTGCATGGAAGCATTTCTTTGGGATGATGAGCCTATTGAAGGATCTCCTCAGGCGATGGCGCCAGCTCCAGAGCCAAGCAAGGCGTCTCGTGCACGAAATTTAGTACTATTTCTCGATAGGTGTCTTGCTCGATTGACCCTAGAATAGTTGATTTCTCAGCCTTAATTCATAGGAAGATTCTTCTCTGTCAGCGAGATATAATTCAAGAGGACGCGATAAGTACAGTATGTGAGACCTGACTCAACTCAGTGTTTTGGTTTAAAACTTGAAATCTACAGCCACACATTAAAGAGAACCAGAAAATAGAAACACCCTCGTTGTTCTCTTTTATGACGATAATCGGATACTGTAGTATGTGTGCATTATGAAATTATGAAGATGGAACACTAAATGGATTGTGATGTACGGATATGAGCATACTCGGCGAAGGCGGAGTCTTGGCGCCATTCTACAAAACCGTCTGTGAGCTGGTTGGGAAACTTGTGGATGTACGAAGCATGGCCGGCAGGTAGCGGATTATTAAAGTTCCGAGAGTCGCCCACAGGATGCGGTCGGATGCCAGTGATGTAACTTACATCGGCCCTTTCGAGGTGTCTGCTTGATGCGATTTTTCAGTGCATGCTCCCTTGCCTAGCGCCTTGCAGGGCTATCGGAGATTGCTCGCTGGAGTACGGGGCACGACGACGCTAGAGCCAAACCAAGCTCGGGCCAGCAATTTGCTCTTGATCCTACCAACCCCGCCTCTTTTTGACCAATCTCGTATAAGACACTCGGGCAGACACGACAGTGTGGTCCGGAAACTGTCCAGTCCACAGTCCTCAACATGTCTTTGCAAGAGGATGATTACGCATTGAGCGAGCAGCGAAGGCGAGGCTATAATGCGGCACAACAACGCAGGTTTCGAGCGCGTAGAAAGAAAGAGTTGGACGAGATGCAGGAGCTAAATAACAAATTGATGAACGAACTCAAGGAACTAAAGGCAAACCTGGAAACTAGGGTGGATCATTTGGAGCGGGAGCAAATGGACCAAATGAACGAGATCAACGAGCTAAAGGAAAGTTTGGAACCTAGGGTTGGAAAGTTGGAACGTGAGATAGGTAAGTCAATTCATCTCGATTACTCCTAATGCTAACTATAGGTATTTACGCAGATTTGGAGTCCGACATCAACACTGAGCCTGAGTCCGAGCCCAAGTCTCAGCCCGAGTTCGAGCCGGCAAATCGGATAGCTTCTGGGTCCAAGGATGAAGGAGATACTCGACAAAATCGAATCAGCTACCCGATCGGGGCGATTCGAGCCGCAATTAGTGGGTGGGACAACAAAACTCCACATTCGAATAATCGCCACAAGGTATTGGCCCGAGGCGGCTTGAACCGTATTTGGTCACGAGGTCAACGCGAGAGCTAATCGGAGGCTGGGGGGTTCCATGATGGAAGCGACTCAATTATCAGGAGGGCATTTGTCTTGGATTTGGAAATATGTGATTTTAGCAAAGGCTAGTTATATTTTCTAGGTACAGTAGCTAACCCCCTTAACTCTTACGGTACTCACAAAATCTTGACCTTAGCAATGGAACGTCTGAATTGGAACCACCATCGTCTCTGTCTTCGTCTTGGCTTTGTACATCTGCGGAGACAGGCGAATTCAAATAATCTGCTTGAGGTCCCTTGTTCTGGCAGCACACGCAATTGTGTGTTGATTGGGGTGAAATACTTGTTTGACGGTAATCGCAGACACCGCCACAGCTATTCGATCCTGTTGACAGTCCTCGTTCCAACCTCTTTAATCAAATTGTCCAAGTTATACCAGCTCGTTCCTCAGCCTCCTATTTTCCTCTGCCAGCCACGCTATATGTACTTGAGGTGGGTCAAGAGAATCCGACAATTCAAGACACGATTTGGAGGGTTGAAAAAACTACGCGCTGATGAGTGGCGTGAAGTGGGTAAAGAAGTCCGCAAGCGAGAAGAGCAAGGCAAGACATGTGACGTGTATATCTGTGGTCGGCGACAAGATCCCTTTCGTGTCAAGAGGTCGCTTCCGCATAGCAGGAGCAGTCAAAGCTCATCTACAACTAGCATCGGTATGCCAATCCCCTAACCTGCTCGGTCAATGGCTAATAAGGTGATCGAAGACTGGAATTTCGAAGTATGCGGTCATCGGCGCGCTGAAATACGTAATCTGGACCCACAGGATTCGACTCAATCGGAAAACGTGACTCGTTGTCCTTTTCCATCCATCTCCACGGTGCTAGGCGCCAAGCCAGGCTTTCTCGCTGTCCAAATATATCTCCATCGCAAATTAGCTTCTGCAGATTGATGACTAAACTCACGGACGGACTCACACTCGGCAATAGGCATGGTAGCGAATGTCACACATGTCTCTCTTAGCTTTAAGGCATAGGTCTTCCACATCTTCCTGAGACATGCCTAGCATCCTCGTCATGGGGAAGCATGACAGAGCGGTGAGACCTTGAGAAAGCCCTATATTAAACCACCTCCCCACCTCTCTCTCGTGGCGATCTTCGGACCAAGGACAGTAACATACCTTGATGACGGCTTCATCAATGTCCGTGAAGCCAGCCAACGCGAGCTGGCGCCGTGTTTCGTCAGGATCCACCCTCATAGAACGGCCATGTCGATCCAGCGACTTGAGAAGCTTGGAAGTCCATTCATCGAGAGCGCTGTCGGTTGGAAGAGTACCGTCGTCACAACGTGGAACCAAATCGATTTCGACCTGCTCCATATAGCCTATTCCGGGTTTCAGATGCCTGCAAGTGAATCAGTCAGGAAAGGCAGGGGAGGCAGAAGTGACTCTATGCCCACATAAACATCTTTTGGTACATTTCCCGCCAGCATTGGATACTTCCGAAGAGCATCTGTGCCCGAATGAAGTCCCAGTCCCGATCTATTGTATCCCACGAATCCTCAATGTCGAATGGTTGAGGAGGGTTCATTGTTGGGGGAATCCTGAACTATATGAGTGAACGAAGGGCGATATGTGCTACCCATACTTACATTTCAGGCTGGATCATGTTGAAATCGAGTCCCTGTACAATCATATGAGGATATTTTCTGCATCCGGGTTTGTCAGACTCGAAGGTGAAAACGCTCATTCAAGGAGAGGGCGTACTCAGACAGCTCAATCGCCCAGATTCCAGTGCCTGTTCCGAGATCAAGGACTCTCAATGCCTGCTTTACGTCCAATGGTGCCGAGAACAAATTGTTGTCGCGAGCTACAAGGAAGAACTTGTGGAATATGTCCAGACGATTCTTCTCTTCCTTTGTGCGAGGCGGGGTAAGTCTCATTGCTACTTCATGGGCGCTGATCATCCTTACTTCATCAATGGGGAATATGTACTTTTCTCTCCGAAGATCACCATCTGTCCCGTACCAACGGTCACAGGAGAGGTGCACGTGGCGCAGCTCTCGCTTATCACGATCGCTATCCCGTGAACGTTAGCAAACCTAGGGAAGAAGGTGACTCTGGTGTGGTGAGGTATACCCGCTCTGAGACATGAAGGGAAATATGCTTGGGCGCGTTGTGGTCAGCAGAGTAAGAAGCAATTCTTTTGGTTTTGTGTCATCCAAATGGGTTCTGTCCGATGGGTTCGCATGCATTCGAGTTCATGTGACCTGCTAAAGTTTAGCTCCGAAAAAAGTGGACTATACGGGGTACAGAGGGATGCATCTGCGTAAAATGGCGGTAGCCGAGTCGATAATAAATTGGGGAATGGGGGTGTGGATAATATTCGGCTAATACGCAGAGAAGTGTGTGTCTGGGTGGCTTGGCGATGGTGTGGCTGAGATCTTGATACCAATTATATAGATAGATATTGCTTGTTTACGTCATGGATATTGAAGACTTTCTGGCTCGCTGACACTCTGCTTCGTCGTAATCAATGTGGACCGCCGATCTCATTCTGTGATTGACCGTAAGCTATACAGTACTAGCGAACTATCACGGCCTAATAGATTCGGGGATTATCCAGTGGAATATTGAGTCGGTTCAGGAGGTGGTGCCCATTGGACCAATTAGGGGATCATGGCCTGCCAAATGGCCTGTTAAGGTGTTACCGGTAGTCCAGACGCGGCGTGGTATTGCCAGCCATGCTGGGTCGGGATTGAGGGGAATATTTGGCAAGGGAGGGAATTATGGTAGACCAATCATAACGCGGCTCCCTACAACAACCCCACTTCGGACATAAGTTGTGGAACGGCTCTATGAATGATAACGCCCTGATGAACAGAAACCTGCTCAAGGGGCCCCGCCGAGCGCAATCAGGACTCAACGTCCGGCCATGCCGAGCGCTTGTGATGATGCTCCACTGTGCTCCCAAATCCCTCAGCTGGTCGATGCGCCACCGTACTCGGTTCCGTTGTATCGGTAAATTGCACGATCGCGAACGCGATGGGGTGACCAATTGTTCCTCCGCAAGATTGACCAACGTCGTTTATCGACGGTGGAGGGTGTGTTATTAGTCAAGAAATGATTCCCCGACTTTTAATTTGGAATGATAAAAGGGAGGGCCGAACCCGACGGAGGTGTTGGTGAGATCCCTTCTTGATGACGTGGTTCGTGTGCTTGAGTGACTCGAAAGGCGGATCGATAGCCTTTGTCGACGACTACTCGGCTAGGGTCACGGGGGCGACGGCGGAGTAACAGGGACGGCATTCAGGCCATCGTCGACCGGGCACTGGCGTGGGGAGGCTAGAGAGTTCGATGAGTTAATGGCTTTGAGGAACGAAAAGGTTCTTTGCCTTGAGGAACGAAAGGCTTCTTTTTCCCCGCCCTCTCTCGGGTTCAGCACGCCGACGATGCTGCCCCTCCCATACATCCACTTCCTGAATGCGAAGCCACCCTCAGGCGAGCTCTTCATCCAATCAATACGGCTTTTCCATGGTTGCTAATCGTGAGGCATGTACGCCCAGTTCGATGTTCCGTTGAAGATCGAACGGCCCTTTGCCACCACCCACCCACCACCGCAATCTCACTGGCATTTGATGCAACTTGGGCGGTTGTCTCCCATCGCATAATCTTCAATCACAAGGTCGGGTGGCTGGTTCGGCAGGCATTTGATTCGTGATTGGACAATGTTCCGACCAACTATAGACATCAGTAGCTAGACTCATGTACATGAACTGCTAACTTACCAACGCCATACTTTAGAGTTCCCTGGCTCAAGAACAAAACATTCACAGCCGTCTCTTTGCTCCGGATATCCCTACACACCTCGTCCACATTCTTCAACAGACTCATATCCGCCTTGACGAAGATGTACTCGCCCTCCGGATTAAGCCTCTTCAGCTCATCCTGTATCCGATCACCCGCCTCCTGCTGTCGTAAACTCGGGCTGCCAAACGGTCTGCCACAATCGTCGCGCCATCAAACTCAGCCTCAGCAATTAGCCCCCTTCACCACAACCCATGCGCCATCTCTACACCCAAAGCTCCAGTTTTAGTCAAATCTCCAGTTTTAGTCAAATGTCCAACTTTGCCAAACGTCCAGCTTTACAGTACCGGAGATGATTTTATAACTTAGAAATCTGCTTTAGGACTTTTGCCAACAGTTTAGTATGGCTGAGCTTCCTGATACCCCAATATCCATTTTTGACCTTTAAAACTGGACCTTTGACAAAACTGGGCGTTTGACAAAACTGAACATGGAACCTGGGGCGACGGGACTACTACTACGAACCCGGGGTGAGTCTCTGTTATGATCTCGTGAGAGACATTGATCCGGGGAACGGGAGTGACTATTATATAGCGCTTGTCGCGGTCGTTGGATTTGTATCTTTTGTCCGGGAAGGACATCGTGGAACATCATCATTCTCCTTCGTGGACGAAACATGCAGACAGAGCAACAGGCGTTGGTTATCGTAGGCTTGGCCGGTGTAGGCAAGTCCACTTTGGCGCGGCGAGCCAAACACAGTGCATCGAGACCAGTGGTCGAGCTTAGGAAAGATTTATTTCGAATTTGTGACGATGGGACGAGGCACTCTGATCCCTTACCGGCGTATATGGATGCTGTTATGAGATGGTTGGGTAAACCGTGTGTTCTTCTTCTCGATCATCATTTTGATATTCGGGACGCTTTGATTGACCGAGGCGTCGACTTCTATTTCGTCTATCCTGAAGAAGAGTGTAGGGATGAGTACTGTTCGCAGTTTGTGGACAAGAACGTGGCGGATGTGTACCGTCAGTACTGGGGTGAGTTTCTTCGTTGCTGCGAGCGGCAAGACGGATGTCATCATTGCCGATTGGAATCGGGACAGTACTTGGACACGGCATACGTGGAAAGTTTATTGCGAGACAGGAAAGAGTGATGAACGATTCTTGTAGATTCCTTTTCTTTTATTCGTTTCGGTTTTTTGAAACGGGGATGCAAAACACCAAGGATTAGAAACGTGCAATACCTGAATGAAGATATTTGCAAGGAAGGATTGCTTTGGGATGATGAGCTTATTGAAGGATATCCCAAGGCGATGGTGCCAGCTCCCGAGCCAAGCAAGACGGCTCGTGCACGAAGTTACTGTCTGCTGCTTGGAGCAACTTATTTTAAGATCCCCCCCGCACAGCCACATCAACAGCCGAACCATACCCCAGCGCCGAGGAGAGGCGGAACAATCACAAAGAAAACAAGGGTCTCGTGCGGCTGGGGCAACGCTGGTGGCTGTCAATGCGAGGTGCGGTGTTCTCAGATGATGTGTGTGCAAGTAGCCGTCGGGAGAATGTTGAGTTAAAAACCGTCGAAGGGTTGAATATTCCATGTCGTTTTGAGTTACTGCCACGAAAGGGGGAAAACAGCAAAGTTATACCGGTATTCACTGGCACCGCTCTTTTGTCCCTGCATCTTTCATCACGCTCGAACTGGATGGGTGGCTGCCTAAAATGCAACGCCATTGTGAAACCGCGTAGATGGTCGCACGGTGTGGGAAATTCTGCCCCATCTCTCTGCAAGCGTCCACTAGACTTGTCCTAGGCTTAGGGTTCAAATCCGCGGCACATCATGCCTCTAGTGGATTCGGGAAGCGCTCGTGGAGTGTCGTGGATTCGAACCTTGCTTAGGCTTGGGACGAGAATATTTGGACCAACCTAATGGCGCTGCATGTTGCTTGCGCAGGCGGCCTGCAATGGCCACTTCCTGACGTTGGGGAGACCGGAAGTGGACGCTAAATGATCAATCAAGCCATTTGTTGACAAATTCACGTTAACCACGCCAATTGTTACTGTAACAGATTAAACATTCACTTGATGCCTGATTAGGGGTTGTGGTTAAATTTTAATCGACAAGATGCGTCTCCCTATCTCCCGTTAATAAGACCCAGCTCCAGAAGAAGCTGAAGGATATCAAGTACTTAATCATCGATGAGAAGAGCATGCTAGGGCTGCGTTAGCTATCGTGGATCGATGACCGTCTCTGCGAGGCGTTCCCGAATAGGAATGAGGAGTTCTTTGGCGGCCTGAACATCCTCTTGGTTGGTGACTTCTTCTAGCTTCTCCCTGTGCTGCAGAAGCCGCTTTATTACGATAAAGAGGTGCAGGGAGTAGAGATTAAGGGCAGGAATGCGTATAGGCGCTTTGATAAATCAGTATTCTTGAAGGTTGTTCAGAGGCAGCGCGGCGACGACCAGGAGGCGTTTCGCACAGCTCTTGGAGAACTGCGGCTGCTCCAACTATCTATGGAGTCCTGGAAGCTCCTGTCCACCCGCGTGCAGGCAAAGCTAGACGATCGAGAGGTTGCGAGGTTTTCTAGCGCCTTGCGAGTATACGCTACCAAAGATAGGGTGAATGAGTATAACCACTATCACCTCGACCGCCTCGGTCGGCCAGTCGTCCGGGTCAAAGCTAAGAACGTCGGCCCTGGTGCAGCTACTGCCCCTAATAACAAGGCAGGCAACCTTACAAAGCAGATTCCCATATGCATTGGCGCCCGTCTGATGCTAACGTCTAACCTTTGGCAGCCAGTTGGCCTCTGTAACGGCGCTCGCGGTACGGTTTATGACATCAGCTGGGCACCCGGGGCTGACCCCATCCAAGATCCTCCTTATGTTAGAGTTTGACAAGTACAACGGACCGGTGTTCCTGACCACCCCTAATAGCAAAAAGATTGTCCTGATTCTCTCAGTTAAGAGGGACTTTCTCATCGGAGCCACTCTCTGCGCTCGCACCCAGTTTCCCCTGATCGTATGCTACGCTATTACCGTGCATAAGTCATAAAGCATTACAGAAGATATGATCGTTACGGACCTCTCCTGTCGGGACTTTCAGACCGGCTTAAGCTACGTGGCTGTCTCTTGTGTGAAAACGCTTGAGGGTTTGATGTTGGATGCGCCATTTGATCGTAATCACCTGGTCTACCGGTCTCCTCCGTGTTCGAGGTCATCAAGTGGTCAAGAAGCTATCCAACAATATAGCTCTAGGTTTTTTAGAGATTTAATTTTAAATCTTAAACTAAATAGTTAATAAGCTAGTATTTTTTTTAGACTTTTAAAAAAAATTACTAAGCTAGTTATAAGTAAAAGTAGTAAAAAAACAGTGCGAATTTTATACTGCTAGCGCAAAAGGTATCTATAGCTTAAAAAAAATTCTTAAAAATAATATATATTATAAATAAGATAAGTTTAAAAATTTAACTATTTTAAGCCTAGTTTGAAATTTTAAGAATTATTTTAAAATCGCGATTTAAGGTGAAAATCTCACTGCGCCGCTCGCTTGTCATATACGTTACTTGTATTAAAAATAATAATGACCCTCTGTGACGGGAGCGTCTGGAGTGCTGGACCCAGGGTGGGGTCGATACGTAACTAGGACGCACGGGGCAGGCCACAGGGACTATCAACGCGTCTACGCGTCTACGCGCCTGCCCGTTTTCTCTATTTCCTCTTCATCGTAGTATTCTCGCAATACAGTGGCATTACCTCTTGAGTTGATCTCATCTGGCCCGTGACACCCTCTATTTGAATCCCCTGATCATCCTAGTCGTATCGGATCCATCACAAGACCAAACAGTGGACCAATGATTGGTGTGCTAACAGCCGAGGCATGGGATAATATACTGGAAACAGAGTGCGGCAAAATCACGAACCTTAAATGATCGACCCTAGGACATGGCACTGCAAGGGTCGTATCAATCCGCCCGATAGCTCAATAGAGTGCTGCAGAAGGAAGAAGCGCGTGTGGCTAGCGACGCATTGTGGTTAATGCGATTGCAAGTGCGTGCGGCCAGCTAAGCCCCATGATCCGTTGATGGGTTGACTTATCTGCCTCGCTGTATTTAGGTGAGAAAGTTCACAATCAGTGACGTAGACTTAGCGGCAGACACTGTCGAGGATTAGCTCCGCCGCGGCACATGGCACCCATTGTAAAGCTTGTTGGCTTAATTGGGGATCCAGTGCGAAGGGTGGTGGTAAGGCAGATCTTGACAGTCCACCTCATGGTCGAGCTATTGGCTTAAATGGGATTCCTGCTTAACCGAAGTAGGGCACCAAAAATGTTGTATATCATCCAACACAACACCCGGCTGGGCTTTAACCCGGCGGCACCACTTTATAAGGATGCGCCAAGATCTTAGCGCATTTCCAGCCTCTGCTTTCCTTACCCTTTAAGGCAAAACCACTGTTACGGCCTGGGCTTGGCAGAGGCGCGAGGATGTTCTAGGCCAGTCTTTCCACTCCCTAGTTCTGCAACAATGACGGCCAAGTGAGGTCCAGCTCTACCTTCGCCATTATCACGTCGATTCAGCCGAGGCGTTGCAGGTGTTTCCTACAACAGCTGATGCTCCTCCATCCAGCTATTTAAGCACGCTCCCCAGGATCGTTCCACCTCGTCCTATTCAGCCCAAAACAGAGCCTATCGTCTCAAGTTTTATTCCCATTCATCAAGTTCGGAAATGGATCTCAACCCAGATTCTCAAAAGACTGCTGTCTCAGCGCCGCTACCAGGCTCGCAGCCAGTCTTTCCTATGCCGGTTTGGGTTGTTGGCCTAAGGGGTGCTCAAATCGTGCTTGGCTTCATCATCCTGATTATGGCGGGGGTCGCTCTCGGCGGCGCGGTCACTGATGCCGTGGCCTTTGGACTCGTCTGCGTGAGTCTCGCCGTGCCCTAATTATTTCGCTACTTCGAACAGCCTTTAATAGCTGACGCACCACCAACAGGGCCTCTTTGCTATCATTGTCGCCGCGTATGCTATCGTTGTCCAAAAAATCTCGGCCTGCCGCGTTGCCTACAACTATTGGGCTATAGTGTCCTTGGACCTCTTCATGGCCATTCTCTGGCTCTCGTCGATGGGCGCCAATGCCGCCCTCCGATCCTCCTTCAGCCCCAGCGTGGCCAAGCGAGCCGCCCTCATAAGCCGCGAGCTCGTGGCTGGCCCCGGCTTTCTCAGGATTGTCGGCGCCATCGCAGGATTGTCGGCGCTAGAGATGTAGGTACTCCTTCATCCATTTCATGCTCTCCCGGGCAGGCAAATCGAAAACGGCGGGACAGGCAACATCGAGATCAGGTGGGTCGGGGGCTGACCGGAGAACCATAGGCTTCTATTTATTGGGACGCTTGTGCCCCTTGCACACCAGGTACGGTTGCTGCTGCAGGCCAACAAGGAATCCGTCCCTGACCCGGGGCGCCTGGAGGTGATGGGGCAACAGTCCCAGCCGATGATGGACCCGCATGTGCAAAACCCTCAGCCGGCACTCCCGCAATACTCGGACAACTTGCAATACGACGTTGAGCGGGCGCCACAGCAGCAAGCGCAGGTTCACAGTAACCCAGGTTATTAGCTATACCCAGAGGATTAATGGCGTCGGCGTTCGGAAGGACCTTGATAGTTAGCGGGGTGGCTATGAACGAATGAAGATATATGTAGCCGAGACTCAGGTGACTGGGTAGCTTTTAACATACGATGAGTGTATAGGTTCAGATGTTGGATGTTATAGGTGGAAAACTCAGTCAGGTGGAAAGATGAGACGTCTATTTAATAGAGAAGGAAATCTAATTGGCACTTTTTAGTACTTAAATGCTTCATTGTTAGCTAACTAAGTTAGTTAATTAGGTATATTTAGGCCGTCTTTTAGAGAATAGTTTAGGGCAAGTACTGAACTGACATTTGATATCCTGGTAGCCTGTAGACTACTCCCTCGTTCATCTTGGATACGCCCTGTTCCACCTCGATGCTGCCTGACCATGTCGCGTGCCTTTCTGTACTTCTCAGGCCATGCGCCGCCCTATGCCTGTGCGGTAAATGAGCAGGCCAGATAGCGTCAAACGCACAGAACAAAACATGTCCAGATGGCATGAACGGGATGGATTGCTTCGCATATGAGTTACAGCATCGTGTTCAGTATCATGCTCGTTCACTCATCTCGACAAGATGCAACACTGTAATTAGTCCCTCAACCCGGTGCGAGTCTTGGAGTCGAACGAGCTGACGTGGTGGGGAAGGGCTAGAATGCACAAGAAAAGAAAGGCAGCCAAGGAAGCTGTTCAGAACTTAGAGGGTTAACCTTCAAAGGCAATATTCACCGTTAGGCTTTCATACCTACGCTTGACTTTGACGTTGCTAACCAAGCGAAACATCACAGGGCTTGTACTTAATCAAGGCGAAAATGGAGGCACTACCTCACAAATGTTGAATACGATTCCTGAACGACCAAGCTGCAATGACATGGGCGGGCCTTTCACATTACGAATTCGATAAGGGAGATGAATGGGCCGCACAAAAATTGTCGAGGAGGTGATTAAAGTCGGCGAACGATCTCGTCAAGGTTTTCTTTTACGGAAGCGGTGGGATTGAGTTGATGATACATAAAATGAAACTAAACTTGCGACCTGGCGAGGATAGAGGAGTGTGAGGCTGAACGGTAGTTAGTCCTGAACAGTTGGATTAGTGTTGCTTTCAACTCCAAAGTCTTCATCCCCCGATGCAAACACTCCGCCCCAGATCCTGTCGCTCATGGCCCCTCCGCTCTGGAAATGACTTGAATTCTGGCAACTTTCTCAACAGCAGATCGACCACCATCCTCCCAAACACAATACCTCCACCTTTGTTCAGATGCGTCCAATCTTCAAGCTCAGGGTTGTATTTGGCTGCATTTATCTGCCCGATGGCGTTGATGTATTTTGTGCTTTCCTGGTTGAGGTCCAAGTACGTCACCACGTCGTGGGCAGCGCGGATAGCGTTCAGCCGATATTCCTTAAAGCACTCTATAATTTTGCCATCCCTAAACTCTCGGCGGGTGAGGGGCGTAATGATGATCTTGGTTGGGCTGGCGTTAGCTGGCACCGAAACATGGCAAGGATGAGCTCAATACACACCGGGGTTCCATCAACGGCCAGCACTTCCTCGGCCATTCTCCTCAGGTTCTCCCAGAACTGATAGGGTGAGATTCCATGTTCTGGCGATTGGTCGTTATGGCCAAACTGTATCATCACCACGGCCACCACGGATTTGTACTCCGTCGTTTCCTTCTCGACGTCCTCCATCACTCTGTCCCATCGTTCCTCGGCAAGGAAGGTCTCTGTTGATGCGCCGTTTATGGCGTAGTTGCTACCATCGTTTCTCTCCTTGAGGTATTCGAGGAATCCATTACCCCAACCGCTTATCGAATCGACGGTCGATTTCGCGTTGAACGCCTCTGTCGTCTTGGATATGCTTGGGGCTCACGTAGATGGTTTTGGAACTAGTAGTTCGTCAGTAGTTGCATGTTTAGCTTGTGTGATAACGCATACCAGAAGATTAAAATCCGGAATTGTTTCACCATCAGGGATATGGCCTCCGACGCTGAAATCACCGGCTATAGGGTCAAAAAAGAACAATGCAGTGAGTATCTTGGCCTTTTGCCCCAATTGTTTAACCTTCCGTAATCCACTCTGGCCACTCTTTCTGACCTTCGTTTTCTCTTTCTGTGTATGTTGGCGCATATCTCCCGGAATACCCAAGCTAAGAGCTTGGTGAAAATGGACCTGGGACCATCAAAATACCGTCGCCTAGTAACTTTATCACCACATTATGGCTGAGCTTCCTGATACCCCAACATCCATTTTTTGACCTTTGATAAAACTGGACATTTGGCAAAACTGGGATTTTGGTAAAACTGGATGGTTGACAAAACGTTACAAAACTGAACGTTTGACAAAACTGGACATTTGGGATGTTTGACTAAAAACTGGAGCTTTGACTAAAACTGGACATTTGACTAAAACTGGGATGTTTGACTAGAACTGGAGCTTTGACTAAAACTGGGATGTTTGAAGAAGTTGATACTACAACTAGATGCGTAATCGGCTTCATCTTTTGCACACACACTTGTGATTGTAAGCACGGACCATAACGCTAGGGGTACTTGTATATACATCTCATAATCCAGATCTGGCCTAAATCCTCGCTTATTTCAAACAAGGTGCAAGCTTCTGAAAAGTCCCACTAAGTACTCAAACAACCCAAACTACAGCCAATCACAGCTGGAGTAAGCAGAGTGCAGCATTGAGACGCGGTGTACTGCGACCATAGGTGATATAACTTATTAAGGGCCGAATATTGACTAGGCGGTCAGCATGGGCAAAATGACATTATTACGTCTGACGAAGCTAGCAAACGGATAAGGAACGTTGATGGTGACAATAAAGGAATTATGGGCGATTACTGGATGAAAACCTCATACTATGGACAGATAATTATGTACATGTGAACGGTGCTTCATGCCCCGTAATGCACAAACTGTGCCCAGTTCAGCGGCATACTGAGATCCCCTGCACGCACTGCTAGAGATATTTCGGGTACTTCGTGAGACTTTTCAAAAGCTGACATCCGACGTAAATAAGCGAGGATTTAGGCCAGTTATGGCTTATGCAATGTATACATAGGTACCCCCTTCGGCATGGTCCGTGCTCGAAATTATAAGTGTTTGTGCAAAAGATGAAGCCGGTTACGCATTTAGTTGTAACTCTTCAGCCTGTTGCTGCTGTGATGAATTGTTTATCGTACAATGTGGCTAAGTCTGCAGAAAGAAATATGAGAAGTATTGCCCCTTGTAAATCTGCTACATCATTCCAAGTAGTCTTTCAACTCTTCCGACTCCTCTAACAAAGCGATGAAGGAGAATGGTGCAAACGGCCAACCCGCAAACTCTGCGAACTTGGAGAAGGACTCAACCCACGCCAATCTGAGCGCGTGCAACATGGCACTGGTACCCTCCATGCACACCAAAATGGCAATCGCTATAAAACTTGTCAGTGGCCATCTTGTAGCCGTGAAATTGAAGGCAGAGCTTACTGAGGAAGAACCACATATAGAAACAGACGACAATCATAATGACGCCGACAACGCCTCCCATCTTTAGAGCAGGGCCTAGAGTCATGTTCCAAAGCACCACACTCAGTTGCTGATGGGCCAGCGACAAGGCCCAGAGACGCAGGTACGAAGCAGTGTGGGAAACGCAATTCAAGCAAAACTCTGTAGGCACGGGTTAGGATCCAATGTCCCCTGGATTGCAGACAAAGCGGCAGCTTACCAATAGTGTGGATGACTTGGTGGATCATGACCTCGCCAAACTCGAACTCCTCGTGGTCTTCGTCAATATTCTGGGTAATCATTGCAACACCCTCGCCATCATCGTCAAAGCTGTCGCCGTGTCCATTGACCAAAGCCTCGTTCTCATCGTCACCGCCTAGGGCGCTAACACGGGAGGTTTCGCCGATGCCGCGATAACCCTTAGCGCGGGCACAGTTGTGTTCCCAACGGAGAAAGAAGGGCTTGAGGAAGAGCAGGATCGGGACCTGGACAAAAGCTATCAAAAGCAGAATGACCTGAACATACTCTTGCCCAGCGTACAAGCGCTCGTCAAGAGTTCCAGGCTGCAGGAACATGTAGATCAACATGTTCAGAAGGCCAGGAGGCTGCGCACCAGTATCAAACCAGTCCACAGACCACTTGTAGATGATGCAAAGGACGAGGTAACCGAAGATAGCCTGGAAAAAGATCATTCTAGGAAGGAAATTACCCCAGATATCAATGGGCTTCTTGAAATGCCTCGCGTTGATGTAGGAGAAGCAAAGCGAGTAGGTCATGTGAGCCCAGCCGAGGATGATACTCATCTTCATCTTGTAGCTGTTGCTGAAGAGAAGATTATTCTCTGTTCCATGCCATGCCCAATCTAGACCGAATGGATAGCGGTAGCCGTCGTCGCTTAACGTAGCAGAAACAGACTGTTTTTCTTGCCAGCCCTCCGGCTTCTTGAATGTCCAAGCGCTGTCAAACAGAGTCATAGACTTGGAGAAGGCGTCATTGTAGATGAGGCCAGTGAATAAAGAGAAGACTGCCATTACCAGGGCAATGTATCGGCCGTAGAAGATCATGGCGAACAGTTCGAATGTAACCTTCTTCAGAGGCTTCTCCCAATAGATCATGGCCAACGCAGTAGAGAGCATGATAACAGCGTGTCCAAAGTCGCCAAACATCACAGCAAAGAGGAAAGGGAAGGTAATGATGACAGGCATGGCCGAGTTAACCTCCTGGTAGGTGGCTGTACCATACGCATTGACAATGGTCTGGAAGCCTTCGGTAAACTTATTCGTCTTCATATAAGTGGGTGGCTTCTTGTTGGTTCGAACCTCATTGATGATGGACGGAACGGAGAGACCAGCTCGGTTGGTGACGTCCTGGAGGGTAGTCCTGATGAGAGGCAAATCATTGGTGGGGCACCAACCCTCAGCGATGAGGGTCCGGTGGGCAGGATCGTAAGAGAACAGGTTGAGAGTGGTGTATACAGCCTTCTCCTTTGCAATGAGCACCATCCAGGCAGACAGAGACTGCGAAATTTGGTTGAGCTCTGCTTCAAGAGTAGTCTGGGTGTTGCGAAGGACGCTCTGGACGTCCTCGAGACGATTGTTCACCCCGTGAATCTGGTCACGTCGGATGTCGCTGTTCTCGTCGACATTGTACACCTCAGCTCCCATGGATTCAGCTATCTTCCGGATCTTGGCGACAATCTCTTTGCCATGAGCGAAGATGAGAAAGACATTCTTCTTGACAGCCTCGTTGTTCGTGGGGTCGGTCAACGGCTCCAGAATTTCCGACTGTTTCATGTACAGGTTGCCACGAAGAGTTCGCCAGAGGATACGCTCAAGGGTAGCAACACGATTCCTAGAGATGACGCCAGCGACGAAGTCAATTTTCATGCCGGAAAATGATCTCTCGACGTCAGGCGCGGCGTTATGTTGCTCAGCGTCGGAAAGCAACGGCACGTCATCGTTGTGTGTAGAGGCTCGAATCTCCTCCACGTGGCCGGGAGCGCGATCAAAGAAGCCGCCAGCCTCCCTCAGCACCCAGCGCCATTCAATGAGATCGCCCTCACGCTTCCTGAGGGCCTCGTAGCTGTCGTTCAGTGCGGAGACGCGCTGCTCAAGCTTCTGGCTTCGCTCGGCGAGTTCATCAACTTCCGAGGTAGAGGGCGACGCGAGCCTCTCAGCATCAAGATTAAGCTTTCGAAGTGTGATTCCGGCCTTTTCCATCTGCACATAGAAGTATCCTGCGTCCCGTTAGGCTGAGTGCATTCCGAGGGGTTACAATGATGTACGCAGCCGTCGTTCGACATTGTGAAGGCGTCGGATCTCCTGGGTGAAAGTTCGCTGAAAGGCGCTGACATCCTCATTGAGCTGGATGAAATAACACATGAGTAGCCTGCATGGAGGAGATAGCTTGGGCATGGAGGCTTACGTCGCGGAACTGGCACAATCCAAGCTCGCCAAGGGCAGTGACGACCTCCCGATCGATTTCGTTGGAGACGTACAGCTGCACCATGCTCATGTCCGCCGAGCGGAATGGGGTATCCTGTCGTGGAGCCATGGTGATGCAGCTCGGGACTCAAGGTTGTGTAGCTCGTCAACGAGCAAAGGGAAGCCTGTTGTCGTGACGTGTTAACTGGCTTCAAAAGTCAGTCAAGGCCGGCCGGGTACTGGCACTTGCGCCAGGTATGGATTTAGCCGGTGCTTACAAGGGTAGACACGAGGCGGGGGTGCACCTGGACTCCCGTTGAGCGACTCCTTCCATTGGACAGCCACAATCCACTTTCATCGATCAGCAGCCAAATGCCGATCGAGCTAAGGGTGGCTGGACAGGGTGCTCTGTCCACGAAAGTGTGTTTAATCCCCTTCTTGGCAAATAATGCAACTGCCAGCGCAACGATTCGGATTCACTCCATATGTCTTGATTGTTAGGAGAGGTAGACATTTAGGGCGACTAGAGAAATAAACTTGTTTGGAAGTTGAGAAGAGAGCCATGCGATTCGGCTGTGGCGGCACGATACGTGGCAGTCTTTGCTTGCGACACACTTGAGCTGCCACTATTTACAAGGGGCGGACAAGACGTTCGACTTTGTTCATGCGTTTGTCTAACCTGGCCATCAAACCGCTTTTTAAGGCATCGGGTTTCTGCATAGGACAGACTATTCATAATACACGCCCAGAGCATTGCTTCAGTGGTCGCGGCGAGGTCATAGAGAGGACATGATTAAATAGGGAAGGACGGCTAGATGGAAGGCTGTTCAGGTGCGAATGGAGAAGGTGGGTGGTCCCACGCTCTGTATGCAGAGCAAACAGCCTCGCGCACTATGAGTGGCGGTGTTGAGCGGGGATATATCGAGATGCCGCCTTCCACCTCAGCTCAAACCCATCAAACCCATCGCATCCATCACATCCATCGATCGCACCGCCATGGAGGCTGTTGGTCTCACCGTCGGGGTCGTTGGGCTCGCCGGCCTCTTCAGCTCCTGCCTAGAGGCCGTGGACAAGGTATAGACCTACCGATCATCCGGGTCGACTCGCACGTACTAGACACCAAGTTCAAGGCTGCCAAGGTCCGCTTCGAGGAATGGGGTCGGCTCGTCGGGTTCGAAGAAACGATGCGGTCGGAAGACCACCACCCTGCTCTCGACAGCCGCGATATATTTGCGACGGTAAATGATATTTTACAGATCATTAATACTCTCCGTGATGCGAGTGACACGTCTGTACACCGCACCAGCCGGGCCATGACGCCGGGTGATGACGTCTCGTTGGGCTCGCTCCGACCCCGGCCTCACGGCACGAGGCGACGGAAGCTGGTTTGGACGCTCTGGGGCAAGACAGAGCGCACAGATCAGGTCGAGCTGTTCGAAAAGCTGGTGCAACAACCGCACAACCCGGTGCCCGTCGATGCAGTGCAGGGTACGCGGCCGGTACACGAGCTGGACACCAGGCGCACCGACAACCTTGCGTCCGGGTTAGGTGCGTATCTGAGCGCTGCCTCGATGCTCGTCGTCTAACGGAGATCAGGAACTTCCTCAGGCCATGCTTGGCCCGCTGAGCTGCAGCGGATCCTCGCCCGGATCGAAGAGGCGAACAGAGGTAAGCTGTCATCTCGAGTGATGGTCGACTCATTACTAACTGACTTCGGCCTCAGGCAGGAGCGGGGCAGCAGTTTTCTGAACAGCCGAGGTATGAGCGTAGATGCGCGTTATTGGGGCGAGAGGTGCTTATTCAACTGCGAGTAAGCGCCCGCGGTCGAGGGCGGGGCAGCAGATAACTAACCACGGATTTCTCGCCAACTTGCTTCTGCCTGAACTTCTTCAAACTCCGAGATTAGCCTTCTGACAGATGCGAGTTGGGAAGCCGGCCACTCTGTCGATATCCACGCCTTCTTAGATTACTCAGCCAAAACTTGGAGCGCTCACTTTTGTGAGGCTGGTATCATCGATGACGCCGCCATTATATCTTTCACTCTGAGAATTTGTGATCCGGATTCGAAGAGCTACTCCATATGGTTTAGAATTCATTGGAATACTACAGGTATGAGTACTACCAAGTGTTTTACGGATCTCATGGTAGCGTCGTACTATGGTCATCGTGTCGTTGTCAAGCTACTTCTCGAGGAGGGAGCCGAGATCGAGGCGAAGGACAGCGAGCATGGTCGGACGCCGCTATTGTGGGCTGCCGATAGTGGGCACGAGGCCGTCGTCAAGCTGCTGCTCGAGAAGGGCGCTGACGTCGAGGCGAAGGACGGAGATGGTTGGACGGCGCTAAGGTGTGCCGCTGAGGAGGGGCACGAGGCCGTCGTCAAGCTGCTCCAACGAAATCCTCGATAACTACGAGACCATACTCTTCCCCCCTTTCGGAAAACGGTACTTGCATCGCCCGTTACAAGCAACAAGAGCCTTTAAGACTTTGATCCAGTGAAGTAAATAGTGTGGCCGTAAATAAGACGATATCATATTCAATATCGTATTGCCTGCACGGTATTTTTGTACCGTGCAGTGCAAGCAGCACCGGAAACCGTGTAATACAGTGCATGGTCGTTCAAATATCGTATAAATATGATATCAAATATGGTGCAAGTACTATGTAATACGAGTAATACGAGGTCTCTCCCATACATGAGGCATTATGAAAATCCCAATTTACAGAACTTTTTACTAATGAAGTGTAACCTGGTTGGGCCGTTGATCTGCACTCAGCTGATGCCGATGCTAATAACGCCACCAAATAAAGGCCACGCCACAAACTCCTGAGCGTTGAGTATGTAACAAGCTAGCCAGCTCTCCGAGAGCTTTCAGTTCTTTTCTTCAATGCAATCAATTTGTTGGTTCCAAGCACGCTTTTGGATGAATACGGCCTGTGCCCCTTACATGAAGCGTGTCAACTCCTGAATTTTCACCTACTTCATGAACAAGTCTTATTCTACGGAATAATGACTTCTCAGCGCTCAGGTATTAGCGCTTCCTTCACGGCTACATCATCCCAGACTTCAATAGCCCCTGATTCGTCGGTTATCAGCGACAACGGAGATACTGACGTCGGAGAGACATCTATTTCGCCGTTGTTAACCTCTCAATTTAAGAAGAAGAAGCGTACGTCGAAGTTATGGGATCATACGCCCTTCGGAAGGAATCAGATCGTCCGTAATACGGAAGGTCAGATTATATGGCGTTGCAAGTACTGTAAAGGGAAGCCTGCCGAATATCTCGAAAATGGAGGCACGACACACATCTACAAGCACCTCAAATCTCACACTACTCTCGATATATTAACGCCTAATGAAGAAAGGGCTGCTAAAACAAGGAATCACCTTGAGGAAGCCTTCTCACGGATGTCTCAGAACGCGAATCCCCTCAAACGCCGTCGACACGATGACGAAACGACAGATCTTGACGCTGATAAGTTTGAGCAACTATATGTGGAGTGGATTGCAGACTGCGGGATTGCACTTCGTATGGCAACAAGAGAAACCTTTCGAGCGTAAGTTCTCTAACATACTTAAATTAATGGTTCATATAACGTACTTGATAAGCGAGCGCCGCAGACAAGCGAGCGCCGCAGACAAGCGAGCGCCGCAGTGAGATTTTTGTAACGGTCGTGTTCACGGGCTAGGCTATACGGAGTATAGGGTAGCTCGGAAAGGGTTCCTAAGGGATAGACCAGGGTCTATGTTAGCAGAGCGGTTAGGTCACACTTACTGGGCGGTAGTCGTAGTGTTACGTTAGGTAATGGTCAATATACGATGATGCGTGGCAGTCAGAGTAGATTGAGGTAACCAAGTTGTATTGATAGCTGAGGAGCTGGTGTCCTAGTGACAGCCAGTTCCTCGGGTTTATATACTATGTAGTATGAGGTTCGATCACCTTTGTTACAGGGGCGATCACAGTGATCGTGGAAGTGATCACGGTGATCACGGGAGTGATCACGGTGATCGTTCCGGATTCCGTGGTGATCACTTCGTGATTGGTGAGAAATTTGTGGAGGCCACGTGACGTCAGGCGTCCACGGTGCATGGGTCGTGACAATTTTCACCTTAAATTGTGATTTTAAAAAAAATCTTAAAAATCCAAACTAAGCCTAAAATAGCTAAGATTTTTAACCTAACTTATTTATAAAATATTTTATTTTTAAGAATTTTTTTAAATTATATATATCTATAGCGCTAGTAGTATAAAATTCGCACTGTTTATTTTACTATTTCTATTTATAATTAGTTTAATAATTTTTTAAAAAGTCTAAAAAAAATACTAGTTTATTAACTTTTTAATTAGATATCTAAAATTAAATCCTTAAAAATCTTAAAGCTATATAGCCTATTTTAGGAAATTTAAAGTTTAGAGTTTTAAGTATACAGTATAGGTGCGGCGCTCGCTTGGTTGCGGCGCTCGCTTATCAAGTACGTTACTAATCTTATGCCCTTTTAGCTTGCTCAAATTCCTCAATCCTGGAGTCCTCTCGATTTTACCTACATCACATCAAACGATTTGCGAGTGGGTGATGCGAACGTTTGAGACGCAAAAGCGACGTATGCGACAAGTTCTCCAATCAGCTATCTCGAGAATACACTTCACCGTCGATATATGGTCCTCTCCAAATAAGCTTGGTATCCTTGGTATTGTTGCACACTTCATTGATAGCAACGGCGAGCTGGTTTCATATTGTGTTGCTTTACGAGAGGTACACGGCAAGCATTCAGGAGAGAATCAGGCCCATATTGTGATGAGTGTCGTCGAGGAATACGGAATTGTCGCCCAGATTGGATACTTTGTTTCAGACAATGCAGACTCGAATGATACGTTGATGAATTCTCTACAGAAATGTACGCCTCTATCAATTTATTGCGAGAACAATACTAATGATTAGTAGTGTTGAACGAGAGGCACAATATCATATATTACGACGCGAAACATCACCGCCTTCGTTGTAACGGTCATACCATCAATCTAGCAGCGCATGCGTTTATGTTCCCAAAAACCGCACCCGACGAAGCCCCTACGAAAAACCAGGTTAAAAAGGACACTACAAGCGAATATATCAAGCCTTCAGACGCTGATATATTGAAGTGGAGGAAGACTGGTCCTCTTGGCAAGCTCCACAACATCGTTGTCTTTATCCGATGTAGTGCACAACGGATACAGAGGTTTAAAGAGATCAGTGAGAAAAAGGGTCTTCTTCGTGACAACGATACAAGATGGAACTCAATGTACTACATGGTGGAGAGAACCATTGAGCTCGCAGATCAAATTGATTACTACTCCTCAAAGGAGAAGGACCTTAAGCTTGATTCGCGTATGCTATATATCCAACTGAGAGGACAACACTAATAGTTTCTAGTTTCCGAGCAAGACTGGGCTGAGCTGAAAAAAATCTGCAACTTCCTCAAATCATTCACCGATGCCACCAAGGCTGCAGAAGGTCACGCGCATACAATCGATCGAACGCTACCAATAATGGACTTCCTGCTTAGCAAATTTGAGGCTGCACGAGCCGAGTACGCAGATGACGCTTTTATGGCGCCTTGTATTGATGCTGGATGGGCGAAACTCGACGCATATTACACTCTTACAGAGCGGTCATCTGCTTATGTTGCAGCTATTGTCCTCAGCCCTCATCGAAAGTGGCACTACTTTGACACTGCCTGGGAGGAACATCCTGAGTGGATTGAGAGCAATAAGACTGCCGTAGAAGATCTCTGGAAGTCTCGTTACGCACCAGTCGCCAAGTCAGCGGAGTCATCAGCCCAGTCCTTGGTTGAAAAGCCACTAGTGAAGAACTCGTTTCTTGCATGGGAAGACGAACATGAGGATCCTGAGCTTCCCACCCTATTTGATGAGTATCAGAGCTATATATTAGCCCCAAGAATCAAAGTCAAATATGTACGAAAGTGGTGGCTTGAGGATACACAACAAACGCTCTATCCAAACCTTTCCAAAATGGCGCTCGATCTTTTGTCAATTCCTGCGATGTCTGCTGAGCCAGAAAGTCTCTTCTCTGATACAAAAATCACCCTACAAGATCGCAGGAACAGGTTAGGGATTGATATAATTGAGGCAATTGAGTGCATAAAGTCTTGGTCGAAGACTCGCAACTTGGCTTGGGTTGACGACGTTGAGCTTGTCTTGGACACAGCTATCATTGGAGAGGATGAACAGCAGGGGTTTTCTAACATTATACCTGATATTACGAGCAATAGATAGTATGCAAGCAATTCAAACTCAAAATGCTCGAATCTCTGGAGTTTTCTTTTGACCTCTAGTTCTACTACATTCTCACACCTAAGCAATAGGAGTGACGTTAAATTAGTCAATTCTGTAGCTCAAGTAAACCCTTAACCTACGCGAGTGAGGTCTAGGAAAACGGTTTCCGGAGCGTTCTCGCTATCTGGCAATAGTATAATCTTATATGTTAGCTGTGAATAGCTTCATCTTGTTATGGCCCGCGAGACGATCTTGAACCTCAACCTTACTCAATTTGGTTAGTTTTATGCTTAGGCCATGCGGCTCTTCGCACGCCGTGCGATATGATATTACGATACGATACTGCTTAAATACAGTGTAATACCGTATGCCGTGCAGTGCACCAAATTCCTAAACAATCCAGTGCAGTGTGGGGTTGAAAAAATATCGTATACGGTATTTTGCACTATTTACTTCACTGGGCACAGCGTTGGGCTGTCCGGGCGGGACGTCTTGCTGAGCTGGGAAGGCAACGGCACCGACAAGGCAAGGCTGATCAGCCAGGCACCACGGGCTCCACGGAAGACAAGGGAGACCAGGAAAAGCTTCGGAGGCGCCAGGAGTCGGCTCGCATAGCAAGACAGTGTTCTCGTCGAAGCATAGATCATCCATGTTCGCCAAGGCGAACTGTGGCGGCATGGACGCCTCAGCCTCAGCTCCACTCCCGTCGGAGTTGGAGGCGAAGTGAGAAAACTCAGAGGACATTATCTTGGACCATGCAAAGAAGCAGTTCTTGATCTCGAGTGATTAGGGTTGGTTGGTTCTGTAGAGACTTTGTTGAGATTCTGTAGAGATTCTGTAGAGATTCTATGGAGTTTCTATAGAGGTTCTGGAGAAGGTCTATAAAGATCCTATAGAGGTTCTGTAAAAGTTCTGCATAAGTTCTGTAGAGGTTCGGTGGTTATCAGGCGTTGATGTGTCGGTAGCGTGTGATGTTTGGGGATCTTGTCGATGTGAGGTCAAGTAAAGCTAACAAGTGTGATGGGAAGTGAAGTGCGAGGAGCAAGTGAAGATGATGGCTCTGGCTTTGGGGTGGGGGAAGGGTACTAGGGGGGTCTCGCCATTTCATTACATCTCAATCCCCCCTTCGTCCCTCACGGGGGGGCGACTGACCAAGCAAAAAGTCGTTGACTCGACAAATACCTAAAAAGTATGTGTAACGTACATGATAAGCGAGTGCACCAACCAAGTGAGTGCACCAAAGCAAGTTTACACCTTAAAACCTGATTTTTAAAAAACGTCTGAAAAATTCAAACTACGCTTAAAATAGCTATAATTTAAAACATAGATGTATTAATTTAATTATAATAATTAATTATTTTTCTAGGTTTTTATAAAAACTCTTTATAAAGTTATTTAAAATAATCCTATTCGCACTGTTTTTTTTCTTATTTTTATTTTTAAAGAGCTAAGTAAATTTTTTAAAAGTCTAGAAAAAATACTATCTTATGACTTTTTTATTTAAAGATCTAAAGTTAATTCCCTAAAATTCCTAGAATTATATATCTAATTTTAGAAAATTGAAAATTATGACTTTTAGCTGTACAGTATAAGTGGTGCACTCACTTGTTTGGTGCACTCGCTTATCATGCACAGGAGGGACCGGTCCGGCAAGCGGCCCGCCAAAGGAAGCCTGGAGGAACTGTGCTGGCGTGATGAAGCTGGTGAAGAAGGGCTGCTTGGAGGTATTATCAGTAAGATGGTGGATTTAAAGTGTGTTATAATGACCTAGGTGGAGACCGGGGGGTCACCCGTGGCAGAACCCCGGTCAAAGCTGTTGCGCATGACTTTAGTAGATCGGAGCACCCCTCTAATAAATCACCAGTAATTCATAGGGATCATTAGCAATTTCTATGCTAACCCTGTTGAATTGGACCATGTTGGAATACTTAGGCGCAGGGTGGTCACGTAAGACTAGGTGGTCTTTCGGGGACCGAATGGGGGAGGGCTCGCCGAGCCCTCGCTACGCTAGACTGTATTAGGAAGCCAGGAATAGCCATACCTCCCTGACCTTAAGGGGCGGGAGCTTAAGGAGAAGCTATATAATACACACACACGTTACAGGGTCATTATTGTGGTCATCTATACTATTTAACAAACCCCTCTAATTCAGTCAAGAACTATTGTGTTGGGCAGGGGGACAAGAGGGACACCACTACCCGAAGTAACAGATGCCGTAGGGTAGGCAGGATGCGTAGTAGAGCGAGGATGGACAAGACTCGTAAAATAAAACAGGAAGGTTATGTTTTTAGTCAATACTGGCAATCTAGTCATATAACTATGCCCTCCTTTTTCCTACTATAGTTCTCTTGCTTCGGATTGGCTTAGGAGTGCTTTATTACTTCCTCTTACGTGTCAGAGTAGGGGAAGTAGGATCGAGTTAGTCGTCTAATATTTGCTCTATATCTGAACCACTATCCGTACGATCGCTATCTGAATCGCTAGTTAGCTCCAGGAAGAGATTTAGAAGGGATAAGACATACCCGAACTTGGAATTGAAAGCACTGGATTAACGTTAATTGTGGTTAGAGTCAGTGGTGTATGTTTTTCTCTAGGGCAGGCTGGCGGCTTGGTCGCCTCGCGATCTGAGTGCCTTGATAGCAGTGTCAGGGAATTAGCTTTCTTTTGCAGAGACTGCTTTTGACCGCGGATTGGAGATGAGAATGGGTTTCTGCTCGTAACGCCCCCAGGGCCAGCTGGTCGTGGCGGCGTAGGCAACTCATTGACAGGATTCGACGATGTGGGCATGGATGCATTATGTGTAGACAGGGCACTCTGCCGAACGAATTCCCAATCGTCGGGGAGAATTACCAAGATCCTAACGGTGGAATCAACGACTTGAGGGCCTTGGATAAGCTCGCGGTTAAGGACCCCCAAGACGCGGCCGCTGCATACAATCCACGACCCTTTAGGAAAGGGGTTCACAGCTTGTCGCATCCACCCGAGTAGGGAACTCCATGGTTGTTGCTCTATAGGGAAGAGGAGGAGGACGTAGCATATGTATACGCCTTTATGAGGAGGGCGGTCGTTCTCTAGCACTAAGTAAGAACCCAGCTTTATGAACACTGAAGTCTTGCTTAGCGGCTCTGGCCAGACATCCTCTTTAATATAGAAAGTGTCTAGATCGATAGGACCGGCAAGGGATACATGTGCTGAAGAGCTTAGCCAGGGGGCACCTTCGTCGCTACCACCGAGGAGTCGAGGGACAATACTATGGGATTGTAAGCATTAATGACCTGTACGAGTAGGATATAAGAAGACGTACGGAGTCAGGCCGCCATCGCGCGGCAGTGCTAGCGCAACCTGCACAGATTGAGTTTCTTCTGTCTCCCATCCATCTAAACTTACGCCATAGAAGGTAAGTTTGTTTGGAAGAAGTCGGGCGACTATGGTGAACCATTTCCCCTCCCAGTCCTCCTCCAAGGTCGCTGTTTTTGCTCCGGGGTTGAACATGGAGAGTAGTAAAGGAAGCCCCGAGGTCTCGTCATCTTCAGGACTGAGGAGGCGCGGATAAAGGTCGAGAATGAACGCAGGCTGGATAAAGGGCAGGAAGGTCCCAGCCTTGAAGTTCCCTGCATTCGTATAGCGTGAGCCAGCTGGGAGGATTTCGCACTGGGCTAGGTCAGAGTGGTAGGTGATGGTGAGATCTGCACCGATCGCTCCCTGCCCACGCTTATTCGGCAGCGGAGGTATCGGGTAAATGATAGAGGTCGAGGAAGAAGAATCCATGTTGATCGTAATAGAATCACGCGCAGTATTGTAAGTGAAATGAGTTCAGGAGAGCCAAGGGCAAAGGAGAAGAGAATATTTAGTCTTCCTCAGTAGGAAATGTTAGCTTGCTATGTAGATAAATCCTGCTTTTAGTAATGTTTTAACCCTAACGTCGATGTAGTATATTGTTACTGTATCTTATTTTAGAAGGAAGAAACAATAGTTGATGCCTGAGGCATTAGAGACTAACAGTTCAGCTAGATGTGAATAGCATCGTGGCTGAAATAGCATGATAGCTGAAAAGGAAAAAGCAAATAATTCCTCGTATCCTAATGACAGCTCCGTCTTCTAGCGGCAACTGCTATAGATAGTAGCGATTGCTATAGATAGCTGTGACAGTTTTTCTTATGTAAAATATTAATAGAAGTTCAGCGACTGGTATTGCTTTTAACAGTGATCTGTCGTTATACTCCTTTAGACCTCCTCATATATTTCTCCTTTCTAGAGAAAAAGTTCATTTTAAGGAACGTATAGAGTCCTGATATAGAACTCACCGACGTAATTTGTCGCTATACGCCAATATATTTAAATAGGAGCCTCAATGAGTACTTCAGCATGTCTGAATCACATGATCCTTTTTTCCTACCCACTCCACCACAGACACAGCTGCCTAGCCAGCAGCAGCAGACGAGAACAGGACCGCAAAGTGATGAGAGTCGGGCCATACGGGAAGCAGCGCGGCAGCGGCTGGAAGAGCAAAGGCGACGCGAGCGGGAGCCGATAAGAGATCAGCGAGAGACGGCTAGACGGCTGCAGAAAGAAGAGCGCCGCCGCCAACGAGTGGAGAAACGAGCGGAGACGATCCGGCAGCGGGAAGAAGAACGCCGCCGTCAACAAGAGGAGAGGATGCGACAGCAGGAACTAGAAAGAGAACGCGACCCACAAGCTGAAGAGAAAAGACAGTGGCTGGAGAGACACCGTCGGCGTCAAGAGGAGGAGGCTCGACGTCGAGAGGAGCTGGCGTCGCACACGAGCAATCGCCGTCGTCGGGCTAGGGAGGCGAGACAGGAGCTAGATTCACCAAACCCGGAGTATGAATCCTTCTTGGGGCATCCGAGGTCTCTTAAGCGTGCGAAGTCTGACAATAACCAGGAGACGTCGTCGGCCAAGGCAAGATGGACCTTCTGGCTCCATCCCGGTCCAACAGCCAGTTCCTCCTGACCTGATGTCCATGGAGATGATTATGCGGCAAAAGGAAGCTCTAGGCAGGCTGATGCAAGCAGTAGAGCAGTCCTTCCAGGAGAAGCAAGCAGCCTCGAATCGCCGCGACTTGTGCAACCCTGTGCCTGCAAATCGTAAGATCGACACTGTTCAGTCCTTTCTAAAAGCCTTCCACGATGAAGGCAGTATGGAGATAGCAGTATGCTCGGTTTGCTATCTACAGAAGAAGCCACGGGACCTAGACCATGCCGATTGGAAAAGGGCGTTGCCTGACGAGATTCGTTCAGCGATGACTAACTTACTGGTGTGTAAGAGATGCTTCCCAGAGGGAGACGGCGAGACCGCAGTGCCGATATGCTTCACCTGTCGAGCGGCTTTCGATCGAGGCAGGGTCCCGGATGCATGCATGGGGAGCACGATGCTCATCGGCTGCGAGCATCGGTATCCAGAGGAGCTGAAAGACGTTACCCCTCTCGAGGAGAAGTTGATCTCTCTCAATGCGGCATACGGGTTCATCACCAAGTTTAACATCCAACGTGGCCAGCTGACCGGCCCGACATATCGGAAGCACGTCTCAGGTCATATCACAGTATTCCCCAATGACGTGGAGTCTTTGGCTGCCACGATCCTGCCGCACCCACTTGTGTCGACACTGGAGCAGGTGCATGTGATTTGGACCGGCTTAGAGCGACCCACCCCTCGAGACGTGAGCAAACTGCTCAGCGTTCGACCTGGTGCCATCCGCACAGCTTTACAGTGGCTGCGAGAAAATAACCCCCTGTATGTCGACATCGTGATCAACGAAGAGGAGATGGAAAGTTGGGCCTTCGAAGACAGCAGCGACGTACCAACACAAGCCTACCAACGCATGGTGAGGGAAGAAGAGACTGCAGAAGAGCTTATACGGACAGCACAGATCGTGCCTCCAACTGATCGAGGGCAGGACCCTCCTGGTCAAGCGTCATCGGTCGAGGACATTGCGATAGAGCTAGCAGAAAGGTCGAAGTGTAACCCTGGACAATCTGAGCGTGCGCCGCATAGCGTACAACAACCCCTTAGCTTGGAGGAGGCGACGGCCGAGGAAACATCAGAGCGAGTGTTTGAGCTACGCTCCTCGGCGATGTTCCCGATTGACGAGCAGGCTACCTTTGCAGAGAAAGACAAGCTAGATTTTATCAGCCTGGCGCTTCAGGCAGAGCGCCAGTTCGACGATAGCTACGAAGCTAGTGCAGGCGAGGCCCCGTCGATGGAGGTTCATGGCTCCTCAGGTCGTCCGTTCATCCGAGTATCACATGGTCGGGAGTTCGCAGACGGCTTTTCCCCAGACTATTTCCCAAAGACCTTCCCTAGTTGCTTCCCTTATGGCCGCGGCGGACCACGAGTGGCAGACCGGAATGAGGCGGGAGATCCAGCGAATCCCCTGATACGAGATATGACCCTGGAGTCTTGGGCCAAAGTCGTTCTGCAGCGGCACGGAGGGCATTGTGCCCAACATCCTGCCTTCTCCTTCCTTGTATTCAATATGATAGTAAGGTCTCAGAACCGGTGGGTTGCCCAGGGCCGCCTGAAGCGGTCGGCTTTTCGGCGTGTCGAAGGAATACACCAGAAGCTGACGCCTGAGCGCTTGCGCGAAGCGCAAAAGGAGATGTTTGAGACGGGAAAGACCACAGACGGGGACGTTATCGCACTTATGAAGGAACTCTCGCTCTACGGTAGCCGGCATCCTTTATCAAACGAGAGCCGTCTATCTATGCGGAAGAAGATCTGGTCGATGATAGTGGCATTCGGCCTCACAGCCATCTGGTTTACCCTAAATCCCAATGACATCAACAACCCGGTGAAGCTGAAGCTCGCGGCACATAGGGGACGGGATGATGAGGCCGCTAGAGCGTTGCTTCGTGCTCTAAGCACATCGCTGCAGGTGACAACCCTCTCGATCCACGACCCTCTCAGCTCAACGCTCTTCTTCTTCCGCGAGATCTCTCTTTTTTTCGAGCATTACGTTCGCGTCGGACGACCGTCTGTTTACGGGAACGTGAGCCATTATTATGCGACGGTCGAGACCAACGACCGCGGAGCTCTCCACCTACACGGTCTACTATGGTTGGATGCCAACCTGGCACTATCGGATCTCGTTCGTGACATGGCCGATCCTAATGAGGGAGAATACCGGTCGAAGGTGAAGACCTTCGTGGACGATATATTTACTGCGACGCTGAACGAGGCCCTGGCGAAGGAGGCGGTAGAGTACGGCAAGAAGACTACTGTGGTCGAGCCTGAGCTGATGCATGACGCGGAGTGGTTATCGGGGAGGTTTGAGCGCGAGGCCAACTTTATCGCATCTCGCTGCCAGGTCCACCACCATACCGCTACGTGTGTGAAGTACTCTATTAAGAAAGTTTTAAAGGCGGGCCTGGAAAAGTGTAGAACGCAGCTATGCCGATTTCGGGCCCCTTGGAGACTTGTGCCGGAGACCGGGTTTACAGACGACGGCCTACTCGAAGTGAAGCGAGATCATCATATGGTCAATCAGTATAACCAGAGTATGGCTATAGGACTACGGCATAACCATGATATATCAATGATTCTCACTCGTAAAAAAGGGCTGGCGCTCATACACTACATCTGCAACTACGCTACGAAGCTCAACGCTCCTATGTGGAAGCGGCTCGCCCTTGCCGCAGAGCTATTGGATCTAGCCCAACAGCAGCAAGGGGAACCGGGCAATCCAGGTACCACGTCGGCGTCGACGGTGGGAGATGAGACCAAATCGTTCTTACTACGCGTCGCAAACCGCATTTTTACGAGCAGAGAGCTCTCGCAACCCGAGGTACTTGGCTATCTGCTCGGTTTCGGGACTGACTTTACAAATGTTCCTGCTTGGACCTGGGTGCATCTCAATTCCTTGTACTGGGCCTGCGCCAAACAGTGGCCGGGTCTGCGGGAAGCGCTGGTAGCACTTGGTCGAGAGCCGCAACCAGACAACATCTATTTCCAAGCAGACGGCTTTAAGTTGTCCTACTTGGAGGCTTACAAACACCGCGGCCTGATCCTCCAAGACCTCTGCTTCTACGACTATATGTCCTTTGTGGTCTTGAAGAAGGAACGGTCCCACTGGAGAGGCACGACACCGATTCCTTTTCCACTAACGGCAACAGCCTGTAAAGGCTGGGTCCAATGCCTCCGAACTCCCAGCAAAACGGCGGTGCCTGTCTTCGATGGTCGTCTTACAGACGAGTTCGACGAAGAAGATGAAAACTTCGTTAAGAAGTAGGTATTAAGGCTCTATAATATGAAGGGAAGTGCTTACAGGGTATTGATAGGAACGCAGTCTTGCATCTTGTCCTGTTTGTTCCTTGGGAAAGGTTTCAGGGCGAGCCAGCGGATGATATACCTGGACTTTGGCGAAGGTTCCAGGAAATGCTAAGCGACCGAGTTCGTTCTTACGTCCGTAACATCGCTTTATTACGCGTTTCCGCAGAAGACGCTCGGGCCGACCGTAAGCTCCAGGGTCTGGACCAGGACTTTGAAGAGATTGTGGATGCGCACGCCTTCGGCGATCAAATGGGCGATCAAATGGGGGAGGACGGCGCCAGGGCGGATGACGAGAACATCGACTCACAAGAGTATTATGACGCCTTTCTGGGTGTTCTATCCGCAGTCCGGGGGAGCGAAATCAAGGACATGCCTGTGAGTTCGGCGCTGAGATGCTTGCATGAAGAGGCGAGGGCAATCGATATAGGAGAGGACGACAATACCGCCGCCCAGCGGGGCCGACAATTCTACACGATGCTGCAAGACATTCAAGATTCACCTTTCCGAAGTACGGGCCTCCTCAGCCGGGAGGAAATCGATGCAATATTGAAGCTTCAGAAGAAAGAAGACACTAGCGTGACGGCAAATATTCAAGGCAGTGAGAGTAATGCGTCCTCCTCGTTTGCTGGCGGGCACCACGGAAGGCCAGATGTCCCACGGCGGCCCGCTCAGACGGAAGAAACACCGGCCAACGGAGTTGGTCCGGGGGGTCAGATGCGTCTCGAACTTGGCCCTTATACGTCATATGTCGACGTCGCTCTAGGTCTGGCGAGGCAGTGGACCTTGAACAAGCTACAGTCAATGGCGGTGCTGCTACCGGCACTCTTCCTCGACGAGCGTGGCACTCGGCTCGAGGAAGAGGAGGGCAAGCAGCACCTCCAATACGTCGGCGGTGAAGGGGGCACGGGAAAGTCTCGCGTTATACACGCTATCAAAGACATGTTCCGGCTGAAAGGCGGCCTTCACACGCTGCTCGTGACAGGCGCCAGCGGAAACGCGGCTGCACTCATTGGTGGAGTGACCCTCCATTCGGCATGCAACATTGGATTTGAAGACAAGACAGAGACTAGGAGGAATATATCAGAAGAAGAAAAGCTACGTTGGAAGAGCAAGACTATGTTGATCGTCGACGAGATCAGCCAGGTGGGCGGCCTCACTCTAGCATCTGTAGACAGCCGCTTGAGGCTGTATAGAGACGACGCGCACCGCCCTTTTGGTGGGATCCCAATCGTCATCTTCTTTGGCGACTTCTTCCAGTTTGAGCCGGTCAGACAGACCAGCCTCCTCTTACCAGAGCCCAGAGAACACAGCAGACAGAGACTGGAGGGCTTGGCAAAGCATGTAACAGCACATAAACTGTTCCTCCAGTTTACAACCGTCGTCATGCTTCGCGAACAGGTCCGCACCGCCGGCTGTGCAAGGTTGCGTGGCTTCCTCCGGCGCCTGCGCAATGGGCAGCAGACGGAGCTGGACTTCCAACGGCTATGTCATCGCCTCTATAACCAAGCATCCCAGCCCTCTTTCGCCGATGGGCTGCGGGCGATCACACCTCTGAACCAAGATAGGTGGGACCTGAACATGGCAGCCATCGTGCAGTGGGCTCGCGCCCAGGGCAAGCATATCTCGATCTTCATGGCCAAGCACGACACTGAAGCAGGAAAGCGGTTGCGTGTAGAAGAGCTATGTGACGTGCTTCGCTACGGAGATGACTCACAACTCCCAACCCCCGGGTTGTTCTTCTACGCGCAAGGGATGCCGGTAGTAGTGACCCGGAACCAGCTTACTGGGTTGAAGCTGGTCAACGGGGCGCCCTTCAAGGCAGTCGACATCTTTCCTGACCTCTCCTGCGGCACTATTGCTCTCGCTAGCGACGTGACGCTCCACCTGGGGCCCCCGGCAGCTGTTCTCCTCCAGTCGGACGATATCGCAGACCTCGCAGTACCTGGGCTTCCGAAGGGTACGCTCCTCATCAAGAGCAAAACAGTAGTCATCCCCGACTCTATGCGAGGGAAGAATCCTCGCTTGAGAAGTAAGCCAGGCTTTCGGTTGGTCACCCATAGAACAGGACCCCTATGCACCCCCGCCTTCGCTATGACGGACCAGAAGAGCCAGGGTAAGCAGTTCTCAGACGTCCTTCTTAACCTCAAAGGCGTTTACGGCAGCAGCACAGCGACAAGGCCTAGCTTTATGAGCTTATATGTACAGCTTTCGAGGGCGGAGAGGTGGGAGGGGCTGTATCTCTTCCGGAGACCAGCACGAGGCGATTTTATCGAACCGAAGAACGTATTAGATAAACAAATGAGGGACGGCGTTTACAAGCTGGAGAGGCTGGGGAACGAGACAAGACTGCGCTTTGAGCGTGACTACAGACACGAAAGCTGGTTTCAGGATTGGGATGCTATAACAGAGTCTACTTCAGGAACCGAAGTCGACGAATATGACGACACTTCTCTCTGGTGCAATTCTGAGGATTCTGAGGCCAAGTTATAGTTTGCATGTTGGCAGTTATATTTATAAGCTGTAAGGCAGTCATATACTAGGCCCGTCTCCTTCTCTCGTAGGACAGGTATAATAGACTTATTATCGTATAAGTCTATATATCTCTTCCTTAAAAAAACCACAAATACACCACCCCTACTAAAAAGTTCCTCTAGGTAAAGTAACTATATAAGCCGCTGCTTATAGTAAAAAGTGAGAGTAAAAATACAGAAATGACACCGTAAAATCGACAAAGTCTTGGCAAAATGGTCTGTGCTTTTGTAGGGTCTGGTCAAGCCCAGGCAGTAGGTCTTTTCTTCCTTCTTCCTCCAGACGCAGCCACCTTGCGGTCCCTTAAGGAACCTTTCGGAACTTACTTCGTAGTTCCTCCAGGCAAATTCATGTACCTTCTCCATAAAAAAAAATCCAGGGACTTACTAAGAAAAATACCCCGCAAAAATACATTGCGTAGATTGAATTTTTGGTGTAAGTCAATGTACCTAAATTTGTCGAGTCAACGACTTTTTGTTTGGTCAGTGGCCCCCCCGTGAGGGACGAACGGGAGGTTGAGATGTAATGAGATGGCGAGACCCCCCAAGTAGAGATAAGCACTCTATTCCAAGGGTAGAGGGGATGAAACAACCCGCCTAGAGGGCAGAGGGGAGAGGGGTGCGAATGAGGACATTGCCAGGACGCAACAGCAAACAGCAAACAGCACACAGACAAGCATAACGCAAGCAAGCATGGCGTATGCGAGCAGCACGCAGAGGCATCTTGCTGTGAGGGTGTCTAGGTGTGTTGGGTCGGACAGTCGGATGCTGGATGCGGGATGATAGGGTTTTGGCTAGCAGGGCTCGGTGGCACTTGAGGGAAACCTGCGCCTGTGATTGGCGGAAGGCTTCCGTCCTCTGTTTGTGGGCGGCTGGCGGCTGGCGGGCAGTTGGACAGTGACAGACGAGGCGCCAGCGAGGGGGGGTGGGGTGGCGAGGGGCGACTTGCAGCATCTCAGCCATCACTAGGCATGGACCACGCACCAACAGCTCGGTCGGCAGAGGATGAATTGGTCTCCTATACTCCGTAGGTGATAATGTGATCCAACGAGACCCCGTACATGACTTTTCGATCTTTGCATCCCAAGCTTCTCTAACCAGCCGGAGCAAGGGGCTAGTTGCTTAGGTACCGCCGCCACCATGGGCACCAGGGCATGGCAACCATGCACGCACCGCCATGGGGTTCTGGGCCCGAATCCCTCTCCGCGTGGGGCAAGACGGCTTGGTGAAACTGGAACTGGGCGCAACCTTTTTATCCAGGCAATAGGTAATAGTTGAAGTTAGTACGTACCGTAGTCACCCTCGTCGAAAGGTGTCATGCTCGCTGTTCGATGAGACCTGGGAGAGGCTATGGCCTGGAGTGAGCATGACTTGTGTCCCAACACCCATGCCCGTAATGACGCGCGCTGTATCTCCTTTGCGAGGGTTGCTCGGCCGCACCTCGAGCAAGTGACTGTGAGTCTGTGGCTGTCATGGTGTGCTCGCAGCCTGACCATCGCAGGAGTCAGGACCAAGCCAATTCCCCCCCTCCAACAAATGCTAACGCCCGGCATTTCGTGCAAGCCACACTGCGTATGTCTGTCATGACCAACAGAGGAAATCAAGGAAATGAGGATGCGAATACTGTAACTATCCATCACACCACACTGGCAGACTGCCGCCCCGTCCCAGTCAACTCGCTGAGGGGACTTGCATGGGGCCCCGGTGGGGTGCAAACTACCTAGACAAAGCAAGACTTTTCGTAATTACTCTGTACACCTCACCCCAACCTCCCTCGTGCGGCAGCCATACTCGTGCATCCAGAGAACTTGCCAGAAATCACATTGGGCCCTCTTTTTGATTCCTACGTCGTGGCAAATGAGACACCGACGCCGGCCCACTTGAGGCTGGCATGATGGAACCGTATGCTAGCCCGACATCATCAACAAACAATCACAGTGGCTGACTGACAATGTCTCGCCTAAGAAGAGGTCGAAATAAATCTTAGTTGACAGAGAGATAGGGAGAGAGATAGGGAGAGAGATAGGGAGAGAGATAGGGAGAGAGATAGGGAGAGAGATAGGGAGAGAGATAGGGAGAGAGATAGGGAGAGAGATAGGGAGAGAGATAGGGAGAGAGATAGGGAGAGAGACAGAGAGACGGCGACCCCACACGCTGTGTCGGCTTCCCTTCGGGCGGAGATGGCTGAGCCGAAAGCTAGGGCTCGGACTCGTTGGGAAGTGACAGCAGTGACAATATCGCTGCGGTGGGCGAGGAGCTCAATGATGAAGTCGAGATCATCGAAACCGATGAGATCAGTAAGTTCAGACTGGACCTCATCCTCGTCCCTATCCAGGGTCAAGACGCCGAGGACCTGGTTCTGGGAAGCATCGCTCGGGAGACCGTTCTGGAAGCCACCTCGGAGCACTTGCTGATAAACCACTCGGCGCCGAATTCTGCTGGCTGGCTGAAGCTGTCGGGACCATCCAGCTTGTCGCTGCTGTAGTCGTCATCGTCATCGTTATTGGAGATGAAGTCCCAAACATCCTGGGCGGCGTTGCCGGAGGAGTAGCCCTCGTAGTCGTCGTCAAAGTCCAGCTCTGTGGGTGTCTTCTCTGTGGGTGTCTTCTCTGTGGGTGTCTTCTCTGTGGGGAGGTTGAGGCCGGACAGGGCGTCCTTCATGGCCTCGAACTGGGCTCGCCATTGGGCTTGCCATTGGGCTTCAGCGCTGTCGTTGCCATTTGGCGCAATGGCGGGTGGGTGATGCGGTTGGTTGTGCGTGTCGAATGAATTGGCGGGCAAGTCTGCGAAGACGGCAGACGCGGCTTCGCCCCCCGAACACCCTTACTTTCGTGGCAAACGCACCCTTCGATTGCAGTGTTCACTTATTAAGAGCCAACGACCTCGCGAGGCCACACACCACGCAGGGATTGCAGAGTAAAAGGAATTGTGCAACCACAATTATGACAGTCTTCTCGGTTCGAAACGTCGGGGTCTTCAACGGTGAAACCATCGAACGACCTACTCACCTATGTTTCCAAGGCAGCCCCGGAAACATCCTGCCCAAAGACACCGAGGCCCGAGATGACATCGATGGCACCAACTGCACACTCCTCCCGGGCTTTATAGACTCCAAGATTGCCGGCGGCGCTTCGTCGTTAATACTGTCCCAGTCCGCCATGTATGGCGTCACCACGCTGATCGACTCGAGTAGCGGCACAGCCGAGTCGCTGGCCATGCGGACGACTTGCTCTCAGAACGTGGGTATGCCGTCCTACCTGGCCTCGGGCTCCGTGGTGGGATCCGACGACTCTGGTAGCGACATGCTCAAGCTCTTCCCATATCGGGCCATCCGGCACATTTCTACACCGGCTGAGGCCGTGAGCTTTGTCGAGGGGCACTCCAAGGAACCGGGCAGGCTGGATTTTGTCAAAGTCATCGTCGACATACCTGGCCTGGATGACGATACGCTCTCGGCCCTGGTGGAAGCCACGCACCAGCGCGGCATGCTGGCCGTCGCACATGCGTCTCAGACGGATTCATATCGCCGGGTCCTCGATGCTGGCTTTGATATTGTCACTCCAGCCCCCATCAACGGCGCGCTCGACGAGGATGTCATCAGAGGATTAGCCGCCAGGAAAATCGCCGTCATCCCGATTCTCGTCTTCCTCCGACATCTGCTGCGGCAGGGTAGCATCCAGGAACATAACTTCACGTACGCCCTCGAGGCAGTCAGAGCCCTCCACAAGGCCGGCGTGCCCATTTGTGCCGGGACGTCTGCCAACAACGAAGAAGGCTTCAAGGTGAGCTTCGGGGAAGGTCTCCACGAGGAGCTCCAGCTGCTGGCTCAAGCGGGTTTCTCCAACCTGGAAGCGATCCAGGCCGCGACAAGCGTGCCGTCCACAATGTTCAATCTGAGCGATCGCGGCGCGCTTCAGCTCGGGTGTAGGGCAGACCTGGTGCTTGTGCAAGGAAACCCGCTGGAGGATCTTGCCGCTTCAGCGCGAATCATCAAGGTCTGGATTCAAGGTATCGAGGTTGGTAGTGGAGGAAATGGATGAAGATGAAATGGTGGTCAATCACGGGTCATTTGGCGGTGAGTGGTAGCTATTCTTGATATACCCTATCGGATTCTTTACGTTGAAGCCAGTCAGACCAACACTGGGACAAAAATGATACCATTAACACGAGTGTATGCTCCATTCATTGCAAGATGAATGCTCTGTGACCGAGTAGAGGTATAAGACCAGGTAAGAGGCAAAATTCAACATTTCATCGCGGCTGGAATGCCGTTGGCCCTCTCACGCCATCTTGGTCGCCATCTCACGAGGTACTCCGTTGGTATTGAATGGCGCTTCAGCCTCTAGTTTGGCCACTGCAAACATGGTCAACGAACGCCACTAGAAAATGATACAGGTCACAGCTGACCGCCATACTGCATGGAACTACACCGTTTAGAGTGTCTCGGCATGCACATCCTCTGCACTAATACGCTTCCTACAGGTCCCCTGAAAGTACGTCTATTACAACGAGGATGATGTCGAGGTGGCACCTAAAGCGGAAGCTTGCGGCTGTCAAAGGGACGTGACAGAAGGGATCAGCGCGTAATGATTGGACCCCTCTTGCCGTTCTGATCCATGAAGTTCCATTTCTTGGCACCCACTGCTTGGTAAATGCCCGTGTATAAGTAATGATGACGTACCTTCGGAGCAAACCCAGCGCTGCCTCACACCGCGTATCACCAACCAACAACCCGTAGATATCTGGCCTGGCCTCCCTCTGACCCGTGTTAATCCTCATTTCTATGTGAAGCTCGAATTGGTTGCAGAAAAAGCTTGCACCGATGGCTGGACGACTCCTCTTGCCCAAGGCTCCGAACGATGATACAACATCGTCGGCCCCTCATCCCTTCAAGAGAGATAAACGAGATAGGGTCGTGATCGCGTGCGAACGTAAACACCCTGCGCCCCTCATAACGCCCTTGAACACCCTGCTAACGCTCTCATCACTCGCAACGCAGGATGTCGAGTTCGAAAGATCAAGGTGGGCGAGATGACTATTCCCGCTCGTGCAATGACACCAAATTGACGAATCCAGTGTAATGGATCGAGGCCGGCGTGCAAGACGTGCAGGGCGGCAAGCAGCGAGTGCCAATATGCCGACCCAGACGGCCGCGCAGGCGGAGTCATCAAGGAGCTTCAAACTGAGAATGACACGCTCCGCAGAATGCTAGAAGAACTGCGCCAAAGAAGACCACCGCGTCCAGTCGAGATGTTGCCTCAGATCCAACTCACCCAGACCATGGACTACTTGCCTGATTGCGGACCTGCCGAGGACGCATGCCAGCGCCCAGCATCGACACCGACAAGCCCACTTGTAAACATCCATGACAGTTTGTTTCGCAACAGCCAGGTACAAGATCCTGGCCTCGACACTCCGCCAACCCCAAGTGGCAGAGAACTCCCCATGGCCACGTTGCCCATCTCTCGCTGGACCAGAGTCAGCATAGACGATGAGATGCTCACACACCTCTTCACTCTCTTCTGGACATGGGATAATACGGTCGCCAAGATCATCCATTGGGGATTATTCGTCGGGGATATGTGTGCCGAGATTCACCCCCCGATCGATGTTCAAGAACCGCCTCGCCATCAGTTTTGCTCCGAATTCCTCATCAACGCCATGTTGGCAGTAGCGACGGTAAGTGATTCATACACTCGTGTTCAAACACTCCTTTACTTATATAGCAAAGATTTACGATGTCGAGCGTACTTCTTCCCCGAACTCTGCGACCCAAGGACGTCTTTTTGCCGACGAAGCACTCCGCCTCCTCGAAACGAAGCAGCATCTCCCAACTCTCCCGTACTTGCAAGGAATCGCCATACTGTGGGCGTATGAAGAAACCCTCGGCAACGCAACCACGGCGGCGGCTCTGTTAGCAAAGCTCTTCGAATTGCATGCCACCTGCAGATTTTTCCAGCCGGATCCTAGGCTGTACCAAGTTGAAGCGGCAAATAAAGCAACCCGGATCCACAAAGCGACGGCGCTCATTGCCTGGGGATTCTATGGCCTAGACGCGTGAGTTAAGGTGTCCATGGCCCTCTAGAATGCGTAAGATCGTGCATACTAATTGATACATATAGCAAGATCAGTTTCACCTACAGCTGCTCGATGCGAATCAAGAAGCCAATGTTCCCCAAACCATACCGGGGCGATGAGACGTCCAACACGGGGTTCGATTCTTTGAACGACCTCTGGTTCCCATATCCAGTTTCGATCCAGCCTCGATTGTCGTATCATAAAGAGGCCATTGACGCAGAATGCGAATTTGCAGAATTCGCGGAACAAGCTCTGCTCATCATCGAGGAAGCTCGCACCTCGCCTGTACCAGATTACGTCAAAACCAAGAGCATATACAACAGGTTGATTACACGAAAGAGCGCTCTGCTCGGAAGGTTCACTGATAACGGCAACTCGCTTCCTGCCAAAGTATTTCTACAGTGAGTCCAAGCCGAATCTTTACATATCTTCATTCTCCTATCCCCGCTCATCCTATCCGCCTTCCTCATGGGAGAGTTTCGGTCTGCAACATGCTGAGTTTCGTCAAGGATATCCTTTGATATGCTCGCCATCAAACTACTCGAACCGTTCACGCGGCTTTCATTCTTGGAGTTCGACGGCGGACAAACCTCACAGTCGCTGTCCTTTTTGCACAGCGACTCCATAATCTCAGCGCTCTGGAATTATCGCACAGCCTTTGGGATGCGCCACGAGTACTGGATGATACACGCTTGCCAGATCGCCGCCATGGCCTTGCTGCCGCACCTTTCAGGGGCGACGACGCAGGCAGAAATATTCCAAAGGGCGTGCGAATTGCTGCACGACATGGGAAAACACCTGCCGCTAGCGAACTGCGTCCTTTCGACACTCAAGGCCGTCATCGCCAGCGAGGGTATCGAGATGCCAAGCGGAGTCAGCAGATTCATAGCCATGGCTGGCAAGGCGGATCGCGTTCACATCAAGAACGTGAGGATACTTGGGGTCGACGGACCCCTGGACGTGGCGTTTGACCGGGGAATTTTGAAGATGGATTATGAAAGATAGGAGGAGCTTTTAGGACTTGTTCGATAGACTTGGTCCAACCTGAACAGATTTGACGAGGTAGAGGTTGTAATGAGATGCGTCGATGATATGACTGCGGGTCGCTTCGCTTGTCCGGCCAAACTCAAGAGAGACTGATGTGACGGAGAATAGTAGTCCCTCAAGCAATTACTTGACAATGATCGTTTTCAACCACTCAGGCGACACATTGTACGGAATGTGAAGATGGACGAAGAATTGATCCATGGTATTACAATGAGCACATTACATGAACAATATACGTACAGTTGTACGCAGAGCCTCCCCAGTCTTGGCTCTAGCACGACGCCAGATCTGCGCACTTGATGCTGACGCGGAGACGTTCCTCCTATCTGCGCTTTGATCCCCCTCCCTTATGCTATCCATTACTAACTTGCGGCAAGTTTCCCATTCCCTCAACAGACCTTCCATCTCGACTTAGGTCAAACAACGGGGGGGAGGAACATCGGAAGGTAGGTAATCGCAAGGGACATGACTATGTTTCACCAAAGGGTAGCAGCAATCCCTAGATCTTCGAGTGTTGGGGGCGGGAGTGACGTACGGGCCATGCCGACAGAGAAGTAACCGGGGTTGGTGGAGTTCTTCTTGGCTTCCTCGCTCTCGCCCAGCCAGCTCTGGATAGAGAAAACGACGGCGGCCTTATCGTTTGCAGTCTCAAATCAGTATTTTGATCGCAAGTCGGTCGGTAGATTGATGGGCCCTCGCCATCGCAGCTCTTGCAACGCTGGCTGTTCCCATGACACCATTCGCACGGCGCCGAGGGGTGGCAATTCAGACGTACCATCCCATGAACTTGTTGCGGGTAAACATGGCAGGCATGGGCAAGGTCGTGGCCATGGTGGAGGAGAAATCGGTGCTGTCGCCCTTGGACTTGGGCTCCTGGTAAGGGATGACTGCTCAGGGGGTCAGCGGCAGTCGCATCGCATCGCATCGCGTGGCATCACATGGCAGCGTCTCGGAACGGGGAGGCTCGCGGGGATCGATCGCCAATGGTATGGAGCGGAGGAGGAGGAAAACTCACCCAGGTCGGGTCGTCGCGAGTCCTTGTTGGGCGCCATAGTTTCTGCTGCTGTCCTTGCGATGGGTGAAGAGTTGAGGTTGAGGATGCTGGATCGATATCGCAAATTGGTGTTTGCGAGCTGTCGACTCGGGGGGAGCATCTGGCGCGGCTGAATGGGGTACAACGGCGGCCCCGGTTATCGCTCGTTCTAAACCATAAGCAGGCATTTAACACCAGGCCTTGGCCACATAGAACATGTTGAAATTGATTGGACTCCGAGATGGGACGGCGATGAGAAGAAACCTGCGAACTCCTCATTCCAACAATGGGCTCAGCTTTTCCTTGCTGGCATGGACCAGTTCAACCGCAGCGCGAGAGTTACCCCTAGGGAAACTCGGCAAATGATCGAGGCCGCAGGGTTTACCGATGTCAGGCAAGATGTTATTCAAGCCTTGGTGTGCCCGTGGTCTCCTGATTGGCGCAAACGAGAGATTGCACGCTGGTTCAACCTCGCTTTGAGCCTTAGCCTCGAGTCCCTGAGTATGATGCCACTGATTGAGAAACAGGGTCTGAAGTACGAAGAAGTTCGCGAGCTATGCGCGAGAGTCAAACGTGAGATCTGTACTTCGCGATACCACACCTACTGCAACATGTGAGCTCGCCGCGCATGATAAGCAGTCGGCCTAGTCGATCCAGATCGCATACTAACCGCTCTGCAGATATGTCTAGACAGCGACAAAGCCAGAATGATGCGCGCCCGTTACACTGGACAGAAAGGCGTGAACCATCAATGTCTTCTACGGAGCATTCCATACACCGACTATCTGTCAACGGAGACCTGAGGGTAGGCGTATATACATGGATATCTGTTTTTGTCGATCAGCACGAGAGCCACAGTGAGACTTGCCGTGCTCGTAACAATCACTCACGCTCTGAGCTCGAAAGAGAGCCGCTTCTGGGGAGAAGTTAGCCTCCCATTCTGCCACTGCTTGGCCCTTATCAGACCCCTCTTGAACTCTCCCATAGCCACACGCTTCCTCCGTCCCCCATGCGAAACAGAGTAGCATACATCAGCTGTGAAGTCACAGCGATGTTCATTGAATGGCTTCTCGTGTGATGTCTGAAGGAGTTCTGGGCGTCTGGTGAACGCAGAGAGAGCAATGTTAGATATTTCTGTGTGAAACCACTGGATTCCATCTTCCTCTGAGATCAGTCGATAACGCCTGTAGTTGGGGGAAGCAAGAACGTGTGATGGACTCCGTGTTAGCACGTCACATATTGCATCTAGGTACAAGTAGCTTCACTGGGCCCTAACAACTCTATACATAGGGGCTGTCTCTTCTGCACGTAGTCTTCAATAGTGGACAGACGTTCTGCAATAGACGTTCTGCATTGATTTGGCGACCTGCCATTTGACTGGCATCATATACATCTCCTTCACTACATCCTCCAGTTGCTTGGCCATCCTGGCCACCTGGGGTTGGCGCCCAATCCATGGGGCTATAGCCAACATCGCTCATAGAATGTAGGCCTACCTGACCAGCAGAAGATTCCTGAGGTCCATTTCGGTCTAGTTGATCGATGCCAGCATCTGTCGTCTCAGCGTCTTATATATCACTGTCTTCCAAGAAATCTTTCACCTCAGGATTCATAGATAAATATGACATCTCGATCTCAGGCTTATAAAGGGGAAAGAACGATCAGGGTCGACAAATGCTACGGGCGGGTTCTGAATAAAGGAAAGGTACTAGCTAAGAGATGTTGTTACTGCATTGTATTAGTATAGATCTTCCCTTCTAGCATCATACTTACAGTTACCTGAATGAATAGCAGATGGCGACCTAGTCATGTGTTGAAAAAGGGAAGAGGGACGACACTCCCTGCAGAAGCCGAGAATTAATTAGAAACGCGCCGCGTTTTGACCGGGATAGTAGGACATGGCCCTGTTGCCGAGGGGCGGTGGATTCAGGAGATTGAGGGAGGGGGAAATGCAGGAAGGGGAGAAACAAAGGGACCTGGATGTGAGGTCGAGACAGATGCAGTCAACGCGTCTCACGAACGAAGCTTTGTCGGGGCAGCGTACGTCGAGTGGGCGCGGGACCCATCGAATGTCCTCGCGTGCAGCGCTGATCAGCAGCTCGAGGTGGTGAGCGGGCGCTACCTTAGGTCCGTACTAGCAGGGCAGCGGACATGATGTCGCGATTTGTAACTCGCTGAATTGTTGGGACAAGACAACAGATGTAGCTCGCGGCCATGGGTGTTATGCGAGGTATCCCTACCAGCGAGTGTGGTACCTTCGGCATCTATATCATTGCATTTTGTGTCTCAGCCGTTACTATTTGGCTTCGGCTAACTCTGTGCAGGCCACCTTGGTAATGTTAGACATGAGGGGGCGCAGCCAAACTCTGTGGATCGTGAACGATATTGACATCATCCCCTGCGCGTTCTCACGTGGTAGGATTAATAAATCGAATAGGACCCCCCAAAAGACAAGACAGATCGAGATTTGCAACTAGATAATTGCCACTGCCATGTCGCGCACACCCGAACCATACCCTTGTAGCGATGTAGGATTTACCTTCTTATCGATGCGCTTCATAAATGCGAAATGAATTTCGTCTTCTCCTCGTGTTCACCCTCCTTTTTTTTTTTTTTTTTTTTTGGTTTCAGAAACGGCCCATCGTTACGTTACTGCCGTCCAAGGTAACTGACGGATTCGAGTGATTTGAGCCTCGTCCGTTGTAAAAAAACACATGTTTTAGATGCCAGGGACGCGATCGGGGAACCCCCTCGACGAAACCGCCTCTCGGAAGCGCCTCGATGACATGGCTCAAACCAATGAGGCTTATAACTCGGGCACCACCTTATCAGCGACAAACCCTAAACCTGGGCTGACGGAGTGCCTCCGTAATGCCTTATTGGTCAGCGCAACGGTCGAGACCATTTCGTTGCGGGGGGGAAGATCAAACTTCGCAGGAGGTCCTACAGCCCGGGGTCCCTACATGATCACACGACGAGCGATGGATCGTGATGTGTCTAGGGGAAGCTTCTTGTCAAGTTGGATGGGGATAAATTGTGCAAAATTGGGTGTGTATGTATTGTGTAAGTTCTCCAAATCCACTTTTGTGGGCCGTTACCTGCCCTAAATGTTAGTCTCTTACCCCTGTCGCATTGCCAGCTACAGCAAAAGGGAATTTGCACTCCGCTAATGTCACGAGCCCAGATTGTCTGTAGTGTCTGATTGGGTGTATGTCTGTTCTTGATTGCGTCAGGTCCTCGCTCTGAGTCCCTGTACATCCTCTATGCTGAAGTAGCTAGAAGGATATTGCTATAACAATTACACGCCCAGGTACCTAAAATACCATCGTGGCAGCTAATGTCACGATCTCTGATCATGTGAGGCATCTGATTGGGTGTGTGTATGTTCTTGCTTGTGTCAAGTCCCCGCTCTGAGTCCCTGTACACCCTTTATGCTAAAGTAGCTAGAAGGATATTGCTATAGCAGTCACACGCCATATACACGCCCTGCTACCCAAATACACATCGTGACAGCTAATGTCACGAGCTTTTGTCGTGTGTGGCACCTGATTGGGTGTGTGTATGTTCTTGATTGTGTCAAGTCCCCGCTCTGAGTCCCTGTACACCCTTTATGCTAAAATAGCTAGAAGGATATTGCTATAGCAGGCACACGCCATATACACGCCCTGCTACCCAAATACACATCGTGACAGCAAAGTGTCCCATAACTCAAATTTCAATTGGCATACACTAGGGGTGAATGACGATTGTTGCCTATCGCATATCCATTTTTGGGATACCCCGCTTAATTAGTCATACAGCCCATTCTAAAAACATCAGCAGCTCCTACCATGTGTTTTTTTTTTTCTTCCTTGCACTCATTTTCAGATACGTATAGCGATATACGCATTTTTGAAGCTTCTATAGCATGCGATATAGTTTTTCTCTGTACAAAAACTATCGCGAAAGCTATAGTCAAATGCGCCTTTTGCCCATTTTTCCTCTACGTTGACATATTTTCTGTACAGGACGCTAACCTTATATCGACAGGTCCGTGCAGAAAACTACCCTATCCGGATACGTACGAACCCAAACGCGCCCCATAGAGCACGACCGAACCCGATCGAGCTCATACAATGGCGACGACCGTACGATTCCAAGATCAAGGGCGAGGATGTTTCGACATTCAAGTCCCTCGCCGCCGATGACAATTCGCCTATTGTAACGGTCCAAAGTGTGTGTACTTGCAACAAACTATGGCGAGTACTACGAGTGAACTAATCCTAAGGAGAAGGAGAGCGGAACGCATGGCTGGAATTCTTCCAGCCTGACAAAAAGAAGTCTGCGTTGATCTCGATAGTTGGCTGGGCAACAGTTGGGACTCTTGCCGAGGCCTGATCGGGCCCAGCCCGTAGGGGTCTCGGCTTGAACTCTCGACTAACCAATCAACGCCGGCACCGAAGACACACACACGCTCGAGAGCGACAGGTCTCAAAAGACGAGTTGTGCAACTAAGGGCGTGGGCAGAAGAGATATCATTGAGCTACGGAGGAAGGCTTCTAACCGAGGGATTGAGTAGGGGTATTTGTACTCCTACATTCCCCTAGTTGCATAGGAATTTTGGTATAATTATCAGGGGGGAGGGGGGGAATACCTTGCGGCATTGAATCTCACCCTTGAAATCTCGGCACCCCTCATTCCGGGCCACTTCCAACAATAGGAGCTCTCTTCATTTCCCCCTTTTCCTTCTTTTCTTCTCTTCTTCCGTAGCTTTAGGATACTCGTTGTAATCGCCCAGCTCGTTGTCAATATACTCAGTTGGAACCGTTACAAAAATGCCTCGACCAGTTATTAATATTTCCCACCTTCGTCAGGAGATTACAATCCTATACGAGGACGATTTAACAATCCAGTCTATTATCGAGTCTCTTTCGTCCGACTATGGCATTGACATTGGTCGCTCAACGCTCTACCGAAACCTCAAGGAATGGGGGCTCTCTCGTCAAGTTAAAACAACAACATCACCAGCTCTACGCGACCGTATCAAGTAGATGTTCTTCCAAGATTGCTTAAAGGATAAGCTTATCCTTCGTCGCCTGCAAGACGAAGGTTATACTATCAGTATAGCCGGGCTACGGAAGATTCGAAAAGAACACGGCATGTTTAGACGACAAGACCTTGAACAGCTACAAATCGCCAAAGATCGTGCCCGATCATTTTTTGAGGAGCAATCATGGATATCTACGGTGATCCAGAACTATGGTCGTGGTTATCTTTATACGTACATGCGCCAGCAGCATCATACGATCAGCCGCGATGCTCTCTATTCTACGTATAGGGACTTTGCCCCCGAGTCTGTTACTGAGCGATGGGGAAAGGCACGATACCATCGCCGGGATTTTAAAGTCGCGGGCCCAGACTGGGTTTGGTCTATTGACGGGTATGATAAGCTGAAGCAATGGGGTTTCGAGATCTATGCCGGGATCGATGCCTATTCTCGGTATATTACCTGGTTTTACTGCGGGTTTTCTGCTAGTACGAGCTGGAACGTGGCCGTTCAGTATCTTAATGTCTTGACCCAGCGTGGGATGATGCCAGAAGCCTTAAGGTCAGACCATGGAGGCGAAACCTCTTTAATCTGCGGCATCCACTTCTATCTCTCCGGGATTCGGAAGAAGAAGGTCGGGTCACAGCTTATCCCTATCGAATTCCGCGATTGTTGGTACTTTGGGAGGAGTGTTCATAATACGCGGATCGAGAGCTGGTGGCAGGGTTGAAAGCCACTCCACTCAATCCACTGGCTGCTCGAGTGGAGTGGGTAGATCATAATCCACTGAATATCTCAGTGTAGTGGATCCACTGGAAGCTATCGTGGATTGGGTGGATTGAGTGGATTGGCAAGTACCTCTATTCTTGATGCCATGATGGTGAAGCTATTCCCGAAGCCCTTGCCCACGTACGTCCCTTATTCCAACTTCCAAGTGAGGCTTATCTCCAACTGGCTTCCATCTCGTCTTGAACGCCCACCACCTGATTGAGCCACTTCGTTGCCCATCCTTGAAGCTGTTGATCTGACATCTGAGCCAATTCGAGGTCGACTTTTTCTTCGTCTACCGAGATAAAGAAGGGATCTAATTCATGAATAATACCCGCCCTCAGCCATGACCGCAATACCTGGCACATCCCGATGATCTGGGCTTCAAGTTGGTGGCGCAGAGGGTTCACCATCCGACCTGCTGCTGAGAAAAGACGTTCACACTCTGCAGACATTGGTTGTATCATGAGAAAATCAAGCGCCATTCGCGATAAGTTTGGATACTTGAATCGCTTCTCGTGCCAGTAAGCGAGAGGATCGTTGATGGAGCCATCGCCACTTTCGCAGTGCGTAATCCAATGGAGATATTCGTCTTCGCCTAGCGTGAGGCCATCGTGACCTGCTTCTGGCGCTGTGTAGCGGTTTCGTTTAAGGTATTCCTGGAACGGATTGTCCGAAGTCTTCCGCTGCTTGGGAACTGGCTCAACGGCTGATGGCTCCTCTCCAGGCAATGCAGCCTCCCGATATTCAAAACGCCAGACATCATGAACCATGTTTTTTGCCTCATCAATCCACTCAGGGCGGTCAGACCAGTTGCGTTCAAACCATTTCCATCGGTATGCCGGATGGAGCGCCAGACCAGTGTAGTAGATAGGCGTCTCGCTCAATATCTCGTAGTACTCATTCAGCTTCTGCCAGCCTAAATTGATGTTGATCCTGAAGTGTTCAGGATCAGGGAAGCCCTTGGCGATATCCTTGAAGCGTTCAAGCTGCTCGAGAAGGAATTCGAAGCCTTGAATAACGTCCCAAATATTGCCATATGACCCAGTCCACCCACGCTTCCGCTTACGGATCTGGCCGTCACCTTCGAGCATTTTGATCGTGGCTTCGTAGTAACTAAGGATTCGCTCAAATATTTCGACCACCTCCCAGTCCTTGTCGGATAGCTGGTTCTCTGGCTGGCAAATAAAGGGCAATGTGAGTGACTTCTTATGGCCGCCCCTCTTGGTCTTGTTCTGTTGTTCGAAGTCGATTCGATGGTGGGCAATGAGTCGCTCGATATAGTCGCGAAGCAGTAGAGCTCGTCGTATCATATACAACTGTGACAGCCATCTGGTATCGTTGTCCAAAATAACATCCAGCGGCTTTCTGGCGCTCAGTTTGGGGTCAGATGACTTGTTGAAGGCTTCTTGTTGAATGTTGCGAAGCATGCCAGTCAACAAGTCAGATCTGTGGATGGCTACCACAAGGTTGTGCAATTTGCCTGCTGGCCCCTTCTTGCGCCAAATCAAGTGTTCTGCTTCGGTAAGAGGCTCTGCCCCTGATATCCGCCGCTCAAAAGCGTCAGCATCGTGCCCAAATAGAATGGCTTTGGCGGAGAGGTTCAAGGTATGCCCAAAACAGCGCCCTCGCCTGCGTGCCCCTACGAAGCCAAGCTCTCCACCAATAATCTCCATGGCGGTATCATTGTTTTTCGCATTGTCAAGTGTGAAATAGCCAATCTTGTCTTGGATCTGATACGATTCAATTACGTCGAGGATTTCGGCGGCGATATTAGGCCCAGTGTGCCTGGCGCTAACTTCGGGGAGCCCAAGCGTAATCTTGCAAGGCTTGTTGTTTTCGTCCCTAAAGAAGCAACAGATACCATATAAGGCATACCGGTTTCCAGACCGCCAGCCGTCGAAGGACATGTGGATAAGGCCGGGCGCCTTGCTCAAGGCCTCTATCACCTTCTGTTTGTGTTGTTCGAACGCGGCGACGATCTTTTCTCGAACTGTTGTGTGGGTAATATTGGCTTTACGTGCCGAAACTGATGGGTTCAAGTAATCGAAGATAGCATGGAGTTCTGCCTCCTCGGCAATTGAAAAGGAGTGATTCTTGGCCACGATCCAGTCGATCAGAAGCCTCCGGAAGTGTTCCTTGTCGAAGCGTTTGATGAAGTCGTTCGCAATTGCTTGTTCTCGGGGGTCGTGTAGATCGAGCTTCATGGATTCCGCGAGAGTCCGCTGCCCCGGAGGCTTTCTGCCCTTAGCATTCGCCTTCTTTTCAGCAGTTCCTTTGGTCATTCCAGGAGGAGCGCGAATCCCGTGGTCGTTGAACAGATGATTGTACGCGTTGTGAATGCCATCAGCTTCGAAATGGCGTGGATGTGGATTATTCTTGCGAATGCACGCTCGGCATATCCATCTGCGGTCGTCTTCCTTTTGGATGTCATATCCAAATTGCCAGGCCCAGCAACGCGTCTCCCTGGCTCGCTCAGAGAACGCCCAGCCTGGAAAATGCCTCCAGAGCGTACATTCGTACTGTTCATCGCTTGCGGAAGAGGTCGTCAGAGTCGGGACAGGGGTCGAGGTTGAACGGGTAGGATACGGCGTCAGGCATGGCGTTGATTCGGCAGCGGACCCGAAGCCGCTGTCGGAAATGTCGAAGCAGGAATCAGGCGAGGTCATGGTAAAATAATATCTTTATGTCGAAATCGCAAAACATGGTACAGTGATGGATCAACAGCAGGTCGTCAGGTAAGCGCGAATGACGCGTCTAACGCGGCCCGTTGGCATGATATGCCCTTATCCTGCAGATGTTTCAGATACTTCCTTTCAAGCTAATTTGTTGTGGACAAGCACGTAGCGAGTGTCATATTGGGGTCGGGTAGGAGATAAGTCCCTAACAGCCTTTATATCACGAGCTTGACGCGATTAGTGTCGCTTGCAATTTTTCGCGCAGTATTGAGATATTGGGGGATCTGAACGCGTTTTTAGAATCAGCTTGCCGGAAGTTATTTAATGGTATAAGTGTTGTCTTATAAATCCAGAATTTGGACAGTCGAACCTGAGATGTGCTAGAAATGTGGTTGTGCAACAGGAAAATGTATAACTGTTGACGGCCCTCATGACGATATAGCACTCGCGGAGCAAACCTTAAGTATACCTATCGAGACTTATATCACCTTAATGAGAAAGCCTAGGACACTCCAATAGTATTCTTTGTATTGTATGCATTGTAAAACCGCGCTGTTCAGAAGCTTCATGGTATTTTTGACATAGGGTAGCAACATTGCAGAAATGTAGAGGCACATCAGTCTCTGTTAGAGGCATTCTGCCAAAATATATGGGCGCCCTTAACTACCCCACTTCCAACCCACCCAATCCACCCAGTCCACCCACGACATCGTCGAGTGGATTCGGTGGATTAGCCAATCCACTTGGATTTTGCCAGTGGAGTGGACAGTGGAATCCACGAGTGGATCCACTACGTGGATTGAGTGGAGTGGCTTTCAACCCTGGCTGGTGGCACCGGCTTTATCAAGCTAGATGTGGCTCTTGGAGAGTAAGCTTTATTATTACTATCTTGATATATCTTGGTCGCTGCTAATACCTCTTGATTAGATATACTTCCAATGGCTTACCGAACATGGCCTTTTCGATGGTGGTTCTCTTGCTGATCGAGTCGCTATCCTCTATATCTTCATGAACCCAATCCGACGCGATTTGATCTCGTTCGTACATATGTGGAATAGCCATTCTATTCGGCGGCAATCCGGTCGGCCCCATGTCAGGGGCGGTCAGCCAACAGTACTGTACCACGATCTGGATTCAACAGATGCCCGGAATTTCGCGGAAGAGATCCCGCCCGATCGACTCCAAACCTGCCTTGATCTCTTCCGAGACGAGATATCGAGGCTTGGCGACTTCTTACCAGAGAATACTATGTCGATCTGTTCTGATATTATCAGTAATACTATTGGCGTGATTCCAGAGACTCCATCGAATGCGGAGTATCCCTGGATGGATGAGTATATTCTCTTAAGGTCGAGGCTCCGAGAATATATCCAAGGCAAGTTAACGCCAGCTGTCGAGTTACTAGAGCGCCCGCAAAATGGCCGGGAGCGACTAGCACAAGTGTTGGAGACTCGGGGCTTAGATATAGATGTATTAGAGAACTTGATGGCACAGGGGAGTATAGATAGTGGAGAGGAATAAAGAGAGTAGTCTTGCTCGATAGTAAATATCTAGCCTCTTACGGATCAGGGCTTCTGCGAATCTGCGTACGCTGGCGTGTTACCATAGTAAACTCAGGTACGTTTGCACCGCCTGCGGAAGTCTGTGCCTTAATCGTATCCTCCGTCTTACTAACCCCAACATTATCTCCCGAACTCTCTCCAATTAAATTCTCGATACGAAAGCCGGGATCATCTTGCACGAATATCTCTTCCTCCGGGAAATCCTCCTCAAACTTAAACGAGGGCTCTTGCTTTATATCAAGCGCAACCTTCATGTCCTCCGACTGACCAGGCTGCATACTTAACGTTCGCTTTCGCTTGGCGGTAGTTCTCTTTGCCTTCGACTGCGATGGCTTAGGCTGTTTGGTTGGCGACGACGATAGGGCGTGAGTAGTCTTGCCCCTAGCCGTACGAGTAGATGCTGGAGTGAACGGATCCTCGCTATCGCTTGTAACCCCGTACGAGTATAGAAGGAAGAGAGTAAACTTGAACGGCGAGGCGATCTTGGTATGTGTCGCGTGTAAAAATTCGATTAGTGAGGTCGTGTTATAGATCTCGTGCGGGAAGGAGGCGATGCTCGATGGTGTGTTCGATTGACAGCTTGAGATCAGTTCCCAGTCAAGTCGAACGAAATTGCCGTCGGTCGTAGCTAATGGAACAAGGCTGTTCACGAAGTCGGCATGACTCTCGTATCGTCGGGCAGGATCGGTAACGAAACAATGTGTAACCTTATAGGCGAGATATGGACTGCCCGCCTGATATTTCTTTGACTGCAGTAACCCCTGTGATATGTCCTTATAACCCCCAGTATAGAAGAATATAGTGAGATCGAATGGCTGTGACTTGGGCAGTTTCCGTGTTGCTTGGGCATGCTGGTTGCGGCTCTGATTCCCCTCGTTAATTGCCGTGGTTAGTTGATCGGATGGTAGTCGAGGTCGTGCGGTCGGGATAGTCATAGACGAGGCCGGGGCATGCTGGGACGTGTCCGATAGGACATTACGAGATGGGGGTTGGCTCTCATCTGTAAGATCGATCGTGTCGACCACGGTTCGAGGCTGTGAAGATCTTTGTGATTGAAAGGGGGGAAGGTCATCTCCGCAATACATACAAACCCGCCATTGCGGATTTGTTCGACGGAGAATAGAATGAAGATAATTCGTACGCGGGCAAGAATCAGAAGGCATCATTAATAAAGTGTAGTTAAAGTAGTAATTACAAAAATCTGCGTACGCAAATTCTTACAGCTTAAATAATCTGCGTACGCATTTGATTTGTCCTACACCGATAAGCGCTAGACGTCGCATATCACTACTAGGTTCGTGCGACTGGGAATGAAACGCGGTCCGTACTTTGGGGTCGTGTATCCGGTTTCACATCCGCCTTGTCGCATCAAGGATTCCAATCCTAACGACATGAGCTGAAATGACTGTGCCCGAACACATGGCTGTTCAATTTCTTTTGTTCTTTAGATAAATTCTCATCAATCGACTGGTGCCATCAATGATCCCTATGGAACCAATTGTCTGATACTAGATCATTCTCGTCTGGCGATGCGTGATTTCCTTCTTAGCCGCTGCTCGCCGTAGTAATTCCTCCCCTAGAGCGCGCCATTGCATTGGCGTAATTGTACTAATAATATCCTCTGACTCCTGCCTCTTGTTGCGGCGTTGACTCTTGGTATGCCCTAGACTCTTGGTCAGCGTCTTGTGTACGGAGTATACTCAGAGAAATAGTAGCTACTTACGATGGAACGAACAGGTAATCCCGCGCGACGAGTATGCGCAATTGGCGCATGCGCCAGTAGCGATACTACTCTCAGTGTAGCATCCCTGGAAGATCCCATTGCCTCTGGCACAGTGATGACAGGGGGTATCCCGCTTTATCCCGTAGACAAAGATGAGGATGGCATCGATATTTTGCGTACGGGTCAAATCAAGCTTGGGAATAGATGACCGGCCTTGTCTTGACCTCGTATTCAGCTGTAAGGGTCGGGGAAGGCGATATGGCTCCTGGAACTTCGAGACTTTATGAGGTCGTATTAGTTGCGCCTTGGCTAGAGCCCAGGATGTCAATTCGAGAGGATCCGTAGGCTGAGGAGCCGTAGTCGGGATAGAGGGGAGGGATGAGCTGGATATTGTTGATGACATGGCTGATGTAGTGGTTAATTGGAGATTTGGTTTCGATGCGGGTCTTACGAAGCGGAATTCCATTATTATGAGACCATCGAGGTTGGGACTTCATAATATGAATAGGAAAACGTTAAAACGGGATTATTCGATATTTGTGGATACGGTAGGGTACCCCTATTGAAGGGTTTTGAGTTATGGGACACTTTGTCACGATGTGTATTTGGGTAGCAGGGCGTGTATATGGCGTGTGACTGCTATAGCAATATCCTTCTAGCTATTTTAGCATAAAGGATGTACAGGGACTCAGAGCGGGGACTTGACACAAGCAAGAACATACACACACCCAATCAGATGCCTCACACAATAAAAGCTCGTAACACACTTTGCATTACAGTCAACCGTAACAATGATATCTCGTGTGCAGTATTTTCGCGACTGTTAACAACAACGAATTAAGCAATGTTGAGGAGATAATCAATTGCCAGCTGGCTGCAGGTGCTCCAGTAGTCCTTATAGGGCCGAGTCCTAGATGGTAGGACTTTGTAGGACTCAAAAGTCCTAGATCTCTGACCTCTACAATTTGTTCAAAGAGACAAACTATATAGAGCATTAGAATCCTGTTCAAAGGAGAATAGCAAAAGAACAAGAAGTAGATGGAGTACAACAGCTTCACCCAGCATCATTGTGTGACCTAACAATAAGCTATCGCCATGGCCTTTCCGATGCCGCCTCCGGCGCTCCCTCCAGGGCTTCCTGAACCCCGTGAAGCGCTACCAGTCGAAGCAGCGGATGAATGTAGCGATTCCGATGACTGTGACGATTTCCACGGCCCTGACGACTGGGACGGTCAGCCTTGGGAGGTAGTCTTTCCCTCGGACTGTCCACTTCTGACAACAACCTATGAGTCTTCTGACGGACTCTTTGATGCCCTAAAGGAGTTCTGTATTGAGAATCGGATGGGTCTCATTACGTTACGAAGTCAAAAGGATAAAGCGAAGACAAGAACGATAAAATATGAGCTTGCCTGTGATAAGAGTCGGTACAATCCAAGGGAATCCACTGCTAAAATACGGAATACGACTACAACAAAGTTGGACGCCAACTGCCCGTTCAAGATTATCGTTCAATCTCTCCAGACCAACAATTACGAATGGTCCATGAGAATTGTCAGTCCTCTTCATCGAGATCACGGCCGATCGAAAAATCTTACCGAGCATTACCATTGGAGAAGGTTAACAGAGGAACAAATGAATCTTCTGGTAGATCTCTGTCTTGACAAGACGATTTCCTGTCGATCCGTTCATAAGCAACTCTGTCAAAAGTGGCCAAAGATTCCTATTCGCAGAACCGATATTTACAACTGGCGATGGAAAGTCAACCAGACCAAACGTCAAGGCTACGGCCCTGCCAACGACTTTGTACGGACGCTCTCTGAGTCGAAGAAAGTCTGGATATGGGGGCTAGACTGGATTGGGGACGAATTCCGCTTTCGAAATGCTGCTTGGGGATATCACAAAGGTGGCAAAATGTGGCAACAATTCTCGTCATGTCTCCAGATTGATGCTACATATAGTACCAACTGTTATAAAATGCCTTTGGTTACTGTTGTGGCCGTATCATCAGAGAAGACATCTATGCCTATCTGTTATGGCCTACTCAATAACGAGCAAGTTGCTAGTTTTGAGTGGTTTCTCAAGCAGGTATCTAGATTCCAACGAGCAGGCATCATCAGTCCCCCAGACGTCGTTATCACAGATAAGGACGATCAATTGCGTAATGCAATCCGGCAAATCTTTCCCAATACGCAACTTCAGCTGTGCGTCTTCCATATCAACAGCAACGTGGTCTTATACATCAAGAAGTGGTGGAAGAAAGCCAACGACTCACTGGACTCTGATCTGGACGATGGTCAAGACAATGCAGACACAGCTGATGTCCAAGAACTGGAGCGTGGGAATACCAAGGTCAAAGACATGAAGAATGCAAAGCTTGGTCCTCTTCCCAAACGAGTATTAAATACTCGTGCCGGTCTGTACCTCCTCTGGAGATATATGGTATATACCAGATCGGAAGACGACTTCAATCAAGCTTGGAGGCAAATTCAACAGACCTTTCCACACCAGGAGCGAATTCTTAGATATCTCAAGGATACATACTTACCCTTGAAGAGAGAATGGGCTTGCTGCTATACTCGCTATTATCGAAATTTCGGATTGATTACTACAGCACCCGCCGAATCAAACCATCATTCTCTAAAGACCTACCACCTATCCCTTCGGTCTGACCTCCCTGATGTTGAAGCAGCAACGGCTAGTCAGACAGACGATAAACGTCAGCTGTATAAAGACAAAATACAGCGGGCAAATACCACTATTCGGAACCAGTTCTCGGGAAGAGAATGGCTTGGCCAGTTGCCCTTAACTGTCACTCGTTGGGCATTAGACCAGCTGGACGAGATCCAGAGGCTTATGGAATCAAGCGAGGTCTCCAAGAAGATGTTGCCACCTTGTACAGGCTCTACGAAAACTCAGTATGGCTTGCCTTGTGCTCACAGGCTCTTGGAGTTGGCGCTTCAAGACGAACCACTAAAGAAGGAAGACTTGGATCCATTTTGGCATATCAAACGATCACGAGACATTGACGATCCTCTTCTTCAAATAAAACGTCCTCCAATGGGGATACCTAAGGGTCGACCACGAAATAGCGAACCATTTGGCAACGAACGTGCAATCCCAGAACAAGAATTTGCCCCTCAAGGCTCAACACGAAGTGGCGTGCAGAGGTCAGCGCGTCGAAATTACTCCCAGTTCGAACTAGGACCAAGTCTTGACGAGGAAGATGCAGCTGACTTACATGACCAACAACCTCGGCGAAAACGGCGTAAAGTTGCTGTTTCAGTAACAACTCAAGCTGCTCGTCAACAGGCAAAGAGACAGGAAGATACGAGCAAGCCAATTGAGCGGCATATTGCTCTTGAAGTGGAAGAAAACCCGGAAATAACAGAGTCGTCGCCTACAAAGGAAACGGGAAAAGAAAAGGTTGGGGACAGCATTACTGTTGCAACGGATTAGGAAGTTACCCGGGGAGGAATTTAACAATTAAGGTAGTTCAATACTGCCTTAGCACCAAAGGTAGCTGCAATTAAGTTAGGACTAGTCTTGTCTTATTTTCCATGGTTGTGGGCCGCATTGTTGGAAATGCGGGAGACATAGCCCACGGGGCGATGTCGGAGGCATTGTGGCTGAATGTGGCGGGGTGCGTACGAATTGAGAGTTGGGTGCGTATCAATAGAGTCTGTCTATATCAGATGTTGGATTATGTATCGGATTAATCCTAGCTATAGCAATAAGCGGGTACCCTGAACTTTTAGCGTAGCTGGTGAATCCAACATCAGATATAAAAATTCCACACCGCGAGTGTCACCTTATCTATTATAGTCTTATGACACCTTGACTTATGGCTGCAGCGAAGATCAGTGCCGAAAGAGGTATCGGTTGATGCGATGGAGGTACTCCACAGTCGATGGGATATGGAGCTGTAACTTTCAATCCTACCCTGATACTACTATCCTACAGTACCGCTGCCAAACTTGTCGTCGGCCATGAGCATCCTAGCAGTCGGTCTACAACATGTTGGCGATTAAAGAGTAGTGGGCACGGAGAGAAAGGGGATGCACTCAGACACTTTATTCATCCCCTCGCAGCGCGGCAGGCGTGAAACGTACATTCGGTCTATCAAGGACGAATGCTCATATGTAAAATAGTAGCAGCCTTATAAACACAACTCCACTACGCTATCGGCGACATCCGTGAAGACGTCAAGTATCCTCGTAATTTCGCCCAAGGACTCGCTGTGACTATTGGGGCATTTCCTCCTCGCCATAAACCTCCTCGCCATAGACATCGTCATCGTCGTCGACCCCTGCGTCCTGATACTGCTGGTACTCCGACACGAGGTCATTCATGTTGGACTCGGCTTCCGTAAATTCCATCTCGTCCATTCCTTCTCCAGTATACCAGTGCAAGAAGGCCTTGCGGCGGAACATAGCGGTGAACTGCTCGCCGACGCGCTTAAAGATCTCCTGGATGGCGGTCGAGTTGCCGACAAAAGTGGATGACATCTCCAGCCCCTGCGGGGGGACAGAGCATAGAGTCGTCTGCACGTTATTAGGAATCCATTCAACAAAGTAACCCGAGTTCTTCTGCTGAACCTTGTGCATCTGATCCTCCACCTCCTTCGCAGATACCTTTCCGCGAAAGATGACAGAGCAGGTCAGATAGCGGCCGTTTCGGAAATCAGAGCCGGTCATCATGTTCTTGGGTTCAAACAACTGCTGGGTAAGCTCGGGGACAGAGACTGCGCTGAACGAGTGCGAGCCACGGCTAGTGAGGGGCGCAAAGCCAACCATGAAGAAGTGCAGACGGGGGAAGGGAACCTAGATGAGAAGAGGGGAAATGCTCAGCCCTAACGTTCTTCGATAACGGCGATATAGGTCTGGATGAGAGGAGTCTTCCTACCATGTTAACGGCCATCTTGCGAAGGTCAGAGTTTAGCTGTCCGGGGAAGCGCAGCGAAGTTGACACGCCGGACATGACGGTTGACACAAGGTGGTTAAGGTCGCCATACGAAGGGTTCGAGATCTTCAAGGTACGTTTGCAAATATCATACAGAGCCTCGTTATCGATACAGAAAGTCGAATCTGAGTTTTCAACCAGTTGGTGGACCGAGAGCGTGGCATTATAAGGCTCCACGACGGTATCGGATACCTTGGGAGACGGTACTACACTGAAGGTAGCCATCATACGATCCGGGAACTCTAAATAGGCTGTTAGAACCGTGAGAGACAATGCATCGAAATGTGGAAATGTGCATCACATCAGTGATATCAATCTCACCCTCACGAATCTTGGAAATCAGCAGCGTGCCCATGCCGGAGCCCGTACCGCCGCCGAGCGAGTGGGTGATTTGAAAGCCTTGGAGAGAGTCGCAGCCTTCGGCCTCGCGACGGACCACGTCCAGCACCTGATCAACCAACTCGGCGCCCTCGGTGTAGTGGCCCTTAGCCCAGTTATTGCCGGCGCTCGAGTGTCCAAAGACGAAGTTGTCGGGGCGGAAAAGCTGGCCAAACGGACCGGAGCGCACCGCGTCCATCGTGCTTGGTTCTAGGTCGACGAGCACGGCGCGCGGCACGTACTTGTTGCTGGATGTCTATGCGAGCGCGATCAGAGACCGAGGATAGTTTGGCATGGGTCACGCAAAATCGCGCACCTCGTTGAAATAGACGCTCATGCGCGCGAGCTGGAGATCGGAGGTTCCATTATACCTAGATTGATGCGTGAGAAGGAGGGATGTTGGGTGCCGATTCGAATGGGTCGCCTACACGCCACTGCTATCCAGACCATGCTCGCCCGAAATGGTCTGCCAGAAGGCAGAGCCGACTTGGTTGCCCTATTGAGGTCAACACACAGCACGAGAGAAGAAACACATGCAACAAGAAGGGTGTGATACTCACACATTGGCCAACTTGGAGATGCACCTATAGAGAAGAGGGAGCTCAAAATTAGTTTGTAGAGCCTCCAAGGCGGATTGAAAACAGACTCACAATCTCACGCATGGTGAGCTCAATTCAGCAGTTGTGGTTATTAGACGCTGATGAGATAAGTCTATTCAGCGTGAGAACAAAAGACAACGTTGAAAAGGTGAGAAGTCGGGGTTGACAGTGAAAGGCGCGACGACTGGGACGTAACAAGTAAGTATACAGCCATGATATGACAGTATCCAAGGAGATCATACACCGTTTTATGGGCCAACCCCTAAGTAGGAGTGGTAACGCGCCTGTGACGAAAAGAATGGGGGCTCATACTGTTCGGTTAAGAATCGAGACGTGGCATTGTTGGTGGAAATAGAATAGCGGGGTTGTGTATTAATGTGCAACTTGTTTTACCCTGGCGCCAGCAGAAATGATGACGTGACTGTGACGAGCCAACATGTGGCAATCTTGCTGGGCACCCATATTCCGGATTCCAGCAACATAAGAAATAACCTTGGAGGGGCGCAGAGGTTGTCTGCCTTTTGTCGACTTGTCCAGGATTGGGTCCAATTTTGCTGTACAGGTGACTTGGGAGGCGGAAGTGCACATGCGAGCTCGATGTTGCACTCAATCTCCGATGGAGACTCGGCGGCGTTTCTGCCATCCGTATTTTTGGCATTTCGATATATAATATGCGTTAGACGCCAATGAGCGCTTGATCTAGCACTCCGTTCCACAATTCATTTGGTCTTAAGACTGTGAAAGACCATGATCGGTAAGCAACAACTTCATTCCATCTTCGCGACATTGAAGCCCTTAGATTCCACTGCGCTTCTATCAATTGAAACTCGCGCCCGAGCAGCATATGCCAACGCTAGCTAACCTTTTCCGCTACGCAGCCTACCCAGCCTTTCGCAAGCAGGTCCGTCGCACTTGGTCAGGCAGAAACTTCGGCCGAAGGGTCAACCACATCTACAGCGACAATGAAGCCGCCAGCCCAGGGCTCTACCACGAGAGATCGCCGTTGCTTAGTGTCCCCCCCGTGAATGAGGAGCGCCATGGATTCACGAGACGCTTATTTGACGGCACAAGCACTCCTGGCAAAGACAGCCCGAATCGTCTGATCAAATGGTCAGCAAATGCTTTCCATGTCACCGAGGCTACGCTGATGAGCAGTAGGTATGTCTCCGCTGATTGATTGAACTACGACTGAATTGATGCGATAGACTACGTCAACATCCTGCTCCCATTCGTGCCACTAGGTATCATTGCCGGCGTGCTTGGTTGGAACCCTGCGGCTGTGTTCTCGCTGAACTTCATCGCCATTATTCCCCTGGCAGCGGTGTTATCCTTTGCTATGGAAGAGATTTCCATCCCACTGGGCGATACATTAGGAGGGCTGCTGAATGCCACTTTTGGCAACGCAGTTGAGCTCATCGTGAGTATCGTCGCCCTGAAGAAGAACCAAATCGAACTCGTGCAGTCGTCAATGCTCGGTTCCATTCTATCCAATCTTCTTCTTGTCATGGGCAGTAGCTTTCTGCTCGGCGGCCTTGTCAACATGAAGGATGATTCAGGCAACGGCACCGAGCAGACCTTCACTAGTGCCATGGCACAAACGACATGCTCCTTGTTAGCGCTGTCAGCCGCCTCAATGATCATTCCCGCTACTGTGAGTAGCCTCCCAGAGCCCAGTCCACAAAAGATTGCGCTACAATAAGCATCAAGAAGAACACTAACCTCGAAATGCAGCTCTACAGCATCCTCAACAGCTCGGATCAGCACGGTAAAGCCGAAACCATCCTTTGGCACTCGCGCGGGACGGCCATCATCCTTCTTATCCTGTACGCCCTGTATCTGTGCTTCCAGTTGCGGACGCACAAGAATCTATTCGGCGAGGGGACTGGTGAGAGAGAGGACGAGCACGAATCAGTAATGAGTCCTTGGTCTGCTGCAGCGGTACTGATTGCCGTGACCGTTGTTATCTCCTTCTGTGCAGACTACCTGGTTGGTAGTATTGACAGCACCGCCAAAGACGCGCACATCAGCAAGAGCTTTATTGGCTTGATCCTGATCCCCATTGTCGGCAACGCGGCCGAGCACGCCACGGCGTGTGTGATGGCCGTAAAGAATAAGATGGATTTGGTGAGTGATAACCTGCTTCTTTACCTAGTTGTTTTATTGCGAACTGACTGGTTACATGGAAACAAGGCCACGGGTGTTGCAATCGGATCCAGTATCCAGATTGCGCTGCTAGTTACGCCGTTGCTGGTTGTCTTGGGCTGGTCAATGAATGTGCCGATGAGTCTGAATTTCAACATTCGTGAGTTAGAGGACGTAAGCGACTTTGAAGACGCTTGCTGATGCTTGTTGCAGTTGAGACAATTATCTTCGCTGTGTCCGTTTTAGTCGTGACGGGCACGGTACAGGATGGGAAATGTAACTATCTGGAGGGAGCCATGGTGAGTTTATGTTCTCCTGCCCTTCTATACCTGCAGCGTACTAATTACACTGCAGCTTGTGGGACTCTATCTTATCATCGCTTTGACATTCTGGGCTATCCCCGGTGGGGTTTTGGGAAAAGCTATGGGCTGATTGCCGGGTTGCGATGTCTGAAGGATTGAAAGATACGCGACCTATGGATTGATAAGCATGCATTTTGCTTTCATAGAGGTACTGTTGGTGTGGATCCGACCGTACAATCCGGGTTTAGCCACCGTCCCGATTTACACCTAATTTGTAAGGCAACAGCCGACATCGCTGATCACAAAGCCGACCGCGGCGTCCCCCCTTTCCTAGCTAGCTAGATCAAATCATAATACAATTCCTATGCATCCTGCCGCGGCTAGCTTTCAATAACTACAGTGGGGCTCGCGAGTATGTGGTGGAAGGTGCCGTCCGAGCCAGCCGTGCTGAAGGGGCCAGGGAGGCTGTCAGAAAAGTACGCGAACAACACTCCGATGGCTGACATAACGGCTAGAAAGATCTGCCGCAGGCCGACACCTGGGAGGAGAATCCTGACCTGGCAGCCCTACGATGCTCCCGCTCCCTGAGGTTACCAGGCCATTGCGGCTTGTGGCTGGCCATTCTTGTCAGAGTGTGCGGTGCCGGTCTAGAACGCGGCCTAGTCCAACATTAGTAACGCCTGCCAGACATACGGAAGGTCACCGGGGCAACTTTAAATCACACTAGCATGGCTTCGTACGTAGAGGGATGCCCAGAGGGATACCCGGACGCGACTCAGGGTTCAAATCCATTCCACGAAATCCACATGTGGATCCATATGTGGATCCATTTCCATATCCATTCCATTCCACATACGCTTCAGCATTTCCATATCGGCTATGTGGAAACCGTGGAATGGAATGGAAATCTTTGGTGGGGTTATAGAATACCTGACTTCCCCAGCCAACCGGCCCATGCGCTAAGTACTTTTTATCCCCCACAAAAAAGGACACAATCTTGATTTGCAGCTTCATTTGCAAATACTATCTTCTTGGAGCGTACTTACTCATTTTTGATACTCAAGTCGGAATGGATACTACCCTTACCACTCCACGGCGATCACCTACCGAGTTCACTACTCAGCAGAGGTCGACTGTCGCTGTTCCGGAACGTACAGAAGAAGACGACCAACGACTTCAGCTTTACAAAGGCTGGACCTTTTCGGAATGAGAAGGCCAAGTCCCGATTCTTCTCGTATTCCCCCAGGTGAGTAGTCGGGCTGAGGCGCGTGACAACCTAAATCATATTGCATTTCGTAAAGTGCACGTCACGAAATGCAGACTGATGACCTCATGAGCAGTGATTTGCCTATGACGAAGAAAAGTTGGCACAAGGGGTTTGGGCAACTTAATATCCACGGAAAAATCCCGCCAGTCTTCGCCCAATGCTTGCACTGCCGTATCTTTAGTACGATGCATGGTCAGATCATCAGGCCACAGAGTGCATTTTCTGTGAGACATTTGGGTGTTGTTGCGCCACCCATGCAACAGTGATGTCACGATATAAGTATCTTGTGACGGGAAAGCTTGGTATAGAACCGCCAACAAAGACTGAATATCTAGGGAGCAAGCCGACTTCCATTAATGTGCCAGCTTCAAGTTACACCAGTTGTCAGTGAGTGCCTGACGATTCAAGTGCCGCTTGGCAGTTTCCGCATACGCAGTTTTGCTTGCGTAAACTCCTACATTTCAATGAACTGTCCAGTCCCATACATGAAGTCGACTATGTCCCTGTTCGAAACATCTTTGAGTACCACTAGTTCTCCGATCTATATCTGTCTGTCATGAAAAATCTTTTGATTTCAATGACCTACTTTCTCACGTGCCTTATTTCGAAATCCGGTCTCCATGCCTGTGTTCCCGCGTCTGGAGGATCTCTCGGAGCAGGAATCGTAGCAAGCTGCCAGCATATGCATCCTCCTTTGGAAAGAATTTCCCGTTCTCCACCGTGTAGTTCTGTACTTCCTAAGATTTGGAAACACCTTCACCGGTGCCCCAGTTCGCTGAGTTTTGAAGCGGTTGGTGTTGTACGTGTTATCAAAACTAACAACCTCGGGGAACCGCTTCCACATCTGAAGACAGTAGGGTAAGGTCCAGACAAGGCCAAGAAGACGGTCTGGGTTATCGTCCGCCCACTTAACGAGATAGGGAATCTCCTTCTCGTCAAAGAGCTTGATAAGTGCTGCTGTAGGTGTATATCCGTCGAACTTATCATAGTTGATAAGAGACCTGGCGTTGTAGATGTCCCTCTGTGTAAAGACAGACTCGGGATGTTGCTCCTGGACGACAGCCCGTACATCGCGAGCCCGGATTCCAACCCTACGGCTTGTTGATTCAACTGTAGCCCTAATAGCCGTAGTGAGCCTCCTATGGGAGGGATGGGCAGATGGTCCGATGCTGCGCCTGTGGTTATGCTGGTTGTGTTCGGGGTTTGAGTGCTGTCGTAAAAGCCACTTACCCTCCTCTAACGCCTCGGCAACGACCATCCATTTACAACCACTTCCCTACGCCTTCAGCAGGTCTAAGTTCTCCGAATCGATCGCATTGTAGTGAATATCTGATCTTCCGGCCTTTATACGAGTAGGCGTTCCGTCGAACAATAACAAACCCATGAGCCTTTGCGAAGGTATTCACCCAGTTAAAGAGAACCTCGGCTGATAGTGCTGCGTCACCTGGGATTGGTGGATTTGGGATGGGGTCTGGAGTAGGCGACGACGATTGTTGGAAAGGGGAAGATCTGACTGTCTGTGGGGGTGATGATGCTTGGGGAGATTGGGTAGATAGCCCTCGCTCTCGCCATTGGCGTACTCGTTCATACGACCGAGTAAGTTCTATAGTCAGCCTCTTCTCCTCCCCGATAACTTCGCGTACTAACTTCAAGGCGGACTTAAACTCGGCCCTCGTTGTAGTTGGGGGCCTTGGGGCAGATTGTGGCAGTGATCTTGTTGGACTGGACTGGACTGGATTTCGGGTCAGGATCCAGTCCAGTCCAGTGCAAACGCTCAACGACTCCTGGAGCTCCAGAGCAGATCCAATTCTCTCAAAACGGCTTAGTGGCTGTCCTTATTAGGAAGTTGAACGGCAAAATATCGGGCTTTCGCAATTGAGCACTGAGCTTCAAGGGCGCCTAGAACCAATATATGGATGAACTCTTTCCTGATTAGGTATAGCTGTGGCTATTTCTTTAACGACCTTTTCCTATTTAGGTATGGTCCATTGGAGCTCCAGGAGCGTCCAGAGCTCGAGATCCAGTCCAGTCCAAATCTCTCAAACTTCAGATCCAGTCCAGCCAAATCCAATCCATCCAAATCCAGTCCAATGCTAGTCCAGTCCAACAAGATCACTGTTTCGTGGTCGACTATCTTGTTCAACCACATCCGGTTAAGACAGGCCATGAAAGTGCAGAATATTCCGATCTCACAACATCCATGGCGTAACTCCTGGACACATAAGTTCATCGGCGAAAGAATGTTACAAAGGATGTAAAGCTAACCTGATCGCCTCTTAGTCTATTCCTCATACGCTGCGCTGGTGATATGCATTACTATCCTCCTTACAGGTGGCTTTGCAGTCTTCACGAAAGGCAACTGGAGCACTGTCGGCTTTGTCTCATCTTACTTGTATGTTCTGGCTTCAATGCATCTGCTGTTTAATGGTCGAAGCTAATTCCTTTCGTAGTGACATTCCTATCGTGATAGTGGCATATCTCTCATGGAAGTTCGTGAAGAAGACGAAGGTTATTTCGCTATCCAAAATTTCTCTTCGTGACGCCTTTGAGAAGTCTCAGCAATTCCACCCATTGTCTGGCACTCCAAGTTCCGTTTGAAGCCCGCATCTCCCTCTGACATGTGTGCCGACTCTACTTAATCGACTTGATCCAGGACGTTTGGAAATGCAAAGACCCTGACGACAGTGAAAAGTTGGTTAAGCTGTATATAGAACCAGAGTAACGGCATTTCATTTAATTATATACCTTACCTATGGGTAAATTCACTTCTACAAGAATCGCATTTTTATCCAATTGAGTTTGCGAGGCCACGCACCAGACTCATAATAATGATAAATGGAGTAAATAGTGCTGCAGAATGTTGACAAGTCACGGCTATCCCGCGATACTCCAAAGTCCTCGAATTTAACATAAATCTGGTTTGCATATCGGTGCTAAACAAGAATATTGCCAGGCTTGATGTCTCTAAGAACAATTGGCGGGTCGCTACCATGTAGATATATCAAGGCAGATAGGCATTGGCATAGAATCGACATCCTCTCAGCAGCATATATCTGCCGTTGGACTTCTAAAGATCCACCTAGAATGTACTCCAGACAAAATTGGGGATGTGGGTCGAAGTTTGACCTGAAGAGTTGAATGATATGAGGCTGGTGGGCCATTAGAATAGAGGAGTACAGGGGCAGGTTGCAGACGAACATGTGAAATTTGTTCCATAATGTCAGGCTCCATATTCCACGCATCAATATCAACGCGTTTCCGCTCTATTGTCTTCCGGGAAGGCCTCTTCAGAGCGGACTCGCTTTCGTCACTTACTGTTGCATCTGATGAGGAAAGGTGCATTGGATGTGGATTGAAGCTCTTGATTTCTAGCTAACTGAGGGCCGTAAGGACCATAGTTATAGAAGGAAAGTGCAGAAAGCTGACGCGTACAGCAGGTCAGCTGCAGGATGCGAATAGCGTCACAGCTGAAGAGGCAAAAGCAAACATTCCGCAGAACAACGGATCCTCCGTATCCGTACGGATGTGACATTATCAGTCTGTCCTTACATTTAGACTCAGCAGAACACCTGCCCTAATGGCGCATTAGCTCAGCCGCGACAGCTCGCGTCGCACCCGACGCCGATAAGACAAGGACGCCTGTCTTCGGCCACGCTTTTACTTCCCTCCACCACTACCCTCGCCATTCCGCCGTCTGCCGTTACGCTTGTTTGGTGTCTCTGGCCTCGAGGCGGTCGCATCAGCATTTCCATCATGGACTTTCTTCAGGTACGTCCTCAATTGCCCTCTACACGCACGCAGTCGTCGCAATTGGGGGTTTGCTCTCGTCTGCCCTCTTGTAGTCGGTTAGTAGCCGCACTCAATTTGAAGCCCGACAACGCTAAACCAAAAGCTAACCCTGCCCAGCGCCTCGCCCGCATCCTCGACCACCCCCTCTTCCCCTGGAAGAGCCTTATCCCCGGCTTCTGTGTCTGCCAGTACCTCTTTGAGTCCCCCCCAAGATGTGGTCCTGGACAGGCGACCTGCTCCTCTGCCGGGGCCCCACCTGCTTCACCGGCGAGATCAGCCGCTCCATCGTCTTCGTCTTGAGCTTCATCATCCTCCAGCAGCTGCTCACATTGCCCACCCGCATCTACCACACCTTCGTCCTCTAGGAAAAGGTCGCCTTCAACAAACCGACGCCCAAGCTCATCGTCACTGACATGATCGAACTCACATCCTCACCGCTGTCTTCATGCCCCCGATCCTCGCCACCTTCCTCAGGATCATCCAGAAACAGGTAGCCACTTCGTCTTCTACCTCTTCATCATCACCGCCTACCCCATCTTCATCCAGCACCTCTTCAACAAGCTCTTCTCCCCGCTCGAAGACGGCGAGCTCAAGACAAAGGTCGAGGAGCTCGCCGCCTCCCACAACTTCCCCCTCCAGGAGCTCTTCGTCATCGACAGCAGCAAGCGCACCGCCAACTCCAACGCCTACTTCCGGGCCTCCCTGGAAGAAACACATTGTCATCTACGACACCCTCATTGAGAAGACGGAGACGCAGGAGATCATCGCTATTCTCGCCCAGGAGCTCGGCTACTGGAAGCTGGGGCACACGACGCGCCTCTTTGGCATCTTCCAGGTATGCCCTATCTCAACCTCCTACTCATTCGTGAGAAAGAACCATCGAGGATGCTGACCCCTGCGTAGGCTCACCTTATCTACGTCTTTTGCCTCTTCTCCGTCTTCATCAACAACGACTCCCTACTCTGCCTTCGGCTTTACCGACACCCACCGCATCGCAATCGGCTTCATCCTCTGCTTCTTCACCCTCTCTCCCATGGACTCGGTCGTCAAGCTGCTCCTCAACATTCTCTCCCACCAGTTCGAGGCCGACGACTTCGCAGAGCGCCTTTGGCCGACGTTGTGTTGCAGAGACGACGTCAAGAAAATCATTGGTTTTGCTGTAAGTAAGATTGAAAGTTGAAACTGCCCATTTCTCGGAAGCCACACTGCTTGAAGGAGGTGTGGTATTAATTGCCACCCCGAGAGTCAGGCACCTGGCATCTTCTGTCCCCCTCCCGCCTCGACTCACACCTAGGCATTTACCGTCCGAAAAACAGCCCAGCAAAGACCACCACATCTTTATCATCTAAATGAACCGAAAAAGCAAACGGCCTGTCAAATATCAAAATCTCGGGAGCGGATCGGCTCAGTATTGCCGTGGTGGCCGCAGCCTTGGTACCCTCCTCATTAAGCTTTATGGTGGCCCTATGAATGCAAGCATGGGCTTCGTTTCTTCCACTTCCCATCTCCGGATTCGGTCCTCCCACGGGGAATCCGAGCTCTTCGAGCATAGGCAGAATCGACAAATTACTTTCAAGCTCGAACTTGGGGAAGCCAAACTTGTGGTACTTCTTTGCGCGAAACGGCGAAGGGGGGGATCTGCGGTCCATCTCGCGCACAACCTGCTCCAGTGGCGTCCCTTTGTCTGGCAGATAAGCTACAAGAGACATGCTGGTGGATGGTGAAGCCGCTTCATAAGGCAGGCGAACCGCCGTGTAGCCACGTCCTTTCAGCATGGCGATTTTCTCTCCATGAAGGAACATCATGTCTACCGTTCGCTCTTCCGTCTCGGCCGCAAAGAAAGGAGTGTTGATTTTCGTATGGCTGCGGTCGAATTTGGTCCTCCATGTTCCCTTGAAAGCCACCGCATTGACGAGAACCACGAGAGAGTCGGCCAAGTCCTGGCGCGAGAGCATATCGCAGACTAATCCTCGCGTGTGGTCAGAGACCCAGTTGTTGATGTCCGCAACAGCCCCCTGCAAGCTTGGAAATTTCATGACGTGAGCACTAAAAACCTCGAGGAACTGAGCATAGGCGGGATTAAGCTCGACGGCTTTGTCGACGAAGGCAGCGTTCGCCATAGTCACCATCTGGTCCCGCCCTTCAGCATCCAACAAGACAACAAGTGTCCCAAACGCCGCGGAAAGCTCTGGGAGACTATCGACACCAAGCTTCTGACAAAGTTTTTCTCTCCGGTCAAGACTGGCTGCGCCTGCGAGCATTGCTACTGCAGTAGCTATAGATAGTGGGGAGATGCAGATCCCTTTTGATGATGCGTCCGAGGTGCAGAGATTCTCCAATATATCCCACTCGAGACGATGAGTTGATTGTGCAAAAGTAGACATTTTTATCGACTTCCAAAGGGGCAATTCGGTTTTTCGTGGCAGGTAATTATTGCAGAGTGCACTCTTTGCCTAATAGAAGCATAGAAAATAGAGGTTGAAAAAGCCTTGATTTTCTCCAAAGATAGCGACGTTATGAAAATTTTAACAGCTATGATATTAGAGCGTGGGCCCTATTGTGGATCTGCTGTGACCAATCATATCTTTCCTTATTGCAACAGTGATTAAGTCGAGATCCATGATAAAAGCTAGTTAACGAGAGAGGGAGTTCAATGGGTTCATCGGGGACCCACTCCGATATTAAGTGCCTTGGTGGTTTTCGTTGCTGCAATATAGACTAGAAGCTGGCTTCTCCAAAAATATGCTTTGTCTCACTAGGTGGGGACCAAGTCTAGAAGCGTCTAGTCAGGGCGCTAACGTTAGTTGGTTTAGGCCGGAATTACCGCTGCAAAAGTGTCATCAAGGCTCCAATTAATCCCTCACCTGCTATTGGAGATCATGACGACTTTGGCATTACAGCGTGGCAGGGTGGAAGTGGGATGATTCACAAATTCACGTCCTCCTTAAGCTTATCTCCACCGCCTCGGTCTCCGCCTTGTTACCCCTTAACCCATACGTCGGTGAGCCTCGAACTATCAATGATCGGGAACCGTTAGCGATCGGGTACAGCTTGGATCAGATGAAGGTCACTGCTTTCGTGGCCTTGATATTAGTTGATGATAAGGTGTTGGGCAGAGATCCATAGGACCCTGGTTAGTCGCTTCCTTGGTAGAAGATGCGCCTCCCCCTTTTCTCCTATAACTCGGCTTGACAGATAGCGACTGCCTGTCAAATAAATCCTAGTTCACCTTGTCAAGATCGTCGCCCCATTTACCCACACCGTTCACATACTGCGGGGAAACCGCGAGTGAGGGATGGGGACTGAAGCTGATTGGCTGGAGTTCAAGCCTGTACAGTTGGCGAATACGCCAAGCCAGGATTCTCCTCTTAGCGCTTCTAAGCCTTTCACCCTTGGCCACATCACGCCTAGGGTCCATTCCGTAGCGTCTTACTACGGTGTACGGAGTACTCCGTACACAGGCTTTTTGTATCTTGGATCCTGAGCCCCTGAAATGCAAGCTATGATTCGGCAGCCGCTCTGAGCGTAGTGTCTGGTATCTACAGCGTGATTCCCGCGGTACCTACTGCCTAGTCAGGGACAAAACACATGTTTCCGTCTTCACAGCTAAGATATTCAGCTTCCAGAAACGCCAGGCAACCATGGGTCCATTGAGGGATGTACGTGCACGAACCGGGGCGCTCTGAAGCGGCGCGGCGAAGACCCGCCAAGGCAAAAGCAGCCTTGTGTCGATTAAGCCCCCGGGTGAGCCTTGCGAAGAATGACTGCGTAGTACTCCGTATGTGCCTGGTGCCTGGAATTTGCCGCTTGTCGAGCGCCACAAAGCCCAGCTGAAAGAATAGCTCTAGCTTAGCATTAGACACGACGAGAGAGTTTCAACGGCGTGCAGCCATCTCGGAGCTTTCTTCAATGGGTGTAGCATAGAATTGGCTCCTAACCCCGCAGAAACCGATGTGCAATTCAGGAGAAGTCCTGTCATCAATTAGCGTATGAGGCTGAATCGAACTCCCGAAGCTAACAGAAGCCATCCCAACAATTGCTCAAAGCGAGAGCTCCGTCATCCCAGCCCCGCCCACCCCTCATTCCCATTCTCATCCCACATCCCCATCTTTTCACAACCTGTCAATCACTAAAATCTCACCGCAACCACGTCTATTGTCACATTCAGTATATCTATAGTATTTGCACTATGTTCTAGCGGAGTGCGCATTCCCTTTTAGCATAGCTGGCAAATGCGACATCTATATAGGAAAGTCCCATTTCGTTTGCTCTGAGTCATCTCCTAATTTCTAAGTCCATGCCCAAAGGCCGCTGAAAGCCAAGGTAGCTCAAGTGAGAGAAGGCAGACTCCCCTGTTCAGAAGGCCATCAAAAAGGTCAAGGATTATTAGTCTGTCCACGTGATTTGTACGATTATTCAATTATTGATCTAGTGTTGCTACATCGACCTGGCGGCGATAGGTCCCATCTCCGATGTCTAGGGGCGCGATAGGACGGGCGGCGGATGAGATACCATTGTACGATGGCATAGGGAGGGTCTGGAAGGAGACACGAGAATGGGGCATAGGTTGTCATGTAAGCATTATTAGACTAAGGGAATTGATATACGGGCATGACTCTTACACGAGCATGAGTTTTACACGGGCATGACTTTATGACATCTGATTCGCTAGATTTCCGTCGACCCATTGATTCATCCTGGCAAAGGCGGTAAAACCAGCTCTCTTAACAGGCTCTTATTTCCAGCACCCAACTAACCAGGCCAATCCAGCCCTCTAGAATATGTCTGTGCAGGACATCAAAAACAAGATCTAGTTTGAATATAGCATAAGATCAGTTCCATTGCGCCCTAGAGGGCAGCTATCTATATGTCTATTCTCTACGGAGGGCCGTTTCAAAAGTCTTGTCCAAGCGCTAGTTCGAAAAAGGAAATCCGACAGCTGTGGCTGGGTTAAGTATATTAAGTACTTTCTACGGTGCTGTATTCGCTAAAGGCTGCTAATTTTATAGCAGCCTGTCCTCACTGTGTTAGATTATAATCCCCCTAGCACCCCTTAAACTATAGTGGACGTAGCAGCTAACTCATTGTGGCTGGGTTCTACATCTTGTATCTTAGGTAACTGACAAGGATTGAGAGATGTGGCGCATTTAGCGCTTGGACAAGACTTTGAAAGGGCCCTCCGTAACTTCTATAAAAAGGCTCCGGGAGACGTATGATGGCTGCGGTCATGTCCGGCGTCTCTATCGGTATCTGCTCTGCTTCCACATCCTTGTTCACCCACAGCATGCTCCGTATCGGCCATCTGCCTCCAAACTGTAGGGACCATTTTGATCCACCTGGGGTGTCCCATAGGAGCTGTCAGCAGTTTGCCGTCGATTTTCTGTGCCTGTGGTAAATGCGGCTTTGCCATTAACCCCAAACGCATAGTGCCGCCTAGGGGAGAAGGTAGAGGAATCATAGAATGATAGACATTAGACGTGGCTTAGATATGAGATATAAATTAGACGTCATGATTGCACTCGTGGCCCGGCGCCAAGTCTTTCTATTATCTATAATCCTTCGGATCTTGCCTTAGTCTACGCCTCTTTGCCGCAATGGACTCGGGAGGTCCGACACCTCTCCCAAGATGCAGGTGAACGAGTGGCACAAGCCCGATTTAAAAGACAGCAATTGCATTTGGTGGCGATCCAATCAAGCCTGGCTGGTTCAAAGGCGACGAGGTAATCATGAAGGAATACCTCGTCGTCGTCTTGCAGTACTCGGACAACTTGCTAAGATCCCAAAGCTCACCAATAGACATTCCAAAGAGACTCAGCATGTATGTGTGAAGAACTGTTCAATCTCATGTTAGCAAAGGACATCAATTTTGGGACTGTTTTTTTGCGTACCCAGATCCTTCATCCCGCCGATAGACCCATCGGGTTTCAAAGGAGGGAATGCCTCAAAGCTGCTCGAGTCCGATGCTGTGGCAGCGAAGCGCTGATTCCAAAGCCATCGAGCGGTCTCTTCGGAACCGTGGAGGCCGGAGAGAGTTGCTCGCGTCATTTTGGCCAGGTCATTGGGATCCATCTTGTCGACTACCTCGGTGGCGCCAGTTCGGATGAGAAGGATGTCTCCAGGACGGAACTTGACGCGAAAGTGGGATGCGCAGGCCTCGACGTCTTCGACCTTGATGCGGTCTCCGTCAAATGGGTGGAATTGGATGCCCTTCTCCTCAGCGTACGCCTTGTAATCAATGAGGACACCTCGGCCTACGATGCAACCACGGGTATGCCAGTGATCCAGCGTGGGCATGGTGTTCGACGTGGTCGATTCTGCTGACAAGGCCTCTTTGGACGGGTCGGCTCCATTGTAAGCAAGGCCAGAAGGTTGATGCTGAAAGTGGCAGAGACTGTCCCATTGGCTGCTGCCCTGGGTGTTGAAGTCGAGTTCATCATCCCATGATTTGCCCTGCTCGAAGGGCAACATGGACAAGCTCTCGGGATGTACAGAACTCGATGCTCCGCAGCCTTGCGGCCAGGAATGTTCAACTTGTTCATGGCATTGATAGGCCAGCTAGAGGCAATTAGCATTTCCATAAACACCAATCGACCGAGGTATTTTACTTAAGCGAGATCGATACACCATCCTTAACCTCCTTAGCAGCAGCTTGCACTACTCCTGGAGTCAAGAAGTTCAGGGTTCCAACCATGTCCTTCTTTCCATCACGGTCAAAGAGGCCCCAAGCACAGCCTCGAGGCATTCCTTCAATCTTGGGAAGGTCATCAAAGTCAGGGACGGATTTCAAGTCGAATGCCATTTGAGGGTTGTCGATGTATTAACTGGGACGGGGCTTGGAGTAGATCTGCGATCAATGGTTTATGTAATTCAATTCCTGAAGAAACTGGACCCCTTTTATCTTTGAAGAGAGAATATGATACCTAGAGAAATTGAATAGTTGTCAAGGGCAACGTGCCGTAATTTTGATGCCTAATTGGAGTCTGGGCAGCAAGGCAGGCAGGGATTACCGCCCGACTTAGCCAGCATGGGGATGATCTTAGATTACTACGCGCGCATTTGTCACATCACTCGCGTCGCGTCGCGTCGTGTTGCGTCGTTCATGCTCGTTATCACGCGCCCGCCGGTTCGTGATCCTTAAATTTAATTGCTTTAGCTCTGTTCTCACAGGTTGTGCACTGGCATGGTATTCTTGTGAATTTTAGGGTAGAATTATAGCCTATGAATTCACGGAACGATTGCACCATGTGAACGTCAATGCGAAGGCAGATCAGCTAGCCAGTACACAAACAGCTTGCTCTGCGAATGCGAACAATACGATGCGATTAGTGGGTTGACTAGAGTCATTAAGTGGTAGCTCGCCTTTTAGGACCAGGCTGCCGATAATGGCGCTAATGCGTGGCGATGATTATTTGCATCCTGCATCCTGTCTCACAAGGGCAGCCCCATCATCGCAAATAATGCCAGAGGGACTCGACCAATGGGAAGCAAGAGAGCGGAACTATCAATCCCAATTAGCGAGCAACTAAAGGCAAGCGGAACTCGAAGCGTGATTGCTACAGCCGTTAGGCGTCTGTTGGCGTTGATGCCGGCTGTTAGAGGACCCTTAACCCCAATAATCCCCCCTATGTTTGGCAGAACGAAAGAGGTGAAATAATATTAGCCAGGGCTAATCTGCCTCATAGCCTTACGCCACAACGCCGAGCTGAAGTTATACCGCTTCTTAGCCAATTCACATATCCTCTCAGGCCAATTAGTGACTCAGCGGCTAAGATTGCAGCATCAACACCGTGGACTATCTGTAGTCATCGACGCCTCAGGCTACAAACAAGTGGTTGATCATAATTAGTTACCTAGAGAGATTGCGGGCGAACTAACTTAGATGACTCACTAGGAACGCCGAGCTACCCCGCACGCGAAATAATCTCTCGATAGCCAATCGTTCCTCCTTAAAGAGAAGTTCAGAAGAAGGACAACTGCAGGCCGAGGCCAAGTGCGGCAGCGTCCAGCATTCGTCAAGTCATCCTATTAATTTCAATACTTCGGGCACCCACCTTCGTAAGCGTGAGTCATGGTGTTTCTCCCTATGATAAGGTTACGACTTCTGTTGGATACCGTATGGTCAATTCGATCACAGGGATAGTGTTTAATAGAGGGTGGATCCCAAATCTGATGATTGTATTGATCTTGGATACCTCTGGCCCCCTCTTTTCTTGTGAGGGGTAGCGATGAAGCTGCCAGTCATTGCCAGTTGGTGTCCCACCAGACGCGGGCGTTTGCTAGCGTGCCCAACGCACACCATCAGCCACGCTTCGCCCGTCCAATGACAACACCTTTTTTCAGGCTGCCTGCATGCGTTGTTTGCCTAACATCAGGCATGCCGCCATGTCGGTCTGATATGAAAGGCTGGCAAGGTGGACACTATAGAAGCGCACTACAAGCAGCATCGAAAGAAAGTCATGAGGAGATCGTTCATCTACTTATCGACAAGGGTGCTGATGTTAATGTGTAAGGTGGACACTATGGAAGCGCACTCCAGTCGGCATCAGCACAAGGTCATAAGGAGATCATTCACCTACTTATTGATAAGGGTGCTGACATTAATGGGCAAGGTGGATACTATGGAAACGCACTCCAGACGACATTACCAGGAGGTCACAAGGAGATCATTCACCTACTTATTGACAAGGGTGCCGACATTATCGGTATTTAGCGCTGGGGGGAACATATATTCCCAGCCTCCCGAGGGGCAGTTCAGTTCAGTTCAGTATATTTAACGCTGGGGAAACCACCTTAAGTGGTTTCGAGCCTCCCGAACGGCATCTGGCGTGCACAAGGTTGTCTAGCGAGCTAGTTAGTGTAGAGGTTCCTTAGCTATCTAAAACAATCTGCAAATATAACCCATTGGCGCACTTGAAAGTCCTACCGTTCCCAGGCTCCTCTATTCAACCTTGTGTCCGGCTATTAGGGGATCGGAGCTGTAGAAAACCCAGACCTGGTTCGGGCAGGGACTGTAGGCCCTGCAGTTTTAGGTATACAATATTGTTAAAAAACTTATAGTTCGTAGTTGGAAAGCTGACAAAGGAGATTAGAAAAGAAGAAAGGCAATGAGAGAAGTTAGGTGGCTTTAGCCGATCGAGTTAACGAGGGCATAGCTTTTCGTAGAAACTTGTGATTTCTAGGAAATCAGCGAAATCCTTCGGACTGGCCATTTGACGTTGCCAGTAGTCCTTGAGTGTTCGAGGTCCAGGTTTGAACTTCAGCTAGAGGGCTCTATATTTTCGAGCCTTGCAGCAGAAAACGAGGTACTCTGTGGTCTTTAGGCCCCCACATATGCAATTCCTTGTGTTGTCGTGGTTAAACATTTTATGAGAATCTGTTCTATGGAGGCGCTTGCTCCGTCGATGTCCGCAGTCAGCACGAAGTGTCGGCATCGCATGAGTGTGCCGACAAGATAACCAGCTGAAATCTAAGAATAGCCATAATAGCGGTAGTCTATAGAACAGAGAGCACAAGGTGTCTGTTTTGAAACGCATGCGTCAGATCGAACAATCAGGCATCCGTTTGGACGAAGCAGCATACATGAACAACTAGCTTCTAGTCTGTTCTTGCATACCCGAAGTCTACTATTGTCCTCTTGGTCGATGTACCTGCCCCCGCAGACCAAAGCTTGAACCTTTACTGGCGCCCCAAGGACATCCGTCCCGACCGCTCACCGCAGCACCATGCCCGACAATGACATTCGCCTACTTGCCCTCGACGGCGGCGGAGTCCGCGGCCTATCCTCGCTGATGATTCTACAAAATCTCATGTCTACCATCGACCCCGACTCCCCGCCCAAGCCATGCGACTACTTCGATATGATCGGCGGCACCAGTACCGGTGGCCTGATCGCGGTCATGCTGGGGCGCCTGAGGATGACGGTTGATGAATGCATCGCTGCCAACACGTCCTTGTCCGACAAGGTGTTCGAGAAGAAGAGCCACAGGGTCAAGATCAACGGTCAGTTACAGGGCAGATTCGGTACTGTGGCGCTAGAGCAGGCAGTCAAGCATATCCTGGTGGACAACGACCCATGACGACAGTTGTTTCGCGATGCAATGATGTAGCTGAGGAACCCCTGCCAGGCACAGTGCAACTCCCTTGTGGTGGCGGGGCACAGGCAGGCAGCGGGTCAACCTTGTTGACAAATTCCCCACCTCACGCTTTACTGCCCCTCATGTCCCCTGCAAAGATGCTGTAGGGACGCCCCAGCACCAGAGAGGAAGCCACTGGAAGCGGATGCGCCCGCCACCTGTCAGAAACTCATCAAACACAGCCGCCCCTCCTCTGCCAACTGCCTGCTCCATCTTCTTGCCTCCTACTACTCACTCAATATTCCCCTCCACGCATCTCTCACCTCTCGAAACATCGCAAGAGAGAACCGCCTCCAGTTTCCACTCCCACGACCCTGCGATACCTCCCTCCACTTCGCAGGACTCTTCTACTTTCCCTTACCGCCTTCGAATCAGCTGCTTGGCGGGGTTGAGCTCTGCCTGGTGCTGGATCGCTCTCGAACCGCACCACCTCCAAGATTCCCTCCCTAGCTGCGACAGGCAAGCTGGGAAGGCGAAAACTCTCCATTGGGGAGTCGCCTACATCCCACAAACGCATCATGGCCGTAAGTCCCCCGCTACCGTGATATCCCCTCTCCGCAGTGGAGGGGAGCACAGCTTGCCATCATGACAGTCCTTTGTCACCAGAACATCGTACCAAGCAGCTGGCTTCCCACCTAGGCACCCCCGCTGCTATGTGCTGACCACAATATGCTTGTAGGAATCCAAGCTGCCCGAGGTCGACCTCTCGACCCGGATGCGAGTCGACGAGTCTGTCGTCGGACACACCGAGATCGACGAGTCCCTTTACAGCCGACAGCTCTATGTTCTGGGCCACGAGGCTATGAAGCGCATGGGCGCTTCCAACATCCTCATCGTTGGCCTTAAGGGTCTCGGTGTTGAGGTTGCCAAGAACATTGCCTTGGCTGGTGTCAAGAGCCTGACACTCTACGACCCCGCTCCCGTCCAGCTGGCCGATCTGTCGTCTCAGTTCTTTCTCCAGCCCAAGGATGTCGGAAAGCCCAGAGATGAGGTCACTGTCCCCCGCGTGGCCGAACTCAACGCGTACACTCCCGTCAAGGTCCATCAGTCCGCTGGGTAAGCCACTTCTCCCTCACTGCCCGAGGCGGTGCCTAACTAATCGTCCTGTTAGGCTTGGCGAGAACCTCTCCCAATTTGACAAGTACCAGGTTGTTGTCTTGACCAACGTCCCGATCGACTTGCAGAAATCCATTGCCGACTACTGTCATACCAAGGGCACTTTTATCGTCATTGCCGACACCTTCGGTCTTTTCGGTTCCATCTTTTGCGATTTCGGCGAGAACTTCACCATCGTGGATCCTACCGGCGAAACCCCGTTGAGCGGAATTGTCGCAGGAATCGACGAGGAGGGCCTGGTGTCCGCCCTTGACGAGACCCGACACGGACTAGAGGATGGTGATTTTGTGACTTTCACCGAAGTCGAGGGTATGGAGGCGCTCAATGGCGCGGAGCCCCGCAAGATCACCGTCAAGGGCCCTTACACATTTTCAATTGGCGACGTCGATGGCCTCGGCCAGTACACCCGAGGTGGCATGTACCAGCAAGTCAAGATGCCACAGGTCGTCAACTTCAAGACGTTCACAACCGCCTTGAAGGAACCTGAGTTCTTGATCTCCGATTTTGCCAAGTTTGACCGACCTCAGCAGCTTCACCTTGGTTTCCAGGCCCTTCACGCTTTCCATATTGCTAAGAAGCGGCTTCCCAACCCCATGGATGAAGAGGATGCGATCATCGTTCTGGGTGCCGCTAAAAAGTTCGCCGAAGACAAGGGCATGGACATTGAGCTTGACGAGAAGCTGCTCAAGGAGCTGAGCTACCAGGCTACGGGCGACCTCAGCCCGATGGCAGCCTTCTTCGGTGGAGCTACGGCGCAGGAGATTCTCAAGGCGGTTTCTGGTAAATTCCAGCCCATCAACCAATGGATGTACTTCGATTCCCTCGAGTCCCTTCCCACCTCTACTAAGCGATCAGTTGAGCTCTGCAAGCCTATTAGTAGCCGCTACGATGGTCAGATCGCTGTCTTCGGTACCGAGTACCAGAATAAGATTGCCAACCTGAAGCAATTCCTTGTCGGCGCTGGCGCCATTGGCTGTGAGATGCTCAAGAACTGGGCAATGATCGGTCTCGGCACAGGCCCCGAGGGCAAGATCTGGGTCACGGATATGGATTCTATTGAGCGAAGCAACTTGAACCGACAGTTTCTATTCCGTGCTGACGATGTCGGCCACATGAAGAGCGACTGTGCTGCCAAGGTCGTCCAGCGAATGAACCCCAAGCTTATTGGCCACATCGAGACTCGGAAGGAGCGTGTTAGTCCCGAAACTGAAAGCGTTTTCAATGAGGAGTTCTGGCAGAACTTAGATGGTGTGACCAACGCTCTAGACAACGTTGAGGCGCGAACATACGTCGATCGACGATGCATCTTCTTCCGCAAGCCCCTGCTCGAGAGTGGTACTCTTGGAACCAAGGGTAACACGCAAGTCGTTCTTCCTCACCTCACTGAGTCGTACTCGTCCTCCCAGGACCCCCCTGAGAAGGAGATCCCCATATGTACCATTCGAAGTTTCCCCAACCGAATTGAGCACACTATCGCATGGTCCAAGGAGTACATGTTTGAGAGGTCCTTCGTCAAGGCCCCCCAGACTGTTAACCTATACCTAACTCAGCCTAACTTCCTTGAGGCTACCTTGAAGCAGGGCGGAAACCAAAAGGACACCCTGGAGACGATCCGAAACTACCTGACTACTGAGCGACCCCGAACCTTTGAAGACTGTATTGCTTGGGCTCGCATGCTCTTCGAGACTGAGTTCACCAACAAGATCCAGCAGCTGCTGTACAACTTCCCCAAGGACGTCGAGACCTCTTCTGGCACCCCCTTCTGGTCGGGTCCCAAGCGTGCTCCAGATCCTCTCAGGTTCGACACCGAGAACCCCACTCACCTTGGATTTGTAGTGGCTGCAGCGAACCTGCATGCTTTCAACTACAACATCAAGTCTCCCGGTACAGAGAAGTCTATCTACGTGTGGGAGCTGGAGAATGTCATCGTGCCCAACTTCTCCCCTGACTCCAACGTCAAGATCCAGGCAGATGACAAGGAGCCGGTGAGTGATACGTCTTTTGAGTGTATAGCCAATGTACTGACCCACGAGTAGGACCAGAATGCTAGCAGCTTCGATGATAACGATGAACTGGAGCAACTCACTGCTAGCCTGCCTTCGCCTAACACTCTGTCTGGCTTCCAGCTGGTGCCTGTCGACTTTGAGAAAGACGATGACTCGAATCACCACATCGACTTCATCACTGCTTGTAGCAACCTGAGAGCAGAGAACTACAAGATTGAGCCTGCGGACCGACACAAGACTAAGTTCATTGCTGGCAAGATTATCCCCGCCATTGCTACCACCACTGCTCTGGTCACCGGCCTGGTGGTCCTTGAGCTCTACAAGATCATCGACGGCAAGACGGATGTCGAGCAGTACAAGAACGGCTTCATCAACCTTGCTCTGCCCTTCTTTGGCTTCAGCGAGCCGATTGCCAGTCCTAAGGTTGAGTACAAGGGACCTGAGGGCAAGGTCGCCCTTGACAAGATCTGGGATCGATTCGAGATGGAGGATGTGACACTCCGGGAGCTCATAGACGACTTCAAGAAGCGCGGTCTCACCATCAGCATGTTGAGCTCAGGCGTCAGTATCCTGTATGCTTCTTTCTCCCCCCCAGCGAAGCTCAAGGAGCGATACGCGCTCAAGCTCAGCCAGCTGGTTGAGACAATCTCCAAGAAGCCCATTCCTTCGCATCAGAAGGAAGTCATTTTTGAGATTGTGGCAGAAGATTTGGATGAGGAAGATGTGGAAGTCCCCTACATCAAGGTCAAGGTTGCGTGAAGTTGGGATGGGAGTGGAGGCCAGGAATGAGACCAGCTGCAATAGAGCAGGGCCTGAACGCACGCTGATGCATAAAGATAGATGAATATTACGCTCTGCTATATGTCACGAGTCGAGACGAGGATTGATGCATTTCTACTGTTTAGTGCTGTGTATGAAACACGATGGCCACAGCGAAGACGCGCTTCTCAAAGATCCCTCCTTTCCTTGCGGCACGCCTAACCGACAAGCTTCGTGTGCGCAATGAGCAAAGAAACTGGAGACACGGTGTGCCTGACGAGCTACCATCCCCCCCGCGGAGTGGCTCACCTATTTGACTCCACCAAGATATGGCAAGCCTGCCGGGCTACGTCTGCCGCGACTACCTTCTTCGATCCAATCGCCATCGGGCCCTTTCAAGAACAGTTCGTCGACGGTGTCCTGATGCATCATTGACGTTGGAAGCCATTGAAAGTGACAGATACTAATCCTAACGCCACGGGCCGCTAATTTCTAGACGTCATGCAAGCATGTCAGCTGCTGCCCTTAGCGCTTGAAAGACGAAAACCTTGTGGGTGGGTCCATGAGTCGTAATATCGTAGGGCACGGTCGCTTCACAGGGATGAAGCATTCAAGGGATAAAAGTTGAAAGGGGCGCGCATTGATTTTGAGCCAGGTGGCGCTATTCCGTTCGCATTCCCCAAGAGCCCGGTGAGGGGAAGCAGGTACTGGGGCTACTACCCTGTGATCGACGCTCTCCTTATGTTGGATGCCATTTTGTGGCTTGCGGAAGGCCGGTACATCGCCCCGGCGGAGCTGGCCGTGCAGGGGGTCCGCAATCTGCAGTTGACGGTCATGTTTCTCCATCAACCCATATCTTTTCTTCGTCGTCCGGGCTACGCGGGGCTGACACTCGGTGGCGTCGGCTGGCTTTTGGGGTTAGCGAACTCACTATTTAGCAACTGATACTTCAGCAGACTGAACATTGGGTAGCGGGGCGATGTTTACGACTTCAATAAGTATCTAGACACTTGGCCGAACAATGGTGCATCGTGGAGACCATTAGCGGTTTCGCAATCCTACCATAACCCTGGCAAACGTGTGAGTGATGAAGACCTTCAGCGCTTTGCTAGGGAATGATCGATAGGCAGGGGGCTGGCTACGCCATTCCACAAGCAACCTCCGTGGCGAGTCCCTACAGGTCGAACATATCTGGATGGTCAAGGTACCGCTGCGAATGATGATCGTGCTGTTAATCGAACACGGCAATATGGCAATTGGCACTTGCTGGTAAGGGTAGTTGAGAGTGCTAGGAGGGATCTCTTGGTCATGTAACGTTCGAAGAAGGTACTAAACATTGAATCTTCTAGTTTCGCGTTCTTCTTCTGCATTCGTAAGCAGTCCAAAAGCACCTAAGTCGCTAAAAATAAGTTAATAACCTCCATAGTTACTACATGGGCGCTTCAAGTATGCTCCACTTACCCCTCTGAAGTTTATATATAATTCTAACCATATTAGGTTCAATTTCTTCTCCAAATTATCATTAATCGTTGCTCTATCCTTCTTGCAGATCCGAGAACGGCATACCGTTTTAAGGTCGGTGTTGCGGACTTAATTACAGCCGTTAATATTTCAGTCTATAATAGTTGGATCCCCGCCCGTCTCCAGATCTCAGAGAGATATATCTGGATCAACGAGTGGTGGGACCGTATTGAGAAGGGGATTTACCTCCTTGTCGACGGAGCTCTCAATTTTTATTCCATTCACGTTGTTCAACGGAACCTAGTGGCAAATGGTCTCACTAAGTATAGGAGTCTGGTCAAGTTCAATATGTGCATCATCGGATTCTCCCTCAGCCTGGGTGTCCTTATTATTTCTATGATGAGCTTGAATAACACATTCGTGTAAGTCAGCTCCTTTATATTCCCGGTACCATACATCCCATGAACCGACAAACTTTCGGAGCGAGGAAAAGCGGAATAGATAATGGGAGACATTCCTAACTATGAATTTAGTTACATGTAGTTTCATCCCTTCGCCTACATGGTCAAGCTCAAGATCGAGATGTCGATGGCAGACTTGATAGGGAAAATTGCCAGACAACGCCAATGCGGTGTCATCTCCAACGGCACTTTTGGCGACCTTGAGACCACGGTTGCAAACAAATAAATCAAATCCAAATCTATCCAAATCAAATCAAATTTATCCAAATCAAATCAAATCAGGAGGTCCGGATTTATTTGGATATTTGAATTCATTTGGATACAGCGTTGTCCAATCAGCGCTCGTGTTGCGGGGACTGTCAGCCCCACTTCTGTCTGGAGATCCTGCCCAGTTTGGTAAAGTTTCGCATCTCGCAATTTACCTGCACATGGCTGTTAGGGGTGATTGCCCGTTGCCACATCATGTTCAAGTCGCGAGAAAATGGTCAAGCAGTTTGTCCCGAGATATCAAAGATGCTTGTACCCCTCGAATTATAGCCTGCTGAACTTCGCAACCTCAACTCTCCCCAATACTCCTGCTCCATATGGCTCAGTCTACGAATGTCGATTGCACAGCAATGATGCCTCCGACATCTCCTTCGACCACTCCCAGTGACCTCGACGCCCCCACCCGCTTCGATCCGTCCGATACGAACAGAGAGGTAACTGTAGACACTTCCTCCTCGGTCGACTACACCGGTTATGAGGGCATCGATTGGAATCGCCTTTCAGGGTATTGCATCCGCAAACACAGAAGAAGGCAGCGGACGGGCTGGGTATGGGAGTATGGATTCGATATCGAGAAAGACGGTTCTGGTCGCCGATTCTGGCTCTGCAAAGAGTGTCACCGGAAGAAGGCATCCATCACTCATATGTACGATGCTGCATCTACGAGCCAAGCAAACGGTCATATGGAAGATGTCCACCGCATCAATCGAGACGGTCCCATGTCACCGCAGAGGAAGAAACAACGCACCCTCTTCGACATGATTGATCTGGACTCTCATCGACCGAAGGACCAAGCTGTGATGAACGCCTTTATAGCGTCATTCGATCCTGTTCGCTTTCAGCATTTGCTTATACGCTGGGTGGCCTGCGACAATGTCCCATTTAATAAGCTTGAGAGTCCGTACTTCCGCGAGCTCATGGGATACGCAAACAGCGCTATTATTGAGTCAGGAAGTCTCCCTACCCATACCACAATCCGTGAATGGATTGTACGGTCCTTTAATCGTCACAAAGGCGTCGTGACTGAGCTACTTGGTCGCTCACTTAGCCGCGTTAATATCTCCTTTGATGCGTGGTCCTCTCGCAAGTTTACCTCCCTTCTCGGCCTTGCCGTGCACTTTCTTGACGACGAAGGGAAGTTCCGTACATTCCTTCTAGGCTTGCCACAAATCGAGGGTCGTCACAGTGGCGAGAACCTTGCAGATCGTGTTAGTGAAATAATTCACGAATATGGGTTTGAGGATCGCATTGGGTACTTTGTCACAGACAATGCGGATAGCAACGACACGTGTCTCGAAGACCTAGGCATTGAGTTCGGCTTCAACAAGCAGCACCGGCGGCTTCGTTGCTGTGGGCACATTATCAACCTCGTCGCCCGATCCATTCTTTTCGGCACGGACGCCGACGCCTTTGAGGAGGACTGCCAAGCCGACAAGGAGGTTCAAGATGAGATAAAACTCTGGAGGTCGAAAGGCCCGATTGGCAAGCTGCACAATATTGTTCACTGGGTGCAAAGATCTGGCCGGCGCATTGAGAAGCTCCACAAGCTTCAGTTGATTGAGAACACTGCCTTGAACCTTGAAGACAAAACAACCTACAATGTCATCATGGATAACGCTACCCGCTGGAACTCATCGGAGGCGATGATGGAGCGGGGCTACCTGCTTCGGAATGCACTTGATTCCCTGGTCCAGGCAGAAGTTACGGAGTGGAACCAGTACGTGGCCAGGAGGACTCAGAACGGAACAAAGCCGATGCCAAAGAAGAGCCGAAAGAAGCCTGCAATTGTTGACGATAAGATGTCTGCTGAGGATTGGTCAGTGATTGCGGAGTATCTGGCTTTGTTGAAGCCGTTAAAGATAGCTACCAAGCGCCTGGAAGGCCGACCCAAGGAAGGTAAGCAGGATCTAACTTCCTGACGCTCAGCTTGTGCTTATAAGTTTAGGTAAATTCGGTGCGATCTGGGAGGTTTTGCTAACAATGGAGTGGCTTCTAAAGCACCTGGAAGAATCAAAAGTGCAACATGAACGAGATGAAGAACCATACCTGCGGATTGGTTGCAACCTTGGCTGGATGAAGCTGGACGAATACTACACCCTCACCGAAGATAGCCCTGCATATCTCGCAACCCTCGTCCTCCATCCTGCCTTTCGCTGGTCAACCGTCGAGTCGCAATGGGCCGATCATCCCGATTGGTTAGTGAGAGGAAAGAAAACTGTACAAGAACTTTGGGAAGAGTATCGAAACCTTCCTGTCGAGCAGGATGCGATACCTGAGCAACCCACTGTCACAAGGAAGACAACCGACCTGGATGACTTTATGGCCTCAATCAGGAAGCTCAGCACTCAGCCTGCACCTTTACTGTCGGCTATGCGCGATGAGTACGCGGAGTGGGTGGCAACTACCGATCCAGGTGATTGTTTGGTGGATAATCCGATTCAGTAATGGCTTCTCCGAAGGCGGCAGTATCCACGTCTGTCGCGCATGGCACTTGATCTCTTCTCAATTCCCGCGATGTCTTCCGAGCCGGAGCGAATATTCAGTCTTGCAGGACAAATGGTTACAGCTCAACCAGGCCGGCTCCAGGCGGATATTATAGGAGCAGCTCAATGTATATCATCTTGGGGAAAAAGTGGGGTTATCCAAATAATCAAATAGATCCAAATCGATCCAAATCAAATCAAATCAAATCAAATCGAGGGGAAATTTAATCAAATCAAATCAAATTGGACGCTCGATTTGATTTGATTTATTTGTTTGCAAGCCTGGATACAATGGCCTAGGAGAGGATTGCTCAAGATATGAGACCCGAGAGTATTAAAGTACGACATGTTAGCCATCCAGGAACTACGGAGAACCCCGTTTATCTCAACAACACACCATCCAGAAAAGGAGGCCTTTCACCTATGTTATCCGTCAGGCGACGAAGATGGGCCCACTAGGATCTGCTTTTTTATGAATAAACGACTGAACTATATGAAGTAGCAAATTCAAAGAACACACCAAAGATATATGTTCTGTTAAGATTAATTCCAACATAGATAACTAAATGGACGAGCAACTCACTATCTATAATATCTACAACCCTACCCAAGCAACGGAAAACTGAATGGGTGCGTCACCACTGATCCGCGACCTGCTGACAGAGGACCGGGGAAGCTTAGCGCATAGTAAGGAACTTAAAGGCAAGACCGATTACAAACGCTCTGCGACGGTCACACAAAGACAGTGGAAAAAGCGAGATTGTCAATAGGCTATGTCGACGACGCAGCGATCCTAGTATGGGGGAGACACAACAGCGGAAACCTGCGAGAAACTCGGCAAGACTTTAGAGAAAGTGCAACGTTGGGCCGCAACTCAAAGGACTAACTAATTCCAAAGTGCCCCCTTATCCTTTCGCATAATCAACTGAGCCTACGGCAATCTAATTGACAACACGGAGAGCGTTGTTGCTATGCCACCAAGCCCTAGTCCTCTTTCCGTAAATGTACATCGGAATGGTTGTCAGAGATAGCCCAAGCTGGATACCTCCAATAGTACCGAACATCGAGGAAGCCCCCTTTGCAGCAAGCCAGTTGTTCAAGAAGTCTGGGCGCGAGGAACACGTCAGTACAACTCATATTTTCATAGGTCTTTTCTCTCAGAAGAACCATCTCATGGGACTTACAAGAAAAGCCGAACCACAGGAAATTTTTCACCGTCATGGATATGATGAAAGCTTCGACGCTGATGTCCCGGAAAGCATCGACAATATAGGCACCTACAGAAACCTCAATCAACATCGTATTGCATTGAGAAACATGAGAAACGTACCTGTGGATACCGCTGCGACTTGGACTGAGACAAAGACGACGCCCCACATCGCAGCAGCAGCAACAGGGCTTTTGCCTTCTGTGATGAGATTGCCGAAGAGGAAGTACCCGATGGTGGAAACGAAGGGCAGGAGAAGCATCAGTGGCAACCTGAATTCAGGCTCATAAATGCCGTGGTTCCGTTTCGTCATCCATCGAGCCACAGGATCGGACAGTGCCCCGCAAACTATACATCCGATAGAGCCGCCGATGACTGGGCCAAACGCTATGTAACCCAATTGGGCCGTGTTGAGTAAATATGGAGGCATAGAGAAAATCTGAGCGATGACTAGGGATATGCCAATCACCCATACTGAGCAAAATGAAACCATCAGAATGGACCAGGCGACCGCTGGATTGATCAGGACAAAGAAAGGCCGAGTAAGCATCTTGAGGAGCGATTCATCCGAAAATGAGCCATGATAGGGCCTCATCCTCCCAAGGTAGTGCTCACGGGCAGGCGATTCAGTTGATATTTCGGTCACTGTCTTCTCAAGAGTCTCTACATGAGTCGCGGATTGAGTCTTGTGCAAGTCAACCTTGTTCACAGCCTACTTTGATGTTAGAAGATGTTGGAAATTTTGCGGGCATAAACTCACATCGTTAGAATTCGTATCCAGGTTGTACACCGCACGGCGGTTAAAGGCAGTCTCCCAACCGAAGAGGACACAACAGAGCCATCCAATGCCGACAAACAGAGAAAGCAGGTAAAAAACCCAGCGCCAGCCAAGATCCATCGTGATCTTTCCGGCAATGGCCGACGGCAGATTGGCAATCCCGGACTGGGCCATCACATATATTGCCATGCGCTTCCCTCGCTCGTGGACGTGAAAGAGATCACCAACGATGGCAAATGTAATGCTCTCGAAAAATGCCAGTCCGAGACCTTGCAAAACTCTAGCACCAACCAAAGAGCCATAGGATTTTGCACGGCCAGCCCAGATACATCCTGCTAGAACAGCAGACATGGAAAACAGACTTGTGGGTCGCTTTCCATATTTGCGTGCACATGCGGACATGAAAATGCCAGTGGCCCCAGCTGCGCATAGCTGGTATCCGGTGAGCAGCGAGAAGTCCGTGAACGTGATTCCGAATTCCATCATGATTGGAAGAGCCATCGATGATAAGAGGGGACCGACGCTGAGTCACCGTTAGTTGTTGGTATCTATAAGCTGCCCTGATACCTACCCCCCGGTCACTAATACTGTGCAAAAACAGGACAGTATTAGTATGCAATCTCGTTGCCATAGCGGCCAATTGAGCGGATCATTTGGGTCATTGGAAGGCTGAGGCACCAGAATCACATGAGCGTTCTTTCCGGTCCCCTTCCTGAGACCCGAGAGCTCAAGCTCTGCTGTATTTGTCTGAGCATCGAGTAAAACAGTACCCTGTTTTGGAGTTAGATTTTAACTTGTGCCAAGGCGCCTTTTGGAGAAAGAAGGGAGGTGGAAGGGGAGATAAATTACCGGCACATGGTGCCCAGCGCCAGCGTTGTGTTCAAGGACTCCGAGAGCCATAGCGAGTCGAGATGAATCAAAAACCTGAATTGTTGAGGGAAATTCTTCTTTTCGAGGAGACCTACTGTTGCAATATCATAATACGATCAGGGGCGCGCTTTTATAAGCCGAAATCCTTGGTTCACAAAAAATGCGGGGCCCCATGATTTGAGATCTGGGGATGCCGAATCGAGAAGCCGACAAATGTCCCAATAGTAAAACTGGGAAGGAGCAAAGTTGGTCTAGGCGCACTCTCCGGGCTTTCGTCAAGTGGAGCTAAATTGGTGGTGAAAGTGAGCGCCGCTCCTCACGGCATTTTGAAGAATGTGGTGGACACGGCATTATAACCCTGCATTACCCCAAGCTAATGAGGCGGCAAAAGTAAGCTTAGTCACAAACACAAAGTTGCTCACAGTCGTGGAAGAACCAGAGCAGCTTCGGAATTATTTGATTTTGTCAGTAAAGTACTGAGAAATAGAGACTTAGCAGACTGGAATGACGCAAGGCTCTCCCTGTTGACTACAAACTTCCGCTAGCTCATGATCCAAGACGGGCTCAACATCGCCACCATTCAACACTCGACAGTTCCACTGGGCTGATGCCAAATCGACCAAAATCACACGTCCCGAGGATCCGTACAAGTATCTCCAGGGCTTCGGCAACGACCATCAGTCTAAGTTTATCCCAGGCGCTCTTCCGTTAGGCCAAAAGTGTCGGTTGGGGTGTTGGTAGAAGCATATCATGTCTAAGGCGATTGCATAAGACTGCGTAGCGAGACTAGGAGTGGGGAAACGGAACGAGGAAACTCGCATCTACACCCCAGAACCTGACCGAGGCTCCCGACATCAAGACAATCATCAGAGTTGGGATCCACCCTCTATTGAACACTATCCCTATGATCGAGTTGACCGTGAACATTAACTATGGAGATTTATTTATTAGTGACAGAGGGAAAAGTGGAGACGGCTTTATGAACTCTTAGCGATGTGCAACTTGATATGATTAGAGAAGCTCAATGACCAGAGTAAGCTATTCAGCCGCAGTAGGTTTAACAAATTAGCAACTCCACTAACCAGACACGAAGTTTAAAAGAAAAGAAGTCTGTTAATAATACCCCGCGATTTTTGGAACGACGGATGTCGACATGGTTGTCTGGGTTTGGTTGAATGAGAAGCCGCGGTAAAATGTCGTGTGTTGTGACCCCGGAACTATTGCTCACTTCCGCCTACCTGCGCATTGACCAGGAACTACTAACCTTGGCCCCGAGACTATTGACATATTTCCGGATTGACAAAAGGCTCGTTAAATTGTCCGCCAGCTCTTCTCCCTCGCTTCCCAAGTCTGATAATCGCAACCACCAAGATCAGTCTACATGGCGTTGACCAAGATACAGGTGAAGAGTCTTGCATTCGTGCACTATCAACACTCTGACTTTGAAAATGCTCTGGATTTTTTCAAAGACTTTGGTTTAGTCGAAGAGGACCGACAGCCAACTCTAGCCTTCCTGAGAGGTAATGGCACCCAGCCGTACGTCTACCTCGCAGAGCAATCGCCAGATGATAGCCGGCATTTTATTGGAGCATATTGGAACGCTAGCACCGCCAAAGACTTGGAAAATGCAACGACCCTACCAGGCGCCACAGCAATACAGGACCTTGATGGCCCTGGGGGCGGTAAAGTTGTCAGAGTAAAGGATCCACATGGCTTTGTCGTTGGGTTTCTACACGGACAAACTCTCAGAACCTCTCAAGACGACTCACTTCAGCTTGAACTAACCACGAGTGATTCTCGTCCCAACACCGCTACCGAGAAACTCCGAGAAGGACCGACTCGCAGATTCAAACAGGGTCCAAGCCCAGTTCACAAACTCGGCCACTTCGGCATTGGCGTTCCAAAAGCAAGATATCAAGAGACGATGATTTGGTACACTTCTGTTCTCAATTTGAAGCCAACGGATGCGATTTTCGATCCAAAAACAGATGAGGAGATCACCTGTTTCACTCATATCGATCTAGGGGAGGAATATACCGATCATCATGTCAGCGATAATAATCATTTCTTTCTAGACGAACTCGTATGTTTAATTCTACATTGCTGACACCTTTCAACGTTGCAGGCCTTCTTTGTCGGTTCATCTGCGACTTCGACTGTGGCATATCCGCATCACTGCAGCTTCGAGGTCAACGACTTTGATACACAGGTCATAGGCCACGACTGGCTTAGATCAAAGGGCTGGACGAATTGCTGGGGGATTGGAAGACATGTTCTTGGTAGTCAGATATTTGACTATTGGTGAGTGTCCTATCAGACCTACTGCTTACCTATATTGTGATGCATCTGACCTCTATTTTGAAGGTTTGATGCGTCGGGAAATGTAGTCGAGCATTATTCAGATGGAGACCTGGTCAATCGGGACTCCCCATTTCAAAGAGAACCTGCAGGACCGAATTCGCTCTACATTTGGGGACCAAATATTCCACTCGCATTCCTATCAGGAAAACTCGAGGATGTTGGAAAGGTGGTTAAGGCCCCTCCCGATGTTGCAGCAGCAAAACCCGCAGTGTTTGAGAACAAGCCACTTGAGATAGCATGAGATTACTAGAGAGGGTGGAAAACACTTGAGTAACGCCAATCAAACATCATTTAAAATACTCAATACTACAATTTGGATCCATCGTGATACATGTGATGGAAGACCACACTTTCTGAATATCCTTCTCGGCACATCCACTACATGTCCAGGATGCTATGGCAGGCAGGCATTGCCGCCACGCAGACGTGACTACATATGGTCCTTCCTGTAGCTACGAAGCAAACTTGGACAACATGACACTTTGAGCACTTATTTTGAGACCACAGCGCAGAACATGTTGGAAGCCGTTTGCCCTCGATGTGGCTCATATGCTTGTTTAATCACGCAATTCTGCTGTACAGTATTGAACTGCATGATATATGGAGACGAAGATGAAATTGCACTGGCGGTGTGCTGCGAATGAAATGCTTCTCAACAATATGATGTACTCGACAGTGTCACCATCTCGGCATGAGAGGGAACAGAGAACTCAAACCCGTAGAACTGTCCATGTTTGGGGCACAAAGTTTTCATAAATAGCCTCGCTGGCCTTACCTAACCACGGCACTATCAACGTGGTTATTATAACTCCTTTATTGTTTAACCATACCAAATTTAACAATGTTCTTCCCTTAACCCTCCGGTGCATTAAGGAAGCGAATGTCAGACGGAGATATGGACTACAATACGCTACCGGCAAGAGGAGTGATCATTCCCTTTTACCGTAGCGGCGTTGCGATAGAGAAGACCGGCTTCGCTAACATAGAAGGTCGTAGTGTAGACGGCGCCGTTAAGAAAGTACGGTAATTGAGACAATCGTTACATGAAGCAAGGGGGGAGATAGTGCGGTTGAATAGGTCATCGATTTTCTCTCCATCCTGCAAGATTCGTGTGGCAGATGGTTCCACGGATTTTGCCCCCACCATCGATATGGCTGGGGCAAATCATGCGATTTCACGCTGCGTATGACCCGTGATTCGGGCTGGATCGGCAAGAGCAGCTGAAAGCACGTGAAAAGGCTACACCAAGATGGGTGAAAAAGTGAGTACGATGTCAAACAAAGAATAAGGTGTCGATATTCCGTTCCACGAAACTTGTCAGGTCATTGAAGAGGCGTTTGTCAGCTATCGATAGTAGTTCTCGGATGCAAATTAAGGGCACCGATGCCGACATTCGGGGTCGCCAATATGTATTGCCGATCGAGGAGTTCGGAAATAACTCACGAAATAGCGTAACCCATACGTACCCCCTGTTTTTGTTCTCCGCGTTTGGAGGCGGGGTTTTCTATACCGGGCCTCGAATTTTGGAGCCGGCATTAGAATTAGCCAGCAGTGAAGAAATCGATCCCGAACCAGATATGCACCCCGCACTTTAGTCCCCTTGCTTGCTTCCCCTGCAACCTGTTTTTAATGATAACGTACAATTTTCACTGTCAAGTTCTACCGTAATCCAAATCGGAACGGTTGTGAGAAGTACAAGATCGTTACTTGTCACAACCGAAAGTACATAAAATGCCGCGTCATGTGCTGATGTTTTGAAAATGCCGTCCACCTATCGTCCTCAACAAATGATTGGAGGGTCAGAAAACCCGAGGTAAGGGGTCACTTTCAAATAACACTGTCATTCCCACCCCCACAAGATGCTCCAAGTAGAGGAGACATGCCTCCTGCGCTCATAGTCAGAAATTTGAAAGAGCTCGGTGTCGTGCTTTATTCTTCGCCAACATGACCGAGTATATTGAAAGAGCCCTCCCGCAAATTCCCGTGCTCACTGGAAGCTATAGCATTTTTTTGTTATTCTGTCTGGTCACTATGCTCGCTCTCGTGGTATCGTACAAGCTTTATCGCGCTCTCGCAACACCTCTGAGAGGAGTTCAAGGCCCGTGGCTTGCAAGATTCTCGCGTCTTTGGCTCTTGCGAGAAGTATACAATGGCACATTTATGCATGCAAATTCGAAGCTTCATGAGAAATACGGTTAGTGTTTGCACAGCTGATGGCACCAAAAGTCTAGGTATTGATGTTCAATTTTCACGCAGGACCAATTGTTCGCATTGCACCGAATGAGTATAGCATCGACGATCCCTCTTCGGTGCAGATAATTTACGGAAGCAGAGGGCGATTTACAAAGGTGAGATTCAGTGCCCTTACACCTAGGTACGTTTGGAAGACTGAAAGACGATTCTGATGGCTTCACTTTCCAGTCGTCCTGGTATGACGCCAGCGGATTCCCGGGACAACCCAATGCGTTCAACGACCACAACATTGAGAGACACGCCGCAGGCAGGCGGAAAGTGTCCTCCGCCTATAACATGACCAATTTGGTGCAGCTTGAGCCTTTTATAGACGACTGCACTTCCATTTTGTGCGCCAGATTGGATGAGTTGGCACATGCTGCCACGCTTGTCGATATTCCATGTTGGACGCAATTTTATGCATTTGATGTAATTTCAAAGATGACGGTAAGTACCACAGAGCATCGAGACTTTCGTTGTGGAGGCAACTAATACACCCCAGCTCGGCGAGCGTTTCGGTTGCCTCACCTCCGGCAAGGACGTTAATGGCATCATCCAAACTCTTCAGTCGACGCTATTTTATGCGGCCCGCGTCGGTATTTACTCATTCCTGCATCCTATCCTATTCTGGTTCAACATGTTGGTCAATGCAAAGGGGATGGGCTACTTGATAAACTTCGTCCAGGACATCGTCACAACCCGCATGGGCAAGCCACTCCCAGACGGCAAAGACGAGAACGCTCCTGAGGATTTCATCACCAAGTTCCAGCGTATCCGCCAGGAGAACCCGGAAAAAATCAACAAAGACGATATCATTGCTTCTGCAATTGCTAATATATCTGCCGGCTCTGACACCACGTCTATAAGTCTCACGTCTGTTATTTTCCATCTGTGCAAGTTTCCGGATGTCCTTGCGAAGCTGCGGAATGAGCTGGAGGATGCTGCAAGGGTGGGAGATATCACTGATCCGATTACTTTCAAGCAGGCGCAGAATATGCCATATCTGCAGGCAGTGATAAAGGAGGCATTGCGGATACATCCAGCAACTGGTTTGATCCTGGGGCGAGTCGTGCCTGACGGGGGAGCCACGATCGCAGGGCGCTTTTTCCCGGCTGGGGTAAGTCCGTGTGTGCTACTTCCATACACCCAAATATATTCTAACCATGACTCCAGACCACAGTCGGGATCAATGCGTGGGTTGCGGGCAGGAACAAGAGCGTATACGGAGAGGATGCCGAGGTGTTCCGCCCCGAGCGCTGGCTTGAGGATGCAGAAGCAGTCAAGAGACGTGAAGCTTACTTCCTGACGGTACGTCTCATTGCTCTTAAGATAGCTTTCCTGGGAAATTAACAATTAACACGTCGTTAGTTTGGTTCAGGCCCACGTACATGCCTTGGAAAGAATATCAGTTTACTTGAGATGTACAAAGTCATCCCAGTACTGGTTAGAGACTATGATTTCGAGGCCGAGTATCCGGGGCGGCCTTGTAGGACGGAAAATGTGTGGTTTGTAAAGCAGACGGATTTCAGGTGTCGGGTGAGGAAGAGGTCGGGCAAGTCGTGATTCCGCGCGTTACGCATGAAAGAGGGACTTGAGAGTCCAATGAGGGTTTGAAACTCCTTGCGAGAGCAACGCCCTCCTAGTTTCTGTATTATCCGTACTGGTGGGCGCCTCTAGTGCCTTACTCTCAATCCCATCCTTGTGTGCTGTTGTTGGACCCAGAGCGCGTAGCCGTGATAAAAGCTGATACGGAGGGCACTTCCGGCCAGCACCGCAGTATCGTGGGCGGCAAGTATTTCTGGCTCAACTCACCGCATCTAGCCTACTCAATTTATGATGCTCTAGAATTCGGAGTTGCAAAACACGTCACCGCTGTGCCAAATGTGTGCTAGAATTGAGGTTGAGGTCTGGGAATGTGCTTCGCACAGACGTTGTATTGCTATCTGCGGTATTCTTATGACATAGCCAGTGTTACTCGAACGGGGAAAAGTCCGTGATGGTGTCAGTATTCAGCCGCAAGAGCAATTGCTCCCTCCATCTCTATCAATTCAATATGCGCCTTGCTACGGGGAGTTATCTTCACTTTGAAGGGTGCCTTTGTGGGATCTTCCCAGAGAGTATTGAATGTATCGATGGGAGAATTCTTTGCCAGTCAGTATAGGGACAACCGCTCGCGTATAACACAACCTACTGGATCCTCTGCAATATCAAAACAGTAAAGTATGCAAGCGGCAGCGATCCACACGTTGAATGCACCGACATTTAGTCCAGGGCATACTCGTCGACCTATTCATGTCAGCTGTACTTCATAATGTCAAGAGCGTGATTTCAGTTCTTACCAGCCCCAAAACTCCAATGACCGTGGGCAAACTTCTCCAGATTCCCATTCATAAATCTCTCAGGGCAAAACTTGGTTGGATTGTCATATTCTTTCTCATCCAGGGCAATAGAGTAAGCATTCCAGCTGAATTCGGTACCGGCGGGGAATCTATAGCCCTCGTACTCATCGTCCTGCGTAAGAACGTGTGGCACTCCAGATTGCAAGAACGGTCTCCAGCGAAGTGTTTCCTTCATCACAGCAGTAATATGGCAATCTCGACCTGTCTGCAAGAGTAGGTAGGCGCTCGGCGTTATCACCGCATACCTCATCGAGGAGAGCTCTGGCTTTCGTCGCCCATTCGGGATAGCAAGCTGCCCCGGCAATCATCTGGAGAATAGCAACACGAGACGTATCGCTGCCGGCTTCAATCAGTGTTGTCCATATGTATATCTTCTCGGTCTCATCTACTTCGAACTCTTTCTTTGCCGCTCCCTGGAGCACATCGACTGCAAAGCAGGGTTTTGCCGAGCCTTTAGCCATCTTATCGAGGAGCAACTCGTACTCCTTCTGGAACATTCTGTTGATTGTCAGCTCAGGTAGTTCGATCTTAATGGGCCGACCAGGAATTGATTACTTACTCTACATGTTTGCGGAAGAAGGCTTCTCCAAATGGCCTCCACCACTGCAGAGGCTTCAGCAACTTAGAAAGCCATGTAAACACATCAGCTGGGCTTCTGAGAGGATTGAACTGATAGTCTCCAAGCACGCTCGTGTATCCTAGAATGAAATCTAGAAGCTCGTCATTCTTTCGTGCTCTCCGGCCCAAAATGACACTTAAAATCACCGAATTTGAGAAACGCTGGCTGGCCTTGTCAAAATTCTCAGGCTCCTTAAGAATCTCGTATACAAGTTGCTTTGCCTCCAGGTTCTGGAACGGAACAAACTTTGTCTCTGCTTGTCGTCCATTTATGATTGAATGCATTATTTTCCGTTGGTTGCGCCATTGAGCTGTATATCCCATTAAGACGATGCGGTAGCCTCCAGACATAATCTCGCTGAGCATGGGGCGGAATGGACGCGACGAGTAGATGGCGGAGCGTTTTTCGAGGAGATCCGTAACGGTGCGCGATGAATTCAAATAGACGAGTTTCCTCCCTCCGATGTTTAGAGTGAACCTGAACAACACGTCAACCATAAGTCTTTAGAGAGCAGGACGTAGAATGTTCTCACATTTCTCCATACTTCTTGGTCAGCTCGCGGGTGAACATTCCAGCCGGATAGGGCACGTCAAGCGTGTTCCCGATGAGTGGCCATCCAGGAACGACGTTTGGATATTTGTACTTATGATTGTACCGAATCTTGGAAATGAAAAGCGTCAAGGCCCCAAGGGCAAACAAGATGACCACTGAGAATCCGAATGATGGCGCCATTAGGAAGCGAGAAATAAGGAGTGCAATGAAACTTTGAAAAGCTTACAAACTATGTTTTCCAGGCGCGCCAAGCTTCAGTTGATTCGACGTGTCTCTTCGATCAATCTCATGTAGGTTGCTGCTAAGCTTCGATCCCCCTCATTTAGTTGTTTAGCCGTGTGCCTAGCCAAGGCCGAATTTGCGGGGTGAAATTCCGGCCCCGCAGCACGTGCAGCCCACGGCAATAGCGCTGTTAAGATACACCCATTACGCGTTGGCATTGTGAGGCAAGCAAGCATGTGTCAACCTCGTCCCGAGGTTGGTCCAGTTGGAAAGCTAGCGTGGCATTTAGATGACTTGATTGTGTGTGTATTATGTGTGTGGCTAGGAGGTCTCCTTGAAGGGACGAAGTTGGCAGGCGGCTTGCCCCCAATGCCAACGGGTATTTAATCTTCACACATCCATGAACTTGATGAGAATCTCAGTCCTAGAAAACCACATTCAATATCACCTTTCCAGATTATTCATTTTCGCGACCAGACATAGATCGTTCTTATTCAACGCTCACTTCCAATATGATTCGCCAAGTTCCTGGACTCGGATCTGTGCAAGGACTATTGCCTGCTGAGTTCGGAAAGGTTGAGCAGTATCGCGGAATTCCATATGGCTCAATTCCAGCGAGATTTCGACAGGCAAAACTCGTAACAACATGGCCAGACGGCAAGTGGGACGGGACAAAATACGGGTATGTGTTTGAACTCTAGAGACTCGACGAAAGCTAATGCATGTGCCAGGCCACTCTGCCCATTTCCCAAGATCGCTATTGGGCACCCTATCACGCAGAAGGCACTGCCCCCTCAGCATGGCTATGAATTTGACGAATTCCGTTGCTTGAATCTGAATATTACATGCCCCGCCGGAGGCAGCACTCCACCAAACGGTCTGCCTGTGATGGTGTGGGTTCATGGGTACGTGCATCATAATGTTTCACCCTGACCGTTCCAGCTTCGCTGACGAGTCTACAAAGCGGTGGAAATTGCGTTGGAACGGCGGCAGATCCAGGATATGGTTAGTTCGACAATCACTAGGGAAGCACATTTAGATGCTCTATGCTTATTGAAATCAGATGGCGCCCCGCTCGTTCATTTCTCTGTTGAGAGGAAACTACCAGTCGTTGTAGTTACCGTCAAGTAAGTCGTGCCCGACTTTCGGCCAATCTTCACAAGATTGAAACTGATTTTCAACCACTTAGCTATCGGCTAGGGGCATTCGGATTTCTAGCTTCTGATGCAATCAAAGAGGATAATGAAGCCGCCGGAGATCAAGGGCATGGTAACTACGGAATCCGAGATCAACTTTTGGCATATGAGTGGGTCAAGCGAAATATTAAAGCATTTGGAGGTGATCCAAAGCGCATTACTGGAATGGGAGAAAGCGCAGGATCCAGTAGGTTTCGTCTTGCATCCTCGAATGAGTCGACACTAATGCTATACTGATATAGTTGACACGCATATCACCTTGTGCTCCGAACTCTTCAAGTCGGCCCTCCCATTCAACCAAGCCATCTTGCAATCTGGCGTTGGGTCTCTCACCGTTCGCACGGCAAAACATCAACAAGGTGTATACGAGAAGTTGCTAGGACATCTCAAGATCGACACAGCCAAATCTTCCGAAGATTTAAAGGCCCTCCGCGACGTCTCTGCAGACGACCTTGTCTTGTCATACATCGCGCTCGGAAGTGGCCCGGTCCCGGCGTGGCAGGCAACAGTGGACGACTATTTCCTTGCTACAAATTGCTCCGTCTCCAGCCTGTCCCAGCAGCAATACCACCCCAGCCTTAAACGATTGCTCATCGGTGATTGTGCGGCTGAAGGCTTGATCTTTTCCATGCCACTATCCAAACGCGAGTGGACATTCGACAAAGTACAAAGTCTGGCTACAAAAGTTCTCGGTGAGCAGGATGCACAAGCCGTTCTTCAAGCATATGGAATATCGGCCGATTCGTCTTACGAGGTGTTGTTTGCTTCTCTCATTAAGCTATTGTCGGACGCCGAATGGTCACAGCCAATTCGCGAGGTTGCAAAGTCCTTTTCAAATGGCGACGTGTTTTACTACCATCTGATTGAGGGAAATCCATTTGATGGCGCTCACAAGGGTAAGTCACAATGTGTCCAATTTCCTGTCTGGATCAACTCACGCTGACGGCTCGACTCACAGGAAAAGCTCATCACGCGGTAGACTTGATTTACGTCTTCCTTACATATCAAGGTCACTTGCCCGACAATCTCGCAGCGCTTGCTAAGACGATAGCATCACGTTGGTTATTATTTGTAAATGGAGGCCAGCCTTGGGGCGTATACGATGGGAAACTGGATGGATCGTCTAAGATCATGGTTTTTGGTCCAAATGGTGGCAGTGTTGAGAAATTGGAGAGCTCAAAACCTGCGTACAAAAGCATCCTGCTTTGTGGGGAATTGAAAGACAAGATGGGACGTTTTGCCGCTAGCCTCCATGGAACGCCGGCGGTTGAGTGAAAAGGTGGTGGATGCTGGAACACGGGTTTCATGTTACTAGCATCAATCGAGGTTCAATCGAGGTTCAATAGATTCGGAATAATATCAGTAGAGTCTGTTGACACCAAGGAGTCTTGTGATCCTCACAATCAGTTTGGAAATAGTGGCTTTCATTTGTTGTTGTTGATATTCACCCTATCATCAGCAGTTTCTATCTATTGCCCAACAGCGGCATGTGCTCATGACCCTCTGGCATCTGTATATCCTGTTACGATTTTGTCCTCCATGGCCACTTGACGTACTGAGTACCGTGCGACCTGGCTAGGCTACCATCCTGCTAAGACTCAAAGTCCGCGACATAATGCCGGCTATGCTTGGCTTCGTCATTCGAAAGTTCCGTACAGCTAATCTTGAAGCGCATCGATCCAGTGCCTCACCAGTCGGATTGCTAGGTCGGCAAATCCGGAATTTCGGAGCGCGAATTAGGGCAAATACGTAATGCCGTGTTCGGAGATTTCCAAGTCCACGGAGTCGATATCTCCGGGAGTACCAGTTGAAACCCCGCTGCGGGGTTTGTCCGACCGGCAACAAAGCTCCTATCGCCGCATCAACGGACTTTCGGTATGAGGCTACATAGCTTCCGTGATAAGAATATCGCCGTTCGGAAAGTTTGGCGTGTTAGGCGAGTCACCAGGGTTACAAGCTTCAGCCCTCAATGAAAAACAACTCTCCGCTCTGGAAGATTGCAGGTGATTGGGGAAATGGCTGATCAGATACTGAAAACTCGAATACTGGAACATCGGCCATTAGAATATCTAATACTAGTAGACGACGAGATGACAAAATCTACAGAGCTCCTAAAGCTAGACGTCTCATCGTAGGATGTGGTATTGCTGGTCTGACGGCTGCAGTTGCTTGCCGTCTGAAGGGCTTCAATGTCACAGTTCTGGAGTCATCAGCTCAGTTCGCGCACGTAAGAAGATGGAATTGCCAGAGTAGCCGTCTCGTTGTCCACGAGGACCGCAGTTGCTTTGAAGCCATCATGAGTTGCTAGCAAAGTGCCGACTGGTATTATAAGGCTTGGCCTTGAGACTTTTGTTGTGCCCGATGAAAAAGCCGCTCTATCGCATCATCTCAGCCTCTGCTTTGTTGATAGGGTCTATCGGCTTTAGGCATCGAACCCGTCTCCATCACACGGCCAAGGTCGGCAGAGGTGTTTGCCCCGGGCTGCATGTACTCCATTCAGTGATGATCTATCATGCATAGAAATAGTGCAAAGGGGAGTCATAGGCATTGCTACTCTATACCATATCGTTGGTCCTTCATGTAGTCTACTCCAAAACAAACAACCAGTTTGTGATTCTCTCGCCCACGGCCCGTAGCAGAACAGGATCAGTCTTGCCAACAATCTTACCGGAGACTGATAACCCATCTCAATAGGCAAACGTCTGACCTACGAGCTTCTCACTCAAGGTCCACAGGTATTCTGCGTCAAGAGGGCCCCTAGCCCGGCTTTGAACAATTTCAGGGTCGACGACGTTACTATCGATTCGATAAGATCCGTTGAGGGCTGTACATACAATAGCATTAGCATTTTGAACACTATTGGTGATAAGTGTGGCCAGCAGTGATTCCGATGTGTCGATGATTCAAGGAACGCAAAGCATCATGAGCAAAACAAAGCACAATACTTACCAGGGTTATCCAAGTATGGAAGGAATGCAACAAAGAGATGCGTGGCGACTCCTTGAGACGGCGATTTGAATCGATGCGGCTGGTCCCAAGAGGCTCTGTAACCCAGGTTCCGATCAAGCTGTGCTATATTCGTGGGGCACTTTTGATTAGCAGACATCCCATTTAGATGTTGGGCACGCTAAAGGTGAACTTGCCGAATTCTTCAATGTCCGACATTTGAAGGTTCCGAGCAAGTCCGGTCTGGATGACACCTGGATGTAGGCTCACGGAGACCAGCCCTTCCTTTCCCAATTTGCTAGCAAATGCGACAGGGAAGAGCATGTTCGCGGACTTGGATTACCATATGCAGTCCAGCAAATGTAGGTCTTACTGTCCTATTCAAACAACTTTCATTAGATGTCCTTAACAAGTGAAAAGGGGCCGCAAGCTCCTTACATCAAAGTTCCAATCCTCAAATCGAGGGGGCCAGAACGGAAAGCGCCGCTGGTCACATTGGCGACTCTTAAGGGCACATTGCTGGCCAAAATCTTGGGCAGCAGAAGGTCGGTTAAGAGAAAATGGCCAAGATTATTTGTAGCAAACTGGTTCTCGATACCATGCACAGTCGTGGAAAATGGGGGAGCCATGATGCCCGCGTTGTTGACAATGACATCGATCCGCTCATCAAGCGAGTTGATTTCGTCAGCAGCCTTCCTGACTTGTTCCAGCGAAGCCAAGTCCAGCTCAACCGTTTTGGTGCGGATTGTTTCCGCAACGGCAGCAATCTCTTTTGCCGTAGCTTCGGTCTTGGAAATGTCGCGAGCGGCTAGAATGGTGCTTGCTGGTCCGTACTTTGCGATGATGGTCGCGAATTCCGCTCCAAATCCACCCGGACTCGCACCTGTGACTAGGATGGTCTTGCTCTCAATGCGAGAGTGAGAACCCGAGGCCACTTCTTCAGCTGTTGTCTTATAGCTATATGGGCTCATGTTGAAAGTGAATACTGGCAGATGTGCGAAGTTTAACAGAGTGGACAAAGCTGCGATGATGATGATGATGGAGAATGGGAGGCTCGTGGTTGTCTCGAACTTATCCTGAGCCTCTGTCCCTGGTACTTATACAAACCCCTGATACTAGATTCTTGTATCATTCCCACGACAATGGTGGTTCTGGTGAATTCACTACTTCAACTTGGTTGTATTTTCAAATCTTGTTTGCCGAATTGGTATGGTTCACTAGAAACAATCTCATGAGTTATTTGCAAGCGTCTTCTGTTACCATGATGCGTGCTTTTTTGTCAAGACCTTAATAAGAAGTGCTGGTGGTCATGATTCACTGGGCTTCTCCCAATTCGACCGAGCTTTTAGGTCAGTTGCTTTCTAAACCTGGTTAGCGGGTTAAAGTGCCGTTGAGTTGATTGTGAGGTGCTTTTGCTTCCAGAGAGCTAATAAAGACGTGGCCGAATATATGTTGCTTCACTTTCCATTTCCAGATCTCGTCTTTGCATTTGTTTCTTTTCGTTTCATTTCAGCTTAAGTCCGAACCCTACTCTATCCTGGGATTCTATGCTGTCAAGGCCGTCTTTTGACTGGGTGCAGGCTCAGGGAACATTACTGACTATGGAGTCTTCGGCTACGCCAATGGTGCACCAAAGTCCCCCGGCCATGGAAAAGTGGCCGTCCAAAAGGAAGATAGTTATCCTAATAAGTTAGATGTCGACCCGGTACGCAACGAGGAGATGATCACAGAGATTTCATCACTAACTACAAACAAGACAATAAGAAAGCCCAACACCGAAGAAAACCAGCTCGGACGAGGGCAGCAGTTTGAGTTTGTCAACGTCTCGCAGCCATACATCAGAATTGATCAAAATACACAGGTTGCCATTTGCAAATACGTAAAGCATTACCAAGATGTTCAAAGATATCGATAACGCGCGAGCGTGACGAATGTAGGAGAATTGGACAGAGTTAACTTGCAACAGATTCCTGGTGTCGAACCGTTTGATAAAGCTCCGATCAAGCTAGAACCATACGTAAATGACCTTCTTTTATTCTACATGTGCCTTTTGATTATGCCCAAACCGTAAACATGGTGGCTGTGCTGGTACGACTATTCTAAGTTTCTACAGCGATCTGAAAGTATTTCTACTCCCTTGAGGACTTGGCGGGGTGCAATCCCATTGCAGAATACTAGCTTCCACTGGCATTCCGAGACTCCGCACTGATACATTCATTCATCGGCTGTGCGGATGTTTATATCTCAGTATTTGCCACTATACGTGATGGGTCGAGAGGACTCATACACTTGTCTACGGCTATTTCCATTGTCAAACAACGGCTCACTGCAGGAAAAGATAGTTCGCGCCTTGGAACTCTTTCCGTCATTGCCGGAATAGCACTGCTTGAAGTATTTACCTTGCTGTACCCTCCACAGATTTCCCCTTCTTCCTATTGCCTACGATTGTAACCCATTTCCACCAGAAAGGCGTGGGCTGCCATGATCACTGGCGGACCTAAATGCAAGGTCTGAGGCAGCTTGTTGAGTTCTATGGGAGGACTGAACACTTACATTCGGAGTAATTGGTCCTAAATAAGATATATCGGTGGGCACCCTTCACTCTTAATACGTACAAGCTTGGGCTATTGGAAAGGGGTGATTGTAGTGCCGACCTCTATGGGCCTCTGGATGCTGCGCAGCCAGCTTATTTCGACAGGCCAGTGTCGTTTATCAACAAGTTACCTTCAGTGGCCCTCTTTCACATCGAGGGCTTCAACACCATGAGCACAGGCACCAACCTTGATGAAACTCTTCGCGCTTGCATTCACGCACTTGAGAATGCCATAGGCTTTTAGTTTGATGCGGAGGTCTCTTCTTATTGTGAGCAAACAAGTCGAAAAGGCAGGGGCTCTGACAAAACCAAGAGACGGTCCCTAGCGGAAGCTGTCTGTGTTCGACATGTACTAACCGAATTTCAATATTATCAGACAGGATGGATTGGTGGGGACAACTTGGTGACGATGGAATCTCTTGTCTTTTCTATCTGTCTAGTAGGGAGGAAAGCCAGCTATTTATCCCTAGGGATCCAGGTGATCCAGATACCCTCAGATCGATGATGCCGTTGGAAGCCGACTATCTAGGCTGTTGAGGACATCAAGATCATCCTAGTCCGGCTTTCGGCCGTTATTGCCCGAGTCACCGAGTTCTAATATGCGATTGATGTGGAACCCGATGGATGGTGCATTCTCGACCTTACCTATCCAGTAGAGTGCTCTCCCATGTTATACCCCTTTGGGAATAGATCTTTCGAGAACAGGGGGAGATGCTTTGACAGTAGGAAGGTCAGGACGCAACTTTGCCAGTAGCACCCCTAGACGAGGAGAGAAACAACCGAGCAAGAGTGCCGGTGCTGCACTTGCAAGCGGGGTATCTAATATCAACCTTTTGCGCCTAACCTGTCCAGGAGCTCCCAGGGGCCTTGAGAGAGCACTAAAACGCGGGGGACGTGGATGGTGGAATAGCGGCCGACTAGTTATCGATGTAATCTGGGGAGTGGCCTCTTTGATTGGCGTGGCAGGGAGCCCTGAGTAGGACGCTAGTTTCATCATGCGCGGAGGCGAGGCAGTGGAGGGAAACTTAGGTGGTACTACGGATTACGTAGACAGAGAAAAAAATCATCCTTCTTGTTCCTCTTTCTCCCTCCCACTCAGTGAGTCAACTGCTTCCGCCGTCGCCAGGCCAGACCAGACATGCAGACCAGACATGATCCGGCCATCAAGCATCAATCGGGCATGCGAGGAGTGCAAGCGGAAGAAGACGAGATGCGACGGACATCGGCCAGCCTGCGGTCTCTGTTCTCGGGCGGGCTTCACCTGTGCTTATCCGCAACGAAAGCCTCGAGAACAAGGAAGCCAGCGCAAGACGCAAGACACTCGTGGTGAGGGCCATCAACGTTGCAATCCTAACCTCAGCCCACCGTCTAGCTAATCTTGCGAAAGAAGCGCTGCCTTCCAACCGAAGTGGGGAGGTGACTGATCTCGGCCAGCGCCGTAGAGACCCAAGTAGGGCAGAATGCATCCAGCTCACGCCCAACAGAGCCGACTCCGATACCGGAGACGACAACGAGGATACCATAATGGTCCAGCCGCCTAACTTGCTTTCTGACGCCGAGTCGACACAGTGGTTGCTGGCCGATCAGGACATGTTCTCGTACCTTGGCGCCGCAGTACCCGATATTTGGACAGTCCAGGACGTTTCTGCCTTTGACCCTTCTATGTTGGACATTCCCGTGTCCATCTTGCCCAACGACGCCTCGGATCTGGTCTTGACGCCTGCAGACACTGGGCAGTCCCCCGCGTTGCGGGTTGGGGATGCAGCCGGCAAAGGCAGTCAAACCTCGGCGATAACCCAGCATGACACCATCGAGTCCCGATCGAGGCGATATGTCCTCGATGTCCCGCCTGAGCTAGTCGTCTTTCTGTGGGTCTAATTCTTTAGAGCTGGCGGGAAGGGATCTAATAACGTGCAGCACCGATCTTTACTTTCAAAAAGTTCAAGCTTTCTTACCCCTGTTCCATCGACCAACATTCTACCAGGACTACGTCGATGACGAACTCGGTACCAAGTCTGAGAACCTGTCCGAGGACTTGGCCATCATCCCCTATGCCGTCATGGCGCTATCCGCTCGATACCATCCAAGCCCTTATTATGGCGATGCACCAAGCAAGGACCGCGGAGTCAGGTTCGCCGAGAGAGCTCAGGCCATTTATGACGAGCGTAGCAATGCCAACCGCCAGGAACCTAAGTCGCTGCGATGGCTACAAGGATGCATTCTCTTGAGTTTCTACAACCAAGCTTGCAAGCCCAAAGGGGGCGGCTACTCCGAAATCCAGTATTGTGTGCGATATGCGTGTGAGCTGGGACTACATGAGCTGGACAAACCTCGACCAGATCAACCGCAATTGGCTGAGACCGATGCCGAGCAGTGGATACGACAAGAAGAACGGCGACGCGCGTGGTGGTCAATCTGGGAGCTTGACTGTTTTAAATCAGTCACATATCGTTGTCCCCTGAGTATCGACCGCAATAACATGCATGTCTTCCTCCCAGTGTCCGACACTGCTTGGTTTAATGGCAGCCCTGTGGGCTCTTCGCTCTTTAACGCCGATGTCATGCTCACATGGAAATGCCTTCGTGACAGTCCCAATCGAGACGAGTATGCGTGGTTTCTGATTGGCAACTACATTTTGATCAAGGCTCATGAGCTCGGACAACAGAGGACTTCATCTTGGGAAAGCATCGATATCCTGGAAATGGTACTATCCTCGTTTGCGCTTCTGTTCCATGAAGTCTTCTCGGGCTCTACGGGACGCTTGGCGTTTAGCGAATCGACGTATGCTAGGAATAATTGGCTGATATTTACCCGACTGAGCATACAGTCGTGAGTTCCTGTCACCCTCCTTGATCGAGCGGAACCTTGGCTAATGTCTTTGTCATATCAGGGCTCGTACTGTTATCGCCCTCCTCAGGGAGCACATGTCTGCCGATCCCATCTTCACCGCCTCGAACCGCTTCCTGGACCACCGAGGCGCAGTTGCGTGGCCTAAAATGGGACCCGTCAACGTCATGGCGGATCCTTACCGGCCCATTATGCACGAGGTCTCACGCTTGTTCCAGAACTGGGCCCAGTGTCCCGAATATATCGCCTACGCACCCCCAACCATGGTCGGCGTCGTGGTCGGCGTTAAATGGATGAATTTCCGTCTTACTCATCATTTAGGCAATAGACTTGCGTCGCGAAGTGATGAGTTTCAGCCGACGATCCAGGAGGACCTGCTGGTCCTCGTGCTGAGCCATATGGCCCGGTACTGGAGTCTCGGAAGTCTTCTATTAAGTAAGAGATCCAGCCCCAAGTAGCTCAGGACAGTGCTCTGATCGATATCCTCAAGCATTTGCACGTACATCACGAGACAAGTATACTACATGGAGGAGGAAGAACACAGCCTCCGGATGAAGACGTCGGCTTTCGTGAGTGAGCCTAATGCTCGTTCGCTACCTGACTCATTGTTCATGAAGTTCTGGATTTCAAATCTTTCAGAAGGAGGAATGTTTCTAGCTAGTAGAAGTGAGCTTGTCAAGGTAGTCAGTCAACCTCGGCTATTGGCGAAGCTGTGGTACTCAGTCTTCATGACTGTCTATTTTCTACACGCCGTCGCCAAGGAGAGGCATCGACCGACTCCACCACGAAAGGTGGTCCCATCCATGTTCTTGCCCGCATTTGCTAGCGTGGTTCGGCACCACGGGCTTTGGAAACCCCGGATCCAAAGCCCATAACCCCGACTGGCTTACATCTACTTCCGCAGGCTGTGCTGGATCTCCGGGCCATGTTTGAGTCGAAGGTAATCCCGAGCGCGGAAGGTCAAAAGGCGCTCACCTTGCGACGATAATTTAATACTTACTACTCTGGTCACTCAGACGAATCACCATCGAATCAGCAACACCCAAGATCAAGTCCAATCATTCTGAGCCTCCTCGTGACTACACCGAAACAATGGCGTCTCTACCTACTAGTGATCCTGCACCGTTTGACACCAGGACATTCCACTGGACAGATGCAAAGTCAACCAAGCCCACTCGACCTGAAGATCCCTACACCTATCTTCAAGGTTTTGGCAATGAGCACCAGTCGGAGCTCATCCCCGGGGCACTCCCGATAGGGCAGAATTCACCCCAGAAATGTCCGTATGGCCTGTATGCAGAACAGATCACGGGCTCGTCCTTCGCGGCCACTCGCCACTCCGCTGCGAGAAACTTTGTTTATCGCCGTCGCCCTGCGGCTGTACACGACGAACAAAAGGTCATTGAGGGGAACAGCACTCTTTGTGCCTCCTTTTTGCCTGGCGGCGGGCGGCTGCAGTCCACCCCGTCTCAGTTCTCGTGGAAGGCATTTGGTATTCCGCCAAAAGACGGCCCTTCGGTAGATTTCACTCAGGGGCTTCACACTCTTGGTGGCAGTGGGCATCCCAACCTCCGCGAGGGCATTGCTTATCATGTATTCACCATCAACAGCAGCATGCCAAACAAAGCTTTTGTCAATAGCGATGGAGACTTCTTGATTGTTCCCCAGGAAGGCCACTTGGACATCACTACTGAGTTTGGCCACTTGTATGTCCAACCTTCTGAGCTCGCCGTGATCCAACGTGGGCTCCGTTTCAAGGTCGATCTCGTCGAGAAGCATTCTCCGGCAGGCGGCCGTGGTTACGTGATCGAAACCTGGGGAACAACATGGGAACTCCCTGAGCTCGGTCCCCTAGGGGGGTACGGACTAGCAAACGCTCGCGACTTTCTCTTTCCGACTGCGGATATAAATTTGACATCTACGGGACCTTGGACTATTGTTACCAAACACACCGACGAGTACTATGCCATTTCACAGGGACACTCGCCATTCGACGTAGTTGCCTGGCATGGCAACTACATCCCTTACAAGTATGACATGACCAAGTTTGTCTACCAAAACTCCGTCTCTGTCGACCACACGGATCCATCCATCAATACTGTCCTCACCGCTAAATCTCGCGACGAGCAAGCCCCCTTGTGCGACTTCCTTGTGTTTGGTCCCCGCTGGGATGTTGCGCAAAACACCTTCCGTCCACCCTACTTCCACCGAAACTGCGCCTCGGAGTTCTTGGCCAAGATCTACGGCAGTTCCGGAGGCGGTCGCTCGGAGCTGTTTGTACCTGGCGGCGCCAGCTACGAGGCCGGGTTTACACCTCATGGGAACGCTGACCTACGAACCATGGCTGCTATGACGGCGGAGCTGAAACCGATGCGTGTAGGAGAAAAGCAGTTGACAATAATGCTGGAAAGCTGCCGGAGCTTGTTGTTTACAGAATGGGCTCTCAGAGACTCCAAAGCACTCGTCGCGGAGGATGTCCCAGGTGATGCTTGGGCCTTAGTCCCGGTAAGTCAAGGGACCTTTTCAAATATCACTATTAGTGCCCATCCCCTGACACCCTCAACAGGACAATTTTGGAAGAGATCCCGAGGCCCTAGAGCACCTACGAAGACTACAAAACCGTGATAGTGGTAGAGCCTCCTCGGATGCTGGAAAGGGTCAGTAGGTCACAAGTAGTGCTACCTTGGGTGTACAAGTTGTAGAAAAGCACTTACGGCCATCTTCTCAAATTGGTTATCCATAGCCTCATGAAGTCTTCATGGGTATCATTTGCCGGGCAGTCATGAGTTTGGATGTTCAAGTTGGTAGATTTGAACGCTCAATATAATTCAGCCTCCATTCCCCTCAATTGATTGTATACAGTCTCTTTCGCCTCGGGATTGTTCATTGTGTAAGTCTAATCGCTACGGTATTGCAACCTGGGGCGTGGGAAAAACACGCTGAATGAACATGCTTGTAGCACATTGGAGCTGGCTTTTATTGTTGCTGCTGTTGATGTACTTCTTAGAATCAAGTCCTAGTCCAACAGGCAAGAGGATCGAGAGGGTCGAGATTGACAGGACTGTGGTGATCCTATTGGCAAGACTCTCGGGCATGATTTAGTTATTTCCCTTTCTTTATCCGTAAACTGTTTTAAATTCTTCTTTCAAGACTCTGTGGTTGGATGTTATTGGATTTCTAGTTCAATTGTCTCGCTGCATGATATTCAAGCAATTATCACGGCATTCCTCGCTGCGCCCTTGGCATCGTAGTCCCAAGACCATGTCGTGCTTACATCTGTCCCTGCATCTTTGCCATGCCATGCATCTGCATCTAGCCGCGCTCCCGTCATGATAGCCGTACATCTTGGCTTCCTCAGTTTCTCGAAACTTGCTAGGGCGGCAGGGATCCCAGATACACTCTTTGCTCGTGATAACAACTCAGCGACGGCTACGCCGTCCTCGATTCCCATCCCCGCGCCTTGAGCTGCAGATGGAAGCATAGCATGGGAAGCATCCCCCAGAAGGACAATTCTTCCTCCCGGGAAGATCCATGACTCAAGGGGCGCCAAGTCGCAGAGCCTCCATTCAAGCACGTCTTTAGGAAGGTGTTTGAGAATGGCCATAAGCCTTGGCTCCGCATCATAGTTCTTCAAAACTTCGGACCTGTCAATCTTAGCGACATACGTGGAGTCCTTGGTATGTACTGCTGGCTGAGTTGTTACGATGTTGTAGTATTCTCCTTGACGGATGGGATAAGCTACAACGTGTTTGCCCTCACCAACCCTGTTCCGCAATAGTCAGCTTTAGTTCAGGGTGAGCCACAATAGATTTGCCCCTTAACCCACCACACATGAGTTGTTTGTGCCTCCCAGGATATGTAATCCTCGAGTTCAGGAATCTGCTTCAAGGTCTCACATGGAATGAGAGCGCGGAATGCAGAATTTCCACTTGGTCGCGGTTCGCTAATCCCACCAAGCAGGCTCGACCTGGCGGGGGAGCGATATCCTTGGTCACGTTGTGAGTAATTGGTTCACAATGCCATGTTGAAACGAAGCACAGTGATTTGAAGGAGAAGCAACATACCATCCGCCGCAAGTATCACGTCTGCTGTCAAGACCGTGCCTTCCTCTGTGATGACGGCAGGCTTTGAGGGATCGTAGGCCGTGATTGGAGTTCCCATGCGGATCTGAACTCCCAGCTCTCTTGCTTTATTGAGAAGCACGGTATGCAGATCCGCCCGGTGCATCTGCCAGAGAGGCCAGGCAATCTTAGCTTGAAGCTCAGAAAATTCCATCACCTGTAAAGTCTTTCCATCCCGTAAATCGACAAAAACGGTTCTTTTCTGTTGAGCCGCGTATTTCTCCATCTCTTCTCGAAGGCCCATCTCACAGAGGATGCGAGAAGCGTTGCCTCCAAGAAAGACACCTGCACCGACCTGTGTCTTTGTGAGCATCTCAGCCCTGCAGAAAATGTACTTTCGTTGGCACTTACATGGGTGAACTCGGGGGATGCCTCAACCACCAAGACATTGAACCCTTGTTCTCGACAAGAAACGGCAGCAGAGAGTCCGGCGATACCGGATCCAACGATCAAGACATTGAATGTCAAGGCGTCAGAGGCGGGTGCCTCGCTAGGCAATGATGGCTTTTCAGTAGAACCCATTATCTCTGAATGCGATTGTCTAACTCCCAAACGCGCTGGTTTGCGCATCCTCCACATCCCAGGATCAAAGGAAGCCCATTTGTACCTGCTCATTCCGGGAATCTGCCAAGACGGGGTTTTCCGGCTTTTCAACGCCAATCACAAAGACATGGGTTAAAACTCCGGGGTACTCAGGACAATTGTGGGGCCTCCGGACTTTGCGGAAGAAGAAACACACAACCCGGAAATACATGATCCGGAGTGATGCGTACAATTTACCCCAGTCTTGAGAGGAGTCCCCAGCCAAGTTCCGCTAAGGAGGGAGCATTTTTAGCATAAGCTTCATTTCCAGACCATGGCATTTCTCTATCCGTACTATGGACACTAACGCTTAAAATAATGCCCCAGGGTCGAAGAATCCGAAATCCCATTCTCAAAAGCCGAACTGTGCCCAGCAACTTCAATGACGTCAGCATCACTGCACAAAGATCCACCAGGTGGCATCCTAACAAAACGACGATACTGTCGTGAACAGTTCGTGAGTTCAATACGCCCAATGCATTGTTTGCAGTGACGAAGTTTTTATGGAATATATCTGCCATGAGTCATAGCTTCGGGCCTTCGATGCCTTGAGGCACCCTGGCCAGGTTAGTGGCTGCAAGTGCACCCTAACGACTTCGGTCTGGGCTCCAGAGGCGTAAGAATTTTAAATAAAGAGATTAACCCCAGTACTGTCCTGCATTGAAGAACAGACGAAACGCTCGGCATCGTTCTTGTACCGAGGCAGCCCAATTTCCCGTCCTTTCCCCGAGTCCCTGGTTTCATCCCGACGGAGACACGCGCCTCGGCACGGCACATAGTTATTTGGTGTTGCGGAGAAGTCGAGACCCAGTGCACTGCTCATATTCCCCGTCATCACTTTGACCGTTGCGCCACAGGCAAAAGATGGGGCATTGATCGCAATTGTAGCAATCAACGAGGTGCACCGCCAGCTGCCCTATCAACTGTCCGGGGGACCAGGTCATGACAGAGGAGTGCCGATCCTGGGATTTGCAGTCGTTTATGGGAATGTGCCACATTCGGTATATGGTATTTGCACTGCGTACTAGCGGAGTGCGCATTCCCTTTTGCCGTAGTTTGAAATGCGACAGAATGATTCCATCAGGAGGAGCATGAGTCCATCAGGAGAAATACCCTCTTTCTCGTATGTGGCTCCGCTTATTGCGAGCGTCCGGCTTAGTCATCCGCTATGCCTTATTTGCTGCCGTGACCAACGCCCGCATCCGACGGGGGTGGTAGTGTTATGTGACACTCGCATCCCTTACCTCCCCTACAAGCTTAGGGGATTTATAGCACACTAAAGACTACTAGCAGATTCCAGCAGGCGTCCTTAGTCTCTGAAGACCTCTAAAAATACAGGGGGCTACAGAGGATGCAAGGAGCCAGCGTCCCAAAGGCCATATATCCATAAGTAACCGACAGAGGTGTGAGGATGTGGCGTCATTAACGCAGGACAAACCTTTTGAAATCGACCTCCGTACACACGCAATAGACGACATTCTATCATGACTCGTCTGCTATTTAATTCCACATCTCGGGGATTCCACATTTTGAGCCTGACTACTCGGCATCTTCCGCTCTTAAGCCACTGGTTCACTTAAGAAAAAGTTTTCATAGTGGCGCTGAGACGGGCGCTTCTGCTACCCCGCTCCCTAGTCGAGACAGGCTAAGCCATATGGACTTGAGGGACCGGATATTGCCACACTGCGACATGTCATTCTCAGTCGTGGTGCCGCCCTGCGCCTGCCACCACTGGGATGCTTAGGTCTTACAACTAGTCTGTCTTGGTTGTGAATGTCAGGGCTGGGGTGTGGGTCAAGATCCTATGAATTCCCTCCCCATCCCGTTCTTTACAATGTTCTTCAAGTCTGAACTTTGTTGATAACAACTTGCTGTGATCGAGTCCCTGATCAACCCCCTCTCTGCCTGCTGAGCTAAAGGTCTTATCCTGCGAACTTGGCTGGGCACCTCGCAGCCTTCAACGGCCAAGAGAACGAAAGACCACGAAATGGGACCACCTAACGGGTCGAAAAAGCCCATTGAGTCCCGGGGCCATGTGTTACATGATCTCAACATAGCCCTTATCCTCCTCACCACCGTCATTATGATTCTACGACTGTATGCCCGCGGATGGATGACCAAGGCATTGGGCCTGGACGATCTCATCGCTATTATCGCTTTTGTGAGTGACTGTTCTAGAACACTGGTGTTTTAAGCCAGTAGGATGCTTACCATTCCTCACTAGGGTTTCGTTATTGCCTTGTCCGCTTTGGAAATTGTCACAGTCCACTATGGATCAGGGACACCGATGGACCAGCTCTCTGATGAGCAGATCATTGCCTTCTTTTCGGTATCAGGAGCCTATTGGAGCGGACATGCTAGGAACAATTCGCTAATAGAAGGATTGATTTAGATAATACCTGTTAACGAACTCATCTCTATCCTTACCTGTGGCACTGTTCGCCTATCTATTCTAACCTTCCTACCCCGTCTGGGCAGAGACCGTGAGTATTCCTAGAAAATAGAATGTATAATTATTGTTGACTAGCGGACTGACACCTACATTAGGCATTTACATGCGATGTATCTGGGGCGTGGGGTTCGTTATTGTTGCCATCACCCTAATCGCCTTCTTCTTTGTTTTAACTCAATGCCGACCTGTTATAGACCTCTTTAAAGCTGCTAAGCCGAATCGTGACTGCATCAGCTATGGAGAACATATCCATATGATATGGGCACACTCGATTGTGGGCGTCTGTATAGATCTGACTCTCTTCGGTCTCCCCATCTGGATCATCCGCACCAATATGACCTTAAGCCATAAGGCTATCAGGGTTATCCTTATCTTCTGCATTAGTCTCTTTGCTGTTATTACTGGAATCGTCCGACTTGGCTTTCTGGTCACCACCGACTTTACTACCGACTCGTTCGTCTTAGTGATCTCTCTCCTAGTTACAAAACAGAGCGGCTAATTGATCTCACAGTACTTATAAGATGATCCGTATTAGCTCCTGGGGCACCCTCGAAGGCCATGTCGGCCTTTGGTGTGGCTGCTTCCCAGCCCTCCAACCTTTGCTCCGCCTCATCTCGTATAAGTTCGGTTTCCGTAGCCGCCTCCAGAGCTCCAACAAGACGGCACCATTCACCAATAACGGCCGCCAGTCCCGTAGCGACTGGCCCGGAGCCAGCAGATACATCAGGCAGGCTAGCGCCATCGAACGCGAGAGGGATGGCGAGAGCGGCCGGGTTACAGTGTCGGCGGGGGATTCGACGACCGAGTTTGTGATACTCGAGGATATGGGCCGGGGCATCCGTAAGGACACAGATGTGGTGGTGCAAGTAGAGGAGGGAACGCATGTGAGAGAGCGACACGAGGTCAAGACTGCAGCATGGGATGCTATCTAGGCCAGTAATGTGACAAATTGGATGTGGCTATACGGTGTATTCATCCTCGCAGATGGGAGAGTTGGAGGCTTTAGCCTGCCTGTATTTATCTTGAGATTCGATATGTATGATGGAATACCGCCCATCTGGCCGCGGATTTTGCCCGAAAGGGGTCGGTGAGAGATGTCTAAGATGAGAATTAAAAGGATAGTAAGGAAAGTTGGTCAATTCCTACCCGGTCTTAAATAGGCTCGGCGTTGGTCGTGACATCAGAAAACAATCGCTGACGACTGACGACGCAATTTTGTCTTCGACGGCATATCTATCCAAGCCTCCGAGGATAGCCTACACCTTTTAAGCCTATCCATATGTGAGAGTATTATCATACAGATCAGTAGAGTCGGCCCTCTATCTTGCCAAAAATAAAGGGGAAACTTAGTTCCACTACCTGCTGTGGGCACGTCGTCGTTCTTAAACTCCGTGGTAGACCTTGACAACACCGATTGCGGAGCGTTCAGAACATGGTCCTTCGTCACACGAGTGTCTATGCTTAGAGAGGCTGGAATTTAACTCTCTAGGCACGCAACCAGGTGGCGAGCTACGCCCCTTGGGATCCCCTCCTCGGTGGTGATCTCGACCTCGTGTGTCACGACCCATGTCGTGACCAGGCTGTCAGGGCTGGCAAAAGGAACACGTGATACGGAACAACCCCCAGGAACGGGCAGAGTGAGTCGGCGTGACTGGTGACTCACGGGAGGAGCGACAGGAACTGGCGGGAACAATGGAGTGAGGAACAGCGCTCCCGACGCTCTGATCCTGCCCCATTTTGATGGTGTCGCTACCTAAGGAAAGTAACCGAAGTAACTGACTGGTCCACGGCTAGATTGAAGGGCGCGTTTGAAGGACGATATAACAAGTCGCCTCGCCGATAATTTGGTGCTGGGGACGTCATGTCAGGAATTGCTCATATTGACCTAAGTGTTGATTATACGGATCACCATGTAAGTATTGTATATGTTCAACTCTTTAAGTTTGCATTTCAGTCAACCAGATGCTTGCTGACTTGGATTACCTCACAGACCTTTTTTGTTAACGTGAGCACGGATGTGAATCTGGCTTATCCCTATCATTGCAGTTTCGAGGTCAACGATCTTAACATGCAGACGCGGGGACACAACTAAATGAGGTCAAAGGGCTGGACAAATTGCTGGGGAATTGGCAGGCACATTCTTGGCAACCAGACCTTCAACTACTGGTACGCTTGTTGTAACTCGCTAAGGCTATGCAGATAAGTTGTCGCTTGGTAACTTTCCCCGCACGTCTGGCCGATATCTTGTCGTTAGGTTTGATGCGTCCGGAAATATCGTAGAATATTATTCAGACAGCGATGTAGTGAACGAGACTACACCATTCTAAAGTATGCCTGGAGGAACCTGACTCGCTCTATGTATTAGGCCCAAATCTGTCATTAAAATTCATAACAGGAAAGATAGAAGATGCTCGAAAATTGATCGCGACGCCCCCAAACGTTCTCGAGTCGAAGTCTGCACAGTACTCTAACGTTTGTGCCACCGCAAATAGGTCTCAAATGATATATACGGGATCAAATTATAGCTACTCGTTGTGGTTCCTAGCTTGGTGTGAGTACTGTAGCCTTCGACTTGCTGAAGAAGTTCTTGTTCCCCGAATCTTAGAAGAAACAATTAACATTTTAGCAAGCCCGAAAACTCACTTATAATGTAAAACTTGACTTTAGAATATTATTTTGAAAACGATAAGCGATGATTTAGCAACCTCGTCCACGGTGGTCTTGTCACCCATCACTTGCTCGTATTTTAAAAACGAATCTACCAGTATAGAAATTGACTTTTAATGTGGCTATGTTCAGGTAACATTTAACAGCGTATATAGAGAGAGAAATCGATGTCTCCATTTTAGCACACTTGTACCTTAAAGATCTCGCACAACAGAAGCGGCTTTTGTTGTGCAATATTTGCTAGGCAATTGATAAGTTTAGTTATTCTCATACGAATGATCATGGTCGAGCGGTTAATATTTGACAACCATTAAAATAAGTCATGTGGTGTGTGAAAAAGACATTTGTCTTGCAAGAGTAAATTTCATCGAACCCACTCAGGCGTTAATTCTAACATATCCATTTCAACTCTGGGGTCTATCTTGCATTGGAAGCTACTTGTATGCTTGCTCCCATACCTTTAGCGCCTCCTGCGACAGCCATCTCTCACTGTCGTTAGCATACTCAGGCTGCTCCCGGAAATAAAGCTGGTCTAAACTGAGCTCCACCGTCTGACCTGTCATCCTGTCGTCATGTAGAAATTTGTCGTATGCTCTGATAGCAGTGCTCATAGGTGTGATGTGCTCTTCTGGGAAGAGATTCAGCACGGCCGGTGGGCAGAGTCCTGTCACGATAAATGCTGGACAGATGGCGTTGACAGTAATGTTTTCCTTTTCTAAGAGTACCGGGCCGACGCAGCGAGTGAGGCCTAAGAGGGCATGCTTTGCCGTGCAGTATTGCGGATTGACAGTGGAAGCGCTATTTAGAAGAACTTATGTTAGTCTCAATTGATACTAGCGTAGTAGGGGAATGCAGCAGCCACATACTAAAGCCCAGCCATGGAAGATGTGATGACAACTTTGCCCCCGGGTGTGGCATTCCGGCGAGCATAGTGCTTGAAAAGCCATATTCCCTGAATCACTGCTTCTAGATCAACTTCCATTGTCTTCAGATTCAGCGGTTTGATATCGCCGTTCTCATCGAGATCCTCATTGATCTGGTACATGTTTTGTTGATCCGCAATTCCTGCGTTGGCGGCGAAAAAGTCCAGCCGTCCACCACCCCATGTGAACGCACGCTTGAAGAGCCCGACTTGTTCTGCATAGACTGAAACATCCGTATGGTGAAAGATGGTGTCTGGTCCAAGTTCGCTGCTGACCTTGGCACCGAGTTCGGCGTTGACGTCGGCCATGACGACACGATAGCCCTCTGCAAGGAGGTGCTTGGTCAGGGCAAGGCCAATGCCTGAAGCGCCACCTGTTACTAAAGCAACGGACTTGGACGCTTGTGACATTGCTTCAGGATGAGATTTGGATTTTGTATGTATGATGGGCTGTGAAGATCAAACCGTGTTTCTGTCTGGTTCGGTTCGTAGGACTGGGGAAGGCTGGGTGCTCTCATGAATGAAATATACAAAGATGGATTTGACTAGATCCTAACCGAGGTAGTGCGGTAATATTCTTGGGTCTGGCCTCTTTCCAACCCCTCTCTTTCGTGCTGCCACTAGCAAGCTGCAATTATCAAAGCTCGAGATGGCGAGGAGCTGCGATGAGAATGCGGGGATAGGGATTAGAGAACGGGGTTACTGTGGAGGCCAAAAAAAAAAGTCCGAATTGCCGCCCCGAAAACCCCGAAAGCCTCGGGTCTGTGAGGTGACTGAACATGGTCCTCCTTCTCCGGGGAGAGAAGTAAGTTGCGGCTTTCTGATTCGGCCCAGTGACCGATATTCCCTTTTCTTATTTATCCTTGCCCCCTGTAGACAACATTTTATTTTATGTGAGATTCAGATACAAAAATTCAGAATCGAGTTCATCAGCACACGAAAGTTGGCCACCGCTCCTAAGGAAACTCCATTCAAGATGCCGCAACATAACCATGCGACCATTGGCGCTACGCAACCACTCTCTACCGTCAATGCAACATATGCCGAAGTGTCTTCCAAGAGGATTCTTGAGCCAGGCGAAAAGATCAAGGATCTATGGGAACTCAACACAACGAAGCCGTATTTTCTACAGCGGTTGAGTGAGCGAGCCTACTTCTTCGGGGGAGGGTTTTACACTACAACATTTTACGTGGGCGATAAAGGCGTGCTACTACCCGTTGGCATTGTGGGGCAAGCCGCCTACCAACCTCGTCTCGAGGTTGGTCCGGAAACCCTGTGTCAGCCGGGAAAATGTGTGTCAACGTAAGCTGCTGCCTTCAAGCTGTAAAATCATTAATTTCAGGATCATCATCTTTCAGACTTTATGACAGAGTCATTTAAAAAGGAAATAAGCTGTAACTAGGCTCGTTAGAAAGCTACGAAATAGCTAGAAACACACGAATTGATAGAAAATAGCGGAAATCGCATTTTCGGCCTCAATTGCGCCGCCTTTTCCTAGGGCCTGATTCTGGCTGCCGATCAGGACCCTGTTGACGATGTGTTGCCTCCACCTTCCTAGTAGCCTGATCGTCACGAAATTCCTTCAGCATCTCCTTGATGTCATCGTATCTGCGTACTGTTGGCATTGGGTCGGGAAGTTGTGGTGTTGTGATGTTATCGTCATCGGCGTCATCGACTAGATCCAGGGCACCAGGGGGCGGCGATGATGTTATTGTTGGAGATCACAAGTGTGAGGCGACCAAGTCGGTGGCAAAGGTGTGGAAGATGGTGGAACATTCCACAGAGATCGTGCCTGTACATAAATAGTAGGTCTCCTACTAAGTTATTTATTTAGTATGAATTAAGCAACATGAATCTTCTCATTTCAACAGTTATCCCTGGAGGCGTTGTAAGATCAGGAATTTCATCGCCGCCTAGGTCACTGAACCCTATGAGATCGACTTCATCATCTTCATCGTCTTCCTCTTCTTGGAGCGGTCCTGTGAGGGTGAATTCGACGTTATCATCATCATCAGGCCAGGCACTCTGATCCATCGCGATAATCGGTCTTGCGGCACGGCGGGCTTGTTCTTGGGCTTCAGAAAGTGACTTCTTTGGCCGCTGGCTAAGGGAGTCATTATGATGCTTTCGATTTGCTTCGAGGTCTTTGTATCAGTCGAGGTGGCCGGTCTCTTCGAGCCACTGGTTCCAAGTTAGTCTCGGCAGATAACTGACTCCCCGGGACTGAATTTCCTGCCGCCAAGCAGCCTTGAGAGCCCGAATCTCCTGAAGAATGATATATCTGCCTGACCGCAGTTGAGAACGCTGTTCCTTGGCCTCTGCTGCTGCCATAGCTGCTTCATGTTGAGCCCGAATCTCAGGAAATCCAACACTTGTGACGAAGTCACCACTTGGCCGTACGCGCTGGCCGGGCCTCCTTCTTTTCCCGTATTTCTCGATACGATTAAGCCGGTGTGAGGCAACGGCTTCACGTTCTCGATGCAGCAGGCCCGCCTCAGTCACAACGTCGCGGATGTTGGCGATAGCTTCAAGGGTTGGGGAGCTCATGACCTCCTGGTACCGCCTGTAGATCCGCTCTATCTGGTCTTGAGCATCCTGAAATCGAGTCTCTGAAGGCAACATCTTAAGAATAGACGGATGGATCGCATTTCGCTCTCTGCGGTGCTTGGCGAGGATGCGGTCGATCACGGGCTTCGAAGATGTGGGCCAAATACCGGCTTTTTCGAACCCTGACATGATGTTATGTCTCTTGAAGCCGTCTCTGTAGATCCTTGAGAATGCAGCGGCGAAGTCTTCGCGGGAAAACGTTATATTGCCTTCCCGAATAGATTTCCTAAGTTCCTTATGATGTAAGTTCTTCATCGGCTGAAAAACACCAACATCAAGCGGCTGCGTGAGGTGTGTTGAGTGTGACGGCAACACGCAAATGATGATATCAAATTGAATGCAATACTGAATAGCATCGAAGCCTAGGTGGCCGGAGAAGCCGTCGATCACGAGAAGTCGGTAGATTCTATCCTCATCGTTGCGAATAGCGGGAGGCGCTGTCAATGTGATATGTGGCGATGAGGCATCTCGAAGCCATTCATCGCAGCCGAACCACTCTGTAAGAGTTACGCCTTTCTGACTAGCCTTTGCAGAAGCAAGCCAGGAGAACGCATTGAAGTGATGAAGCCATTCGAACGTGATAAGTTGGTTGCTGAAGCCGGTGTCTGACTGTGCGATCCTCATCCCTGGGATAGCATCCATGTTGGCCCAAGACGTCGTTGCTAACGCCTTGAAGATCAGCCAAGGAGGGATGCTATTCCCAACCGCATTAGCACACCCAAGTTGTGTGCAAGACTCACGGTTCGAGGGATCAACAACTTCATAGCGTTGTGACCGCGTCGTGCGGACCACGAGGACTTGGATCCGTTCTCGAAGGCATCCGATGCGAATACCGCACTCGTCTTCATTCCAACACTCTGAAGGGCCGATGCCGTGGTCACAGATGACTTCCTGAAGGTTAGAGAAGAACTTCTCGATGTCTTTAACGTCAGAAACTTCGAATGCTTTGCGTGCCTTATCTATGCCCTTGAGGAATGACTTCCTAAGCTCGAGATGACGACCACGGAAGTCTGAGTACCAGGACTTTGACATATGATCTTTCTCAATGCCTCTAAAATGCAGGAATTGTAGTGCAGTCTCTTCAATTTGTGACTTTTCTGCTGCAAAGCCGGATCTTTCCCACCAGATGATATATGCAACCAGGGCGGATTCTTCAGAGGCTGTCAGAAGCGGCGGACGGCCGGGAGGCTTCGGAGGAACATAATATGATGATGATCTCTTAGCAGCACGTCGAACGGCCTCTCTATTCTCATCAATTTGGTCTGCAACAGCGCGCAATGAGGGTGGTGATGCAGCAGCTTTGGCGGCACTTCGTGTGTTATACGGCGTATTTGGATTGAGTGCAGCGAGCACCCGCCGTGTCAGATCGGCCCGATCTTTATCCGACGGGTTCCTCAGAGGCTGTTTTACTATAGGAATGCCGCGTCTGCGAGGCATCTTGTGGTTGTGCGTGGTAGATCTGAAAAGACGATAATTTGGTGTGATTTTGGGCTGCGGTCGATGAAGGCCAGGCAGGATTTAGTGACACATAGTTTCCCGGCTGACACAGGGTTTCCGGACCAACCTCGGGACGAGGTTGGTAGGCGGCTTGCCCCACAATGCCAACGGGTACTGGATAATTCTAAGCTGTAATAATAAGCGGGGTACCCTGAACTTTTGCCCAAAATGGCGCAGCTGGTGAATCCAACAATCACCTAAAAGCTCAACTCAAAAAAATTACTAACTTCTACAACTTTATCTCTAGAGATAGCAATAGTGTTAGTTATACCCTCACTCATCTGAAGGGCAAGGTTGTCCTTGTGGTCAACACGGCCAGCAAATGCGCCTTCACATCTCAGCTGGAAGGACTAGAGGCGCTCTACAGAGGTTAGACTAAACCATATACGTTACACCAGACCAGTACTGACAAAAATCTTGTTCATAGAGATAAGAGCTTAATATAGCAACTTCGAGATAATTGCCTTCCCCTACAATCAATTTATATCCCTCGACCCCAGAACGGATGCCGAAATCCAGTCATTCTGCCAGTCTAAGTACGACATCACCTTCCCCATAATAGGGAAAACAGCAGTCAACAGCCATTCCGCCGAGCCTCTATAGAAGTGGATGAAGAAGAGCAAGCCTAGCCTATACGGGCTCAAGACTGTGAAATGGAATTTTAAAAAGTTCCTCATCGGCCGGGATGGCCTGGTCAAGGAGCGGTAGGCGAGTACGACCAAGCCTGAAGCGATCAAGGCAGCTGTTAAGACTGAGTTAAGAAAGGCCTAGCTCAGATAAATGATGTAGAGAACTATCGGGATGGAGAGCATTAATATCTTTTGAAGTGCACCCAAATATTAATTTATTATTAGCTTTTAATTCAGCCGAAGGCTGACTCTACATCAGTTCTTAAGTTTTTTTCCGAATGCCTTTCGGTACGAAAGGTCTTCTTAAGCTCTGGGATTTCCCCCCCGAAATGCCTTTCGGTACGAAAGGTGCCTTTCCGTACGAAAGGTCTTTTAAGCTCTGGGATTCTCTACCCAAAAATCGACCGCTCATCCCTGCAAACACTCCCCTGTCAAATTACCCGATTAGTCTTCCCCGGCGCACCTCCGCTTGGCTGGAAAATTATTTCCCGATTAGTAAGCCAGACTGCACCTCCTGTTGGTCCGGATTAACCCATCCGAATGCCCCCAAAGGTGCCAATCTTCTCTTCCTCATTTGGCAATACACACATGTGAACTCTCATTCGCTCTTGAGATTAAGAGACACGTCACATGCACGTGGGAACTCAGTTTATGATAGCATTCTTGCTCTTGTCCTTATATTTTATATTTTACAGGAGTGGCAAACCGCTTGCGGTTTGCCCAAAAAGAGCCTTGTGGAACGAATTTAAACAGAAAAACTAATAGTATCAACGTTGAATATATATATTAATTGTATTGTCGTTGAATATATTAAAGTTTCGATGAAGCAAGTCTTGTCTAGTGTTTCAGCTCCATCTTTGGCTGGTTTAAGCCGACGTTGTCCCGTACCGAGGTTTGACCGGTCCCGCCCTGCCCGTACGCCATGACGTCAGCACTTTTTGGCTCACGAGCTCCTTCATGCGAACTTCCACCATCGTTTACGATCCGCCAGAACGCTCTCCCTCTATCCGTCTAGTTATCTCATCTCCATATCGCCGATACTCGTCCGCTAGGCTGCCTAGATTTCCTGTTTGCGCTCTACGGTCGCCATTAGATTTGCCAATCAAGCGCGGATCGTCAACGCGTGGAGCAACGGATCATCAACCATGGCCGGATCTCTTCCATGCCCTTCATGGATTTGGTCCAATAATTCAAATGTCCAGTAAGCATCATCCCGCATGCTGGCAATATCATCACGTACAAGTCATATATACACGTTATCCGTCTACCGGCCTGCTCTATTCTATCCCTCGTAGTGGCCAAGCCGAAGCCGAAGTGAAGCTTTAGTTGACGTCTAATCGATTTTTAGTGCCGCCAAGGATCGGTCGTGGTTTGGCGCCGACTACACACCTCTTAACTCCACGGTAGGCCACTTGATGGGAGGGATTCAAATGCCGGTTGTGGGGATTGGCACGGTCGAACTTCCGGTCAAACGAAGTCCGAGGGCTACCGGTCCGCGATCCCATGGCATCCTACGACTGCGCAACGTCCTTCACGTCCCCGCAGGCATTTGTAATGTCATTGGAAGTCCGATCCTAGACGAATACGATATCCATACGGGATCTAGTATGCCAAACACCAAAGGCACCATCATCGATAAACAGGGTAGGACCGTTGCCTACTTTGACCCCCACGGCAAATTCTTCCAGGTGAGGTTGAGCGGTCCACCGGTTGGGCCTCGGGTTGGCCCTACGCCCTTTGATCCGTCGGCAACGTACTGGATCAACGTGCGATGGGCCGACAGTGAGCGGGAGAAATTGGAGGCATCGCATGCCGGCAAAGCCCTGCAGCCGGCGGAGGTAGGCCCTCTTTCGACCGAGGAAAAGCAGTGGCTCAAGAAATATTGGGGCGGCGAATTCAGGTTTCTAGCGAGCCACGGTCTCAACATCAACAAGGAAGAGGATCGCGAAGAGGGTCGTATTATCCTCCGGGCCATCCTGGCCGGCAGTAACGGCGACGACAGCGACGACAGTGACGATAGCGATATCGGTCGGGACTACCCTAACGATGACCGCCCAGAGGGGCAGCTAGTTGACTCGTATTTCGATCCCGACGAGCTCAAGTTCATCAAGAAGCATTACGGTGGCTCGCTAACATTCATGTTCAGCTTTGGGCTGAAATTCTACAAGACCGAAGACTGCGAAGAGGCTAAGTCTATTGTTAGTAGCATGATGCATCCCGATAACGACGACTACGCATCCGATTAGGGAGTGAAGGAAGAGTTCCAGTAAGAGGCCGGTTGGCTTAACAAGTTGGTACATCTCAGGCTGTCGGCAATACGAGAGGGCTAAGGGGGAACCCCACGTCCAGCAGAGGCTAGAGCAACTGAGCGAAGAGACGACCCGGGGCTGTCGGGCAGATAAGTCGTGGGACTGGCTATAGGAAGAATATTAAGAGCGTGGATATGCATTTTAACTGTGACGTAGGAAGCAGGGCACCATTAATCATCCCCCTTTCCCCTTTTCCCCTTTTCCCCTTCCTATTCTTAGCTGAACCTAAATAAAGTAAAGAGTAAGATGCTTTTTGCTTTCCCTATGTGACGTTTTGGCCAATCCTTTGTACTTATGGAAAAAGCAAATCTGTTCACCGTTAATTGATCAATTCAATTGTGCGAGTATCCACATCGGCAGGGATAGTGGCTCTTGGCTGAAAATGTTGGATGGAGATCGGCGATGCCACATCCTCTCTGAGCAACGAAATACAGTATCTTTACCGAGTGGTATCAATCTTCGCATTGTATATACGATATCATTTAATCGATCATAAATATCAGATGTGTCTCTTCTTTGTTCTGTACATTTGCATGCCAATCTTACAGGCTTATCTTGCAATTGCTCTCCCTCCCTCTCTCTCTCTCACAGACTAGTAATTAACTGCTCTCCCATTTTTTATTGAAACATTTGCTAGTTCAATATATCATATCTTCATTAACTTCTACCTCAAATCCTACCTCAACTTCAGCTTCTTATACTCAAATTGACAATTTTTCCTCTTTGATATTGCAACTGATTGGTCTCTGCTAATCTCAGTCCCCTGATCCCTGTCTCAATTATTGACCCTCACCCTATTGGCTAGGTCTCTTAGTTCCGCATTAAGCTCTTCAAATCGTGCCACTTAAAATGGCGCCTGCTCCTCAAAGCCTGCTGCATAGTGTTATTGGCTACGCAAAAAACAAAGGTAACACACACACGCGCCCTATTGGCCAAGTCTCTTCATCCACCCACCCAGAGCCGACCACTTAAAACCGCGCCCTCTTCTCAACACGTACAACAACCCACTGGTGTAAAACAGGGTCTTGTTGCAACCTTCGTACCGAAAGGCTACTCAGCGCAAGGGAGCCGCCAACTTGCCCACCACGCCCAGCTTCCAACTTCCAACGTCCCCCGACGTGCGCCTTCCCCTGTTTGGCCCCCCCCTGGCAAAATTACCGGATTAAGCCATGCGCAACTGCGCCTCCTAATTGGTCCTAATCCTCCCACTCCTAATTGGTCCTAATCCTTCCACTCTCATTGGCACATGTGGTCCCTGGAGTTTTTTTTATGGAGAAGGTACATGAATTTACTAAGGCATACACATACTTTTTAGGTATTTGTCGAGTCAACGACTTTTTGCTTGGTCAGTCGCCCCCCCCGTTCGTCCCGAACGGGGGGTTGAGATGTAATGAAATGGCGAGACCCCCCTAGTAGAGGAAACAGTGGATTGATTTTTCTCGAAATCTCATTATTGATCTCCTTACCTTTTGGAATACCTGGTAGCCACTTGGCGGAGATTTTTGGTCTTTGGTGCATGTCTGTGCTGCGAACCCCGCTTCAGACGTCATCATCGTCATGGAACCGCGAACCGGACGTTCCGGGCGGGGGTCATTATCGTCCCCTGCGTAAAAGTGCCAGAACGATGAGGGCAATGGAATCGGAATAAAACACCCATTATCTATCAATACACACCTGACTGTTCCTTGGATTTGCTATCTAAACTATAAACTATATTATTGCTGGTATTGTGCGGATGGGTGCAATAATGATAACCGGGCCTCGTTTACTGTTCTCCGGCACAATTGTTCCAGCCGAGCCTCGCCATCAAACATTTCCTGTGGTATTTTATTCCCTACTATATCCTCCACACGCGCCTTTGACAGCAATATAATACCATCCAGCGATTTGCATCGCGATAGCTGCACATACAGGCTATATGGATCGCACTTTCGTGGCTCGAGTTGTCCAGTCTTGGTATTCAGCTTTGTCCCGGTTCCTCGCAGCTCCAGCGCAATCTGGAGGAGGGTTTCGCCTTGGATTTTGTAATCGGTGCATGCGAATGCCGCAGTGCAGGGAAGTCCTCGGCGGCTCACATTATGCCTCTGCCAAGGCCTCTTCTTGACCCTCTTCTTCTTTTCGATTGGTATTTGGGCACTCGTTGGAGTAAGCAGGATTGTGCCTGGTGGCATTTCATCAAATTCGAACTTCTTGGTTGACTCGGACGACAGGATGATGCCGGCAGGTGGTCCAAAGTGGAGGATAATGTTCGGGGCGAGTTGATAGCCTGGGAATCTTTTGCTGTCTGGTATAACTTCTAGCGCTGTGTACTTGGCGCCATTCACGAGCTTGAGGCCTGGGTTTATATTCATGGTCACCACAACCGGCATACCAGGCACGAACATGAATGTGGCCGGCACACAGATCTTACTGTCATCCCCGACGCTGGCCATAAGCGTAGCTTCTTCCTCCGTTACCGGCAATGTATTGGGTTTGCCCCAACGGTGCTCGGATAGAAATATCCGGACTGGCTTCTGTTCGTTCCTCTGGAAGGCCAAAACGGCATCCATGTTCAGGCACCACCTGGTGCTATTGAGCGGTGTAACTACTGTGATGCCCTTGCTCCATGGTATGGCTTGTCCTTCCCTGAAGCACCGACTGTTAAGGAGCTCCATGTCGGACTCGTCTTGCTCTCCCTGCCGGATCCGAGTCAGCAGTCGCTGCAGCTCCGGGTCCCCTGCTGCGCGGACCTGTTCGATGAGCATAACGACGGTGGTAAATCGAGCCCAGAGTGCGTGCGCCCTCATTTCGTCCGCAATCCTGAGGGCGGACCATGGCGTCAATAGCGACTTGTTTTGCACTGGGCGGAATTGGTGGAAATCTCCTGATAGTAGCACCACTGGGATCCCGCCAAAATCTCGATTCGATCCTCGGGAGGCGCAAAGCCGCTTGTTGATGTTGGAGAGCGTCTGGAGGCCCAGCATGCTCACCTCGTCAATGATGAGCAGCCACTTTTCGCTCCATCTTCTTCGGGCATCACCGTCCACGTAGGTTACCGTGCTGCCATCGTCGGCATTGCCGTCGGATGCGTTGGGTTGCATCCCACAGGCGGAGTGAATAGTCACGCCGTTGATCCGCGCTGCTGCGGCCCCCGATGTCGACGTCATGAGCAGCCTGTGCGATATGTCTTTGCTAGCGAACAATTCCGCCAACGCCTCGATGACCCTGGACTTCCCGGTGCCGCCCTCCCCACCCAGGAACTCGCATAGTTGTGCGTTATCATTGTTCTCGACATTACTGCTACCGAAATCATCGCTGTCATCTTCGTCCGGGATGGTGTCGAGATGGCGACACACTAAAAGGAAGGCGATCTCCTGCCGCTCGTTCAAGGTGAACCTCCTTGCAATCTCCAGACCGGCATGGAGGAATGTTGTCGACGGTCCAAAGGCGACCCTGGCACTGGGTCTCTGAGTGTTCCAGGTGTCTGTTTCTGACACTTCTATAATATCTTCTCCCGCGCCCGCGAACGTATAGTTCAGTGATGCTTCTGCGCCGGCAGCTGTGTTCTGCGTGATCTGAACTCCATCAGAGCCTTGGATTCTTTTCACAATTTCCTTGTCAGCTTGATCCTGCTTGCTCTTGATTCCTCTAAGCTGACGTTGCGTTGGGAGCTCGCTCCTGGCTACCATGGTTGGCTGGTACTGCTCTAGGTTCTCTGCGGAAGCGACAGTCTCGACATCATCCGCAAAGTCGGTGATATCTGCTTGAGCTTCGCGGAGCTGATCTAGCATCTTCAAAAGATGCTCCGAACCAGCGGTCACCTGGTTAGGGGCTGTAGCACCTCGTACTGTCTCAATCAATCGGCCAAGCTGGCCAACTTGGTCTGGGCGATATGCTTTTACTGGGCCTGTAGGATCTTGGAGCTCACACCCCATAGCGTCGATATCATCCAAAACGGCGTCGTCCCCCGCAGCCGCCCACTGCTTTGCATCTCGCCGCGCATCTTCCGCTGATCGCTTCAAGAGCTGGATGTTGCCTGCGATAGTCTGGAGTCTTTTAGGGAGTCGCCGTCTCCAGTGCTCCCGGATTTCGTTGATGTCACCGGACGCTGCTGTAATAAACTTCTCCCATGGTACAAAGAGTGCAAGGTGCTGTACTGCAGCTCTAGTACTAATATCAGTACATGCTCTTTGTTTATCTGTACTGTTATATGGCTTGTGCTTACCTGCGGTATTTGTCTGTGTTTGAATCAATATCAAAGTCCATATCGAGAAAGCCGTTAATGCACGGCACTGCATACTTCCCCGGGGGTCTTAGAACTTGCACCCAGTCCCTTCCCGGCTTCCAGTTCCTTTCAAATTCTATCTTCACCAACTCCTTGGGAGATGAATCTATCCTCTGTAATGTAACAAGCGATACGTAGTCATAGAAGCATAATGTCTGCAGCACCTCTCCACGGTGGTCGTAGGCTTCAATGTATGGTAGCTTCTTGCCATCGCTTCCCACCAAGACCCTCTCAGCGCTGGCTTCCGCGCCGTTGCCGTTGCCATTGCCACCTATGTTCTCGATAGGTCGATCATCGTCGTCGCCTAAAGTGCTACTGCATTTCTGGAGATATTGCCAGCGTCGGAGTATTGCCCAGTATATCGTTGTCATATTCACATATGACCATTGTTTAGTACTCGAGAACTCACTTGGGTAATCCAGGAAGTGCGCAATCACCTCCACCTGCGATAATGGTCGCTCAGTGAATATTCGGTTTGCGATTCTCATCAGATACTGGCGGTTTATATTTGCCTTGGCTTCGTAGTTTGCAGTTGTTGCACCTAGCCCGACTGCGCTGGTTGTGCTGATACTCGGAAAGAGCTCTGCTGCTATGGCCACTCTCTTCCAGATCGGATCTTGGATTTTTGTGGCGTAGTTTGTCAAGTAGTATATCAGCGCCATTGTCTTGCTTTGGGTTCCGATGAAGGAGATGTCGTGATTGTGCCGCAACCCAACCGCCATTGGCTTGCTCCATCGGTTGATCATGGGATGTGAGCGTTGGAGCCGAAGTATGCCATCCGCACCAAATTGGCTTTTTGTAAAGAGCTTCCAAGGCGCATGGAATCGACACGTGGGCTTCTTGTCCCCCTCCTTGTTGTGAGAGTATTTGACACAAGTTGCTGTATGGACGTGCATCTGGACCCTGCCCGCGCAAAAGTGGGCTTCATCGTCAAACTGTTCAGAGAAGCGCCCTGCATCGGTCATCAGGTGGGATATGTTGTCGTAAACTACCCTACTCTCGCTCTCCTCGCTAAAGGCAGCAGATGCGTCCAGATCCTAGATAATAGTTTAGCTTCTGACCCACGTTGGCTTTTGGTTACGTGGATATATGGATGCACATACCTCGGCAAAGACAGAATCGACATATTTCAGGATTCCTTCCCGTTCCATCGCCGCACTCTCATCATCCTCCCCGTTTCCATGAGCACCGACGAAGTTTCCGAGCTCCAAGTTCCCCTCGAGCCATAGCAAACCATGGACATGAAGAGCACCGCGTTCGTTGGTCTCGACAGCGGCGAAATACTGTCCAATCTGACCAAACACAGATTCCTCCCCAACCTTGACGTAATGCTCTAAGAACATCTCTACTTCGCGGTGGAAGAAGATGGCAGAGCTTATGGGGTCAGTTATCGCCAGCTTCACTCTCTCATACCTATCCTGAAGGGCCCGAAGCAGGGTTGCTTCCGCGCCAGCCTTGTCCTCCTTTCGGTATGCCGCCAGACGTAGTTTTACCGGGTTCGTAATGTCATTAGGGTTCAGCGTAAACCAAATCGCCGGTATACCGTATCTGATGATGAGCGCTTTAATCTTTCTGCGCATGGCTAGCCGCGACTCCTGCGACATGGCCTGTTTGTAGCCAAAGTATGAGATGTATCGCAGGAGCTTTTTGATATCTTCATCTCGGGTGCTCCCGCCAGCCTCTAACTCCCTTTGCGCTTTCGCCAGCCTCTCTGGTGTTAATGACTGAATGATTCTCTCAACCTCAGGAAAATCGTTCCGTCGCACGCTCACCATACTTACTCCTCTATTCCTAGACCGAACCTCTATGTTGAATACTAGGAATGAAAACGCCGGATGATTGGCAAAGCGACCACCATGTCGTTGCAGCACTTTCTTCATCCATGCGCGAAGTCCGAGATTACGTGTTGGCGAAATCGCATCCTCTCCACCCTCTCCAATACCGTCTCTATTACGGATATGCCCTGTGAGCTGGAGACTGTTCTTCCACAGGTCCGATTCCATCTCTTCCTTGCACCGTGGCCCACCAAAACCGAACGGGAATAGTGTTGGAAATGCTTTTGCAAGATGCCAGAGATCCTTGACATCTGCAAACTCGTTGCCTCTTGAAATGTGAATGTATGGCTGAAAGTGCGAATCCTGCGCGCTCCCAGCCGGCGGGTTGGGCGGCTGTGCTTGCGCATTTGTGTGTCCACCTCTGATTGTATCAATGGCAAATTGCAGTTTATCGGCATCGGTTGCTCGCGGTGCTGTATCCAGTGGAAACATACCAGATGCAAGGATCTCATCAAGAAAACTCCCATGCCCTCATACTCGAGCTCCTCCCGACTTCGCTCGTCATAGAGCTGCTGATCCTCGTCGTAACTTCCATCATTCTCATCATACGCTCTGCCCGGCCCGTCCACAATCTCTTCGAGTGACTGGGGCCCAGTGTCATCCATTCCACGTTCTGCTGGGGGCACAATGTGCGCTGTTCGCGTTTCTTCCCATGCCGATGGTTCATCTCTTTCTATCCTGTCATAGATCTGGCTCGGAACCCCATGCGCCGGCTCTCCCCAACTATCCAACTCGGCTTTGTCGATTTGGATGTGCCGATAGTGGGGGTTAAATTCTTTTAGCCAAAGCAACGCCCGTTCCACAGCTGCTCTCCGGACTGAGAGCAACTTGGATAGATCGCTGGGGGCTGGTCTCTGCGGCCCATGCCAGGATATATGGATGTCCTCCAAAGATTGTAGAAGCGGATGTGGTAGTACTGTGGTAACCAAATCTTGAACACTGTTTGGAAACACAGTTATGTGACCCTTTACATGCCGGGCATATGCCGTACTCTGTTTGGTGCTTTTTGTCACTTTGATTCTTGCAACGAAGCCGAAATGGGTGTTGAGTGCGATCAGCTTCTCCTCAACCAATGTCAGGTCTCTGAGAGCATCCGGGTACATGTGCTCGCAACCAAGTGCTTGATGCAAGTTCCCGCCCCGCGCCATATTGCATTCGCGGATCTTCATTGCACAGTTTTCGCAGCTCCGTATAGCCTTGCCAACAGGGAAGCAATCTGGACATGAATACGTGCGGCAGCTATTCATCGCTGCGCTATTTGTCCATTCTTCCCAGCTAAGCTCTTTTATCTCCATGGTGCTGATCTTCTGATAGCATATCATGCATGTGTGTATGGGTAGGGTGTCCATGTTGTGAAATGCTTGATAAAAGTCCATGACTGTGGATATATTCCTCACACGGGGGACCGGCTTACGCCAATCCTTTGTGTAGGATATCCTCTCCTTCTCTGTAAATTCATCTTCCAGATGCTCAACGACCCTCTCTAATGCCTGGGTTTTCTCTTCAAGGTTGCTGTTCTCAACCCGTCTTCGATTTTGTCTTTTGTTTTGTTCTTGCCCGTGTTGATCAGCCTTACGCTTGGCGCCAAGTTCTTGTTGGCCATCTTGAAACCTCAGTCTTTCCATACATCCACGTCGATCCAGTTTATCCTCTGCAGGTTTTAGTTGCTGTGCTTGTTGCGATCTCATTTTCTGACGTCGTGGGGTATTAGATGGTAACTGGGAACTGGCTGGAGGGGTCCCAACGGCAACCAGTGGTCTTTGCTGTTGGGTTTGTCTCCTTTGCCTCCAGTTTCTTTCCCGGGCATCTTTCCGCCTTGATGCACGAGAAGTTCGCGGTTTGCCTCTTGATCTTGGAGGCGCTTGCATTGGTGTCGTACTCCTTGGCGGCGGTCGACTCATCCAGCTTTCAGGTCCCTGTATTTGAGTACTGATGGTGTCGGCTTGGTATGCACTTGGCTGATGTTCCTGCACCCGATTTCCTTCTCGAACATCTCTCCGCCTTGGTACACGAGAACCTCGCGGTCTGCCTCTTTTTCTTGGAGGCACTTGTGTCGGCGTCGTGCTCCCTGGTGGTGGCCGGCTCATCCAGTTTCCTGCCGCCTGTGTTTGCGCATTGGCATTGTCGATTTGATTTACACTTGATCGGTATTGTTGGTGATTGCCTGGTTTGCTTGATTGGCCAGTTGATTGTGATCCGTCTAGTGCCGGGTCTATAGGTACGGTTTCTGGAATATCACCAGGTGTACTCGGTTGGACAGTAGAGTGTGATTTCCTTAATGCCAGGCCCACAGGCTGGACATCCGGATCACGATCGGATATGCTTGGTTGGATAGTAGAATGTGATTCTCTTGGTGCTACGTTTGTATTCCAGTTTGCCACACCAAAAATATCATTGTATGTCTTCAGCCCGAGACTGCTGACTGTGCTGCCAGGTGTTTGATCACACAACCTTTCAAGTAGAGCAGATAATGACGAATCCATTACAAGATAGGGTACGTACGAATATTCTTAGGATGTGGAATCATATGTATTAAGCCAAATAGTATTATAAATATGAATGATAAAGGTTGATACCAGTCACAATGCTGTTTTGTGATCGGTACATTTTGGGGCAGATATCGATTCTCCCACACCAGCCGGTCCTACTCTGCTCTTAATCCGATTCTATCCCGATAGTCCCACGTCATGTTTATCTCTATTATACCTATCAAACTATATGATAATATCGTCTATCGTCATTGTCTTGACCCACCTACCAATAAATAATAGGTCTATCCCACCATGGTCTTTCTTTACTCTTCCAATTTCATCCCAATATCGGACTTGATTATTCATCCCATCATCTACTCGGAGCATCACCACACCGGTATACCAATAAAGCATCATATTCCTCCACCCTCTTACTTTCGTGATAATTAACTTCGGGCTTGATTATTCATCCCATCATCTACTCGGAGCATCATCACACCGGGATACCAATAGAATATCATATTCCTCCACCCTCTTATTCTTCTAACATTAATAACATCAGGTTTGATTATTCATCCCATTATCTGGTCGGAGCATCATCACACCTGTATACCAGTAGAGCATCATACTCCTACACCCTCTTATTCTTCTAACATTACTAACATCGGACTTGATTATTTATCCCATTATCTAGTCGGAATGCCATTACACCGGTATAACAATACGGCATCATACTCCTCCACCCTCTTATTCATATGGTCGCTGCAGTATTGATATACTAATAGATCAAAATATCCCTTCACCCTCTTTCGTTGTAATGGTAACATCGATGGGCACTTATGTGATTGACATAATACACACCACGTTATTTCATCTACCTGTCAAATACTGCTAAGCTCTCATACTTTCTTTTTTTCTTCTTTTTTTCATGCGTTAATTTCTTAGTCAATCCTTTGTAATCATAGAAGAAGCAATTCTGTTCAACAGCTACGTTGATTGATCAATTCCGCTGTGCAAGTATCCACTTGACAGGCATCAAGGTTCTTACCTCAAGATGCTTTACTGCGATCGGCGACATGTGCTGACGTTTTGGCCAATCCTTTGTACTCATGGAAAAAGCAGATCTGTTCACCATCTATCTTAATTGATCAATTCAATTGTGCGAGTATCCACATCGGCAGGGATAGTAGCTCTTGGCTGAAAATGTTGGATGGAGATCGGCGATGCCACATTCTCTCTGCGCAATGAAATACAGTATCTTTACCAAGTGGTATCAATCTTCGCATTGTATATACTATATCATTTAATCGATTATAAATATCAGATGCGTTTCTTCTTTGTTCTGTACATTTGCATGCCAATCTTACAGGCTTATCTTACAATTATTCTCTCTCTCTCTCTCTCTCTCTCTCTCTCTCTCACACACACACACACACAAAGTCGTAATCTTAACTGCTCTCCCTTTTTTTTTTTTTTTTTTTTTTTTTTTTTTTGAAATATTTGCTAGTTCAATATATCATGTCTTCATCTACTTCTACCTCAAATTCTACCTCAACTTCCACTCTTAGCGGCCATCCCCCTCCGCGCATGCCTCATGACTCTCAGAAAAACCTTGGTAGTGATATGACCATGTCTTCTTTTGGTCAGCTGGATACCCCAACGCGGTTTCCTACATCAGATGAACAACTTATAAAGAGCCTTAATGTTGAAGCTCTTGGCAGGGTTTTTCTTCCACCCCCTCCCTATATGACACTGCCTGAATATTCTGTGCTGCGTCCTGAAGGGTATCGATCCCCTGATCCACTGCCGATTTACTTTAGTCTCAACCTCTCTGTCTATAATCAGCAGATTGTTGAATCGGAGTGGCAGAATCAGTGGTTCCATTTCACTGGAAAAGTACACCCCTACGCACTGGAGTGGGTGCTGCGGGAGCCTGATGTTTTCACCGATGAAGATGGTGACGGCGAAGTGTACAAGGTTCCAGTTGTTCTCATACGCGACTTTGGATACCAAGCGTAAGCAGACTTATCAATTTCCCTTAGCTCGAGTTCGACTATCGCGCTTGCCACTAATGTAACTATCAGCATTGACCCACGAACTCTTTGCAATGGTGAGGGCTTTCCACTTATCCAACCGGTTGTTTCTTTGACGGGGCAGGTTCTCGGAACAGGTTCTCGGAACAGGTCAAACCCACTTAATCAAGGACTCTGTCCCGCTGTTGGATGATGCGCAGCTGAGATGCTGTGCATTTATCTAGTGCTGTACCTACATCACGCCGGGTCAGCCATCAAAGAGTCCTTTCAAAGGCTTCCACCCCTTTCAAGTTTTTATTCTCTTTCCTATTCGCGCTTTGCCATTCTCTCTCCTCTGCAAGAAGATGGCAGATAGGAAAGATACACAGTTTGTTCCTGATGTTCCCTTCAACTGCGTCGGCAAGATTGTTGGCCTGCTTGACCATAGTCTTATGGTAGCTGCCCCTACAGTTGATGAGAAGGACTATGTTTTCATCGTCGTTCCCGACTCTTGGACGTTTCCGGACAAGAGCACGCCACCCGCACCCGCCGCTAACACAGTCTCCCCCTCCAAAACCGAACCTGGCCCATCCCAAGCTTGCGGCTTCGCAGCAGCGAGGTCTATGTTCAAGTCTCCCTCAAAGAAATCTTCACAGAAATCTTCACAGGGGCAACAGTCACGGTCACAACCATCACAATCGCCGCAGGGAGGTCCATCCCAACAACCCGTTACTCCATCTCAGAACAAAAGGCCCGAAATCTCCGCATCTCCATCGTCTCAGTCAAGTTCGAACAACCCCGCCCCCAAGAGACTCAGGAGGTCTACTGTAACTACCGCAACATCTCCAATCATTGCAGGGTCACTGGTCTCCCCTTTAACGTCCGTAGACTCTGATGAAAATGATAACCATGAAGAAGGTGAAGCGAAGGAAAACGAGGACTCTCGATCCCCTGACACATCTGCCACACTCCGATCCTCCGTTCGTCCTAATATGAGGTCATCAACTACCGAACCAAGTGGCAGGAACAAGAGACATCCGACAAAGAGACTTTAAGTAGCATAGTATAGTGATAGTGTGTGGTATTCTGGGCTGTTGTATTGGGTTTGGAAAACTTATAGATTGATATGTGGGGGAAATAAGCGTGCGGTTTCAACACCAGTGCGAGTGATAAAAGTCCAATGGTCTCAACACCAGGGCATCTTGGCATGGCAGCTTCTTATACTCAAATTGACAATTTTCCCTCTTTGGTATGCGACTGGTTGATCTGTGCTAGTCTCAGTCCCCTGATCCCTGTCTCAATTATTGACCCTCACCCTATTGGCTAGGTCTCTTAGGTCCGCATTAAGCTCTTCAAATCGTGCCACTCAGAATGGTGCCTTCTCCTTAAAGCCTGCTGCGTACGTCTTATTGGCTACGCAAAAACAAAAGGTAATGCACACACGCGCCCTATTGGCCAAGTCTCTTTATCCACCCACCCAGAGCCGACCACTTAAAACCGCGCCCTCTTCTCAATACATGCAGCAACCCACTAATGTAAAACAGGCTCTTGTTGCAAGCTTCGTACCGAAAGGCTACTCAGCGCAAGGGAGCCGCCAACTTGCCCATCACGCCCAGCTTCCAACTTCCAACGTCCCCCGGCGGACGTGCGCCTTCCCCTGTATGAGGGTCTGGTGCAAGATTGACCAAAAGTTTCTGATTGGTCCAAAATTTTGTATGGACGGCCGCAAAACGTGCAACAACTGGATGACGGCCTCAAAAAAGTGGGACCATACTTTGGCAGCTGGCATTACCCCCGGTTTGTTTACGTTGGATTTTGCACACCCCCGGTTTGTTTACTTTGGATTTCGTATACAATGCTGCTTGATGTCTTGCTTCATTGCGCAATGAGTCCTAAGTCTACTCCCCAACGGCTACAAGATGACATAATTCCCATCGTCTGTGCCCGCTGTGGTGAGGAGAAACCGGCGGGTGACTTCGTTAGCAAAAGGAAATCTGCGGGTAACACTAAGAATTGCCTGGAGTGCCGTAATCAGTGCAATTCTTATGTCAGCTGTCTCTCCACTCCGTAGGGCATTTAATGCTAACTAAATGAAGAATTCCAGATCCAGAAGCGCGATTCGACCGCCTCGGCCGGCCAGTCATCCAGATCAAAGCTAAGAACGTCAGTCCTGGAACGGCTACTGCCCCCAATAATAAGGCAGGCAACCTTACAAAGCAGATTCCTATATGCATTAGCGCCCGTCTAATGCTGACGTCTAACCTTTGGCAGCCAGTTAGCCTCTGCAACGGCGCTCGCAGTACAGTTTACGACATCAGCTGGGCACCCGGGGCTGACCCCATCCAATATCCTCCTTGTGTTATAATGATGGAGTTTAACAAGTACGACGGACCGGTGTTCCTGACCACCCCCGATAGCAAAAAGATTATCCCGATTCTCCTAGTTAAGAGGGACTTTCTCATCGGAGCCACTCTCTGCGCTCGCACGCAGTTTCCCCTGATCGTATGCTACGCTATTACCGTGCACAAGTCACAAAGCATCACAGAAGATTTGATCGTAATCACCTGGTCTACGGGTCTCCCCCGGATGGCATGATACGCCGGTCAGCATTAGCTCCAGCATTAATATACTTCTATAAACTTAAGAACCGACTTTCTAGTGCTGAATAAATGCCGCACATGTAGTACTATTTCAGATGAGCTTCAAGTGGACGTTAATAGCCCTAAAGACAACACCTCAAGACGAAACACTCTATCAACTACAGCTCTATCAAAGCCCACTTTCGCCTCGCATACCAAACCCAACATCCAGCTCAGACTCGCCATATCATACTAACCACTATCTTCCCGTAAGATAAGTAACCTGATAATCTATATGCAGAGCCACCACTTATGAGGCGGGCAAGGCTTCTCATGATTGATCAGATGTGAAGATATCTGGTCAGGGTCCCTACAGAGGCTGTCAGGAACAACAACTATCCTTCGCCACTTCGGACTGAACAGCACCAACTTGATAGTGTTTTATCGACCGCGATCGAATGGGTCATTGATAGAGTGTCCTCAGGACGTGACCGAACAATGGCCTTGTCGCAGCTGGTTGCTCGAACATCCTCTTTGATCTAAAAATAAGCCCCCAACCCCAGATGTCGCGCACCCTCAAAGCTCATCGATTTTCCATGTATATAGCTCTCTGAGAATAGGCTCCATTCTTTTTCCTCTTGTGAGATTCCTAATGAGAAGAGTGAGGGGCGCAGGTCAATAGCTGTAGGGTCACTGGTAGGGGTCATGTAGGTGTAAGATTAATCTCTGGCCTCCTATCCTAAGGCCTAAGCCCGCTATAAACGCCCTTCCAGTGCTGCGCCAGCGGCTCGCCCGGCCCAAGCTGGTGCCGTCTCCGAAGGCACGTGACACCTCTCTTATATCATCTTCTTTAAAATAAATTTTACTATTATTATAATCAGCTTCTAAAAGCAATGCTGTGTTACTAGTGATCTAAATTTATAGTATTTATCTAACGTAGTTCCCATGCAAGTGGACCACCTTATCGCGTTTCTCATCTTCATCAACTTCAATCGCGGATTCCACTACAACGCAACATGCAGACACCTTATAAAGAAACTCAATTGATCCTTGCCCTTCAAGCTATGAAGTACAACCCTGCTTTAAGCGCTCGAAGTGCTGCAAAGATCTATAGCGTGAGCAAAACGACCCTCGCCCGACGCCAGAGACGCACCCCATCCCGATGCGAAAGCCCCCCCAACTGTTCGAGATTAACAGATCTAGAAGAGCAGACCATTGTTCAGTACGTTCTTGACCTGGATTCGCGATCTTATCCTCCCCAGATCAGTGAGGTTGAAGAAATGGCGAATCGCCTGCTTGAGGGGCGAGGCGCCAGACGCGTCGGGAAGAACTGGACTTCAAGCTTCGTCAAGCGACAGCCAGAGCTGTGTACGCGTTTCTTTCGCAGATGCGACTATAAGAGGGCCAAATGCGAAGATCCAGACGCAATAAACTCGTGGTTTCGCCTTGTGCGGAATATGGTCGCGAAGTATGGTATCGTGGACGCGGTTATCTACAACTTCGATGAGACCGATTTCTAGATGGGCGTTATCACCAACGGGATGGTCGTCACAAGCTCCGAAAGACGTTCCAACGTGAAGATGAGGCAGCCAGGTAATCGGGAATGGGTTACGGTAATCCAGGGCGTTGGCGCGACTGGTTTTTGCGTCCCGCCGTTTATCGTTGTTGCGGGCAAGTATCACCTCTCAAGCTGGTACGAAGATAGCCCTCTTCCCCCTGACTGGGTCATCGCAACGTCTTCAAACGGCTGGACAACAAATGAAATTGGCATGGAATGGACTCGGCACTTCGACAAACATATGAAGTCCCGTACTACGGGCGCAAATCGTGTCCTCATCCTAGACGGCCATGAAAGTCACCACTCGGTCGACTTTGAGCTCTACTGCAAGGCGAACAACATCATCACGCTCTGTATGCCTACCCATTCATCTCATATTCTCCAACCTCTCGATGTTGGCCGTTTTAGCCCGCTGGAGAAAGCGTACGGTCGGCAAATCGAGGAGAAGATCAGGAGGGGTACAAGTTATGTCACTAAAGAGGATTTCTTCCCGGCGTTCCATGCAGCATCCCAGCAATCAATAACCGAAAAAATATCCAGGGAGGTTTTCAGGGGGCTGGAATTGTCCCCCATGACCCGGAATCGATTCTCTCGAAGCTGGATGTGAAGTTCAAGACGCCAACGCCTCCGGGGACCTCTCACGGTGAGCCTGAACCATGGACCTGCCGGACGCCCACAAACCCGATTGAGGCCAGTTTACAGACCGATTTTATCAAAGGTCGAATCTATCGACATCAGGGAAGCTCTCCAACCTCAATTCTTGAGGCTGTTGACCAGTTGGCGAAGGGAATGAAGGGGATTATGCACCACTTCAACCTCTTACGAGGAAGGGTCCAGACACTTGACGAGGAAAATAATACCCTTAGCCGGCATCAGAGAGCCATAAAAACACGTCTACGACAAGGAGGAAGTATGAGTCTAGCCGAGGGACAGGATCAGAAGGCCCAGAAGGATGTAGACATTCAAGTGGAGCAGGAAGCGCAGCAAGGAAGTGGTCGCGCGCCACGCTCGGAGACGGAAAAGCGACGCTGTGGCGTCTGCGGTAATACCGGCCACAACGCTAGAACTTGTCAAGTAGTTATCTCATCGTCTGAAGACGACGATAAGGAGTGATTTCAATTGATTTCGGGCGTTCTAGTTGAATTTTGGACTGAATTGGTAACTGAGTTAGGTCAGGGTGGTCCACTCGGGCGGGTGGTCCACTCGCATGGGAACTACGTTACTTTTTATTATTTTTTATAATCAGTGTCTAATGCTAACTGGGGACTTGGCGAGCTGCCTATTTCAATTTCCTTACACTGAGTTTGACGTAATCTATGGGGTATAGAACATTCGGTCAAGCTGATAGTGCTGCCGCCTCCTATTAAGAAACGAATCAATCATATGAGAGGGGCCGGATTTGCACACCTCTTGTCGAGCCAAATAAAGTAGTGACGCCGTCCATCTCCACCCCGCTGCACTCCCTCTTGAAGTCTCGTTTTGCCCGTTCGCGCTCCCACAAGCAACTTTTGACTAGGCCATGAGCGACTCTGCTCGCGCACATCATTTCCTTGCGCAGCTTCACCTCGATAACTCTCTGGCCCCGATGCTGATGATCCATCTCATTTGATCGATTGAGACCATATATCTGAACCAGCTCACCCATCATCAACGCCGCGACTATGTCGGCCTTCATAGTGGAGATATGGACATGGTATGGGTGACTTGGGCGATAATTAGTAATTGCTCGTATGTACGTGTATAATTTTTAATCCTCTCCAATTGCGGGCGCTTGCTAACAGGTTCTTTTTTTTTTCTTGCCCTTTAGGGCTTCTCGAATTCTACTTTTTGGCTCCGATAAGAAGTTGCAATTTGAAGACTACCCTATGTTATTCGCCATGGCCCAGTAAGAATAGACTCAAAAGCGCCTCCCGCCCCTATTGCATCGAGATGAGCTCTCTAACCTTCCTTGGATAACTGATGCCGTTTTGATGGTTGGCGTGAGTGTTATCTCACATATGGGCAACAATCTGATCGATCCTAACGACCGTACTGAACTTACGCCCGAGAATATTGCCGAGCGAGTTATCGGTTCGAAATGGCCTATCGTAATTGAGCAAATGCAGTACATTACCATTTGGACTATTAAATCCTGTATCATTATTATGTATAATCGATTAACGTCTGTGATCCTGCCTCTGCCTGAGACTTAATTTGGGGAGTAGCTTCTGATACCCACGATAGGATGACTTTAAAATAAAATCTCGACGTTAAGATTGTGGCAGGATATATTGCAATTGGCTTTATTACAATGGAGGTCCTTTTCCTTGGAGACTGGTGCCAGCCTTCACGAATATTGGGCTGTACCACCCAATAGTTGTATGTAGGAGATATCTCTTGCGCGTCCTTTCGACACCCTTTTGGCCGAAGAAGCTAGCATAATACTCCGTAGCCCAATGCTCTGCTGGTACCCGTCACCTCATCACTAACGCTATCTTCAATATCTCCTCTGACCTAATGATTATTGCCATTCCGATGCCTATTTTCCTCCGGTCTCAGTTGTCCACCAGGAGGAAGGCAGTTCTTTGCGGTGTTTTCGCCATAGGCTTCTTTACGGTAAGCTCTAACTCCCGCCCGCGACAAGGCCTAGCGCGTCGATAAACTACGAGTGGTGACTTGCTGCACTGTTGATATGGCACCTTGGCCTGAATCTAGGGCAACACTAACACTTTCTGACTATAGATTCTTTCCGCAATTCTCAATAAGCTTTATAACTTCAACGACCCATTCGGCTCCAAGTGGACGTTCTGGTACGTCTGAGAGTCTTCAACGGCCCTGATCACCGCCAATCTACGCTATATCTGGGCATTGCTCCGCCCCGTCTTTAACCTCGAGTCGTTCACCGGATATTCCATCAAGCGCTCGACGAACCCCTTAACCAACTTCCGATCCGATTATAGTCGCGGCCCCCGATCTGCCACGCGGGCTTGCGACACAACTATGCACCACCTCGACAGCGAGGAGCAGATCAACCACACGTATGGGATGCCCTCAAGATTTACGCGCGTCACGAGGTCGAGATCGCGACCTGGTTGCGTGCCTAGCGAGTTAAATTCCAGCGTCTCTAAACATAGACACTCATGCAACGAAGAAACAGGTTCTGAACGCTCCGCAATCGGTGTTGTCAAGGTCTACCACGGAGTTTAAGAACGACAACGTGCCCATAGCGGGTAGTGGAACTGAGTTTCCCTTTATTTTGTAAGATAGAGGGTCGGCTCTACTGACCTGTATAATAATACCCTTACATGTGGATAGACTTAAAATGTGTAGGCTATCCTCGGAGGCTGGGATGGATATGCCGTCTCAGATGAAATTGTGTCGTCAGAGCGACTGTTTTCTGATGTCACGACCAACACCGAGCCTACTTGAGAGCGGGTGGGAATTGACCAACTTTACTTACTATATTTTTAATCCTCATCTTAGACATCTCTCACCGAGTCATCTCGGGCACAATCCGCGGCAAGATGGGCTGTATACCATTATGTATATCGAATCTCAAGATAAATTCAAGCAGGCCAACTCCTCCTACTCTCCCATCTGCGAGAATGAATACACCGTATAGCCACATGCAACTCGTCACATTACTGGCCTAGATAGCATCCCATGCTGCAGTCTTGACCTCGTGTCGCTCCTTCGCATGCGTTCCCTCCTCTACTTGCACCACCACATCTGTGTACATACGGATGCCCTGGTCCACATCCTCGAGCATCGCAAACTCGGTCGTCGAATCCCCCGCCGACGCTGTAACCCGGCCGCTCTCGCCATCCCTCTCGCGTTCGATGGCGCTAGCCTGCCTGATGTATCTGCTGGCTCCGGGCCAGTCGCTACGGGACTGGCGGCCGTTATCCGTGAATGGTGTCGTCTTGTTGGAGCTCTCGAGGCGGCTACGGAAACCGAGCTTATACGAGATGAGGCGGAGCAAAGGTTGGAGGGCTGGGAAGCAGCCGCACCAGAGGCCGACATGGCCTTCGAGGGTGCCCCAGGAGCTAATGCGGATCATCTTATAAGTACTGTGAGATCAAATTAGCCGTTCTGTCTAATAACTAGGCGAGAGATCAATAAGACGAACGAGTCGGTAGTAAAGTCAGTGGTGACCAGAAAGCCAAATCGGACGATTCCAGTAATAACAGCAAAAAGACTAATGCAGAAGATAAGGATAACCCTGATAGCCTTATGGCTTAAGGTCATATTGGTGCGGATGATCCAAATGGGGAGGCTGAAGAGAGCCAGATCTATACAGATGCCCACGATCGAGTGTGCCCATATCATATGTATATGCTCTTCATAGCTGATGCAGTCACGATTAGGCTTAGCCGCTTCAAAGAGGTCTATGATAGGTCGGCATTGAGTTAAAACAAAGAAGAAGGTGATTAAGGTGATGGCAACAATAACGAACCCCACGCCCCAGATACATCGCATATAAATGCCTAATATAGGTGTCAGTCCGCTGGTTAACAATAACTGTACATTCTATTTTCTAGGAATACTCACGGTCTCTGCTCAGACGGGGCAGGAAGGCTAGAATAGATAGGCGAACAGTGCCACAGCTAAGGATAGAGATGAGTTCGTTAACAGGTATTATCTAAATCAATCCTTCTATTAGCTAATTGTTCCTAGCATGTCCGTTCCGATAGGCTTCTGATACCGAAAAGAAGGCAATGATCTGCTCGTCAGAGAGCTGGTCCATCGGTGTCCCTGATCCATAGTAGACTGTGACAATTTCCAAAGCGGACAAGGCAATAACGAAACCCTAGTGAGGAATGGTAAGCATCCTACTGGCTTAAGACACCAGTGTTCTAGAGCAGCCACTCACAAAAGCGATAATAGCGATGAGATCGTCCAGTCCCAATGCCTTGGTCATCCATCCGCGGGCATACAGTCGTAGAATCATAATGACGGTGGTGAGGAGGATAAGGGCTATGTTGAGATCATGTAACACATGGCCCTGGGACTCAACAGGCTTGTTCGACCCTTTGGGTGGTCCCATTTTGTGGTCTTCGTCGCTTTCGTTGTTCTCTTGGCCGTCGAAGGCTGCGAGGCGCCCAGCCAAGCTCGCAGGACAAGACCTTTAGCTCAGCAGGCAGGGAGGAGGGCATTGACTAGGGACTCGATCAAAGCAAGTTGTCATCAACAAAGTTCAAACTTGAAGGACATTATTGAGAAGGGGATGGGGAGGGAATTCATAGGATCTTGAGCCACACCCCAGCCTCGACATTCACATGCAAGACAGACTGGTTGTAAGACCTAAGCATCCTAGTGGTGGCAGGCGCAGGGTGGCACCACGACTGAGAATGACATGTCACTGTGTGTGGCAATATCCGATCCCTCAAGTCCATATGGTCTAGCCTGACTCGATAGGGAGCGGGGTAGCAGAGAAGCGCCCGCCTCGGCGCCACACCTATGAAACTTTTTCTTAGGTGAACCAGTGGCTCAAGAGCGGAAGATGCCGAGTAGTCAGGTTCCCAAATGTGGAATCCCCAAAATGTAGAATCGAATAGCAGACATGTCATAATAGTATGTCGTCCATTGTGTGTGTATAGTCTGGCAGAATAGCGTTGTGGGTGCTCAATAAATGACTCTGTGAAGCCATTGATAGTACTTTTATTGGAAACGAAGGGCACTTGCTATAGCACCATTTCTTGGCTTCTTTAACCCCTTACAAGTGATGACACCATGGATTAGTGCTGTTCGAGCAGCACGAGGGCCAGGGGTTGTGAGATAATTCTGACGAGACATTTAGCAAGACGTAAAGCTATGACTCGCAATGAAGCAACGGGGTAGAGCCAATATGGCGACGGACTTGGGGTCATCAGCAGTTTGGGGGGTTTGGGATAGAGATCTCTAGAGTGGATAGTAGAGATAGTTCCAAAAAGGAATATAATAGACCAGGTCAATAGATGCATGTACGATGGATTATGGACGACATTAGGCCTTAGAATGGCGACTTTTTCATATCAAGCTCTCAAACAGAAGAATCCATCCGTATTAGCGAGCTGAAACGGGTTAGGGAACATATCCGCGCAGATGAGTGGTTAACTAACCCCCTGCTCGCCTCGGGTAAAGGTACTTCAATCCTGGCTTCAGAGCTATGATCCCGGTCGATTACTTCCAGATGACAAGCCTACCAAGAGTATTCATGTGATAGTGACGCTTGGTTGCGTTTGGGCGTGCCAAAGTGTAAAAGCCACACAATTCGCGCTAGTTAGTAGCTCCTCCGGCTAGAACAAATGAGGATAGGGCTATAGTAAACGGGACCAGGCCAGTAGGATGGGAAAATTAGGTTTAATTAAGGTGAAGTAAGGTAAATTAGGGAGGGGCTTTTAAAAGTTATCCTACAGATGTCGCCTGCAAAAGTCTTCGGCGACGCTAATGAATGCCACATCCTTTAACCCCTGTGACTACTTTCCGATACATCACACGAGGATTGACTACAGCAGGGACTCTCCCTAACTTCCTTATAACTGTAGGGATCATAGGGGAAGGTTATTTTTTTTAATTAGCGACTAGATTCTGCTATGTTCTAATAGCGTTTAGTGGGTTCACGTGTGCTCTAAGTACCCCTTTGTATTTATCCCTAGTATAGCGTGGTCATTGCTTTTTTTGACCGAAAACTTTTGAAGGCTTCCTCCGTACACCAAGACAGGCTCTCTATCTCACACAACCCCTGTCGGATGCGGGCGTTGGCCACGGCAGCACATAAGGCACACAGGATGACTAAGCCCCACGCTCGCAATAAGTGGAGGAGCAACATACGGGAAAGAGGGCATTTCTCCTTAAGGACTCATGCTCCTCCTGATGGAATCATTCTGTCGCATTTCCAGCTACGGCAAAAGAGAATGCGCACTCCGCTAGTACGTAGTGCAAATACTATACATATACTAAATGTGACACATTCCCTATATAAACCACTGCACATACACAGGATCGACACTCCACTGTCATGACCTGGTCCCCCGGACAGTTGATAAAGTGGAATCGCCCAGACCCGGGGGAGGAGAGAGCAAGGGTCGGAGACGGCCCGCTGGGCCCTTGTTTCTTCCTAGCCTGAAGGCGATGTCACTGTAATCAAGGGCCATTTTTGAAACCGCTACTTGTAGCGTAAGGTGCTGAATCGAACTAGTGAGTGACTACGTAGTAGCTCCGCAAGCCGTCTGTTTTGAGCGTCCTGGTCGTTATCTCGGGTCGCTGCAAGGTCCAGCGCCATCAAGACACCCGTATCAACTTCCGGATGGCTCCGGCGAACCGGCATACGATTCAGGTGGATGAAAAAAGGGTGACTGCTGACAGTGGCTGCCCGGCATGGAGAGCAAGATGCGAATTAGATTGGAATTTGTTTTTTGCTTTTCTTTTCGTTTCTTTTCCTTTTTTTTATTTTAAGGAAACACGGGAAAAGCCCCGGAAGCATCCTGCCCCGGTGCCGGACCTGGGCTCAATGGACCCCGGCCTAGAGTTTGAAGCCTGGCGACTTCCTTGTTAGCCCGCTCACACTCGGTTGTGGAACATGTTTCTATTGTCTATGTATGGTGGGTTAAGGGGCAAATCTATCGTGGCTCAGCCTGAACTAAAGCTGACTATTGCGGAACAGGGTTGGTGAGGGCAAACACGTTGTAGCTTATCCCATCCGTTAAGGAGAATACTACAATATCGTAACAACTCAGCCGGCAGTACATACTAAGGACTCTAAATACGTCGCTAAGATTGACAGGTCCGAAGTTCTGAAGAACTATGATGTGGAACTAAGGCTTATGGCCATTTTCAACACCTTCTGAAAGACGTCCTTGAATGGAGGCTCTGCGACTTAGCGCCCCTCGAGTCATGGATCTTCCCGGGAGGAAGAATTATCCTTCTGGGGGATGCTTCCCATGCTATGCTTCCATCTGCAACTCAAGGCGCGGGGATGGGAATCGAAGATGGTGTAGCCGTCGCTGAGCTGTTGTCACAAGCAAACAGGGGTCTACATCTACCCACTTCTATCCACAACCACCTCAACAGATAACACTCTCCAACGAGGATCAGGGTCGTGATCTCGATATTGCTGTACCCAGAGATCACGGACCATCTTCTCTGCCTTAGCTGCCTACTTATTGCCTCTCTTCTTGGCCGCTCGAGCCTCAGAGGGTGAGAGGCCTTGAGTAGGCTGATTCTTGAGGGCACCAATAAGGTATCCAAGACCAAGGCCGGGGTGAAGGATTACGGCAGCTTAGTATATTGGTGACTCAGTGATCTTGGCCCAGTATGAATCAAGCTTGTCCCAAGCAGCGTTGACATAGCTTTGATAGTAATTCGGCTCCGGGCGACCTTGTGCCTTAATCTTGGCATCTTCAAGCTTGTGAAGAAGGTCCTCAAATGACGAGAAGACTCCCTAGATACCACTGAGCCGACTCTTCTTGCCTCCACGGCGAACTCGGAGCTGGTTGTCACCTTCCAGCTTCTTGACCTGCTCCTCAAAGTGCCTTAAGATATCGTAGAACAACCGGATTGCATTCCAGTCATCCTTACTAAGAAGGTTCTTATTATCAAGGTATGATGGCTTCTTGCCTGATAGATAGAGACCTGCAAGAGGACCCCTCTGACGCTGAGAATGAGATCGCCCGGTTGCAAACTGTGAAGCCGCCTCACCAATAAGTTCCTCAATGTATGGCTGTAGATCAAGAGCCCGTTGCATCATGTAGAACTGAGAGAGCCACTGGGTAGCGTTATCAACGACCACATCAAGGATCCTAGGGCAGCCTGCCTCCCTCTGGATATTGTGCAGGTAGTCTGTTGTTAGCTGAGATCGGTGTATCCAGACCACAAGATTGTGTAGGCGGCCAATAGGTCCACACTTCTTCCAGCCATCAAAGTCATCAACACCAATACCCTCAGGGAGATAGTATTCCTTTGGAAACAACAAGGCACGGGTAACCAGGTTGATGATGTGCCTAAAGTAACGAACCCGAACCTGGAGAAGGTTGAGACCGTCAATCCCCTTGAGTGCTGAAAGCTCTGCTAGTGTTATATCGTTGTTTGAGGCGTTACCGACCGTGAAGTAGCCCAGTCGCCTTGGGTTGGTCACCAGACCAAACTCCCTCAAGACCTCTGTGACCTGAGCAGCGATATTGACCCCAGTGTGATTCCCTTCCATATGAGGTAGATTGAGGAGGACCTTCTTCGGCTCAAACGTCGTAGAGTTAAGGAACCGAGCGTTGATAGCGAAGAAACCATGCCGGTTGCGGGAGGTCCATCCATCAAAGGCAATATGGACTTGCCCAGGGCTCCGTGCCAACGCCTCTATCACCCGGCTCTTGTACTTGTGATAGCTACATAAGATCTGTTTCCTGACTGCCCGAGAGCCCGGCATCGCTTGTTGAATCGTAACTTGAGGGTTGACGTAGTGGAAGGCAGCAGTAAAGGGCAGGTTGGTCTTTGCAAGCCAGTTGACGATCAGCCACCTGAACTTCGCCTTATCAAACCGCGCAATCTGACTTTATTTAAAGGCTTCCTCTGCCTTTCGTTTTTTCGTGAAGGCATAAATTGTTGGCTGCCCTTGCGGCGTTAACTTCCTCGGCTTGTACTTGGCAGCTTGCTCAGGGTCTTCTGAGAAGATCTTGTGCTTGCCTGCCAGATGCTTGTATATGTTCTCCGGGTTCGTGGTAAGGAGGGTATATGGATCTCCTGGTGGTCTCTTTGCAAAGGAACAGACCTTGCAGAGCCAACGGATCACTTTCGAGTTGTCTTTCGCCCTCCGGACTTGGAAGCCATAGTCCCAGAACCACCCACTTGTTGTTCCCTGCCTCGTTGTGAGGCATACAGCATTATCTCCAACGTTATACCGCTGAGGGACATCATCCTAGGTTTGGCGGCTCTCGGGGGGGTCAGAGGATAAGGTGATACCGGTCTCACTTAAGGGAGGGTTCGGGGGGTCAGAGGACGGCCAGTCAGATAGTCCACAGGAAGACAAGCTGTCTTTGGACATCTTGATAGAAGCAGACAGTGTTGCTAATAATATGACAATAAAACAATATATTGCAATACATACAATACAATATGCGTTTTCTGATATTATACCAATATAATACGGAGGTTGTGATATTGTGACAATACAATATAAGGTTATCCATATTGGCAATATATCGTCTGTATTGGCTGGCGGATCTTCGGGCAAAATGCACTTGTTTTGTTGACAATTAACGTCGACATGTGGGGACGCGTGCGAAGAAAACGCGTAACTGGTTTATTGTTTTACGTCAGGGGCAAGAAAACGCGTAGTGAAAGTATAAATTCATGGTCTACAGGGTAAGGTATCGTTCACGGGCAGCCCCTCGAGACCGTCTTCTGTCACTCTACAGAGGACTACTGACAACCTCTATGCCTTAACAACGCCTGCCTTTTGTTCAAACGTCGCAACGAAAAGGGTCGTCAATATCAGACGACTTTTCGGAGCTCTCCTGTCAGCAATTACATGACCCAGACGAGAGCCAAACCTCTAATTGCCAATCGTCGCGACCTCGCACAGTCTCTAGAACCTCCTTGGCCAAGCTAAGAACATCATGGGTCTTCTCCCATATGCTAGACAAGAAGATAGAGACAAGATACTACAATCAACGGACCGGAAAGGAGAGTGGCGCTGTAAGCATTGTGACAAAACGTATTCCTGTTCTGGTGGAACTGCCACTCCAGCCAAGCACCTTACAGATCCTCTTCCTGATGGTCATGGCCTCCCAAAAGGCGCCCCCCGAACAGCTAAAGTCATAAATATACGAACTATTCTCGAACAAGCTCGTTTTACGGCCGATGAAAACCCCCGAAAACGCCGTCGGCTCGACGATCAATCCGGAGACTCGATCGACCCAAACCAGCTCGAAGTGTTATACGTAAGGTTTATTACGGCCTGATCTCTCCCATTTCGGCTTGTGGAATGCCCAGAGTTCCGACCACTCTTGGCTTGCCTCAATACCGATATCGATACTTGGCTTCCAGATACACACGAGACCATCAAGAAATGGACTATGCGGCAGTATGGGGGCCAGAAGGAGAAGGTCAAGCAGCACATACAGTCGGCAAAGTCAAGGATTCACATCAGCTGTGACCTTTGGACTTCTCCCAACTCTTTGGCCATCTTAGGCGTAGTCGCTCACTATGTTACGGAAGACGGTCAGCTGGAACACCATGTCTTGGCCTTAAAAGACATCGACAGTGAGCACGATGGTTCTCACCTTGCAGCGGCAGTTTTGGAAGTGGTCGATGATTGGGGGTTTGCTTTAAAACTTGGATATTTCGTGATGGACAATGCAGGCAACAACGATACAATGATGAGATCTCTTTCTCTTGGTCAGTACGACGCACTATTTCTTAGTATTTGCCCTAACATTCACAGGCCTTCTGCGCCGATTTGACATTCAATACGACCCCAGATCTCACCGCCTTCGCTGCCAAGGTCACATCATCAACCTCGCCGCCAAAGCTTTCCTCTTCGTTACCGACAATGAGAAGCTCGAACACGACGATCCTAGTACATATAATGTGACGCTAAAGGAGATCGAGGCATGGCGGCAAAAGGGTCCTCTTGGCAAGCTTCATAACTTTGTCGTTTTCATCCAACGAAGTGTTCAGCGTTGCCAGAAGTTTATGGCTATTAGCCATAACCGCAAGCTTGCGCGAGATAACGACACGAGGTGGAGTTCGTGGTATATTATGCTACAAGCGGCCTTGCATCTTAGGGACGCAATCGACGGGTATTTTAACAAATGGGCGGAAGCAGATTTCGCTGGAGACGAGCTCTCTTCAGAGGACTGGATCATCCTCGAGAAGATCAAGTCCTTTTTAGAGAAGCTCAAAATGACTACCAAGGCTCTCGAGTCATCGTTTGCAACCCTCGACAATGTCCTCTTGGCTATGGACTTCGTATTGGCACAATTCGAAGCAGGGAAGGAGGCACATATCGACGACCGGATTATAGCACCGATATATAACTCAGGATGGGCGAAAATGGACAAGTACTATCGCCTTACTGATGAATCGCCTGCCTACGTTGCTGCGATTGTGCTGCACCCTTCGCATAAATGGCACTACATACACGAGAACTGGAAGACGGAGTGGGCTGAGTCGTCAAAGAAGTTGATGGAGACACTGTGGGATGATTATAAACCTGTGGAACCGCATCTTCCTCTATCTGAGGTCCCGTCGACGACTACGAACGAGTTCTTGAATTGGAGAAACAAGCATCTACAACCAGCGCTTATCACAGATGAGTATGAGCGTTATTGTAAGTCTGAACGGGTTTATGGGTTTACAAGCGCCCTTGCATGGTGGCTAGAGGAGAGACAGCAAAAAAACTATCCTAACCTGAGCAAAATGGCCGTGGATATACTGTCAACTCCTGCAATGTCTGCCGAGCCTGAACGACTCTTCTCTGGGGCAAAGATAACGATTACGGACCGTCGAAATCGACTTGGGGGTGATGTAATTGAAGCATTGGAGTGCTTGAAGTCATGGTTTGGGATTCGAGATTTTCAAGGTGATGATATTTTAGCTACGGCAGGTGAATAATTGTCAGACAGAGTGATAGGCCGGGCACCCATACCCGCACAGCCGGCTGTGCGAATAAGATTCGTTATGTAAGCCCGAAAAGGGGTAACAGACCCCAAATTAGCCCCTCAATTCAACGATCAACAGCTTCTACAGTATCAATTCTATATGCTGTACCTTTCTTCTGCTACAATGAGCTCAATTGACGGTTATCTTCACTTCCCTGATGATGTGCTTCCTCCTGAAGGTCAATTCAGCTCACGGAAGGAACTCCATGCAGCAATCAATGCTTGGGCAGCGCCAAGAGGCTATGCCTTTTTAACTAAATCATCTTGGAAGACCCCCAATGGAAGGATTGGTGTCATCTTCAGCTGTGACTGTGGAGCAGGGCATGCCCCTTCCACCTCCACAAAGAAACAACATCGAGAGACTACAACACGCCGTACAGGATGCCTCTTCTCTGTTATAGCAAAGGAAAGCCTATGCAAGACTACATGGAGTCTGAGGCATCGTCCTGGGGTTGGCTTTAGTCAACACAATCATTGTGAGATGCCTAATAAGAAGAGTGAAGGACGCAGGTCACTAGCTGTAGATTCACAGGTAGGGGTCATGAAGGTGTAAGATTAATCTCTGGCTCTCTCTCTCTTAGGACCCTCAGGTCTGTTATAAATACTTCCTCCAGTGACTCGCCAGGCTCAAGCTGGTGACGCCTCTAGAGGCATGTGATAATGAGGAGGTATTGTAACTTCTTTATAGGCTTTAGGTAGATTAGTATAATAAGAATAGATTATTCAGCCGAAGGCTGACTTTATTCAGCCGAAGGCTGACTTTACATCAGTTCTTAAGTTTTTTTCCAGAATAATGAGGGTTTGGTGCAGACAAGGGTAATAAGTTTCTCGAGCTCTGATTGGTCCAAGTTTTGTATTGCTAGCCGCAAATCGTTCGGCAACTGGCTGACGGCTCCAGATAAGTGGGTCTAGGCCACTCTGCACCATGTCGCCGTTTGTTTACTCAGAAGATGATTTGTTTACATTACACTTGGCTGAAGATAGCCATTTCGTCCGCTTCAACGCTTCTGCGTGTCTTCTTTTCGTTAGGCAATGGGTCCTAAATCTACTTCCCGGGAGCTCTATAATGAACATAATTTCCATTGTCTGTGCCCGCTGTGGCGAGGAGAGACCGGCGGGCGACTTCGTCAGCAAAAGGAAGTCTGCTGGGAACACGAAGAACTGCCTTGATTGTCGTAATAAGAACGATTCTCATGTCAGCTCTGTCTCCCCACTGTGTAAGATCAATACTAACTAAATAAAGTATTCCAGATCCAGAGACGCGACCTTGACGCTGAGGAACCTAGCCTCAGCTGAGAGACGTGCCCCGAAGAGAACCGATAGAGATGCTAGCTTATCGCCTCCTAACGAGAGATCCGGAACCCAGCCTACGTCGCCAGAGAAACTACGGCAACTTCATGCAGCTAGGAGGCTATTCCGAGAGTCGCTTAGCCAGCCGCACGTTGTGCTGGGAACGCCAATTCCACCAACCCAACAAAGCACGCGGCGTTTCCGTGCTCTAGCTCCCTCACCTCCCGTGCAGCCAACGGCCCATCCAATCGCCTCGCATTCTGACCCATCTACTGCCCGAAGCAGCACAACTGGTTTGGATTACTCTTACTTGGCTACTAGGTTCCATAGGGCTGGGAAGGACTCGCAAGATGATCCTTCCAAGGCCGGGGCGAGGGCCAAGCTGGCCGCTGTCCAGCGCGATCATCGTTCACGACGCCGTGCAGGGGAGACTGTATCACTAACACCCACAATATCTCAACTCGGCGTCTTTAATGGGTCTGAGGGTCCTGGAGAAGGTATCCTTATGCTGTGGTCCTAGTAAATTGTTTAAGCTAACCACGGAGCGTAGATCGAAATCGAGATCGACTACAACCGAGTTGGTTTCAAGACGGGGGTGGGATAACCAAGGATGGTAATGACAGGGGGCAGTTCTCTGAATCTGATATTGACGCCGAGGACTATTTCAACTTACTCCTCTCGCCTGCTCGACCACGGAGGTACCTCAAACAATTAGGGGTGGAGTGTGATTCCGATCTAGGGGACGAAGACGAGAACGACGATAATAATTCCGTGGATGGAAGCCCTCTTCGCCATCGCTTGCCGCAGCCTTCCGCACAGCCAAGGCGTGGTCGCCGTGGTCCTGCCCCTGGTACGGGAGGGCGGCCGAGGAAATCTCGGACGCAAGCTCAACCTCCGCGGCCGCCGCGACGGTATCTGAGTCCAGTGGTGATTTCACCTGAACAATCGGCGGTATTCCACGCACAAGATCCGGTGTGGAATGGAGACCTCAATGCTTGCGCCTTGACCGACTGCGATAAGGCCATCCTTCGCGAGTTCTGGACCACGCTTGACAATGACCAGATGCAATACTGCAGTAGATGCCGAGAGCGCTGGTTCCAGATGAGGATCGACTCGGAGGGCATTTGTGCGCGTTGCTGTCGAAAGGATGAGGAGCGCCGCCCCGACGAGCCGTACTTCTTCTCTGCGGATAACCAGCTCGATTTTGGTCCTGTACCGACTGAATTGCCCCAGCTCACGCCTATCGAAGAGTCCTTAATTGCCCGTGTCCACGTCCACGTGAACATTATGCTTGTGCGAGGGCAGCAGTACAAGTACCGGGGGCACGTAGTTCACTTTCTCCGCGAGGTTGGTTTGGTGTACCACCAACTCCCCCTTTTACCTCAGGAGGTGAACACTGTGCTACTCCGTCCTGCGAATACGTCATCCCACGCAATGCTCAGCCGACAGTTTACCCGCCAGTTCCGAGTGCGCTGCCAGCCGGTTGCTATATGGCTTAACTACCTCCGGCGCCATCATCCTGGGTATCGATGCGTCGTCATCGACGAAGAGCGGCTGAGCCAATTGCCTCAGGACGGTAATGTACTGGATGCCATCCCTCGAAGTCAGGTGGAGGCCACAGACGTTGGGCCTGAGGATGATCAGGAGGCAGAACCAGACCTAGAGGACGAGGTTGCAGTGCCAGATCTTTTGGCCAAAGATATAGAGCTCGATGCCCTCCGGGCCATTCTCGCCGAAGGACCGGAAGATGGCCCTGGACTTCCTTTATGCTCCCAGACTCAGGTGCAACACGGGCTAGAGCTCCCAAACATACGTCACACACCCATTAATGAGTTCAATCGCTCTCATGCACTACTCTCCTTAGCCTTTCCCTGCCTCTTTCCTGACGGTAGGGCAGACTTTGTTGAGCCTCGATTGCGCTCTATTGATTATAAGGATTACATCGAGCACGCGATGCGCTGGCATGACGGGCGTTTTGCACGCCACCCCACCTTCCGCTTCGTTGCTTTCAACACCCTGATGCGGTCACAGGCACGCGCACGGTCCAAATTCTTCGTGAAGCAACATGATGGCATGCATGAGCCACTCACACGAGAGCAGCTTATTGCGGCGCTCGAACAGAGCGAGGACCCCGAGGCGCAGGCGTTAATCAACTCGATCACAAGACATGCGGTGTCCATTCGCGGTACGCGTCCCTTCTGGAACAAGAAGAGGCAGGAACTTGAGGCATATGGCTATAACCTTGACTGTCCCGGAGCATTCATCACGTTCAGCCCGGCAGATTTGCACTGGCGGAGCCTCTACCAGCACATGCCTCAATATGAAGACTGGTTAGCCGCGACCGAGCCGGAGAGGATGGCTCTGTCGCGCCACCTATTGCGGCAGAACCCTCACATTGCTGCTTTCCACTTCTACCGCCGATATACCCTATTTCGGGACATCGTTCTAAGTAAGAAGTTCAGCATTACGGATTACTGGGATCGGTACGAATGGCAAGGCCGTGGTAGCCCACATAACCACGGCCTATACTGGATGGATAATTCCCCCGGGGCCGACATGGAGGACAAAGCGGCTCGTGATGTATTTGCACACACATGGGGATTCCACATCACTGCCATCAACCCTGAACCGAGTAGGAGTATGCCTCAGGGTGAGGGTAATCCCCTGAGCGTGGATCCCCTGAGCATAGAGATGACATTCCTGCGGCTCTCACAAATCGTCAACCGTTGCCAGCGCCACAAGTGCAATACCACGTACTGCTTGCGCGTGAGGAAGAGAACCGGTGATCTGGCGAGGGACATGGAAGGTGCCGCTGCGGATATCGAGGCGGCCAACGTTGCCAATCCAGAGAGGGAGTGTCGTTTTGACTTCCCTCGTGCCTTGCGGGAGCTGGCCGCAGTAATCAGGAAAGAAGGCCGGTCGTACTACGTCTTTGAGGCGGCCCGGAATGACAGCCTCGTGAACAACTTCAACCCTGCGATTATCCTAGGCTGGCTAGCCAATATCGACATATCTCCTTGCACCAGCTTACAGGCAGTCCTTACATACGCTGCGAAGTATTGCAGTAAAGCTGAGAAGAAGACCGAGTCTTTCTCCCGGCTTGCAGACCAAGTCTTGCCTCATACATCGCACGTTCAGCCCCTGTTATCCTTCTCCTCTCGCCTTATGAACAAGCTGATCGCCGAGAGAGATTACTCGGCACAGGAGATTTCCCATCTGCTGCTTAACATTCCGCTGCAAGAAGGCACCCGCATGGTTGTCACTGTGGACTGCCGTCCGTTGGAGCGACAGGCGCGTTCGTATCGTGTGGATGGAGATGTTAACGAGGCCATCGGCAGCTACAGGAAATATCTAGCGAGAAAGGACCAGCATGAGGATGTAACGTATCTCGAATACCTACAGTCGTACAATCTCAACACGTGGAGGAGACTCGCTGCTCACGCAAAGAAGAGGGTCCTGTCTTACTTCCCTCGATATAAATCCATAGAAGCCTCTTCCCAATTTAACGACTTCTGTCGTGTTAAATTGATGATGGTTCATCCACATCGCTTTCCAGAAGAGTTGCTCGTTATAGGTGGCCAGCGGTTCGATTCTTTCACAGCCGGGTACATGTGCTGCAGACAGCTCCACGATACCCATGCGGACGATCATTATAGAGAGCCGGATACGGATGAATTAACGGCAGAGGACGATGAGTTTGAGCATGAGGCCTATGAGGAGCCCATCGCGGAGGAGGATTGGCATGAACTCGCCCGCATGCTACCTGACCGCCCGCTGGAGGAAGAGGATATCGACATCCTTGGCCGCCGAGATATTAACATTAATTATGATTGGACCCCTCATGTTGGGCGGTATACTGATGATGGCATTCTTAACGGCGACTACTGGAAGCAACGCAAAGCGGAAAACACCCTTGACCTTGACGTGGATGATCAGCCATTGGAGGCTCGCGATTCCCTAAATCCAGAGCAGCGCCTGGTGTATGACACGGTAATGGGCCACTTCTTGACCCGGGATCCCTCCCAGTTGTTACTCCATGTGGATGGCGGAGGCGGCACTGGCAAGTCATACCTCATTAACCTGCTCTCGGCGCACCTCCAAGCCGCGACACGGGGGAGGGGGACACCTGTTTGGCGTGCCGCGCCTACGGGCGTCGCGGGAAATCAGATTTCGGGCACTACCTTGCATTCCCTGTTGCACCTGCCAATCAATAAGGACTTCAAGCCTCTCTCAGCCATTGATAAGGCCCAGCTCCAGAAGAAGCTTAAAGATATCAAGTATCTGATCATTGACGAGAAGAGCATGCTAGGACTGCGTCAGTTATCTTGGATCGATGACCGTCTCCGAGAGGCGTTCCCGAATAAGAACGAAGAGTTCTTTAGCGGCCTGAACATACTGTTGGTTGGTGACTTCTTTCAGCTTCCCCCTGTGCTACAGAAGCCGCTTTATTACGATAAAGAGGTTCAGGGAGTAGAGATCAAGGGCAGAAATGCATATAGGCGATTCGATAAATCGGTCTTCTTAAAGGTTGTCCAGCGGCAGCGTGGCGACGATCAGGAGGCATTCCGCCTAGCTCTGGGGGAATTGCGGCTGCTTCAACTATCTGTAGAGTCCTGGAAGCTCCTTTCCAGCCGCGTACAGGCAAAACTAGACGATCAAGAGGTTGCAAGGTTTGTCAACGCCTTACGAGTATACGCCACTAAAGATAGGGTGAACGAATATAACCACTATCACCTCGACCGCCTCAGCCGGCCAGTCATCCGGGTCATGGCTAAGAACGTCAGCCCCGGCGCGGCTGCTGCGCCTGATGACAAGGCGGGCAACCTTGCGAAGCAGATCCCTATATGCATTGGCTCCCGTCTGATGCTGACGTCCAACCTTTGGCAGCCAGTTGGCCTCTGCAACGGCGCTCGCGGCACGGTTTACGATATCGGCTGGGCACCTGGGGCCGACCCCATCCAAGACCCTCCCTGTGTTATCATGATGGAGTTTGACAAATACAGCGGACCGGTATTCCTGACCACCCCTGATGGCAGGAAGATTGTGCCGATTCTCCCAGTGGAGAGGGACTTCCTCATCGGAGCCACTCTCTGCACTCGCACCCAGTTTCCCCTGATCGTATGCTACGCAATTACCGTGCACAAGTCACAAAGCATCACCGAAGACATGATAGTTACAGATCTGTCCTGCCGGGACTTTCAGACTGGTTTAAGCTACGTGGCTGTCTCTCGCGTGAAAACGCTCGAGGGTCTGATGTTAGATGCACCATTTGATCGTAATCACCTGGTCTGCGGGTCTCCCCCGGATGGCATGAAGATGAAGATGAGGGATCAGGAGCTTAGGAAACGACAGGTGCTCACACGGAATCCGTATATGTCACATAATACCAATAATGGCCATAGCAATGGATCAGTACGTAGATAATGCAGTAGTAGTAATAGCTTCCCGGCCCGCGGACACACAGCCTTCGGCTGAGGCTACTCCATGCACTCCATCGCCGCTCCAATGTGCATGGGGTGACGTAGTATTTTATATCATATATTAAACAACTGTGACTATAGGATATCACTCTTTTCCTTCAATTATATACATTAATGCTATTTCTATATATCAAAGAGTGATATCTCTTACTTTCACACACACACATGTATTGGGCTTACATAACGAATCTTATTCGCACAGCCGGCTGTGCGGGTATGGGTACCCTGATAGGCCGACACGGGTGACTAAGCAGACGAGGGGTCGATCGGCTAGGATAAGAGGGAAATGCCTCACAGGTCTAGATCCACAGGCATCATCATCACTAGAGCATCCCTACAGCAGAATAACCCTGTATCACTCTTCAATTGAGATAGCCGTATTGGCCCCTTATCCCCCACGCATTTTACTGTGCCGAAATAACCCACAATTCGGGCCGTTAGACCTCTTCGCCGCGGTCACGTGTCCGACAATTATGAAGGTCACGTGGAATATATGGGATATATTGTTACCTCAGCAAGCTCAGGCCATTGTGGCTCGTGCCTACGGCAGCGGAGCACGCTACTCACGTGCGCTCCTCGAGCAAATGGCCTGAGGATTCTGTCCAGGTTTTTGGGCGCGTGCGGAGTTTTTTTCCACCAAATAGATTCCATCTTAAAACTCATTTTCAACCACAACCACAGGGCGCCCAGTAAATTGAAGAATGTCATTCGATTTATCTGCTTTTATTCTATAATTGATTGAATTTTGGGCCATGTGAGCCCAAGTTCTGCGTTGTGAAAGTACGCGGTTTAACCAGGCTGTCTCTTCACCCCACCGAACTAGTCCAGATTGCAAGTACACAGCTACTAATGGATGAGGATTTCGATGTGGTCGAGTCCACGACCCATCAGCGTTTTCCACAGGCCACACGATGAAATAGGAGGAAAAACTTAGTTTGTAGATAGAACATGCGTTGATGCACAATTGATTGAATTTTAAGATACTTGCGAAGTGTTTTGATGCGGTTATTGATGGATACGTAAGAACGTAGTCTCCAGAATCACGAAAATAAGGTACAAAATTTCCGCAGAGCAGTGGGCATATTGGACATGGCACTCAGGCCATCTGCTCGAGGAGCGCACGTGAGTAGCGTGCTCCGCTGCCGTAGGCACGAGCCACAATGGACTGAGCTTGCTGAGGTAAATATATTGTCACACTGCCAATATATTGGATTCTTGGCAATACAACACAATATCGGGCATGTTCATATTAGGTAATACAATATGCACCCCTTGACAATACAATAATATTGCGAGGGGTCCATATTGCCAATATACGTATTGTTTATATTAAAATACTACGTCACCCCATGCACATTGGAGCGGCGATGGGGTGCATGGGGTAGCCTCAGCCGAAGGCTGTGTGTCCGCGGGCCGGGAAGCTATTACTACTACTGCATTATCTACGTACTGACCCAGTGCCATGGCCATTCTTGGTATTATATATCATGTAAGGACTCCGTGTGAGAACCTGTCGTTTCCTAAGCTCCTGATCCCTCATCTTCATCTTCATGCCATCCGGGGGAGACCGGTAGACCAGGTGATTACGATCAAATGGCGCATCCAACATCAAACCCTCAAGCGTTTTCACACGAGAGACAGCCACGTAGCTTAAACCGGTCTGAAAGTCCCGGCAGGAGAGATCCGTAACGATCATATCTTCTGTGATGCTTTATGACTTGTGCACGGTAATAGCGTAGCATACGATCAGGGGAAACTGCGTGCGAGCGCAGAGAGTGGCTCCGATGAGAAAGTCTCTCTCAACTAGGAGAATCGGGATAATCTTTTTGCCATCGGGGGTGGTCGGGAACACCGGTCCGTTGTACTTGTCAAACTCCATCATGATAACACAAGGAGGATCTTGGATGGGGTCAGCCCCGGGTGCCCAGCCGATGTCGTAAACCGTACCGCGAGCGCCGTTGCAGAGGCCAACTGGCTGCCAAAGGTTGGACGTCAGCATTAGACGGGCGCCAATGCATATGGGAATCTGCTTTGCAAGGTTGCCCGCCTTGTCATCAGGCGCAGCAGCCGCACCGGGGCCGACGTTCTTAGCTTTGACCTGGACGACTGGCCGGCCGAGGCGGTCGAGGTGATAGTGGTTATACTCGTTCACCCTATCTTTGGTAGCGTATACTCGCAGGGCGCTGGAAAACCTTGCGACCTCTCGATCGTCTAGCTTTGCCTGCACGCGGGTGGACAGGAGCTTCCAGGACTCCATAGATAGTTGGAGCAGCCGCAGTTCCCCGAGAGCTGTGCGAAACGCCTCCTGGTCGTCGCCGCGCTGCCTCTGAACAACCTTCAAGAATACTGATTTACCGAAGCGCCTATACGCGTTCCTGCCCTTGATCTCTACTCCCTGCACCTCTTTGTCGTAATAAAGCGGCTTTTGTAGCACAGGGGGAAGCTGGAAGAAGTCACCAACCAAGAGGATGTTCAGGCCGCTAAAGAACTCCTCATTCCTGTTCGGGAACGGCTCGCGGAGACGGTCATCGATCCATGATAGCTGACGCAGCCCTAGCATGCTCTTCTCATCGATGATCAGGTACTTGATATCCTTCAGCTTCTTCTGGAGCTGGGTCTTATTAACGGGAGATAGGGGCTTGAAGTCCTTATTGATTGGGAGGTGTAACAGGGAGTGCAAGGTAGTGCCCGATATCTGGTTTCCCGCGACGCCTATTGGCGCAGCACGCTAAATAGGTGTCCCCCTCCCCCCTGTCGCGGATTGGAGGTGCGCGGAGAGCAGGCTGATGAGGTATGACTTGCCAGTGCCGCCTCCGCCATCCACATGGAGTAGTAACTGAGAGGGATCCTGGGTCAGGAAGTGGCCCATCACCGTATCGTATACTATGCGCTGCTCTGGATTTAGGGAATCGCGAGCCTCCAAGGGCTGATCATCTACATCAAGGTCAAGGGTGTTTTCCGCTTTGCGTTACTTCCAGTAGTCGCTGTTGAGAATGCCATCATCGGTATACCGCCCAACATGAGGGGTCCAATCGTAATTGATGTCAATGTCTCGGCGGCCGAGGATGTCGATGTCCTCTTCCTCCAGTGGGCGGTCAGATAGCATGCGGGCGAGTTCATGCCAGTCCTCCTCCGCGATGGGCTCCTCATGGATCTCAAGCTCAAATTCATCCTCCTCTGCCGTCAATTCATCTGTAGCTGGCTCCCCATAATGATCGTCCGCATGGGTATCGTGGTGCTGTCTGTAGTGCATGTACGCAGCCGTGAAGGAATCGAACCGCTGCCCCCCTACAACGAGCAACTCTTTTGGAGAGCGATGTGGATGAACCATCATCAATTTAACACGGCAGAAGTCGTTAAACTGGGAAGAGGCCTCCATAGACTTGTATCGAGGGAAGTAAGACAGGACTCTCTTCTTCGCTTGAGCAGCGAGTCTCCTCCACGTGTTGAGATTGTACGATTGCAGGTATTCGAGATAGGTTATATCCTCATGCTGGTCCTTTCTCTCTAGATATTTCCTGTAGGTGCCGATGGCCTCGTTGACATCTCCGTCCACACGATACGAACGTGCCTGTCGCTCTAACGGACGGCAGTCCACGGTGACAACCATACGGGTGCCTTCTTGCAGCGGAATGTTAAGCAGCAGATGGGAAATCTCCTGCGCCGAGTAATCTCTCTCGGCAATCAGCTTGTTCATAAGGCGAGAGGAGAAGGACAACAGGGGCTGAATGTGCGATGTGTGAGGCAAGACCTGGTCTGCAAGCCTGGCGAAAGACTCGGTCTTCTTCTCAGATTTACTGCAATACTTCGCAGCGTACGTAATAACCGCCTGTAAGCTGGTGCAAGGAGATATGTCGATATTGGCTAGCCAGCCTAGGAGAATCGCAGGATTGAAGTTATTCATGAGGCTGTCATTCCGGGCCGCCTCAAAGACGTAGTACGACCTGCTTTCTTTCCTGATCACTGCGGCCAGCTCCCGCAAGGCACGAGGGAAGTCAAAACGACACTCCCTCTCTGGATTGGCAACGTTGGCCGCCTCGATATCCGCAGCGGCACCTTCCATGTCCCTCGCCAGATCACCGGTTCTCTTCCTCACGCGCAAGCAGTACGTGGTATTGCACTTGTGGCGCTGGCAACGGTTGACGATTTGTGACAGCCGCAGGAATGTCATCTCTATGCTCAGGGGATCCACGCTCAGGGGATTACCCTCACCCTGAGGCATAGTCCTACTCGGCTCGGGGTTAATGGCAGTGACGTGGAATCCCCATGTGCGTGCAAATACATCACGAGCCGCTTCGTCCTCCATGTCGGCTCCTGGACAATTATCCATCCAGTACAAGCCGTGGTTGTGTGGGCTACCACGGCCTTGCCATTCGTACCGATCCCAGTAATCTGTGATGCTGAACTTCTTACTTAGCACGATATCCCGAAAGAGGGTGTATCGGCGGTAGAAGTGGAAAGCAGCAATGTGAGGGTTCTGCCGTAATAGGCGGCGCGACAGAGCCATCCTCTCCGGCTCGGTCACGGCTAACCAGTCTTCATATTAAGGCATGTGCTGGTAGAGACTCCGCCAGTGTAAATCTGCCGGGCTAAACGTGATGAATGCTCCAGGACAGTCAAGGTTATAGGCATATGCCTCAAGTTCCTGCCTCTTCTTGTTCCAGAAGGGACGCGTACCGCGAATGGACACCGCATGTCTTGTGATCGAGTTGATCAACGCTTGCGCCTCGAGGTCCTCGCTCTGTTCGAGCGCCGCAATAAGCTGCTCTCGTGTGAGCGGCTCATGCATGCCATCATGTTGCTTCACGAAGAATTTGGACCGTGCGCGTGCCTGTGACCGCATCAGGGTGTTGAAGGCAACGAAGCGGAAGGTTGGGTGGCGTGCAAAACGCCCGTCATGCCAGCGCATCGCGTGCTCGATGTAATCCCTGTAATCAATGGAGCGTAACCGAGGTTCAACAAAGTCCGCTCTACCGTCTGGAAAGAGGCAGGGAAAGGCTAAGGAGAGCAGGGCGTGCGACCGGTTGAACTCATTGATCGGCGTATGGCGTATGTTCGGGAGCTCCAGCTCGTGTTGCACTTGAGTCTGGGATCTTAGAGGAAGCCCCGGGCCATCTTCCGGTCCTTCGGCGAGAATGGTCCGGAGGGCATCGAGCTCCGTGTCTTTGGCCAAAAGATCTGGCACTGCAACCTCGTCCTCTAGGTCTGGTTCTGCCTCTTGATCATCCTCGGGTCCAACGTCTGTGGCCTCCACCTGACTTCGAGGGATAGCATCCAGAACATTGCCGTCCTGAGGCAATTGTCTCAGCCGCTCTTCGTCGATGACGATACATCGATAGCCAGGATGATGGCGCCGGAGGTAGTTAAGCCATATGGCAACCGGCTGGCGGCGCACACGGAACTGGCGGGTAAACTGTCGGCTAAGCATTGCGTGGGACGACGTATTCGCAGGACGGAGTAGCACAGTGTTCAACTCCTGAGGCAAAAGCGGGAGCTGGTGGTACACCAAACCAACCTCACGGAGAAAGTGAACTACGTGCCCCCGATATTTGTACTGCTGCCCTCGCACAAGCATAATGTTCACGTGGACATGAACACGGGCAATCAAGGACTCTTCGATAGGTGTGAGCTGGGGCAATTCAGTCGGTACAGGGCCAAAATCGAGCTGGTTATCCGCAGAGAAAAAGTACGGCTCGTCGGGGCGACGCTCCTCATCCTTTCGACAGCAACGCGCACAAATGCCCTCCGAGTCTATCCTCATCTGGAACCAGTGCTCTTTGCATCTACTACAGTATTGCATCTGGTCATTGTCAAGCGTGGTCCAGAACTCGCGAAGGATGGCCTTATCGCGGTCAGTCAAGGCGCAAGCGTCGAGGTCCCCATTCCACACCGGATCTTGTGCGTGGAACACCGCCGATTGTTCAGGTGAAATCATCACTGGACTCCGATACCGTCGCGGCGGCCGTGGAGGTTGAGCTTGCGTCTGAGATTTTCTCGGCCGCCCTCCCGTACCAGGGACAGGGCCACGACGACCACGACGACCACGACGACCATGAGACGGCTGTGCGGAAGGCTGCCTCGAGCGACGGGGAAGAGGGCTCTTATCCACTGACTCATCCTCATTCTCGTCGTTCTCGTCTTTGTCCCCTGGTTCGGAATCGCACTCTACCCCCAATTGCTCGAGATACCTCCGTGGCCGAGCAGGCGAGAGAAGCAAATTGAAGTAGTCTTCGGCGTCAATATCAGATTCAGAGAATTCTCCCTTGTCACCCATATTTATCCCGTCCCGTTCTGGACAAGCGCCATGACCGTCGGCTAATCCAGTGGTTAGCCTGCACAACGACGACGATCACGGCCAGGGATACCTTCTCCAGGCTCATGAGGAACTGCAAAGACGCCCAGTTGAGATATCGAGGGAGTCAAAGAGACAGTCTCCCCTGCACGGCGCCGTGAACGATGGTCGCGCTGCATAGCCACCTGCCTTGCCTTCGCCTCAGCCTTGGAGGCATCATCTTGTGAGTCTTTCCCGCCCTTATGGAACCTAGAAGCCAAGTAAGAGTACTCAGCATCAGTTGTGCTGCTTGGGACAGTAGATGGATCAGAATTTGACGCGATTTGATGGGTCGTTGGCTGTACGGTCGGCGAGGGAGCAAGAGTCCGGAAGTTGCGCAAGCTTTGTTGGGTTGGTGGGATTGGCGTCCCCAGCACCACCTGCGGCTGGCTAATTGGCTCTTCAAATAACCTCCTTGCCGTGTGAAGTTGCCGTAGCCTCTCTGGCGATGTAGGCTGGGTTCCGGATCTCTCATTAGGAGGCGATAGGCCAGCATCTCCGTCGGTTCTTTTGGGGGCAGATCTCTCAGCTAAGGAAGGACGGACGGCCAGGTTCCTCAACGTCAGGACCGCACCTTTGGACCTGGCACGCTTGATCAGGTTAGGGAGGCATATAGACGATACCAATGATGTCAATTACCTCGGAATTGCGCTGGTCCCGGCATTCCAGGCAGGTTGTAGTTTGATTGGCAGATTTCCTCCTGCTAATGAAGTCACTTGCTGGTTTTATTTGGTTGCAAGACGGGCAATGGACTCCAAAATCAGATCCAGGGCTCATATTACCCCTAGAATCGGAATCCATCCTCAGTCGTACGGTGCATCGGGATCGATAATGGAAGAAAGGTTGCTTGGCCAAGCAAACGAACAGATCGCCCTGCAAATTTGGCGATGGTAAACAAAGAAGTAAACAAAGAAGCAGTGACAGATGGTGGCTGGCGGATACCCACTTTTTCTAGAGCCGCCAACCAATCCAGCCTTCTTTAGCGACCAGCAATACAAAATTCTGGACCAATCAGAAACTTTTGGCCAATCTTGCACCAAACCCTCATATTCGGAAAACTTAAGAACAGGGGAAGGCGCACGTCCGCCGGGGGACGTTGGAAGTTGGAAGTTGGAAGCTGGGAGTGGTGGGCAAGTTGGCGGCTCCCTTGCGCTGAGTAGCCTTTCGATACGAAGCTTGCAACAAGAGCCTGTTTTACACTAGTGGCGCGGTTTTAAGTGGTCGGCTCCGGGTGGGTGGATAAAGAGACTTGACCAATAGAGACTAGCCGAGATCAATCAGTCGCCATACGAAAGAGGGAAAATTGTCAATTTGATGAGTATAAGAAGCTGCCATGCCAAGATGTTCTGGTGTTAAGACCATTGGACTTTTATCACTCGTAGTAGTGTTGAAATCGCATGCTTATTTCTCCTATATATCAATCTGTAAGTTTTCCAAGCCCAATCCAATAGCCCAAAATACCACATACTATCACCATACCATGCTACTTAAAGTCTCTTTGTCGGATGCCTCTTGTTCCTGCCACCTGGTTCAGTAGTTGATGACCGCATATTAGGACGAACGGATGATCGGAGTGTGGCAGATATGCCAGGTGATCGAGAGTTCTCCTCTCCCTTCACTTCACCTTCTTCATGGTCATTGTTTTCATCAGAGTCTATGGATGTTGAAGGGGAGACTGGTGATCCTGTAATGACTGGAGATTTTGCAGTAGGCACATTAGACCTCCTGAGTTTCTTAGGAGCGGGACTGTTTGAACTTGACGGAGATGATTGAAATGTGGAGATTGCAGGCCTTTTGTTCTGAGATGGAGTGGCGGGCTGTTGGCATGGACCTCCCTGTGACGATTTTGATGATTGTGACTGTGAATGTTGCGCCTGTGAACGTTTCTTTGAGGGAGACTTGAACATAGACCTAATTGCTGCGAAGCCGCTAGCTTGGGATGGGCTAGGTTCGGTTTTAGATGAGGAGACTGTGTTAGAACCAGGTATAGGTGGCGTGCTCTTGTCCGGAAACGTCCAAGAGTCAGGAACAACAATGAACACATAGTCTTTCTCATCGCCTGGAGGGGCAGTTACCATAAGACGATGGTCAAGCAGGCCAACTATCTTGCCGACGCAGTTGAAGGGAACACCCGGAACAAACTGTGTATCTTTCCTATCTGCCATCTTCTTGCAGAGGAGAGAAAATGGCAAAGCGCGAATAGGAAAGAGAATAAAAACTTGAAAGGGGTGGAAGCCTTTGAAAGGGCTCTTTGATGGCTGACCCGGCGTGATGTAGGTACAGCACTGGATAAATGCACAGCATCTCAGCTGCGCATCATCCAACTGCGGGACAGAGTCCTTGATTAAGTGGGTTTGACCTGTCCCGAGAACCTGGCCCGCTAAAGAGACAACCGGTGGGATAAGTGGAAAGCCCTCACCATTGCAAAGAGTTCGTGGGTCAATGCTGATAGTTACATTAGTAGCAAGCGCAGTAGTGAAACTCGAGCTAAGGGGGAATGACAAGTTTGCTTACGCTTGGTATCCAAAGTCGCGTATGAGAATAACTGGAACCTTGTACACTTCGCCGTCACCATCTTCATTAGTAAAAACATCAGGCTCCCGCAGCACCCACTCCAGTGCATAGGGGTGTACTTTGCCAGTGAAATAGAACCACTGATTCTCCCACTCCGATTCAACAATCTGCTGGTTATAGACAGAGAGGTTAAGACTAAAGTAAATCGGCAGTGGGTCAGGGGATCGATACACTTCAGGACGCAGCACAGAATATTCAGGCAGTGTCATATAGGGAGGGGGCGGAAGGAAAACCCTGCTAAGAGCTTCAACATTAAGGCTCTTTATGAGTTGTTCATCTGATGTAGGAAACCGCGTTGGGGTATCCAGCTGACCAAAAAAGGATATCGTCATATCACTACCAAGGTTTTTCTGAGAGTCATAAGGCATGCGCGGAGGGGGATGACTGCTAAGAGTGGAAGTTAAGGTAGAATTTGAAGTAGAAGTTAATGAAGGCATAATATATTAAACTGGCAAATGTTTTAATAAAAAATGAGAGAGCAGTTGAGATTATGACTCTGTGTGTAAGGGTGAGAGAGAGAGAGAGAGAGAGAGAGAGAGAGAGAGAGCAATTGTAAGATAAGCCTATAAGATTAGCATATAAATATATAGAATAAAGGAGAAACACATCTGATATTTATAATCGATTAAATTGTATTGTATATATAATGCACAAATTAATACTACTCAGTTAAGATACTGTATTTCGTAGTGCAGAGAGGATGTAGCATCGCCGATCTCTATCCAGCATTTTCAGCCAAAAGCTACCATCCCTGCCGATGTGGATACTCGCACAATTGAATTGATCAATTAACGTAGATAGTGAATAGATTTGCTTTTTCCGTGAGTACAAAGGATTGGCTAAAACGTCAGCACATGTTGCCGATCGTTGTAAAGTATGTTAAGTTAAGAACCTTAATCCCTGCCAAGTGGATACTTGCACAGCGGAAGTGATCAATCAACGTAGCTATTGAACAGAATTGCTTCTTCCACGATTACGAAGAATTGACTAAGATATTAACGCGTAAGGAAAGAAAAATAAGTATGAGAGATGAGCACTATGATAGGTAAATGGATTAACGTGGTGTGTATTATGTCGATCACATGAGTGTCCATCGCTATTACCATTACAACGAAAGAGGGTGAAGGGATATTTTAATCTATTGGTATATCAATACTGTAGCGACTATATGAATAAGAGGGTGGGGGAGTATGATGCTCTACTGGTATACCGGCGTGATAATGCTCCGAGTTGATGATGGGGATGAATAATCAAGCACGAAGTTAATCATTACGAAAGTAAGAGGGTGGAGGAATATGATGCTCTATTGGTATGCCGGCGTGATGATGCTCCGAGTTGATGATGGGGATGAATAATCAAGCACGAAGTTAATTATCGCGAAAGTAAGAGGGTGGAGGAATATGATACTCTATTGGTATGCCGGCGTGATGATGCTCCGAGTTGATGATGGGGATGAATAATCAAGCACGAAGTTAATCATCGCGAAAGTAAGAGGGTGGAGGAATATGATGCTCTATTGGTATGCCGGCGTGATGATGCTCCGAGTTGATGATGGGGATGAATAATCAAGCACGAAGTTAATCATCGCGAAAGTAAGAGAGTGGAGGAATATGATGCTCTATTGGTATGCTGGCGTGATAATGCTCTGAGTTAATAATAGGATGAATAACTAAGTCTGATATTGGGATAAAATTAGAAGAGTAAAGAAGACTATAGTAGGATAGACTTATTATTTATTAGTAAGTGGGTTAAGGTAATGATGATAGATAATATTATTATATAGTTTAATAGGTATAATAGAAATAAAGATAATATAAAAGTATTAGAATAAAATCGGATTAAGAGCAGAGTAGGACAGGTTAGTGTAAGAGAATCGAACTCTGCTCCAGAATGTACTAATTATAAAACAGCATTATAAATAGTATCAACCTTTATTATTCATATTTATAACACTATTTAGCTTAATACATATGATTACGCACCCTAAGAGTACATGACATACACTGTCTTATAATGGATTCGTCATTATCTGCTCTATTTGAAAGGTTGCGTAGTCGAACGCCTAGTAGCACACTCAGCAGTCTCGGGCTGAAGACGCACAATGATATCTTTAGTGCGGGAAACTTGAATACAAACGCAACACCAAGAGAATCACATTCTACTGTCCAACCAGGCACACCCGGTCATATTCCGGGAGTCCAGCCTGTGGGCCCGGCATTAAGGAGGCCTCTCCCTACTGTCCAACCGAGTACACTTGGTGATATTCCAGAACCCGTACCTATAGACCCGGCACTAGAGGGACTACAATCAACGGGCCAATTAAGCAAACCTGGTAATTACCAACAATACCAATCAAGTGTAAATCAAATCGACAATGCCAATGCGCAAACACATGCGGCAGGAAACTGGATGAGCCGGCCACCACCAGGGAGCACGACGCCGACACAAGTGCCTCCAAGGAAAAGAGGCAGACCGCGAGGTTCTCGTGCACCAAGGCGGAGAGATGTTCGAGAAGGCAACCGGGTGCAGGAACATCAGCCAAGTGCATACCAAGTCGACACCCTCAATACTCAAATACAGGGACCTGAAAGCTGGATGAGTCAACTGTCGCCAAGGAGTACGACACCAATACAGGCGCCTCCAAGATCAAGAGGCAAACCGCGAACTTCTCGTGCATCAAGACGGAAAGATGCCCGGGAAAGGAACTGGCGGCAAAGGATACAAACCCAACAGCAAAGACCACTGGTTGCTGTTGGGACTCCCCCAGCCAGTTCCCAGTTGCCATCTAATACTCCACGACGTCAGAAAAGGAGGTCCCAACAAGCACAGCAACTAAAACCTGCAGAGGATAAACTGGATCGACGTGGATGTATGGCAAGACTTAGGTTTCAAGATTGCCGACAAGAAGTTGGCGCAAAACGCAAGGCTGATCAACACGGACAAGAACAAAACAAAAGGCAAAATCGAAGACGGGTTGAGAACAGCGACCTTGAAGAGCAAACTCAGGCATTCAAGAGAGCTATTAAGCATCTGGAAGATGAATTTACAGAAAAGGAGAGAAGTTCCTACACAAAGGATTGGCATAAGCCGGTCCCCCGTAAGAGGAATATATCCACAGTCATGGACTTTTATCAAGCATTTCACAACATAAATACCCTACCCATACACACATGCATGATATGCTATCAGAAGATCAGCACTATGGAGACGAAAGAGCTTAGCTGGGAAGAGTGGACAAATAGCGCAGCAGTGAATAGCTGCCGCACGTATTCATGTCCAGATTGTTTCCCTGTTGGCAAGGCTATACCGAGCTGCGAAAACTGTGCAATGAAGATCCGCGAATGCAATATGGCGCGGGGCGGGAACTTGCATCAAGCACTTGGTTGCGAGCACATGTACCCGGATGCTCTCAGAGACTTGACATTGGTTGAGGAGAAGCTGATCGCACTCAATACCCATTTCGGCTTCGTTGCAAGAATCAAAGTCACGAAAAGCACCAAACAGAGTACGGCATATGCACGCCATGTAAAGGGTCACATAACTGTGTTTCCCAACAATGTTCAAGACTTGGTTACCACAGTACTACCACATCCGCTTCTACAATCTTTGGAGGACATCCATATATCCTGGCATGGGCCGCAGAGACCAGCCCCCCGCGATCTATCCAAGTTGCTCTCAGTCCGGCGAGGGGCTGTGGAACGGGCGTTGCTTTGGCTAAAAGAATTTAACCCCCACTATCGGCATATCCAAATCGACAAAGCCGAGTTGGATAGTTGGGGAGAGCCGGCGCACGGGGTTCCGAGCCAGATCTATGACAGGATAGAGAGAGATGAACCATCGGCATGGGAAGAAACGCGAACAGCGCACATTGTGCCCCCAGCAGAACGTGGAATGGATGACGCTGGGCCCCAGTCACTCGAACAGATTGTGGACGGGCTGGGCAAAGCGTATGATGAGAATGATGTAAGTTATGACGAGGATGAGCAGCTCTATGACGAGCGCAGTCGAGAGGAGCTCGAGTATGAGGGAATGGGAAGCTTTCTTGATGAGATACTTGCATCTGGTATGTTTCCACTGGATACAGCACCACGAGCAACCGATGCCGATAAACTGCAATTTGCTATTGATACAATCAGCAGTAGACACACAAATGCGCAAACACAGCTGCCTAACCAGCGGATTGGGAGCGCGCAGGATTCGCACCTTCAGCCGTACATTCACATTTCAAGAGGCAATGAGTTTGCAGATATCAATGATGTCTGGTATCTTGCAAAAGCATTTCCAACACTATTCCCGTTCGGTTTTGGTGGGCCACGGTGCAAGGAAGAGATGGAATCGGACCTGTGGAAGAACAGTGTCCAGCTCACAGGGCATATCCGTGATAGAGACAGTATTGGAGAGAGTGGAGGGGATGCGATTTCGCCAACACGTAATCTCGGACTTCGCGCATGGATGAAGAAAGTGCTGCAACGACATGGTGGTCGCTTTGCCAATCATCCGGCGTTTTCATTTCTACTATTCAATATAGAGGTTCGGTCTAGGAATAGAGGAGTAAGTATGGTGAGCGTGCGACGGAACGATTTTCCTGAGGTTGAGAGGATCATTCAGTCGTTAACACTAGAGAGGCTGGCAGAAGTACAAAAGGAGTTAGAGGCTGGCGGGAGCACCCGAGATGAAGATATCAAAAAGCTCCTGCGATACATCTCATACTTTGGCTACAAACAGGCCATGTCGCAGGAGTCGCGGCTAGCCATGCGCAGAAAGATTAAAGCGCTCATCATCAGATACGGTATACCGGCGATTTGGTTTACGCTGAACCCTAATGACATTACGAACCCGGTAAAACTACGTCTGGCGGCATACCGAAAGGAGGACAAGGCTGCCGCGGAAGCAACCCTGCTTCGGGCCCTTCAGGATAGGTATGAGAGAGTGAAGCTGGCGATAACTGACCCCATAAGCTCTGCCATCTTCTTCCACCGCGAAGTAGAGATGTTTTTTGAGCATTACGTCAAGGTTGGGGAGGAATCTGTGTTTGGTCAGATTGGACAGTATTTCGCCGCTGTCGAGACCAACGAACGCGGTGCTCTTCATGTCCATGGTTTGCTATGGCTCGAAGGGAACTTGGAGCTCGGAAACTTCATCGGTGCTCATGGAAACGGGGAGGATGATGAGAGTGCGGCGATGGAACGGGAAGGAATCCTGAAATATGTCGATTCTGTCTTTACCGAGGTATGTGCATCCATATATCCACGTAACCAAAAGCCAACGTAGGTCGGAAGCTAAACTATTATCTAGGATCTGGACGAGTCCGCTGCATTTAGTGAGGAGAGCGAGACTAGGGTAGTTTACGATAACATATCCCACTTGATGATCGATACGGGGCGCTTCTCTGAACAGTTTGACGATGAAGCCCACTTTTGCGCGGGCAGGGTCCAGATGCATGTCCACACTGCAACTTGTGTCAAATACTCTCATATCAAGGAGGGAGAAAAGAAGGCCACGTGTCGATTCCATGCGCCTTGGAAGCTCTTTACAAAAAGCGAATTTGGCGCGGATGGCATACTTCGGCTCCAACGCTCACATCCCATGATCAACCGATGGAGCAAGCCAATGGCGGTTGGGTTGCGGCACAATCACGATATCTCCTTCATCGGAACCCAAAGCAAGACAATGGCGCTGATCTACTACTTGACAAACTACGCCACAAAAATCGAAGATCCGATCTGGAAGAGAGTGGCCATAGCAGCAGAGCTCTTTCCGAGTATCAGCACAACCAGCGCCGTCGGGCTAGGTGCAACAACTGCAAACTACGAAGCCAAGGCAAATATAAACCGCCAGTATCTGATGAGAATCGCAAACCGAATATTCACTGAGCGGCCATTATCACAGGTGGAGGTGATTGCGCACTTCTTGGATTACCCAAGTGAGTTCTCGAGTACCAAACAATGGTCATATGTGAATATGACAACGATATACTGGGCAATACTCCGACGCTGGCCGCATCTCCAGCAATGCAGTACCGGTAGCACTATAGGCGACAACGATGATGGACCTATCGAGAACATAGGTGGCAATGGCAACGGCAACGACGCGGAAGCCAGCGCGGAGAGGGTCTTGGTGGGAAGCGATGGCAAGAAGCTACCATACATTGAAGCCTACCACCACCGTGGAGAGGTGCTGCAGACATTATGCTTCTATGACTACGTGTCGCTTGTTACATTACAAAAGAGGATAGATTCATCTTCCAAGGAGTTAGTGAAGATAGAATTTGAAATGGACTGGAAGCCGGGAAGGGACTGGGTGCAGGTTTTAAGACCCCCGGGGAATTATGCAGTGCCATGCATGAACGGCTTTCTCGACATGGACTTTGATATTGACACAAACGCAGACAAATACCGCAGGTAAGCACAAGCCAAAGAACAGATGGGATGGATAAACGAGGAGCATACACTAATATTAGCACTAGAGCTGCAGTACAGCACCTCGCACTCTTTGTGCCATGGGAGAAGTTCACTACAGCAGCATCAGGCGATATTAATGAAATCTGGGAACACTGGAGACGGCAACTCCCAAAAAGACTCCAGACTATCGCAAGCAATATCCAGCTCTTGAAACGATCAGCGGAAGATGCGCGGCGAGATGCAAAGCAGTGGGCGGCTGCGGGGGACGACGCCGTTTTGGATGATATCCACGCTATGGAGTTTGATCTCCAAGATCCTACAGGCCCAGTAAAAGCATATCGCCCAGACCAGGTTGGCCAGCTTGGCCGATTGATTGAGACAGTACGAGGTGCTACAGCCCCCAACCAGGTGACCGCTGGTTCGGAGCATCTTTTGCAGATGCTAGATCAGCTCCGCGAAGTTCAAGCAGATATCACCGACTTTGCGGATGATTTCGAGACTGTCGCTTCCGCAGAGAACCCAGAGCAGTACCAGCCCACCAGGGTAGCCAGGAGCGAGCTCCCAACGCAACGTCAGCTTAGAGGAATTAAGATCAAGCAGGATCAAGCTGACAAGGAAATCGTGAAAAGAATCCAAGGCTCTGATGTAGTTCAGATGACGCAGAACACAGCTGCCGGCGCAGAAGCATCACTGAACCATACCTTCGCGGGGGCGGGAGACGATATCATAGAAATGTCAGAAACAGACACCCGGAACACTCAGAGGCCCGGTGCCAGGGTCGCCTTTGGACCGTCGACAACATTCCTCCATGCCGGTCGGGAGATTGCAAGGAGGTTCACCTTGAACGAGCGGCAGGAGATCGCCTTCCTTTTAGTGTGTCGCCACCTCGATACCATCCCGGACGAAGATAAGAGGGATGATTTCGATAGCAGTAATGTCGAGAACAATGATAACGCACAACTATGCGAGTTCCTGGGTGGGGAGGGCGGCACCGGGAAGTCCAGGGTCATCGAGGCGTTGGCGGAATTGTTCGCTAGCAAAGACGTATCGCACAGGCTGCTCATGACGGCGACATCCGGGGCCGCAGCAGCGCGGATCAACGGCGTGACTATTCACTCCGCCTGTGGGATGCAACCCAACGTATCCGGCAGCAATGCCGACGATGGAAGCACGGTAACCTACGTGGACGGTGATGCTCGAAGAAGGTGGAGAGAAAAGTGGCTGCTCATCATTGACGAGGTGAGCATGCTGGGCCTCCAGACGCTCTCCGACATCAACAAGCGACTTTGCGCCTCCCGAGGATCGAATCAAGATTTTGGCGGCATCCCAGTGGTACTACTATCAGGAGATTTTCACCAGTTCCGCCCAGTGCAAAACAAGTCGCTATTGACGCCATGGTCCGCCCTCAGGATTGCGGACGAAATGAGGGCGCACGCACTCTGGGCTCGATTTACCACCGTCGTTATGCTCACCGAACAGGTTCGCGCAGCAGGGGACCTGGAGCTGCAGCGACTGCTGACTCGGATCCGAAAGGGAGAGCAAGACGAGTCCGACATGGAGCTCCTTAACAGCCGGTGCTTCAGGGAAGGACAAGCCATACCATGGAGCAAGGGCATCACAGTAGTTACACCGCTCAATAGCACCAGGTGGTGCCTGAACATGGATGCCGTTTTAGCCTTCCAGAGGAACGAACAGAAGCCAGTCCGGATATTTCTATCCGAGCACCGTTGGGGGAAACCCAATACATTGCCGGTAACGGAGGAAGAAGCTACGCTTATGGCCAGCGTCGGGGATGACAGCAAGATCTGTGTGCCGGCCACGTTCATGTTCGTGCCTGGTATGCCGGTTGTGGTGACGAAGAATATGAACCCAGGCCTCAAGCTCGTGAATGGGGCCAAGTACATAGCGCTAGAAGTTATACCAGACAGCAAAAGATTCCCAGGCTATCAACTGGCGCCGAATATCATCCTCCACTTTGGACCACCTGCCGGCATCATCCTGTCGTCCGAGTCAACCAAGAAGTTCGAATTTGATGAAATGCCGCCAGGCACAATCCTGCTTACTCCGACGAGTGCCCAAATACCAATGGAGAAGAAGAAGAGGGTCAAGAAGAGGCCTTGGCAGAGGCATAATGTGAGCCGCCGAGGACTTCCCTGCACTGCAGCATTCGCATACACCGATTACAAAATCCAAGGCGAAACCCTCCTCCAGATTGCGCTGGAGCTGCGAGGAACCGGGACAAAGCTGAACACCAAGACTGGACAACTCGAGCCACGAAAGTGCGATCCATATAGCTTGTATGTGCAGCTATCGCGGTGCAAATCGCTGGATGGTATTATATTGCTTTCAAAGGCGCGTGCGGAGGATATAGTCGGGAATAAAATACCACAGGAAATGTTTGATGGCGAGGCTAGGCTGGAGCAATTGTGCTGGGGAACATTAAACGAGGCCCGGTTATCATTGTTGCAACCATCCGCACGATAAGAGCAATAATATAGTTTACAATTTAGATAGCAAATCCAAGGAACAGTCAGGTATGTATTGATAGATGATGGGTGTTTTGTTCCGACTCCATTGCCCCCGTCGTTCTGGCTCTTTTACGCAGGGGGACGATGATGTCCCCCGCCCGGAACGTCCGGTTCGCGTCCCATGACGATGATGACGTCTGAAGCGGGGTTCTCAGCACTAGACATCCACCAAAAACCCAATATCTCCGTCAAGTGGCTACCAGGTATTCCAAAAGGTTCCAAAAGGTATAAAGGAGATCAATAATGAGATTTCGAGAAAAATCAATCCACTGTTTCCTATATATATATATATACATTATATATTAAAAACCCGATCTAATAAAATAGATTTCACCTAACTCAAGCAGAAGCAGCACGTGATTCTCAAACGAAAAATCCCAGCCAATGAATTAGGAGTGGGAGGATTAGGACCAATTAGGAGGTGCGGTTGCGCATCGCTTAATGCGGTAATTTTGGGGGGGGGGGGACCAAATTTTGGGGTTGGAAATCCCAGAGCTTAAGAAGACCTTTCGTACCGAAAGGCACTGATGTAGAGTCAGCCTTCGGCTGAATTAGCAACACTGGTCTTACTGACAGAAGATGGGCCGTGGTCCTTTGTGGGCCTGCTGTGAGCATCTGACTGCTCATCTCCACTCTGGAATTCTTTCAGAGCCACAGAATTAACCTTATCATGCACGTTATAAAAGGTAAAAAAAAATAAAGAATATTAAAAGCCTAAATACAATTTCTATAAGAACTTACCTAATTCGCATCTAAAATCGAATCTGATAGCGTAGGGAGATAGAGCATAGCGGGTTTACCCCAGCGCGATGTCAAACCGATCGCGCACTACCAGCGTGGACGAGGGGATACCGATGACCGTCGACGGGGGGAAAAGGGGCCTAGAATCGAGCCGCTACAACCCCAACGCCGTCCTCGGCAGTTCGGAATTTTCTGTTGAGTTACGCTACCTTCCATTAAATGCGAGGGTTGGACATCCGTGACCCGGAAATACTGCACGCTCAGGCGTCCTCGGTAGTTCGGAATTTTCTGTGGAGTTACACTACCTTCGGTCTCTCAACGTCGAGACAAAACAGGCGGCATTCCGTTCATTATGCCGGCCGGGGTTTCTTATTTTCTCAACTGGAGGGTTTTGTTTGAGCGAGCGAAACAATAAGGAGAGAGCTGCTCAAGAACTGGTTCCACACCCCTCCGTAGCCCTAATAATCTCGATAAACCAATTGGGCATTATTGGCAGCCAGATCTTCGACTACTGGTACGCTTGATGTAACTTGCTACATTTATGCAGACAAGTTGTCGCCTAGAAACTTTCCACAAACGTCTGGCCGATATCTTGTCGTTAGGTTTGATGCGTCCGGAAATATTGTGGAACATTATTCAGACGGCGATGTGGTGAACGAGACTACGCCATTCGAAAGAATGCCCTGGAGGACCTGACTCGCTCTATATATGGGGCCCAAATCTGCCATTGGGATTCATGACAGGAAAGGTAGAAGATGCTCGGAAATTGATCGTGAAGCCCCCAAACGTTCTCGAGTCGAAGCCTACACAGTACTCTGACGTTTCTGCGACCGCAAATAGATCTTAAATGATATATAGCTGGATCGAATTCTAGCTACTGGTCGCGTTCCCAAGTTTTGTGTAAGCACTGCAGCCTTCAACCTGCTGAAGGAGTTCTTGTTCTCCGAATCTTAGAAGAAACAACTAACATTTTGGCAAGCCTAAAAACTCATTTATACCGCAAAACTTGCCGTTCAGAATGTTGTTTCGAAAAGGACAAGCGATCATTTATCAATCTTGTCCATGGTGGGTTCGTCACCCATCACTTGCTCGTATTTTAGAAATGAATCTATTAGTATAGAAATTGACTTGTAAAGGGGTTATGTTCAGGTAACATTCAACAGCGTATATAGAAGGAGAAATCGATGTCTCCTTTTTAGCATACTTGTACTTTAAAGATCTCGCACAACAGGAGTGGCATTTGTTGTTAAAATATTTGCCAGGCAATTGATAATTTTGGTTATTCTCATATAAATGATCATCGTCGAGCGGTTAATATTTTACCATCACCAAGATAAGTAATGTGGTGTGTGAAAAAAACATTTGTCTTGCAAGAGTAACTTTCATCTAGCCTACTTAGGTGTTATTTCCAACATATCCACATCAACCCTAGGCACTATCTTGCATTGGAAGCTACTTGTATGCTTGCTCCCATACCTTTAGCGCCTCCTGTGACAGCCATCTCTCGCTGTCGTTGGCATACTCAGGCTGCTCCCGGAAATAAAGTTGGTCTAGACTGAGCTCCACCGTCTGCCCTGTCATCTTGTCGTCATGTAGAAAGATGTCGTATGCCTTGATAGCAGTGCTCATAGGTGTGATGTGCTCTTTTGGGAAGAGATTCAGCACGGCCGGCGGGCAGAGTCCTGTCACTATAAATGCTGGACATATGGCGTTGACAGTGATGTTTTCCTTTTCCAGAAGTACCGGCCCGACGCAGCGACTGAGGCCTAAGAGGGCATACTTTGCCGTGCAGTATTGCGGATTGACTGTAGAAGCGCTATTTGGAAGAACTTATGTTAGTCTCAAGTCAATACTAGCGCAGTAGGGGAATGTAGGCAGCTACATACTAAAGCCCAGCCATGGAAGATGTGATGACAACTTTGCCCCCCGGTGTGGCATTCCGGCGAGCATAGTGCTTGAAAAGCCATATTCCCTGAATCACTGCTTCTAGATCCACTTCCATTGTCTTCAGATTCAGCGGTTTGATATCGCCGTTCTCATCGAGATCCTCATTGATCTGGTACATGTTCTGTTGATCCGCAATTCCTGCGTTAGCGGCGAAAAAGTCCAGCCGTCCACCACCCCATGTGAACGCACGCTTGAAGAGTCCGGCTTGTTCTGCATAGACGGAAACATCGGCATGGTGAAAGATGGTGTCTGGTCCAAGTTCGCTGCTGACCTTGGCACCGAGTTCGGCGTTCACGTCGGCCATCACGACACGATAGCCCTCTGTAAGGAGGTGCTTGGTCAGGGCAAGGCCAATGCCTGAGACGCCACCTGTTACTAAGGCAACTGGCTTGGACGTTTGTGACATTGCTTCAGGATGAGATTTGGATTTTGAATGTATGATAGGCTGCGAAGATCAAAACCGTGTTTCTCTGCCTGGTTCGGTTCGTAGGACTGGGGAAGGGGCTGGGGTACTCTAATAAATGAAATATGAAAAGATGGACTTGACTAGATCCTAACTGAGGCAGGGCGGCAATACTCTCGGGTTTAGCCTCTCTCGAACCTCTCTCTTTCGTGCCGCCATCAGCAAGCTGCAATTCTCAAAGCACAAGACAGCGAGGAGCTTGCGATGAGAAAATGCGGGGTAGGGACTAGAGGACGGTAATACTCTGGAGACAAAATAAAGAAGTCCGAATTGCCGTCCCGAAAACCCCGGGTCTGTGGGGTGACCAAACATGGTCCTCTTTCTCCGGCGCGGGGTTGCGCGGAGAAATGAATTGCGGGTTTCTGACCCGGTCCGGTGACCGATATTCCCTTCTCTTATTTATTATCCTTGCCCCCTGCAGACAACATTTTATTTTGTATGAGATTCAGATACAAGAATTGGGAACCGATTTCATTTCATCGGCACGCCAAACAAACCCCATTCAAGATGCCACAACATAGCCATGCGACAATTGGTGCTGCGCAACCACTCTCTACCGTCAATGCAACATACGCCGAATTGTCTTCCAAGAGGATTCTTGGGCCAGGCGAAAAGATCAAGGATCTATGGGAACTCAACACAACAAAGCCGTATTTTCTACAGCGGTTGAGCGAGCGGGCATACTTCTTCGGGGGAGGTTTTTACACCACTACATTTTACGTGGGCGACAAGGGCGTGCTGCTGTTGGACGCGCCGGAGAATCAAGGGAAGAACATCTTGCAGGCCATTGCGGAGGTTACAAGCCTACCAGTAACGGCAATCGTCTACTCCCACAACCATGCCGATCACATCATCTCTGCAAAGGAGGTCCTTGAGGGCTCGAGCGCTGCGGGTGTGGAGCAAGTGCGTATCATTGCTTCTACGGAAACCGACACCAAGATGAAGCTCTTGAAGTGCACACTCCCTGCCCCCACGGAAACAGTGGACTGGCCTAATGGCTCTTTTCAATTCGAGGATGTCACCGTCCAGCTCAGCGGCTTCACCAAAGGAGCGCACTGTGACGACGCAGGCGCGTGGCTGCTAGTCCAAGAGAAGGTTGTGCACCTGCCAGATCTCCTGAATGGCGACCAGCCTCCATTCTGGAGATTCGCCACCGCAGAGAACTACATTTATTACCGCCCGAACATCAACCAACTTGGCGGCCTAGACTGGATCCACCACGTCGGCGGCCACGGCAACGTCGGCTCAAAGGAGGACATCCACTTTTACAACTCGTTCCTCGACGACCTCGAGGCAGCCGTCGGTGAGGCAATGGCGTCGGCGAAATTTGGTGCTCTTGAGGACATGCACCGATATAACAACCACGCCCAGCTAATGATGCCGTGGTTGGGTTCTATTTGCACCATGGCAACAGACAAGCTGCGACCAAAGTATGGAAACTTTTATGGCTTCGATATTACCACTCCAGCAAACGCTGAGATGGTCGCGTTGTCAATGATATCGTATCGTTGAGGATGTCATGATGACATTGCCAGTTTGCTGATACTGCGTGATGTTGAGGTCAATATAGCTAGTCTTCGTCCACCTAGCAGAAACTCTTTGCAGAAAGAAATGCCGATTGCGTTCCTCACCCACTCTTGAAGACACTTGTGAACGTATCGTGCCTAACAATCTGGTCTAGTACAGTAAAGTTAAGGTGCTTGGACAAAGTGAAGCATTTTTTAAATCTGCGACTGTCCCCCTTCGCATATAAACCTCGATTTGTGTCACGTGGATTTAAATTAATGTAATTAATGCCGCAGGCTTGAATCCATGTCGTGTGTCGACTGCGTTTGTAGGTGCGCAGCATTACTCCTATATTCTGCCTAACAAAACCCATACAATAGCACAACTCCTCGTAACTATGGCTTAGAAAAAGAATTCTTCGTATACTTAAAAACGCCACTTTCTTCCTTTTCTACAAATACTTCTAATCTAAATAGCAAAATTCGTGCTAGCCTAGAATAGTTTAAAAGGCTTGCTGAATACGTAAGTAAGGGCGGTTGATACGTAACGGGTCATGATGATGACTGCCCGGGCGGTCACGTGCTCTCTTGGTGGGGCAGGCTTGGCTAGACCTACTTGTGGGGGCACAACACCAAGGAAGCGCGAGGATCATGATCATCACACATAATTTACTATCATACCCAAGCACCCTATTGGTTGCCTACCTATTTCCCCGTGACAGCGGTTCTAGTAAATACAACATTACAAAACATAAGTGGGCGGTGATACCTAGTAAGAAGCCGTAGTAAAAGCCGCAGTAAAAGCCGTGGATTCTTTAGTAAGCATATTGCCGTTGTATCCGTGCCTTGCCTTGCCGAGATGATAACGCCGGAGTCGCCATGGGACGGGAGTTCCGGGTCGATTATCTTCAAAGCCATTCACTATTAAAAGCATAGTTATATTAAAAGATATATTAATTCTCGTTCCCCTAAATTACCGCATTGGGAATACTACCTATACTCCTAATCTTTGCCAGCGGTGACCCCATTGAATATTCATTCATTCTAGCATTCTAGCTGCTCTTCAGCTCTGTTCCAAACCAGAACATGGTCATTCTCTCAGGAAGAGTCTTCGCGATCACTGGTGGTGCGTCTGGTATCGGCCTTGCGACCGCCAAGCTCCTTGTTAAACAGGGTGCTGCTGTGTCTCTGGCGGACATCAACAAAGCAAACCTTGCCGCGGCCGCCGAGTCTATCAAACAGGGAAGTCCTTCGGCCCGCGTCCTGACTCATGCTTTGGACGTACGCTCACGGTCCGCTGTTTCTACCTGGATCGCGCGCACAGTTGGCGAGCTGGGTGGTCTTGATGGAGCTGCAAACATGGCGGGCGTGATTGGCCGGTCTTTTGAAACCGTCGAGAATGTGCCGGACGAGGAATGGGACTCCGTGGTTGGAATAAACCTGACGGGGACGATGATTTGCGTGTCGGAGCAGATCAAGGCGATGAAGCGGTTGGCCAATGAGAGAGGGGAACGAGGGGCAGTCAGCCAGGACAGAAGCATTGTTAATGCGGCAAGCGTTGTGGGTATTGTTGGCAGAGAGCGTGCGAGTGCCTACGCGGTAACCAAGCACGGGATTATAGGGCTCACTAAATCTGTCGCGAGGGAGGTGGGGAGCGATAAGATTCGAGTGAACTCCATTGCGCCGTAAGTCCCTCTTCCATTTTCTTACCCTCTTTCTCGTGTTTGTTGTATCTCATGATTTGTGGTGCGTTACAAGATGGTCTAACATGGGTTACTTGCCAGGGGACTTATTTTGACACCAATGATTCAACAAGGCCCCGGGGAAATCACTAGCAGTGACTCGGACGACCCTTTTGCCCACCGCGCGGCAATGAACCGACCTGGACAACCTGAGGAAGTTGCAAACCTGGTTGCTTTCCTGCTCAGCGAACAAGCTTCGTTCATTACTGGATCTGTATATACTGTTGATGGAGGCTTTACTGCCTAGACAAGAGCCCTGACAACAGTCAATGGGCTATGACGACTTGAAATTATCATGTTAGATGCGTGTTTGAACAAAAGTAGTCTCCAAAGTAGGGAGTTGCTGAGTTCGGCGCAACTAACAGCGCCACTGATAGAGCTCTATAGGATTGAAAAATTATGTGAGAAAGTTGTGAATTGCAGGTTCCAATATGTCACATTTCGGGATCAACATCGCGTTTCGGGAACAATCCTGCCGGTCAGGGTCATCAAGATCCGTAGGATCATCAGGGTCATGACCAACCGGATCAATTGGATCCGTAAGATCATCAATGCAATCATCACTCTGACTTCCTAGGCGATGCATTTTCAAGGGATCAAATTGATGTATTTAGGACCTCTCTTTGTCCCTCAACTAGCTAGAAATCATGAGCTTTTATCCCACATCCTGATCCTCAGACTGTAATACAATATCCCCGTGTCTTGGAGATGTCCATAAGTCTATTAGATGGTCCATTCAAGGGTTTGTCCCTATTTACTAGAGCTTGGATCAATGACCACTCTTAAACTTGAAAGATCGCAGAATGATATTATGATGGGTCCTACATATCTCGCGGAAAGTCAATTTTCGAAAAACGAATTGATCACTTGTCCGACCATTAGTAAACAGGGCGTTCAATAGGTGTAGAAGGATCTTTTCTAAAGGCTGAGTAGGGCTGCTAGAGAACAGAGCGAGCTTTAAAGAGTAGAGAGTGGGAAAAGAAACACAGGAGGCGAGGGAAATCACAAGCTGGTATAAGACATAGTCACGAGAGGGGGGAAGACTGTGAGTCAAGCTCTGAGATGTGAATTAATTAATTAAGTCTATCTTTTGTAAGTACGATATTAAGATGTGTTTTAGTTTTGATGGTGCAATCGCTCTAATACGATGTGATGCACCTCAATGTTCTGGACTCAGATCTTATAAAATCAATCTCATATCGACTCCAGCTTGTCCCTCGCAACAGCAGCGTGTTTTTCAGCGATAAACTCATAGAATCTTGACGTCGAACTCGACACCAACCGCCCTGAGCCTCTCCACATATTCGTCACCCAAAGTTGCAGGTGTCAAGATGCCTCCCCCCAACTTCTTCGCCTCTGTTTCGCCACCGCGCAAAATTACCATCGCAGCCTCTGCAATAGCCAGCCCGGTAAAGTAATATAAGCTGCCCTTCACCTTCAAGGTCGCAACAACGCGCTCGTGATTTGGACTGTCCGCGATGCCAACTGCCCTGAAATGGGCATAATCGTTCTTGGTTGCCCTGATTTCAGAGTCAGATCTCTATTGCGGGATTGATCAAGGGGTACATAGCACTTACTCAGGCGCTGGGCCTTCTCCAGGCTGAGGTACTAACTTCTTCAATATCCACCGAACAGGGCTTAGCAAAACTATGGTCATGCCGAACGCCATTTTAAGGTGGACCATGGCTGCATGAAAGCTGCTCTTGGCAGCCATCCACTCCCCAAACCTAAAGTTTGGACCGTATGCCTTCCCTCCAGCAAGCAAACCCCAACTCCTTTGCACAACAGCGGTATCCATGGCTGATTGGTACCAGTCGGTAAGGAATCCGAGGTCTCTATCATATCGAGTACCGAAGAAATTTGCCTTGAAGCTTTGAGAGGGCGGAGCGCTGGATAGAGGTGGTTGGACAGGCGAGAGAGCAAATGGTTTGTAGGAATCGGCAATTTGAGAGGAACTGTAGAAGTCGAACATGGAAAGTGCTGTCAAGAGTGAGCCGCCTGAGGGGTCTGATCTCACGTCGACAGATGTGAGCACTTCGGCCGTTGACACGTTGAGAGTGCGGCGCAGATGCGTAGCTACAACGAAGGCGATGAGATCGGCTGGAGCACTATCAAATCCTGATTGAGCGATCATCTTGTAACTAGTGTGTTACTAAGAGCTAACTTCATATGACATGGGAACCGATTGGGACTTGCAATTGGCTAAATGATAGAATAACGTCTGAGAGACTTACAATCGCACCACTGGTTTGTGCCATGTCATGATATTTTCTAATCATATCAAGTACCCACGGGACCTCGCCTGTGCTGTGAACTGTTAGAATTTCCCAAGGTGATACAGGGAGGATCTACCTTACCAGTCAACATAGTGAGTGCCATTCTTCGCACACGCCTCTACAACCGGCGTGCCGTACTGCATGAATGGGCCAACTGTTGTAATAACTAGGTGGGTCTTCCTAACAAGAGTATCAAGCTCCTCATTATTGAGGTTAAGGATTTCGATACCTTTAGATAGGCGTTAGTAGAGAAGGTCCGAGATCCGGTCTCAGGAGCATGACCTACTAGGCTGAGATCTATCTGGGTTCAACTTCCTCAATTCCTCTGCACATTGGGTGAGCTTCTTCCCATTGCGCCCGGAGATTGCCCATTTAAGGTCGGTTGGCAGGTGAGTGGTGATATGCTCCGCCGTAAGCCTGCCCGTGTAACCAGTTGCTCCGAGCAGAACCAGCTCGTACTGTCGAGATTCGCTGGCCATTTTGGAATTCAGAAAGTCGCGATAATTACCACGACACAGGACAAATTGTAGCAAGATGAAGATTTGAAGAATCTTGCAATCAGAGCTTTAATGAAAGCAGTTCGCTGTTATGGGACTGTATCTCCACTAATGCCAGAAGGATGGCCGGCCCCACGTTTTTCCCCGCGTACAATACCTCTCGGCATTACAGCGGACTTTTCTCAAACCGTGACGAGGTCACGGGAATTCGGGTTGGTATGACGGGAGGAGCTATTTATGATGGTAGGGCCTCAATTGCACAACCAGCTACAAAACTGGGATTGACTGACAGTTGATGAAGTCGGGACGAAGGCATGAAACACCCATTTCATTCGGTCCTATAGATGATGCTCTCTGCACTGCCTCCTGGAACGATTTCGTAGACCTAATTACACTCGCACATTGATACAATCCTCACAGTTTCCCTTGCTACCAAAACTTGGCACGGCTGAAGGTGTTGAAGTGGCAGGCTGCTTCCGGGAGCTTCGGCGTCTGCGTTTCGGCGAACGCTCTAGCTCCTCGTCGTCATTGATGATCTCCCACTCTGACCGCCGCCTCCGTACGCTAGGCTGCCTCCTGCAGCCAGCTTGCCTCACCGCCTGTCTGCTTGCCCGGTCCAAGGGCGGCTGTCTTGTTTTTTGGATTTTCTGCCTATGCTAGCCTTGCCAGCCGCTGCCCGATCTCCCCGGCACTCATGGCCTAGCCGATTAATTGCCATGCTCTCAGGGACAGGTTATGTAGCATTCTTCGGACGTCCTCCAAGGCTTTTTGCAATTTTGGGGTCGAGAATTCGGCGGTAGTGTTTGTGCGAAGTGTGCTCCCTCAAGTGCCACCGAGGTGGACGTCCCATTTCGTCAAGAATGTCCCTGCTTCCAATTTGTTGTAGATTGTATAGCGGCAAGGAATCCCCAACTGCCAAGAGATAGTACAGTCCTCGTTGCAATCACTGATCGGCTCTGGCCAAGGACAAGAACTGCTTGGTATCGATCTTAAAGCGTGGTGGTGTTTTTTTGGCGAGCGGATCGAGTCCTGGCTGGGACATGACTTTGCGAAGCTCTCCCAGGTACTCCGACCCAATCCCAGAGTACGTCTGTGCGGTCAGTACTTCATCTTGCGAGCAGTCATCGATGAAGTCTCGCTCCTGATCGCTCAGCATACCCTCGATCGCCCCTACAAGCCCGTATAAATGGCTCGTTCCGTTGAGCAGATAGCTTTTGACATTGTTGTTGCTGGCCTCGGTACCGGAGGTCACCCGAACCCCGAAATTGCGGTATTTCTTGATAAAGCAATGGGCCCACTGTGCGCTTATGGGCAAATAGGTCTCGTAAAGATACATTAGAATGGCCTGCTGGTCATTGAACTCCTCGCACAGGCGCACCCATGCCTTCTCGTAATCTTCCTTGGTCTGTGCGAAGGCCATACACCTCCACAGCACAAGGACACCCCGGTAGTTGTAGGGCACAGGCGCCGTGCGGTCGTCCTGTAAGAGCGGATCGCTGTTTCTCCCCACGGCGAGGACAGCTTCCATATCCCTCGAAGACAACGCTACCTGCGTCTGCCCACTACCAGAGCTATCGCCGCCGTCGCTGTCGCCCTCTTTCTTTGCGTCGTTCCACCTCCGTTTGGCGTTGAGAAGAACGTTTGAGTTGATGTGGTGGATACATATTTGTTGTTGGCTGTCGAGATACTGGCTATCCAAAGCTCCCTTCATCTGCTGATCGAAGTCGGTGATAACAACATCGGGTAGCGGAATCCCATGCCTCTCGGTCAATTATCTGATCCCTTCCGCGAGGAATTGAAACCCTTCACGTTTCTCGTTATCGATCAAACGATCGTCAGCAATGACAAGCCAAGATGTTAATCCCGAAATGTGCCAAGATCTTTGGGCCTGACCTACGATGGAGAAATCAATGCAGCTTCAGTGCTGCATTTACACGTAGTCTCACTGTTTAATGATTATCTTTCCCAATCTCGTACTAGTTGCGGGGTCTCGGGATTAACCCAAGATGCCTTGCTCGCCCGGCCTTTCGGCCTTTCGGCATTAATTACGGGGAGGGAGTGACTAGTCCCTTCCCTTTACCTGACCGATTCGGCTCACGGTCACATGTTTCTGGACCAGACAATCCGCCCCACACCTGTACCACTTTGAGTGGATTAGCACTGTCGGCCGGCCACCTAACATTACGACAAGCATACGAAGCACCAGTTAAAACTGCCTAGTCCTAACTGGCTCATAACAGGAGAGGGGGGGCCAATGGAAGCGGGGTCGATTAAAAAAGTTAGATCCTATAGGTTAACAGAGTCACGAGCCCATATTTGCATGGGAAATGCGGGGTAATGTTAGACCGGCCCTGGACAAATCCGGGGTAGTACCCACACAAACCGACTCCCCCTTTTTTAGAGTACCCCGCACAAAAACCTGGAACTGCATTGCTTTCATTTCCATTCGCCGTGCAACCCGCCATCTCCTATCTCAACCATTGCTTTCGATCTGATGGGGGAGTTTTTAGAATAAGAACCCATCGGGCCATATCGTCTAGTTGCTCGGTGAGAATGCTTGAACATCGTAGCATCAATAGAGCTTGCGAAGAGTGCAAACGGCAAGTCATTCGACTGTGATTTTGCGTAAGAGTTTTGGGTCTCCCGATATTAACACTTTGGCCACCTTAGGAAAAAGATCAGATGTGAGCGATAGACAATGAATTGCATCTGCAGGGCCGTGTTCCTAATACCGAAACGTAGGCGATGGAGCGAGACCACGATGCGCTCTCTGCATACGCAGTTCCCAGGATTGTGTCTATCCCCGTCGCAAACCTCGTGAGGAGAAGCGCCGCCGCATGACTGCGCCAAGCGTACCACCTCAGGAGACAAGTATGTGTGATGATTCCCTGATCACGGCGGCGCCGGGGAGCTTTGCTGAACTTTTGTGACTCGCAGGCCAACCTCCGTCGCCACACTTATCTGCTCCGTCGCAGCTTCAGCAACAGAGCCTCGATTCGACCACCTCCGAATCCTCGCACACCGATGAGTTAGACATGCAACTCCATGGTGGAGGAGCGACAACGAATGTCGGTCTGGCCAATTCACTATCCGCTGGGTGGAATGCACTAGATGTTGCCACCAACGACGGGGGGATGCAGACTGTTTATAGCAGTCATGATATCTTTGAGTTTTTGACTGAGGCGCTGCCCGAGATCTGGCACAATGGCGATAATGCCAACCAATCCGCTGCCCTGCCGCCATATTCAACATACACTGGTAGTACGCTGGCGCCACTGGCGGATTCCTCTCGTGGGTGGAATGCTCTTGAAGATGAGGATTTTGGTCGTGCGCTTAGTCCGTTTGGAGAAGGTCGAGCCTCAGGTACACTGCTGCAGGAGGAGGACAAGCAATACTCGTTGGATATCCCGGTAGCGGTTGTAGACGACCTGTGAGTGTTACCGGGCTGCATCCACACCACTTCAACAAGCTGACAGTTCACTGCAGACTGTACTTGTTCTTCCTACGGGTACAAGCGTTCCTGCCTCTGTTCCATCAACCGCAGTTCTATCAAACGTACATTGCGGTGCCTCGGAGCGCAAAATATGTCAATTTAACAAAGCAGTCGGCCTTTTTGCTCTACGCAATGATGGCCCTTTCGGCTCGTTACTCGACCTCTTCCTACTTTGCAGATGTGCATGTGAAGGACCGCGGGGCTGCGTTCATGCGGAAATTGGGGCGGCTGTACAACGACCTCACCACAATCGTCGACACGGAGACACCATCATTGCCCTTGCTCCAAGCCTACATACTTGTCGCATACTATCATAGGTCATGCAATCCACCGAATAGCGCCACGAAGCTGGTGGAGGTGTGTCTGCGACTCGCTGAGAAGCTTGACCTACACACACTCGACAAGGCCACTTTCGATCAGCCGGAGGGAGAAGCCAATGCAACAGCGGTGCAGCAATGGATTTCGACTGAGGAGAAACGTCGTGCTTGGTGGTCAATGTGGGAGTTGGATGCGTTCGAATCCATCTTGACACGTCGTGCCTCGGGCATCGATCTAGGCCGGGTACACGTTCGTCTACCCGTCTCGGACGAGGCATGGTTTGCCGGGACGCCCATTACCTCTGCTCTATTCAACTTCGACCTCTCTCTATGTTGGAAGGCTCTCAAAGATGCCTCCAACCAAGATGAGCGGGCGTGGTGTCTCGTAAGCAACTACATTCTCGTGCAAGCTTTCGAGATTACTCGACAGAAGGTAGTGCACGAAAAGGTCGTGGACGAACTGGAGACGGTCGTGGCCTGCTTCTCCCTTTTGTTCCACGAAAAGCTACGATCGTGTCTCAACAGTCTCAAATTCGACAAGGATAACTATGTGAAGAGCAACTGGACGATTTTGGCACAGTTGATGATGCAATCGTGAGTACTCGCCTGTTGGTCTAGAAAGAAGACTTGGTTGATTTTCTCGTAGGACACGAATCATCGTCGGCCTACTGCATAAACGAACCGCCTTGAAGATGGGCCCTATCCGCTCGGAGCTCTTTGAGAACGGGACGGTCAAACCAGACTGGGAGGAGCACATTGTCACAGACTCAAGCATCCAAAACTTCCAACAGCCCGTTGACCAGGTCTTGCGACTATGTCGTTCATGGCCACCCGAAGGCATTGTCTTCGCGCCACCCACCTTCATATTCAACATTCTTGGACCAGAGATGATGAACTTCCAGGTAACTCGACTCCGAAGATTAGACTCGGAGATGCCCGCAAGCCAAACCCAACATTCAGTCCAGGAGGAGCTCCTCATGCTCGTGCTTACTCATTTCGCCCGATACTGGAATATCGGAGGTGTCATTTTGAATATATTGGCTTGAATTGCCGTTCCTCAGGTCTGCCGCCTGCGGCTTGAGGGGATGACATACAGTTAGTGAGGGATCAAGTAAGACAAGTATTACTTAAGTGAATACATTTAACACATCTCCCTGATATCATCGACTTCGTGAACATCTGTGGATGAAAACATGTCTTAGTGCTTCCGAGCTAAGGTGGACGTCGAAAGCTACGGCGGACGTTAAAATAAGGGAAAATATATGGTCTAGGAGCAGTGGTAGAGCGGGCCGCTTGGTAGGCCGGATAGAGTAGGGCAACCACAACGGGTGTGCATTTATAGTAGCTGCTCAGCTGCTTTTATAAGTAGACGAATAAATACGTTACGATTTTTTACTCGTACCAGGACAAGTAAGCTTGCATCTACGCCGATAAAATAATCGCCGTACCCGGGCTTTTCTGTCTACGTTGCTCGCAAATTGGGCTCTTCTGTTAAAATTAAACCCGCACACAAAATAAGAAAAGCCGGCAAACGGTCATTCAAGCTCTCGCCGAATGCCCTAGCGTGGAGCATAGCCCGGCATGATTAAACGTGGGGTTACTGTCCGGGGCTTGCGAAACAGCGACCAATCCCCCACACTCGCGCTGGCAGTGGGGTTTGAATGACACAAGATATCTTGCAGAAATTCACCAGTTCGGTCCTCAACAATCTGCAGGCGCTGCCCTACTTGCAGGCTTGTATCAACGAGGCCTTCCGCTTATACCCTCCGGTTCCCGTCGGAAACATGCGACTTGCTCCTCCAGGCGGTGCCATTGTTTGTGGAAGATATGTACCAGAAGGAGTAAGTGTACTTTGCCCTCAACGAAGGGCGAAACCTCTATGTTCGGGCCATCCGTTTTCTGGTTTCCCCCCTCCTTATACAGAGTGGCTAAACTGATTCCTTTCAGACAACCTTGCAGTCTACACAATATGCATCGTATCACACCGAATACAACTTCAAAGCCCCAGAATTGCTCGTCCCGGAACTCTAGCTGCCAACTCCCCCGGAAGAATATGCTTCGGATACGAGAGAGGTCGTGAACCCCTTCGGGGTCGGCCCGCGCGCTTGCTTAGGCAGAAAGTAAGCACCTCTTTGTACACCGCTCTTGATGATATATCATATCCATATAAAAATGAGGACTGACCAAAATGTCTAGCTTGGCACTCCACGCATTTCGAGTGCTTCTAGCATTTGTGCTCTGGCACTTTGACGTGAGCCTCGTGGACCCAAATTTTAACTGGCTCGATCAAGAGGTCCATGAGTTGTTCGTAAAGAATCCTGTACTAGTGTATCTGACTCCGATCCGTAGATGAGGATGCTAAAGGGAGCGAGTGGCATTTCGTTACTGTGGCCATAAATAGATTGTCACATATATGCAAAGAGACGAAATATTTCTCGTTTGCAAGATTCAAATATTTTAAGACTTACAAGCCTGTTGATATTCGCCCAGAACAATGCTCCTTCTGCTATGAGTCAGTGACTGCGACTAGTGTGTTCAGGGTGATCGGATCTCGATGAAGACTATTTTCTGTATTATGACAATCACTCCCATGAGGCCTTGCGAACGTGGGACGATATCAGCATTATGATATATGGAGTTACTTTGCGACGTGGTAATTGTGTGGGGTTTAGCGCGACTACGTGTCGAGCCACAGTGCCGACAACTGTTTTCCCTAATACCGACTCTAAACTCAAAAACCATGGATATGTATCGTACGAACTGCTGTATGGTAAAGTTCTCAAGCACTTTCTCCAATCTCATCCTACAGCCTGAAAGAATCTGGCAAAGATGACTGAGACCATCAAAATCGCGAGTGAAGTCCCCGATGGCACTGCCCATGGGGCTACTGTACCCACGACAGCTGCCAACCCCCCATTCGATACCCGAACATTCCACTGGACGGATGCAAAGTCGAAGAAACCAACACGGCCCGAAGACCCATACGTGTATCTCACGGGGTTCGGCAACGAACCTGAATCCGAGGTTATTCCTGGCGCTCTACCAATCGGCCAGAATTCTCCACAGCTCTGCGCATACGGACTCTATGCCGAGCAGATCACAGGCTCGTCTTTCGCAGCTAGTCGGGCGAATATGATGAGGAGCTTTTTGTATCGCCGGCGTCCAGCTGCTGTCCATACTTCGCTTGAGCAGATCGAGGGGAACTCTACGATTACGGCCTCCTTTCTGCCCTGTGATACCTCGCTCCATCTCGTTCCATCACAGCTGTCGTGGCGGGCCTTCACAATTCCCGACAAGAACGGCCCTGCGGTAGACTTTATTCAGGGGATTCACACGCTCGGTGGCAGTGGCCATCCCAATCTCCGAGAGGGTATTGCCTATCACGTCTACGCATTCAACAGTGGTATGCCCAACAAGGCGTTTGCTAATATCGATGGTGATCTCTTGATCTGCGCCCAAGAAGGCCACCTGGACATCGCAACCGAGTTTGGCCATATCTACTTGCAGCCTTCTGAGCTTTGCGTCATCCAGCGCGGGCTTCGATTCAAGGTGGACATCGTGGAGGAGCACTCGGCCGAGGGTGCTCGCGGATACATCATCGAGACCTGGGGTAGCAATTGGGAGCTTCCAGAACTCGGGCCGCTCGGTGGCTACGGATTGGCCAACCCTCGTGACTTCCTCCATCCCACGGCCGCTATTGACGCCACATCGACGGGACCCTGGCCCGTCGTGACGAAACAACTCGACAAGTATTATGCCAGTCATCAAGACCATTCTCCCTTCGACGTCGTTGCGTGGCACGGAAACTATATTCCCTACAAGTATGATATGACCAAGTTTGCGTATCAGAACTCGGTGGCTGTCGACCACACAGATCCGTCCATCAATACCATCCTAACTGCTAAATCGCGAGACGCCCAGGCCCCTTTGTGCGACTTCCTCGTATTTGGGCCACGCTGGGATGTGGCTCAGAACACGTTCCGGCCACCGTACTTCCACAGGAACTGTGCATCGGAATTCCTAGCCAGGATCTATGGGCCCACTGGCGGAGGGCGCTCCGAAGTATTCGTTCCCGGTGGTGCTAGCTACGAGGCTGGCCATACTCCACACGGAACTGCAGACCCGCGGACCATGGCTGCCATGCACGCCGAGATGAAGCCCATGCGCATCGGCGAGAACCAATTGACCATCATGCTCGAGAGCTGCCGGAGCCTGCTGTTCACTTACTGGGCAATTAAAGGCTCTGGAGTCTTGGCTGCCGAGGATATCCCTCTCTCGGCATGGGATCTGACGCCGGTTAGTTTATGCCCATATCCTCATAACCCCCCAACCCCCCAACCCCCCTTCAAGTCGAAACATAGAAGTGGTACTGATTGAACTGTGAACAGGACCGATTCGGTGACGATAAAGATGCCCAGTGGCTTCTACAGGAATTAGCAAAGCAGCGAAAAGGCTATTAAGATTACAAAGTCCATGTCGTCACGCTTACATGGAAGATATGGCAATGAAGACTCGGCAATTAGTTTCTACGTTTTATTTGTTTGGAAGAAAAAGGATAGAGAAACCATGACGCGCAACTAGAAGACCTAGATGTATAGCACCCAGTCATTCTTTTTATAGCATTTCGTATTATCTTTGTATACTTATAGATCTGTGCCCCTTGCATAAAGCGGCGATGGCGGACTAGCCCTAACATATTCAATATCTAGTGCTGTGCTAGTAAATTTTACGTTCTTGTGGGTTCAATGTTTGTGTAGTAGGACTCTAGTATAGAATGTAGCGAACTGTCACTCTATGAATCTGCAAATCCATAGTACCCAACAACGCATGCACTGCTAGCTGCATGGAGGCCAGGATGCGAGGAGCGGTTATATCTTCGTACTGTTCTAAAGACCTGCCGTGTGGCCAAGATAGAAATTCTAGCCTATTTGCTTACAATTTCCACGTATTGTAGGACTGTCGTGCCCTTGCGGCGAAGTATCTGCCATTATCCCATTGGGACCACGTCATAAGGCAATCCTTTCCCCACGGTCGCTTTGCGGCTGCCGAATATAGTTATGTACTTGTGCTTATCCCGTACGATGTATTATAGTGAGGTTTGATGCAATTGGGGTTTAATTAACAGCGAAAACCAATTCATATATGTTTCAGCTTTCCAACGGGACCTCTCTAGCGGCACCCTTGACATCATAATCCCACGACCATTCGCTGCTCACGCCAGCCTTGGGCGAAACGCCATTTCTACTCTGCCACTTCTTCGCATCGCCCCTGGCGCCCGTCATTATGGCAGCGCATCTCGGGAGTCTCAGTTCCTGGTATGCCTTCAGGGCTTGCGGAATCTGAGATACAGATTTAGCTCGTGCAAGCAACTCTGCAACTGCGACTCCGTCCTCCATCCCCATCCCCGCACCTTGCGCGGCGGAAGGGATCACGGCATGGCAAGCATCTCCCATCAGCGCTATCTTGCCGCCAGGAAACACCCATGAGTCCATGGGCTCCATGTCGCAGAGCCGCCACTCCAAAGTATTGTCTTCAGGAAGTTGCTTCAATATGTTCACGAGACGTGGATCCCAGTCTTTGTATTGTTCAACAACATCGGCGGAATCGGCCTTAACCACGTATTTAGAGCCCACAGTCTTCTGCGCGGGGCCGGTCAAAACCACATTATAGACAGTTCCTTCACGGAGAAGATAAGCGACGACATGTCTGCCTTGGCCAACCCTAGATTAACCCGTCAGTATTCCGCGCACGGCACTAGGCACTCGCATCTCGGACCGAAGAGTGGAGAGAGAGCTTACCAGACAAAGGTTGTCTGATTTGTCCAGTCGAGTATTTCCTTCAGTTCAGGGCATTGGGTTAGTTTTTCGGTAGGAATCAGAGCCCTATAGGCGGAAGTCCCGCTAGGACGAGGCGCGTCAGGTCTACCTAGGAGGCTTTCTCTTGCAAATGATCTGTAGCCTAGGGCCATTCCCGTGTTAGTCTCGTGTGTTTGACTGTCGAGGAAACCTTGGAGACAACGTACCATCGGCGGCCAAGATAACATTAGCCTCAAATACTGTCCCGTCGGTTGCAATCGCCTTCGGCGCCACTTCGTCATACTCTCTGACGGAATATCCCATTTTAATCACAACGCCGGCCTCGTTCGCTTGTTGCAGGAGGACGTCATGGAGATCCGCACGGTGCATTTGCAATAACGGGTAGCCGATTTCCTTTTCCAGATCGCGGTAGTCCCTCACCTTGAGGATTTCGGAGCCGTCCTGATTCACAAAGATGTTTTTCGTCAGGTGGACAGCGCATTTTTCAATGGCGTCTTCGAGACCCATGTCACAAAGAACGTGCGTGGCGTTTCCTCCCAGGAACACTCCAGCACCAACCTATGAGGTGCGTGTTACTTACAGGGCCTTCCACTGCAGAAGCAGCATGGTAGCAATCAGGTCTGAACATACATGTGAGAACTTGGTTGTAGCTTCCAAGACAGTGACCGAGAATCCCTTCTGCCTGCAGGCGATTGCCGCCGTCAAGCCGGTGATGCCCGCTCCTACAATGAGAACATTAAGTGGTGCTGCTGTGCTGGCCATTTTGGTGATTTTTGCAGGGAAATTGTATGAGAATCCAGACGCAGAGGAGAGAACGGAGGATGAGATGACATACTAATATCACAGAGCTGCGCGACCTGGAAAAATCCTGGCGATCGTGGAGTCGGTATTCCAGGTAATTCCGATTTTGGCGCTGGCCACGGGGTAAACTTTGAGGCCGCAGGTGACCCATCATCCCAAAGGAACACCTCCGCATTTCCGCCCCACGACCCCCTTCCTCACGATGCGGGGCTGGCTGAAGTGGGACTCGATAGTTCCAGCACGGCATTAGGCGTTTGGCGTCAGGATTGTCGGCATTACCGCGACGGCATTATCGCGAGAGATGTTTGACGGACACCTGGCTCAAGCCCGAGCCCGAGGCGCTTTCTCTTGCTTAGTCTGGGGCGCGGTACGTATTATGGACCAAATACCGTGGGTCCAAGCATGTCGTTACTTCGTGTGGCTGTCTTGGTCGGAATGCAGAAATGTGAAATGCGAAGTCGAAGACGCCTGTGCCGTTATACAGCTTGGTTACAATTGAAGCCCTCTGATGTGTTTCTATTTCGGCACTGGCTGGGACACCTAGTCTAACTATCCATCCAAAATAATGTGTTCTCCCTTGATTGCAGTCGCTAGATCTGAGTCTTTGTCCTGCAAAGTCTCGACTAATCTCAATGCTTCCCATGACACTTTACTAGACTGACATTTCTGTTGCTTCTCCACCCTTTCCATAATGCATGATGGTGCCGGAACCCTGATGGTAAGGCGTCCACAGGTCCGCTCCATTCACAAACGAAATCTAGTGCCGAGCCATGGTGCGGGAGAGATTCTGCTGCTCGGCCGGAAGATGTTCTTGGTATGTCAGGAAAGGGAAGAGCAGATCCACCCCGTGATGAGCCCGTCCCGCATTTGGCCCGGGGAACGGATTGGTCTCGGTCAGGTGGTAGTAAAAGACGTTGCCGTTTGAGAACGAATGCGCCACCGCTTCGATGGGCTGCGACCATTCCGCGTCCGTTACTAGTCGTACAAGAGACGGGAACAGCCCCTCGGCAGATGCGCCCGCCTTTATTCCGTACATATGGAATAGGTCCTGTGTCTTGCCTTCGCCCAAGATTTCTGTCGCCAAAGCGAGCAATCGTTCACCGGTCCAACCCATCGGCTGGATCTTGAAGGCAAAGATGAGTCCCTCTTCAGCGCAGTCACCTAGGAGCAAGCGCTTAAGATAAGGATCGTAGGCTTGCTCCGGCAAGGTTGCACATCTAGGTAGGGCCCGCAGGTAGTAGCCATCAACCGTGGCTTGCCACGACTGCACGGGGAATCCGAGAGCTTGATAGCTTCCCATCAACTCCTCGACTGAGACGTCTCGAAGCCGGCTGACCCTTTCTTCTGCGAGACTTGATTTGTCAATTTTCAAGTGCGAGATCACCTTGGCATATATATCATTTCGGTGTGCCATTCCTCGGACTGTGAGAGGTGCAACGCCAGATTGCAGGACGGCCTGATGGAACGGCTTCTGTAACTTGAAGAGCTCCGAGCATGCATTCAAGTGGTTGTCCACTAGTAACAGCAAAGGCATTATTCGTTAGCTGGTGCAAATGCTTGGAGTGGTTTCTCTTTGGGAGAGGGAAGACCAACTGGATCCTGCGCTTTCTCCCATGGCGGTAATTCTGGTGGGATCGCCGCCGAAAGCGGCAATGTTTTTTTGCACCCACTCGAAGGCAAGGAGTTGGTCTCTAAGGCCATAATTCCCAACGCCCTTGTCACCTGCGGCTTCATTATCCCCTCTGATATCGTCCGAGGCCAGGAAGCCCAAGATGCCAAGACGATAGCTACGAGTGCAGGGGTTAACGCAACGTTTAATATGATGAAAGGTCGGCGCCATTGGGTACTTACTTAATTGTCACCATCACGGTTGGCATACCGATTTCGACCGAATACTTTACCAACGCATCCATGTCTACATTATCGCTGTTAGCACCGCAATGACGTAAATCTCTTACAGACGCTCAGCCACTTACCGTACCCAGGCTCAGCGCGTGTACCTATAACATTACCACCACTAACACATCACGGTCAGCTTTAGGGCGGCGATGCTTGCAGGAAAACCAAAAACACTGCACGCAGGACAATATACCCATGAATCCAAACCGCAACGGCGAATCCTTCAGCTGGAGCTGGACCCTTGGGGCACGTCACATCCAAATTCAAGCACTGAAACTCGTCCATCTCGTATTTGTGCTCGGGGGAGAGCGATTTCTGCGTGAGGGCCATGCCAATGACCATTCGCGGGTAACGGGCCAATTGCCTAGTCAGATATGCTGTTAGTCGGCCCATGCTCCATTTCCCAAAACCGAACTCTCAATGGTTAAGAAAATATACCCATATTTAGTTGCATCCCACTTCCCATCCGGCCAGCTAATAACCGGCTTGGATTGCCTAAATCTGGCAGGGACGATGTCATACCGTATGCCACGGTACTGCTCGACATGTGGGAAGGCACTCTTCTCGAAGCCGGTCACCTCCCCAAGCCCTGGAACTTGACGTGCAACCATGATGAATTATGAGGTTTCGATGCAAATACGCACCCAAATGAAGACGACTCTGGAAGGTGATCTTGGAGCTATATATAAGAAGTTCGTGAGATCGGTGATATTAGCTAAGTTGATGCGTATCTGCGAGACGGCAAATGACAATGCACTTGATGTTTCGCACGCGCTAGCTTGTCCCGGCCGGCACTAACTACCCCGCAAGCCCTTTGGCGGAGCTACAGGTAGATGCCGATATTCTCGCGAAGTGCTCAAAGGATCGGATCGTAGTTGTCGCAGGTATGTTAATGACTTTCTCTCCCGCTGAAACAGCCGATTACTGTTACTGCAGAAATTGTCGGCCATGACTCCTAGGTGGCGCCAACGGCATCGGAGCCGCCGTAGTCACTCTGTTCTATGACCAAGGCGCCCATGTCTACTTCAGTGATTGGAACAAAGTCGAAGGAACAAAGCTTGAAGAAAACCTGAAGTCTCGATCAACCTCGACGCAAGGTTCTGCAACACTCTTTCAAGTAGATGTGCGAGACTGTCTCCAGAGTTAGCTGGATCGAAAGGACCAGGTTTGGCACTCTCAACGTACCCGTGACATTTAGCTGCCTCTTGTAACCCTTCCGGTAACGTCCGTAATTTTGTCACCTGAAGATTGGAGAAATGCGGCTGATTTCTGATGTAATTCCACGCCTGAACTGGTGTTACCTCGCCATCTGGACACAAATCTGGCGAGAGACTGAGCAAACGATTCAGTAGGGCTGAGGGAGCTTCCTGGAATGATGGCGTAGGTTGCTGAGATGGCAGCGAAAGCGAGGCTGAGAGGAGTTGGGCTGATACCGTCAGCCCGTGACCGTTGGGCTCATCAGGTTGGTTCGGGTCGCCGTGGATATGATCCAGACAGGGCCTTTCAAGCCTAAAGACAAATGGTTAGTATTTCAGTACGTGATGTGCTTGACCTTCATCGACTTGACCGTGTCATTTTACTTGCTATGATGACTTACGTCAAAACGAACTCCATACCAACCGTCACGTGGTCAACATCACAGAGCCGTCTGTCAGGCTTGGAGTATGGTATAGCAGCTTCGAACACCTCGGTCCATGAGTCTACTGACGCGGGGTAACGATACTGGTTATTTGGTTGGAGAGAAGATTCCACCTGGTCTCGGTAGTCGCTTGACGATTCCGGGGAGGTCATCTGGGGTGTTCACATGGCTTCCACAGCCCCTTTCGCGTGATTCCAATCCTCTGGGGACCGAGCATTGGTCTTTGTCTTCCATGCTGGAAGCGGATTCTGGTGCGTTGGTGGGAATGGAGAGGCTCCGGGCGTGTTGAATGTTCCCCGGTCTACCACGTCGCGTTTGTCTCTGTGCCAGATATCGTTCGGTATATCTATTCCGTGCTCTGATAATAGCCTCGCGAGATCCTGAACTGTGGAGTGAAGGTGTTCAGACTCGCGCATCAACTTCGCTTCGCTGGCTCGTACACAGGGGTCTGCATCTATCCACCAAAAGTAGACGCGCCATCTACTATTGATAGAAAGCTGTGCTTTCTACCCATTCTACCCTGCCTGCCGCCAAGCGTCTATCCCTTCTATCACGGCCTCACCAACGTAGATTCAAGTGGGTAGATTGCCAAGAAGTCCTTTATGTATATATACATCAAATGACTAGTAAGCTGGCAGGGCAGTAAGGTACCGGAACCTCAGCTACGCCAGCAAGTTCCGCGCCTAGATCAGCCACCAATGCCCCAAGCGGCCCAATTCCGCCTCACATCCGCAATTTCCGCTGCCTTCGTGATATTGTTACTATCCCAGCGCCTCAACTGGCCCAAGCCGGTGAGGCACTCCACGTGGATAGATACATATATCCTGCTGGCAGACTAGCGGATCAGCAGCCACCATTCGCCTTTAGGAGTACGAAGATCGAGGCGCTTGAGAATGAACTGGGCTGGGAGATGGGGATGGATGGTCTGATGATGGCGGTGAGGGATTGTGAGGCTGATGCTGGCGGGATATCCTTGATCCGCTGTGGCGCTTGAGGCGTTCTGTATCAACGTAGATGGCATCTACGTTGATAGGTAGGGTCTATTCTATCAATTCAACTTCAGGTCAGCTTCGTAAGTCATCTATTCTATCACTGTTGAGGTGGTTGTGGATAGAAGTAGGTAGATGCAGAACCCTGCTCGTACATGAGCAAGTTCTTTTTCAAGGAGCTTTGTGTACTGGTTTTTGCGATCACGATAGTTTCTGTATCGATGTCATTAGATGAATCAAAGCATTCTTGGTCAAACTCACTGCTGAGCTCTCCGTAGCTGACCACGCCGTTTCTCAACTGGATCTTGCTTCGGACCCCCGGGGTTGAAGATGCGGAAAATGTTTTTACTCATCGGGAGCATCATCTTCATATACTTCTACTCTATGGACCTATGAACGCTGTCACTCCAAGTGAGTAATTTCTGGGAAATTCTCCATCGCCCTAAATAGTTCACCCCCTAGCTCCTGTACTTCATGAGGGAGCGGACTCTCGCTAACAAACACATCCTCTAGTTCATTCTCGAGTGGCCTAGAAAGCAGCTCACTTATTGGGGTTGATGAAAAAGACCGTATTGTTTCTTCTTCGTCACACGAGCTTGTGGCGAAATCGGGTTCAATATCCTGTCCTCCCGTCTGTGGTCGCACGGGTAGAGTTGACCTGTCGACTTCTGAATTGATGACTTGGCCAGGGTTGAAAGCCACTCCACTCAATCCACGTAGTGGATCCACTCGTGGATTCCACCGTCCACTCCACTGGCAAAATCCGAGTGGATTGGCTAATCCACCGAATCCACTCGACGATGTCGTGGGTGGATTGGGTGGATTAGAAGTGGGGTAGTTAAGGGCGCCCATATATTTTGGCGGAATGCCTCTAACAGTGACTGCTGTGCCCCTACATTTCTGCAATGTTGCTACCCTATGTCAAAAACACCATGAAGCTTCTGAACAGCGCAATTTTAGAATACATATAATACAGGAAGTACCATTCAAATTTCCCGGGCTTCTGATTGGGGTGATATAAGTCTCGATAGGTATACTTAAGATTTGCTCCGTGATTGCCAGATTGTCAGGAGCGCCGTCAATAGTTATACATTTTCCTGATGCACAACTACATTTCCAACACATATCAAGTTCGACTGTCCATATTTTGGATTTATAGTATAACATTTATACCGTTAAATAACTTCCGGCAAGCCGATTCGAAAAACGCGTCCAGATCCCTTAATATCTCCATACTGCGCGAAAAATTGCAAGCGACACTAATCGCGTCAAGCTCGTGATCTGAAGGCTGTTAGGGACTTATCTAATACCTGACCCCAACAGGGCTCCCACTGGAACGGCGCGCCCGGGCGCTGCGATAGCGTTTTTGTGGGTCAAAACATCATTCATTGGTCAGAGCTGTCAACGCGTTCAGCATCAGGATCAAACAACAGATATAAGTCATAATATTCAGTAAAGCATTGAAATCAGAAAGACTATCATACATATTGCTTTGCTTGAGCTCGTGTATCCTCTTCAGCTTGCTGCCAAACCTCCATCACACCACGCCGGGTGGCTTCCTTGGGATTATTTTTCACCCGACTTTCCACCTGAGCGTCGATGCGTTTGGTCTCTGCAAAGTCCCAATCAATATATGCCATCATCTCTTCCTTAGTCCAGTCTCTAATAGGTCTGGATGACCGACAACGCTGGCCCATCTGCTTGTAGTCTAGGCACCAAGTATATAGCTCTCTATCATATCGCTGTGGTAGTCCGATCGCCTTTCGATATAGCTGGTTTGTCTTGATGCTTCCAACGGGCTGCTTTTCGTACCAAGCACTCCTTGCCACGACATATCGTTGATATATTGACTCAGGGGCATAATAGGGTAAGTCTTGTGCTGGCGGCTCCGGTGATGGCGTGGGGGGTTCTGGTAGACTCTGCACCACTATAGTATCTTGAGTCTGACTGACCAAAATCTCATTGGCCTGGCCGCCTAAAGGCTCTGATGACTCGTTGACCAAGTCTTCTTGTCTTTGATTGAATAAGGCATCTTCAGCTTCTTGAGACCAACCGGCCAGTGCCAGCGGTATGGGCGACGGCCCAGCCAAATGTGGCTTGGAAGATTCCAGCAGTGCCTCTTGCTGCCAAAGAGGGCATGCTTTCGATCGCCTTGAATGACCAATCGCATGACACCTCGAGCATTTCGGTGCCCTGGGCTCGAATCGTTCAAATGCACTTGGCTCCCGTTGGGTGCTTGACTGCGCAATTGTTGATCTGTTCTGAATGCCTGACTCAACTCTACTTGGCTCAAGAATTGGTCGCAGCTGTGCTCCGTTGCGGATGAGATGCCACTGTTGGTGGAAGTCATCTATCTGAAGGCCTTGATGTTGGTCTTGCAATGACTTAATCTTGTGAACACAAGGCAGACCATATGACCGGGTGAAGGTCCCCGTACAGGCTGAGGAGACAGGCGTATCAGTCTTCTCCAATAGCCTCCGCTGTTCTTCGACCTTCTTCATTGCTTCATGGGAAATCCAGCCGTGCAGAGCACTAAACAGGGCACTGTCTAAGTGCTCCGTCGGCTTTCGGGTATGCTGTCTGGCCTGTGTTGACTGCAGTTCTGATAATTGGTTTTCAACTGCGTGCTTAATAGTTCTCCAGACATCAAAGAGATCAAACTTGTTCGTCTTCAGATATGACTTCAATAGCGCATGAATGCCTTCAACGCGCGAAGTGGCCGTATTACCGAAATGCATATGCTGATCTACCCAGGCTCTGACGAGCTTCTCTTTGTATGGCTCAAGCCAGGTCTTCTTGATGTATGAAACTTCTTCAATGTGATTTGGAAGATACTTCTTCTCAAATTCTGCCACACGTTCATTAAAAACGGCTTCAGTGGGCGATTGCATAATAGAATGCCAAGAATTGTAGAAGTCTGCCCAGCCATCCGGTTTGGATCCTTTTTTCGCCGATACCTTTGCCGCAATGCCAGCAGCTAAATGCTCTTGCAACGTAAAGATTGGAAGGCAGTGGGCTAGAACCGCTTTATTTGCATGCCAAAGGCAAAGCAATGGTTCTGCTGATGGAAAGACTATTGTGACTGCATTTATACAGGCAAGGCAACGATCCGTTAAGACCACAGATGGGAGCTTGGCATTGCAGGCTTCATAAAGAGATTGAAGTCGCTCTAAGGCCCAGACGTAATCTTCCTCTTGCTCGCCACTGAGAAATGCAAATGCGATACAAAAGGACCGCTGACAAGCATCAACCCCAACCATGTCAAGAAGTGGCATCCGATATTTATTGGTCTTGTATGTGCAATCAAGTAGCAACAGGTCGGAATAAGCTTGAAGATATTGAATAGAACCAGGATGGGCAAATAAAATTGCCGTGACCCGCTGATTCTCATCAATTCGCACACGGCTCCAGAACCCTTCACGGTCCAATTGGTTGATTAGAGCATGAATAGAGCTTTGACCCTCATGCATATCATCCTTCAGCTCGGCAATCCGATTGTAGATATCCTTTCTAGTTGCTAAGGAATCTGGATCTTGCTGGCGTAAGAATGTTTGGATATCTCTAGGGGAGATACCAGCAGACACAAGTTCTGATAGTGTTGCTTTGCCGGAGGCATCCAATTGGCGATGCACTGGATGAGCTGATGGATGGTGACTTGGAGGATGATTATGCTTTGAGAATTGTTCATCTGGCCGGTGGTGTAAAGACCATGTGGTTTTATCGAGTGATTCCTTAGCTAAGATTGAGAACAAGCAGCCAGTGCCTCGTGTTGTTGTCTTGCGCTTGGTTCCCTTTTCAACGGAAGCCTTGGGCCTCCAAGATTTATCGCATGCATAAGTAACGATTTTGCGGCCGCTAGTCTTTGTGGTTGACTTTCGTGTAATAAACGCGTAGCCTCGTGTGACAGCCCAGGCGTTAATTGCTGTAACCAACTCATCGCGAGATTGGTATTCAGCTTCTGGAGGAAGACAATCGTCGGGAAAAGAAACAGCTTCAATAAGAGTTGGAGGAGAAGTCATGAACAGCGACTGCGAGGTAGTCATAATGCCTGATCACATTAAGAAAAAAGGGAATAATTCATGAACTGCTACTCAAAAAGAGAGGTAAGCACAGTTGAACGCGCTGAACGCGTTGACAGCTCTGACCAATGAATGATGTTTTGACCCACAAAAACGCTATCGCAGCGCCCGGGCGCCGATTCTATTGCGGCGCCTGGGCGCCGTTCCAGTGGGAGCCCCCCAACAGGACACTCGCTACGTGCTTGTCCGCAACAAATTAGCTTGAAAGGAAGTATCTGAAACATCTGCAGGATAAGGGCATATTGCTGCCAACTGGCCGCGTTGGACGCGTCATTCGCGGTTACCTGACGACCTTTTGTTGACCCGTCACTGCACCATGTTTTGCGATTTCGATATGATAAAGATATTATTTTACCATGACCTCGCCTGATTCCTGCTTCGACATTTCCGACGGCGGCTTCGGGTCCGCTGCCGAATCAACGCCCTGCCCGACGCTGTATCCTACCCGTTCAACCTCGACCCCTGTCTCGACTCCGACGACCTCTTCTGCAAGCGATGAACAGTACGAACGCACACTCTGGAGGCATTTCCCAGGCTGGGCGTTCTCTGAGCGAGCCAGGGAGACGCGTTGCTGGGCTTGGCAATTTGGATATGACATCCAAAAGGAAGACGACCGCAGATGGATATGCCGAGCGTGCATTCGCAAGAATAATCCACATCCACGTCATTTCGAAGCTGATGGCATTCACAACGCGTACAATCACCTGTTCAACGACCACGGGATTCGCGCTCCCCCTGGAATGACTAAAGGAACTGCTGAAAAGAAGGCGAATTCTAAGGGCAGAAGGCCTCCGGGGCAGCGGACTCTTGTGGAATCCATGAAGCTCGATCTATACGACCCGCGAGAACAAGCAATTGCGAACGACTTCATCAAACGCTTCGACAAGGAACACTTCCGGAGGCTTCTGATCAACTGGATTGTGGCCAAGAATCACTCCTTTTCTATTGCCGAGGAGGCAGAACTCCATGCTATCTTTGATTACTTGAACCCGTTACCCACACAACGGTTCGAGAAAAGATCGTATCAGATCCGGGAAAAGATTGGCTATTTCACGCTTGACAACGCGAAAAACAATGATACCGCCATGGAGATTATTGGTGGAGAGCTCGGCTTCGTAGGGGCCCGCAGGCGGGGGCGCTGTTTTGGGCATACCTTGAACCTCTCCGCCAAAGCCATTCTATTTGGGCACGATACTGACGCTTTTGAGCGGCGGATATCAGGGGCAGAGCCTCTTACTGAAGCAGAACACTTGATTTGGCGCAAGAAGGGACCAGCAGGCAAATTGCACAATCTTGTGGTAGCTATCCACAGATCTGACTTGTTGACTGGCATGCTTCGCAACATTCAACAAGAAGCCTTCAACAAGTCATCTGACCCCAAACTCAACGCCAGAAAGCCGTTGGATGTTATTTTGGACAACGATACCCGATGGCTGTCACAGTTGTATATGATACGACGAGCTCTACTGCTTCGCGACTATATCGAGCGACTTATTGCCCACTATCGAATCGACTTCGAACAACAGAACAAGACCAAGAGGGGCGGCCCTAAGAAGTCACTCACATTGCCCTTTATTTGCCAGCCAGAGAACCAGCTATCCGACAAGGACTGGGAGATGATCGAAATATTTGCGCAAATCCTTAGCTCCTACGAAGCCACGATCAAAATGCTCGAAGGCGACGGCCAGATCCGTAAGCGGAAGCGTGGGTGGACTGGGTCCTATGGCAATATTTGGGACGTTATTCAAGGCTTCGAATTCCTTCTCGAGCAGCTTGAACGCTTCAAGGATATCGCGAAGGACTTCCCTGATCATGAACACTTCAGGATCAACATCAATTTGGGCTGGCAGAAGTTGAATGAGTACTACGAGATATTGAACGAGACGCCCATCTACTACACTGGCCTGGCACTCCATCCGGCATATCGATGGAAATGGTTTGAACGCAACTGGGCTGACCGCCCTGAGTGGATTGACGAGGCGAAAACCATGGTTCACGATGTCTGGCGTTTTGAGTATCGGGAGGCTGCATTGCCTGGAGAGGAGACATCAGCCGTTGAGCCAGTTCCCAAGCAGCGGAAGACTTCGGACAATCCCTTCCAGGAATACCTTAAACGAAACCGCTACACAGCGCCAGAAGCAGGTCACGATGGCCTCACGCCAGGCGAAGACGAATATCTCCATTGGATTACGCACTGCGAAAGTGGCAATGGCTCCATCGACGATCCTCTCGCTTACTGGCACGAGAAGCGATTCAAGTATCCAAACTTATCGCGAATGGCGCTTGATTTTCTCACGATACAACCAATGTCTGCTGAGTGTGAGCGTCTTTTCTCAGCAGCAGGTCGGATGGTGAACCCTCTGCGCCACCAACTTGAAGCCCAGATTATCGGGATGTGCCAGGTTTTGCGTTCATGGCTGAGGGCGGGTATTATTAATGAATTAGATCCCTTCTTTATCTCGGTAGACGAAGAAAAAGTCGGCCTCGAATTGGCTCAGATGTCAGATCAACAGCTCGAAGGATGGGCAACAAAGTGGCTCACTCAGGTGGTGGGCGTTCAAGATGAGATGGAAGCCAGTTGGAGATAAGTCTCACTTGGAAGTGGGAATAAGGGATGTACGTGGGCAAGGGCTTCTGGAATAGTTTCACCATCATGGCATCAAGAATAGAGGCACTTGCCAATCCACCCAATCCACCCAATCCACCCAATCCACGATAGCTTCCAGTGGATCCACTATACTGAGATATTCAGTGGATTATGATCTACACACTCCACTCGAGCAGCCAGTGGATTGAGTGGAGTGGCTTTCAACCCTGGACTTGGCTATTGTGCCAGTTTGTAAAGTCTGGCTCCTGAGGGATCCTGCGTTTGTTTATGCACAGATCGACTGCCGTTGTCATTCTGAGATAAAGAAAGGGATATTGGACCAAGAGCTGAGTCCAATCCGTGATTTTATGCCCAGGGCTTTGGGGGAAGTTTTGCGTTTTAAGCTCAGCGTAAGTCAGATTGGTGACGTATCTGACTGTCTCAGCGACCCATTCTGCCCCATAGCCTTGTGCACGAGATATCTTCATAGCGTGGATCAAGGTGATAAGCTGATCTTGATTCTGTATGTGAGCCGTTGGAGAACTAGGCTCATCATCAAGAGACGGCAACCTTGCACTCATAACACTCAAAGTTAAAGGAGTTGCAATACATCCTATGCTGTTGATATTCGTAAGTCGTTGTACCACTCAGATGTAATAAACTGTCCTCACGCTGAAACAGGTAGCCACTGGACCAGTTGATGCTGTGTGAGCTCTCTGAAGCATTCCGTTAACTCAAGCATTGACTTCTCTAGTTCCCGTTTGATACTCTGAAAGCCTGAATCATGCTCAGGGCTCACCAATCGCTCGTGAGACAAATCGGAGGCGGCGAAATGGCGGAATAGCCTGTAATGGCTCAGAGTGATTCGGATTGAACTAGAAGTAAACCAGTTAATACTAATATCTCAACCCCTTGACATTTTCTTACTCGGAAACTTACTGATAATAGATGTACATCACATTCACATGCATCATCATGAGCTCGTGCTGGCTTTGGTGCGTACTTGGACCAATCTCGGCGTTGACACTTGCTGCAGGGAAGGAACATGAGGCGCTTTTGTACCACTGGTCCAGAGCAGAAATGGATTTCTCAACATTGGCGGCATCCGTTGATTTCGGTTCCTGTTTTGAATGGATTTCAAACTCGAAGGGAAAGCCCAAACGTAGCACATCCGTCAGTGTTACGCAAAGTTCCGATAAATGGACCAAATAACGACAAAGAAGAGTCCTTGTCGTTGCATTGTACATGGTAGAGCGACGTATTTCATCTTCAACATCGGAGGTGCCAATATGGTTCGAGTCGATATCGAAGGCTTCATGAGTGATATGTGGGTGACGTCGTGTGGCCAGAGCACCGATTCGATCTCGCGTAATGCAGCACCACCATAATCGCCGGAGGGTTGCCCGAGTTTTTAGCTGCTCTCCAGATAGTGAACTCGAGATCGCCGGGTTTGACGCATAACGATCTGCGCTAAGACTTCTGGCATGCTGGATGGCTAGGCTAAGCCAGGGAGAATAAGGCTTGAGAGCCCTCATATCTGATGGCGGGACCCAGGTTGAAAGCAAAAAGGCGGCCTGGGCGAGGGGAAGCGGCGATGTCTCTGTTTCCATACCATACAAATGCTGTCATCTTAGTACGGCTCTTTGATTACTAAACAGACACGCCCCTTTCTCACATACCTTCGCTCGCTTGTAGAACTCAGCTCGTGCAGTTTGAATACTTGAAAACCCAAGCTTCTTGATCCATCCGATGGGCAAAAACTTCTTGATGAGACGGGTGTCGATGCAAACAGCGGGAGATTCAGGACTTACATTGCAGCTAGCGAAAAGCATAGCTTGAAACAAAAGTAGGCTTATACCTTCCTTACAAACTTCCAAGGGGTCTTTATGATGATACATTTCCCAAAAGTCACCTTCGTTAAGTATAGGCGCCATCGCATGGACCTGAAGAAAGTACTGGTGGAGAAATTCGTAAAGTATAGGCTGCACAGGAACGTGGAGACAGCCTTGGGAGTGCAGGTAGTCGACGTCTGGTGAAGGAAGTACGTCCAAATTGCCGATGGTAAGGAACTTATAGTAAGAGTAAATAACAGTCGCCTGACTGTGTTGTGGATCTTGACGGCCTAGGTCTACTTCAATGCCATTGCTTGCAGCGGAGGTTGATGTTGAGATTGTGGGAATAGGTTCTGTATAATTGAGTATCGTACTTCTCCCCGCCGTGCCTCAGAGCTTCTTACCTTTTGACATCGTCATGTCGGTATTTTGCTGATCCTTGTGCTGTATTGAACCAGAGTTGATAAAGCTTTCCTGCCAACTGTTATCCACGGGGTCTGCCTGGAACAGATTCTGTGTACGATCAATGTCCAAGGAATCAACCAACTCCGTAGAATTTAAAGGTTCGCGGTTAGACACTGAAAACTTGCCCATCATGGAGCTCCGTAAATCAACATTACGTTCATTCAGCACGTCTTGGTGAGTATGCCGTTCTCGTTTAGAGACTTCTAGGGCCCTGTAGACAGTCAGGAAATGCCAGGGTTTCGAAGCAAATGTAGGTGATAGTCTCAGGGCCATACATTCCGGACTCGCGTCCAATGACCTGGCAATCCTTGCTGTCTAGGAAGCAGTTTGTACAAGGCTTCCCGCGGCTCGAGAAATCGCAGCGGACTTTTCTCGATCGGCAGGAGGAGCAGGCTACGGTCGCCCTTTTGCGAGGAGGAGTTCGCGGCTTGCTCTGCGATCCCGCGGTGTTTATGGAATCCGAGTCCATGATTCGGGGCTCTGCTGGTTCCTTTCCAAGTCCTTAATTACCGCCCACTGAAACCCTCGGTTGACGGAGGACAGGCGCAAGATACAGCAGTAGCGCCTAAGTAGATACTAGAAAGATAGATATGAACGAAGCGCGGTTTAATCTTCTGAGGAACAGAGAGTGGTAATGCTGTACACTCTATGCGAAAGTGTGATCTATTTAGAAGTGATCATGGCTGAAAAAGATATGTAGCTTACAAGCATTAGATCTATGAGATGCTCTACAAAAGAGGGGTAGGAGACTTCTTTAGTGATGTGGGGTGTGGGGTGCGGGATTTACGGGGTTATCTAACCTTAGTCACTACGGCACAGTGCCGGCTGTCACGATGTGTTAGCTGGGCGTGTACATGGCGTGTGACAGCTATAGCTATATCCTTGTAGTGTCACGAGCTCTTATCGTGTGAGGCATCTGATTGGGTGTGTGTATGTTCTTGATTGTGTCAAGTCCCCGCTCTGAGTCCCTGTACACCCTTTATGCTAAAATAGCTAGAAGGATATTGCTATAGCAGGCACACGCCATATACACGCCCTGCTACCCAAATACACATCGTGACAAGTAGCTGGTTTCAGTATAAGGATGTGTTGGATTGACCCCTCGGGTGCCGGACTAGGGCCCGGCTAGAAACAACCCTCTGATACTGTGTCGGGGCTGAGGGCCCACTAGCTAGAATAACCCGGAATTTTAATTGGCCGGCCGATCTGAGTGCCGGTCTTGATAAAGCTATCGATAAGGATAACAGGAGTTGGTCTGAGATAAAAGGCAGAGACAAACTCAGACACAGATAGCAATCAATCATGTTCTTGCCCACCTTTATTTTTGAGTTATTGAATTGTTTTTGATGTCATTATGATGCGATTTATTTGATCAACTGGAATATCTGATTTATTTTCTAGCCAGCTGCTTGATTGCAGCTCTGGCCCTCCTTTTGTCTGTTTTGTTTTGCGAGTCTTGTCCACCCTCGCTCTGCTACGCATCCCGCCTACCCCACGGCATCCGTCACTTCGGGTGGTGGTGTCCCTCTTGTCCCCCTGCCCAACACAATACATCAATATCCTGTCTTAGTGTTAGATTGTGGCTGGGTAATGCATCAAGGAGGTTATTCAGGTATCAGAATACCGGGATATCTGCATCTATGACTGAAGATGATGATAAAACCCCGCTCTAGAGGAAAATGGAGACGAGAGTTAAGGAGAATGTTGGATTATGAATTATCCCTGCAATGTTTCTGCACTTCGAGAGGTGCATTTTCTGCTCGTTTAGAAGATGATGGATCCGATACGGGTAATTCGATCAGACTGATAGGGATCAATGCATTGTGGAGCCCAAAGACGATGATTGTATTGATCAAGGATGCCTCCGGCCCCCTCTTTTCTCGAGAGGGGTTTTCTAGTCATCTGACTAAGGCTAGGATATCTGTCAAATGTTAGAGTGAATTGCTTGTATTCATGTGTTGTATGTGACTTGTGTGTCCCCACTTGCTGCTTGAGGTTTTAGAGCAAGCTCTATACTGGGTGGCGCCTCTAGTCCGGCCCCCCGTGCGTGGTGCTCCGCACCCACGGGGGGGTCAATGACTCGCAAAAGGTGTCCTTGATTCGCAAAATTCGATACCTAGCCCTAGGCTTATTATAGTAAGACGGGAAGTAGCTTAACCCTAACCCTAACCCTCTAATATAACCCTGAAGCTTTAAAAGCAAATATTAATATTAAGAAAAATAGTTTCTGATATTTTTTTTAGCTAATAATATAAAAGAAGATATTCTCTAACTTTTATATCTGAACGAACTTTTTTTTTAGCTAGCTATTTAAGTAGAAATCCTGAATTTTGCGAATCAAGGGCACTTTTTGCGAGTCAGTGACCCCCCCTTGGGAGCGGAGCGAGCAACGGGGGGGCCGAACTATAGGCGCCACCCAGTATGCCTTTTCTGTGCTATGTGGAATCAAATGGAAGCTGCTTGCTAAGCCTGTGGCAATAGGTGGCAACCGTCATCTTTGATGACAATATTTATCAGCCTTTCAAGCTACTTCCATGAGCTTCCTTTTGCCACTTATTCAACAATATCTGTGTATCAGAGTTTTATGCAAATTCGGGTCTTATGCCGCCACAGGAGGGGTCAATCCAACAGAAGATATAAAGCACAAGGCACCTGTGTCACGATGTGTATTTGGGTAGCAGGGCGTGTATATGGCGTGTGCCTGCTATAGCAATATCCTTCTAGCTACTTTAGCATAAAGGATGTACAGGGACTCAGAGCGGGGACTTGACACAATCAAGAACATACACACACCCAATCAGGTGCCACACACGACAAAAGCTCGTGACAACCTGTGTCACGATGTGTATTTGGGTAGCAGGGCGTGTATATGGCGTGTGCCTGCTATAGCAATATCCTTCTAGCTATTTTAGCATAAAGGGTGTACAGGGACTCAGAGCGGGGACTTGACACAATCAAGAACATACACACACCCAATCAGATGCCTCACACGATCAGAGATCGTGACAACCTGCATCGAAAAGAATCCGGTCAAATTTCTGAAATCTGAAAAGAACATGGCCTCACACGAATCACCAGGCATAATGGTGGCCACGGAATAATATAGAACATCATGCTCCTCAAAAACAACGCGAAGTCACAGTCTTACGGACATGAAGCGAATTGAGACCTCACATCAACAAGTAGGCTCATACGATGATTTTGAAGTCTGGTATTGATGATTGTAGCTGTTGCACGCAGCTTGGTATGGAGCAAATTTCTCTAGAATGCGCGCACAAAATCTGGATTAAAAAATTAAAAAATTAAGCCATTGAATTTCGAGGGAAACGAATTGCAGCACATACCAAGTAACAAAAGTCCAATATTCCAGTATCGAGCGAACTTGCTCAGAATTAAGACTAATAGCTCTTCATGAATGCTTGGCAATGAAGGATCTCCTCCAGCGTTTGAGACCTTTCGTAGATGTCGTGCAAATCTGAGCATGATTGCCGCTGGACCTGTAATTATACACACCATAGGTGGGGGACAAAACCCTATGAACTCGGGAGGCCAGGACTGATATATCCGAAATGCCTCAGTTGCTGGTTGAATATAATCCTCGATGCTTGTGTTTGGTATGGCCGCTGACATAGCTGCAGTCACTGAAGATGCCGCAGGTGGTGAGACGGAGACCGAAGATGTGTAGACGCTGTCAGCGAAAGATGTTGATCCCGTGAGGGTCTGCCCTTTCGAGGCTCGCCGACTGAGCATTCTGGTGGCGATGTGGCCACTGGAGGGCTATCAGCACAGTATACTGGAACGACATAGGCGTAGCGTTTACCCTTGAATCATCAACCGTGTGAGAATCACCCAGTTGCTCTTCCCGTAATTTTGCTCATCGAATAAAAGCCGATCGGTGCTTCCTCCACATCTCTCGTGGAACAGTAACGAGAAACAGCTCACTACCGTCTCAACTTCGGTTATATTTTTGATAGGGACGTGCCTTTGTTGACAGAGTTCGAGAGCTTGTACAGCAATGAAGTTGCTAATTAGAAACCACGCACGCTCATCTCGATTCTCCGAATCGCGGAGTGATTTCCAGCACTGTAGAATGTCTGTGTTGAGGCGTGCAGACTCAATTGGAGTCCCTGAGAACCAGGATTCGTCTGAGACCGGTAGGTAGACATACATACGATATTTATCAATCGAAAATGGGCGACGAGAGGATATGGAATCAAAAGAATCGAGCTCCCAGACTGCCCACCACGCCCGGCGCTGTTCCTCCTTGCAGATCCACTCTTCGCGCGAGGAGCTTGAATGCGGATCCTCGTCGATTCTGTGCAGGCCGAGACTGTACGCGAATCTCGTGCAGATTGCGGGCATCAAATCACATCCTATATCTGGCCGGCACGACTGATTGTAGTATGCGAGTAGAATGCAGCCTTGCAGCCATTTCAAGGTGCGGCTCTGGGGCTCGAATCCTCGAACCATTTCCTGGTAGATCATCCGTGCTTTTCGACTGAAGGGAACGCCTCGTTCCTTCAAACTAACGCCATCAAAGGAGGACAGTGTCGAGAAGCGAGCAGATAAAGCCATCATTCCATACACAACAAATTGTGATTCCTTCTCCGGGTTCGTGTGATTAGCCGTGTTAAGTCTGGATAGGTAATTGATGCGAAACGTCGGCTTATGGAATAGTGGTAGGAAAACTTGTATTCTCCGGAAGTATAAGTTGATTCTATGGAAGTTAGCTGTTCTGTTCGTTTTGTCTTGGTGAAACGTACAGATCGTCAACCACGTCTGATGGCACGTCGAATAGACAGCTCTCACTGCGGTCGCTTGTAGTGCGGAGGACATCCAATTGGTTTTGGCCATTCCCAGACCGCGACTGTTGGTCCTGATGAAGAGGCACTTCGTTTGGGGCAGGCCGACTTTCCGTGTTATCAAGGGAAAAGAAATTGAAATTGGTCTCGCCCGCCACCATGGAGTTTGCGAAAGGGTCAAGCTGGGAGATTGATTCCTGCGTCCAGATATCCGGGAGTGCCTGAGTCAAGTCTACAGCATTTTGAATTAGCTTTCTTCATTTTGAGCCGCGCGAAAGAAGCACAGCTAAGTTGTTGCGAGGCAGAATATGTTGCTCTCGTTGGAAATTCACAGACGCTCCTGGGACATACTCGTGCGTCAGGTAAAGTTTGAAAGGAACCAGACTCACAGTCAACCATCTCCTGATCGGTTGGAGATGTGTGCTCATACTGACTTGACGGCTCTCGTACGAAACTTGCAGGAGTCCCCGGGTAACACGCCTCCTCGTCTGCGGCTGCGCTTCTCGAGTCGGAGTGAGGTTGATTGCTTTCTTCACGGGTAGACTCTGAAATGCCCATGAACGTGATAACGTCGCCTGATTCTGACGTTGGAACACCGGGCTGCTGTTGATTTGAACACCGGGAATCTATTCCCGAGACTGCAACCTTATAATCTGTTTGTTGCACTAGGAGAGGATTTCTAGAAGACTTACTTGTATCGCTTTCGCTTGGACCATTGCTCCGGGAGCGACGTTGAGCTCGTGGTTTGCGCTGAGGGTACCTACAATTCACTCGAACCCGTTTACAAAGTGCACATATCGGCTTAGCCCCATCACCTGGATATTGTCCAGATCAGATTGATGATGTTGACTTTGTCAGTGACATTCCACTCACACCTGATCTTCTTCTTTCTACATTGTTCACACGCCCGGTTCGTTGTAGCGGCCGGGTTCATCGCGGATTGGCGGACCAAGGATGATGCATTAAATGACTGGCTTGCGATGTACCGGTAGACCAAAGAAACGACAAGCGCCGGCAGAGTTCTTTTCAAAGGAGTTGCCAACTTGTCCGTGGGAGGATGGAATTTGCGAAGTTGGCTGCGGATGCAAGTGCCAGCCCCACGACTTAAGATGCGGGGTACAGCTGGTCCTGTTAGATTGGATCATGTACAGAGCATTTGATCGGGTGGTCATGTGGTGACAGCCAGGGGTCTTCGACCCTTTGCCGGGCACAGCCCGAATAGGAAGGCGGTCAGGGAAGCCTATAACCCCTGATCAACGCCGTGATAGCCTAGCTGAGCAATACACAATACACACAGATCTACGGAGGAAGAGCTCAAAAGTCCTTGCCGTGGGCTAATTACGCCACATCCAGCAATCCCTGTTAGTTACTTGGGATACATCACACTCCATCTGCTCCAGAAGGCCTTCGCCTAACACGCCTATAACTTCAGAGGGCGTCGGCGAGGCTTGCTGGTTAGTCGCTCACTAGAATCTGCTGTAGCCTGCTAGCGTTTAGCAGTGCTACAATACATGGACAAAAGTGACGATCCACCCCCACTTTCATGAAATATCCCAGAATAACCGCGCAGCTTTGCGGGCGCATTTCTCAGCCAAATTAAATGTAGAAAATATGTAATTCATACTATTAGTAGACCAGTCATTTCTGGTCATATGGATGTATTCAGTATTTCGTGTACCAGCCCCTAGCGTCCACAACTGCCTGCAACCTCCGGGGCATCGACGAAATGAGGTTCTCGAGCAGCTCCTCGCCAAAACTTTCCCAGACTTCCACAGCAGCTTGTCGAAGTAATTCTAATGATTGTTCATTCTTAGGCATTAACTTTAGATCAGGATACCGGTCACAGATCTCTTCTTTAAGTAGTTTCCATAGATTTTCAATGGGGTTTAAGTCAGGTGAATAAGGCGGCCAATCCACTAAAGTAACTCCATTGTTCACAGCCCAATTCCTCAGCCAATTCTGGACTATTCGAGCTTTATGTGTAGGAGCGTTATCTTGAGCGAATATAGATCCCGGAGAGCATATAGTTGGAAGTTGTTCTTCAAGGCATTCGAGGATTTGTCGAGATGTGACGCCGCCGCGGCGGGAATCGGGGTCGCCAAACAGCGACCATAAAGAGGTGCGAGCAGAGGATGAGATTGCACCCCAGAATATCTGCGAATGGCGCGTTGGCTTCGCCTTTGGTTGAACATATAGAGGATTTAATCGCTCGCCCTAATCTCTATTAGTTGTGAAGTTATTACAGCTTAAAGTTGACTTGCTCTGGGGCAGAAAACCCACCCTGTTCTCTCTCCATCGCCACGTGCAATTGTGGACTCATCACTGAAGACCCAGCGCTGCCAAAACCGGGGTGGCTCGTCTAGGTATTTCTCTGCAAATTGAAGCCGAAGAAGTGCTGTTTCTAGTGTAAGAAGTGGTCGTCGTAGAGCCTTTTGGTGGTGGATGCCCTCTTTCTTAAGATACCGCAGAAGAGTGCGTACAGAGACCTCCAGACCGGCCTCAGTAACAAGCTGAGCTGGCAGAATGAAAGGGTCATTCTCAATGACTCTAAAAATCATCCTTTTATCATGCTCAGTAAGCTTGGGTGGTCTTCCAATGCGGTCATGACTTGATGCGCTGTTTTGCTCTGGATAGCGTCGAATGATGCCAGACACGGACCCTGGTGACACTCCTTCCTCAAGCGCGATGCGTCGAAGCGGGGTGCCTGATTCGTACTTCATTCGAATCCTCGTGCGCTTATGAGGGCTATATTCAACTCTGGGGGTTTTTGGAGGCATATTGGTTGGACAATGGCAGATTGAAGTTGAAGTGGTTGTCGTGATGAAAGTGGAAAACGCGACGCGGTCGCGAGAAATGTGGATTTGGATCGTCACTTTTGCCGACCCACTGTAGATTGGATTGAAGTACTTCTTGTATTTAGCCCAGTCTTGGGGACGTTTTTGCTTTTTCTTGATTTTAGCGCGGCAAGGACTTTTGAGCTCTTCCTCCGTACGGCGAAGTCATCCGAGTGCCACGCTAGCCTTCCGACAGGTCCAGACGCTAGTCATGCACTGTCGAGTCAAGCACCTAAACGGCGCAAGCACAAGTACCGAAAGTGTTAGCCGGATTTGTTTACCGAGAGGACAGATCCTGTCATCCAATAGAACGACAACTATTTCCAGTGGAACTGACCCTTGAACATGTGCCACACCTACTCTTACGGCTCAGAAATGGGAGTCATCCGGACCACCCCCGCTTCGCCAAGGCACTACTTGGCAAAATCAATAGACAGAATTTAAACCAACTGTACGGATCCGTACGTTGCTGACTAACAGTAAATCATGCTATGCCTAGCTTGGTAAAAGCTCAACGGACGCGTCTCCGAACACGTCTTCGAACGCGTCTTCTCTGGGAGACGCGAACGATAAACTTAGAAACTGTAAATAGCCTAGCGCACCTGGCCCTATGAGGTTAGTCCTCCCGGGCGGAATTTCGTTTCATTTCATTCAACGCGTCTTCTGGTAGTTGTAGCACCAATATCAAAACTAAATGCCCTGCCGACATATCAACCCATTCAAAGACGTACCCACGTGCGTGATACGATGCCGACGCTCCTAGAACCGCCTCCGGAAGGCCTACTAGAGGCCAGCTACGCTATGTCAATCTTGAAGACAAACACCAAGAAGAAATCCATTGTAATCGCTCGTGTCTGTTGCGGCAAGCCAGCAAACAAGTGGAAGCTCACTGAAGAAACTCGACAACGCCCGAATCGATCCTCTAAAAAGACCGGATGTCAGATGAATTTTGTCCTGAGAGGGAACAACCGGATGGGAAATAGAGACTAACGATAAGTGAAGGAGAGCACAACCACCGGGCTGCACCCCTCGGAACACGCGCGGCTCACCGGAAAAGGGATACAATGGCCAAGGAGAGGATTGCTCAAGACCCGTGGGCTGGCTATGCTGTACGACAAACATAGGCGCAATTGCAGCAATATTTCCCTGGGATCCTTACCACTAAGCAGGATGTCTTTAATGAGTGTGCTCAAGCGAAGATGAAAGCCCTGCAAGGGAGATCCACAGTTAAGGCTCTATTTCACGAGCTTCAGGCGGGCCGGCACCACTACGCTTGTGAAGCATTCCCTAAAGGCCATGAGAAAGCGGGTGCACTAAGTCGCCTGCTTATCATCCATCCACGATCCCTTGTAATCTACAAGGAGAACTGCGACGTTCTTGTTCTTGACTGTACGTATAAGACGAATCGGTGTAACTACCCATTACTCGACCTTGTCGGTTGTACGCGAATAAACACCTCGTTCAATCTCGGAGTCTGCCATTTGCATATTGAGGTATGTAGGACATATATCCGCTTAATTTTGGTTAGATGACTTAATTCTCCTTAGGTTCAAGAACACTATGAGTGGGCTCTTGAGAAGCTTAAGCATGCATTTACCATAAACGACATCGGGGACCCTTGTGTAATCGTTACCGACAGAGATCTCGCATTACTGCGCGACCTTGAAACTGTCTTTCCACTCGTCCCAAGCTTGCTCTGCTACTGGCATATTAATAAGACCGTTCTTACAACATCCTACATTTCGGCTCTGTCACAACTTCACGAGCAGAAGGGTGCCACGCGAAGATAAAGCCATATCTCCAGACGCCTCGAAACGATCTCTTTTGCCTCTCTCGTCTCATGCAGATTCTATGGGATAGTGAGCACGTGGAATATGAAAATAAAGTGGGTCGTGGCCTTGTAAGTAGAGCTTTTTAATGCTGGAAATCTAATTTACAGTACCGTTGCCTACAAAGCACATAAATATGCAATAGGTCGGTGCCAAGCACTGGTTGCTCAAAGGAAGACGGGCGGCCCATGCAAAGGCTCATACGCAAAGACATATGGTATGCCGTGCACGCATAATATCCTCGAGCGTATGGCTTGAATTGAGCCATCCCACGGCACGTGAACGCTTTCTCGAAAGGCCAGACGGATAGTTACGCATCAGGCGCATCGCCCAGTGCGCCCAAGACACTATGGCGACTTCATGGCCTCAAGAGGCGGCATGGCCCACAAGCACGCTACGCACCTCAGCAAGTACCTTCAGGAGACACTGCTCTGCATCGAACGCTCGCAGAACCAGCCCGTCCCGCCAGACTTCGTGAAGACCATCATTATGGGCGCGTTGGCCCTGATCGTGAAAACGCAAAACACCCCTGATCTGAACACCGTACGCGACGATCTCAACACGGCGCAAACAGAAGCCAAAGCTGCGATGGAGGAGACAAGAGGAGCCTCTCGAAAACATCCGAGCAGAGCTCAGAAACACAACAGGAAGCACACAGAAGAGCATCGGAATCTAGGAAGAGACGAAGACAGCAGCCAAAGAGGCAACAGATACTGGCAAGACGGTCATCGCAATAACTCGAGAGATCAAGAACAGAGGGCCGCAGATACCATCGGCTAGACCAATAAGCTACGCTGCCGTCGTAGCCAGAGGAACGATAGCTTCAAGCATGCGTAATACCCAGAGCCTCAAGACCTCATCTCCCCAGATCTAACGTGAGATCGTCATGAATATTAGAGACCCCCTGACCATACAGAGCTCTCGAGCCATAAACCAGCCCAACCTAAAAAGTCCCATGTCAAGCGAGCCATCACTCAAAGAACGAACACATAACATACAAAGGAGAATAAGTAATACATACCCCAAGATAACAGACCATTCATACCGCGAGCTAACATCAAATACATAGGATGGCTGCCGAGAAGAGCCCCGAACAAATCAGCATCATCCATTATCATAGATTTCACTAGACTTGAAGACGCCAACAAGATCATAGATGAGGGGTTCATATGGCAAGGTGAGGTCTTCCGATGCGCGCGATACGCGAGAGAGTGCCGTCTGAAGCAGCGCTTCAATTACAAAAGAAAATAAAAAAAATTCCGCCACATAGGAACCCGGCGCAAGGCAATGACGGCATGTGGCTATTGCGCCCAGGAACATGCCTCCAGAGACTACCCCAGCAAGGCTGACCGAATGGCACCCCGAAATGCGCGAATTGCCACGACGAACACGAAGCATGGAATCGGCAATGCCCGACCAGGGAGGAAGAGCTGGCCAAAACGAAGGCAGCGTATAACATTCAGCTATGATCCGATTCATGGGGTGTCGACTGTCCCGTTCAATCTTGGTGGGTTCGTGCCAAGCACCTGCGTAGCTTGCTGGCAAGACAAAGTGTAACCAAAAAGTGGAAGTTCCCATTTTAGCTTTCATCAGTGCAGCTTTTCATTCACTGACGCAATCGTCAATTTCAAGCTGTCTATGGAGATGTAGTGCCGCAGCACTTGGCGAGATTATAACATGCCCTTTGATTCCCTCTTTAAGATAAGGTTCCTCATCACAGCGCTTCGCCTCATCGCAGCGCTCCGCCTCATCTCTTCAGGTAAGCTGACAGTCTCTGAGCAGGCCACGTACCTCTGGTGGACAAAAGATGACATGTGAGCTGTGCGATCCTGCGCGTGCCATACAGAAGTCCGTGCTAGCCATGTCTCAACTCAATCGACGACCCTGGTTGAATTGATGACCACCCTCACTGAAGCCGGTTTACAATAATCACCGCTGGAAGGCGGAGAGAGAATACGAACCTGATTTAATTTTCTTCGCAACGCTAAAATACGAAATGAGAAGTCCTCTGCGGCTCGAACTGTCCAGTCGAACCAATGGAAGCGGTTTGATCCCGAAGATAGTCAGAAAACTAAGATTGAATCTACCTATGCAGCCGACCCATTGCCATTACTCGTTATCGCAGGGTAGGCATGATGTCGTGGCCTCAGGCACCACCTATGTTAGTAATTGCCGTACCAAGCTATGGGGAACGGATGCAGGTAGAAAAAGACTCTGAGTTCTTCTATCAAATGATGTTACTAATTCGACTTTTTAATGCGAGTGGCGATGTTGATGAAACATAATGAAACACATGCCTTAGATCAGTCGTTGCCTCCACTCCTTTGCCTATCACTCGCGACGGTAATCTGGCTATGTGCTATAAGTCAATCTGTGGGATGGACCATCCCGCACCATAGACGATGACATCAATCAACACGGTGCTGCTGTTCATCAGATCAGGTTGGCTGTTTGGGCACGCTCAGTGCGACACTCATTAATAGCTGCTCCGCTATCTCCGCTGCTGTGTGACTGACAGCCTTAGGAGCCCGACATCTACGCCTACGGAAATACGGTTACTGACGCCTCATAAATTCCGAAAATTTTCAGCAACATTCTAGGAAACCTTATTAAGGCTTAATTTGTTAGCAGAAAGATGTTGGGGCCGAGAAACAATGATACGAATAAAGCATAAAAGATGACGAAAAAAAGTTCTTGGCAAGGGGCTGTACTTACTGGGAGAAAAACGAGATGACGCGTGCAATAAACAATTCCCATTAATATCCCATGAATACGAGTTTGAATACTCATGGGACGCAGGAGTGGTTACCCTCCTGCCGCTTATGCGTAGAGAAACTTGGAATGGCCGTGGTTAGGTAACTCAGAATTTCCTCACACTCGATCGTAATATCGGCAACTACGATTCCATCTATTTCCATTAAAATTTAGTGGCCATTGCAGCTTGCATTTCAAGGAGCGAAAAACATGCATCCACCAAACATCCATAATGTCTTCCTCGACATCCGGGGTGCGCTGCCGAACCCAACGGCCTGCACCAACCTCCACGACGGCCCCTGTCCGTGACGTCGTTTGTGCCATGCCGCACAGGGACGACTACATGGATATGATGGAAAAGTGCTGCGGTGACACTGACGTCTTGAGCTACTAAAACAATTGCCGGCTCTACTGCCTCGCACAGGACCAGGGCATCGGCAACCTGACCGACTGTCTACGATGAGGGCGCGACGCGTGAGAGCGTGTTCTGCAGGGGCCAGAGAATGCCACAGCCACAGGAGATAAGAACAATCAGCAAGCGCCTTGGCGACAGCGATTGGCAACGGTAGCGACGATAATGGGAGCGGGAACAATGGTGAAGATAGCGATGAGGACGAGGGAGCGGACATAGGGTGTTGATGAGGTGTTTGAGCCGCTACCTGTGCTGCTCTTCCAACTTGTTTTGAGCAGCCGGAGCGCCCCAAATATTTGGTGCTTGGCCAGATATCGACTTGTTCAATGATTCCTTGGCCAAATGACCGAGAATGGACAACCCGTGCCTTGAGTAGTTATTTCAGGCGTGCGTTCCTCCTTTTCCGAAACTTTTGGCTGCCGTTGTGGTTGACTCGCGTAATAAATAGTCCATGAAGCCGACCTATGAAGTATGAACACACGCCGCGACCCGCTAAAATCTTGTCATGGCGCCGCCCAGCCTCTAGCGATGCTACCCAGCGAAAATTACCATTTGTCGCTGAAGGCTGAACCGGCGGCCCGGAACGGAAATGCGAGGAGCATTGTCTCAAAGTGGAAAGGACTGAAGACAGAGCAAGGATCAGGGCACGGACAAGAGCCACCCAAATCTCAACGGGGACAATCGTATCCCCAACTACTGAGCCCTTGCTTTTCCCCAATATGTACTGCCGGTGAGCGGCCTCATGTTTGGGCAAGTCTGCCTAACTTACCCACCATGTGTAGAATATGAAAGGCGATAACGTCTGGACACTGCAAGAACAGAACAGAGTATGGATAAGACTGTAGTATATGGATGGGTAGGTCGTCACAAGGTTGTGCTGTCGACACTTTAATTTTTTCTGGCACTGAGAATATGTCATCAGAACGACATCAGTACCGTTCTATGCCCCCCCCCTTTTTTTTTTTTTTTTAAAAAAAAGGGAAAAAGAGGAGAGAGAGAGAAAACCCGCTATTCTGGCACATGGCATAATTCTGTTTGCCTCAGGACTAAGATGCTCCGTAACCTTCCCCTTGCATTCTAATTTAGGCTTCTAACATTGTCCCCAGCCTCCCAAAAGTGGCCGAATTGGCTGAAATTTCATCCGTTGAGACTAAAGGTTTAATCTCCTAAACTGCTTTGCTAGATGATCCAGATGAAGGCCGGATGTCAAATTCGGTAGTTCTCGCATCTCATTTCCAGTCATTTCTAATATCCATGTTTGGGGATTGCAATCTTGATGATCTACCGGAGGTTCTCCTTCGACCTTCCCTATATCGTCCACCCTCAGTCGAGAGATTTTCGCGGAAAGGTCAGCAACGCTGACTTGGACATCTCCCGGGTCGGGCAACGGCCACAGACCGATCCTTGAGAGTGAGAACATGAGCGACCCAAGTATCATCGATTCACATAAGCGAGGGCCCATCCACGTTGCGTGTCGACACCACCGATGGTCCTCGTCGGTGACAAGCAGACTATTGATGTTCTTGCGAATCGGAGCAAGCAACTTATCAATCGCTGCAATGCGCGCTGTCTTGAGATGTTCTAACTTATAGTCAGCCCTCGATGTGTCTTCTTCATTTTCTTCTTGATAATACCTAAGAAGCAGGGTGGCGTTAGGAGCTCATACATTGCCGCATTGTCAGCAAGCTCAGGCGCCTCTAGCTCCACTAGCATCCGGTTGGCTGTCATCGTGAATGCCTCTTTCTGGCCTAGTTCCCACGAGATCCATAAGGCCTTTGGCTGCAACACTCCAGTATCTCTGATAATGTCATTGATAGCTGTCATCCATGTGCGAGCCCAGGGCCCGAGAAGTTGCGAGGCATCGTAGCGATGAGCTACAACGGTAAGATCGTATAGTTCGTCCATAGAGAGCGTCTTTGGAACCCGATCCAAATAGCAATGCGCCATGTTGAGCAATGTGACGAGTGCACTAAAGTTATCACCTGTTAAACTGATGACCCATTTAGTGTTTTTGATCTCGTTGACGTTCGCTTCTGTTGCATCCATATATAGTATACGCTCAAATGCTGGGAGCAATCTCCTTAAAACACGGGAGCAAGCCGTTATATCAACCGTGCGGTCGCCGGGGAGGGTAACTTGTAGCGTGACGTCGCCACGGGGATCTAAGGTTATCGATTCTGTGGACATGTCGTTGATCAACTTGTTGAGATTCCGCGTCTCAAATTTATCGGTTCTCCTGCTACCTGTCGCAATATTAGCCTCTACCCAAACAAGTTACCACACGAGTGCATTATACCTACGACCGTTGGACATGTATTTTGGTTCAGGCTTCCCAGCACCAAGGAAGGCACTTGGGTTGCTTGTTATAATTTTTAGTTTATAAAGAGAGTACAAGTCGCTATTTTTGTCCTTTCTCCTTGATTCCCTAGTTTCGTCTTGGCCTGTCCGTTCTAGCGATCCAATATTTTGCTTTCAGATTTGTTCGCAGTCCTCCACAAATCATCTCAGACCTTCCATATCCACAGCTGTAGCTGAATTTAGCAACCAAGGGTAAATCGCATTCGATTTCGCAGTCAAAACCACGGGATGGTGCAGTTGCAACAAACTCTAGACCTTATTCAGTGGTGCCCATGGGGCTATAGCGTGGCGGAGCCGCGGCTTAGACTTCCGCCAAGCAAGCAGAGGCTCCGCGTAATTCGCAATGAACAGCCTGACCCACTCCGTCACTATTTCAGAGAATGGGGCTGAGGATCCTTACAAGCTTACAAATAGAACCAATTGGCCCTGTACAGATAGTCCGTCTACTACAGAGTATCGTTCGCCCTGATTTGTTGCTTCAGAAACACAGCTTTCTTGGCACCCGTATCGCCACACCTTTTTTTTATTCTTATTGGCTTTGTCAGGGCCATGACAAGGGGTTCCGCGCGTCCCTCCTCTTAACCCTCTTGCATAGCCTTTGCCGCCATGCACAGATCGTCATGCTAATGATATAATGACAGGAGTGCCATCTTACAAGAGAGACATATTTTCCCGGAGGCCGACCTGCACGTTTTCCGGGATTTCTTCCTCCACCCTCCATCCTGCCCCAACTCCCGACCCATCTTTGCCGATTAGCGTTGAATCTGCCCGTTGCATCATCGCTCCCACCCGTGGCTGCTGCATGGTTGCCATAGGCCATCCAAACTTAAGTTACGGCCGCATCGAAACCCACGTGAGTCCCGTGGAGGCCAGACGGGGAAACTAGACGCTTGAAGCTCTCCCCCGAGCCCCCGTCCCGCCATGAACGACGGCAATAACCCCCAATTTCATGATGTCGACGCTACAGACGACGGCCAAGACGACATCTCCGACTCTGCTCAAAACAGTGCACCCCTCTCCTCTATTCGACGAGCCGTTAGTTTATGCTCCTAATTCTATTCCCAAAATCCCACAGCTTACTTTTTTGCAGTGTGACGCCTGTCGGACGCGCAAGGTATGTACATGTGGAATGTCATCTCGTGCCAAAACAGAAAAAAGTTTTCCTGCCTACCACACCTATCCTCTCTCCAAGACAGCCCCTACATCTTAGCGATGGATAGGCGTAGGGTGGATAGATTGTAGTTACCACCTCGCCCTCATTCGCGGTCATTCCGCTCCACCTACCAGCTCAAAGAGTCTGCGCACCTTATCTATCCCTATCCCGTCATGCCCTCATAGTATGGTACTGGGTTAACATGAACCAACTGGGTATAGATCCGGTGCGACAGGAATTCTCCTTGCTCCCATTGTATTCACGCCAAAATAGCCTGTACCCACGCCAACATAGGGCCCAAAGAGAAGCGCACCCGCATCCTTCTGTCTGCCCAGTAGTGAGTCCCCCAAGCTATAGTCATTGTCTGGAATTCCGTCGGCTAGGTCTCTATGTGATTCATCACATCATCGCCATTTGCTGCCAATATTATGTCAATATATCCAAGAGAGCTAACCCTTGGCCACCTCGCCGCCATTCAGTGAGAGAAAGATCGATCTCATTGATCGCCGCCTCGAAGGAGTCACTCGCCTTCTTGAGGAAATAAAGACCACCATACCGGTTGCTAATGCTCAGCTTGCCGCTCAGGGCAAGGACGCTACACCAGACAGGACTTCTCAGCCATCCGGATCCTCAACTTCAACGCCCTTCAGTCCCGCCATGCAACTTGCTTCTAATAGCCCTATCATCGAGGCCGAGGCCGAGTCCTCGCTGGCTGCCCACTCCATCTTCGCCGAAGATTTCCTCCAGAACATCATCGGGAGTGATTCCTTACAGAGCGCAGACCTGGAAATGCGCAAGTCCCTAGACTCGCTCCACTGCATTGTCGATGCTCTGAAGCAACAGACTGCCGGTACCGAAATGGTGTATACCATGGCAAACTACGTTTCTCGTCCTACACTTTCAGATGTCAAATTGCCACCCATTCAGAAGACCGTCGCACTTATCCACGAATTCAAAGGTGAGGCCATTCTCCGATAATCGCCGACATTCGTCAAATTGGGTTTCCTTCTCTTGACCACCTTGGGCTAATAGGTCCTTGCCACTTCTAGGCAAATACTCAAATGTAGCCACCTGGATTTTTGATGTCTGCCCGTTGGATGATTTTTCAGAGATTTGTCTTAGAATTTACGTATCCAAGGATTTTTCTGAGGCCGACTTTATTATTTCCAATATCGGCATGATGTATCTTTTTCAAGAATTATCATGTTCCACGGACAAGGAAGAGAACCTGTCGTATTTCGAAATGTGCCGTATTAACGTCGAGACGGCTTTGGGTAACTTACCCTTACACTTACCCGCCAACCAAACTATGATTGCGGCTCTTGTCTTGGGGGTAAGCCGATACTTTTGCCTTTTACCCGACGCATCTGCGAACTAACATCACCCCCAGTCTCATTATGCCATCGAAATCTCAAAACCCTCGCTCTCCTGGACTTTGATATCCAAAGCATCCGAATTGTGCCAGACACTAGGCTACCATCGACTCTCATCTCTCAAAGACCAAGCTAATAAAGCGGACCGAAAACAGTTCCTGTTTTGGTTCGTATACTTCATGGACAAAAGTCTATCCCTTCGCTTAAGTCGGGTATCGACGATCCAAGACTGGGATGTATCCGTTCCCATACCGTCGATAGAGGACGTCCACATCACCCCACTATCGGCATTTTTTGCCATGTGGATCAAAACCGCCCGATGCCAGGGAGATATCTATGAGAAACTCTACAGTCCGGACTCTGTCAGTCAACCCAACCATGTGCGTGTGGCCCGGGTTGCAGCTATCACAGGGGACCTAGAGGAGATCAGAAAACAGACAAGTGAAGTTACTGTGAGTGATAAGGTGTTTTGTGCCTAGTTAGTCGACTTGGCTTGAAAAGGTCCCACAGCTAATGCAAAAATTCCAGGCAGAATGGTTGAACCAGGCGAGTACGAAAATCGGAGCGCCAATGGTACAGCTTATGTCTCTTTCAGACGATGTCCTCCGCCTGTCGCTCCTTACACTTGCGTATCGAGCAACCCAGTCTCCCGAAAGTACTCGATCTACTTTCGTTCCTAAATGCGTAGAGGCCGCACGAGCAACACTCCAACGGCACCAACAGTACATGGCTTGTCTCGAAAGCACGGTTCCCTATTATTTCCCTTCCTACGTGCACTGGTAAGTGAGACTATGACAATGATGCATCCATTGCTAGCCATAAAAAGAATTCCACGCGTTCTAAGAACTGTTCTAACACGAACCCAGGACCTTAATGTTCGCCCCTTTCACTCCGTTTATTGTTCTCTTCTGTCAGGTCATCGAGACTCGGGATCAGAGAGACCTCACCAGCCTCTACAACTTTGTCAATTCCACAGAATCAGCCCCTATGGTCTCAGATGCCGCGGCCAAGATGCACCATCTATTCCAAGTGCTTTACGCCGTGGCTTTCCGGTTCGTCGAGTTTCGTAACACGACCCCGCCGGCAGACCAGTCTTGGGTGAATGCCGAATGTAACCCATACATCAACACACTAGGCATCGCTTCTATAGATCCCGGGCAGCGACAGGAGCAGCAAATGGCCGCAGTAGGCGATGACCAGGGGCTTCCGGTTTTCGGACACCCCCCAAGACAGAGTGAGGTTCTGGATGCAATATATGGTCAAGGGGGGGCGAACTCGATGATGTGGATGAACAACGCAGAGCAGCTCGAGGATTGGTTCAACAGCAACCAGCAGATTCTGGAAATGATAGAAGTGCCGGATTTCAATTACCCTCAGCAGACTTAAAGCGAAAGAGCAGTGGTTTTCGGGTTACATAGATACGTTGTGATGCGAGTGGATACTTAGATGTAGGCATTTTTTGACAGTCGATGTGGCACTCCGTAGGTGCAAAGAAAATGCTCGACTCTGACGGTCTAGATATGTTTGATTTAATTAGGTAGTGAGCTGAAGGATGTGTCGTCTAAGAGGAAGATGTCCGATTATTGAGGCACCTGGAAGACATCATTCAGTTAAGAAGCAAGCTAACAACGTAAACTTCGAGCCCAGTGACAGTCTTTCATGTCAATCACCCAAACAACCAAACTCAGAAGTTGAATCCCAAATAGTATTGTCTGGATACATGTAGGGAAGGGCTCGCCGTGCTGAACGTCGAACTTCGCATGCCGCTTTTCGTTGCCCCTGTCGAAGCCCAGGAGACTATCAAGTCGTTTAACACGCCAGCACTAGCCTGTCAGTGATACTTGTACTTGAATAGCATATGGCTCCTGCTAAGTATAAGGCGCTACAGGGAATATACTGCTCGTATTACTTCAGTGTAAGCAGATCTAGAGTGGATTACCTTTCTATCAGAGAGTTGTTGGACTATTCCACACAACCACTGTAGGTTGTAGATTTGCAACCTGGAACCGTTTTACGCCTTATTCAGCAGTAGCTAAAAGCATCCGTACGGCTAAATACAATATGAGACCTGAATTCTATGATTGCATTCATCTTGGGTAGCCGTTGTCGCCTCTTTTCTTGTGAGGGGTTTTGAGTCATCTGACTAAGGTCAGGACATCAACAGAAGATTATGCAAATCCATCTATTATTCTGCCACGCGAGGGGTCAATCCAACATTATCAACCAATTTTCATAAAATCTGCTAGATCGCGATCCTACTTGATTAAGAAATTAATACTCAACAGATTGCGAATCTTGAATCTGGTAATTGTAATGATATACAATGCCTTCGGTCGCCTGTTTTCTCGAGAGGGTTTTGGGTTACTCGCTGGTCTAGAAAACTAGTAGTTTATAGTAGTATGGTTAGTGGCACTAGGCGGCAATCCAGCGTCTCCACAAGCTATCTTTTGTCAAGCTAAACATCTGGTCCTCGGTTGAGCCTTCGTCAATGCTTTCAGGGGCTTGTTCTAGCTCGACCTTAAACAGTTTGGAATACCGTGATTGCAGTCAACGTTGCTGAAGAAGGATCACGAGCGTTGAACGCGGGTTTTCGAATCCTTATTGTGCAAGGAGTCAATATAAGTATGCCTGAACATGATAAATTATGGCTGGTATCTCTGAGAGAACCAATGTTATTAAGCCACCTTAGTCACTTGTTCTATTCCCTAAAACTAAACTCTGTGATATCATCTCATTTTTGTGAACGGAGACCTTTGCCATTTTACAATTGTGTTTACGATCCGTCCTATGGTTCTCAGGCTCGCTCATGTGTTATGTTACAATATTTTATACGCAGCTTCACATATTAGCTAATAAGGCGTCAGCGTTGGTAGCCGGGAGAGCGTGTGCGAATGGATAAATGTTCAATCATTAAAGAATAATCAAGACCTCTGACAGACTGAATAGCAATCGTGTTCTAATCCAATCAAAGGGTTTAGAAGAAAATAGATTCCCTGAGGGATTATTCAACTAGTGCTCATATCTTGGAGCTTAATGAAGCTTGGCTTGATCCCCACCCCTATGCCGTGATCTGATCCATCATCTGGAAGACGCGCGAATGGGCATTCATCGGTTTCTATGCTCTGCTTTGTACCTCTTGCGTTAGTACGGGACGTGCCATAGTTTTCCAATCCCCACATGTCCAAAACCCGACCTGTGCCTTCCTGGCTAATGTCTTTGTCATGTTTCGGATTGCTGCGTGATAGTGGTGTTAAGTCGATGAATCCGACGGAGACTTTGCTCAAAACCGGTCTGCAAAAGGGGAGGCAGACTGAGGGAGAAATTAGCTAGATGTTATTGGGTTGCCTTATACGAGGTCTTGGGCTGGTCAGACTCACCACAGACGATGGCAATATTCCCTTCGACGATACTCAAAATCCCAGCTGGCACGAAATTCCAAGTAATATCCGGATATACAAGATTTTTTGGTTGGAGGAGGACTAGTCGAACGACAGATACGATGGTAACACTAAGAAATCCCAATAGTTAGTACCGGTATTCCACAAGTCCGTGATAAGTTGTTGATAGTTGCAGCGATCTTGGAGTTAATCGCAAGGGGTACCGTACCATATTCCAACAAGAAAAACGCCTGACAGAGCCAGTTTCCCACCCGCTGGCAAATGGAGCCTCCAAACGTATGGTAGGGGAAGAATCATTAGTAAAACGTCGGTAATGATGGTAGGGACAGCATTCCCATAAAAGAATTGTATCTGGTCGACATCGCAGTGATAGTCAGAAGGCGATAAAGGGTTGATCGGATCGTATTGGGCCCATATGGCTCGAGTTGGTGAGCACTGAAGGGTCGTCACGAGTAACTGCATTATATATCAGATAATTTCTCTAATCCGGCAAGGAAGCAAGCATACCACTGCAATGGCCCAGGCGCTTACAATACCCGAGAGCAACCAAATGGGCCATCTCATCGAACTCCAGATGCCGAAAGATCTCCAATAGAAAGCCAAAATGGAGAGTTTGGTTGTCCACATAGTGATAGTGTAACAAATCTCAGCGATAAACAGCCCTAGGGCCCATGCGTACGTTGCGTCAGGCTTCCCCGCCCAGACATGTTGGCCTACCCCACGGCTCGTAGCTAGGATCGTCAGCGATCATGGCTTATTTGTGGGGTTGGTTTCTTAATATCAGTAGAGACAAGCGGCCTGTAAGAAGAAATAGGACCAAAGACAATGGACTGACCATATCCTGCCATCCCACTACCATGAGCAAGAGCAGCTACCTGGGAGACAGTCAATATTGGGGATTCGGCCATGGATGACCCAAGGGGCCAAGAGGAGCATACCAAAGCAACAATAATGAACCAGTCGTCCAACCAGAGATTCAAACCCTTAATTTTCCGACCAGCGATTCTCAACATCAAAGTCGTAAAAGCCAGAATCCATGTCATGACAGAAACGGCAACTATCAGAGGTCGCTTGTCTTCGCTGAGGTCAACTCCAGCAGGCGCCAATGAGCGACTAGATGGCATCGTAGCACCAACCATCACGCATTACAGCCTTGAGCGATGATTGAAAAACGCAGGGTTGATAGCCATTACGGATAGCCAGCAGAGGAGGGCCTGTAACAGACTGAACCCTGACAACAGGGATAATTATCAAAGCGAGAAACGAACCACCCAATAGCTCATGCTTCTGCTAGAGAGGGGCTGAGAGTCGGTTGGAAGATACTTGGAATTTGTTCCTTAAAGGAGCCTTGCGGCGATGATCCTCATGCGGCTACAGGGGGTTCATTGTGTTCTCAGCTCGTGTGGGTTTCGTGGGCACCACTTGGAAGGGGCCCTTTCTCTCCGTTCCCCAGAAAAAGGGGTTGAAGTGGGGGTGTCAAAGGAATGTGGGGGCCTCGGTCGCCAAGACCCTCGGATAAGGTTACTGATGGATCCGATACGGTCAATTCGATCAAGGTACGGAAGTCCATAGGGGGCACAGTTCCAAAACCCCCAGCCCTCTTTTTTATATCACTAGACTAACCCCAATGTGTATTTATCCTTCTGTTTAGCCACATACGAGCCCGTATCGTAATTTCAAGGAGAAAATTGCTTTACCAGTATACAAGGGACCTTCCATTGCCATTGCCAGGCCAATTTAGTATAAGGTGAAAGGGGTATAAGATTGCGTACGAATTCGTACGAGCTCATACGCACACTTTCACTGCTCTCTATCAACTTTCTACCTTCTTTCAACATAGAGCCTGCTTCACCTCCTTAAACAGAATATTGTCCATCAGCACGACAACGTACTCGTCATGCGGATATCCGTACGAAGTTTCCTAGGGCTCTTTATTGCCCGCATTGCGCTCAACGTCTCCTTACGGCTTTATATAATGTAGCCCCTGTTTTGATCGACCTGACTGTTGATTCGCCTTTAATATAACGGACCTCTACGGTAAAGAACATTGCCTTACGGGGTATAATCACTACTTCTTCTATAATAGTGCTAATGCCTAATACCTATCAGACTTCGATTATGATGGCCGTATAGAACCGGCAGAGCAGTATCGCAGCTATACGGATCCATAAGGACCCAGTCGTTATCGAAGTATTAGTAATCTTTTGGATTGGTAATGGCTATATTAATAAGAGCATCCTAGGTATTACGATTCTAGTGTATAAGGGAATTTGGCACGCTAGAAAGCGTACTGGATCTATTAAAGTCATACTAGAGCGTAAGTTTTCATCCTATAGCTTAATGATCAGATTCATCGTCAAGCAATACGATGAACGCCTTAAGGAGAAAGAGTGGCAAGTCGTTCATTCTGTATTAACAGTTAGCACTACTTCTAGACCTATATACTTCCCTAGTAGAGCGTACAATACCGTTATACTAAGAGATCTAATTAGCTAGGGGAATATCACTATTATAAAGTAACGTAATATAGCCAATCTCACTTTTTAGCTCTTTAACGAGGGACCCTGACCTGATGATGATTGCTAGAGGCCGTTAAGAGCCGTACGTGGCTGCAAAAGGGCTATCAATCACGGGCTTTCTGATATAGACTCGGATATATCAACGCCAAGCCCTATTAAGTCCAAGGTTCTACGTACTGCAAAGTCAGGGTGCGTATTAACTAGTAAGGACGAATTCAAAGCCCCAGTGCTATCTCTAGCACTAATGAAGCTCGAAGCTCGAAGCCCCATTAAGACTCAAGTCAAAGATGAGGTTATCGCGGGGTGTATTACAGTCACAGATACAGCTTCGAACGATGCCGCACTGAGTGATCCTTTTACGAGCGATATCGAACAGTCAGAAACACAGGGGGGTTTACCTGAGAAGAAGCTTCCTTTTCGAGCTAGGAGGGGGAAGAATAAGAATAGAGATTAATTTGAGGGCGAAATGCTTCGATTATATACGTATTTGGTTATATGGTTAGTCCTCCTGCTCGTTAATGTTATTAACCTCCTCTCTAATCTCATTTTTAAGCCTATTAAGCGTAGTGGCATTAATATCATTCGCTGCTAAATGATCTTATACGCAGTTAAGTCTACCTATAGGTATTGATAGTAGCTCTAGAGCTAGTGATTCTTAATTGATAATATACTGCTGCAAATGCTGCTATAAGAAGATGTAAAGGCTATAGCAGTGGAAGGAGTGGAAGGAGTGGAAGGTTATTGGTGGAACTCGGCGATTGTGGGTCAAGGAATTGACCAATCAGAAAAGGGATTAAAGATTCAGAAAGAGCAGGAAAAGACGATTAGAAAGGTAGTCGGTTTGATGTGATTGGTTGAGAAATGCATGTATTGATAATAATAATCCTTCTGGACTGGCTAGAGAAAAGCCCCAGCTTTATAGAGAGATTGCTGTCCAGTCACATGTCCAATCTAACAGGGGATTTGGACAATTTGTCATAGTAAAACCGGGTAGGACGTGTCCCGAGTTTTAAGACTGTTGGACGTATGTCTGATGCTTGAACTCTAACCTTATTGAAGGTTCTTATTATAGATGTCTTTTGTAGTTATAATATAAGGAAGATAGGCTTTCTGAGGCATAATATATACCATTATAAAGCTAAAAATCAGGAGATTTTGAATATATTATTTATAGTCTTATCTAATAAGAGCTAAAGGAGATATTTCCTTATCAGTTATATATTTTATATATAAGGACTTTACAGAAGAGATATGTAAAAAGATGTAACCATTCTACTAGATCTTATGGGTGGTCTTAACGGCTTTAGAGTATATAATCGCAAATAGCTATCATATGCTTAGGTAAGTAAGCATTAAGGTTAATATAGTCTTCTGCGAAGATATTCTAAAGTGTATCTAGTCGTCCCTAAGGGATGACCTCTGCCTAGCTTCTTACTTATCAGGCCTTAGGCTGAAAGTAAAGGTTCTATGGTTGCCCGGGAATAACATATGGCCTATTACGCTATTTACAAATATAATGCACATTCTATATATATATAAAGTCAGCGAATTCCTCTCTTAAAATTAGTATAAAGATATAAAGCATCGTAATACGGTCAGGTATAGAGTCATCTGAGAAATATATAAGTCCTGTAATTTCAGAGAAATACTCCTAAGAATATATCAATACGCTATCATAAATAAAGATATTAGCCTATACTTATCCGCCAGAACTTAGCCCTGCCTTGACTTAGCTGAAGCCACTAGCTTTTAATCTTCTGGTTATTTATACTCTTACCGTAGGCCTAATAGTCTTAGAAGCACACGTCTTGCTGAATACTATCCTATATGCACACGCGTTCTTTCGAAAGGTAGAAATGTACTCTAGCTATTAGAATTGTCTTTTAGCCGCGGTCTGAACGGATAATATTAAGCATTGTTGTCAGATACATCAGAGGCGAAAGTTGCCACCTATTGCCACCTATTGCCACGAGGCTTAGCAATCAGCTTCTAGCTGATTCTATACAGAAGAGAAATGGTATATAAAGCTTGCCCTGAAACCTCAAGACATAGGGGGGACAGACAATACACAATTTTCACCCAAATATTTGACAATTGTCTAGCGTTCTGAAAGTACGTGAAGGTATTGTGTAATAACACTCCGTGATGTATTAGCTGATATACTAATATAAAACTATATAATAAACTATAAGTATACGTTAATTAAAGCGTAAATTTTAAAGCCCTAAGCCTTTAATTTATTATAAGCATTAAGAGACTATATGAAGTCAGGGCCAGGGGCTATCCATCCACCTCGGCGATATCGCATTATATTCTAACGTTCGGTAATACTTCTGGGATAAAACTTACGAAAGCCTTCATACAGCGCCCGGCGACTGAGTACGAGTCCAGCTCGATGGACCTTTATATATGTAAAGTCCTTATATATAAAATATATAACTGATAAGGAAATATCTCCTTTAGCTCTTACCAGATAAGACTATAAATAACATATTCAAAATCTCCTGATTTTTAGCTTTATAATGGTATATAATATGCCTTAGAAAGCCTATCTTCCTTATACTATAACTACAAAGGACATCTATAATAAGAACCTTCAATAAGGTTAGAGTTCAAGCATCAGACATACGTCCAACTGTCCTAAAATTCGGGACACGTCTTACCCGGTTTTACTATGACAAATTGTCCAAATCCCCTGTTAGATTGGACATGTGACTGGACAGCAATCTCTCTATAAAGCTGGGGCTTTTCTCTAGCCAGTCCAGAAGGATTATTACCATCAATACATGCATTTCTCAACCAATCACTTAAAACTGACTACCTTTCTAATCGTCTTTTCCTGCTCTTTCTGAATCTTCAATCCTTTTTCTGATTGGTCAATTCCTTGACCCACAATCGCCGAGTTCCACCAATAACCTTCCACTCCTTCCACTCCTTCCACTGCTATAGCCTCTACAATATAGAGATACGTACGGCTAAAGTCTTTAAGCTTAGTGCTCTATTCGGACTTGTTTTTAAAGAAATAGCGCAATTCGCATAGGCTTTCTGATATCTGTTCAGGGTCTTAACGGCGCCAAAGCCCAAGGTCCCGGCGTATGCATTTAAGTCCAGTCTTTATAATAATAAAACCATCAGAATAGAGCTTCAGAAGCATAAAGTGATCGTTTAAGACTTTATTAAAGAATAAGTCTTTAATGTGCTAATAAAGGTGTTCTAAGTCTTTAGTGTATTATTTAATTAAGACATTCTAACTTTTGAGGCTGCGATACACGGTCGTACGTCCCACTTTAACGTAGAAATGCTTATTAAGGCGTGTGACGATTTGATCGTATATAAGATGGTCATTATTCTTCTATTATTGAATTTATATGCGAAATGAAGATAAGTCAATCGAAGGGCGGCCTATTGCATTAACTTCGGGGCTTGTATAAGGCCATAGCGAGAAGTACGGCCTTATACTAAAAATCGAAAATTCGAGCTTTGGATTTAATAGCTAGCGCTGAAAATCTTTTTCGTATATCTGCATATATAGCTATATAAGAGTGTAATCTTAATTTTTAAGCTAGAGCCTGATTAAGCAATTCAGGGGTAAAGCTACTAGTAGTTATTAGTAATCATATAATACATTATAAGACTCTACCCTGCAATACTCCTTAGATATTAAGGCAAATAATTATTTTATATCTTCTATATATAAAAAAAAAAATCCAGACTAAAGTAAATTTCATTTCAGACCCTAGCTAGTAATTAGGTATTATAATGCTCTGTATGCTTTTATATACTATTGCATGTAGTCATATACTGAAATATTATTTGCGTTTTTATTCAGATTATAAAATGAAATTTTGCCTCAGATTCTTAGAGATAGAGGTAATAAAAGATAACTAAGTAGACTAGAAAAAGGGTCAGTATGAGCTTATATTCTCCTATAAAGAGTAATATACTTTAGTCTTTCTTTAAAGGAGTGCCCCCCTTCTTTCTCTTCTTCTTATTAGCAGCATCCTTAAAGAACTTGGATATCTTTAAGAGCGTCTTGCGGTCAAATTCCTCTATCGGGTCCGTACTATTACTATTAGAGTCAAAGTCATCAGCCTTACGCTTAGTGCTTTGCTTACCTACTACTAATTAGTAATACATATAAGTATATGAGTATAAGTACTTACTAAGAGAACACACCTAGCTAGAATGGTTCTAATTGCAATTAGTACAAGCATGCAAGTAAGTATTAGAGATAATATACTTATTAAAGGCTCTATTCTGGCCTATGCACTTATTATAGCGCTCCGTATCCTCACGTTCGTTACTATATAGGTGGCAGAGCATAGCATTATAATTCTGACTGCTATGAAAGTTAAGGATGGGGGCGGTCTTCTTTATGGACTTGCTATTAGTCTTATAGTTAAGCTTAAGCAGACGTATTTCCTGATATAAGTTAGAACGAACTAGTACGCTGATCTGCAGGTATAAACCTTAGTGGAGTTAATAGTAGCGAAACCCTTCTTACTGCTACCCTTTAGGGCATTTATCAGAGCCTAAACGGTAAGATCCGGGTTCTTAGAGGGCTGTTCACCTTTGTATGTGAAAGTATGAGTATTAATCTCTAGCACTTCTTTAGGCAGCTTGCTGAATTTTTCCTCTCCCAAATCCTTACGTAGGAGGTCAAAAGCTGTTGGATAGCTCGTATGACCAATTGATGACCTTGAACATGTGTGTGTATTGTGTATCTGTTCACTATGGCCTCCGCCCCTTGAGGTCAGGGAGGTCTAGCTCTCCTTTCTTCCTAATACAGGCTAGCCGGCCGGAGGCTCGGCGAGCCTTCTCCGAGTCGGTCCCGACAACCCCCTGCTTCTCACGTGACTCCCTGGTGCCCTGGTGTTCCAACATGCCTCCAATTCAACAAAAGCAGCCTTATGAAGCAGTTTATCTTGCTTCTCCTTTTCCTTTTCGAGTCGCTTTCTCTCCTTCTCCGCCTCCTTTTCCTTGTCCTTATCATCCTTCTTACGAGTGCCGGCCATGATGGGCAATCCGTAGTCATACGAAGTCGAATTTATTAAATTTGCTTACGTATAACGTACTTCATCAGTGAGTGGATCAAATCAGTGAATGGATCACTTATACTGTACAGCTAAAAGTAAAAATATTAGATTTTCTAAAACTAGCTCTATAAATTTAAAAAAATTAATTTTAAAATTTATATTAAAAAAGTCATAAGATATTATTTTTTTTAACTTTTCAATTAATTTATTAAGCTTTTTATATATAAAATTAAGAAAAAAAACAGTATGAATAGACTTTTTCTTAATAATTCTATAAATAAAAATAAATAAAATTTAGTAAAATTCTTCGATATAATTTCCTACTTGGTTAAGTTAATTCTAAACTTTTAGGTATTTTAGTTATAGTTTGGATTTTTAATAATTTTTCTAAAATCGCGCTTTAAGGTGTAAATCTGACTGATCTACTCACTGATTTGATCCACTCGCTGATGGAGTACGTTAGGCGCGTATAGGGTGTATTAAGTCTAGAAGGCTTATAGGGTGGCGGCCAATACATGGGCACCTAGGTGCCCAAATAAAGTCGCGCACCCAGTGCCCAAATTAGTCAGCGATTGTCGTATACTGCTTGCCGACCCACGGTCTAATGCTGCAATGTCCTCTTTTAACTACTGTAAAGAATGAATCAACTACGATTTAACAACAATACAATGCTCTACCGAATCAGTGGTCAAGTTCAAGGCTTCTTGCTCCCTACTGTCTCGTTCTACGCTCTCCCATATGCCCTTCATGCCTCGTCTCTTGTTAGCCAGCGGATTGTCACCCATCTCGTTAGCAACTTTGGCTTCAATGCGTTCATCCTCCGACTTGCTCCAATCCAAATACGCCATAATCTCTTCTTTCGTCCATTCCCTTGATCCTGTTGAAGTGATACAGCGCTTGGACATCTGCTTATAGTCCAGACACCACTCATAACTCTGCTTGTCGTACCTCAGTGGCAGCCCCACCGCCCTGCGATATTGCTGGTTGGTCTTAATGCTGCTGCTGGGTTGCACTGCGTACCACGCGCTTCTTGCGGCAACATATCTTCCATATATGGCTTGTGGCGAGTCGTACCTCGGCGCTGATTGCAGAGGGGGCGCGTGCAAATGAGTTGGCTCGTGAACCGGAGGCGCAGTTCCAACCGGACCGTCTGGAACGATAGAAGAGTGAGGAGCTGTAGGAGGGTCTTGTACAGTAGGCGAAGGTTGCACAAATGCAGCATGTGCAGCGGCGGGAGAGCCTCGAAGAGCTTCTGCAGGGCATTTTAGTATGCCTTCGACCAACGATGTCACTCTGGCCACCGAAACACTTTCGGCAGGATCAGTTAGAGCAGAAACTGTGACTAGTGCTGCGTCCGACTGCGGGGCAGACTTCGAAGCCGGTGCTGCCCGTGTCAGCAACTCCTGGAACCTCAGAGGACATGCTCTTGAGGACATGGTGTGACCAATTGCATGACATCTGCTACACGTACTGGGCGCTTTCTTGCCGGACTGTACGATCTCAAATCCAGAGGGTTCTCGTTTGGTGCTTGTTGCAGGTTGACTGATGGTTTGGATGCCTTGCTTTGGGACTCGACGTGGTTCCAGTATAGGCTGTGGTCGACCCACACCCCGTTTCAAGTTCCAGTGAGGATGAAAATGCTCGAGCAAAAGACTCTGCTTCTCCTCCTCGAGTTTCTTCAAGGTGTGAGAACATGGCAATCCATATGAGGAAGTGAAAGACTGACTGCAAGGAGCTTTGAGTGGCGCCACAAGTAACTGCCGTTGTTCTTGCACTTTGCGTAGGGCTTGGTGCGAAACCCAACCCTGCACGGCCTCGAACATTGCCCCGGAGACATCTAGAGGTGTCCGTATCTGCTGAGACGCTCGTATATGATTCAGCTCTTTTAGTTGGTTGGTGACCGCGTGTCGCATGGCCTGCCAAGAGTCGAAGAGGTCAAACGTTAGCTTTCAATCTCGATGTAGACCCTAGCTGACTACCTCGAAGTGGCCACATTGACAAAATGCAGATGTTTATCCACCCATGCTTTGACGATCATCTCTTTATGCGGCTCGAGCCAGTACATCTTAATGTACCCAACTGCCCGGGGGTATGTTTTGCCGTATTTGAGCTCAAATTTGGCCAGGCGCTCGTCGAATATCTTTTCGGTTGGCGAATTCACGATTGAGTGCCAAAATCCATAGAAATCGTCCCATGCTTTGTCCTGTGCTTGACCGTTCGCTTGGCCACGCTTCAGTACAAAGTCGGGTTGACAGTACTGCAGAACTGCCTTGTTGACATGCCAGAGGCACAGCAGTGCCTTAGAGGAAGGGAACCTGGTTGCGGTAGCATTTATCGCAGCGAGACATCGGTCTGTCAAGACAACAGAGGGAAGGTCATGCTGATAGAGTGACTTGAGGTGTTGCAGTGCCCATGAATAGTCTTCTTCTGATTCACCTGACAGAAACGCAAATGCAATGCAGAAAGAACGCTGACAAGAATCAACCCCGACCATGTCAAGGAGGGGCATTGCATGCTTGTTCGTCTTGTAAGTGCAATCCAGTAATAATACGTCTGGGTTGCATTGTAGATATGCAACAGAGTCCGGATGAGCGAAGAAGATGGCTGTCAATCGATTGTCTGGATCCAGTCGAACTCGACACCAGAAACCCTCTTCGTGCAATTGGTCAACCAGCGCTTGGATACTGCTCTGCCCCTCACGCAGATCTCTCCTTGTTGCGGCAATCCGATTATAGATGTCTTGCTGAGTCGCGAGGGTATCCGAATTGTTATGAAGGTAGGTCCTGATATCTCGAGGAGCAGCGCCAGCAGTCGTCAGGCTTGAAATAATTGCCGTATCTCTCTCGTTAAGCTGGCGATGCGCTGGGTGTGCAGACGCATCCTGGCTCGGTGGATGATTGTGCCGGGCACACTCCTTGTCCGGTCGATGGCCTAGGACCCATGTATTTCCATCCAATGACTGTTTGGCCAATACTGAAAACTTGCAGCCGGTTCTTCGACTACAAGTGCGGCGTTGTCGTTCGATAGATGTGCTCGGTGGTAGTTTATTTCGATCACAGGCGAATATGACTCTTATTCGGCCACTTGATGTCTTTAAGGATTTCCCGGTTATGAATGCATATCCCCGAGGCTTCGCCCAAGAATTAATGGCTGCCAATAGAGATTCGCGGGATTCGTATATGCCTTCAGGTGGAAGGGCATCGTCGGAGAACGCAATCTGGTCCATTTTCGTTCGGTGCTGTTACTGCTGTGCAGAGCGCGGGTCGCGTCGAACGCGCTGGTCTGGGCAGGCGGCCAATAGGGGCGAGGATCGCTGACTAATTTGGGCACTGGGTGCGCGACTTTATTTGGGCACCTAGGTGCCCATGTATTGGCCGCCCTTATAGGGTTCCTGCCTTAGTAACGGTTAGCTTACGACAGTACGTACTACGGAAAATCGTAGGCGCGCGTAAGTCTGCTAATATGGGCAAAATGCATATCAAAATGTAGCGTGCAACCCTGCAATATCGTAGCAGATTAGACGCCCACGCAAAGCGCATTGCAGCAGCGTTATTTTGTAAAAGGAGGCTATTTTTACCTCCAAATTGGGATTGAAGAAGGAAGAAGAAAAGAAAGAGAGGCTCGTAGCCTATTATGAGGAGAATGAGGCGAGTGCATGTGACCAGCTGGCGATGAATGCATGTTGACTTTGGATGACTAAGCGATTTGATCGAGCGATAATGCTTCAAACGGGGCCGTACGGTGGGTGTGCCCCTACCCAAAAACACCACAAATTGGGTTTTGGAACTGTGCCCCCTATGGACTTCCGTATCAAGGACTTTAATAGAGGGTCAACTGTGGAGACCAAAGATGATGATTGTATTGATCTAGGATGCCTCCGGCCCCCTCTTTTCTCGAGAGGGGTTTTTCTAGTCATCTGACCAAGGCTAGGATATCTTTATATCAGAGGTTGTGCCGCCACATAAGGGGTCAATCCAACAGTTACCTTTCGGTCAGCCCGGGCACTGTCACGATGTGTATTTGGGTAGCAGGGCGTGTATATGGCGTGTGCCTGCTATAGCAATATCCTTCTAGCTATTTTAGCATAAAGGGTGTACAGGGACTCAGAGCGGGGACTTGACACAATCAAGAACATACACACACCCAATCAGGTGCCACACACGACAAAAGCTCGTGACAGGCACTGTCACGATGTGTATTTGGGTAGCAGGGTGTGTATATGGCGTGTGACTGCTATAGCAATATCCTTCTAGCTATTTTAGCATAAAGGGTGTACAGGGACTCAGAGCGGGGACTTGACACAATCAAGAACATACACACACCCAATCAGGTGCCTCACACGACAAAAGCTCGTGACAGGCACATTCCTGTACGCCTTCCTAAGGATTCTACGGAGTACGGTCTATACCTGTTTCGCCCTAGTAAGTACAGGACATACGTAGAAGTACATAGTAAGCCTAGCTGGGTCCGAGGTCTCAGACATTCCTCCATTGTCTTTCTTGCATGTCATCTTTGCCAAGCTGCCGCAACAGGGGGCGAAGTTGAGCGTAGCATGGCAAGTGGATGGATGTGGGTGACGGAGCCCGGGGTGTGTGCATGGATGGGTAGTGTGTGTGGAGAAGGCCAATTGTGGGATGGACCAAGACGACGTTCTGTTGGATTATGGACCTAATTAACACTGGCTATAATAATACTGGGAGCATCCTTAACTTTTGATTAAAATAGCTCAGCTGGTTAATCCAACACATTATATAGGCTACATTCACGCAGGGCTGCTCGATAATGAAACCAAGACGCCTTCGGGCAACAACTCCTGTTGTACAAAGCACAGCCAGCAGTACGGCTTGAATACAACCTGGCCATGACAAACCATCTCACTTCAGTTGTAACCAGTGTCTAAATGGTCAGTCTCAAGGGTGCAGATGGCTGATTAGAATAAGGAACCATATGTTAAATCGGCGTTCCCGGACTGGGAGGACCTACTGCGTGACATGACATGGAGTCTTCGGCTTACCGTCCAAGGAATTGGGTATTTTAATCCAGGAGGGACATTCCTCGAGGTGTATTCTGCGTCCTCACAGGTCACAGAACTTCAAGATTCAATAACCTTTGCTTCACCGTGGATTTCTTTCTCTCTTCAATGTTAAACAAGTTCGGAGGAAAATAACAAGTTGATGGTGAGAAGAGGCGAAACTAGAATATTGGCCACCGCCAGTGAAATACATGATGCTAGTAGATAGTCCACAGTCATGAGCCTGTTTCGCTCACAACTTGACTAAAAACTCGCCACCTTTCTGAATCCGTTCGGCCGCATCGTTTACAAATGCATCCACCACCTCCCTCGCCGCCTTCTTTTCGGTGACTACTGCGGCACATTTTCCCATCAAAAACGGCTGACCTAGTTCCAATAAAGTGTCTAGCTCCAGCGAACCCTTCGTGTCGTCCTGTGCGGCCTCATTTTCCGCTCTGTCCAGGTCTGCTTCGTAGGGAATGACTCCCTTCGATGTCAGCTCGCGGATCTCCTCCTGGCGATTGGTCTCCCAATTTTCGATATAGGCATTCTTGCGAACCCGCAACGGCCGTCCTGTGAAGATGATTGTGCGGATATTATCGTCGAATCCGGCTGTCCGGACGGCTTCCTTGTGCGCTTCGGAGGCGCCAGCCTCCTCGGTAAGGATGAATCTCGTGCCAACCCATACGGCACTTGCACCCATCATCAAGGCGGCTGCGAGCAACTTCCCGTTGTAAATACCACCAGCAGCAATGACTGGCACTGGCTGACCTGTTGCAGGGGATATATGCCTCTTGCAGATTTCCACAACAGCGGGGACAAGTACCAGGGTGGGCACGTCTCCTGTGTGGCCACCACCCTCGCCTCCTTGAGCACAAATGATGTCACAACCGAGGTCCAGGCACTTCTTCACATGTTTTGGATGGCCGACCATGTTCATGTATAGGACACCAGCATTGTGTAACTTTTCAACGATGGCCTTTGGTGGGACACCAACTGCGGAAACAAAAAGCTTCGCGCCAGAATCGATAATTATGTCAACGAGTTCTGATAGCTTGCCCTTGGTATAATCGTAGCTATGCGATGGTGAGCACCCAAACAACAGGCATGAGATAGAAGGTTACCACGGCTTACTTCGTCTTTCGGGCGTTGCCGCCGACTTGTGGCAGTAACAAGTCTACCCCAAACGGAGCATTCTTGTCGACCAAGAAAGATTTGAGCTCATCGATTTGCTCTCGTAGCATGGCAGGAGTATAACTAATGCCTCCGAGTACACCCATGCCACCAGCGTTGGTTACTGCTGCGGCTAGCTTTGGCCCCGCCGCAACATTCATACCAGCCAGCAATACTGGGTGGGGGATCTGGAACAGATCGGTGATGGTTGTCCGGATTTTCTCTAGCTCGAATCATTAGCCTCATTCTCTAGCTTTGAATGTGAGTCTGGCTCACGTGTGCTAGCCATGGCGCCAAACGCAAACAAGAAGACTTGTTAAAGTTGAAGATGACGTGTAAACAATGGTAAGGCCTTTTTGGATCACAGGGTCATCATTACATTCTGTAGGGGCCAATATATCCTGGCCTGCGGCACGGAAGTCCACCCCACCCCCACCCACCCCCGCCCCCGCTCCCGATTCACATGTGGGGGATGATTGCCAAAGGTCACAGTCGGTCAGATTCAAAACGATGCATCAGTGGAATTTGGCAATAGCTAAAGCTAACAGTATCCGTATAGCTAATTACAGTGGTGGTATTCCCTGTGTGCCTGACCTACTTCAATAGCTAGTCTGGCTGTCCCATCCATTAACTATCAAGGCCGTAGTTGATTTTATGCTTTTTATACAGAATCCAAACGCCAGCTGACAGAGTGTTATGGCTGCTGCTTGAATTTTGAATTGCAATAACTCTGATAATAATGTGTGTGTTATTCTGCCCTCGAGACTATAATACACAAGCCTCTTATTTCTTTCTTATCGCGGCCGGGCCGGTGACTTGTACATCTATGTAACTCCCGTGCTTGCTGGGGCAGGAGGTATAGGGTAGGCGCATATTATCGAAGTGGAAGGTGGGGCGAACAGTCATGGTGGTTCCTACGTACAGTGGGGCGGATAAAATTACGACACATTCCGTGTCAACCCGGTGTATCTATACCCCCACAACGTGATGGCCTCACTTTGAACCCTTATTACGCACCCAAATAAATGTCAATTAAATATTAATATATATCAATCTGTAGCTTTTTGAATGGAGTTTCTAATGGAGTCTTCGATATTTCTTATACTAACTGCGTGCGCGCACCACAGCCTGCAACCTGCGCTTCATTGAATGGACCAAGTTCTGCATCACCTCGGGCTCAATCTCTTCCCACAGCTCGACTACGGCTTCTGTAAGCTGTAGCTTTGCTTCCTCCGTCTTTGGCATGTAAGCAAGCTCAGGACATTGCTCACAGACCCTTATTTTAAGTATGTGCCATAGGTTTTCTATGAGGTTGAGATCCGGGCTATAGGGCGGCCAGGCAACTACCTCCGCCCTCCGGTTCTCACACCATTCTATGAGCCAGCTTCTCATCAAACGGGATGTATAAAGACTCGAGTTATCGTGCTGAAAGTAGCTATTTCTGGTCACAATTCGAGGAAGGTATTGCTTCATGCATTCAAGCAGAACTCGCGCCGTAACACCGCCGCCTTCAGATTCTGGGTCGCTGTAAAGAGGGCACATTGGAAGCTTCCTGACTGTATTGAAGGCACTGAAGAACATCTGTGAATGCTTGGTTGGTGTGACACGGGTCTGAACATTCTTTCTGAATAGCCTCTCGTGCTAGGAACAGTCAGAGAGGTCACAATCGCATTAAGAAAACATACCGGCTTACAGAAGCATCAAGTGCGTCTCTGACCCTCACCTCAAGCCACAGTAACTTCATCAGAGAAGGTCCATTTCTCCCAAAACTCAAGAGGCATGTGAATATAGCGTCTTGCAAAGCGTAGGCGTTTTATGGCTGTTTCCTCGCTGATGAACGGTCTCAAAAGTGACTGGAAGTGCATAATGCCTTCCTTTCGAAGGAAGGTAATTATGGTCCTCCTACAGCAGCTCAAATTGGCCTCCTCGATTAATTCACGTATCTGGATATGAGGGTCTTGACCTATTACTCGCAGTATCTGTCTTTTTTCCCGGTCTCCGAGCTTAGGGGGGCTGCCGCACCTAGGTTGGTCGCGGCCGCTCTGTTGTTCTTGGTATCGCCGGACAATGCCGTAAATTGCGTGCCGTGTAACTCCCTCCTCGCGTGCGATTTTAATGGCAGAAACGCCTGAATTATACCTCCAAACAACCCTCGTCCTCGTATGAGGAGAATGATGTATCTGCGACACCATTCTGACTTGAATTGGTGGTGCAATGGGCTGTTGAAGCTGATGATGATTTTGGTGAAGGTATCACGGAAAGCGGGGTACGGAAAATGTGTCGTAACTTTTGGGGACCCACTGTAACTGTCTGTGTCTCGTCCTAGCTCAGGCCGTGACACGGCGGAATAAACCAACTGAAGCCAATACTAATTTCAGTACTCTTCAAGCTGGCCTCGGAGAATTCCCAGAATAAAGTCTTTAGCAGCCGCATTAACCTTTTTCTAACAAAGCCAGAAGCCATTCTCAAGTTAAATAGAATATTAAACCAGTTATAAATTCTCTATTTCACTTGCTACAAGTCAAATAACTTGAGATATACATACTGGGAAATATATTATACCAAAACAGCTGACCATGCTTTGTTTGATGTAGTTGACCCGGCGATGACCTAGAACCGCTTCATATCTTGCAGAAGAAATTCGGCGCTCTTGTCACAATATTCCACCGGCTCCCGTAAATAGAATTTCTGACTCGAACATTCAAAAACCTGCCCTGTGATGTCTTCATCTAGAATCTTATCGAGTGCGTCGAGGATAACACTCATCGTGGTGAAGTGCTCTATGGGAACAACCTCCTTGAGAACGTCACTGATTGAGGTATTGACTGGGCCGGGGCTGATGGCATTGAGTGAAATGGATTCGTTTTTTCTGAGCTTCTCAGAAGCGGATCTGAGCAATCCGATAACCTGTCGTTCTGTTAATGTGGGGGACAACAACAGTCTCGAATGAACCGACATACCCCATGCTTTGCGGCGCTGTAGACAGGCGCAACTCGGAATTCATAGAGCCCGGCCATGCTGTTGGTCACAATCATCTTTCCAACAGTTCCACCCGCAGCTGACTTCTTCATATGGTGTCGGAATAGTCGTAGACCATACACGACGGAATGGAGGTCGACGTCCAATACTTTCATGCTTGGTTTGACAGGTTCACCATCATTACCAGGCAGGCTATAGAACGGCTCATCCTCCTCAATCCCGGCATTTGCAATGAAGACGTCGATGTGACCGGCCCATTCGTACGCGGCCTTGAATAGAGCCACTTGGGAAGACCAATCGGCCACATCGCAGTGGACAAACAAAGTATTGGAGCCCAGCTCTTTTTGCAATTCTGTCCCTCGATCTGTGTTCAGATCTGCCAACACAACCCGGTAACCGCGATCAAGGAGTCGCTTGGTGTAAGAGAGACCGATGCCTCCGGCGGCGCCAGTTACAATTGCAGTGGGATGCTGTGCCATGTTGTCTTCAAGCTATAGTGCTGGTTGCTGGTTGCGATAGGCACTATAGAAACTGATGCAGTCTTCTTGGTTTTAGCATGGCTTCATAACATGGATAAGCTTCTACAAGAGCATAAATTGAGGCCACGGGATGTCGAGTTACATCCAACACTTCCCGTCCGTATCCCACATTACCCATCCAAATCCCACACTGCCTGTCCACAAGCCGACCCCCACATACCTACATCCCACATTGCCTATCCACATGTCATGTCATCCCCCGCTTCATCCGTGCTTCAAATCCTTTCCCCCACAGCCCTCAGGCAAGGATACCGGTAGTTGGGCGACTTCCTCTCAGTCTTGCTACTCTCGGCATAAAACTGAGCGCGCTAGACACATGATGGTGAAACTTATGGGATAACGTACAACCAAGACAAGCTTTTTTACATTGTTCACATTTGTGCTCTTGTCACGACAACGAAACGCCAGGACAATGGCTAATTTTGAACCTAACTTGGGCACGGTGTTGCGGCCAACTTCGTTCGCGCATGTCTTCCTCCGAACCAATCGATTTCAGGAGATGGTGGCGTGGTACAAGACAGTTCTGGGTGCGGAAGCGCGTTTCGAGTCCGAACGCATTGCCTTCCTCTGCTTCGACGAGGAGCATCACCGCGTTGCCATCTGTGCACTGCCTGGAACGGGAGATAAGATCAAGACCAGCGCAGGGCTCGAACACATGGCGTTCGGTTTTTCGACTCTTGACGACTTGGCCTTGGCCTACCAGCAACGCAAGGATGTCGGGATTATGCCGTCCTGGTGTGTCAACCACGGCATCACAACCTCCATCTACTATACCGACCCAGATGGTAATCAAATCGAGACGCAAGTTGACACCTTCGAGGACAATGACGAAGCTACTGCCTATATGTCGTCGCCTGAATTCAAGGCCAACCCCGTGGGCACGGAGTTTGATCCGGAAGATTTGGTCCGTCGTTTGAAATCGGGAGAGAATCACGCATCCATTAAGAAACGCAGTGGACCTGTTGCCAAAGCGCCTGTGGTTTGAGTTGGCCCCCCTTCGATTCATGGAGTCTCTCCTATTACAATCGCGGTTATTCCTGGCGCGGAGATTCAATCCTCGAGAAACAGAGTTCGGCTTATCAGCACATTGGTAAAGAGTGCGAGATGTGTTCATGCATGTACCAAATAGGAGACAACTTGTTACAAGAATATTTATGTCGTCTTTGAAACTGCTTGTTGTGGCTTGATTGCTTCTGAAAAATAACTGCGAAGCCGAACATTACACTTTTGAGTCCGTCATCTCTGGTCTGTCCTGTCGGGGCTAATTTGGATAAGTCCTCTGAGAGAGCCAATTGCACCAAGAATTTATATTGAAGAGGTGTTTAGTATTACACATCGGACCTCTACAGAATAACATCTTCGACCCTCGTAACCTCCCCTGTTTTCGCTTCAAAGTGATGTGCTACAGCCAAGCCCAGGTCCTGCGCAAACGTTGCCTGCTCCATTGTTGCCCCGTGACGTAGAAGCCCTCGTACATGCCACAGCGCCTGCTCGGGAGAGTTGTTACATATGAGAAGGGCTGTGGTGCACATCTGTGTCTCGATATTCGACAGAATAGCATCTTCGCTTATCCAGAGCTCGTAGTTCGTCTTGACGTTCAGAAGGTCTATGTAATTAGCGTGGGATTCATAATTTACCGATTACTCAGTTGATTCCAACCGCACTCACAGTGGTCTGGGTGATACTTTAATACCCTCTCTCGCTGATGTTGGGCTGCTACAGGACCCCAGAGCACATCAAAGTACCGCTTGGCCTTTTCGGCCCTCTTTCGTTCGTAATCCTTTGAGTTCATCTGCTCAGTTCTAGGCGAGCAGAAAGGACAAGTGTCAGTCGGGATGCCGATAGTCTGGGTCACAAACTGGTTACCTGGGGGAAAAGAGATCAATTTCATCCTCGGGCAGTGACCGAAACAAAGGTCCGAGTCCCTGGGCAGCACGCGGGACTCCGTATAGAATGGAACCTTTCAATAAAGCCTCCTTGATTCTTCTTTGAACAAGCTTTCTAGACTCTAAGGGGAGACCCTTGGTGACCAATTGATACAGCTCAGCCACACGTTCCCCGGCACAGGCTGCTGTCAGAGCAGAAGCCTTTTCACGTTAGCTAAGTTTTGTCGTTATACTTGAATTGATATGGACAAACCGCGACAATATACCATTGAGCCTTGAGCACATCGCTCTGGCCCTCGCGGATCCGAAACTCGGATAGGAATTCCAGTGTTGCCATGAGAACTATGAAGACACACGGGCCACAGCAGTCAGTGCAGCTTTGGAAATCGTTGGACAAAAGTTGGTCATGAGATCAACAACTGCAATCTGGGACCTAGGTATGAAAAGAAACGTCTAGTCTGATCCTGGCGGTTACTAGGCCGAGTGGCAGATGCTTTGCGGGGAAGCGGAGGGTTATCTGGCGTCATGTGGGGGTTTAGGCAGGACCTCCACATACACTTACTCCACCTTGCATTATCCCGAGGGATATGCAAGACGACGTGAGGCTCGGTGCGGAGCTCCAAGGTAGGAGCTCCAAGGTGGGATGATTGGGAGAGAGGAAGTGTGTATACTTGCTGGCAGCCGTGGATTGTGGCCCGACACTGGAAGCTAAACACAACTATATGATCAGCTTCATACCATTTATAGAGGCGTTTAGAGCACCAATATTTATCATCAAGCTCCTTAAGCAGAACGAGTCGTTTCCACCCCGATCATCATGTGGCCACTTCCGAACCTACCCTGTGAGCTCCCCACGGCCACAGTTCCCGAATTCATCGACCTCAAGTCGCTGGTTGAACATTTTCAGCTGGTGTTCAATGATGTGCAAGAGGAGCACTTTGTTAAGGGGGCCATTTGGCGAGATCTATTTGCCATGACTGGAACCCTCAGAACATTTTACTCGGCATCATCGATTGCAGGTGCATGGCAGGCGACTGCTTCAACTCACCTTCCGTCTAAGTTTGTCATTGGTGGGGAGCCTCGTGTCATCCAGGCTGGACCGTCTGCTTGGGTCGAAATGAGTTTCACGTTTGAGACAAACGGAATTCCGGCCACTATTGGTTACGGGTACATATCCGTAGTGCCTGAATCAGATGGGAAGTGGAGAATATGGCAGCTGCGGACCATCCTCGAGCAACTCAAATCACACCCGGATGTGGATGTTCTCCAACCGGCCAATACCGAAAGCGTCAGTGAGACGCATAGAATCCGTGGTGAGCATGCTACCAACGGCATTCAACCTCATCTGCACCAGAACGGCGAAACATCTACCAGCTACGGGCACGAAGACTATTTCGACTGCTTGATCATTGGCGGCGGCCAGGCGGGCTTAAGCGTTGGTGGGAGACTCAAGGCTTTAGGGGTTTCGTACGTCATACTGGATAAGCATGAGAATGTCGGGGATAACTGGAAGACAAGATATGACTCTACGAAATGTCAGTTCATTCCTCGTCTTATTGGCATTGGGGAATGTTTCGCTAACACAAAAAGTGCACACGGTTCGGGAGTTTGGTAAGATCTGCCTTGAGAAGCTTTGTACGCCTGTAGGTCAGCTGCTAATGTAGCACAGCTCATCTGCCCTTTGAGCGTACATTCCCTGCTTCGTATCCAGAATTCCTGCTTAAGGATGATCTGGCTTCTGGGTATCGTAAATGGGCAAGCAAATATGACATCGTAAGTATGCTTCTACAATTTACCCTTCAAACTAACCTCACAACAGAATGTTTGGCTCTCCACCACTGTCACTTCCGGAACATGGAGCACTGAAGAGAAGACTTGGAGATTGGAGTTACTCCGTGATGGCAAGAAGTCCTCTGTATGCGGTGGCAACATTGTTTTTGCTGTCGGCGGCAACTCCCAGTTTCCCCTGTCGCCGACCTATGAGAATAAGGTCAGATGTCGCTCTTTTACTCATGACCAGCAATCAACTGACGTCGCTCTTTTTTGTTTCTTAGGACGTCTTCCGTGGTATTACCCTTCACTCTGGAGAGTACAAAAATGCCTCTGGCTGGAAAGGAAAACATGGAGTTGTGGTCGGGACGGCCAATACCGGTTTGCACACTTCACTCTACTAGAGTCAGGAGGAGATCGCTAACGTCAACAGCTCACGACGTGGCAGAAGATATGCTCCAAGCTGGGATGGCATCGGTAACGATGGTTCAGAGATCCAAGACTTGTCAGTACTTGTAGGCGGGCTTGGCGGGAATACAGCCGGCTGACTTAAGTGACACAGATGTGGTGCCAGTCGAGCATTACAGGGAAACCCACGATAGTAAGATCCACCGCAAGCCCTAACGATGATTTAAGTGTTAAAAAATTATAGGGGTGTACAAGGAATCTATTCCAACCACCGTGTCCGACCGCTTGTTCTTCTCAGGCCCAGCTGTACTAGGTCGGATCATGGGTTCTCGTTCGCTGCACGCCAAAGCCAGAAAGGAGCCTGAACGATTCGACGCCCTAGAGAAGGCGGGATTCCTGCTCGATCGGGATGGAGATATATCCTACTATTTATTCCAGCGGTTCGGGGGCCACTACATGGATGTTGGAACCTCTGCCAAGATTGCCAGTGGGCTGGTAAATTTTCCCTTGCTTAGTATTCTGAGACCAGCAAGAAACTAATTTAATACTCTTAGATCAAGATGAAATCCGATTCTCTCCCGATTCGCTTTACAGGGGATGGTCTAGAATGTGCCAATGGTACCTTTCTCCGAGCAGACGTGGTGGTGTTTGCTACGGGATTCGTAGGCAATCTACGGCTGGTTGTTGAAGATCTGTTCGGCCCTAGCGTTGCCTCGCAAGTCGACGATTTCTGGGGACTAGATGATGAGGGCGAGCTCAAGGGAGCCTTCAAGCCTTGCGGACGTAGGTTCACTCTGGCTTTGGAATATTCCTGATTATTACTGACACATATGTGCCAGATCCTGCATTTTGGTACCACGGGGGTGCGGTTGGTCAAGCCCGATACATGTCTCGCTTCATTGCCCTTCAAATCAAGGCCAAGTTGCTCGGAACGCCTCTCCCTATCTACGGATTGACACCACCTCGGAACTTGCCTCTCAAGACGAAGTAAGTACTAGCAAGGCGAGGCATGATGAGCTGATGGAACCTTTGGAATGAAAGATGCACAACACTCGCATAAGGAACCTGTGTGAGCAACATGCACATCTGGCGGGGGATCCACGTTGTTTCACAAGCCTTAGTCTTCTCCCCGTACTTCTCTATGTAGCAAAGAGACTCCTTTTTTGACGTATTTATCCTGAGTGTATTACTTGTTGTGTTTTGGGATATCTGTGGGATAGCATTGTTGACTTAGATGTTTTGTCTACTTCCACAGGTCATTGTGTTAATAACCGTGACTGTTGACCACACAATGACCCGTGATGTTAATAAAGGAGAGTCGAAATTATTGCGCAATGGACCCGATGCAAATCGTCTGTACAAGATTGACTTCACTGAGAACAAATGCTTGAAGAGAAGCAATGAGTTCTTGGTAATCTGGTCGAACAATACAATGAAGCACTCAGGTTCCAATAGATAGATAACGTAAATATCCTAGTGGTTTACTGGCTCGTACAATTCCATCCACTCTCCAAGTCAAACCCTAGCTATGGTTATGCCACGGACAACCCAGAATTTTATCAAAAACAGCAGACAAGTCGACTGTAAGCTCTGGATTCACGGACCTCCAGAAAACAATATTATCCGGACGGACAAGAATCGCGCCTCCGTTCTTGATCTCCTTGACCTGTGACCACTGTGACTCTATGTCACAGTACTCTTCTTCCTGTCTCCTTGTCAAGGGCTCAACAATCTGGGCAATTTCTAGTCTGATGCATCTAGATTTTGCTGCCTGTCGGGCCGCATCAACCCAGACCGAACCTTCTCGGTCCGTGATCAAAAGAAACGCACCATGGCGGCCGACGAGGTCGTTAGTTGATAAGACTTTTCCATCGCGCTCCAGCCAACCGTGCGGTAAGCGGTGGCCAGGCCGTGTGGTCGGCGTGTAAATCTGATGTCGAGGGTGCTGAGTAAGGGGAGCGGCTTGATCTGGCACGAAAGCACCTCCTGGCTGGTAGCTGAAGCCAAGGTCCATTTCGTGGGCGCCAAATTCGATGGCCTGGCCGTCGATGATGTATTGGAGCTGCGCACGAGCTGCGCGTCCGATTTCTGAATTCTCATTTAAGAGTAGGCTGACACGAGCTTTGTTAGCTTCCTTTTGTCCCTCCTGCAGGCCAATTGCAGTGGCGATGAATGCGTGACACCTGGAAGTGAACAAGGCCCAGTCACAGTTTCTCTTCCCAATGGGAAGCCGTTCGAGCTCGTAGGTCTCGAGGAGAGCTGGAGATGCCTTTCCCTGCAGAGTGTAGGCGAGTTTCCAGGCCAAATTGTGAGCGTCCTGGACTGCTGTGTTGAGGCCCAACCCAGTCGTTGGCGGGTGACGGTGAGCTGCATCTCCACCGATGAAGACGCGGCCTTGCTGGTATTTTTGAGCCAACACACGCTCCAGAACCCAGTTGCTGAAGCTCAAAATTTCTATCTGAAGATGCGGCAACTTGAGTAACTTGCGGATACGGTCCTCAACACCCTCTCTTGGGACTTGTGGGTCGTCGATTCCGATACTGAAATGCATTTGCCATTCTTCCGAACGTCGTCCCCAAGTCGGACCCAAGGGAAGCAGAGAGCCGCTCCGCATCCCTAAACCGAACTCTGGATTGGCGAAGTGAGCGATGCCAGTCCGGTCGTCCCAGTACGGTGATAGGTCAGCTTTAAAGTGCGCAGAGACGACTCGGCGCAGTCCTGTGGGACCGTCCATCTCAATGCCCAGCTGCGGCCCAATTGTCTTGCCTCCGTCGCAACCAATGAGATATCGAGTTCGACATGTGCTTTGCTGGCCCTTGTCATCTTTGAAATGGACGACGATATGGTCACCTGCATCATGGAAGCTCGTGACGGTGTGCTTGAAGAGAACCTTGCCCTGGTTTCTGTCCTCTGCTGCCTGCCGGAGAATAGGCTCGAGGCGAAGCAGGGGTAGGTTGGTCGGGAGATGAGGAGCACACCGCCTGTGCCACGATTAGCGGCGTTTTCTTAAGTCTAATTCTCAAAATGGAGAGGCTTACTCGTAGGTGCTCCTTCGTTCGCTCCCTGGCTTGCAACCCCAGGTTTCGATAGACCCCAGTACCTTTCTATCGAGGGGACCGTCGCCGCCCAAGGACGTCTGCCACAGCACTTGGCTCATTTGGGAGGGTGGTGTACCCTTGGCGAGAACCTCGGCAGCCAAGCCATGTTGACGAAAGATCTCCAGGGTTCGCTGGTTAATGACGTGCGCTTTTGGGAGAATCGAGGTCCCGGGGTGGCATTCATACAGGACATGATCGACGCCCAAGTCGGAAAGGAAGATTGAGAGACTAAGCCCGCAAGCTGAGACGAGGTCAGGTATCTCCAAATCGGAGGGAAGATGGTTCACTTACATCCTCCTCCAACTATGACTACTGATACGTCGACAGGGGCTTCCATTCTTGAGCAAGCTGGGAATTTAGGCTCAGTACAGTCAATCGGTAATGCGTAACAAGAGGGGTAGAACGACGCAGTCAAGTGGTCGATGTTTGTGCTTTACAGGGTCTGACCAGTAGCCGATAATAGAACAATATAATAATTTCAATCCTGGGACGACCCAAAATGAATGGTAGAGCATGCCGCGGAGTTGGCCGCACCGGCATCCGCGGATCACAAGGGAACAGGCCATGCATGCTCGTGGCTTGAGGCCAAGCGGAATACCCTGGATTGATTGTGGGTTAGGCCCTCCACATCTCCAAGAACCTCCACATCTATTATCCATCCCCCGCTCGCTTTCGCCCACTTTTGCTTCCCTTCTTCACACGCTAGAATGAGGCAGCGTGACACCCATGTGGGGGTGGCTGACTGCGTGTCGCACATCCCCCCGCGGCTAGTGATGCATCGTCGGAATGCTCGCCATCTCTGATCTTGGATCACCTTAAAACTCTTACAGGGCTTGGATTTATAATCCAGCTGACTAGCATTCTCAAACTCTTTCCTTGTTCGACTGAAGAAAATCTCGTTACGACAACACTCGAAATGGCTCTATCCAACTCCTTGATTGCGTTGCTGGTCGCGGCAGTCATCCTTCTTGTCAAGAATGTCGTGGCTCGTTACCGATTCAACTCCAAGTTCAAGCTACCACCAGAGATCCCGGGGTGGCCCATCATCGGAAATACGCTAGATGTGCCATTTCCAGGAGGAGTGTGGGGTCATGAAATGGCCAAGAGGCATGGAGAGATGTATGCAAGCCCAACCCTTGACACAATACATTGACTTCTCACCGCGTTAGGTTCACGTGTCGTCTTGGCGGCAAGGTCATGGTCTTTCTCAATTCGGCCCGCGTCGTGTCAGACCTCCTTGAAAAACGAGCTACCATTTACTCGTCGCGTCCCTACAGACCCATGGCGCAGGATATCGCCTCTGGAGGCGCTCGCATGCTACTCATGGGACATACCAATAGATGGCGAACCCAGCGTAAGATCATGCATGCCATTCTGAACGGCCAACAAGCCGAGTCAAAGTTCATTCCATTTGAGGAGCTAGAGGTCCGACAGCTGGTGTGGGACTATCTTCACACCCCAGACCAATTCTATACGGCAAACCAGCGTTTCTCCAACTCAGTCATCATGAGCGTCATCTTCGGACGGCGAGCCCAATTAGGTGACGAGCAACTCCGCAAGATGCTCAAACTTATGGCAGAATTTGGCGAACTTCTGTTTAGCCCTACTAAGAATATTTGCGACCTATTCACCTGGCTAAATTATCTACCCAAGCCCTTGCAATGGTGGCGCCCTTATGGAGAAGATTTACTGCAGCGTACACTGGCGTGAGTCACGGATGGATCTGCCGACCATTTCTCTGCTAATGCTCCAACAGTATCTATCAGCATGAGGTGGACGCTCTTGCGGACAGAGTTAGCAAGGGCACTGCCAAACCATGCTTTGCCACGGCCCTTCTTGAAGGAACCTCAAAAAAGGAGTTTGATCTCACTGAGACGGAAAAGTTGATGATATTTAGCACGCTGCTCGAAGCCGGAAGCGACACTTCTCGCACAGCAATCACGCAAATGGTAGCTGGAGCAGCGGCGTTCCCCGAGTGGGCAGCCACCGCCAGGGCTCATCTGGATGAAGTGTGCGGTTACAATGCAGAGCGACTTCCCTCCTTTGCAGACCGGGAAAACCTTCCTTATATCACGGCAGTTGTCAAGGAGACGCTTCGATGGCGCCCCTTTATCCAAACTGGTGTTCCGCACCAATTGACGCAAGATGATGCCTACGAGGGCTATCGGTTCCCAGCAGGAACCCTGTTTACTTGGAACGCTTACGCCCTCTCGTTGAACGAGACCGATTACAAAGATGCCATAAGGTTCATGCCTGAACGATTCTTGGACAAAGATCTCAAAAGTCCACTCAAGGGGCATTGGTCATTTGGTGCAGGTATCGTATACCCTATAAACGTGATTTGGGGAACAACGTGCAGGTTGCTGATGAAGCTGCGCAGGCCGTCGAGTGTGTGTCGGTTACAACGTCGGTGCCAACAACGTCTGGATTGCAGCTGCCTGTCTGCTGTATTGCTTCGATATTGAGGAGGACCCAGTAAGTCCATCCTTTTGTGCGGTTAAGATGCTATGCTGACGACGACCACGCGAAGGACCATCCTATCGATACTTTAAACTCCAACTGGGATTCAGTTGACAAGCCTCCCTTTGCGGTCAAGATCACACCACGTAGCCAAGCCCATGCTGAGCTCATTAAAAAGGTTGGGATGGGGGCGATTAACGCAGACTAGAATACAATATATATTTGTTAGTCCACGATGTGATGATGTTTCCATTCTGCAGCCTTGAAGTTTTCCCCACGATCATTACGTGAACTATATGCTAGCAATTGTATAATGCTGCTGTTTACATACTTGTAGTGTTTCAATTCATATGTTAGAACCAGAACCGTTTTTCTATAATTTCGATCTCAATTCCCATAGAACCGATTTATGCCATCAAGCTATCTTTTGATGATAAATCTCTGCATAGATCTTACGACCCTGTGGCCTCACCGGCGACATTCAACGTGCGGTGCATCAAGCATATCAACTGACAAGTCTGTCGGCAATCTCGAATTCGGAATCAATAAAATCATATTCTTCAGAGCGACGACTTTCTTTCTCCTAGTCCGTACATAGTCTTCTCAAACAAATTGATCATTTCCTTGACCTTTACATCACCAGCTGGCATCAGTTGCCCTCCATAAACGCCACATAGGCCAGCTTCTCTGTCTATGAACTAGGCAAGTGAAAATTGCGTGTTAGTCTCAGAATCACCAGGCAATTGCTGGAGTGTAACATACCCATAACAAATTCGGCATTCCCGACCAGTTCATACATCCTTTCTTCCTCCAGTCGCCATCTTCCATTGACAACAATCCGCCCAGGCCCCAGTTGTACTGGATATCAGGACGGAAAGATCCAATACTGCAAGGGCCAGTAGAGGGCTGATTCTGATACACGGCTTGAAGCGCCTCACGACTTTCTGCTGTAAGTTGAGGCTCAAACATAATCGCAGTGGTTTCCTTCTTCAAAAGTTGCTCGTCGTTCACCAGGATACTCTTTAAGATCTTGAGGTATGACGACATAGAGGCGTAGAGTCCTTGGCCACCAAACTCTTCTTGGACTGCCATCATCATGTTGGGGCCCTTGTAATGAATGGCCTTACCGGCACTAACTTCAGTCGACGACTGATCTCGAATGGATAAACTGGCCAAGCGATCCTTCAATTCAGGATGCTTGTCTACCCAGAAAGTAATATCCTTGATGTCTAGGCGAGTCATGATGTTCTTTTGGAAATATTCCTCCAGAGACAATTTAGAGACGCGGCTGATTAGGAGACCTACCCAGTCCAAGCCTGTGCTGTAGGTCCAAGATGTTCCAGGCTCAAACACGAGGGGTGTGTTATAGCTTTCAACTACACCTCGTGGGGGGGCAAATGCAGGTTTCCCAACAGACTCCTGGTACTCGCGCAAGGTGGCGGACATGAACGTGTAGGCCAGGCCAGAGGAGTGGGTCAGAAGATGCCTAAGTCATGGTCAGCTTAGCTGTCGTGAGACGGTTTGCTGTAACTGCCTGGACGCGTGTAATACCGTAGGGTGATTGGGTTGCGCCGAGTTCGCAGCTCTGCTTTCCCGCCCTCCATACTAGCTAGAATCGGCAGACGTGCGAGCTCCGGAAGTAAATCGGACGTGTCATCGTCTAAACTGACGAGGCCTTGCTCCACAAGTTGTAGCGCGGCAATTGTGGTGACAAACTTGGTAGCGCTAAACAGCCCCATGATGGTGTCTACCTCACAACGCGGCTTAACGTCCCCTTCCAGCGAGCGGAAGCCGAAAGCTTTGGCATAGTCGAAACTGCCATCACGGTTCGTGGCCACAAGTACAGCCCCGGGTATGTTTCCATCGTCACAGGCGACTTGGAAAGACGATTCCATGGACTGCATCGTGGCTTTTGTTGTGTTCGTATCAATGTTGTTAAGTTGTTGGGCTTGAAACTTGGGTTGATTTCTCATTTTCTGCATTTAATCCGGCGTCCTCAATAATCGATACTGGATTTGATTTAAGGGCATATTTCCCATTGCATGGCCTCGTCCGTTCAACGGAGAGCGAGTTCTCCCACTTCTCCTGCACCCACACAACCCCCACATACCCCCACATCCAGAGTCTTCACCCACATCGCTATCCCACCCCGCGTTTGACCGCTTGGGCCGGAGGCTTTCTTATTGAAGCACCCATTTTTTACTTCATTTTAGATCACCTCCGTGGTACGAATTATTAGCACGCATACAATGGGGTTTCAAAAGCTGGTTCGATACGAACAGGATGGCAATGTTCACTACGGTGAATTGCTCGAGACCTCTGACGACGGCTTCAAAGTGGCCAAGCTCAATGGCAGTATCGCCGACGGCTTTAGTACTACCAACGCCGAGCCAATAACGGTGAAGAAGGTAACCATCATTGCCAGGGTATGCAAAAGGGTTCTTTCTCAGCTGACTTTACTAGCTCCTCTGCCCACTCGAGCAGACACCTATTGTTCAATGCATTGGAGTCAACTATCGCCAACATGCCGACGAGGCTAAGGTGGGTAGACGTTTAACTGGGTTAATCTTGGCTTCCTAGCTGACGGGCCAATCTAGATGCCCGTGCCAAGCTACCCGGTACTCTTCAGCAAGCCGTCAGATACACTCGCAGGGCCCTCGGATGATATTCCTATCCATCCAGACGCTCATCCAATGATGGACTTTGAAGGTGAAATGACCGTGATTATCGGCCGTGATGCCAAGAACGTCTCTGAATCAGAAGCGCTCGACTACGTATTAGGGTACACTGTTGGAAATGACGTTTCTGCTCGCAACTTCCAGCTCAAGGACGCGGCGGGAGGGCAATTTGGGTTTTCAAAATCGTTCGATGCCTTCGCCCCGATTGGACCTGCGATCTGGTCGACTGAATGCGTCCCCAACCCGCAGAGCCTCCAGTTGACAACGAGGGTGAACGGGGAGGTGAGACAGGCCACTAACACGAGTGACATGATATGGTCGGTTCGGCAGATTATTGCTCATTTATCTCGTGGAAGGACTCTGAGAAGTGGGACCGTCATCATGACAGGAACGCCATCAGGGGTCGGCTTCTTTCAAAAACAATTTCTCAAGAATGGGGACATTGTTGAGGTGGAGATTGAGGGACTTGGCAAGATTTCCAACAAGATGGTTTTTGATTAGATGAAGCTCTTTTCTTCAATATTTATTCAAGTCGTACAGCCAAATAGTCTCAAAACCGTGCACCAGGGAACGGTTAACGCTCATCACAGAGGTAGTCATGATACAGCGAGATACAAAGGTGGTTTTAGCAGTAGCTAGCAGTACGGTCCCCTACAAATACAGTGGCCGGCCGTATTACCGGCTCCGCTGGTCTCCCTCATTTCTAAGTCCGCTCTAGAGTTTGCTACCCTTATGGGTCATATCATAGCCCTAAGGTGGGTTTGACAGGAACAGCTAGGAAGGAGAGGATTCAGTTAAAATGGAGCTTATACATGATGTAGTTCCTATGAAACACTAATTGGACAGTTTCCCTGGGCGCGTGAATAGCCTCCCAAGTACATCCCCAGTCTCCAGGCGGTGTAGACCCTCGCTGACACGATCGAATGCGATCTCCTCCAGCTCTGGTTCCAACTTGCGAGTTCCAATCAGTTTCAGCACATTAGACAGGTCCTCTATACTCCCGCCCAAGCAACCCCTGATCTCAACCTTGTTCCATATGATTGTAAACGTGGGAACGGTGATTGTGGGTTCTCCCAAGCCGACAAGGACGATTCTACCGCGGAACTTGATGGCACCAAGCGCAGCGTTCATAGTCGAGCTCTTCCCAACAAAGTCCACGATGACATCGAATACAACATCCTGTACTTTCTCAAGGTTAGTAAAACATGCCTTCCCCCCGTCCACGCCTGCCTTGTGGAACCTGCGTGTGTCGATGTCGACACCGTAGACGTTTGCACCCTCCAAAACTGCGACACGGAGGGCGGCTGAACCAAGTCCGCCTAGCCCGATGATGGCCACATTCATGCCGGCAGTAACTTCTCCAGCACCTCGAACAGCGTGGTGGGCGGTAGTTAGGCAGTCCGTAGCGACGGCGGCTTGTTCAAAACTGACGTCTTCCGGAATTCGAACAAGAGATGCGACCATGACGACGACGAATTCGGCGTAACCGCCATCTATTTGCAGTCCAATTGTGTTGGGAGTCCGAATCGGATGGCCGCCCAAAGCCACTGCAACTCGTTCGCCGACCCACGCCTCATCAACGCCCTGTCCGACGGCCACGATGTTACCGGCAACCTCGTGGCCCATGGTAATCGGTCGTTTCTTGACAGAGTCGGCTTGGGAGCCGTCTATGATGTGACAGTCTGAGTGGCATAGCCCGCAGGCTTGGACTTCTATCAAGACCTCGTTGGCGGATGGCTCCGGCACCGGGACATCTTGCAGCTGAAGGCCAGTTCCTGGACCGTTCCAGCGATACGCCTTCATTGAAACAAGTATGGATAGTTCTTGTAAATGTTTGAAGATAGGCTGTTGGCCAAATCAGGTTGAGTGAGCGGGCGTGTGTGACTGTGGTAGGACTGACTGCTTCATCAATCATAGAGAGCTCTGTGTTTCCTGAAACTCAAATAGCACAACGCGGCGCCAAATATAGTGAAAAGAAAGGACGACGTTGACGATGCAACAGAAGACCCGCTGCAGGGGGATTTCTAAGCCGTGCAACATCTGAGCCATCCAAAGGCTAATTCCTGCAATGTGGAGGTGACCTCCCTCACGCGAGAGAGGGCGGGGGTGGGGGTGGGAGGAAGCGGGGAGATAAGAGTGACATAGTGGCGGAAGGTCTTAAACTACCCTTCTGATCACTTTACGTACCCGGTGGGTTGAGTGAGCAAACGCCCTCACCTCTCCCTTGGAGAGGTGGTAACACATTACCCGTGACTGCGTCGCATGTGTAACCGCTACTAGCAACTTCAACAACATAACGCAATAGCAGAAATTGGGCCAAATTCAATATTAAATACCCTATTATATAGCCACAGCTCTAAATATTTTTATATATGCCAATTTGGGGTATTTTTATTAATGGATAATGTTGTGGCTAAGTGATATCTTCAGACCCTATATACGCCGCCGCGACTTTGGCACATTACTTGGTGGGCTGAGTTATAACGCGTTGTGTGATATTGAAGCAGGAAGATGTATGCGTTAGGACCACCCGTTTATTGATGTTAGCTATAACGTATTCCTCTGGCCACACCTTTGCTGTCAAGATAAGAAAGGAAGGTTTTGCTAACCCAGCTGCATTTCTCACATCTACTGATGAAAGTGAGTCTTTATTGCCGGGTTAAAAGGTAACAGGTCGGGTGTTTTCCTTCGCTTGGGTTGAAAAGATCTCAATGCTGTCATCAATCCACCCAAATTGAAGAGGGGTCTTGTCAAAATTCCAAAAATTAGCCTTCTTAATCGACTTGTGAGTCATGACAGCTTCAAATATAGGATTCAAATTTGGAATAGATTGGGTTTGAATTGATGAAGTTGGCTATTATAGAGTCTCAAGGTAGCGGTTACACATACGATGTCACATTTCGGGGTCACCCTGAGACGCATGATAACCTCATTTCCGGCTTTCCTAGACAGCGCGACTTCCGTTTCTTTCTCCTCTTATCTCAGACCACATCGCCGGCCCTGTGACAACGATCCCGGTCCCCGGGACCCAGACGGCCCGGCCCCTGTGCTGCGGCGACGGACTGCCGCCTCCGGCAGCAGCCGTCTTCATCATGTATAAAAGACGGGCTCTAGGCCCGTCCCTTAGCTAGAAATCAAGAGCTTTCATCATCATCGTCATCGTGATCCTATTAATTCAGTGAGACATACGACGACTCAGTTACGAGTAATGTTTCCCCCTCTCCAAACTCTCCAAAGGAGAGGGGGGCGGGGGGCTTTTGGTCCCATTGGAGCCTGGGTAACATGACCTTTGTTTCTACAGAACTACTGTTGAGCTTCATTCATCTGGAACAAGCCAGTCTGTAGGCATCAACATGCCACGTGCCTCTCCAAATCCAATCCTCTTGCCCCCTTTCCCCGTGGCCCATCCGGTTAAAATAACTTCGTCGTAATCTTCCAGCCAGACAATCTCACGGCCATCTTTGAGCCTCAAAGGCGTTTTGCCTCCGTCTGTCAATTCAAAGAGACAGCCGAGAGTCGGGTTCTCGGTCGTATGTCCCGGCGACGAGACGGTGCCACTGCCGAAGAGATCCCCAGCTACAGCTCCACTTCCAGATGATGTCATGTGGGCGAGCATTTGACCAGGCGTCCAGTACAGGTCGCGCAGATTAGACTTGCATACGATTGTGGAAGGCCCGTTGCGATTGGCAATTAATGACTGCAGTTCAACGTTCCATGTGACTCTACCATCCGCCATACGGTGCCGGAGATGGTCAGGATGCGACGGCATGATTGCTCGGGACTTCTTAGATGTCAACTCGCACTGAGATTCTTCCAGGGCCTGTGGGAAGACCACCCAGGGACTGATTGTCGTAGCCATAGCCTTGCCATTGTATGGGCCCATCCCCGTCATCTCTGCAAACTGAATGTCTCGGGCAGACCAGTCATTCAAAAGGACGAAGCCGAATATGAGCTCGGTTGCCTGGTCGGCAGTGATGATCTGGCCACGCGGAATCTTCCCCGAGACGATGACGCCCATTTCCAGTTCAAAGTCAAACCGCGTTGAGGCGGAAAAGGAGTATGCAGGCGGCCCGTCAGGAATGGGTTGCCTAAGCATTCCTTTGGGTCGCAGGATAGGATCCCCACTCGGGATGATTGACGTTGTTCGACCATTATATGCAGTAGGAAATGCAAAGAAGGAAGCCATGGTGTTGCCTGTGATTCTGTTTCCCTAGAGTTCATATGAGATAAGTTTTAGATCCTGCAGTAATACGAGGGGATATTTACATTTTCCAGATGAGTCTCGGAGCACATAAAGTCTGTGAATGAATGCACCTCGATAGGTAGGTGCATCTTGACTTTTTCTGCGTGTATAAAGGCGTTTTTGTTGAGATTGGAATTAGTGAACAGGACCGAGCCTGGCTCAGTGAGCAGATGAATGATCCGCTCTCGGACGAAGGAACGACTAGCGTAGGGTAGAGAGGCGAGTAGGTTCAGCGTACCACTGGACACAGCTGCGTTGATTGCCGCCAAGTCTGCAGCGTCTGTCCCATTGAATGCTTCGTGCTCTGCTAGAAGCTTGACGTCGATGACATAGCCTCCGATGATCGTTCCCACATGTCGGGTTGACTGTTATTAGGTGTTAATAACTCGGATCCATATGATGACTGAAGCCAGGTAATTCACTTTGTCATTAATTGAGAAGATCCCGAAGGGTATATTCTCAATTGGGAAAGGAGAAGAAGGGTCAACCTTGATTGGATACTGGATCATTGTAGATTTTGAATTCGGGGTAATTGTGGGAATCTGTGTCTGTCACGCTTGGTACCTACGAGGCCGCATTCCATCCTTTGTATGCCGTCACTTCGCCCCATCCGGTCGACGTTATCTTGTGGCCTGAGCAACACCCCACCTTGACTCCATAGGGCGTTGACTGTATGTGGATACTGAGAATGAGGTGGAGGTGTGCTGGAGGAGGTGGGGGTTCACCATGTGGGAAATCATCTCCCCACCGCTGTCCCCAGCACACTAGAGTGGAAGGGACTAGATGGGCGACTGTAAACTTCAGAAAAATCGTTTAGTTCTCCCACATCTCTTTTCCGACATACCTTTAGAGTGTGCAATCGTTTTCTTCATTTCCCCTGGTCATGCAGCACCCCCCAAGTGGCACCATGTGTGCCTATCAATTCGAGACAGTATTGAGGCGAATAGCCTCGGAAAAGCTACCAAGTCGACGCTCCAAACGCTGGCAAACTGGTTGCATGTTAGGTACTTTCACCTCTTTCACCAATACGCGTTGGACTTACACGGATAGACAGACTGAGACAGGCAGCGCTGGGTGAATAACAATGGGCCAAGCGCTCGAGTAACTGCATCTCCGCACGTAATTCCCTGGTCCTCCACCTCGACGAATGCCTCGGATAGGATTTCGCTAATTGACTTCACTGCAGCAGCATGATTTCCCCTGGCATCTTGGGGTTCTGACCCGCCACCGATTGACAGCCACCATGATAGGATTAATGCTGACGGACAAGACTGGTCAGCCGTTGCTTCTAATTGGGAAGGGTGGAAAGGTTGGGCGTCTAATAATGCTCGCGCTTCATGTATTACACTTACCAGTCTCGTACGCGGTCATGAGATAGTGTCCACCGTAGTTTATGGATGCCGTATCTTTAAAATGTCCCATTCCTAGTTTGGAACGCACCAGCCATGAGTTGGCAGCGTACGCAATTCCCCTGTGGGCCAAGCGAAGAGAAACAACCGAGGGAAGATTACTGGTGACTCTGCTCCCTAGTGGCAGTGCTTCGTCCTTGGCTGCCTTGTCTTTCAAGGCTCGCAATTCTTCACCCAGGTAGAGGTGGTAGTACGATGATGCTAGAAGCGGAAAGCAATCGGTAAACAAGGGATCGTTGAGGCGATATATGACGCGGTCCGCTTTCATGCGACGGCGAGTATACATAGCCCACTCGGAAAGGACTCGTTCCATTTTGAGTCTGAAGTCGCTATTGAACAGATCGACAGGACCAAGCGACATGGCCAACCTTTCTTGTGTGCAGATGTAGGTCAGGGCCCATGCCGCAAGCGATAAAAGAGCAAAAGAACTTAGGTTCTCCGGTATAGCGCTGCCTCGCAGTAGTGCTTCGGCCACGTCAGACAGATTTGAATCGCTGTGGAGTTTGGCACGCTCAGGCGCGGCTGCCCACTGAGATGCGGATTGGGCTCGCCACAACTCTTCGGTAGAGGGGAGTGGTACTTCTCGTAATTGATAGGGAGCCATGTAGGCAGCCATTGGGTCATTTGCCAGGAGCATCGCGCTGAGAGTGCAAGTCCATGTCGCCAAACGGCTAAACGTTTCGATAAAGGACCATTGGTCCCAGTTCTGCCCAGCCGCGTCTTGCTTCGTCTTCACAAGGCCTAAACCATTATTCAACGCCTCGCAGACTGTAGCAAACTGACGCTGAGAGTGTTGCGAATAAGCGTCCTGTCCGCTAAAGGCACCAAACTGAACACAGAGCACCGTTGCCTGGAGAGGTGCCAGTTCATACTGAGACGGAGACTCCTTGCTCTGATCGATGGGGTAAGCCTCGAGAAGGCTGCAGGCGACTCTGTATGCATGGACCGAGAAGTCATGCTCGGAAAGATACATGGCTCCAATCGCCAGTATTATGAGAACAAGGGCCGGATGCGTCTCGCAGAGACTGAACTTGGCATGCTGAATGATGGGGGTGTGCGGGTCGAAGTGATCAAAATAAGCCACGATGCAACGCACGATCCGCGATCGAGTAGGAAACCGAAACGAGTGGAGAATCTGGTGAGGGTAGATGCAATGCAGCTTCTTCCGGAACTCTTCAGCCTCATAGTCGGTGGTTGAAAGAACCCGGAAGTAACCGGGCTCGCTTATTTTGCTGCGGACATTCGGAACGGTTGGTTGGAAAGTCGATAAGGGTACCTTGTTTTGGTTGCATGCGAGGCCAATGTTATCCCACGCAGATAATCCAGGCATGCTTTCGTCCTCATACGCCATCGAAGCAAGACGTCCAGGTATCATAGTAGTGTCCGGTAGGAGGAAGTCTTCCAAGAATCCCATATCGTCAAAGTCCCCTGTTCCCAGCAACTCATGCATCGAACTTGGTACCGATGGAGTCTCCGGCAGAACAGCCATCGAGGGTGAGAGTCCGAGAGCTGAGTCAACGGCGACAGCAGTGTCGGGAGGCGGAATCCCAGTGATAGACTGTGGGCTCCCCAGCATTGGATCCAGGGCGCTATTCATCCCCGCGTGAGGTTGGGTTGAAAGAATCATCGAGGGTAACTTACTTTAAGGCTCCTACTTGGGCTGCCGGTTTCCATGCTGTCGTTGGTCGCTGCTGGCCGCCTGGCTCCGACTCAGAGTCTGTGTTGTGAGCACCTTGGACCATTCGTTGATACTCGGCGCATTTCTTGGTGTGACGGCGTAGCACATCGGAACGGCCAAACCGAGAACCGCATGGTCTGCATACGTTTGGTTTCCTGTTTTCATCTGCTCACAAACAGAGCGTGAGTAGGCTGAGAAGATATTTGGGGACTTGAGGGGACGCACGCGAGAGGCAGTGGCGACGGAGGTGTTCAGCGCGGGCGAATACACGGTCGCAGGATTTGCAACGGTGGATGCGCCCTTGAACTTGCTGATCCTGGTTCATATCTGGGGACATTGCGGAGGTAGGTAGATGGATTGAATTGAAACCCGGGGGGCCTTGCTTGCGAGAAGAGATAGGAGTCGAGCGTCGGGATACACAGGCCAGGACCTCAAAGTCCAACCGAGATTACGCGCCGAGGGGCTTGGTTGCAAAGGATCCTGGATAAGCCTCAGTGAAGGCGGTGATGTGGCTAGAGTCAACGCAAGGGTCTGGTCGCATGGGCTTCGGAACCGTATCTGCCGGGGCAGGATTGTGACCAGGGAGAGGCTTCACCATCATCGTCACCGCGATAGGGACTCGCCTCGGCCTGGATGAACGCGGGGAAGGAGATGACTCTGTGGGGAACCCCCACAACCCCGCAAATTTTAATTCTGCGCTAAGCCATCTAGATGCTTCCATCATGTGGGATTGTGCAGTATCGTCTGTAGTCTAGATTGTGCATCAAGCAGCAGTATTCGAGGGAAGGACTGTTGCCCCACATCTAGAATTGAGTCGTCGGCGCGCCATGTGTTCACACAGGAGGTGGTGGCGCACCAGATACCATCCAGGTAATATAAAGACCAGCGTTCATCTTCTCTTATGCATTCAGAGCACACTCCCACAGAATCCCATCATTGATCCCTTCATCATGGCATTTGGAGTCTTCGAAACCTCTGGCAATGAATTCGTCCCCGGCACTTCTCGACTGGAAGAGGATGCCACGAGCCGAAGTACCCAGCTCAAGAAGGCAGGCGGGAATGACTCCGATACTGTGCTTGTCCCGCAGCCTTCCAACAGCCCAAACGACCCGCTCAACTGGCCTCTATGGCAGCGTGATCTGATTTTGCTCCTTTTATGTTATTGTACCAATATCTGTGTTGGAGGGTGAGTTTATTCCCTTGGGGAGAGCAAGGCTCCGTTATTCCATGCGCATTGAACAAAACTTACCATTGACGTAGGGTCGGTCCGCTGGTATCGACAATTGCCCTACCAATCATTCAGGAATTCCACGTCACCTTCCAAGATGTGTCGCTCCTCTCTGGCTATCAGGTTCTGGTCGTTGGCGCTGTCGCTCCGATTGTCTCAGCTCTGGCTCGCAAGTACGGAAAGCGGCCTGTCTACCTTGTCTCCTCAGCATTCTTGCTGGCAGGATCAATTCTGTGCACGTTTGCATCTTCATACGACGTCTTACTCACAGGTCGACTACTACAAGGCGTTGGAACGGCAGCCTTTGAGAGCATTCCCTTCTCTGCAGTTGGTGACCTCTACTTTGTTCATCAGAGGGGTTTACGCATGGCACTCTACGTCAGTTCAGCCGTTGGACTGGTCCTACTCCCAGGTATGATCGCAGGCGTAATTGCCACATCGATGGACTGGCGGTGGTGCTTCGGAATTCTCTCCATTTTCATGGCGATTGGAACTCTCGGAATTGTACTTTTCGGTTGGGAGACATCATATGTGCGCAACGAGCCCTGCAGTCCTGGCACTTTATCTCAAGGAGTAAGTTTGACTAGGTCTCCGGTACGATTCATGTTGACCAGAAGAAAGGAAAGTCAGAAAGTCGACGAGCCAAATTCATTGGTCACAGACTCCCAAGAGAAGGCCGAAGTACGACAATTGGAAAATATTCCCTCGTCCTCTGACGTAGATGGGAGACGAGACTCATTTCTCCAGAGAATGAAGCCTTTTTCCGGGATTTACGATGACAAGTCATTGTTAAAGATGACGTTACAGCCATTCTACTTGATCGCCAACCCCATTGTCATCTGGGCCGTTCTTATCAATGGGTTCGGTCAACTCTGGAATGTGGTGATCAGTCTCGTACTGGCCCAGATCTTCTCGCCACCGCCATATCTTATGGACTCAGCTCAACTCGGTTACTTGAACACAGGTCCGATTGTTGCAGGGCTTATCTCCTGTCTTGTGTGTGGTGTGGTCTCCGATCACATGGCCCTATTTATCAGCCGAAGGAACAACGGAATCTATGAGCCAGAGTTTCGCTTACTACTGGTCATAGTCGCCCCGATATTCAGCACAGTTGGCTTTTTCTTATTCGGTTATCTCGCGGAACAAGGCAAAAGCCCAATTCTCATTTCCTTTGTGTGGGGTCTCGCTTTTGTCAGCACCCAGGTCGTAGGCACAGCAACAAGCTCGTATCTTGTTGATGCTTACCGCGAGGTTGACGTACACATTTTCGTCCTCTCCATGTCGATCAAGAATTTCTTCTTCTTTGGATTCTCATGTAAGTCACTCCCAAGTCTCCCATGTTCCAGGATCCCAGCACTATTTTCAAGAGGCTGACAATACAGATTTTATGAACGATTGGGTGGCAGAATGGGGACCAGCTCGGGTGTTCCAATGTATTGGTGGGACCATGCTTGCATTGAGTGCAACAACAATCCCCGCATACATCTACGGGAAAAGAGTACGGCTGTGGTGGCATAACCATGATCTGTTTCGGGCAAGTAAAGCGCACGATTCCTAAGTATGATAGCAGTACGCAGGAGGATCTCAGAGCTGTTACTTTGCCAGTATGTTTGCAGCTTTGTTTTGAATACGAACAGTGGGTTACTATTTGCTAGACACAACTAGATATAAAGTAAAAAATACATTCAGTGCCGTGCTTGAAACTGCACTATTATGTCACGGCCCATGTCATGACGGGCGGTCAGGACCGGGCAGTACTTGTGAACCCACTTAAAACTTTTGGCCAATCACAATCGGATCGCAACACAACGGAAAGTCGCGATCCTGGAGCGCTTGCTCCAGCGATCTGGCGATCCACCGTAGTATATCAACTCGAGGGCCTGGCTGTCGTTAGGACACCAGCTCCCCAGCTATCAATACAACTTGGTTACCTAAAGTGCCTTACTTTACTATTACCAGACCCGTAACCTACATTGCTCACAAGCCGACGTCCTGATCACACTCAGATCAAGTACCGAACGCCCCCTTGCCTACCCTATACCCCTAGGATAGACACGGATCGTCACTATTCCCATCTTCCTTTGTCACCTTACTTTCTTGGCATGCAGATATTAAGAAAGTAGCCCCAATTACACCAATTTTCTTAACGAGTGCACCACAACAACCACAATCCTGCGCTTCGCGCAGCCTACGGCGGCGGCGATGGCATCCGCCACCTCCTGCCCGTCCGTTGTTCCGGATCCTTTTGATCTGGGAATCCATACTCCTGCCAATCTCAACCGAGGAGCCCGCACTGCCCTCTTGCAAAACAGCCCCGCTGTCGTGAATGGACCTGTTGGTGTCCCGCCCGCCTTCGGGAGGACGGCTCAAACACCGTCTTCGCCTCTCAATGCCGTCTCTACTGCTGCGGTTACAGAAGGAGCCCGGCTCGCCCACCCTGACCCCTCCCCTAACCCTACCCCGACTACTGAACAGCAACCAGTCTCTATTTTTGAAGCAGCCACCAAGCTCGCGCGCGACCGTGTGGAGGAGTACAATGCCAAGTTGAAGGTATTTCAGGCCTTCTGCGCTAAATTTGAAGAAGCAGCGAAACAATTCACCACTGGGCCCGAACGGGAATTCGCTCAAAAGTTTGCCGATAGCTTCCTAGACGCCTGGAATCAAGCGCTCACCGACGCCAAATCCGCTCCGGTACCTACCTATAGCACCGTCGCGGCCTCCCCCCCGGACGCAAACAACGCCCTCGCCCACCAACCCCGACACCGTCAACAACATCGTCAACAACAACAACAACCCCTCATCGCCAGGGACAACCGTCCGTGGGTGCCCCACCCCGAGAGGACCTCCGTGTCTTCATCCGGCTGGACGCCGAAGCTCCGGCTAGGACCCACAACGACTACGCAATCCGGGCCCATATATCCCGGAAACTCGGAGTGGATCCGCGCAAGATCCCGCGGGTACTCCAAGTCAGGTCCGGATGGGCCGTGCTTGCCGCCGACATAACCACCCGCGACCTCCTCGTGCAGAGACAGTCCGAATGGGCACCCGACTTTGGGGCCACCGCCATAGAGACGAGGCAGGAATGGTTTACCTACCTGGTCTCAGATTACCCCTGCAAACTGACCGACCTCTACGGCAACGAAGCGGACAGCGACGCTGCCGTGAACGGAGAAATTGAAATCCAGACAGGGCTGAAGCCCATCAACATACGGCCCGCGCGGCACCAGCCCGACAACCCCTTGATGAAAACTTTACTTGTATCCTTCCTGGAGCCAGTTAAGAAACACTGGCGCCTCTTCGGTAGCCGACCAGCAAGGTTCATCAAGAAAATCGACCGGCCGAGGCAGTGCAATGTGTGCTTGGACTACCACCCGTCACGTACCTGCCATCGACTCCCCCTGTGTAAACGCTGCAGCAAGGCCGCCAGCCACGACTCCGGGGACTGTACCGCCCCCGAGCAATGCGCCAACTGCCTCGGCCCGCACAGCGCCAACTTCGCCGAATGCCCAGCTCGCCCGAAGAAGGTACACGGCGTTTTCCGCCGGTTGACCAAAGAACAAAGGGACCATGTCCGAGTTGTGGGCGCTGAAACATATCGCCAGCGCAACGCAGAAGCGCAACGGCACGCACCTGACCTACAGTAAAACGGCCCACAGCAAGACAGCACCGGGTCGCTGGAACAATCGAGCCCTCAGGCTACCAGTCCGGCCGCGTCGAGAGCGCCGTCTTGCATAATGGTGGCCACTACCCCCGAGGCAGAGGAGGAACCCGAGCACCCAAGACTCGGGTCCCCAAGGAAGCGCCGCATCGTCTTGATCACGCGCCCGCTTGACCACGGGCACGAGTAGGCGCCCACGAGCTCGAAGATGCGGTCAAAAGACCCTCCGGGTCTTTCAAGCCAACGTCGGCAAGGTCCCTCCGGTTCACGACTGTGCCCTTGCATTGGCAGACTCTGAACGATACGACATCGTTCTCCTCCAAGAACCATGGATAACAATAGCAAACTCTCGTTGCCTCACGAAGACTCACCCTGCATATGACACCTACTCTCCAGTTGAAGCCTGGGACAACAATAGCACTCGACCCAGAGTCATGACATATGTCCGCCGAGATTCCCACCTCGTAGCGGACCAAAACCGACCCTACATAAGCCGAGACATCCTGTGGCTCGCGGTCAACGATATAATAATAGTGAACTTCTACCGCCAAAACGACGAGAAAGATGCGCTGGACACTCTTCTGCAATGGCCGATCCCTAATCGCTGCCTTGTGGCAGGCGACTTCAACGCCAGACATCACACCTGGCAGACGGGCCCGACTACGAACCGCGGCCACGAGATCGCCTTTTGGGCATCCGCAAACGACCTCGGCCTGCTGAACACCTCAGACGTCCCTACAAACCCGCATGGAAACACCATTGACCTCGCCTTTTCAAATATAGCTCTCGCTGAAGCTAACATCGAGGACCACCTCGCCACCAGCTCGGATCACTTCACTCTTAGTCTAACGCTCCCAAATATCGAACCGACCCCAATGCAACCAGGCAAAATCCGGGTAACGACAGACGACGAGCTCAAGCGGTTCGTAGAAATCGTAGAACTCAGATCGGCTAGGATCCCCATCACTGCCTCGAGTCCACCAGAACTAGACGAGCTTGCATCCACGCTTGTGAACCTGCTGCAATCGGCAGCGAAGGCGGCAGGCCGGCCTGCGAGGAAGGGAGCACGCAACGCCCCGTGGTGGACCGAAGAGTGCGCCCTTGCCGCAGCCGGGTATCGGGCGATCAGAAGGCTGTATCCTCTCGGATTCAACCAAGAGGTTCAAATAGCCAAGCGAGATTTCCACCGCGTGGTCCGCCGTGCCAAAAGGCTCTATTGGCGGAACCTGATCAACAGCTTCTCAGATAGCAGCTCCGTTTTCAAGGCCGTCCGATGGCTGAGATCGCCAGGAGCCTTCCAACCGCCGCCACTCCAAGTGGACGACGTGGTCTACGAAACCCAGCTCGACAAGGCCAACGCGCTCCGACGAGCCACTCTAGAGCGCAGAACAGCTGAGGACGACATCAGGGACCCTTGGATTCAGGTCAGCCCTCACAGAATGATTCCGTTTCCGCAGGAAATTTCCCTAGAGGAAGCACAGGATGCGACTCTCCGCACTGGGAATACATCTCCAGGAGCCGATAACATCACGGTCAAACTCCTCATAGCAGTATGGCATATCATCGGGACATATGTTTGCCGCCTCTTCGAAGGGTGCCTGGCCATAGGCCACCACCCGAAGCCTTTCAGGGCGGCCGAGGTGGTTATGATTGCTAAACCTGGACGTAGAGACCTGACAGAGCCGCGAGCATGGCGACCTATCTCTCTGCTTTCTTGCCTTGGCAAGGGACTAGAACGGCTGGTCGCGCGCCGTCTCGCGTGGGCATGTATCCACTATGGAGTCCTTCACCCACAACAAGCTGGGGCGCTCCCAAAGAGGTCTGCGACCGACCTCGTGGCCGCCCTGGTTCATGACATCGAGGAAGTGTTTGCCCTCAAGAAGGTGGCCACGTTAGTCACAATGGATATCCAAGGCGCCTTCGACACTGTCCTGCGCAACAGACTAATTTTGCGACTCCGCGAACAGGGCTGGCCCGAACATCTTGCGCGATGGGCCGGATCCTTTATGGACGACCGATCTGCCTGTGTCAGATATCAGGACACTATCACCCCGCTCTCTCCTCTCCAATGCGGTCTCCCTCAGGGGTCGCCGGTATCGCCAATCCTCTTTCTGTTGTATACAGAGCCCATCTACCGACTAAGCAACCCTCGAGGCCGATTCGGTTATGCAGACGACACAGCCATCCTGTGCACGGGTGACACGGTAGAGGAAACAGCTGCCGCAGCATCAAGATCTGTGGAAGAAATGGTCCGCTAGGGCGCGGCAAACGGGGTATCTTTCGACCCTAAGAAGACAGAAGTCATGCACTTCTCTCGGAGCAAACTCGAGACCGCACCGGCAATACGCCACGGCGACGTCGAGAAGCGCCCCGAGGCAGCAATGCGCTGGCTAGGCATCTGGCTGGACAGCAACCTGTCGTTTCGAGTCCACGTAGAGAAATGGACGGCTAAAGCCCAGGCTGTCGCCTACCATCTGCGAGGACTCACGAACACGATACACGGCCCGCTCCCCAGTGCTGTGCGGAGCGCCGTCAGGGTCTGCGTCGAACCAGTCCTGCTCTATGGCACCGAAGTATGGTACCCAGGGACAACCCGACCACTGTGGAACCAACCCTACAAAGACCGGCCACCGAGTATTCAGCATCTCTTGCAGAGAATGAACAAGGCTATCGACCAATCTATGCGAGCTATTCTCCCCGTCTGGAAGACGACCCCGATCGCCATCCTCCATTGGGAAAGTGGGATACCTCCTATCGCTCAACTTCTCGAAGCACGTCGATACCGCTTCTCCGCCCGACTCAAATCCCTGGATGAGGCCCACCCTCTCGCGAAGCGCACGCTTCCACCCAGACAACTCACATACCACCCGCTCATCAAGCGGAAGTACCAAATTCCAGCAGAGAGCAGCTTCAGGACCCGTCTTCGTCGGACTAATGAGCTCCTCGCACCCTGCACACGACCGGCCCTCATGCAAAAATGCTTCGGCAAGGGACAAGACATACCCCTACAGACAGCGCCGAAAGAGGAATCGGCCGAGGCCTTCCTTCGGTGGGTTGAGTCAGTAGGCCCAACCACCTTGATCGTATACTCGGACAGCTCCCTGTCCTCGGAAGGGGCAGCCAGCTATGGCTTCGCTATTCACCAGGAGGACCTCTCCATCTGTGACGGCTCGGGCTGGCTTGGACCTGCCGAGGTGTTTGATGCTGAAGCTACGGGAGCACTGGAGGGCTTCAGGGCCGCTCTGAATCTCCCAGGATCAGCGACACGAGACATTGTAGTCTGCCTAGACAACCTGGCAGCCGCCACATGCCTACAGGGCACACCATCCGACTCTTCACAAGATGTCTTCCTCGAGTTCCAGGCGCTGGCTACATCTCACGGTGCTACACAAGTGCGCTGGATACCTGGCCACACGGACATCCCCGGCAACGAACAAGCGGATAAGCTAGCAAAAGCAGCTTCCTCGCTGCCAGAGCCGGAGGGCGCTCAGCCGACGCTGGCATACCTGCGAAAGATGGCGAGGCAGAAACCGAAGGAAGCCTTCGAAGCATGGTGGGCAGCCTCCGCCCCCGAGCAATATAAGAGATTCAACCTCAAGGCCACTACACGCTGCCCGCCGGAGCTCTCACTCCCACGGACAGTTTTGCACCACTTACTTGCAGCAAGGTCCCTCCATGGGGACTTTGCTGCATACCATGAACGCTTCAACCACGAAGACGCGCGAGTGACCTGCTCGTGCGGCCGACGCAAAGCACCTGATCATATCTTCTACTGCAGAAAGGTACCGCGACGGTGTCGAATAAGGCTTGTCCCGTCGCCGACCGTAACAGTCAACCTCGCGATAGGAAGAAATTTCGACAAGTACACCAAGGTGGCCAAATCAAGCGGCTTCTTCGAAAAGATTTGTCCTCGTCACTAGACGAGGCAGACCTGAGACGCACCCGCGTCTCTTCCTCTCCTTTTATTGTATTCTCTCCTCTCTCCTATCTTCTCTTTTATTCCTTTTCTTCAATTATACGGGCTTGACCGCCTCGTGCAGTCATGCCAATGCCCTCTCACCAATCTCCCTAAAGACTGGCCCATGTAGCGGCTACTGCTATGATAGCCGCGCCTGGTGATCCCGCTGACGGGTAACAGGCTCGACAGAATGCGCCTTTGAGCCGATGATATGCTGGATAGTGGTCTTTTCTGTATTTCACGAAAGTATTGCGTAGATTTAGCATTAGAGACCCTAGCTCAGCACGTCCTGTGCCCCAATAGGGGACTTTATGGGCGCCACAGCCCTCCGGACGAAAAATATACAAACAAACAAACAAACAAACAAACGTCACATTACCACGCATGGAGGTCGCAGCGCTAGCTGCCGCTTAAGCCCCTTTGGGGCCAACCCCTTACACCTGGGCCATGATAGTAATTTTGTACTCCCTCTGTTAGAATCCCAGTAAGTTATCCATACTAACCCCGTCTGGTCCCGAATCATAAAACCGGCCCTAGGCCCAGCCAGTAACAGGAGCTGATCACATAGCTAACAAGGGTTCCTTAAGGCGAACCTCGGGACGAGGTTAGCCGGGAGCTTACCTCAAAATGCGAGCATTTAATTTTCGCCACTCACAGTCCTCATAAAACTCTCAGTAAAAAAAAATTTCACACTGAATATCTCCCTTCTGCATCATTCATTTTGCAACCAGAAAAAAGTCGTTCATATTCAATCCTCGCTTTCAAGATGACTCGTCAAGTTCCTGGACTCGGATCCGTGCAAGGACTTTTGCCTGCTGAATTTCCCAACGTCGAGCAGTATCGGGGAATTCCATATGGCTCAATTCCGGCCAGATTTCGACAAGCACAACTCGTAACAACATGGCCAGACGGCAAGTGGGACGGGACAAGATACGGGTGTGTGTTTGAGCTCCTGAGTCTAGACGAAAGCTAAGGCATGTGCTAGTCCACTCTGCCCATTTCCTAAGATAGCTATTGGGCACCCTATCACGCAGAAGAAACTCCCCCCTCAACATGACTACGAGTTTGATGAATTTCGCTGTTTGAATCTGAATGTCACATGCCCCGCCGGAGACAGCAATCCACCAAACGGTCTACCTGTGATTGTTTGGGTTCATGGGTAAGTGCATCACAATGGTTCACACTGACCGTTCGAGCTTCGCTGATGAGTGTACAAAGTGGTGGAAATTGCGTTGGAACTGCGGCAGATCCAGGATATGGTCAGTTTGACGAACGCTGAGGATGATCAATTGGAAGCTCTATACTTATTGAAACCAGATGGCGCCCCGCTCGTTCATTTCTCTGTTGAGAGGAAACTACCTGTGGTTTTAGTTACCATCAAGTAAGTCGTACCCGACTCTCGGTCTACCTTTGCAAGCCAGCAACTGATGTTCAACCACTCAGCTATCGGCTAGGGGCTTTTGGATTTCTAGCTTCTGATGCAATCAAAGAGGATAACCAAGCCGCCGGAGATCAAGGGTATGGTAACTACGGAATTCGAGATCAACTTTTGGCCTATGAGTGGGTCAAGCGAAATATTAAAGCATTTGGTGGTGATCCGAATCGCATTACTGGAATGGGGGAAAGCGCAGGTTCCAGTAGGTTTCACTTTGCATCCCCGAGTGAGTCGACACTAATGTTATCCTGATATAGTTGACACGCATATTACTCTATGCTCCGAGCTATTCAAGTCGGCTCTCCCATTCAATCAAGCCATCTTGCAGTCTGGCGTTGGGTCTCTCACTGTGCGCACAGCAAAACATCAACAAGGTGTATACGAGAAGTTGCTAGCACATTTCAAGATCGACGCGGACAAATCTTCTGAGAAATTGAAAGCCCTTCGTGGCGTCTCTGCAGAAGAGCTTATCTTGTCGTACATTGCCCTCGGAAGTGGCCCGGTTCCGTCGTGGCAAGCGACAGTGGACGACTATTTCCTTGCCACAAATTGCTCCGTCTCCAGCCTGTCCAAGCAGCAGTACCACCCCACCCTTAAACGATTGCTTATCGGTGATTGTGCGGCTGAAGGATTGATCTTCTCTATGCCACTATCCAAACGCGAGTGGACATTCGACAAAGTTCAACGTCTGGCTATGACAGTTCTTGGTGAGCAGGATGCGCAAACCGTTCTTCAGGCATATGGAATATCGGCCGATAAGTCTTATGAGGAGTTGTTTACTTCCCTGACTCAGCTGCTATCGGACGCCGAATGGTCGCAGCCAATTCGCGAGGTTGCAAAGTCATTCTCAAATGGCGACGTGTTCTACTACAATCTGGCCGAGGGAAACCCATTTGATGGTGCTCACAAGGGTACGTCACAAGATAGCCAATTTCCAGTCCGAATCGACTCATGCTGACGGCTTGACTCACAGGAAAAGCTCATCACGCGGTAGACTTGATTTACGTCTTCCTCACATATCAAAGCCACTTGCCCAACTATCTTGCTGCGCTTGCTGAGACGATAGCATCACACTGGTTATCATTTGTGAATGGAGGCCAGCCTTGGGAGGTATACGGTCAGGAACCGGATGGTTCATCCAAGATCATGGTTTTCGGTCCAGGTGGCGGCAGTGTTGAGAAACCGGAGAGCTCAAAACATGCCTACCAAAACATCTTACTCTGTGAGGAATTGAAAGACAAAATAGGACGTTTTGCCGCGAGCCTCCATGGAACGCCAGCGGTTGAGTGAAAGGGGTGGATGCGGGAAAACTGGTTTAATGTTACTAAGATCAATCAAAGTTTAGTCGAGGTTCAATAGGTGTGTTAAATGATGTTAGGGAAGTCTGTTAACACGAAGGTGTTTTATGATTATACAATTAGCTTGTCCATAGCAACTTCCATTTTCCAATATCTGTCCATTGCCCAGTCGCTGTATGTGTTTGTAAATATCTGGGATCAATACATGCTAGGACGATTTTGTTCCCCATGGCTCCTTGATCTTGTGCTACGGCTATTTTACCAAATCATGCCAAGACCCCAAGTCCACGACATGATGCCGATTATGCTTGGCTTCGTCATTGGGAAGTTTCATATTGATAATGCTGAAAAGTACCGATCTAGCGCCTCGTCGGTCTGATGACTAATTTGGCTACTCCGGCATTTTGAAGTGGAAAACTGCGTAATGCCGTGCTGGAGAATTTCCAAGTCCACGTATTCGGCATCTCCGGGACTAACTAAAGTTAACTGGTCCCATAAAAATTCTTAACCACGCTTCTTGGTGTCGCTGAAACTCCGCTGCGGGGTTCGTCCGACCGGCAAAAACTTATCACCGCATCAACGCACTTTTCGGTCTCAGCATAGCTCCCGTGATAAGAAGATCGTCGGTCGGAAAGCTTGGCGTGTCGGGCGAGCCGGCGGAGTTACAAGCTTTATTTCTCCCTGAAAAATATCCTTAGGCTCTGAAAGATTGCATATGCTTGGAAAAAAGGCTGATCTGATACTGGGAACTTGTATATGTAGGAACATTAAACCTGAGAGCATGTAGTACTGGTAGACAACAAGATGGCAGTCAGTAACCCCCGATCCGTCAAGAACCCCGGATCCAAAGCCCATAACCCTGGCCGGCTTACGTCTACTTCCGTGACCTGAAGGAAACGGTACTCTATGTACCTCCTTCTTACCTGGTGGAGGGCAGCTGCAGTCCACACCGTCTCAGTTCTCGTGGAAGGCATTCGGTATTCCGCTAAAAGACGGCCCTTCAGTTGATTTCACTTAGGGGCTTCACACTATTGGTGGCAATGGGCATCCCAACTTCTGCGAGGGCATCGATTATCATATTTTTACTGTTAATAGCAGCATATCAAATAAAGCGTTTATTAATAGCAATAAAGACTTCTTGATTATGTCCTAAGAGGGCCACTTAGATATCACTACTGAGTTCAGTCACTTATGTCTAACCTTCTGAGCTCATGGTAATCGAAGGTGGGATCCGATTTAAAGTCGATCTCGTCGGCAAGCGTTCTCTAGCGGGTGGTTATAGCTATGTGACCGAGACCTGGGGAACAACATGGGAACTCCCTAAGTTAGGTCGCCTGGGCGGGTACAGACTAGCAAACGGCCGCGACTTTCTCTTTCTGATAACGTGCCTGGAGGAACTACGAAGTAAGTTCCGAAAGGTTCCTTAAGGGACCGCAAGGTGGCTGCGTCTGGAGGAAGAAGGAAGAAAAGACCTACTGCCTGGGCTTGACCAGACCCTACAAAAGCACAGACCATTTTGCCAAGACTTTGTCGATTTTACGGTGTCATTTCTGTATTTTTACTCTCACTTTTTACTATAAGCAGCGGCTTATATAGTTACTTTACCTAGAGGAACTTTTTAGTAGGGGTGGTGTATTTGTGGTTTTTTTAAGGAAGAGATATATAGACTTATACGATAATAAGTCTATTATACCTGTCCTACGAGAGAAGGAGACGGGCCTAGTATATGACTGCCTTACAGCTTATAAATATAACTGCCAACATGCAAACTATAACTTGGCCTCAGAATCCTCAGAATTGCACCAGAGAGAAGTGTCGTCATATTCGTCGACTTCGGTTCCTGAAGTAGACTCTGTTATAGCATCCCAATCCTGAAACCAGCTTTCGTGTCTGTAGTCACGCTCAAAGCGCAGTCTTGTCTCGTTCCCCAGCCTCTCCAGCTTGTAAACGCCGTCCCTCATTTGTTTATCTAATACGTTCTTCGGTTCGATAAAATCGCCTCGTGCTGGTCTCCGGAAGAGATACAGCCCCTCCCACCTCTCCGCCCTCGAAAGCTGTACATATAAGCTCATAAAGCTAGGCCTTGTCGCTGTGCTGCTGCCGTAAACGCCTTTGAGGTTAAGAAGGACGTCTGAGAACTGCTTACCCTGGCTCTTCTGGTCCGTCATAGCGAAGGCGGGGGTGCATAGGGGTCCTGTTCTATGGGTGACCAACCGAAAGCCTGGCTTACTTCTCAAGCGAGGATTCTTCCCTCGCATAGAGTCGGGGATGACTACTGTTTTGCTCTTGATGAGGAGCGTACCCTTCGGAAGCCCAGGTACTGCGAGGTCTGCGATATCGTCCGACTGGAGGAGAACAGCTGCCGGGGGCCCCAGGTGGAGCGTCACGTCGCTAGCGAGAGCAATAGTGCCGCAGGAGAGGTCAGGAAAGATGTCGACTGCCTTGAAGGGCGCCCCGTTGACCAGCTTCAACCCAGTAAGCTGGTTCCGGGTCACTACTACCGGCATCCCTTGCGCGTAGAAGAACAACCCGGGGGTTGGGAGTTGTGAGTCATCTCCGTAGCGAAGCACGTCACATAGCTCTTCTACACGCAACCGCTTTCCTGCTTCAGTGTCGTGCTTGGCCATGAAGATCGAGATATGCTTGCCCTGGGCGCGAGCCCACTGCACGATGGCTGCCATGTTCAGGTCCCACCTATCTTGGTTCAGAGGTGTGATCGCCCGCAGCCCATCGGCGAAAGAGGGCTGGGATGCTTGGTTATAGAGGCGATGACATAGCCGTTGGAAGTCCAGCTCCGTCTGCTGCCCATTGCGCAGGCGCCGGAGGAAGCCACGCAACCTTGCACAGCCGGCGGTGCGGACCTGTTCGCGAAGCATGACGACGGTTGTAAACTGGAGGAACAGTTTATGTGCTGTTACATGCTTTGCCAAGCCCTCCAGTCTCTGTCTGCTGTGTTCTCTGGGCTCTGGTAAGAGGAGGCTGGTCTGTCTGACCGGCTCAAACTGGAAGAAGTCGCCAAAGAAGATGACGATTGGGATCCCACCAAAAGGGCGGTGCGCGTCGTCTCTATACAGCCTCAAGCGGCTGTCTACAGATGCTAGAGTGAGGCCGCCCACCTGGCTGATCTCGTCGACGATCAACATAGTCTTGCTCTTCCAACGTAGCTTTTCTTCTTCTGATATATTCCTCCTAGTCTCTGTCTTGTCTTCAAATCCAATGTTGCATGCCGAATGGAGGGTCACTCCACCAATGAGTGCAGCCGCGTTTCCGCTGGCGCCTGTCACGAGCAGCGTGTGAAGGCCGCCTTTCAGCCGGAACATGTCTTTGATAGCGTGTATAACGCGAGACTTTCCCGTGCCCCCTTCACCGCCGACGTATTGGAGGTGCTGCTTGCCCTCCTCTTCCTCGAGCCGAGTGCCACGCTCGTCGAGGAAGAGTGCCGGTAGCAGCACCGCCATTGACTGTAGCTTGTTCAAGGTCCACTGCCTCGCCAGACCTAGAGCGACGTCGACATATGACGTATAAGGGCCAAGTTCGAGACGCATCTGACCCCCCGGACCAACTCCGTTGGCCGGTGTTTCTTCCGTCTGAGCGGGCCGCCGTGGGACATCTGGCCTTCCGTGGTGCCCGCCAGCAAACGAGGAGGACGCATTACTCTCACTGCCTTGAATATTTGCCGTCACGCTAGTGTCTTCTTTCTTCTGAAGCTTCAATATTGCATCGATTTCCTCCCGGCTGAGGAGGCCCGTACTTCGGAAAGGTGAATCTTGAATGTCTTGCAGCATCGTGTAGAATTGTCGGCCCCGCTGGGCGGCGGTATTGTCGTCCTCTCCTATATCGATTGCCCTCGCCTCTTCATGCAAGCATCTCAGCGCCGAACTCACAGGCATGTCCTTGATTTCGCTCCCCCGGACTGCGGATAGAACACCCAGAAAGGCGTCATAATACTCTTGTGAGTCGATGTTCTCGTCATCCGCCCTGGCGCCGTCCTCCCCCATTTGATCGCCCATTTGATCGCCGAAGGCGTGCGCATCCACAATCTCTTCAAAGTCCTGGTCCAGACCCTGGAGCTTACGGTCGGCCCGAGCGTCTTCTGCGGAAACGCGTAATAAAGCGATGTTACGGACGTAAGAACGAACTCGGTCGCTTAGCATTTCCTGGAACCTTCGCCAAAGTCCAGGTATATCATCCGCTGGCTCGCCCTGAAACCTTTCCCAAGGAACAAACAGGACAAGATGCAAGACTGCGTTCCTATCAATACCCTGTAAGCACTTCCCTTCATATTATAGAGCCTTAATACCTACTTCTTAACGAAGTTTTCATCTTCTTCGTCGAACTCGTCTGTAAGACGACCATCGAAGACAGGCACCGCCGTTTTGCTGGGAGTTCGGAGGCATTGGACCCAGCCTTTACAGGCTGTTGCCGTTAGTGGAAAAGGAATCGGTGTCGTGCCTCTCCAGTGGGACCGTTCCTTCTTCAAGACCACAAAGGACATATAGTCGTAGAAGCAGAGGTCTTGGAGGATCAGGCCGCGGTGTTTGTAAGCCTCCAAGTAGGACAACTTAAAGCCGTCTGCTTGGAAATAGATGTTGTCTGGTTGCGGCTCTCGACCAAGTGCTACCAGCGCTTCCCGCAGACCCGGCCACTGTTTGGCGCAGGCCCAGTACAAGGAATTGAGATGCACCCAGGTCCAAGCAGGAACATTTGTAAAGTCAGTCCCGAAACCGAGCAGATAGCCAAGTACCTCGGGTTGCGAGAGCTCTCTGCTCGTAAAAATGCGGTTTGCGACGCGTAGTAAGAACGATTTGGTCTCATCTCCCACCGTCGACGCCGACGTGGTACCTGGATTGCCCGGTTCCCCTTGCTGCTGTTGGGCTAGATCCAATAGCTCTGCGGCAAGGGCGAGCCGCTTCCACATAGGAGCGTTGAGCTTCGTAGCGTAGTTGCAGATGTAGTGTATGAGCGCCAGCCCTTTTTTACGAGTGAGAATCATTGATATATCATGGTTATGCCGTAGTCCTATAGCCATACTCTGGTTATACTGATTGACCATATGATGATCTCGCTTCACTTCGAGTAGGCCGTCGTCTGTAAACCCGGTCTCCGGCACAAGTCTCCAAGGGGCCCGAAATCGGCATAGCTGCGTTCTACACTTTTCCAGGCCCGCCTTTAAAACTTTCTTAATAGAGTACTTCACACACGTAGCGGTATGGTGGTGGACCTGGCAGCGAGATGCGATAAAGTTGGCCTCGCGCTCAAACCTCCCCGATAACCACTCCGCGTCATGCATCAGCTCAGGCTCGACCACAGTAGTCTTCTTGCCGTACTCTACCGCCTCCTTCGCCAGGGCCTCGTTCAGCGTCGCAGTAAATATATCGTCCACGAAGGTCTTCACCTTCGACCGGTATTCTCCCTCATTAGGATCGGCCATGTCACGAACGAGATCCGATAGTGCCAGGTTGGCATCCAACCATAGTAGACCGTGTAGGTGGAGAGCTCCGCGGTCGTTGGTCTCGACCGTCGCATAATAATGGCTCACGTTCCCGTAAACAGACGGTCGTCCGACGCGAACGTAATGCTCGAAAAAAAGAGAGATCTCGCGGAAGAAGAAGAGCGTTGAGCTGAGAGGGTCGTGGATCGAGAGGGTTGTCACCTGCAGCGATGTGCTTAGAGCACGAAGCAACGCTCTAGCGGCCTCATCATCCCGTCCCCTATGTGCCGCGAGCTTCAGCTTCACCGGGTTGTTGATGTCATTGGGATTTAGGGTAAACCAGATGGCTGTGAGGCCGAATGCCACTATCATCGACCAGATCTTCTTCCGCATAGATAGACGGCTCTCGTTTGATAAAGGATGCCGGCTACCGTAGAGCGAGAGTTCCTTCATAAGTGCGATAACGTCCCCGTCTGTGGTCTTTCCCGTCTCAAACATCTCCTTTTGCGCTTCGCGCAAGCGCTCAGGCGTCAGCTTCTGGTGTATTCCTTCGACACGCCGAAAAGCCGACCGCTTCAGGCGGCCCTGGGCAACCCACCGGTTCTGAGACCTTACTATCATATTGAATACAAGGAAGGAGAAGGCAGGATGTTGGGCACAATGCCCTCCGTGCCGCTGCAGAACGACTTTGGCCCAAGACTCCAGGGTCATATCTCGTATCAGGGGATTCGCTGGATCTCCCGCCTCATTCCGGTCTGCCACTCGTGGTCCGCCGCGGCCATAAGGGAAGCAACTAGGGAAGGTCTTTGGGAAATAGTCTGGGGAAAAGCCGTCTGCGAACTCCCGACCATGTGATACTCGGATGAACGGACGACCTGAGGAGCCATGAACCTCCATCGACGGGGCCTCGCCTGCACTAGCTTCGTAGCTATCGTCGAACTGGCGCTCTGCCTGAAGCGCCAGGCTGATAAAATCTAGCTTGTCTTTCTCTGCAAAGGTAGCCTGCTCGTCGATCGGGAACATCGCCGAGGAGCACAGCTCAAACACCCGCTCTGACGTTTCCTCGGCCGTCGCCTCCTCCAAGCTAGGGGGTTGTTGTACGCCATGCGCAGGCTCAGATTGTCCAGAGATACATCTAGATCTTTCTGCTAGCTCTATCGCAATGTCCTCGACCGTCGACGCTTGATCGGGAGGGTCCTGCCCTCGATCTGTTGGAGGCACGATCTGTGCTGTCCGTATAAGCTCTTCTGCGGTCTCTTCTTCCCTCACCATGCGTTGGTAGGCTTGTGTTGGCACGTCGCTGCTGTCTTCAAAGGCCCAACTTTCCATCTCCTCTTCGTTGATCAAGATGTCGACATAAAGGGGGTTGTTTGCTCGCAGCCACTGTAAAGCTGTGCGGAGGGCACCGGGTCGAACGCTAAGCAGTTTGCTCACGTCTCGAGGTGTGGGCCGCTCTAAGCCGGTCCAAATCACATGCACCTGCTCCAATGTTGATACAAGTGGGTGCGGCAGGATCGTGGCAGCCAAAGACTCCACGTCATTGGGGAATACCGTGATGTGACCTGCGACGTGCTTCCGATACGTCGGGCCGGTTACCTGGCCACGTTGGATGTTGAACTTGATGATGAACCCATATGCCGCATTGAGAGAGATCATCTTCTCCTCGAGAGGGGTAAGGTCTCTCAGCTCCTCTGGATACCGATGCTCGCAGCCGATGAGCATCGTGCTCCCCATGCATGCATCCGGGACCTTGCCTCGATCGAAAGCCGCTCGACAGCTGAAGCATATCGGCACTACGGTCTCGCCGTCTCCATCTGGGAAGCATCTCTTACACACCAGTAAGTTAGTCATTGCTGAACGGATCTCGTCAAGCAATGCCCTTTTCCAGTCGACATGGTCTAGGTCCTGTGGCTTCTTCTGTAGATAGTAAACCGAGCATACTGCTATCTCCATACTGCCTTCATCGTAGAAAGCTTTTAGAAAGGACTGAACTGTGTCGATCTTACGCTGTGCAGGCACAGGGTTGCACCAATCACGGCGATTCGAGGCCGCTTGCTTCTCCTGGAAGGACTGTTCTACTGCTTGAACCAGCCTGCCTAGCGCTTCCTTTTGCCGCATAATCATCTCCATAGACATCAAGTCGGAGAGAGTTGCCCGTTGGGGCGGGATGTTGCCAGAAGGTCCATCTTGCCTCGGTCGACGACGCCTCCTGGTCATTGTCAGTCTTCGCGCGCTTAAGAGACCTCGGGTACCCCAAGAAGGATTCATACTCTGGGTTTGATAAATCTAGCTCCTGTATCGCCTCCCTAGCTCGTCGACGGCGATTGCTCGTGTGCGACGCCAGCTCCTCTCGACGTCGAGCCTCCTCCTCTTGACGCCGACGGTGTCTCTCCAGCCACAGTCTTTTTTCTTCAGCTTGTGGGTCGCGTTCTCTTTCTAGTTCCTGCTGTCGCATCCTCTCCTCTTGTTGGCGGCGGCGTTCTTCTTCCCGCTGCCGGATCGTCTCCGCTCGTTTCTCCACTCGTTGGCGGCGGCGCTCTTCTTTCTGCAGCCGTCTAGCCGTCTCTCGCTGATCTCTTATCGCCTCCCGCTCGCGTCGCCTTTGCTCTTCCAACCGCTGCCGAGCTGCTTCCCGTATGGCCCGACTCTCATCACTTTGCGGTCCTGTTCTCGTCTGCTGCTGCTGGGTAGGCAGTTGTGTCTGTGGTGGAGTGGGTTGGAAAAAAGGGTCATGTGAGTTAGACATGCTGAAGTTCTCAGTAAGGCTCCTGTTTAAATAGATTGGCGTATAGCGACAAATTACATTAGTGAGTTCTATATTAATGACTCTATAGGTTCCTTAAAACGAACTCATTCTTTAGAAAGGAGAGATATATAAAGAGGTCTAAAGGCGTAAAACGACAGACCCATAGGATAGAACACCTTTCTAAACCCATCTTAACTAAGGTTACGGGCTTTAATCACTATTAAAAGCAATACCAGCTATTAAACTTCTATTAATATTTTACATAAAAAAACAGTCACATCTCTTTATAGCAATCGCTACTATCTATAGCAATCGCTACTATCTATAGCAATCGCTACTATCTATAGCAATCCTACTATCTATAGCAATCGCTGTTATCTATAGCAGTTGCCGCTAGAATGCGGAGCTGCCATTAGGATACGAGGAATTATTTGCTTTTTCCTTTTCAGCTTTCATACTATTTCAGCCATAATGCTATTCACATCTAGCTGAGCTATTAGTCTCTAATGCCTCAGGCATTAACTATTGTTTCTTTCTTCTAGAATAAGATACAGTAATAATATACTACATCGACATCAGGGTCAAAGCATTACTAAAAGCAGTATTTATCTACACAGCAAGCCAACATTTCCCACTAAGGAAGACTTAACAATCTCTTCTCCTTTGCCCTTAGCTCTTCTGAGCTCATTTCACTTACAATACTGCGCGTGATATTATCACGACCAACATGGCTTCTTCTTCCTCAGCCTCTGTAATTTACCCGATACCTCCGCTGCTAAACAAGCGTGGGCAGGGAGCGATCGGTGCGGATCTCATCATCACCTACCATTCTGACCTAGCCCAGTGCGAAATCCTCCCAGCTGGCTCACGCTATACGAATGCAGGAAACTTCAAGGCTGGGACCTTCCTGCCCTTTATCCAGCCTGCGTTCATTCTCGGCCTTTATCCGCGCCTCCTCAGTCCTGAAGATGACGAGATCTCGGGCCTTCCTTTGCTACTCACCATGTTCAACCCCGGAGCGAGAACAGCGACCTTGGAGGAGGACTGGGAGGGGAAATGGTTTACTATAGTCGCCCGACTTTGTCCAAACAAACTTACCTTCCATGGCGTAAGTTTGGATGGATGGGAGACAGAAGAAACTCAATCTGTGCAGGTTGCGCTAGCACTGCCGCGCGATGGCGGCCTGACTCCGTACGTCTTCTCACATCCTACTCGTGTAGGTCATTGATGCTTACAATCCCATAGTATTGTCCCTCGAGTCCTCAGTGGTAGCGACGAAGGTGCCCCCTGGCCAAGCTCTTCAGCACATGTATCCCTTGCCAGTCCTGTCGATCTAGACACCTTCCATATCAAGGACGATGTCTGGCCAGAGCCGCTGAGCAAGGCTTCGGTGTTCATAAAGCTGGGTTCTTACTTAGTGCCAGAGAACGACCGCCCTCCTTACAAAGGCGTACACATATGCCACGTCCTCCTCCTCTTCCCCATAGAGCAACAACCATGGAGTTCTCTACTCGGGTGGATGCGACAGGCTGTGAACCCCTTTCCCAAAGGGTCATGGATTGTATGCAGCGGTCGCGTCTTGGGGGTCCTTAACCGCGAGCTTATCCAAGGCCCTCAAGTCGTTGATTCCACCGTTAGGATCTTGGTAATTCTCCCCGACGATTGGGAATTCGTTCGGCAGAGTGCCCTGTCTACACATAATGCATCCATGCCCACATCGTCGAATCCTGTCAATGAGTTGCCTACGCCGCCACGACCAGCTGGCCCTGGGGGCGTTACGAGCAGAAACCCATTCTCGTCTCCAATCCGCGGTCAAAAGCAGTCTCTGCAAAAGAAAGCTAATTCCCCGACACTGCTATCAAAGCACTCAGATCGCGAGGCGACCAAACCGCCAGCCTGCCCTAGAGAAAAACATACACCACTAACTCCAACCACAATTAACGTTAATCCAGTGCTTTCAATTCCAAGTTCGGGTATGTCTTGTCCCTTCTAAGCCTCTTCCTTGAGCTAACTAGCGATTCAGATAGCGATCGTACGGATGGTGGTTCAGACACTGAGCAAATATTAGATGACCAACTCGGTCCTACTTCCCCTACTCCGACACGTAAGAGGAAGCAACAAAGCACTCCTGAGCCAATCCGAAGCAAGAGAACTACAGCAGGAAAAAGGAGGGCACAGTTATATGACTAGATTGCTAGTATCGACTAAAAACATAACCTTCCTGTTTTGTTTTGCAAGTCTTGTCCATCCTCGTCTACTACGCATCCTGCCTACCCTACGGCATCTGTCACTTCGGGTGGTGGTGTCCCTCTTGTCCCCCTGCCCAACACAATAGTTCCTGACTGAATTAGAGGGGTTTGTTAAATAGTATAGGTAACCACAATAATGGCCCTGTAACGTGTGTGTGTATTATATAGCTTCTCCTTAAGCTCCCGCCCCTTAAGATCAGGGAGGTATAGCTATTCCTGGCTTCTTAATACAGTCTAGCCTAGCGGGGGCTCGGCGAGCCCTCCCCGATTCAGTCCCAAAAGACCACCTAGTCTCACGTGACCACCCTGCGCCTAGGTGTTCCAACATGGTCCAATTCAACAGGGTTAGCATAGGAATTGCTGATAATCCCTATGAATTACTAGTAATCCGTTGGAGTGGTGCTCTGATCCGCTAAAGTCATGCGTAACAGATTTGACATTTCCCGTTAAAAGTGGGGCCTAGGGTTCTGCCACGGGTGACCGCCCAGTCTCCACCTAGGTCATCGTAACACTTTAAATCCACCATCTTACTGATACCTACAAGCAGCCCTTCTTCACCAGCTTCATCACGCCAGCACAGTTCCTCCAGGCTTCCTTTGGCGGGCCGCTTGCCGGACCGGTCCCTCCTGTACATGATAAGCGAGTGCACCAACCAAGTGAGTGCACCAAAGCAAGTTTACACCTTAAAACCTGATTTTTAAAAAACGTCTGAAAAATTCAAACTACGCTTAAAATAGCTATAATTTAAAACATAGATGTATTAATTTAATTATAATAATTAATTATTTTTCTAGGTTTTTATAAAAACTCTTTATAAAGTTATTTAAAATAATCCTATTCGCACTGTTTTTTTTCTTATTTTTATTTTTAAAGAGCTAAGTAAATTTTTTAAAAGTCTAGAAAAAATACTATCTTATGACTTTTTTATTTAAAGATCTAAAGTTAATTCCCTAAAATTCCTAGAATTATATATCTAATTTTAGAAAATTGAAAATTATGACTTTTAGCTGTACAGTATAAGTGGTGGACTCACTTGTTTGGTGCACTCGCTTATCATGCACGTTATAGATTTAACATCTATAAGGCCTTGGACTATTGTTATAAAATATACCGATACGTACTATGCGATTTCATAAGGACACTTGCCATTCGATGTAGTCATATGGCATAGTAACTACGTTCCTTATAAGTATGACATGACTAAGTTTATCTACCAAAAATCTGTCTCTGTTAACCACACAGATCCATCTATCAATACTATTCTTACCGCCAAGTCTCGTGATGAGCTTGTGTAGGTCTAATTTCGATGATATTGAAGCTAGAGGCGGGAGGCAGCATGCTGAAAGAACATGCTTCTTGTAGCACATTAGACTTCATTGCTGTTACTGATGCGGTTGATATATATGCTCCTCAGGATTAAATCATAACCCAGTAGACAAAAGGATCGAAAGGGAGGACATTGACAAGACCCTTGTACATCATGCAATTGTTTCTCTTTTATTAATCAGTAAAATGGTTCGAGATATTTGTTTCACGACTTTTAGTTGGATGGTTATAGTATTTCTGGCTCAATTGTCTAGCTGCATGATGTTCAAGCACTTATCACGGCATTCCTCGCTGCGCCCCTGGCATCATAGTCCCAAGACCATGTTGTGCTTACATCCTTTCCTGGATCTTTGTCGTGCCATGAATCTGCATCTAGCCGCGCTCCTGTCATGATGGCTGTGCATCTTGGCTTTCTAAGTTTCTCGAAACTTGCCAGCGCGGCAGGGATTCCAGATACGCCAGTTGCTCGCGATAACAACTCAGCGACAGCTACACCGTCCTCGATTCCCATACCCGCGCCCTGAGCCGCAGATGGGAGCACGGGATGCGAAGCATCTCCCAGAAGAACAATTTTCCCCTCTGGGAAGACCCATGTCTCAAGGGGTGCCAAGTCGCAGAGCCTCCATTCAAGGACGTCCTCCGGAAGGTGTCTGAGAATGGTCATAAGCTTTGGTTCCGCATCGTAGTTCTTCAGAACTTCGGATCTGTCAATCTTGACCACGTATTTGTAGTCCGTGGTATGCACCTCTGGTTGGGTTGTTACGATGTTATAGTATTTCCCTTGCCGGATGGGATAAGCTACAACGTGTTGGCCTTCACCAACCCTGTCCCGCAATCGTTAGCTTAATTTCACGCTGGGCCACGATAGATTTGCCGCTTGACCCACCACACATGAGTTGTCTGTGTCTCCCAGGATATGTGCTCCTCGAGTTCAGGGATCTTCCTCAAGGCCTCACATGGAATGAGAGCGCGGAATGCAGAATTTCCACTTGGCCGCGGTTCGCTATTCCCGCCGAGCAGGCTCGATCGAGCAGGGGAGCGATATCCTTGGTCGCGTTGTCAGTAATTGGTTCATAGTCCTATGTTGAACCGAACTTGGTAACTTGAAGGTGAAGTGACATACCATCCGCCGCAAGTATTACGTCTGCTGTCAAGACTGTGCCTTCCTCGGTGATGACGGCAGGCTTCGAGGAATCGTAGGCCTTTATTCGAGTTCCCATGCGGATCTGAACTCCCAGCTCTCTTACTTTATTGAGAAGCACCGTGTGTAGATCCGCCCGGTGCATCTGCCAGAGAGGCCAGCCAATTTTGGCTTGAAGCTCAGAAAAGTCCATTTCCTTCAGCGTCTTTCCATCCCTCATACCGACAAAGATGGTTCTTTTCTGTTGAGCAGCGTATTTTTCCATCTCTTCTTGTAGGCCCATTTCACAGAGGATGCGAGAAGCGTTGCCTCCGAGAAAGACACCTGCACCGACCTGTATCTTTGTGAGCATTTCAAAACAGCATATGCTGTACTTCCAATGGCACTTACATGGGTGAAATGGGAGGATGCCTCGACTATCAAGACATCAAACCCATTCTTTTTACAAGCAATGGCTGCAGAGAGTCCGGCGATACCGGACCCAACGATCAAGACTTTGAGCGTCGAGGCGTCAGATGCGGATGCCTCGCTAGGCGATGAGGACTCTTCAGTAGAACCCATGATCTCTGTTTGTGGTTGTCTGACTGCTAAACTCCCTGGCTTGCACAATTTCTGTATTCCAGGATCAAAGGATGTCCATTTGTACCTGCTCATGCGGGAATCTGTCAAGGGCGGGGTTTCCCCTTGTCGGCGCTAACCACAAAAACGTGGGGTTGAAAGTCCGGGGCACTTGGGAGAGTTGTGGAGGCCCCGGACTTTGTGGAAGAAAGAAATACACCATCCGGAAATACATGATTCAGAGAGAGAGTCCCCAGCCAAGTTCCGCTCGACTTTCTCGCGGTTTTCAGTTATTGTATGAGACTTTGCACCCACACTCAATCCCCATGGCATAACCCATGTAAGGAGAGAGCATTTCTATCATAAGCTTCATGTCCAGACCATGACATTTTTCTACTGTCCACTGCGAACGCTAACGCTCAAAATCGTGCGTCATGGCTGAAGATTCCGAAATCTCCCGTTCAAATGCCGGACCGTGCCCAGCAGTGTCAATGGCGTCAGCATCACGGCCATCCCTTAACGCGACACAATCCACTACGTGCCATCCTAAGTTCTCCCTTCTCGCACCGCAAGGAAAAGATTTAGAGATAACAGAGGTACATTAATTTCAACCCGTGCCACAGCCTAGTCCTAAATTGCTAATTACGTAAGCTCCTCTTGCCCAAGGACTCTTTATACAGAGGAGCCTGAAATCATGCACACCCTTATCGTAAACATCAACACCCGCTAAACCCAATCCATCGGTAGCCTCCCCACCAAATCTTGGCGTGACTTTGACCAAGGTCATTGAACATCAGTTGACTTGATCGCCGTCCAAGCCGACACGGTATCGCCAGACGGCCCAACGCGTGTCTGCTCTACAACGCGGTACATCATCAAAGACCCATCTTCAACACTACACAGCTTTATCAAGACAGACGGGAAAAGTAACATCTCTCTATGGCTGATTTGTCTCCCTCTGATTTTTCATATGATGGCAATTTTAGCAGGCCTGAAGCTGCCTACGATGCCCTCGAACGCGCCCAAAGATTGGTAGGATACGTGGTTGCCAAGACACGAAGCAAACGCTGCCCTACCAGGATCGTAGTCCGCATTGACGTACGATGCCATGCCAGTGGTACCTACAGGGCTTGGAGTGGCAGTAGGGGTAAATATAAGACTTCCTCGGCTAAGACGAATTGTCCCTTCCACATCGTTATTCATTTCATGAAAGACTCATCAACCTATGGCTTCAAAATCATCTCCAATGAGCACAATCACGAACCATCGGCCGATGCGATATCTTCCACCTACCTACGAACCCAGACCCAGCGGGAATTTGGCCACGCTGCGCTTGAAACCATTGTCGAAGAGAGATCCAAGGCCGGAGGAACAACCGCCAGGGAGATCGCAAGGCAAATCTGTATCGATTTTCCTCGCGTTAGTATCAATCGACATGACGTTCTTGCTATCCAGAAGCGGCTTCGAGAGGGCAGGTATGGGGCCCTAACCTAGACCCAAGCGTTCATTAGCCTTCTTGAACAGGATCCGGGAGTCTTTTACCACAACATATATCGTGGACCTGATAGGAAGCTTTGCCGCTTCTTCTGGACCTACACCCATTGCATAGAGGACTGGAAGCGAAGTCCCGAGTTGTTAATGATCGACTGTACGTACAAGGTTAACCGCTTTAACCTACCTTTGTTCCAGGTTACGGGAACTACGCCTTTGCACACCAATTTTAGCGCTGGCTTTGGCCTTTGCGATCGAGAAGATGCGGATGCCTTCACCTGGATGGCTCAACAACTCCGAGAGGCAGGGGCAAAAGCCAATATCCCTGCGCCAAAGGTTATCATTACCGACTTCGACAAAGCACTGAAAAATGGCATTACTGCTGCCTTTCCAGAAACACAGCAACAGATGTGCCTTTGGCATATCATGAAGAACGTCATTCTCAACATCAAGCGGAAGTGGAACGGATCCCTTGATGGGTGTGAGATCATGGGCCGGGCCAGGGAGGATAACTACGCAACACCGGACCTCGCCAATGCCGCAGCCGTTGATAGTGACAATGGTAATGTCGAAGAGGTATCCCCCGTCCCTGACTCCACCGTTAACCAGGCTGTGGCATTGTCACTTAGACCGGCCGACATAACGCATGCCCCCAGCTTTAAGTGTCAAGCCTCGGGGAGGAAGTTTGATAACACCGGTGATGGCATTCGTGATGCTTGGGTTGAGATTACAAGGGCCCGGACCGAGGACGACTTCAAGCAGGCTTGGAAACGGATGGAAGATGAATTTCCTGACCAACGAGCTATCATCGACTACCTGAACGCCACATATATCCCTTTTCGCGAGCAATTCATGGAGTATGCCGTCTGCAACTATCGCAACTACGACATCAAGGTCAGGCTTGTCAACAAATAAATCGAATTCAAATGAATCTAAATAAATCCAAATCAAATCAAATCAAATCGAGGAAAAACTTATCCAAATCAAATCAAATTACAGGGGCCGAATTGATTTGGATATTTGGATTCATTTGGATAAAATATTGGCCAATCACCGCTTGTCACTCCCTGTCCCCAGGACAATTCGACCCACTCCTGGCCAGCTGACCCCGTCGGTTGCCTGACCCCTTTTTAGTCGTTTCACCAAACGCTGCTTGCATAGCATCTACAATTGCGCCCAATACTCTCGCTACAAATGGCCCCGTCTACGAATTCCGATAACCCAGCAGCGCTGCTTTCAACTTCCCCTTCTGTCAGCGATCTCGACAACACGACCGGCTTTAATCGATCCGATGCCAATAGAGAGGTGACTGCAGACACTTCCTCCTCGGTCGACTACACTGGTTACGAAGGCATCGATTGGAATCGCCTTTCAGGGTATTGCATCCGCAAACACAGAAGACGGCAGCGGACGGGATGGGTGTGGGAACATGGATTCGATATCGAGAAAGATGGCTCCGGTCGCCGGTTCTGGCTCTGCAAAGTGTGTCACCGGAAGAAGGCTACGATCACTCACATGTACGATGCTGCATCTACGAGCCAAGCAAACAGTCACATGGAAGAAGTCTACTGCGTCAATAGAGGCGGGCTAATGTCACCCCGAAGGAAGAAATAACGAACTCTCTTCGACATGGCTGACCTGGATGCTCATCGACAGAAGGACCAAGCCGTAATGAACGCCTTCATAGCCTCTTTCGACCCTCTACACTTTCAGCGGCTGCTTATACGCTGGGTGGCCTGTGACAACGTCTCATTTAATAAGCTTGAGAGTCCGTACTTTCGCGAGCTTATGGGGTACGCAAACAGTGCTATTATCGAGTCGGGAAGTCTCCCCACCCATAACACAATGCGCGAATGGATTGTACGGACCTTCAATCATCACAAAGGCGTCGTGACTGAGCTTCTTGGTCGCTCACTTAGCCGCATTAACGTCTCCTTTGACGTGTGGACGTCCCGCAAGTTCACCTCCCTCCTTGGCCTCACCGTACACTTTCTTGATGATGAAGGGAATTTTCGCACGTTTCTGCTAGGCTTGCCGCAAATCGAGGGTCGTCACAGTGGTGAAAACCTCGCAGATCGAGTTAGTGAAATCATCCACGAATATGGCTTCGAGGGTCGCGTCGGGTACTTTGTCACAGACAACGCAGAAAATAACGACACGTGTCTTGAAGAGCTCGGCACTGAGCTTGGCTTCAATAAGCAGCACCGCCGGCTTCGGTGCTGCGGGCATATCATTAATCTCGTCGCCCGGTCTATCCTTTTTGGAACGGATGCCGATGCCTTTGAAGAGGACTGCCACGCTGACAAGGAGATTCAAGACGAGATGAGGCTGTGGAGGGCGAAGGGTCCAATTGGCAAGCTGCATAACATTGTTCACTGGGTGCAGAGATCAAGCCAACGCATCGGTAAGCTCCACAAGCTCCAGACTATTGAGAACGTGGCTTTGAATCTCGAAGACAAATCAACCTACGATGTCATCACGGATAACGCAACCCGCTGGAACTCATCTGAGGCGATGATGGAGCGAGGCTATCAGCTTCGGAATCCTCTTGATTCCCTGGTCCAGGCGGAGGCCACAGAGTGGACCCAGTACGTAGCCAGGAGGACTGAGAACGGGACGAAGCAGATGCCGAAGAAGAGTCGAAAGAAGCCAGCAATTGTTAACGATAAGATGTCTGCTGAGGACTGGTCGGTGATTGCAGAGTATCTGGCTATATTGAAGCCGCTAAAAACAGCCACCAAGCGCCTAGAGGGCCGACCTGAAGATGGTGAGCTGACTCCAACATTGCAATTCTTACTTATGCTTATAGGTTACAGGGAAATACGGGGCGATTTGGGAGGTTCTGCTAACTATGGAGTGGCTTCTGAAGCATTTGGAAGAGTCAAAGATACAACATGAACAGGATGAAGAACCTCACTTGCGGATTGGTTGCAACCTCGGTTGGATGAAGTTGGATAAGTACTATACCGTTACCGAAGATAGCCCTGTATATCTTGCGGCCCTTGTTCTCCCCCCCGCCTTCCGTTGGTCAACCGTCGAGTCGCAATGGGCAGATCAACCCGATTGGTTAGTGAGAGGAAAGGCAGCTGTACGAGAGCTGTGGGAAGAGTATCGAAAACTGCCTGTCGAGCAGGGTACGATACCGGAACAACCGATTGTTGTAAGGAAGACGACGGACCTGGATGATTTTATGGCGTCAGTAAGGAAGCTCAGCACTCAGCCCGCGCCTTCAGCATCGCCTACACGCGATGAGTACGCTGAGTGGTTGTCCACTACCGATCCTGGCGATTATTTGGTGGACAATCCGATTCAGTACTGGCTTCTCCGAAGACGGCAGTATCCACGTCTGTCGCGGATGGCAATTGATCTCTTTTCAATTCCTGCGATGTCTTCCGAGCCGGAGCGAATATTCAGCCTTGCAGGACAGATGGTTACCCCTCCGAGAAGACGACTGCAAGCAGACATTATAGGAGCAGCTCGATGCATCTCCTCGTGGGAGAAAAGTGGAGCTATCCAGATATCCAAATAATCCAAATGTATCCAAATCAAATCAAATCAAATCAAATCGAGTCTTTTTGTATCCAAATCAAATCAAATCGGAGGCTCAATTTGATTTGATTTATTTGTTGACAAGCCTGGTTAGATCTGATTAACTTTGTTACATCCCCCTTTTCTCGTCTCGTCCTTAATACTACATAGGATTTCATAGTGCATTTGGATTGGCAGAATCCCTCCCCTAATTTACAGACAAGTTGCTGACTTCAATCTTTGCTAAGCTTGTTTGTTTGTTTGTTTGTATATTTTTCGTCCGGAGGGCTGTGGCGCCCATAAAGTCCCCTATTGGGGCACAGGACGTGCTGAGCTAGGGTCTCTAATGCTAAATCTACGCAATACTTTCGTGAAATACAGAAAAGACCACTATCCAGCATATCATCGGCTCAAAGGCGCATTCTGTCGAGCCTGTTACCCGTCAGCGGGATCACCAGGCGCGGCTATCATAGCAGTAGCCGCTACATGGGCCAGTCTTTAGGGAGATTGGTGAGAGGGCATTGGCATGACTGCACGAGGCGGTCAAGCCCGTATAATTGAAGAAAAGGAATAAAAGAGAAGATAGGAGAGAGGAGAGAATACAATAAAAGGAGAGGAAGAGACGCGGGTGCGTCTCAGGTCTGCCTCGTCTAGTGACGAGGACAAATCTTTTCGAAGAAGCCGCTTGATTTGGCCACCTTGGTGTACTTGTCGAAATTTCTTCCTATCGCGAGGTTGACTGTTACGGTCGGCGACGGGACAAGCCTTATTCGACACCGTCGCGGTACCTTTCTGCAGTAGAAGATATGATCAGGTGCTTTGCGTCGGCCGCACGAGCAGGTCACTCGCGCGTCTTCGTGGTTGAAGCGTTCATGGTATGCAGCAAAGTCCCCATGGAGGGACCTTGCTGCAAGTAAGTGGTGCAAAACTGTCCGTGGGAGTGAGAGCTCCGGCGGGCAGCGTGTAGTGGCCTTGAGGTTGAATCTCTTATATTGCTCGGGGGCGGAGGCTGCCCACCATGCTTCGAAGGCTTCCTTCGGTTTCTGCCTCGCCATCTTTCGCAGGTATGCCAGCGTCGGCTGAGCGCCCTCCGGCTCTGGCAGCGAGGAAGCTGCTTTTGCTAGCTTATCCGCTTGTTCGTTGCCGGGGATGTCCGTGTGGCCAGGTATCCAGCGCACTTGTGTAGCACCGTGAGATGTAGCCAGCGCCTGGAACTCGAGGAAGACATCTTGTGAAGAGTCGGATGGTGTGCCCTGTAGGCATGTGGCGGCTGCCAGGTTGTCTAGGCAGACTACAATGTCTCGTGTCGCTGATCCTGGGAGATTCAGAGCGGCCCTGAAGCCCTCCAGTGCTCCCGTAGCTTCAGCATCAAACACCTCGGCAGGTCCAAGCCAGCCCGAGCCGTCACAGATGGAGAGGTCCTCCTGGTGAATAGCGAAGCCATAGCTGGCTGCCCCTTCCGAGGACAGGGAGCTGTCCGAGTATACGATCAAGGTGGTTGGGCCTACTGACTCAACCCACCGAAGGAAGGCCTCGGCCGATTCCTCTTTCGGCGCTGTCTGTAGGGGTATGTCTTGTCCCTTGCCGAAGCATTTTTGCATGAGGGCCGGTCGTGTGCAGGGTGCGAGGAGCTCATTAGTCCGACGAAGACGGGTCCTGAAGCTGCTCTCTGCTGGAATTTGGTACTTCCGCTTGATGAGCGGGTGGTATGTGAGTTGTCTGGGTGGAAGCGTGCGCTTCGCGAGAGGGTGGGCCTCATCCAGGGATTTGAGTCGGGCGGAGAAGCGGTATCGACGTGCTTCGAGAAGTTGAGCGATAGGAGGTATCCCACTTTCCCAATGGAGGATGGCGATCGGGGTCGTCTTCCAGACGGGGAGAATAGCTCGCATAGATTGGTCGATAGCCTTGTTCATTCTCTGCAAGAGATGCTGAATACTCGGTGGCCGGTCTTTGTAGGGTTGGTTCCACAGTGGTCGGGTTGTCCCTGGGTACCATACTTCGGTGCCATAGAGCAGGACTGGTTCGACGCAGACCCTGACGGCGCTCCGCACAGCACTGGGGAGCGGGCCGTGTATCGTGTTCGTGAGTCCTCGCAGATGGTAGGCGACAGCCTGGGCTTTAGCCGTCCATTTCTCTACGTGGACTCGAAACGACAGGTTGCTGTCCAGCCAGATGCCTAGCCAGCGCATTGCTGCCTCGGGGCGCTTCTCGACGTCGCCGTGGCGTATTGCCGGTGCGGTCTCGAGTTTGCTCCGAGAGAAGTGCATGACTTCTGTCTTCTTAGGGTCGAAAGATACCCCGTTTGCCGCGCCCTAGCGGACCATTTCTTCCACAGATCTTGATGCTGCGGCAGCTGTTTCCTCTACCGTGTCACCCGTGCACAGGATGGCTGTGTCGTCTGCATAACCGAATCGGCCTCGAGGGTTGCTTAGTCGGTAGATGGGCTCTGTATACAACAGAAAGAGGATTGGCGATACCGGCGACCCCTGAGGGAGACCGCATTGGAGAGGAGAGAGCGGGGTGATAGTGTCCTGATATCTGACACAGGCAGATCGGTCGTCCATAAAGGATCCGGCCCATCGCGCAAGATGTTCGGGCCAGCCCTGTTCGCGGAGTCGCAAAATTAGTCTGTTGCGCAGGACAGTGTCGAAGGCGCCTTGGATATCCATTGTGACTAACGTGGCCACCTTCTTGAGGGCAAACACTTCCTCGATGTCATGAACCAGGGCGGCCACGAGGTCGGTCGCAGACCTCTTTGGGAGCGCCCCAGCTTGTTGTGGGTGAAGGACTCCATAGTGGATACATGCCCACGCGAGACGGCGCGCGACCAGCCGTTCTAGTCCCTTGCCAAGGCAAGAAAGCAGAGAGATAGGTCGCCATGCTCGCGGCTCTGTCAGGTCTCTACGTCCAGGTTTAGCAATCATAACCACCTCGGCCGCCCTGAAAGGCTTCGGGTGGTGGCCTATGGCCAGGCACCCTTCGAAGAGGCGGCAAACATATGTCCCGATGATATGCCATACTGCTATGAGGAGTTTGACCGTGATGTTATCGGCTCCTGGAGATGTATTCCCAGTGCGGAGAGTCGCATCCTGTGCTTCCTCTAGGGAAATTTCCTGCGGAAACGGAATCATTCTGTGAGGGCTGACCTGAATCCAAGGGTCCCTGATGTCGTCCTCAGCTGTTCTGCGCTCTAGAGTGGCTCGTCGGAGCGCGTTGGCCTTGTCGAGCTGGGTTTCGTAGACCACGTCGTCCACTTGGAGTGGCGGCGGTTGGAAGGCTCCTGGCGATCTCAGCCATCGGACGGCCTTGAAAACGGAGCTGCTATCTGAGAAGCTGTTGATCAGGTTCCGCCAATAGAGCCTTTTGGCACGGCGGACCACGCGGTGGAAATCTCGCTTGGCTATTTGAACCTCTTGGTTGAATCCGAGAGGATACAGCCTTCTGATCGCCCGATACCCGGCTGCGGCAAGGGCGCACTCTTCGGTCCACCACGGGGCGTTGCGTGCTCCCTTCCTCGCAGGCCGGCCTGCCGCCTTCGCTGCCGATTGCAGCAGGTTCACAAGCGTGGATGCAAGCTCGTCTAGTTCTGGTGGACTCGAGGCAGTGATGGGGATCCTAGCCGATCTGAGTTCTACGATTTCTACGAACCGCTTGAGCTCGTCGTCTGTCGTTACCCGGATTTTGCCTGGTTGCATTGGGGTCGGTTCGATATTTGGGAGCGTTAGACTAAGAGTGAAGTGATCCGAGCTGGTGGCGAGGTGGTCCTCGATGTTAGCTTCAGCGAGAGCTATATTTGAAAAGGCGAGGTCAATGGTGTTTCCATGCGGGTTTGTAGGGACGTCTGAGGTGTTCAGCAGGCCGAGGTCGTTTGCGGATGCCCAAAAGGCGATCTCGTGGCCGCGGTTCGTAGTCGGGCCCGTCTGCCAGGTGTGATGTCTGGCGTTGAAGTCGCCTGCCACAAGGCAGCGATTAGGGATCGGCCATTGCAGAAGAGTGTCCAGCGCATCTTTCTCGTCGTTTTGGCGGTAGAAGTTCACTATTATTATATCGTTGACCGCGAGCCACAGGATGTCTCGGCTTATGTAGGGTCGGTTTTGGTCCGCTACGAGGTGGGAATCTCGGCGGACATATGTCATGACTCTGGGTCGAGTGCTATTGTTGTCCCAGGCTTCAACTGGAGAGTAGGTGTCATATGCAGGGTGAGTCTTCGTGAGGCAACGAGAGTTTGCTATTGTTATCCATGGTTCTTGGAGGAGAACGATGTCGTATCGTTCAGAGTCTGCCAATGCAAGGGCACAGTCGTGAACCGGAGGGACCTTGCCGACGTTGGCTTGAAAGACCCGGAGGGTCTTTTGACCGCATCTTCGAGCTCGTGGGCGCCTACTCGTGCCCGTGGTCAAGCGGGCGCGTGATCAAGACGATGCGGCGCTTCCTTGGGGACCCGAGTCTTGGGTGCTCGGGTTCCTCCTCTGCCTCGGGGGTAGTGGCCACCATTATGCAAGACGGCGCTCTCGACGCGGCCGGACTGGTAGCCTGAGGGCTCGATTGTTCCAGCGACCCGGTGCTGTCTTGCTGTGGGCCGTTTTACTGTAGGTCAGGTGCGTGCCGTTGCGCTTCTGCGTTGCGCTGGCGATATGTTTCAGCGCCCACAACTCGGACATGGTCCCTTTGTTCTTTGGTCAACCGGCGGAAAACGCCGTGTACCTTCTTCGGGCGAGCTGGGCATTCGGCGAAGTTGGCGCTGTGCGGGCCGAGGCAGTTGGCGCATTGCTCGGGGGCGGTACAGTCCCCGGAGTCGTGGCTGGCGGCCTTGCTGCAGCGTTTACACAGGGGGAGTCGATGGCAGGTACGTGACGGGTGGTAGTCCAAGCACACATTGCACTGCCTCGGCCGGTCGATTTTCTTGATGAACCTTGCTGGTCGGCTACCGAAGAGGCGCCAGTGTTTCTTAACTGGCTCCAGGAAGGATACAAGTAAAGTTTTCATCAAGGGGTTGTCGGGCTGGTGCCGCGCGGGCCGTATGTTGATGGGCTTCAGCCCTGTCTGGATTTCAATTTCTCCGTTCACGGCAGCGTCGCTGTCCGCTTCGTTGCCGTAGAGGTCGGTCAGTTTGCAGGGGTAATCTGAGACCAGGTAGGTAAACCATTCCTGCCTCGTCTCTATGGCGGTGGCCCCAAAGTCGGGTGCCCATTCGGACTGTCTCTGCACGAGGAGGTCGCGGGTGGTTATGTCGGCGGCAAGCACGGCCCATCCGGACCTGACTTGGAGTACCCGCGGGATCTTGCGCGGATCCACTCCGAGTTTCCGGGATATATGGGCCCGGATTGCGTAGTCGTTGTGGGTCCTAGCCGGAGCTTCGGCGTCCAGCCGGATGAAGACACGGAGGTCCTCTCGGGGTGGGGCACCCACGGACGGTTGTCCCTGGCGATGAGGGGTTGTTGTTGTTGTTGACGATGTTGTTGACGGTGTCGGGGTTGGTGGGCGAGGGCGTTGTTTGCGTCCGGGGGGGAGGCCGCGACGGTGCTATAGGTAGGTACCGGAGCGGATTTGGCGTCGGTGAGCGCTTGATTCCAGGCGTCTAGGAAGCTATCGGCAAACTTTTGAGCGAATTCCCGTTCGGGCCCAGTGGTGAATTGTTTCGCTGCTTCTTCAAATTTAGCGCAGAAGGCCTGAAATACCTTCAACTTGGCATTGTACTCCTCCACACGGTCGCGCGCGAGCTTGGTGGCTGCTTCAAAAATAGAGACTGGTTGCTGTTCAGTAGTCGGGGTAGGGTTAGGGGAGGGGTCAGGGTGGGCGAGCCGGGCTCCTTCTGTAACCGCAGCAGTAGAGACGGCATTGAGAGGCGAAGACGGTGTTTGAGCCGTCCTCCCGAAGGCGGGCGGGACACCAACAGGTCCATTCACGACAGCGGGGCTGTTTTGCAAGAGGGCAGTGCGGGCTCCTCGGTTGAGATTGGCAGGAGTATGGATTCCCAGATCAAAAGGATCCGGAACAACGGACGGGCAGGAGGTGGCGGATGCCATCGCCGCCGCCGTAGGCTGCGCGAAGCGCAGGATTGTGGTTGTTGTGGTGCACTCGTTAAGAAAATTGGTGTAACGTACTTGATAAGCGAGCGCCGCAACCAAGCGAGCGCCGCACCTATACTGTATACTTAAAACTCTAAACTTTAAATTTCCTAAAATAGGCTATATAGCTTTAAGATTTTTAAGGATTTAATTTTAGATATCTAATTAAAAAGTTAATAAACTAGTATTTTTTTTAGACTTTTTAAAAAATTATTAAACTAATTATAAATAGAAATAGTAAAATAAACAGTGCGAATTTTATACTACTAGCGCTATAGATATATATAATTTAAAAAAATTCTTAAAAATAAAATATTTTATAAATAAGTTAGGTTAAAAATCTTAGCTATTTTAGGCTTAGTTTGGATTTTTAAGATTTTTTTTAAAATCACAATTTAAGGTGAAAATCTCACTGCGGCGCTCGCTTGTCTGCGGCGCTCGCTTATCAAGTACGTTAATTGGGGCTACTTTCTTAATATCTGCATGCCAAGAAAGTAAGGTGACAAAGGTGTGGTAATGTGACGGTCGGACTTACACTAGGGGTCTAGGGTAGGTCTATGGCGTGTAGTTTGATGATGGAGTGGATTAGGACGTCAAGTGAGCAATATAGGTCACGTCTAGTAATTGTAGAATAATAGACGCAATATAGCCAAGGTATGTTAATAGCTAGTGAAACTATTTCTATGAGAGTGCTAAATGAGTGTATATATACTTCAGTGCTATAGGTACTATATGGAGTTAAACGGATGCTGTTGGATATGCACACGTCTTCGTATGTGGTTCAAGAGAAAAAGTGAGTATACTTGTGGTTCTGCTAGAACTGACTGCCTGGTCGTAGCCTGAGTTATGATATATAATAAAATACTTCGAACACCCATTAAGTTGCCAAGGCAAGGGACTTAACGGCTGAATATCCAGCCCGAAGGGTAAATACCGTATACCTGCTATTAAATTCTCCTGGGGGAACCCCCTAGAACCCCCCTTTCAACTGCGGCGATAACCAGCTGTTAAACCACTTCAAACCTGTAGTCAGGGAGTTGACTGATAGACATAGGGGTCCCTTTACCACTTCCTGACATGCCCAATCAACTATATACCGTATATCGAATTTCCCCTTTCCCTGTAGCTTATAGGAAAACGTCATTTAGTCAATGTAGCGTGGTGGATACGGCGGATCGGTCAGCTGTTGACCCTGACGGCGTTGTTGGTCAGCAAGGCGCATCTTCATCCCTGCCTTATAGTTAGCCACAAACGCAGTACGTAGGAAACGCAGGCGTATAAACCTTCCGTGGGCGTGTGGTTATAGAGGCTCTGGCGGTCGAAAGGCGCCTCAAGGAGTAGGCCTTGCAGCGAGGTAACTCGTGAGACGGCAACATAACTAATACCGGCCTGGAAGTCGCGTGTAGCGAGGTCAGTAACTATCTGATCCTTCGTTAGGCTCTGGCATTTGTGAACAGTGATAGCAAATGCCACGATCAAGGGAAACTGCGTGCGAGCGCAGGTCTCGTTGCCCACTAGGAAATCACGCGTGACTGGAAGGATGGGTACGATTTTCCTGCCCTCGTTCGTTGTTAGATACGGCGGCCCGTCGTAGCTATCGAAATCCACCATAATAATCGCCGGGGGTTCTTCCCATGGGTTGGTGCCTTCGTTCCAGGCGATGTCGTATACAGTACCCTGGGCACCGTTAACTAGGCCAGCTGGCTGCCATAGGTTAGTCGTAAGCATCACTCTGGCGCCTTTAGCAACAGGGAACCTGTTAGATAGGTTGCCAGCGTTGTCGCTTGGCGCCTGCCCTGCGCCGTTGCCCCGATTCTTTGCCTCCACCTGTACTGCCGGGTCGTTGAGGTGCACCATATGCTCGTAATTGTACTCGTTAACCCGGGCCTTTGTAGAATACACCCGCAAAGCGGCCCTGAAGCTGTCAATCTCGCTCTGTGTTAGCTTGGCCTATACCCGATTACTAAGGAGGTTCCATGACGGTATAGATAACTTAACTTCACGCAGTTCCTGCAATGCCTGACGGAACTGGGCCTGATCATCGCCAGTTTGGCGCTGTACCGTGGTCAAGAAAATGGTGCGGTCAAATAACCGGTAGGCCACCTGCCCTCTCCTTTCCAGCGGAGACAGGCTGGTGCTAGTCGAATACAGCGGCTTTTGCCGGACGGGTGGTAACTGGAAGAAATCCCCCACCAGCAAGACGCTCACGCCACCAAAGAACTCGAGGCTACGCTGTGGGAAGGCCTGCCGCAGGCGGGAATCGATCCGCGCTAGCTGCTCAAGCCCTAGCATGCTCTTTTCATCGATGACGAGGTACTTGACGTGCCGTAGACGGGACTGAAGGGCGGCTGCGTCGGCTGGGGGAAGGTCGGTAAAAGCACCACGTACTGGGAGACGTAGCAACGAATGTATGGTGCTGCCCTGTATCTGGTTACTCGCAACGCCTGTTGGCGCTACGCGGCAAATAGGGCTAGGATTCGGTAGGGCAGCCGCCTGAAGATGGGAGGAAAGCACCTTGATAAGGAAGGACTTGCCTGTACCACCACCACCGTCAACGTGGAGAAGGATTTGAGTAGGATTTTGTGCCTGGAAGTGGCCCATGAAGGTGTCGTACACGAGCCGTTGTTGTGGGTTAAGCTGGTCACGCCAGTGAGGGCCAAGGACCTCCACATCGTTGGCTATAGGGTGGCTAGCGATAAGGTCTTTCCAGTAGCCGTCTCGAAGTTCCGGAAAAGTACCTACATGCCGTGTCCAGTCGTAATTAACGTCGATATCGCGGCGGCCAAGTAGGTCAAGACCTTCCTGGGTAAGGGGGTTGTCAGGTAAAAGGGCGGCAAGGCGAATTCAGTCTTCGTCATCAAATTCCTCCTCCACAGGCAGAGCCTCGTATTGATCCTCTTGAGGCTGTAGTCGAGCCTCTTTTGGCCAGCCGTAATGGTCATCACCATGACTGTGGTGTTGCCAATAATGCAAGAAAGCCTCAACATGGGAACTGAAAAGTTGGCCGTCAAATGTCAGAAGCTCATCAACTCGGCGATGTGGGTGGTTCAATGTTAGCTTTACACGGCAGTAATCTGGCCACTGTTGACCTTCTGGATCAGCATGATAGCGAGGGAAGTAAACTAATACACGAGGCCTGCCGTTAACATTTCCTGGCTGCCATTGCTTCCACTTGGAAGGGTCCCTAGAGCGGAAATTCCAGTATTTGAGGAAGGAAACGTAGGTTAGGTCCTCTAGGGTTTCTGGGCGTTGACTGTACTTTTCATAGATATTGAAGGTCTCATCAACCTCATCGCCGTCTATATGTAGGGAGTGGGAATGCCTGTCAGGATGACGGCAGTCAACATATAGGCAGGTTCGTGAGCCCTCCTGTAACGGCAGGCCGAGGAGCAAATGGCAAACCTCTTGCTTTGAGTAATCCCGCTCAGCAACCAGCTGATTTAGGAGCTTTGACGTGAAGGAAATAAGGGGGTTATGGTCCTTGACCTGGGGCATCAGAGCTTTCCCAATCTGGGCAAAAGACTCACTTTTCTTTTCCGACTTGGAGCAGTATTTGGCTGCGTAATCGATCACCTGCTGTAGGCTCGTGCAGGGCGAGACATCTGTATTGGCTAGCCACGCAACGGTAAGCAAGCGGTTGTAGTGGTTAATATGGCTATCGTTCCGCTCGCCCCTGAAGCTCCAGTGCTTAGAATGAGGAACCTTGTCAAGGGAGGCTAGGAGGCGCTGCCCGTGAGGAAATCCAAAGCGGCACTCTACCTGCTTGGTATGCTTATTGAGCTGCATACAGTAGTTGTTACAGCGGTGGCGTTGCACGCGGTTGACTACCATTGATAGGAACTGAACGGTAAGGGGATACTCCAATAGATTACTGATCAAGGGATTCCCTTCCCCAGGCGCCTGTATTCGCTGAGGCTCTGGGTTAACAGCAGATACGTGATATCCCCAGATATGGGCGAATCGCTCCCGGGACTGATTATTGTCAGGATCTAAGTCTGGAGGGCTATTTAACAAATAGAGGCCGTGGTGGTGACTGGACCCCCTGCCCTGCCACTCGTAGCGACCCCAAAAGTCCGTTAGGTTAAACTTCTGCTTCAGGACAATAGTTCTAAACAGCGTATAACGCTTATGGAAGTGGTAAGCGGCGATGTGGGCGTTGTCTCTCAGTAGTTACCGGGACAGGGCCATCCGGCTCGCCTCAGGAGCTGCTTGCCACTCGTGGAATCGAGGCATATGACGGTATAGGGATTCCCAGTGGTAATCAGCTGCACTTGCAGTAGCGAAAAGGCCAGGCCTGCCTAGATTATAGGCATATGCTTCCAATTCCTTCCTTTGCTTATACCAATACGGCCGGGTGCTCCTGATTACAGCGGCTTGGCGCGTGATCGACTGGATCAGGGCCTGAGCCTCTGGCTCGTCAGGCTTAGCCATCGCTTTCGGACCTGCGCACGTAACAGCGTGTTGAGGGCGACGAATGGCCACGTCTTATGGCGGGCAAAACGTCCGTCTTGCCATCTCATCGCATGTGCAAGGTAGTCCTGGTACGTGATGCTCCGTAGGCGGGGCTCCACGAAGTCCGCCTTGCCGTCAGGGTAGAGGGTAGGGAACGCGAGCGTTAACAGCGGCTGGGAGCGGTTGAATTCGTTGATAGGGGTCCTGCGAATAGAAGGCAATGGCATCTGGTGTTGAGCCTGCGCGCCAAGCGGCATATGCTCAAGATCAGCCATACGCTCAGGGTCAGGGGTACCATAAAGGAATCGGGACTGCAGGGCGTTTAATTCGGTATTGGTAACCTGCAAATTCGGGATCGCCGATGCGTCGGCATCGCAAGGATCCTCTTCTACAACCTCCTCAACAGGGCCTTGGGGGACCTCGCCGTCAGGTATGTCAGCCACTTGGCTAGCAACGGAATCAACTATGCTGCCGTCAAGAGGAAGCCGTTGCAGGCGATCCTGCCTCACGACGATATCGCGATAGCCCGGGTGGTGGTGTCGTAGGTAATGCAGCCAAATCAACAGGCATGAGCGGCGTACCCGGAAATCGCGAGCAAACTGCTGCTGGAAGCGAGGGTCGCCCTCCATATTAGGAGGCCGCAGGAGTACGATATCTAGCTCTTCAGGTAGGACTGGGAGCTCTTCAAATAGCCTACCAACGTTGCGAAGAAAGTGGACAACGTGACCGCGGTAATTATATTGAGCACCACGTACCTGTAGGACCTTCACGTGTACGTGAACCCTAGCAATCAGCATCTCCTCAACCATCGTTAGATCAGGTAGATTGCCGGGGACTTCCCCAAAGTCAAGGTTATTCGTCGCGCTAAAGAAATAGGGCTCGTCAGGGGCTCTCTCCCTGTCTCGACTAATACAGCGGCTGCAGATTTGCAAGCTATTTCTCTTCATATCGAACCAATGCTCCCGGCAACGAATGCAACTATGCATCTTGTCGTCATTCAGGGCAGTATAGAACTCCCGCACAAGGGCCTGATCCTCCTCACTAAGGGCAGGCAAGTTAAGGTCCGCTGTAAAAGGCGGATCAACCATCTGATTAAACTGTCGCTCTTGAGCATGTGCGCCTTGACGTGTATAGCGGCCGCGACGATGACTCTGTGGCAGTAATGAAGGAGTGGTAGGGAACGATTCTTGTGGTATAGGCGTGCCTAGCACAACAGGAGCCGTTGGAAGAGTGCCTTGAGAAATTGGCGTTTGAGGAATCGGCGTGCCCAGAACTACTGTTGGCAGGCTAAGGGTAGGAGGGATAGGGGGAGGTCCCTCTACCGCGCTTGGGGTAGATGGACCCAGCAGAGGTCTAGGCAGTTCCTGGAGTACGGGCGCCAGGCCACGGAATAAAGCGCGTATGGCAGGAGGTAGCGAGCCGTTTATAGGCGCGGGCGTTGGCGCAGCCCGCGTTGGAGGTGTCAATTTAGCCAGCGAATCGGTCCTCTTCGTGGCTCTGCGTGGCGATAGCCTTGAGGCGATATTCCGCATGGCGGCAACGGCGGCTCGGGATTCGGTTACCCGTTCCTTTTGGCGTGCCCTACAGCTACTACACTGTCCTGTAAACTTCGTAGGGTCCTTGACGCTTCGAAATTCGACTTCGGGCAGGTCTTGCTTGCAGGTACGGCAGTTCCGAACTGCCTGGGGTATATCGTTCTCCATCTGGCCGTATATCTATCTACCTCTTATCCACCTAGACTGCTGAATATCGCTTGGGCATGGAGACTTTGCCCTGTGCAAGTGAGTTGTCTGACAGCCCATAAGTCCAATGCCGTGATAGATCTCGATAGGGAGGTTGTCTTAAGGATACTGCGCTGCTTGCCTGGAGGCAGGATGACCGGGGAATGTCGAGGGGTGGGTCGGCTACGGAGGTGATATGTGAGCCTAGATACCGTTAGCAACTGATGGATTTGGTAGATTTGACGGGAAAGGGAAGCAGCCGCCGGCGGTGTAAGGGGCACAGGGCTTGTTCGGCCAGAATCTTGCTTAGAAACCCAACATTGATTGCATTGAAGAAAAGAAGAACCTGAAAGCTCTTGGAGAGCTTGCCAAGCTAGCTAGTTACCTAGTCAACGCTCAGGGGTTTGTAACAAGGCCTTCATTTAGTGGCGTCATTTCAGCAGCCGACCAATTCCAGCACGAGTTGAGTACAGGCCAGGCCAATTAGCCAATCAGAGGAGGTTTTATGCTCTTCTTTCTGACTGAGTAAAACGCCCTTCGGGCTGAATAAAACGCCCTTCGGGCTGAATAATCCTTATTTATTATAAATAGTACATTTAAACAGTTAGTTAATTTCGTCCTAAAATAGCTATATAATAGCTAAGTTACAAGGGAGGGTTATGAGGCATGTAGGACGCGGCGGGGGTGATGGCGATGTGAGGTGACGGTGTTATCAGTCCCCACTCCACAGAGTAGATGCGTCTCAATCATGCTATCGCCGAAAGTTACACATGCTGCGGGGTCGGGATTTCGCCCCGCAACTTCGGTCTTAACTAGACCCTTAGCTCAGTAACCAAATGAGGGGCTCACAGTTTAGCAATTTCCATGAGACTGATTAAAGAGGGACGCTGGTTTTACTCAACCTTGATGCTCTTAGGAAACTCACTGCGTAAACCTTCAGACCTTGATCACGAACACTCTTGTTTTTCCTTCGCAATGGCATCATCATTCGGATACTCACTTGCCATCTTGTTTGTCTTTTGGATCTTGACGCTTCTGATTTCCAAGATTCGGTACAATCATAAGTACAAATTTCCAAACGTCGTTGCTGGATGGCCACTCATCGGGAACACGCTTGACTTGCCTTATCCGGCCGGGATGTTCACTCGTGAGCTGACCAAGAAGTATGGAGAAATGTGAGAACGTTCTACATTTTGTCTCTTGAAATCTGGTGACCTGGTCGTTAACGTATTGTTCAGGTTCACTCTCAACATCGGAGGACGGAAACTGGTGTATTTGAATTCATCCCGCACCGTTACCGATCTCCTGGAAAAACGCTCCGCCATTTACTCCTCGCGTCCGTTCCGCCCCATGCTTGGCGAGATAATGTCTGGAGGCTACCGCATCGTCATGATGGGATATACACCTCAATGGCGTAACCAACGGAAAATCATGCACACGATTTTGAATGGACGACAAGCGGAGACGAAGTTTGTTCCCTTTCAGAATCTGGAGGCAAAGCAACTCGTGTACGAGATTCTTGAAGAGCCCGAAAATTTTCACAAGGCCAGTCAGCGCTTCTCGAATTCGGTGATCCTAAGTGTTATTTTCGGCCGGAGAGCCCGAAAAGATGATGAGCTTCTTGACTTCATTATGGCGTACACGAGCGTGCTTGGGGATTATCAGTTCAATCCAATCAAAAGCCCAGCTGATGTGTTTACGTGGCTTTCTAAGTTGCCGAAGCCTCTACAGTGGTGGAGGCCATTCGGAGAAGCCTTCTTTCGCAAGCATGTACAGTAAGTAACTAATTCCTGATCGATCCATTATGATCGAAGTACCTAATTTAACACACAATAGAATGTTCCAAAAGGAATACGATGCGCTCCTTGATAAAATGGCTAAAGGCACAGCAAGGCCCTGCTTTGCCGTCGATGTGATTCAAGGGGCGTCGAAGAAGGAGTTCGAAGTCGATGAGACCGAGAAGATATACATATGGACCACACTGATTGAAGCCGGTAGTGATACGTCTCGCGTCGCTATACTCCAGATGATTGCCGGAGCAGCGTGCTATCCTGAATGGGCGACGAAAGCCAGAGCTCTCCTCGATGAGGTATGTGGTGCTAACGCTGAGCGTCTACCCACCCTTGCAGACAGGTCGAAATTGCCGTATATCACGGCTGTGATGAAGGAGACACTTCGATGGAGACCGTTCTTGCAATCCGGAGTACCACACGTCCTTACGCAGGATGATGAGTACGAGGGCTATAGATTCCCTGCCGGTACTGAATTCAGTTGGAATGCTTACTCCATTGCCCTGGATGAGAAAGAATACGACGACCCAGTCAAATTTTACCCCGAGAGATTTTTGAATGAGAATCTGGAGAAGCCTGCCCACGGTCATTGGAGCTTTGGGGCTGGTACGAACTGAACAGCCACATTATGACATTCTCAGGCATATCATCTAACGTGAGTAGGTCGACGAGTATGTCCTGGGTTGAACATCGGTGCATTCAACGTGTGGATCGCAGCCGCTTGCATACTTTACTGTTTTGACATTGAAGAGGACCCAGTAAGTTGCGTCCTACGCGGAGAGTTGTCTTTATACTGACTGTCAAAGAACTTCCCCATCGATACATTCCATACTCTCTGGGAAGATCCCACAAAGGCACCCTTCAAGGTGAAGATGACTCCCCGTAGCAAGGCACATGTTGCATTGATAGAGAGGGAAGGAGCAATTGCTGTGGCGGCTGAGTATTGACATCATTATGGACCTTTTCCCATCTTTGGAGCTGTAATAGCTTCGTTATTTGAAAAACTTCATAAAGTGATACAACACCTTGGCGAAGCACAATTCCATAGTTCAACCTCGCTTCTACTACATATACGGCATAACAGTGATGTATCCTACATCCCCAAATTGTAGAACATCGTAAGTTTAGTAGGTTGGAGGCCGTATATTGAACTAGAAACACTTGCTGTCCAAGATATTTGTGATGCTGGCCGGGAATGCCCTCTGTGTCGACATTGATCCCAGCCATGCGGACTAGGTTTGAGTGTAGCATACATAGAATTTAGAATCACTGGCGACGAGCAGTACGGATATTGCAGAGACTAGTTGGGAATTGTCCTCGCAAGGAATTTCAAAATCTCATTGGATACCCACATCCCTCTTCCATGCGTGTGGCGCAGAATCATGACTTCACAAACCTCCTCCTCACCCGGCACCTAAAATCCACCTGCTTTACAAACCACACATTATCCGTCCTGCAAGGCCGCTCCGGATACTCGGCCTCAAAATCATAGTTTCGAACAAGTACTGGGATGACTTTGTACATCTCGAGTAAACTGATGTTCTTTCCAAGGCATGTGCGTGGGCCTGCACCAAACTAATGAGGTGTTAGTTTTCAATTCCCCAGAAAGGTTATCTCCAGAGCAATCAAACTCACAGTCAAGAAGTAAGCTTCGCGTCTCTTGACTACTTCTGCGTCCTCAAGCCAGCGCTCGGGACGGAATACCTCAACATCATCTCCATATACGCTCTTGTTCCTGCCAGCGACCCATGCATTGATGCCGACTGTGGTCTAGAGTCATGATGAGAACATGAATGAGTATATGGAAGAAGCGCACACAACTTACCCCAGCTGGGAAAAAGCGTCCTGCAATCGTGGCTCCTCCTTCAGGAACGATTCGCCCCAAGGTCAAACCAGTTGCTGGATGGATCCGCAATGCCTCCTTTATAACTGCCTGCAGATATGGCAGATTTTGCGCCTGCTTGAACGTTATCGGGTCGGTGATATCTCCCCTTGTAGCGGTATCTTCTAGTTCACTCCGCAATTTCGCGAGGACGTCGGGAAACTTGCAAAGATGGAACATAACAGACGTGAGACTGACAGATGTAGTGTCAGAGCTGGCAGATATATTAGCGATTGCAGAAGCCTTGATGTCTTCCTCGTCTAGCTTCTCTGGATTCTCTTTGCGTACACGCTGGAACTTGGCGATGAAATCTTCAGGGGCGTTCTCGTCTTTGCAGTCTGGGAGCGGCCTGTCCATGCGGGCTTTGACTATATCCTGGACAAAGTTCAGCTGGTAGCCCAAGCCCTTTGCGTTGACCAGCACATTGAACCAGAATAGAATAGGATGGAGGAATGAGTAAACACCGACGCGGGACGCATAAAACAGCGTCGACTCAAGAGTTTGGATGATGCCATTGACATCCTGGCCGGTGGTGAGGCAACCGAAACGCTCGCCAAGCTAGATTGTGTCAATTGCACCCACCACAAGATTTCCGAAGCTCTGTGATACTCACCGTCATCTTTGAAATCACATCGAATGCATACAGTTGCATCCAACATGGAATATCGACAAGCATGGCAGCGTGTGCCAGCTCATCTAACCTAGAGCACAAAACAGAAGTGCAGTCGTCTATAAATAGCTCAAGCCGCACCAAATTAGTCATGCTATAAGCAGAGGATACCCTGCGCCTGCCTCCGGCGTGTCTCTCAATATCCCGGTCGTTGAACACGTTGGGTTTTCCCGGGAATCCGCTGGCCTTGTACCAGGACGACTGGAGAGTGGTGCCATTAGAATTGTCCTTGAGTCATCGAAAGTACCTGAATATACAGGCACTGAGTCTCACCTTTGTAAATCGCCCTCTGCTGCCATATATTATCTGCACCGCAGAGGGATCGTCGATGCTGTACTCATTCGGCGCAATGCGAACAATTGGTCCTGCGAAAAATTTGATATCAATACCCAGACTTTTAGTGCCATCAGCTGTGGAAACACCAACCATATTTCTCATGAAGCTTCGAGTTTGTGTACATAAATGTGCCATTGTATACTTCTCGGAAGAGCCAAAGACGCGAAAATCTTGCAAGCCACGGTCCCTCAACATCTCTCAGAGGTGCCGCGAAACCGCGATAAAGCTTGTACAATGCCGCTACAGCAAGCGTATTGATCAGACAAAAGAGGAATAAAGCTACATAGCTTTCAGTGAGCACAGAAAGTAGCGAGAATACTTTTTTCATATTCTCAGACATGATAGCGAAGAGCGGAGAATGACAGAGAGCTCATTCAAATGTTTAACTATGAGCATTGGAGGGAGATACTTTTCTCTCGGAATACATTGTGCAGGCGAGATTTATAATGCCATCTGCAAGTAACTCCTCCCGCTGGCACCCTTCCCGCCCCTTTTCCCGAGTCTTTTCTCCGGGGTTTTCTCAAACCCAGTTATTGGTCGAGGACGTTAGGTGAACGGCATTTGAACACACACGAGCACATGACACGGTCTTATGACGTTTTGGGTGTGGCAAGCAGCGATGTTTTGGGTCTCATAACCATTCCCGATTCAGATTACGGCGGCACTCCATGGGGCATATTGCTCCCTACGATCAACCACAGGTTGCAGCGTTACCAAGGCTGGTTCGTCGCTGGTTCGTCGCTGGTTCGGGACTTTGTTTCCTCACTGTCAAGTACCTACAGTGGGTCTTGAAAAGTGTCGACACATTTCCGGGTACCCCGCTTTCCCTCTACCCACACCATAATCAACATTCAACTTCAACGACACATTGCGCAGCCAAATTAGGTCAGAATGGTGTCGCGATACTATCATTCACCTCATACGAGAACGAGGATTGTTTGGAGGTACAACTCGGGCGTGTCCGCCACCCAGATCGCGCGCGATGAGGGCATTAGTCGGCACGCGATTTATGGTGTGGTAAGAAGGTATCGCGACCAAAAGAGTGGTCAAGACCAACCCAGGTCCGGCCGGCCACGTATACTAGGAGAACGGGAAAAGAGACGAATACTGAGGGTCATAGCACAAGACCCTCATATCCAAGTGAAGGAATTGATCGAAGAAGCTGGTCTGACCTGTTCCAGGGGGACTATTCTAAGCTTCCTGAAGAAGGAAGGCATCATGCACTATAAGTCACTTATCCGGCCCTTCCTGAGCGATGCAACGGCCATAAGGCGGCTACGGTTTGCGAGGAGATATGTGCATATGTCTCCCGAATTCTGGGAGTCTTAGACCTTCTCAGATGAAGTTATCGTGGCCCGAGGCGAGGGCCAGAGACGCACTTGGTGCTTCTGCAAGCCGGTCAGTTTTCTTACTGCGATTGTGACCGCCCTGACAGCTCCTAGCATGAGAGACTATTCAGAAAGAACGTCCAGACCCGTGTGACTCCAACGAGGCATTCGCAGATGTTTTTCAGTGCCTTCAGCTTCCTCAGGCGGCTTCCAATGATCCCTCTTTATGGCGATGAGAACTCGGACCGTGGCGGCGTCATAGCGCGAGTTCTGCTCGAATGCCTGCAGCAATACCTTCCTCGCATTGTCACCAGGAACAGCCGGTTCCAGCACGATAATTCACCCCTTTTTCGATCGCGATTAATGATGAGCTGGCTGCTAGAATGGTGCGAGAACAGACGGGCGGAGGTCATCGACTGGCCCCCCTACAGCCCGGATCTCAACCCCATAGAAAACCTATGGGCCATCCTCAAAACAAGGATATGTGAGCGATACCCTGAGCTCTCGTACATGCCAAAGACCGAGGAAGCAAAGCAGCGGCTTATTGAAGCCGCGATCGAGCTGTGGGAAGAAATCGAGCCGGAGGTGCTGCAGAACCTGATCCATTCAATGAAGCACAGAATGGAGGCCGTTATCCGCGCACGTGGCTGGTATACGAAATATTGAAGATGCCATTGGAAATTCCATTCAAAATGCTACAGATTGGTATACATAAATATTTAATTGACATTTATTTGATTTTGCTAGAATTATTTGAAAATGAAGCCTTCATGTGGTGCAGGTACAGTGACACCGGGTTGACTCCGGAAGTGTTGACTCTTTCTGAGGCCCACTGTAGGTAGTTCTAATGCCGACTCCATAATTTAGGCCGTATCCCTTTGCAACAGCTAAGGCGTACTGGCCGTACCGACCCACTTCTTGAATTTTTTTGGCCACTAGACGGCCCGGAATGAACGGTACTTTGATTTGCACCTAAATTTGGTCATGATAGAAGTCCCAGCAAGCCTGCCAGGTACAAATCGCTACATCACACCGAAGGCAGCCCGAAGTGGTCGTCCTAGGCCGCCCTTGATTGAGCTGACTTGGCGATGCAGACCCTAGAGGCACCCGACCCTGCCGAAGCTTGTTGAATCTCACCCTCTTACAGCCGAGGCAGCGGCTGCGTTTCCCGCGAGAGACTCTTTTATGCTGTGTGACAGGCGTAAAAGTGTCGCCAGAGCGATATCTCTGCCTTGAAGCTGCGGTAGCTGCGTAAGTGCGAATGAGGTCATCACAGATACGTTGCCTCCACGCAGTCTGTGACTCAAATCGCGGCCAACTAGGGTCTCCGTATAGCTGAAGAAGGTAGCTGTTCACAAGTGCAGTCTCGAAGAGAAAGCACCATGCGAGAGCCCGCCAAGCGCCCTTATAAATACGATGGTCTATTCCCAAGCTTGCTTTGAGTTGATCGCCAATATCGACGGCGCCCATGTGATCGTTGTACTCGATAGCAATAGACGGCTGCCAAACCTTTAGCACAGGGTTATCACCAAAAAATTGCTTGATTTGGCGTGCCCGGGCTTGTGTTGATGTCGGCCGGCGGCGGATGCGTTGTTCGATCTCATGCCCTGTATATACCGTTGATAGTAGGAGCACAAGGGCGTTATCCTTCCATGCGATTTGATTGACCTGCAGCCACGGGGGACACATTAGTAGGGGAAATACTAAGAGATGTGTCTCAGGGGTCCCTGACCTGATTATCCCTTGTGGGAATAGCCTCGAGCTGGTTCCATAGCCAAGACAGCTTCCCTTTCTGATCCTGGGCCTTAAGCGCTATTAGGGCTTGTATAACCCACAGTTAGTGCGGCAGGTGCCTGTGGCCCCAATGCCTCGCTTTCTGAGGACCCGGAAGAGCTTAGGTGAGCAAAAGAGGTTATCAAGGAAGACGTGGTAGATGGAATCTGGCAGCAAGTTAACTAGGGCAACAACCACACTCTGTGTCGGGTTGAGGGCTTCCTTGGCTGACCCTGATCTCCGTGATGGTCTCTTGCCCACAGGACCGAAGGCGTTAGAAGGCGTGTGCCAAAGCCAGCGCAGGAAATAGCCTCGTTGTGCCACAACCCAAACCTTGAAGCCTGTAGGAGTCGGCTTGGTCTTGATGGTGACTGTCTCTTGTGCCCTTCCTGTGAAGCCGACGATGCACTCATCTACAGCGATATGTGTGCCTGGCTTGAAGAGCTTTGTAAACACCTCTTGTATCCACTCAGACCACTCATTGACCTTCTTGAAGTTCTTCGCGATGCCGTCATTTGCCTCCAAAGGCACAGCCTTATTGTACGGTCGAAGGCAGCGGTAGAGGTGTTGAAACCGCTCGAAGGTCATGTATTTGGCAATAGGATGCTTAGGCTGCTGTGAGTCCTCGGCTGCAGTCACCCAATGGTCTCTGACAGCAATTTCTGCGTGAAGACCTAGGTAAATGATGATAGCAAGCCAGACGTATACTTCAGCGAGCGACGTAGATCTTAGTGCTTGTCCGGACGCCGAAATCGATGTAATTTCCGGATTTGAGTAGCTGACCCATTTTTCGACTAGTATTTCAGGTATAAAAAGCTGGAAAAGTGACAACGGCGTTGAAGGAAGGGTTGCAATGACAGGGCTACGTTGAGGGATGTGAAAAGGTCGGAAGTTGTGACCTCTTCGTGATGTTGGAGGCACATCCGGCCGGTAGGTGTTATCAGCTGGTTGCTCCCTTTGGCACTGGTCTAGGCAGATGTAAAGTTCCTCATCAAAGGCGTTTGCAGCCACGCTGTGTTGTGTTGCTGCCATTTGAGCATCGAATTAATCATATGCATAGTAAATTTGGTGGTATTGATTTTGATAATGCTGAAGGTTACGGGTATGTCTCTGTTGGTGGCTATAGCGCACATTAATCCATGCAATCTGTACGGAGGCGGCCTCCAAAAGTCCTCGGCCGCGCTAAAATACGCTATATTTTTCGACCCGGTGGCTACTTGTGGATACATTGCACTCGGATTGGCTACAGCGAGGCTTATACCTAATGCCTCTGTAACTTTAGGGGCGATAGGGGAAGCTTATCTTCTAATTACTGACTAGGCCCCGCTGTATTCAGGTAGCGTTTAGTTGGATCAAATGAGCTTGAAGTATCCTTTGTATTTATTTTAGATGTGGCGCTGACATTGCTTTTTCCTGGCCGAAAACTTTTGGAGGCTGCCTCCGTATGGAGCTCCTATTTTGCAGATTTCAACAGTCTCCAGCTGTGAGCGCTAAAAGCGGGGTAAAAAGTGGGTCGGTACGGCCAGTACGCCTTAGCTGTTGCAAGGGGATACGGAAGACCCCGCCCCCGGATGCGGGGAACAAAAACCTGGGGTGCATTTCGGGTCATGCTATTTCGTCACTTACTTCCGAATTCCTTGGCCGGCAATACGAGATGGCACCTTCAGATGGCACCTTCAAATACAAGCATTAATGCCGTTGAGATGTGCAAAGACAAATTTTATCAATATCACGGTCCGACTCGGGAATAGGTGGTCACTACTAAAACTAACGTTTGTATGCAAACAATACACATGAAATTTCATCAATACATCGTAATAGAAAATGAACTTGATCCATTTCATCACCTGTCCCTTCAACTAATCGAGCAAAGCTTTAAGGACTCCTTTCAACCTTAGCCCTGTCTCGAATAGCCAGTTGAATGTAGCACTGTTCTGGCGAATGGGTGATTGTGTCAACAGCACGGTAACTTGAAAGTTCCGAAGGTGCCAGCAAGAGCTTGACGTTCCAAAGGATGATTGTTATAACAGTGCGCATTTCCAGATATGCGAATTTCTTGCCTGTAATACTCTGTTAGCGCTTAACCGCCGTACTCTCACAGTTACTCATGCTGCCATCTGAGTCAAGTCGCAAGGCGCTAACTTGCAGAAGCGATGATTGAGACCGTTGGAGCTTTTCAAAGTATTCCACGTACCAAAGCATCCCCTCGCTCCACCACCAAACTGCGTATTGGGACCAGCTTGCCTATTAAACTCCACTACACCCTCGCTATTTGTTGACAGCCATCTCTCTGGCTTGAACTCAGAAAGATGTTCGGGGTCCCACTCAGGAATCTTGCCTTTCGCCTCTTGACAAGTTTTGCTCCGTAACTTCTCGTCAATGGGCAGAGCGGGAGTGATGAAGGACGGACCATTCGTCATGAAGAGAACATTCGTGCCTTTGGGCAACCGCGCACCGAGTAGCTCTGCCTCAACCAAGCACTCTCGGCTCTGGACGGCGGCTGTCCCACCACATCTCAGCATCTCTTCGATCACCCCGTCTAGATACGGAATCTTCGATCCTGTGATCTCGGAGTAAGTGGGTTGTCGCCCTTCCGCTGCTGCACCGGGAATCGCATCTTTCAAGGCCTCGTAAAGTTTGCTCTGGACTTCTTGATGATCGGTCAACAGTTTCATACCCCACATCAGCGTTGTAGACGTGGTTTCGTGCCCAGCCAGCAGAAAGCCGAATAGCTCGTCCTTGAGGATCGTGCTGTCGAGTCGAGGCTGCCTGCCTTCTCTCCTTGCTTGTTGAAACTCCCTGCGGAGGACAAAGTCCATTGCCGACTTGACAGGTGCTACGCCAGCGTGTTTCTCTTCGCCTCCGAGCCGACCCAGAGAGTCTTTAAGAGCGTCGCTGAGCATCAAGTCCTTTCTCTTGAATGCTGCCCGTACGCTAGGAAGCTTGAGGTAGAAAAAGTAAGTGAGCCCTGGAAGCGGAGATGCCAACCCGATCCCTAGACTACCTATCACCTTCCTAATACACTCGACGTCGTATGGGATGGGCGCCTGGGGAAAGACAACGGGTAGGTCTCGTTTCGAGGGAAGCTCAACTGTGGAGCGCTGGTTGAGTAATTCAATCTGAGATTGCGTAGTGCATGCGTTTCGGCCAACAGAAGCAGCCCAGATGGTGTCCAATGCGGCATTGGCAATGTCTTCATCGGCTTGAAACGCGTGGCCGCAAGCAAGCACACTCTTTCGCATCCAGAGTTGCAGTAGTTCGATCGTGGCATTGTAGAGTCGGGGTGCGGCGACCTGTGACTTTGTGAGATGTCTGCTGCCTCGAGTTTTGGATACAGATGGCTTTATATAACAATCCAAGCGCCACTTGCCTCGTTCAAAAAAGCAGGAGTCATCAAGTCCGACAACAATGAGCGGTGGGCTCTCTGTTTTGGACCCGAAGGAAACGAAAAATGATGCTCCCTCAAAATTGGCTGTACAACGTTGGTTGTAAACTTGGCTCTGTCAAAATCCCTTGAGCGTCGCGTCAAGACGTCTTCACACTCCCTGGCATCAGTGACGACGACCCAAGGCAACGAGAACGGCCTGACGAAGACTTGCACCATTGGTGCATTCAGTCTTTTACTCTGCTCTGTCATCCACGAAAATGTCTCATGGGTGTCTTTCTTCCATCTCAGCATGCTCGGTATGTCGCCAAGTATGCTTCTGGCAGACGCATGGTTATACGGAATCCCGGGGATCGGCTTGGGCAGCGCGGCTCGATAAAGAAGAATTAGAAGCGCGAAAATCACACCGACGCCTGCAGCTGTCGAGAAAGAAAAGATGGACAGGCTCATGCTCGCTGATTTTAAAATCCACCAGGGTCAAGGAGAATGGGAAGTTGGTAGGATGCAAGTGTTGAGCTGAGTACTAAGTGACAACGCGTGTAAGAAACCCGGTGTGGAGTGGCAATGTCTTCCTTGCTAGTCATGTACGCACATAATGTAGAGAAGCAAGCACATGTCGTTGCATGACAGTTTACCTCGGAAACACGAAAATGCCGTGCTTTTTACACGGCCTGATGTATAATGCCGACTCCCTCTCGGCCCTGAGGTGCTGGATCGGATAGCCGTTAGATGACGAGACTATACGGGGAAATGGGTAAGACGGAACGACGATGGTTCCGTGGTTTTGGACGGAGATATGTCAAAAGTGACGCTCTTTTGATGATTCCCGCTTAAAACCGCGTATAAAACCGATTGGCTGAGATGGGAAACGGTATAAAACTTCATCAATGCGTGCCTTTTAGGTGGCATCACGAGATCTTGCTCATACTTGCTTGCGCTTTTACCATCTATATTATGTTTAGCGAGGAATTATCACCGCAATATCTCTGCAGCTCGTATGTTGCATCTTCTACTCGTTTGGAAGACGAAAAGCACAATACACCTGCATCGAAAAGGCCCTCGGTCAAATTTCTGTTATCTGAAATAAAATAGCCTCATACGAAATCGCTGGCTACACTGGTGGTCGCGGAACATGGTGGAGCTTGATGTTCCTCATAGAGAACATGGAGTCACCGTCTCACAGGTACGAAGGAAATTAAAACTTGACATGAACAGGTAGGCTCGTACGGTGATGTTGAAGACTGGTATTGATGACTGTATCTGTTGCACACAGCTTGTTGCGAGGCGAATTTCCCTAGAATGCGCGCACGAAATCTGGAGGGAAAAGATTAATAAGTCAATGTGATAAATTTCGAGGAACATTTTTTGCAGCACATACCGAGTAACAAGAGTCCAATGTTCCAGTATCGAGCGAACTTGCTCAGAATCAAGATCAATAGGTCTTCGTAAATGCTTGGCGATGAAGGATCTCCTCCAGTGTTTGAAACTTTTCGTAGATGCCGTGCAAATCTGAGCATGATTGCCGCTGGACCGGTAATTATACACACCATGGGTGGGGGACAAAATCCTATGAACTCGGGAGGCCAGGCCTGGTATATCCGAAATGCCTCAGTCGCTGGTTGAATATAATCCTCGATGCTTGTGATTGGTATGGCTGCTGACATGGTTGCAGTCACTGAAGATGCCGCAGTTGGTGAGACAGAGTCCGATGATGTGTGAGCCCTGTTAGCGAAAGACGTTGATCTCGTGAGTGTCTGCCCGTTCGAGGCTCGCCGACTGAGCATTCTGGTGGCGATGTGACTACTAGAAGGGCCATCAGCACAGCATACTACAACGACATGGGCGTGGCGCTTACCCCTGAATCATCAACCGTGCAAGAATCACCCAGTTGCTCTTCCCATAGTTTTGCTCGTCGAATACAAGCCGATCGGTGCTTTCTCCATATCTCTCGTGGAATAGCAATGAGAAACAGCTCACCACCGTCTCAACTTCGGTTACATTCTTGACAGGAACATGCTTTTGTTGGCAGAGTTCGAGAGCTTGTCCCGCAATGAAATTGCTGATTAGAAACCATGCACGCTCATCTCGGTTGTCCGAGTCGCGAAGTGATTTCCAGCACTGTAGGATATCTGTGTTCAGGCATGCAGACTCAATTGGAGTCCCTGAGAACCAGGCTTCGTCTGATACTGGCAAGTAGATAGACATGCGATATTTGTCAATCGAAAATGGACGCCGGGAGGATATAGAATCAAAAGCATCGAGCTCCCAGACTGACCACCAAGCTCGGCGCTGTTCCTCCTTGTGGATCCACTCTTCACGCGAGGGGCTTGAATGAGAATCCTCATCGATTCTGTGCAGGCCGAGACTGTACGCGAGTCTTGTGCAGTTGGCGGGCATCAAATCAAATCCTACACCGGGCCGGCAGGACTGATTGTAGTATGCGAGCAGGATGCAGCCTTGCAGCCATTTGAGGGTAGGACCGTGGGGCTCGAATCCTCGAACCATTTCCTGATAGATGATGCGTGCCTTTTGGCTGAAAGGAACGCCTCGTTCCTTCAAATTGACGCCATCAAAGGAAGGCAGCGTCGAGAAGCGAGCAGATAGAGCCATCATTCCATAAACAACGAACTGCGATTCCTTGTGTGGGTTCGTGTGGTCGGCCGTGTAAAGTTTGGATAGGTAATTTATGCTAAACGTCGGCTTATGAAACAGTGGTAGGAAAACCTGTACCCTCTGGAAGTACAAGTTGATTCTATAGAAGTTAGTGGCTGTCCCTCTTTTGTGTTGGTGGAACGCACAGGTCATCAACCACGTCTGATGGTACGTCGAAGAGACGGCTCTCACTGCGGTTGCCCGTAGTGTCGAGGACATCTAAATGGCTTGGGCTATTCCCAGACCGCGACTGTTGGTCCGGATGACGGGGCTCTTGATTCGGGGCAGCCCGACTTTCCGTGTGATCAAGGGAGAAGAAGTTGAAATTGGTCTCTCCCGCCACCATGGAGTTTGCGAATGGGCCAAGCTGGGTGATTGATTCCTGAGACCAAATATCCGGTAGTGCCTGAGTCAAGTCTGGGGCATTTTGAATCAGCATTCTCCTTGTTCCTTGTTTGAACTCCACGAGAGCATAGAATCACAGCTAAGGTGTGGCGAGGCAAAATATGTGGTTCTTGTTGGAAGGCCGCAGTCGCTCTTGGGACATGGCCATGCGCCAGGTGAGGTTCGAAAGGAACAGGACTCACAGTCAACCACCTCCTGGTCAGTTGGAGATGTGTGCTCGCGCTGAACCGACGGCTCTCGTACGAAACTTGCAGGAGTCCCCGGGTAGTAAACGTCGTCGTCCGCGGCTGCGCTCCTCGAGTCGGAGTGAGCTTGACCGCCTTCTTCAAGGGTAGGCTCCGAAATGCCCATGAACGTGATGACGTCGCCTGATTCTGACGTTGAAACACCGGGCTGGTGTTGATCGGAACAATGGGAACCTATCGCTGAGACTGCCCACCTTATGATCTGTTTGTTGCACCAGGAAAGGGAGACTTCTAGATGACTTACTTGTGCCGGTTTCGCTTAGGCCCTTGCTATGGGATCGACGTTTTGCTCGTGGCTTGCGCTGGGGGTACCTACAACTCCCCCGAAGCCGTTCACAGAGTGCGCATACAGGCTTGGCCCCATCGCCTGGATACAGCCCAGATCAGATTGACGATTTCGACTTTGTCGGCGACGTTCCACTCACACCTGATCTTCTTCATCCTACATTGCTCACACGCCCGGTTCGTTGTAGCGGTCTGGTTCATAGCGGGTGGGCGGAGCAAGGATAGCTGCAATGAATGACGAGATTTGCCGTGCAGGCCAAAGAAAATGCCCAAAAAAATAATAAAAGAAAAAACACGCGCTGGCAGGGATGTGTTTTTTTTTTTTTTTCAAAAGAGAAGAAGTTGTCAACTTGCCCGCCCCTGGGAAGTTATTAGCTGCGGACGGATGCAACACCCAGCCCCACGACTTCAAGATGCGGGGTAGACCTGCTTAGCCCAGACGCTAGTCACACACTATGGAGTCAAGAAGCACCCATCAGTATCTTAATAAGTGCCGAACGTGTTAGCCGGGTTTTCTACCGAGAGGAGACGCAGATCTTGCCATCCAATGGAAGGACAGCTGTTTCCAGCCAGTGGCAACTGCATGGACTGCCCTTGAACATGTGTCACACCGAACTTGACTTATGTTACTCTGACAGCTCCAAAAAATACAGCCATTCCAGGCCACTTCCCGCTTTTGCCAAGAATACTCAGCAAGATCAGCACACGAAATTTATTTGAATCAAATTATGCGGATCAATCACGGACCCCGTGCGGTGCTGGCTTGACCCCAACGCGAGTCATGCTACGCTCAAGCTTAAGTGACTCTAATTAGCTCTCGTTCCTAATGCAGACCGCGACGTGGACCCGGCAGTCTAGGCTTTGGAGGGGAGAGATCGGAGAAGTGTGTGCTGTTGAAAGGGCTAATTACAGAGTCCCCCCTTGAGCCTACGGCAATCTAGTTGGCAACGCGGAGAGCGTTGTTGCTATGCCACCAGGCCCTAGTCCTCTTCCCGTACACATACATCGGAATGGTTGTCACAGATAACCCAAGCTGGATACCTCCAATAGTATTGAACATCGAGGCAGCCCCCTTGGTAGCAAGCCAGTCGTTCAAGAAGTCTGGGCGCGAGGAACATGTCAGCACAAGTCATATCTTGGTTCATAGGCTCCTTTCCCTCCCGCCGACTATGGGGATGACTCACAAGAAAAGCCGAACCATAGGAAATTCTTCACCGTCATGGAAATGATGAATGCTTCGACGCTAATGTCCCGAAACGCATCTACAAGATAGGCACCTGAAAAACCTGCGGTCAGCATCGTATTGCGTGGAGAGGCGTGAGAAACGTACCCGTGGACACCGCTGCGACTTGGACCGAGACGAAGACGACACCCCACATCGCAGCAGCAGCAACGGGGCTTTTGCCCTCTGTGATGAGATTTCCGAAGAGGAAGTACCCGACGGTGGAAACAATGGGCAGGATAAGCATCAGTGGCAACCTGAACTCGGGCTCGTAAATGCCATTGTTCCGCTTCGTCATCCATCGCGCCACCGGATCGGACAGTGCACCACAAAGCAGACATCCGATAGAGCCGCCGATAACTGGGCCAAACCCTATGTAACCCAGCTGAGCTGTGTTGAGTAAATATGGAGGCGCAGAAAAAATCTGAGCGATGACTAGGGATATGCCAATCACCCAGACTGAGCAAAATGAAACCATCAGAATGGACCAGGCGACTGCTGGATTGATGAGGACGAAGAAAGGCCGGATAAGCATCTTGAGGAGCGGTTCATCTGAAAATGAGCCATGATAAAGTCTCAGCCTCGCAAGGTAATGCTCACGAGCAGGCGCTGCAGTTGATACATCGGTCACTATCTTCTCCAGAGTTTCCACATGAGCTGTGGACTGATCCTTGTGTGAGTCGACCTTGTTGACAGCCTACTCTCGATGTTAGAATAATTAGAAACTTTTGCGGGCATAATCTCACATTATTAGAATTCGTGTCCAGGTTGTACACTGAACGACGGATAAAGGCAGTCTCCCAACCGAAGAAGACAGAGCAGAGCCACCCGATGCCAACGAACAGGGACAGCAGGTAAAAAACCCAGCGCCAGCCAAGATCCATGGTGATCTTTCCGGCAACGGTTGACGGCAGATTGGCAATTCCGGACTGGGCCATGACATATATTGCCATTCGCTTACCGCGCTCGTGGACGTGGAAGAGATCACCGACGATGGCAAATGTGATACTCTCAAAGAATGCCAGCCCGATACCTTGCAGAACTCGAGCACCAACCAGGGAGCCATAGGATTGCGCACGGCCAGCCCAGATACATCCTGCCAGAACGGCAGACATGGAAAACAGACTCGTAGGTCGCTTTCCGTATTTGCGTGCGCATGCGGATACGAGAATGCCAGTGGCACCAGCAGCGCATAGCTGGTATCCGGTGAGCAGAGAGAAGTCCGTGAAGGTGATTCTGAATTCCGTCATGATTGGAAGAGCCATCGATGAAAGGAGGGGACCGACGCTGAGAAGCCCGTTAGTCGCTGACATCTATGAGCCGCTCTAATATCTTACCCGCCGGTTACTAATACTGTGCAAAAACAGTAGAGCAGCAATACGCAATCTCGTTGCCACAGCGGCCAATTGAGCGGATCATTTGGGTCAGTGGAAGGCTGCGGAACTAGAATCACATGAGAGTTCTTTCCAGTCCCCTTCCTGAGGCCCGAGAGCTCAAGCTCTACAATATTTGTCTCGGCATCGAGTAAAACAGTGCCCTATAATGGAGTTAGATTTTCACTGTTGCTCAGGCGCCCTCTGGAGGGGTAACGGAGGGAGGTGGAGGTGGAGATGAATTACCGGCACATGGTGCCCAGCGCCAGCGTCGTGTTCAAGGACTCCGAGAGCCATAACGAGTCGAAATTCGATCAAAGAACTAGATTTTTTGAGGGAAGTTCTTCTTATCGAGGAGACCCACTGCTGCAGGGTCGTAATGCGACCAGGTGGGGGGGCAGTTTTATAATTAAACAGAGATCCCCAGTTGACGAAAATCCGGGGCCCCATGATTTGAGATCTGGGGTTGCCGGAGTCGAGACGCCGACGAATGGCCCAATACATACCTCCGGGTTAGTAAAGCCGGAAAAGAGCGAAGCCAACCTAGGCGCACTCCCCGGACTTTCGTCAAGAGGGGGCTAAGTCGGTGGTGACAGTGAGCGCCGCTCCTCACGGAAATTCAAAGACGTGCGGTGGACACGGCATTATAAATCAGGCTAACGAAGCGGCAAAAGCAACCCTATCAGTCACAAGCACAAAACTGCTCACAGTGCGTGGAAGAATCAGCGCGCGGCTTCGGAATTAATCAATCTCATCAGTAAAGCACCGGGAAATAGAGACCGGAACGGTGCAGAAACTTTTTGGTTCTTCTCACGATCTAGTGTTGACTACTAACAATGCTGAGGGTAAATTATTCAACCCACATGAGAGCCCTCGATGTTTGGAACGACGGATGTGTCGCGACATATTTTATCTGGATTTAGCTGAGTGAGACGCCTCGGCAAAAGTGTCGAGTGTTAACGAAGCCCGACAACATTGCTCCACTTCCGCCCATGTGCGGATTGACGAGGTACTTGCCGCTTTGCCCTGGCCCCGAGATTATTGGTGTAATTCCAGATTGGAGAAAGGTTTATTAAATTGCCTGCAAGCTCTTCTCCGTCACTACTTCCCAGGCTTGATAACCCCAACCACCAAGATCATTATACATGGCGTTGACCAAGATACACGTGAAAAGTCTCGCATTCGTGCACTATCAACACCCCGATCTTGACAATGCTCTGAATTTTTTCAAAGACTTTGGTCTGATCGAAGAGGACAGACGGCCAGATCTTGCCTTCTTGAGAGGTCATGGCCCTCAGCCGTACGTGTACCTCGCGGAGCAATCGCCGGATGACAACCGGCATTTTATTGGAGCGTACTGGAACGTGTGCACCGCCAAAGACTTGGAAAACGCAACGACCCTACTAGGCGCCACAGCAATACAGCACCTTGACGGTCCTGGGGGTGGTGAAGTCGTCAGAGTGAAGGATCCGCACGGCTTCGTCGTTGGGTTTCTCCACGGACAAACTTTCAGAACCTCTCAAGACGACTCACTACAGCTTGAGCTGCCCACGAGTGAGTCGCGTCCCAACACAGCTACCGAGAAACTTCGTGAGGGGCCGACTCGCAGATTCAACTTAGGCCCAAGTCCGGTTTACAAACTCGGCCACTTCGGCATTGGCGTCCCAAAAGCAAGATACCAAGAGACGATGAGTTGGTACACTTCTGTTCTCAACTTGAAGCCAACGGATGCGATTTTCGATCCAAAAACGGACGAGGAGATCACCTGTTTCACTCATATCGATCTGGGTGAGGAATATACCGACCATCATGTGAGCGATAATCATTATTTCTTCCTAATTGAGCCCGTATACTCAAATTACACTGCCTGACACCTTTCAACGTTGCAGGCTTTCTTTGTCGGTTCATCTGCGACTTCGACTGTAGCATATCCGCACCACTGTAGCTTCGAGGTCAATGACCTTGATACGCAAGTCATAGGCCACGACTGGCTCAGATCAAAGGGCTGGACGAATTGCTGGGGGATCGGAAGACATGTTCTTGGCAGTCAGATATTTGACTATTGGTGAGTATCTTGACAGACTCTACTACATACACGAGTGATCGCGTATCTAATCTCTATTTTACAGGTTTGATGCGTCGGGAAATGTAGTCGAGCATTATTCAGATGGAGATCTAGTCAATCAGGACTCCCCGTTTCAGAGAGAACCTGCGGGGCCGAACTCGCTCTACATTTGGGGACCAAATATCCCACTCGCATTCCTGTCAGGGAAGCTTGAGGATGTTGGACAGGTGGCCAAGGCCCCTCCCAATGTGGAGGCAGCAAAGCCCGCAGTATTTGAGAACAAGCCACTCAAGACGGCATGAGCTTACTAGTGAGACAATAGAGATCATTCAAGTATCGTTGATCAAACATGAGTTAAAACAAATCGTACTGCAATTTGAAGTTAATACAATACCGGTACATGCCAGAGCCTATCTATTCCATTGTATAACATAGTACTAATCTACCAATTGCTATTACACTTCTAGTATACAGTCCATCACATACATGTTTGATCATTTCCCTTGGCATCGCCGTCGGTCGCTCAGCCAATATCTAGCTCCATGTAGCGAAAGTCAAGAGACGTGCCCTCTAATGCTCTAGTGGGCCGTTCACTGCATATGAACACGTTAGTAGTTCTGCAGCTATTGAATCACTGCGTGCTCGCACGCCACAATTGGCACTAGGGTCCGCCCCCTGCTCCCATAATCCCATTCATTCACCACAGAAACAACAATGACACTCTGACAATTTCTTGTTCTCCCAAAGCATCATCAGTACAAGCAGAAACCGGCACCGACGCGAAAAGTTTCATTGGCGAACAAACTCCCAGAGCATCAACGTCGAAGACTCACTCTTCATGTTGTTATAAAATTAAGAGACGCCGGAGATCTCCTTCATGTCGCACCAGACGGCTACGGCAAAAGTGGAATGAACACTCCGCTAATGCGTAGTGCAATGATGGCCTATACTGGATGTGACACTTCATCTTGTCGGCGGTGATGAAGACGACTTGGGGGAATATTAGACTATCGTTGCCCCCACACACATTCCATTCGGCCGAATGGTCTCCATATAGACAAAAGTTATTTACAGCTCGTATATCAAAAGCCCATACCTATATCTACACTTCTATACAAAACATGCGATGCCGGGGCGTAGAGTCATGATGCAATTACCGGTACCTTGACGGGCGCAAACAGCTTGGGATGAACAAACGTGTGTATCAAGTATTAGAGTATTCGAGTACTGAGTAGAAACCTTTGGTATGCTGCGTAGTGTTTGTACATCGACCAAGACTAGCAGAGTACACCCTTGACTTCCATGTACTTTCCGATGTCCTCATCATCTTCTGCGGCTGCCTTGGCCGCGCGGTCCGCCTCCACATTCAACTCGCGCGGAATCCTCCAAAACTGAATCTCCAACCCTTCATCGTGCCACCGCTCAGTCTCCCCAAGCAGCATCTCCCAGAGGTCCTTGTTCCTGACATTACCGCCCGTGCGCGTTGTCCATCCGTTGCGCACCCAGCCGCGAGCCCACTCGGTTGCGCCCTTGGCGACGTATTCCGAGTCGGTAGCAAAGACCGGCTTGTTGAAGCCCTCGCCTACCCAGTAGCGAAAACGCAGGGTGGCGAGAACGGCTCGGAGTTCGGCCCGGTTGCTGGTCTGATCGTAGTCATCTCCAAAGGGGCCTTCGTTTTCGAGGCGTCCGGATACGATGCCTGCTGGGGCTGTTGCTACCGCGGGCCGGAAGACGAATCCCCAGCCTGCTTTGGGGTTGGCTTGTCCGTTGTTGCGACAGGCTTCGTCGGTGTACATGAGGAATTGTCGGGGGTTGTTTTGGCGTATGAATCGACGAACCGAGGGGAGGGCTTGGTGGCTAATGCCGGGAGGGAACAAGATGTCTGGTGAAGATGCTGGTGATGGCGGCACAAACTTGGTGGGAAGGACTCGCCCCGTACCTCGTCTGATGCCATCTACAAGGGCAGGGTCCGAGTTCACACTCGAAGTCCGGCTTGGGGGTCCCCATCGCGCGTCAATCTCGGCCCGGTTCCGAGCACTCAATAGGTTGTATATCTCTTAAGTCTCTCGCTCGGCGGCTTCATCCGAGTCCTCCAGCACCTCGTCCATGAAGCTGTAGTCGACGCAGCAGCTTCCGCAAACCACCAGGCCGTGCGGTCTGCATATCAAGCGGCCGTTGGGGAGCTCGATGGGGCCCATGCCATCGTCGCTGTCGGAATCATACATGTTGTTGTGCGTTGGGGAGAATGGATGCGCGTGAGGTGTGATTCAAACATGGCTGCGTAGGTAGGGAGGGTTTGCTCCTCGAAGCTAGGAATAGCACGCGACCCTCCTACCCACCCATTAATGTTGATAGCTTGGGTCGAGCGCCCTTGCCTCCTCGTCGTGCTACCACTAGCTACTAGGTAACTTAGTAATTAAGCGCCGTGGCTGTTTCACATGGATTGACCCTAAATTATGTACCCCTGGGATCTACTTATGGACTACATAAGTTGCTGATAGTGGGCAACGCAACCGTTCGATTCTTGCTCTCGCAACTGACAATCCCCCTCAGTCTATTCCAATTGCCGCCATGTCAAACGACGAACTGGTCCCAATCAAATACACTGTTGACCCGGCTGGGGATATCGTCCTCGTTGCGCCGTACCAGGCTTTCTAACCATACGCGTATGGTTTAGTTAAACCATATATTACTCATATATTACCCATATACCTACGGTAGCTTTGTTATAAAGTGTCGCGCGATATGGAGGCGTGGCTAGCTGATGGCCGGTCACGGTCAGAAGGTCGCTCAGTGAATCAAGTAAGGTTAAGGAAAGAGACTTGATTTCTACCTTAAGGAGTGGAATCGTATGAGACTATAAAATACTTCGAACACCCGTTAAGTTGCCAAGGCAAGGGACTTAACGGCTGAATATCCAGCCCGAAGGGTAAATACCGTATACCTGCTATTAAATTCTCCTGGGGGAACCCCCTAGAACCCCCCTTTCAACTGCGGCGATAACCAGCTGTTAAACCACTTCAAACCTGTAGTCAGGGAGTTGACTGATAGACATAGGGGTCCCTCTACCACTTCCTGACAGGCCCAATCAACTATGTACTGTATATCGAATTTCCCCTTTCCCTGTAGCTTATAGGAAAACGCCATTTAGTCAATGTAGCGTGGTGGATACGGCGGATCGGTCAGCTGTTGACCCTGACGGCGTTGTTGGTCAGCAAGGCGCATCTTCATCCCTGCCTTATAGTTAGCCACAAACGCAGTACGTAGGAAACGCAGGCGTATAAACCTTCCGTGGGCGTGTGGTTATAGAGGCTCTGACGATCGAAAGGCGCCTCAAGGAGTAGGCCTTGCAGCGAGGTAACTCGTGAGACGGCAACATAACTAATACCGGCCTGGAAGTCGCGTGTAGCGAGGTCAGTAACTATCTGATCCTTCGTTAGGCTCTGGCATTTGTGAACAGTGATAGCAAATGCCACGATCAGGTGAAACTGCGTGCGAGCGCAGGTCTCGTTGCCCACTAGGAAATCACGCGTGACTGGAAGGATGGGTACGATTTTCCTGCCCTCGTTCGTTGTTAGATACGGCGGTCCACCGTAGCTATCGAAATCCACCATAATAACGGCTGGGGGGTCTTCCCATGGATTGGCGCCTGCATTCCAGGCGATATCGTATACAGTACCCTGGGCGCCGTTAACTAGGCCAGCTGGCTGCCATAGATTAGTCGTGAGCATTACCCTGGCGCCCTTAGCAGCAGGGAACTTGTTGGATAGATTGCCAGCGTTGTCGCTTGGCGCCTGCCCTGCGCCGTTGCCCTGATTCTTTGCTTCCACCTGTATTGCCGGGGCGTTGAGGTGTACCATATGCTCGTAATTGTATTCGTTGACGCGGGCCTTTGTAGAATACACCCGCAAAGCGGCCCTGAATCTGTCAACCTCGCTCTGTGTTAGCTTGGCCTGTACCCGATTGCTAAGGAGGTTCCAGGACGGTATAGATAACTTAACTTCACGCAGTTCTTGCAAGGCCTGACGGAACCAGGCCTGATCGTCCCCAGCCTGGCGCTGTACCGTGGTCAGGAAGACGGTGCGGTCAAATAGCCGGTAGGCCACTTGCCCTCTCCTTTCCAACGAATACAGTCTGATGCTAGTCGAATACAGGGGCTTTTGCCGGACTGGTGGTACCATGCGGTACCCCTCTACCGATAAGCAAAAAAAAAGTTTCCCCATACAAAATGCCCAATTTCACTTATACGGTGCTTGGCCAAAATTGAAGTTATTTACATGAAACAAGCTGTGTCTTATTGAGAGTTTCATGCTGTTTCGTATTATGCTATTCTTTTTTACGTTATATAGGCGGTTTGGCCGCATGGCACTATTGCAAAATTTCTATCAATGCCTCCTCCACGAAATGTCCTCCCCAAAGCTTGTAGGATTTTTATCTACACCAGCCTTCCATAATCGCCTTGAAAAATGCCTCGAGCATCTTACACAGAGGATGACATTATTGAAGCAATATTGGATGTCACAGATAACGGCCTCTCCCAGAACCAATCCGCCTAGAAGCATGGCATCCCTCAGCCGACTCTTTCGGACCGATTAAGAGGTGTACCACCAAAGTCTGAGGTCACCCATCCTGCCCAGCTGTTATCCAAGTCTCATGAGTCCAGGTTAGTTGCCTGGATACTAAGACAAGAGGGTTTGGGCTATGCTCCTTCTCACAGTCAAGTTCGGCCACCGTCGCTGCCGTCTTACAGCAGCAAGGCAGGGAACGGCCTATCGGTGTACATTGGCTAGCAAGGTTCATGAAACGCCATCCGTCCATAAAGGCGAAGATAGGAAAACGTCAGGAGGCGTCGAGGTTCAATTGTTTTACCCCGGTCGCGGTCAATTGGTACTTTAGTATTCGGGAGAGAGAATATGGCTGGATCAAGCCTGAGAACACTGTTAATGTTGATGAGGGCGGTATAATGGCCGGATTTGGTGAGTATTTGACTTTTTTCTCATTAAATCAACTAACCAATTGCGAAACTAGGCTTGGATTCCTTGGTTATCGGCAGCAGCGATCCTAAGAGGAAGGCCTTCCTCAAAGGGTCTCAGTCCCGCACTTGGACTAGCTTTCTCGAAGCCGCGACTGCAACTGGCCGTCTTCTGAGGCCCGGGATTATCTTCAAAGGTAAAGAGCTTCAGCAACAGTGGTTTATCGATGAGCTCCGGGGGGTGGCCGACTGGTATTTTATCACGTCCGACAACGGCTGGACAGACGACCATATCGCTGTCGAGTGGCTCAAAGAGGTCTATCTACCCCAAACACAACCAGAAGATGAGTCTGATGCGAGGCTTATCATATTAGATGGTCATCGAAGCCATGTATCTGTGCATATCTGCCTGTTCCGAACCTACTGAATCAAAAATGTCGCTGACTCATAATCCAGGATGAGTGGATGGCTACGTGCTTTTTGAACAACGTGTATTGCTGTTACCTGCCGGCTCACTGCTCCCATGGCCTACAGCCACTCGACAATGGCCCATTCAATGCATCCAAGACTGCCTATCGCAAAGAACTCCAAAGGCTGACAAGCCTGACCGATTCTGCACCGGTGGACAAGGTCAACTTCATCAAGGCCTATGCCAAAGCTAGGGAAGTGGGCATGACGAAGGAAAACATCCTTTCGGGCTGGAGGGTGACTGTAAACTGGCCGATTTCACGACGGAAAGCGCTCATACATCCAGAGATTCAACCAGACAAGAAGGAAACGACGCCTACATCAGACGGCCTCAGCGACGGGCAACGCGACTCTGATAACACGCCAAAGACCAGCCGTCATATCAGGGATCTGGGGAAGAATAAGACTCCTTCAACAAGAAGACGGTATTCTGTGATATTGAAAGGGTTTGAAGCACAAGAGTCAAAGATCGCCTCGCTAAGCTCAAGAGTAGCCAGTTTAGAGGAGGAAGTCGGGCGGTTGAGCAGAGGCAAGAAGAGAAAGGCGATACCGAATCCCAACAGGAGGTTCATGACACTAGCGGAGGCTCTAGTGGCTGGTGACACTATTTCAGAGCCAAACCAAGCAGGTGAAGAGACAGAGGCTGTTGAGGAAGTGATCGAGGTGGGAGGAGTGGAAGAAGATGAGGGTTCAAATTCGGAGGCGGAAGAGTTGCCTGTCACACGCACCCGCGCAGGCCGCGCAGTTAAAAAACCAAGGAAATATTAAAATACATTCGATTCCGAGCGGAAGAGAGGAACCAACTTGTTTTTCGTATTTCTGGTGACTCTTTGTGAGGGGGTTGAAAAATAGCAGTTTGTATGGGGAAACTTTTTTTTTGCTTATCGGTAGAGGGGTCTTATCGGTGGAGGGGTATCGCATATCCATCCAAGCCTCCGAGGATAGCCTACACATTTTGAGCCTATCCACATGTAAGGGTATCATTATACCTACAGGTCAGTAGAGTCGGCCCTCTATCTTGCCAAAAAAAAAGAGGAAACTTAGTTCCACTACCTGCTGTGGGCACGTCGTCGTTCTTAAACTCCGTGGTAGACCTTGACAACACCGATTGCGGAGCGTTCAGAACATCGTTCTTCATCACACGAGTGTCTATGCTTAGAGAGGCTGGAATTTAACTCGCTAGGCACGCAACCAGGTGGTGAGCTACGCCCCTTGGGATACCCTCCTCGGTGGTGATCTCGACCTCGTGTGTCACGACCCATGTCGTGACCAGGCTGGCAGGGCTGGCAGAAGGAACACGTGATACGGAACAAACCCCAGAAACGGGCAGAGTGAGTCAGCGTGACTGGCGAATCACGGGAGGAGCGACAGGAACTGGCGGGAACGATGGAGCGAGGAACAGCGCTCCCGACGCTCTGATCCTGCCCCATTTTGATGGTGTCGGTACCTAGGGAAAGTAACCGGAGTCACTGACTGGTCCAGGGCTAGATTTAAGGGCGCGTTTGAAGGACGATATAACAAGTTGCCTCGCCGATAATTTGGTGCTGGGTACGTCATGTCAGGAGTTGCTCATATTGACCTAGGTGTTGATTATACGGATCACCATGTAAGTATTGCATATGTTCAACACTTTAAGTTTGCATTTCAGTCAACCAGATGCTTGCTGACTTGGATTATATCACAGACCTTTTTCGTGAGTGTGAGCACGGATGTGAATCTGGCTTATCCCTATCATTGCAGTTTCGAGGTCAACGATCTTAACATGCAGACGCGGGGACACGACTGGATGAGGTCTAAGGGCTGGACAAATTGCTGGGGAATTGGCAGGCACATTCTTAGCAGCCAGATCCTCAACTACTGGTACGCTTGATGTAACTCGGTAAGGCTATGCAGATAAGTTGTCGCTTGGTAACTTTCCCCACACGTCTGGCCGATATCTTGTCGTTAGATTTGATGCGTCCGGAAATATCGTAGAACATTATTTAGACAGCGATGTGGTGAACGAGACTACACCATTCGAAAGTATGCCTGGAGGAACCTGACTCGCTCTATGTATTAGGCCCAAATCCGTCATTAAAATTCATAACGGGAAAGATAGAAGATGCTCGAAAATTGATCGCGACGCCCCCAAACGTTCTCGAGTCGAAGTCTGCACAGTACTCTACCGTTTCTGCCACCGCAAATAGGTCTCAAATGATATATAGTGGGATCAAATTATAGCTACTCGTTGTGTTTCCTAGCTTTGTGTGAGTACTGCAGCCTTCGACTTGTTGAAGAAGTTCTTGTTCCCCGAATCTTAGAAGAAACAATCAACATTTTAGCAAGCCCGAAAACTCACTTATAATGCAAAACTTGACTTTAGAATATTATTTTGAAAACGACAAGCGATGATTTAGCAACCTCGTCCATGGTGGTCTTGTCACCCATCACTTGCTCGTATTTTAAAAACGAATCTACCAGTATAGAAATTGACTTTTAAAGTGGCTATGTTCAGGTCACATTTAACAGCGTATATATAGAGAGAAATCGATGTCTCCTTTTTAGCACACTTGTACCTTAAAGATCTCGCACAACAGAAGCGGCTTTTGTTGTGCAATATTTGCCGGGCAATTGATAAGTTTAGTTATTCTCATACGAACAGTGAATGCGTTCTGGGACATGTCGCCTGTCGCGGCCGGGACATCGACGCACTTTACGACGTGTCTGAATGTACTGAAGCACGGTGGGCGCGTGTGCCTCATGGGTAGTGTGCTTTCTGGTGTCAGCTTTGACTATATGGAAATCCTTGGCAGGGCTCTGACGATTAAAGGGACCTGGATGTGTACTAGGGAGCAGACGAGAAAACTCCTTAGCATGGTTGAGACTGGGCTTCTGCCGTTGGGGCAGAGGGCCGGGATGGGGCCTGTGAAGAACTTTGGGCTGGAGCAGTGGAAACAGGCGTTGGATATGGCTGAGGAGATGACTGCGCCTGGTGAGATTGTTATTACCCCTTAGATGATACCTTAGATGATACCTTAGATGATAGAGAAGCTTCGTGTCAGCTCCGGCGTCTTCCCGTCCCACATGCAGCGGGGCGGAAGTTGGGGGTATAAATCCGTGGAAAAGATCCCCACCGCTTTACTATCGCTAGGTATTTCCCTGAGGGAAGGGGGGATAAGTTCGAAGGGGAATATTGAGACTGTGCGGGTAGTAGAAAGGACAGTAGTCGTTTGCCAGGGCCTAACGTGCCTCGGCCTCGGGCAATCGAGACTCTTAATTATCCTCTTCCTCACCCAGTGGTGGTGTCAGGCATCTAGATCATCATACTATTAATGCAAGAAAGAGATACGTACCAAGTCTTACGCACTCGTGCTTTCTGACTACACCTCAGCTCTGTCTTACGTTAGTGAAGCTTGACATCCGGCCGATTATACTGTGGAAGCTTCGAGGCCGATGAGGCGGACTTTGTGGATGGCGGACTTCATCGCTGGTAAATGGAATTGTATCCGACCTTCGGCTTCACACACTAATTAGTTAGGTAGTGGTGCCCCACCTTTACCTAGGGTCCGGTAATACACAAGACCCTCCAAGTCGGAGCCGCGAATCTCCCGAGCCCGAAACTCCCACATCTTTCCACGGAACCAGACTGGCCTTAAATAAGGGCCATCCGTCATCTATAATCAGCAGCATAACCCATCCACCTAATAGGCATCTTTCGATGTGCACCAAAAAGGCTATTGAAGTATAAAGACTCTCTTTTTGTCGTATCGTCAGTCAGACTTGGGCATTTACTACACTCTCTGGAGGCCGTCAACCGCTACTATAGCTGTTATCGTATCTATTCGACTCGGTTCCAACAGCAACAAGGCAGGGAGACGACACCGGCGTTATTGATCTCCGCACAGGGAGCCCAATTACGACAATGGAAATCGATCCGTCAGCGCCAGGCACGCTCATTCGAGTAGCGTTTGCCACAGAAGCCACTCTCAACCTGATAGTATCATTTCAGATGATATTCGACCCTCAGTCCCAACTTCACAATCTCGGTACCGAAATTATGCAGGCATCACCCTCTGCCGAAGCCGCTTTCATCATGCAGTGGGTGGGCGTTAATTTGTTGGTAATGACTGTGGGGCTGCTTCTGGGAATCCCGAACAAGACCGGCGCTGTCGAGATTAGACGGGCAGTCTACATAATGCTGGCGGCCTTGGAGCTCATGTGGTTATCGGTTATCGCGTGGCAGGTACGGGTCCTCGGAGAAGAGGCCAGTGGCTTCAGCAACAAGAGAGTCATCCAGAACATGGCGATGCCGATGGTCCCGTTTCTGCTGTTTAGATGTTGGGTGTTGTTAGCTAAGCCGGAGTGGCTGGGGAAGTACATAGCCAAGAGGGCAGATTAGTGGCTTCCGTAGAACCATGCTGGGCTCGTGGGGATGTTAGGATGTCGTTATCTCAATGTATGTCCAAGTATAGCCACTAGGAGTGATTGATGAGAGGAGCGGAAACCTGGAAAGCTTTGTACTCATAAGCACGTAACCGCTGCCCTATTATCAGATTCCGCATGACCGTCTCAGGCTCGATTGAATCGTGTAGACCATACCTCTATAATGAATTTATTCTTTAATGCGCCGTAGGTTTAGCGAACGTCCACACCTGCTATCGTAATGGCTTGTATCCCGATGCCTGCCGCCTGCTGGACGGTCCATACAAGGCAGTACCTCGATGTGCTATTACTAGGAGAGCAATGGTTGATAGTATGCGTCATCCAGTAAGTAACCCTGTGAGACTAAGATGTCCTTTGGCAACTAAGCCAAAAAAAAAAAAAAAGAAGATGGCACAATGTTGAGTCTCTAATAGCAGCATGGGTGGTCAATGGGCCAAGAAGTGGAAATCACGTTGGGCAATTTTCGACCGAGCCGGACGCCGAAAGGTTTAGCTATACGTAAGCCCTTACGGTCGGGCCGAACACAAATTGTTTCAGCTTCGGCATTTAATTAGGCTCGTCCCGAAGCATAACCAGCTCCCCCACCGTTATTGTCCATACGTTTCAAAGCATCCCGCCTCATTTTGCCAGCAAGAAATGGGTCGCGGCATGGCCACGGGTCCCTTTACCTGCCCATGATCAAATAGTTACGCCTCGGGAGACTAGGACCGGAGAAAGCGGCATCCCTTTAACCGAAACCGGCAATATCCTGCCTAGAGACCGTGATAACTCCGGAGCCCGGGATGAACCCGAAATTCCGCCCAGTGCTTACATATAGATAACTATTCACCCTTCAACATCACTTGAGCCGTCACGTTGCTGTCTATCCAACCTAGGTATACTTTGATCTCAGTATTATATTTGCATAATGGGTCTGGAGCTTGATCAGGAGTTTTTATCCGCCGTTACTCCGTTGATAGGAGACTTGGGCGGTTTCGAAAAACCAAAACCTCATGATGTCGAAGGCAGACGGAATCTTTTTGGCCCCTTCTTTACACCGATTGGTCCGGCCTCAGTTCCTAAGGGCGTGGCACATACGATTCTCCGTGTTTCGACATCTGACGGTTATCAACAACCTGTTTACCACTTCAAACGAGAAGTCTCTATCGACTCGAAGCCCAGTCCCGCCGTTGTACACATCCACGGAGGCGGGTTTATTATGGGGACCCCGGAAAACTGCGTCGAGAGACTTTCGAAGATTGTGCTCGAAACTGGAGTTCAGGTGTTCTCCCCTGACTATCGCCTAGCACCAGAGAAACCATACCCTACCCCGCTTGACGACTGCTGGTGCGCTTTAACTTGGGTCCTAGCCCATGCGTCCGAGCTGGGAATCGACCCCAGTCGCGTCGCCGTCATGGGAGAGAGCGCTGGGGCCAATCTTGCCACGGCAATGACGCTACGGGCCAGAGACCGTGGTCTGTCGCCTCCGATTGCCATGCAGCTCTTGAGTGCTCCAATGCTCGATGACCGGAATGCAGAGAAAATGGGTGAAGGCTTTACGATTTGGGACCACGAGGACAATCTCACCGGTTGGACCGCGTATCTGGGAGAACAGTATGGGGGGGAGAACGTGCCTATTTTCGCCGCACCAGGTCGCATCAAGGATGCAAAGGGGCTTCCACCTCTGTATTTGGAGGTTGGCCAGCTCGACCTATTTGTGAAGGAAAACATGGCATATGTGCGAAAGTTCGTGGAGGCGGGTGTTCGGACCGAATTCCACCTGTATCCCGGCCTGCCGCATGGGTTTGAACAGATGGCACCAATGCATAGCGCGACTAAGGAGGGCAAGGAGAGGATATATCAGCTGCTGAAGTCACTCTAAGGCGTAAGGTTACTCAATGGAGACTAGGAGCGCCTAGATTTGGTTCCAGATACACAATCATTTGCCTTCTCCACGCACTCACAATTGATTGAATGTGTCCTACTCGGATGCGGCCGCTCTTTAATTAATTAGCAATTTAACAATATTCGGCCAGCAACGATAGCGCGTTCTAAGCCATTAGCTACCCATACCCTCTCGGAACGGCCAGCGTGTAACGGTTATGTGCGCAAGCTAGCCTGTACGTGGGTATAGGGTAGCTTAAGGATGGATTCCTAAGGGATAAACCGGGGGTTTATATTAGCAGAGGGATTAGGGGCCCCATAGGCACACGCCTAGGCGCGCCTCCACTCCTGCACGCGTAGGCGTGCGGTTATGTCAGCCCTCAATTAGGCTCTAACACCACAACTGCACTTCTTAAGCAACGTTCGAACCCTATGATCCGGAACGGCGATGAATTCTCAGTTATCTACCTGAATAGAAAGCCTGCTGCGCCTCACCATCTGCCGCGGCCGCCTCCCAGATCTCACGCATACCTCTTCTACTAGACAAAAGGTTTCCCACCTCCCCAGCTATCTGAGCCTCGACCCGGTCATCTTCTCACTCTAATAGTATAATTCTACTCTATGATTAAAGTTGGGAACGGGGCCCGTTCCAGGTTTTAGACCAATCATGGCTCTAAAAATCCTACATGGTTCCTGCGAGTTGGAACGGGCCCCGTTCCTAGACTGGTCGTGTTTCCAAAAACGCGAAACGGGGCCCGTTCCTAACGCGGTGGCCCGTGCCACCCCAGTAGATTTCATTGACTACCCAAGAACGCGACGTGAACAAAGCTTCCATTATACATTCTTCAAGGCAAGACAAAGTGCATTGTAAGATCATGTCTATTAACCTCTCGAACAACACTCTCGCCGTGTAAAAAATCACCCTAAGCCAGATACAGAAACTGCAAAGGTTGCATTTGCATTTTAATTTACCTGAACCAGCAATCATTTGCACGCGCTGCGGTTATGCGTTAAAAACAGATGATGATCGCGTCGGACGCCATTTGGGGGAGAAGCACGGTGTTCCCAAATCAGCGCGCCGAGGCCTCAATTCTCTTATCAATTCTCTCTCTCTTCCTGACCCTGATGCGTTGCCTGTGCGAGCCGATAAGTCTGCGCCGCATCCGCATCTAGCTCTTCAAGATGGATCTGCCTGCAAGCATTGTGGGCTACGGTCTACAAGTCTCGAGCTACTTTTACGGCACGTAAAGAAATCACATAGGCTCGAAATCAGGAAAACAGACGGAAAAGGAAAACGGTGGTTACGGGATCAGATCGAAGACAAGCTAACGTTCCAAAGCTGGAAGGCAAACGACATTCATCACTCTTGGATTATCTCCACAGGCAATACTCAGTCAGGGCAAGGGACTACAAGCAGCAGCCTACTCCTACAGGCGGCGCCTGATTCTATTAAGGACCTTGCTCAGAAATTGTTTACTGAGGAATGTGACCATCTGGAAAGGCAATTAGGCGAAAGGCTCCTTGATGATGGCGGTCTAGCAAAGGAATTATTGACGAACTGGATGCGCCGCACTCGTTAGCAGGAAACTTTTCGCCAAGCACGCCGCGACATACTTGTCACACTCTCAGAAATGCCCTGGACATCTGGTCAGTGATTTTGGCTAGGAGATCATGACGGAAAAGAACTGTACAGTTCAGTCGGAGACGAGTGCAAATTAGCTTCGATCACAGCAGCGCTTGACCGTCTATTCGATTGCTGTGCAGACACAGTGAGGTATACGGATGTCAGCGTACGAAGGTGGCTCCGAGGAAGGTTTCCGCACCGTCCGTATAAGGCGCCTTTCGAGCTTGTCATGAGACCTACCTCCGAGCGCCAGTATAGGAGTGAGTTCAAACGATGTGCATGCTTCTGGCTTCGAATTTCACGGTTACTGCCGTCAGTGGCCAGGTCGATCACGGGGCAGCCACTATCCAGGAAGCAAAGCGGAATGTTAGACAAACTTTGGACTGATCTAATATGGGATGAGCAAAGAACAACAGACCAGGCTGATGCAGAGTATCCTTATAATGAAGATATTGTCAGTGAATCTGAAGAAAGCGAATGCGAAGACACCGATGATGAAGCAGGAGATGGCGAGGAAATCCCAGTACACGCCGAGGACAATTCGGATCAGTCAGAAGATGAATCGGTATTGAGTGAGGGATCTTACAGTCCTATGGCTGGGCCGAATGATCCTCATGCTGATGTCGTACTTCGGTTCTATTACGACATGGCTACTGAAGACTTTGAAGATGGAAGATCCAGTTCATCTCTACTCGTCTACTTCAGTGCTGTCCGAGGCCTATCGAGACCCAGCGGCAATGAATACCTTCGACCAGCTCGATTTACGCCAATACTCGCAGCATTGATATACTGCGCTCGATTGGTTATTCTCGAGACAGTACTGCCACGATTTCCTCATCTATACACTGGAGTTCCTGCTAGGCCGCTTTTTAGTCATCTGAAAGCCTTGAATGCTATTCGCGTGGAGAAGATGTGTGATGGCACGATGTCCCCTCTTGGCGAGTTTCTAAGCCTTCTAGCTTACGGCCGTGCCCTCCACCGAGCTGAAGGACCGGCGTATCATTTCCATTGGAACGAGAACGACCAAGTGCTTTCGTGGGATGGGCACTTACACTTAACGATGAATAGTTTTCGCGGTCTTTCCCGCGAGGCGTTAAGACAAGCTACTATTCAATGCCGGCGGCTTATGTATGAGTGGGAACCAGCTGATCCTGATCTCGGTGCTATTCGAGATAGGCTATCAACATCAACAGCTGGATACTCTTTTGTAGCCGATCCGACTAATAGGCTTGTAGATGCATACTTGGAAGTCTTCATAAGAGCGTGCACTTCTCCAGTCAATGGGTTACTAAAGGCTCAAAGTAAAAGTTCAAGCACCTGGGACTCTGAAGTGGCACCGGCATACCTTGATGCCCATGATGTGCTTCTGAAAGTGCTCATGGTCCTGTGACAACTGGATAGTGGGCAAGGGGCTCGAATCCCAGAGTTGCTAACAATCGAATGCTGCAATATATCTTTATGTCTACGAGGCATTGGAATGTACGGGATGAAAATGTTTTTAATAATTCGACACTATAAGGCTCGCCTTATAACAAACAACGAGTTTCAAGTCGCACGGTTTTTTTCACAGCCAGTTACATTCCTAATGTATCGATACCTTGTGTACATAAGGCCTGTCGCCTATACTATTTTACGCAAATGTTTCCATTACGAATCTACGAACATATTACTCTTTGCACCTGCATCAAGACGCAACTTATGGACAACAAATACATTCACCGATGAGCTCAAGAAGTTGAGTAGAGCAGTACCTGGAATCCCATGTGTGATCGGAGCTCGATTATATCGTCAGTTATCTATCGCCATTATAGAGAAGCATGTGCGCAGTACTTCATCAAAATTCAATCGATTTGACGATGTGGGTGATGCAGCAGAAGAAGATGTTGCATTTGCGTGGCAAAGCGGGCATCGGCCCTTGCAGCGTTATTCTACGTATGGTCTTGACGGTGCATACCCCGATCAACTACAACCAGCTCTTTTGCGGATTTATGCCAAGGCTTCGGCAGAGTGGCATGCGTTCCTCATGAGAGAAGATCAAGAACCTGACCGCATCTTCGCTCCTAACGAAGATAACGGTGCTGGAATGAACATTCCACTGAATCTTCAGAAGCGGCCACACGCTCATATTTCATCCCCGATATTGTTGACAAATTCCCCTAGGAAGTGCTAGTGCCAGGGAATTGATGTAGGTGAAGATATCAGCTATCAGACAAAAGCTCGAACCGATCAGGAGCCAGTCACAGCATGCCATGCAATCCATCATACCTTACCTGAAATCTCCACAGAGCCACTTCAGCATCAGCCTATTCTCACTATTGGCCCTTTCATTCATTTGGTGTTGTTCAATTTGATGGTATGCAGCGACTGCAGATATGCCGTTGTGGCTAGTGAAATAGAGAGTCACCTTCGCTAGCCAAGACATCGACATAATTTTACAGTGGGCCAGAGGCGAGATATAAGTCATTAGGTCAGCGGTATTCATGCAATTCTTGAAACGCAAGATGATCTACGCAATTTTAGATTTCCTCCGCCGGAAACCAAACCAATATGCTTTATTGAGCTACCGAAACACGATGGGATACGGTGCAGTATGAATTGTAGATATGTAACTCGGTTAATTCAGTCAATATAGGAACACTGTGGAGATGAACATGGATGGCAAAACGATTGGAAAAAGGGAGGTAATGTGAAACAGAAGGCTCTGATACCTCGAAAACTACCTTGGGTTACAGGTGTCTTCTGCTAACGATTTTTCATAAACCGTAAAGCTAGCGGTTGGTTTGAAGTAGGCAGAGAGATGGATGTCTAAATCATTGTGCTAGTATTAAATACTAATTTCTCATAATTAAAATGAATTATATATAAGGCCTCTAAGTGAAGGCTAAGTCAGTTAGAAAGACAGTATAATTATAGGACTTATTTACAGTTAGGCAGGTTTATGTAACTTCCTACTTCCAGTATTAACAATCAAACTGATGCTCGCTCTTATCTCACTCTTATCTCACTCTCTAATTCCATTTACTAAATTATATATAATGGATCCATTTATTTATATCCCAGAGTTCCTAATTATTATTTGCAAGATATGTAAGTATGGGTATATTGCTAATGCAGTCTGAAGGCATTTAGAACATACACACACTACAATTTTAGCTGAAGAGGTAAATACGATCGTGAGGAAGATCGATGCAATCCCAGAACTAATCCGTACACGGAACGGATTAGACAAGTTCCCGTTCCCACTACCCACAATCGAACCGATTCCATACATCGAGGCGCTGAAAACGAATGGATTGGGATGCAATGAATGCAGCTACGTCATTCGAGACCAGTGTGATATACAACGGCATTACCGTACCGAACATGGATGGCAAAATGACTGGAAGAAGGGGGGGAATGTGAAGGAGAAATCGAAGAAGCTACGCGTGTTTCCATGGAAGACGGGGGTGCATTGTCAACGATTTTTTAAGTCCGGTCTAGCTAGTGGATGGTTCGAGGTTGGAAGGGCTGCTAGGAGGCCAATCGGACTGCTTGGGGAGCCCGAGCTACACGAGACCGCCATTAATCGGTTAATGAGGATCCATCGGGAACAGGTCGAGAGATTCAACACTGCAGAAGAGGAAGAGATCAAGGTTGCAGATGAAAAGAAAGAGCCGAATGCGTGGGTGGAGAGAACTGGATGGGCCGATCACTTGCAAGGATTCAAAGCGAAGAAAAACCTGCTGCTATTTGCGGCTCCCATCCGGGATGATGAGCCAGTGCTACAGATTATGTGCGAGGCGCTTGAGCGAGTAGCCGACCGAGCACGAGCAGCATCAGTGCAGAGAACCGTCGGATTGGCCGCATTGTTCTAGATCGAACGGAAGGATATCCATACGAAGCCGAGCAAGCCATTCGACAATCGATTAGAAGATGAGTCGTGGGCGCAGTACAAAGGATACTGGAAGATATTGATGTGTATTTGGCAGCGGATGGAGGACCAAAATGACGATAAAAAGCCGCCATATAAATTGACGGTGCGACAAGGCAAGCTGTGGGATGGCTTCGAAACTGCTGCTGAGGATACTGTAGCGGGGTTGGCTCGGCAGAAGGGACTGGACGATGAGAAGATGGAACGGCTGTGCTTGGATATGCTTGTCGGAATGCTCGATCATCAGTTCAAGCAGAGCCATTACGACAGCATCGTATTGAGCGGGCTAGCCATTATGGGTATTAATGGCGAGGGCAAGTGGATTGAGCTGGCTAAGTACACTCCCAAGTACTCCGGTGTAATCAAAGTGGCGCGGATGCTGGTGTTGTATCAGTCATACATCGAGCGGGAGGATGAGGTGGCAGAGAAGATGAAGGTTATGGAAGAAGAATAAGCGCGTGAGGAGGCTGAAGGTATGTATCGCATTGTGCGGAGGAAGTCGCATCGATTCATGACGCGGGTATCAGAACGGGACGACTCAGAGCCGACACCGATGGATTGGATATACGACACACGAACATACGGGATGAAGATCCGGTACGCAACGGCAGCGGGCGGCACCATCGACTGGCGAGGCAATATGATCATATATCGCTCAGTTCAAGTCACAACAAGCCAGTTGTCCGAGATGATGCATACGTTAGTGCAAGAAGCTAGGTCGATATTGTGCAACTTGACGATGGTTGGGGATAGCGACATAGAGGCATTGCCCAAGATCAACTGGTCGAAGATGGAGGACGACCATAGCGAAACCTGTATTAGCTATTCGTTTTTGCGGGATGAGCGCAATGAATGGGTTGCCCACGGAAAGGATTGGGTACTGAACTGAATACTAGAGTTAAAGAAGCGGCAGAAGGAGTGGCTTTCGGGTAGAGCAGATGATACATGCCCGTATCAGATCAAGGCAGTCCGGGCATATGGGCGAAATGTGGAGCAGTTCCGTGAGCTGCTTTGGATGGTTATGATGATGCTCGGCAGGTTCCTAGCACGCACTACAGAGATGATGTGGATCCGAATGTGCAATACGGTCAATGGGGGGTTACGCAATATATATGCGCATAGCTCAATGCTGTTTTTTGTCACACTGTACCACAAGGGCTTCCGAAGAACGGGGCAGGTCAAGGTAATTCACCGATACTTGCCGCAGGAAGTGAGTGAGCTGCTAGTGTGGTATATGTGGCTCGTATTAGAGTTTTGGCAATAAACGCAGGGGATTGTGAAGGGGGCAGACCGGTGCAGCACATTTTTATGGGCAGATGAGATCACAAGTCGGCTAGAATAGGAGGGAGAAAGGGGGCAGAGAGAACTGCAGGAACAAGAAGAGGAGGATGAGAGAGTACAGAGGGATATACAGCAGCGGCGACAGCAACAAGAGGAGGAGAAAGGGAAAGGGGAAGAGCAGCAGGAAGAACGGGAGGAAGGGATTGAGGACAATGAACCCGGCCACCAATTGAAAGAGGAGGACATACGGAAGATACAGGATGCAGTCAAAGAAAGGAAATGGTCGTCGGATCGGGTACGACGGATATTGCAGAAGCACAGCCAGCGGTTGGTCAAGTACCCGATCAACATCATCGCTTGGAGGAACATTGCCATTGCAATTGGAAACCGCTACTTGACTTTATCAATGGGCCAGGGCACTGGAGAAGGGGACGGATAGCGACATCCGTGATCCGCGTGAGTATTGGCATGCGCAGCGGTTCAAATACCCCAGGCTCTCGCGAATGGCCATGGATTTCATGACGGTTCAGGCGATGAGCGCCGAGTGCGAGAGGTTATTCTCGGCGGCAGGTCGCATGGTGACGCCTCTCCGGAGTCAGCTGGAGGCAAGCACGATTGCTATTTGCCAGGTGCTGCGGTCATGGCTGCAAGCGGGTATCGTGGAAGAAGTTGATCCAATACTATTGAACAAGGCGGATGAAACAGTGGCCGGGCGGCTGGTGGAAGAGAATGCAGTAAGAGAGTGGCTTCGGGGTTTACCAATGCAGATGCGGGAGGAAGAGGCAGGATGGGAGTAGAGTTGCGTTGAGTCGTTGGGCTCCAAGGTTGCGATTGAAGTACTACTACGGGGCATCTGGGAGCTGGTTAACCGTCAACGCAACGCCAACCAACTCAATATAGGGCCAAGGTTGATCAACTCAATGGAGGAAAAGCTTATTAAGCAGTCAACTCACACAATTGAAGGCTGAGGTTGGGTGGATTGCGTTGATCGCCACCCTGCCTCTCGGCGAATGAGTCACCCGGCGTTACGCGGCCGCCATCCCGGTATGTCAATCTACCTACCTGTTATGCAAACTAAGCGCCGGATTAACTACCTGTCAGCCAGTAGCAGGGATCAGTTGATTACTAATGTCCAGCAACTCATTCAAGCAGAGAACCAGCCCGTATTTAAGACATTATGTTGACCTGAATAACTGCTGGGATCAAAGCCAAAGATCGCATTCGATTCCGACGTAAAATCTAATCATGTCTACTCATACCATGCCCACCGATGCGGTTACTACCGTCGCCATCGCTGGCATTACTGGCAGTCTCGGCAAGCTCATCACTGAATACCTCCTGGCAAAGCCAAATGTCCGCGTCCGTGGGCTCTGCCGAACGCCTACCAAGCTCCCCCAGTCACTTCGCGATGAACCCCGTCTCACCGTCTACGCCACATCCTCTACTGACATTGCTGCGCTCCGTGACGCCCTACGTGGTTCTGACGTAACCATCTGTTGTTATCTCGGTCCTAACTCCCTGATGGTTGACGGCCAGAAACTGCTCATTGACGCCTGTATCGCTGAGGGCGTCCCTAGATACATTGCTGGTGACTGGTCGATGGATTTCCGGAAGCTGGAACTTGGCCAGCACCCTCCGAAGGATCCGATGAAGCTTGTGCAGGCATACCTGGAGGATAAGGAGGCCGCTGGACAGTTGAAAGCTGTCCACGTGTTGAACGCATGCTTCTTAGAACGACCGTGGGTGGGAATTTGGGATTCCAAGCGTAACCTGTTCAAGTACTGGGGCACAGGAGATGAGCGATGGGAGTTCACAACATATCGGAACGCAGCCCAGTTCACTGCAGAGGTGGCGGTAGACAAGGATGCAGTTGGATGGTTCTCATGTGAGTTCTTCCAGATATCATTTACCAAGTATCTAAAAAGCACCTGCTAATGATTTACTGCATAGTCCGTGGCGATCACGTCAATATCAAAGAGATCGCCGCAGAATTCCAGACCGTCTATAGCGAAGAGCCGGGACTGGAACGACTGGGAAGCTTGGAAGATCTGTTCAAGCTTATGCATCAGAAACGGGACCAGAATCCAGACAATGCCCCAGCCTGGTTGGGTCTGTTCTACACGTACTATTCCATCAACGGCCAAACAACTTTGCCGTTACCTCTCGACAATGAACGCTACCCTGCTGTCAAGCTAGGAACTGTCAGAGATTTCTTTGCTAAGACGCCCAAGGAACGGCTTGGAAAGTTTGGGGTCTTCCAATCGTGAGAATACCAGAATCCGGCGGGAGGCATCGCGTTCGCAAGGGAAACCCACATGCGCGATGATTCAACGGCACCTACTTAGTAATAAGTGAAAGAAATGCGGCGCATTTCCACTTCTTAACTAACCACAACCTGGTCATTTGACCCACAATTTTAGAGATGGAAATGTGCCGCACTTTCTTATGTTACGAGCTTTTCTTGTGTGAGGTATCTGATTGGGTGTGTGTATATTCTTGCTTGTGTTAAGTCCTCGCTCTGAGTCCCTGTATACTCTTTATGCTAAAATAGCTAGAAGGATATTGCTATAGTAGTTATATGCTATATATACGCCCTGCTACTTAAATACATATTATAACATACTCCCTTAGCTGAGGCTATTACTAAGGACTTGGTTATTCTATAAGTTGTCTTTTGGGTCTCTGCTCTCTTTAATATTTAAGTCTTGCTTCTTTATTAGGGCTATTGCCTTCTTTCTAGCTGTGTGTTTTTGCAATCTAGTCCTTTATAGCTTCTATTAATCTAAACTTCTAGCTCCTTAAGAATCCTACTTATAAAGATAGTGATGCGATTGTGGCGGGACAGGGGTTAGATAGGGTTGTGGGGACTAGAGATTCAACTCTCTAGGTCTCGGGAATTTTCTAGGGATTTTTTGAAGGACATCATCATCATGAACGTCAGCTTCAACAGCTGGGGAGGCAGGGAAGCCTCTCAGTTGCGGAAGTCAACGGGACTGTTATTTTCTAGACTGTATGACTATCAATTTCATTGCGGATTTCTCGCTTTCTATTAGATCTCTTCAATCCGGCCGAATACGCCCTTTTCCTGCGAGCCGACCGACCGCGTCCAAGGTCTTCCACCCAAGCCCGGATCCGTCGCTGCAACCTTCATCTTTTCGAGCCTTGCCACAATCCGCAGCGGCGATCCAACCCGACAGAGTGTCTAATTAGACACTTTCCTAGCTATCTTGAAGAGACCGGCCCGTCATCTTCACCTGCGGTGGTGCTGGAAGCAGCCGCTGCCGACCTCTGCTTGAGGCGGCGAGACGGTGTCAGTCGCGATTGGCCCCAGCGGCCCCGGAAAGATAGCTAGCCATTTGGGTGTGGTTTCTTCCTCGTCCGCCAAGGTCGTTTCACTAATAACTGTAGAAAAAAGATATAAAATAAATTAAATATATTAATACTGAAATAGAATTATAGCTAAATAGCGTCTGGTATTTAAATAAGTTAGATAATATATATAGAAGGAGTGAGAGGAAGTAAGCAAACGAGAGCGCAAATATAAATGAGATATAGTATATTAAGAATTAAAGGGTAACGTACTTGATAAGCGAGCGCCGCAACCAAGCGAGCGCCGCACCTATACTGTATACTTAAAACTCTAAACTTTAAATTTCCTAAAATAGGCTATATAGCTTTAAGATTTTTAAGGATTTAATTTTAGATATCTAATTAAAAAGTTAATAAACTAGTATTTTTTTTAGACTTTTTAAAAAATTATTAAACTAATTATAAATAGAAATAGTAAAATAAACAGTGCGAATTTTATACTACTAGCGCTATAGATATATATAATTTAAAAAAATTCTTAAAAATAAAATATTTTATAAATAAGTTAGGTTAAAAATCTTAGCTATTTTAGGCTTAGTTTGGATTTTTAAGATTTTTTTTAAAATCACAATTTAAGGTGAAAATCTCACTGCGGCGCTCGCTTGTCTGCGGCGCTCGCTTATCAAGTACGTTATAAGGCAATAAGAATACTACCAAGTGCAGAGTTATAACGCAGCGCTCGAGAACAAGGGGTGCAGTGCAGTGTGCTATAGGGTAAGGTGAGGAGTTAAGCCGACTGAAAGACAAATAGCACAGAAGGGCAGCTAATATGCTTGCAGTATGAAGAAGGCCGAGTTTAGAAGAGGTTAGTAGCAGCAGTAAAAGCACAAGCAGCTAAAGAGGTAGGAATTTAACATATTCTTACGCAGTGGAAACAGTAGCAAGGCAGCGGCGAATGACGGTTTTCAGTAAACTTAAGGAAGGCATAATAGAGCTAAGGGCTGGTTAAAGAGACTGTGAGGACAAACAGAAAGTAGGCAAAGATTACGGAAGTCAAGTGCTGCAGCCCGTTTTCTAGATAGACTATAAAAGGTTAGCAGAGTGAACAGGCTATTATCAGGCAAGGGCGTAAAGCGCAAAGCGGCAGACGTAGAGAGGCTTAGAGTGGAAGCACTTAAGGGCGAAGAACGGCAGGCGTTAAAGGAGCGGAAAAACATTGCAGAAGTGAACGAGGCGAGAAACAGCCGAGCAGAGAATATAAAGAGAGTTAGCGAAACTTTAAAGAACGAAACACGAGAAGCAAGAGAAGTAAGTTAAGAAAAGGCGGGCGAGAGCGGCTAGAAAGCTTATAAGAGTAGTTCGTAAATAGTAAGTCTGTAAGATGGTAAAGGTTAGAGCGAGTAGTAGTTAAAAGGGTTAGGGGGGAAGCGTTATATATGGGACTGTTATAGGATGTATAAGGTAAGCTAAGGTAATAGTTTTATTAGTGTAGTTAAAGAAAGACGTGCTTTTTTAGAAAAGGAGTAGATAAAAAAAGGAGTAGGAAAGTGGGGAGCTAATAGAAGTAAAGTAAGTAAGCTTATAAGCAAGTAGTATAAAAGAGTTATAAGAGTTATTAGAAAAGGTGAGTTTTATAATATTAAAAAAAGAAAAAAAAGTAAGAGGGCTATTATACTTAATATATTTTAAAACAAGCTAACGTACTTCATCCGTGAGTGGATCAAATCAGTGAGTGGATCACTTATACTGTACAGCTAAAAGCAAAAATATTAGATTTTCTAAAACTAGCTCTATAATTAATAAAAATTTGAAAAAATTAATTTTAAAATTTATATAAAAAAGGGAATTGATATACGGGCATGACATTTTTGATACACGGGCATGACTCTTACATGGGCATGACTTTTATGACATCTGATTGGATAGGACCCTCTTTTGTTAGTACATCCGGTTCTGCCGACAGCTCTAATTTGTACCCAGAGTTTAGCTGTCCATAATCATCCCTTACTGACGCGACGCGATCCAGCTCTCCATCGGATAGCAATCCATTGCCAGTCTCCAAGCCCTTGACGACAAAGACTCTTATTATGTCCCAATCCGAGTCTCCTCCTAGCTCAGAGAGCAATTCAAGACGCCGGACCCGGAGGTCTAGCCCGAGCGATCAAGCACGTCCTCGAAAACGACAGCGACAGTGCCGACAAGCCGGGTTCAGCCCACCGCTACGTACGGATAGACCACAGTCAGCTCACAGCACCGCGAGTATCGGCCAGTACTACGGTATCGGCGACGAGGATGCGCTCGGAAATCTCTTCGCATCTTATCCACAGACGTTTTCAAGCTTTCCGCGGCCTCATGGATCGCAGGGGCTCCATGAGCCACCATGGGAGCTCCGTTTCGATCACGAGATACACCTTTCGAATGATTTCCTATCTGGACGAACACGATCGCAGCGAGTTAGAATACCTATACCAGGCCCTGAAACCGATCCACTACCATCCTACCCTCCACCACAATCTGCCCCAAGGTCCCCAACTACAACTAGGGCCGAGTTTAAGTCCGCCTTGAAGTTAGTACGCGAGGTTATCGGAGAGGGGAAGAGACTGACTATAGAACTTACTCGGTCGTATGAACGAGTACGCCAATGGCGAGAGAGATGGGGTTGGTCACCACTCAGCTCAGATGCCTACGAGTCCCCTCCGCCGTACTCTCCGCCTCAAGGGCTATCTACCCAATCTCCCCAAGCATCATCACCCCCACAAACAGTGAGATCTTCCCCTTTCCAACAATCTTCGTCGCCTGCCCCAGACCCCATCCAAAATCCACCAATTCCAGGCGATACAGAACCATCAGCCGAGGTTCTCTTTAACAGGGTGAATACCTTCGCAAAGGCTCATGGGTTTGGTATTGTTCGACGGAACGCCTACTCGTATAAAGGCCGGAAGATCAGATATTCATTCCAATGCGATCGATTCGGAGAACCTAGGCCTGCTGAAGGCGTAGGAATCCGACAACGTAAATCCCGGAAGTGTGGTTGTAAGTGGATGGTCGTTGCAGAGGCGTTAGAGGAGGATAAGTGGCTTTTACGACAGCACTCAAACCCCGAACACAGCCAGCATAACCACGGGCGCAGCATCGGACCATCTGCCCATCCTTCCCATAGGAGGCTCACTACGGCTATTAGGGCTACAGTTGAATCAACAAGCCGTAGGGTTGGAATCCGGGCACGCGATGTACAGGCTGTCGTCCAGGAGCAACATCCCGAGTCTGTCTTTACAAAGAGGGACATCTACAACGCCAGGTCTCTCATCAACTACGATAAGTTCAATGGATATACACCTACAGCAGCACTTATCAAGCTCTTTGATGAGAGGGAGATTCCCTATCTCGTTAAGTGGGCAGACGATAACCCGGACCGTCTTCTTGGCCTTGTCTGGACCTTCCCCTACTGTCTTCAGATGTGGAAGCGGTTTCCTGAGGTTATCAGTTTTGATAACACGTATAACACTAACCGCTTCAAGCTCCCATTGTTCCAGGCAACGGGACAGACTTGCCTAGGGTCGGTCTTCAATGCCGCCTTCGGTTTGATCGATAACGAGAGACGGGAAGGGTTCCAGTTCCTTTCCGAAAGCATTCGGCAATTAGCAGAACAGCACTCGATCAAACAACCAGACATTATCGTCACCGACTTCGACGATTCGATGAAAGCTGCCCTGAACGATCAGTTCCCTGAGGTACAGCAGCAGCTCTGCATCCACCATATCAATTCCAACGTCCTGCTCAGGTCGAAGCAGAAGTGGGTTAAGGACCGCAGTCACGATAGCAGCAGCAGCAGTCTTGATAGCAGCGACGGGGAGGCACCTGCCCCACAGACACAGGCAGAGCTGAGCCCCAGAGACCGACAGTTCATCCACGCGCCAGCAGCCGAGGCTATCCCTCATAGCTATCGAGGAGTTCTTATAATGTGGAAGCTTGTCCTCTTCGCCGAGACTGAAGAGGCTCACGAGAAGGCGTGGGTAGACCTTTGTCGGGAGTTTGATGAGCAGCGGGCTATCCTACGATACCTCCATGGAACCTATATGCCTGTCAGGGCTCAGTGGGCACGCTGCTTCATCCGCAAGTATCGCAACTTCGGCATCCGCGTTACCTCTGGCACAGAAGCAAGCAATAACAACGTCAAGAGCTACCTTCTTAATGGCATGAGCCACCTCTATCGGCTAGTAGAGGCAATAGAGGATATGATGAGGGACCAAGAGCGGGACTTCGCCCATGCTAGCGCAGAAGACGAGGTACTAACTGCCCGCAAGTATCTCGGCTCGAGCTCGGAGTACCTAGGTGAACTGCGAACTACGATTTCGTCGAAAGGTCTCGGACTGATCACAAAGCAATATCGGTTAGCAAGGAAAGCGATGCCGACAGGGAAGAACCCGTTCCCTGATCCTCTCGGGGATTGCGATGAGGACTGCTCAGTTTCGGCAGAGCTTGGTATCCCCTGTTGCCATAAGATCTACTCGAAGATAGGGTCTGGCACGCCTTTTACTAAGTGGGACGTTCATCCACGGTGGCGGCTACGACAGTCAGCTTCTCGAGATCCATACCGACGGATCCTCGACCCCAAGATCGCCACTGCTCTCCGTGGCAGGCCCAAGAATACTACACGGGCGGTTCCAGCGCGGCTAGCTATCGGGGCGAGCAGCCAGCCTAGTACCCAGCCCAATACCCCGCCAGTCAGTAAGCCAACCAGTCAGGCGATAGGGCGTAAGCGAGGTCGACCACCAGGGAGTCAGAACACGTCGACGCTTGCCAGACTTGCACTAGAAGCGAGCCAACAGGCTAGCAGCCAGGCTAGTAGCCAGACCAATCTCTCATCCCAGCGCCAGACACGCAACCTGCCATCTGTTCTAGGAACTGGAAGAACCACAGGAGTACGTGCCAGCGGACGAAGGACGCAACCCAGCATTCGGAGGCGAAGGAGTCAATGGGAGCTGCTTGATAGCGACAGCGACGAAGAGGTTCTTCCTTCTATAGTAGTTAGAGAATAGACATGTAGATAGCTGCCCTTTAGGGCGCAATGGAACTGATCTTATGCTATATTCAAAACTAGATCTTATTTTGACGTCCTGCACAGACTTATTCTAGAGGGCTGGATTGACCTGGTTAGTTGGGTGTTGGAATAAGAGCCTGTTAAGAGAGCTAGCTTTACCGCCTTCGCGAGGATGTATTTATGGGTCGATGGAAATCTAGCGAATCAGATGTCATAAAAGTCATGCCCGTGTAAGAGTCATGCCCGTGTATCAAAAATGTCATGCCCGTATATCAATTCCCATAAAAAAAGTCATAAGATATTACTTTTTTTTTTAACTTTTTAATTAATTTATTAAGCTTTTTATATATATAATTAAGAAAAAAATACAGTATGAATAGACTTTTTCTTAATAACTCTATAAATAAAAATAAATAAAATTTAGTAAAATTCTTCGATATAATTTCCTACTTGGTTAAGTTAATTCTAAACTTTCAGGTATTTTAGTCTTAGTTTGGATTTTTAATAATTTTTCTAAAATCGCGCTTTAAGGTGTAAATCTGACTGATCCACTCACTGATTTGATCCACTCGCTGATGAAGTACGTTATTAAAAGAAGGCTACTAATAAAAATAAAAGGAAAGTATAGAGCAGCTAGGGTTAAAATAGAATGTATAAAGTGTTATTAGTTAGTATAGTATTATAGGCGTTATTAGCATAAGTTATAAGAAAATGCTAAATAAATAGCTAGTAAAGGCATAGTGCTTGTTATGTAAAAGGATGGAGAGAAGTAAATATAGAGCTACTATTAGTATTAGTAAAGGTCTGGTTTAAGGTAAAAAGAAGGGAAGAGTGAAGGAAGACTGGCTAAGTGCTAGTAAAGGTTAAAAAAGAGAAAGCAATTAATTTAGGTTATTAAGTAAGCAGGCTTAAGAGTAGTAGTATAAATAGAGTAATAAGGCTAAGGGAATAGTAAGCTAAAGTAAAAAAGATAAATATACTAGAGTGTATATAGAAGGTAGGAGATAAGGCTATAAAGCTTACTAAAAGACTTAAGATATAAGGCTAATGTGACGGGAGCGTCGGGAGTGCTGGACCCAGGGTGGGGTCGATACGTAACTAGGACGCACGGGGCAGGCCACAGGGACTATCAACGCGTCTACGCGTCTACGCGCCTGCCCGCTTTCTCTTTCCTCTTCATCGTAGTATTCTCGCAATACAGTGGCATTACCTCTTGAGTTGGTCTCATCTGGCCCGTGACATTATACTACGATCCTTTATTCTTTCCACCTACATCTTGATTAACTCTGACGCGCGTTGGTGCGAGGTTAATCGTCGCGTCGGATCCGACTATAGATCCTCCTACCTGCAGCGAGACGCAGGTACGAACAGCAAACCACCGTTGACTGGAACCAATCAGCAGTCGACATGACCAGGAGCTCTGAGTTGGGCGCGTGGAGCGCTGACAAAGAGGGCATCGATAAGGCACGCCAAGAGAGCGCCTTTTATCAGCAGGTCCAGCAGTACCTCGCTGAGTCCGTAGACGAGGACAGCGAAGGGACTACCAATACAGAAGACGACGAAGGGATATCTATCAGACCTTTCGCGCGACTCGCAGCAGATTCTATCGAAGAAGATTTGAACGCTCGAACCTGCGAGATCACGGACAACGGCCGATTCACAGTCTACGTGAAAGACCAGGACGGGAGATTCAGGAACCTTCCGATCGATGCTGACAATATCGAATCGATGGTCCAGAAATACCCTGAGGTGCGAGCCTCGATAATTCGCAATTTTGCCGAGCAATTGGCAATCAGAGGGCAGCGAGACGAGCTTATCGAGCTGCACAATAAGCACGTCGAGACGACCGAGCGACTCATTAAAGAGCACGATGAGGCAATTGAGGCCGAAGCGATGGCCCACGCCGAGGTGGCACGGATCAATAAGGAACTGGCACGGTTGAAAGCGGCACAGCATACTGTCCCTCTCCGCGAAGACACGCCTCTCGGGAGCGAGACAACGGCCGAGACCAAGCTGCGCCGGAAGCGGGAGAGTGACCCACCCGAGCTCGATGATGGCAAGGAACCGGACTTCGAAGACTGGCTCATCAAGGCCAGACGCAAGCTGCGACGCGACGGCCCACGAGACTACCCTGAAGAGGAGGACAAGGTATATTATATTTTCGGTCGTTGCAAGGGTATCGCGGCTGCCTATTTACGCCCCCGCATGCCCGAGAACGCGGAGGAAGACGCCTTCGAGACCGCTGAAGATGTCTTCCAAGCCCTGACGACCCTCTTCCGGGACAAGAACAAGAAGATCAAGGCGCGAGAGGAGTTCAAGGCCTTGAGATACTATACCAATGGTAGCTGGCGTAGCTTCTACGTCAAGTTCTTGGCTACAGCGAACGACGCTAAGATCCCCAAAAGGGATTGGAAGGAAGAGCTCTATGACAAAGTGCCAGTGGAGATGAAACGTACTGTGGCCACGCAGCGCTTTGCCGAAGAGGTAAGCTTCGACACCTTTGCGGCAGCGCTTGGCGACATCGCGGTAGTAGAAGAGGCCTATGCGAAGACCTTAACGAAGAAGGACAGCAAGAAGACCAGCAAGTTACAGACCAGCAAGAGCGATAGTGCTGCTACTGGGAAGAAGGACACTAAGAAGTCGGCAACTTCAACACCCAAGTACTCGAAGACCAAGATTGACGGCAAATGGACTTTCAAGGACCCAGAGGTCCGCAAGCTAGCCGAAGAAGGGAAGTGCTTCAAGTGCAAGAAAGTCGGCCATACCCACCAGGAGTGTCCGGAGGGGGGCGAAGTGAACGAAGTTCGTGCCAAGGCTAAGAAGGCAGGGCGGACGATTACTATTGTGATCCCTGATGAATCAGATGAGTCGTCCTCCGAGTCGGAAAAAGACGAGTCCTAGGGGAAGTCTCCTCTCTAGGACCTGAATTGCAGTCACTGATCTTTGACGAGAGCTCGATCAACATGGATGAACTACTCGGCGGGGAGAAGCTCTACCGTCCCTGTACGATAGCAAGTTCAGGGTTGGCAATTAAAGTTAAAGGTCTATGTGATACCGGAGCGGATGGTTATGTCTTTGTGAATAAGGATCTAGCCCTAAGGATGCACCAACAACTGCAGAGCCGTCGAATCCTAATCCCGGGGCGGGGACTCGTCGTCAAGGGATACAAGGGCGGACGACAACGGATTACCCACATCACGGTGGCAACGCTGGATATAGATGGCAGACGACAGCCAAATTGTCCGATGTTGGAACTCGGGATGCATCAGGACCTGATCATTGGGAGGAAGTGGTTCGAGAAGCACGACGTGGAAATCTCTGCCAAACATCGCCGCCTACGATGGCCTGACGACAGGCCGAAGGATTACCCTAGTAGCGATATTGTGATACCGATGTCTTCGTTGAAGGGCCCTCGCGGTTCAAGGCCAGCGGACCAGGCCGACATGGAACGACGCAACCAACTGAGCGCAGAACGAAAGAAGGCCCGCGAGTATCGGATCCTATCAGCAATCTGTCTACGAGGTCGGGGGGCGACCTCGTTGAAAACCCCATATAAAAAAAAACCGCGCTATTGATAACATGGGGGTGAACTCGCAAAAGATCCAAGGGGGGCGAACTCGTAGACATTTTCACTACTAAAATTCACAAGAAGCCGATTTTATAATTAACGATATATAGAAGAGATCATGTTTAGATAGAATATAGCATCCAATTTTAATTGAATTAATGCGACCGTTAGTAAATTTGGGAGGAGGGTTGAGTTGTCGTCGAAAGAGAGGACCGTGCGTGACCATATTGGGTGTAGATAGAGTGACCGTGTTAGTCACAAGCCGAACCACATATAAAAATAAAACCAGCCATCGTATTACAACAGATAAAATGTAATAGCATTGCTATTGGAACAGCAGAATAGCATTGACGCCCATGGCCACCCAAGAGTTGTAGGAGAAGAAGACAGAGGAGGCAGAGACAGAAGTGCCAGCGCCGGAGCGGCCATAGCAGAGGCGCAGGCCGAGCCCGAAGGAGGGAGAGGAGAGGGCGGTGGCGAAGGCGGCGGCGTTGGGCCCGTGGTGCAGGTGGCAGCGCAGGCGGCCGGGGATGGTGAGGGCCGAAAATAAGACCCGTAGTCTCCATTAAAAGTGGGTCCCGAGAGAGACGTCGAATGTGCGGGCAAGGAAGGCAGTATGATGGAGGAGCCGGCGGCGATGGGCAACGGCATGTGGCAGCGCAGAAAGGAGTGGGTATAGAGGGAAGTATACCCAAAAGGAAGAGGAAGGCAAGAGAAGAGATGCAGTCAGAAGGTATTCCATCAATAGAGAGAAATTAAGGCCGTGATATTATATGATGCAGTGCATATTCCAACAGAGGAATAGTGGTACGCTACCCCGTTAAAGTTTGGAACAGGGGATATCCAACATACCGCCATAGCAACCCAGAAAAAGCAAGGCGAGGCCATAAAACAACAAAACATCATCCCACATACAGCAGAGAGAAAACAATACACAGCAGCCAACACAAGATGGAGCCATTTGTCCATAACCCCGAATACCCATTTGCCATATGTCAGAGATGCCAGATAGGAATAGTAGTAAGTGAAGCCAGGGCACATATCAAAAGGAAGCATGGCGACATTAGCCGCCAAAAGGCAAAAGAGATCGGTACATTAATTCAATCCATCCCGAGTATCAGCAGAGACCAAGCCGGCATACGAGAGTGGCCATTGCCCCCGCCCACCATCAAGCCAATTCCACATATCAAGGCACCAGTGCAAGGCAGGTTGGGGTGCAATGCATGCCCATACGTCGTGGGAGACATACGGCAGATGCAGAAGCATTGTCGTACCGAGCATGGTTGGGTCAATGAATGGAAGAAGGGAGGCAATGTGGGGGAGAAAGCCCGGCGGGAACGGGCGCCGATGCCGTGGAGGAGCGGCGTGCAATGCCAGCGGTTTTGCACGTGGGGGCATGGCAATCGGTGGTTCGAGGTTGGCCGGACCGTCCCATCCAGTAACGAAGGGACAGACGAAGACGAAGCCAGCGGGCAGGCCGAGTTCGTCATGGCCACACAGCGGAAGGCCCGACAAGCATTCGAAAGCGAGGCCGATGCCCGGATCCAAGACGCCAGCGACAAGTGGGAGGCCGAGAGGTGGTTGAAGCGAACCGGATGGCCGGGACATTTGGCCCACGTCGACAAGGTCCGGTTGCGGGAGCAGGTGTTGCAGCCGATTGGGGAGAAGGAGCCGGTGTTGCGGAAGATGTGGGAGATTTTCGAATGCGTATTGAACAACGCGTACGTGGCCACCAGCCGTTGCAGTCCGGGCACCGCCGAGTTATTCGAGATTGAACGAAAGGAGGTCACCGTCACGCCCAGCAAGCCGTTTGAAGGGATCATGGAGCCAGATGCGTGGGAGCGATATAAGGAGCAGTGGCGGATCATGATGTGCATTTGGGTGCGATTGGAGGCATGGGGGAAGCGAGGGAGGGGGAGAGGGGGAGAGGGAGGTCGAAGGGAGTGATACGGACGACACAGACACGGACGACACAGACACGGACGACGCGGACGGCACCGACGACACGGATACGGATTACACGGAGGATTCGGAGGAATCAGACGACCCCAACGACGACGAAGGCGGAGGCCAACGCAAGCATCGAAACAAAAAGCCGCCGTACCGCATGACCATCCAACAAGAAAAGGCATGGGCCATATTCAGACGAGGCGTTACGCAGGTTGTGGCCGGAACCGATACCATTGGCCGATTTACAGACGAACGGTTGGAGCGGTATTGTTTAGACGCCGTCATCGAGTTTTTCGACCACCCGTTGAAGACCGGCCAGCATTACGACAGCATTGTAATTAGTGCGTTGGCCGTCATGGGGTTGGACGCCAATGGAGGGTGGGTTACGGCCGCCAATTACACGCCGGTGTTGTCCGCCATCATCAAGGGAACCCGGTATTTGGTTTTATATCAGTCCATGTTGGAACGGCACGACCAGATCACGCGGTTGCAGCAGACCATGGGCCGGCGGAGGGCCAAGGAAAAGGCCGACGGGTTATTCCGCATCATACGGGGGAAGGTGTGGCGGTTCATGACCCGGATGCCCGATCAAAAGGAGGCCGACCCAACGCCGATGAATTGGATCATCAACACGCGAACGTATGGCATGAAGATCCGATTTACGACGCCCGGTGACGAGAAGATCGATTGGGTTGGCGACGAGATCAAGTGCGGCAAAGTTAAGATTAGCATGGGCAAGATATCGGATATTATGCATAACGCGGTGGCCGAGGCACGGCGGACGTTGGCCAAGTTGACCATGATGGCCACGGAAGCACCATGTCCAGTGGGTCGGCGAGGGTCAAGGCGGGAGGGAGGAGACGGGGAGAGGGCAGATGGAGAGGACGAGCCGTCGATCCACGACGTGTTGCCGAGGATCCCGTGGTCACGGATCGAGGACCGACATGGCGAGAGCACGTTGGGGTATTCGTTTTTACAAGACGAGGCCAACCGGCCGTGGACCGAAACGGGGGACGAGTGGGTGGCGAAGCGATTGGCCGGGTCAGCGTGGCGGCGAGAGGCGTGGATAAGCGAGTCGATGGATCCCAAGTTTCCATACCGAGGCCAGGCCATCCGGGAGTATGGTCGAGAGGTTGAAAAGTTCCGAGGGTTGATGTGGGTTGTTTAATCACTTGTTAGGCGGACAACCTGGAGAAAAATATTATAAGCTTCAGCCAATAAAAGGATCAGGTTACTATAGAGACCCATAAGATTCCTAATTTAGCGATGACCCCCTGGCAAAATCCACTACTAAAGCAGTGACCCCCTGGCAAAATAAGCTTCGACCCCTTAATTAAACAAAACTTTAAATATTGCAGCTATTCCAAATCTCATTATTCAGCCCGAAGGGCGTTTTATACTAAGAAGACCCAACTTCAACCTCAATTCCTAATCTCAATTTAATCATTACGTCTTAAATTATCCTTTATCTAGTGGCCTCTTATGGCAAGAAAGAAAGCTTCTGAGCTTACCCATCCTGGCAGATCACACCCTACCTTTACCGCTGAAGAAGCCAAAGAACGTGAGCGGCAGCGACAGAGAGATAAGCGTGCGCGTCGAAAACTCGAAAGAAGCACAAGGCGGGAAACCTTAGACACAGAAAATACTGAGAGTACAAGCCATAAAGAGCCCATACTATGGGATAAACACTACAGTAAGATTTAAAATTTTATTATTCTTTATTTATCCTGGCTCCCTATTAACAACTAGAGTACACTAACATAAGCCCGTCTTAACAGATAGCGCGTCTAAGGAGGGAGATCTATCTTCTAAACTTCCATCCCCCAAGATCAACAGCCATAACGCTGATACGCTGCACCGAGGACTGGAGGGCGCTACAGATCCTAGGGAGATCAGGAGCCATTCCACTCCAAGCGAGCGCGGCGGCCCGTTGTACACCAACTGCGACAGCCCGGGCCCCGGCGGTGCTCACGCCACCTGCCGGTACTCCAGTGAGGAAGATCCACTGAATGTTGAAGACGGAGTCGTGCTTGAAGCGGGCGAGTCTGATACCCTTGTCCCTATTGGCAGACTACACTCAAGTGGCCCTAGTGGCCTCTTACTGAGACCACAGCACACTACGCGGTCGCAATCAAAGGGTTCACCCTCATCATCCAGCCTGTCTTCCTTCTCGCCACACCTAGCATCTACATCTCCTCGCACTATCGCTGCCCTGAACAGCCAGGGCAAGTCAAGTGCGAATATCGGCGCGCAGTCTCCGCGCGGTGACGGTGATAGAGCATCAGATTCTGGCCGGTCGAGTCCATTGAGCTCCGTACAGGAAAACTGGCTTCGGGAACCATCGCTTTTTGTCGCCGTTGATGAAGATGAGGCAGGAGGTACTTCAGATTATAGTGGAAGTGATCGCAGCAATGACGAGGAAGATGCTCCTTATCGCGAGTATGGCAAGCGACTCCGTGTTAAAACTGTCAATAACAGTAAGTATAGCACAGCAGCTTCTTGGGTGCAAGCCCATATGCTGGACGAGCCGGTATGCAATATCTGCCTCGATAAAGCTGGGCAAGTGGGGAGAGATGACGGCCACAGCCTCCAGGAGATGGCCACCTACATTCGAGATCTCGGTGTACCAGATGCCCTAGCAAGCTCTAAGCCGATCATAGAGGGTGATCAGCCCTGGGAGGAGGCGCTGAGTGGAGGCGCGGCTCCACCAGTATTGAATATGGCTAAATCTCATCAACCAGATGGGGAGGTTACAGCCCAGTTCGACGTCGATGCGGTACTGGCTGAAGTGTCATCACTCCAGGCATTCCGGGGCTTTCGATTTTCATATTACCCTCGATCTCAACGAAATCTCCAGAAGCCCATTCATATACAGTTCCATGGCAAGCAACTACACCGGTGTCGACACATCCGTTTTGGAGAGGCCCTTTTCGCCCACGACATCCACATCTATATCGCATTTCCCAGGATGCCACTTATCAATGAGACATTTTTAACAGAGGAACAACACGCCCTCTGGATTGATGGTGTCGTCTTGCCGTCACTACGTGGTATATTGCCTCCGACATCGATGCAGCATTTTCCAGCGACCTGGGCAATCGGTGCTAGTCTAATGCGAGCAAAGCACAATGAGCATCGAACTTTGGATATCGGGGGCACCAACCCAATACATTATGCAGTGAGCGAGGCCTCAGTGCCAGGTCTTTGGGAGGCCATGCTATCCAGGCTTTCAGATACACGATTCTCCATTTTTCGAGGAATGTTCATTGTTTTCGAGATATACGGGACTAAAATCATGTGGACTGACACTTCTTTCTCTAACCTACGTGATACCGTGCTATCTGCATTAGATAAGAGTATCGATCGAAGGTATCTTATCCCCGAGAAGACATATTTTGATGTTGGCAAGGAGACCATCTCCAGAGCCACTCGGGTTCATTGGTGGAAGACATGTTGTTTACAACACTGGCTGGACTCGGCAGATCCTCAAGCTCGCTTTTCACGACACACTCACCCCATGAGCGGCACTCGAGATGCCGCATCTATGAACATACGTCCACCACAACAGCACTTTCTACATCCTCATGTGGTATATGCCCAGCGCTATAATAGCTACAAAGAGCTTTCAGATGCAAGAAAGACCCTTCCCTTTACCAACCACAATATCGAGAGCATGCTTATCCCCCGCAATCTCCTCCAGCTCTGGTCCAAGGCCGGTGGTGCACATTGGCGGACAGCACATGTCGATGAACAGGTTGCCCAAGCAGGAAAGCGTTCATACTCAAGTTCGAAGCAGCGTTTAAACCTCACCTTCCGTGACTCTCAGACAGCAAGTCTAGGGACGCGTGAAGAGTATCGGGTCCAGCTGGAAGTCTTCGAGATCCTCGACCTAGACAATCAACCCTTTCGTCATGCAGAGCCTCGGCCGTACTTCTCTATCCCTACCCCAGAAGCACTATATTTTCTACGTTGGGACCTGAACCGCTGGCTTGGAGCACTGGACTATCTCCTCATAAGCCAAACCCATCTGACACCAGCATCAGGTGCTATGGGGACTATGCTTGCGAGGGTTATCAAAGCCATCAGTAATGACAGTGCCTCTGGTCATTCAAGTGACTTATACCAAGATTCATATTCTACGATGCAAGGTGTTCAATGGCTTGGTCTTGGAATCCACGAAACGACCAAGGAGACCGGGATGGTTTGGCTAAAGCGCTCTATGTTCGATTGGGAGCAACTGCGGTTTCATGAGTCTATCGAGAGCCAAATTCGATTCTTCATACCCGACTCACAGAGGACATATAAGCAACGTCAACGAGAAGTGAGTGCTGTTACCAAACTTTATCACGGTATCAGTAATATTGCCAAGAGTCTAAAGAGAGACGGCTCCGCAGGTGATGACCATAAACTCGATCGAATTCGGCGTATCTGCTTCTTGGCCCTCACTATGGAGATGCTCAAATATGGGAAGAGTTACCAGTCCTCGCCTCCGCCAAAGGACTTAGAAAGCTACAACTATGGGATCTGTAAAGCGTGGCTTATTAAGTACTACAGTGGAGAACCTTATATCCCTAGGGATTGGCGGATCTGCCATACGTGGCGAGAGCGCCCGACGTGGGCCCAACTGATTCAGCAGCTCTTTGACTGGGATGATCAGCATCTGTACAAGGTTCCATTTGCACGGCAACGGTGGGACAATCTGCAGTATCGCCTGATAACCCGACATGCATTCCAAGAGTTATCTCAAGCCTTAGGTCTTGATGTTGCCAATGACTGGAGGAAGTCACTTGGCGTACATGGGTGTCAGTTCTTTTGGATGCTGCCAAAGTGTAGCGGCACACGTTTTACAAATCCAGTAAAGATACGTGGAGAAGGCTCAAGGATAAATTCTATGTCTTGGTACTCCGCTGGACATGTGGAATTGGTAAAATACCGAAAAACCCAGGCTCTTCGTGGATGGAGCTGGGCTGACCAGAACTTGTGGGACTGGCAAGGAGGGTTAGTGGAAGAACATATCCCCAACCCTCTCTTTGATGATGTTGAAGAGTTCAACTTCGATGCTGGGAAGGGCTATAATATTCCGTCGATCCAGAAATGTCTGACAGGCAACGACGAGGGAAGCAAGTGCAAGTATGAAGTACATCAGATTGTAGGAAAACGTGAGCTTAGGCCAAGGTGCATTGAGTATCACGTGGCGTGGGTTGGGTATCCTGATGAGAAGGATTACACATGGGAGCCAGTTTGGCAATTAAAGGCTGACGTACCAAAAATTGTCAATGCATACGAAAGAAAACAGAGGGATGGGAGAAAGAGCCAGAAATAATAGTGCTGTCTAGCGACTGGCTTGTAGTAATATACTTGATCTGAGTATGAATGCTGTTGGGAATGCGGTCTGCCGTATGACTGGTGCAGCTTAGCACGGATGGATGGCAAGTGCAGTTATCGCAACAGGATACTGCCGGTAGTGATGATGGCCGCAACGAGTGAGACGCTACAGAGGCTTGTGCGGAAAGCGTTTGATGTGGACAGCACCGATAAGAAGGCATATGGCGAATGGATTCAGCGGACGAGGCGGATGTACGGGTTGTCGATGACGAATGGGCTCGCCGTATGGGATGAGATTGTGCGGTATATTGCGGGGGGGCATGAGGAAATCAGCTCATCACTACTAAGCTTCGGGTTGCGGGTTAGGGCGGGTGTTTAGGAGTAGAAAAATAAAAGTTGTGACGGCTTGCCGATATTCGGGAATTCCCAAGGCAACCACTATTTAGTTCCTCCTGAAAGCAGCCTCAACCAATTACCCAATTTGGCGGGGAAAAACCGGCGCGCCCGGATTTATCCTATAATCTTGAGACGTAAAGGATAATCTCAGGAAGTCGAAAATTGAAGCTTTGTTACTCAACTAAAAACGGCTTTATATACCCCCAAAAAATAAAAATAAAAATATAAGAAATAAAAATAGGAACCATTGCGATTAGGACTTTATGTCCTATAATATTGCACCCACTGCATCTTGGTATCGTGCTCGCATGCGGTGATGTTGGCAGAGCTGCTGCAGGAGTAAAATCCCTGTTGAACTCCTTCTGATACTCAAGCACTTCCTCTAACGTGCGCGTCCCAAGCGGTTTACCACCATAAGCCGCTAAACTCTCACCAGTCTTAACCACATTTTTAATCTGTCGCCCGTTAACTGGAGTCTTACTCAATCTCTCCAAATCGCATCCATTGCCCACTCGACCGTCCGTCTTCTCTAGAAAAGTCCTCCAAATCGTCTTTCTTGCCTCCTCATCCAGCTCCTTAAATCGCAGCGCTAGATGGATCCGACTTAGAAATGCAGGATCGAAAGCCTCCACCCGATTCGTTGTCAAGAACAGAGCCACCACCCGAAGCCTTTCAGAGCGGCCGAGGTGGTGATGATCGCCAAATCTGGACGTAGAGACCTGACAGAGCCGCGGGCATGGCGGCCTATCTCTCTGCTCTCTTGCCTCGGCAAGGGGCTAGAACGGTTGGTCGCGCGCCGTCTTGCGTGGGCATGTATCCACTATGGAGTCCTCCACCCACAACAAGCCGGGGCGCTCCCGAAGAGGTCTGCGACAGACCTTGTGGCCGCCCTAGTCCACGACATTGAAGAAGTATTTGCCCTCAAGAAGGTGGCCACGCTGGTCACGATGGATATCCAAGGCGCTTTCGACACTGTCTTGCGCAACAGACTAATTCTGCGACTCCGCGAACAAGGCTGGCCGGAACATCTTGCACGATGGGCCGGTTCGTTTATGGACGACCGATCTGCCTGCGTCAGATACCAGGATACTACCACTCCGCTCTCTCCTCTCCAATGCGGCCTCCCTCAGGGGTCGCCGGTATCGCCAATCCTATTTTTGCTATATACGGAGCCCATCTACAGACTAAGCAACCCTCAAGGCCGGTTCGGCTACGCAGACGACACAGCAATCCTGTGCACGGGCGACACGGTAGAGGAAACAGCGGCTGCAGCGTCAAGATCTGTCGAAGAAATGGTCCGCTGGGGCGCGGCGAACGGAATATCTTTCGACCCTAAGAAGACGGAAGTCATGCACTTCTCCCGGAGCAAACTCGAGACCACACCGTCCATACGCCACGGCGATGTCGAAAAACACCCCGAGGCAGCAATGCGCTGGCTAGGCATCTGGCTGGACAGCAACCTGTCGTTCCGAGTCCACGTAGAGAAATGGACGGCTAAAGCCCAGGCTGTGGCCTACCATCTACGAGGACTCACCAACACGATACACGGCCCACTACCTAGTGCCGTGCGAAGCGCCGTCAGAGCATGCGTTGAACCGGTTCTGCTCTACGGCACTGAAGTATGGTACCCAGGCGCAACCCAGCCGCGGTGGAACCAGCCGTCCAAAGACCGACCATCAGGTATCCGGCATCTCCTGCGGAGAATGACCGACGCCATCGTGCATTCCATGCGAGCCATACTCCCCGTCTGGAGGACGACCCCCATCGCCATCCTCCATCGGGAAAGTGGAATACCTCCTATCGCCCAACTTCTCGAAGCACGTCGATACCGCTTCTCCGCCCGACTCAAATCCCTTGATGAGGCACATCCCCTCGCGAAGCGCACGCTTCCACCCAGACAACCCACCTACCACCCGCTCATCAAGCGGAAGTACCAAACTCTAACAGAGAGCAGCTTCAAGACCCGTCTCCGACGGACTAATGAGCTCCTCGCACCCTGTCCACGCCCGGCTCTCATGCAAAAACGCTTCGACAAGGAACAGGACACACCCCTACAGACGGCAGCGAAAGAGGAATCGGCCGAGGCCTTCCTCCGGTGGGCTGAGACAGTAGGCCCAACCACTCTGATCGTATACTCAGACGGCTCCTTGTCCTCGGAAGGAGCAGCCAGCTATGGGTTTGCCATTCACCAGAAGGACCTTTCCATCTACGACGGCTCGGGCCGTCTTGGACCTGCCGAGGTGTTTGATGCTGAAGCTACAGGAGCACTGGAGGGCCTCAAGGCCGCTCTGAACCTCCCAGGATCAGCGACACGAAACATTGTGGTCTGCCTAGACAACCTGGCAGCCGCAACATGCCTACGGGGCACACCGTCCGATTCCTCACATGACGTCTTCCTCAAGTTCCAGGCGCTGGCTACATCTCATGGTGCCACACAAGTGCGCTGGATACCTGGCCACACAGACATCCCCGGCAACGAACAAGCGGATAAGCTGGCAAAAGCGGCTTCCTCGCTGCCGGAGCCAGAGGGTGCTCAGCCGACGCTGGCATATCTACGAAAGATGGCGAGGCAGAAACCGAAGGAAGCCTTTGAAGCATGGTGGGCAACCTCCGCCCCCGAGCAATATAAGAGATTCAATCTCAAGGCAACTACACGCTGCCCGCCGGAGCTCTCGCTCCCTCGGGCTGCTCTGCACCATTTACTCGCAGCAAGGTCCCTCCATGGGGATTTCGCTGCATACCACGAACGGTTCAACCACGAAGACGCGCGAATGACCTGCTCGTGCGGGCGACGCAAAGCACCTGATCATATCTTCTACTGCAGAAAGGTACCGCGACGGTGTCGAATGAGGCTTGTCCCATCGCCGACCGTAACAGTCAACCTCGCGATAGGAAGAAATTTCGACAAGTACACCAAGGTGGCCAAATCAAGCGGCTTCTTCGAAAAGATTTGTCCTCGTTACTAGACGAGGCAGACCTGAGACGCACCCGCGTCTCTTCCTCTCCTTTTATTGTATTCTCTCTTCTCTCCTATCTTCTCTTTTATTCCTTTTCTTCAATTATACGGGCTTGACCGCCTCGTGCAGTCATGCCAATGCTCTCTCACCAGTCTCCCTAAAGACTGACCCATGTAGCGGCTACCGCAGCCGCGCCTGGTCATTCCGCTGACGGATAACAGGCTCGACAGAAATGCGCCTCTGAGCCGATGATATGCTGGATAGTGGTCTTTTCTGTATTGTACGAAAGAATTGCGTAGATTTTAGCATTAGAGACTCTAGCTCAGCACGTCCAGTGCCCCAATAGGGGACTTTTCGGGCCTCACGGCCCTCGGACGAAAAAATATACAAGCTTTTTATTGGCTGGCATTCATCGACACACGTCTTTGTTGACAGTCATTCCTAACACGCGACCACGCGTTTCTTCCACGCGCCAGGGAAGGCATAGCCGGTACGGACGACGTTGGGCTGGGCATCCCGGTGGTTGCCTGTCAATATTTGCCATCGCCACCGCTGCCCATTTTCTTTATCACTGTCGAGCCTACTGACTAACCGTACAGCCATGCCTCAACAACGCCTCCCTTTTGACCAATGGTCGCAACGAAGAGACTCGTCAATCTCAGTCGACATTTCGGAGTTTTCCAGCCGGCAGTTGAATGACCTAGACCAGAGCCAAACGCCCAAATGCCAGTCATCTCGACCTCGCACAGCCTCCACAACCTCCTCCACCAAGCCCAGAACGTCATGGGTCTTCTCTCATATGCCAGACGAGGAGATGGAGACGAGATACTACAATCCGCGGACCGGAAAAGAAGAGTGGCGTTGTAAACATTGTGACAGAGCATATGCCTGTTCTGGGGGTACTGCGGCTCCTGCAAAACATCTTATGGACCCTCCTCCTGACGGCCACGGTCTACCAAAAGGAGCCCTGCGAACAGCTAAAGTGACAACGATACGAACGATTCTCGAACAAGCTCGCGCTGCAGCAGAAGAAAATCCCCGCAAACGCCGTCGGCTCAACGATCAATCCGGAGATTCGATCGACCCTGACCAGCTCGAAGTGTTGTACGTGAGGTTTATTACGGCCTGCTCTCTCCCATTTCGGCTTGTGGAATGCCCAGAGTTCCGGGCACTCTTGGCCTACATCAATGACGATATCGATACTTGGCTTCCAGATACGCACGAGACCATTAGGAAATGGATCATGCGGCAGTATGAAGACCAGAAGGAGAAGGTTAAGCAGCGCGTACAGTCGGCGAAGTCAAGAATTCACATCAGCTGCGATCTTTGGACTTCTCCCAACTCTTTGGCCATCTTGGGCGTAGTCGGCCACTATGTCACTGAAGACGGTCAGCTGGAACACCATATTTTGGCGTTGAAAGACATCGACAGTGAGCACGACGGTTCTCACCTCGCTGCGGCTATTTTGGAAGTGGTTGACGAATGGGGCTTTGCTTCAAAACTCGGATATTTCGTGATGGACAATGCAGGCAATAACGACACAATGATGAGGTCCCTTTCGCTTGGTCAGTACAACTCACCGTTTCTACTGACTGGTTCTAAGATCCCACAGGCCTCCTTCGCCGATATGACATCCGATACGATCCCAAAGTTCACCGACTCCGCTGCCAAGGTCATATCATCAATCTCGCCGCTAAAGCCTTCCTCTTTGTTACCGACAATGAGAAGCTCGAACGCGACGATCCAGGTGTGTATAATGTGACATTAAAGCATATTGAAGCGTGGCGGAAGAAGGGACCTCTTGGCAAGCTTCACAACTTCGTCGTTTACATCCAACGGAATGTTCAGCGCATCCAAAAGTTTCTTGCTATCAGCCATAACCGTAAGCTTGCGCGTGACAACGACACAAGGTGGAGCTCGTGGTATACCATGTTAAGAGCGGCCTTGAACCTTAGAGACGCAATTGACGGCTATTTCAACAAATGGATGGATGCAGATTGCGCTGGAGACGAGCTCTCTTCAGAGGACTGGACCATCTTGGAGAAGATCAAGTTCTTCTTAGAGAAGCTGAAGATGGTGTTGAAATGAGCATGTTATGTTGATTAAAGGAGAAGAAAAACTAGCGCTAACAAGCGGAAGCTATTGACAAGAAGACATCCACATCCCCACCACCAATGGATCGGAATAGCCATTGATCCGTTAAACAACGGATCTCAACACTCCCACTCGAGCCATTGGTGCGAGATGTTTCTGCGTAACAGAGTGTGGCCTCATTAAAACCTCAAAAACACCTTCGTGGGTGAAAAACCGGAAAGAGCTTCTATTACCACACTTGCGTTGGATTGTTCGGTCACTAGGGCCTTGGCACCCCAGGTCTCCCGAATTGCTTGATAAATAAGTTTGTGAGGCGAATAGCCTTTGGATTCTCTGGTCACTGGGGCCTTAGCACCCCAGATCTCCCAGGTAGTTTGATGTTTGATGTTTGTTGGGCGGACAGCCTCGAATTCTCTGGTCACTGGAGCCTTAGCACCCCAGATCCTCCAGATTGTTTGATGTTTGAATGAAGCCTTGGATTCTTCGATCACTGGAGCCTTAGCACCCCAGATCTCCCACTTCATCCCAAGTTGATGTTTGATGTTTGTTTGATGCTTGAATGTTTAAATGAAGCCTTGGATTCTTCGATCACTGGAGCCTTTGCACTCCAGATCTCCCACTTCATCCCGAGTTGATGTTTAACATTTAAAGTTTTGAATGAAGCCTTGGATTCTTCGATCACTGGAGCCTTAGCATTCCAGATCTCCCACTTCATTCCAAGTTGATATTTGAAGTGAATATAAAGGACATTGATAGTCCTTTGTTGGTATTGCTGACTGATTACGATAGTCGAAGTGTTTTGTTTTCTTTGGCCGGATCCGATTGAGCAGGTTCCGTTGCGTGTCTCCTAGGACTGTGATTATTAAGGCTGAAGAGGCCAATCCAGCAGCGTTTGCTGTGTTTCGTAGTTTTGTAGTTTTGTAGTTTTGTTTGTAGGAAGCCGAGGACCTGTGAGTCGCTTGGAGGCTCCATGAGTGTGATAGACCGTTTGGCTCCCATTTTCTCCCACTTGGAGTATGATGGAAAGGATAAGAGATCGTGTAAATTTGATGTAATAGACTTTCGATGCCGCTGCTTCCAAATCCCAACTCAATTTGTTGGTAGCTTGCTTGGTTGTCGAGACAGCGCGGAGTGTCAGTTGACTAGGCTTTCCCGGTCACCTCCTTTTCTCATGATCCATACTTGCGTGACCAACAGTGAATCACGGGTTGGAGAGGCCCAGCGCGTTGCGAAACACGATAAAACGCTCTTTTGGAAGGGCTTTTGTAAGTCCGTCTGCGATTTGTTGCTCGGTTGGGACATATTGGAGTTCAACGTCTCCATCCGAGACCCTTTCTCGGACGTAATGCCATTGAATGTCAATGTGTTTAGTCCTGGCATGGAACTGTGGATTTTTGGCCATTGCAATTGCCCCTTGATTGTCTCCATAGAGGATAGTTGTCTGAAGGTCCCCATATTTGTATTGGGCCAGAAGTTCGCGCAGCAACCCTCGTAGCCAGATCGCTTCTTTGGTGCATTGTGTTCGTCCCATGTATTCCGCTTCGCAGGATGATAGTGCGACCGTTGGTTGTCGTTTGGAGCTCCAACTGATGGCGCCTGTGCCGACGTTGAAGACATAGCCAGCCGTTGATCGTCTGGTGTCGTGGTCACCAGCCCAGTCTGAGTCGGTGTACCCAACTAACGGTCTGAGTGGTCCGCTGAAAACGAGTTCCAAGTCGATCGTTCCTCGCAAGTACCTCATGATGCGCTTGACGGCTTGGACGTGTTCGTTGGTTGGGTTTCCCAGATATCGGCTGCAGAGAGAGACGGCAAATGCGATGTCTGGGCGAGTGCCAAGCATGGCGTACATAAGTGAACCAATTGCCTTTGCGTACCATAGTTTCGTCGTTTCAGACGCTTTATATTCGTCTGGGACAGGTTGGAATTTTGACGTGCTCAGGGGAGTTGTGACTGGCTTGCTCTCCCACATGTCAAATTCCCGTAGGACCTTCTCGACATATGCTCGTTGGGAGAGGAAGATGGCCTTGTTGCGTCTGTCTCTCCGGACGGACATTCCCAGATAGTACTGACACGGACCAAGGTCAGTCATTTCGAATTTCTTGCTCAAGGCGGCTTTGATTTGGCGGATTTCTTCCTTATCGGGACCAGCGATTAGGAGATCATCTACGTAGACGGCGATGTAGGTTGTGCCACGGATGAAGACGCCAACATCGGCGTTGAGTGATTTGAAGCCGAGGGTTTCCAGAAAATCGGATAATGTCTGGTACCAGATTCGGGGAGATTGTTTAAGACCGTAGAGAGCTTTCCGCAGTCGGAAGACTTTGCCTGATTTGTCGTCGAAGCCCTTTGGCTGAGTGACGTAGATTTCTTCTTTAACACCACCGTAAAGGAAGGCAGTTTTGACGTCCATTTGTTCCAGTTCAAGGTCCAGGGCCGCAGCGATAGCGAATATTATTTTATAGCTCATCGGCTTGACCACGGAGGCAAACGTCTCGTGGTAGTCGATTCCCTCTTTTTGTTCGAAGCCTCTGACAACGAAGCGAGCTTTGAATCTGGTAATCTCGCCATCCTTTCCTCGCTTGAGCTTATACACCCATTTGCCTTGGAGAGTATGTTTTCCTGGAGGTAGGTTGACTGGTATGAAGGTGTCGTTTTTCGTTAAGGAGCCGATTTCGTCGATCATGGCTTGCATCCATTGTTCGCTATGAGGCGAGTTCATTGCTTCGGCAAAGGTTTTGGGTTCGGTCGGTTCAAGGTTGTTAGCGATCATGGCCAGATGAATGGCAATCATGGTGAAACGCCATTGGTTTTGTTGAGCTTCTGGGTCTTGTTGAGCTAGCACTGTGTATCTTGATGGCATTTGTCCTCGGGTTTCCCGTACTGGAAAGCGTAGTTCGGGATGACGGTCGGCTGCTTCCGTGGCGACTCGGTGTTCTTCGACTACACCGTCGGGGCTCTGTGTTCTTTCTGGAGTCCCCAATTCCACATGGATGCTCGGTTCGTCTTGATTGGATGGATGGGATTGGTCAGGAGCTGTCTGTATCTCTTCGTCTATTCTGGTCCTTTCGGTTATAGGTATAGTTAGAAGAAATGGTGTGAGATCCATCCGTTTTGCGTTGGGTTCATCAGTTGGTTGCTCCGATGCAATTCGTTTTCTCAGCAGGGATTTCTCATCGAACACAACGTTATTCGCAAAGAATATTCTTCCATCACCGTCGACTAAGGTGTAGTTTGTGCTCCCTTGATAGCCGAGGAGTCGGCAGGGGATTGTCTTGTCGTCCATCTTCTTCCGTTTGGCTGAAGGCATTTTTGCAAAGCCTCGGCTGCCGATAACTCGGAGATGGGAGAGATCCGGCACTTCCTTGTGCCATGCTTCATAATGTGTGATTTGACAACCCGAGGCTGGTGAGAGGTTTCGTACATATGCCATGGCTTTGAGGACGTATGGCCAGAATTTCTTTTCCAGTCCTGAATGAATGAGAGTTATCATGAGTTTCTCGAGTAAGATACGGTTTGCAACTTCGGCCACTCCGTTTTGTTCGTGCTGTTCGGTGGCAGAGAAGATCATCTCAATCATCTTATTTTCGCAGTAGAGAGTGAGTGTATCAGCTTGGTTTTCTCCCGCCCGATCGAGCCGAAGGTAACGGCAGCGACGGGTTGGCGTCTCAGCTTGTTCCAGAAGTTTTCGAAAGCAGTTGCCAAATTCGGACTTTTGCCTGATTGGGAAGACCCAGGTCATCTTGGTGAAATCGTCTATGAAGCAGGCCCAGTATCTATGGCCGTCGATGCCTTCGTCTGGGAAGGGGCCAGCGATATCGCCATGAAGGCTCTCCAGTGGTCTTGTTCCTTTTCGAATGCATCCGCGGTGGGGCTTTTCCTTCATGCGTCCTTTTACGCACGCTTCACAGACGTTGGAGTCAGATAGAGGAGTGATGCCCGTGGACATCTTCATGAGTCAATGTAAGTTCTGTTCTCCCAAATGGCCGAGCCGGTCATGCCAGATCTGCAGTTTGGGGTCGCTGACGGAGTAGGCGGCTATAGCAGTGTGCAGTTGTTCGTCATCCTCGTCGATCACATATAGACCGAATTTCCTAGTGGCGCTGAGGATGACTTTACTGTGGTTTGTAATGACGGCTCGTCCTTTTCGAAATAGAATAGTTGCTCTATCTTCCTCAAGGGCTGAGACTGAGATGAGGTTGCAGTGAGCGCCTGGCACGTAAAGTGCCTTGTGAAAGGTTGTCGTTCCCTTGGCATTGTTCCGTATGGTTTTGAGGGTGTATGTGCCTTGCCCCTCAGGCATAATGGCCGAGCCACCTATGCCGTTGATGGCAGGGCCGGTGAATTTCTCGAGTGACGTAAAGTTCTGTCGATGGCAGAACGTGTGGGAGGAGGCGCCACTGTCCAATACGTGAATTCGCTCGAGCAGTTTGGACGGTTCTGATGCGGCCAGGCCAAAGTGGGGTTGAAAGGATAGAAAGGCCATGTTTAAGAATGCGATAGCGGCAGTGTGATCCTCGTCAGGTTGCAGTGACGAGGTGTTCTCCTTTCTCTTCTCAAGCTTGGCTTCTCGTCGTTCACTCCGAAGTGCTCGTTTTCTCCTGAACTCCTCAAGAAGGTCAGGATGTAAGCCCAAAACATCGGGCCTTGGTGTGACCTGGTTTGTTGCAGTGGTCGCATGTTTGCGTCACTCGGTCTTTGCCAGGACCACGCGTTCTAGCCAGCAGAGCTGTTTGTGTCTTGGCCTTTTCTCGTTGTTGAATGTTCATCTCCTCTTGCTCTGCGGCGGCAAGGGCGATTTCGAATGTGACGGCAGGTTTGGTTACTTCTCCGTTGGAGCCTCGTTCGGGTAGCAAGTTGTGGTTTTGGTAGAAAGCAGTGAGGAACACTTCGTATTCGGGGCCAAGTCCGGTTAGGAACTTATTGATGAATTGAGGAGTGCCGATTTCGCATGTCTCGTCTAGTTGCAAGAGTTCAGATTGGGCTTCTCGCAGTCTTTCCGCAAAGTTCATGACTCCCGAGCATTGGTCTAAGGCAAGGCTGTTGTATCGTCGGTCGAGATCTTGGAAAACCGCACTCCCCTTTGGTTTGAAGTGCTTTTCAAGTTCCCCGAACATCTCCGTGACGGTCTCCTTGCCCTTTACCTGCTCCCTGGCGTTGTATCCAAGTCGATTGAGGACTGCTCCGCACGCGCGTTCCTGCTTGGAGAGCCAGTTGTCGATCTTTTCGATGGTCGCGGCGCTGGTGCCGGTGGGTTTGTCCTTGTTTCGTTTGAACAAGTCTCCATATCCCGACATCGTGAGATGGTCCTTCATTTCTCGGCTCCAGTTGATCCATCCCGCTGTTGATTCTAGCTTCGGGATGTTGGCTAGGTTGCCAAGTGTTCCTGTCGATCCCTTCGAGGCCGACATGCTTGAGGATGGATTCCTTGATGGCTGGACGAGAGAATGCGTGAGACGAGTGTAGGGCAGGTTCAGGTGAATCTTCCCTCTTCAGCCTAGCGATGTCTCTTGCGAGCGCGAGGCTGGAATCCTCGTTGTTGTCGATGGTATCGGTAACGGATGAGTCGGAGCTCCCACTGGACGTAACGTGGGTTTCTCCTGGTTATCTGAAAACGAGTCGTCGGTGTCAAAGTGGGTTGCCCAGGACTCAAAACCTAGAAGGAACTACCCGAAGGTACAAGGCCTCCGAGGTCCTTTTCTATGCAATGTGGTCCTGTGGAATCAGCTGGAATAGCTGCTTTATCAGCCTGTGGCGATAGGTGGCGATATTCCTGTGGCAAATTCCTTCCTTTCCAGCAGCTTCCAATAGCTTCCTTTTTTGCCACATATTCAACGAGAATTCAGTAGCAGAATTCAGCGACAGAACATCCGTCAAGGTCAGCGACACGATAAGTAAAAGTTGCTTGTGGAGGAAACAAAGGAAGGTCGGTTTCTAGAGGGGCCGAGCTCTCAAATTATAGTCGTGTGAGGCCATCGTGAGGTCGAGAAGTGTGCAAAATCCAGTGCTTGATTCCTAAATCACGCGGCTAGCGGTATTCGGTTAGAATTTCGGGTAAGGTGTGATGAGTATCTTTGTCGCAGTGGAAGGAGGCGATTAGGCCTCGAGTTATATTGGAAATCATGATTAGGAGGATACTCAGCTGTGTGGTGGCTTTTCCGGGCTCATAACCTGTTGAAATGAGCATGTTGTGTTGATTAAAGGAGAAAAAGACTAGCGCTAACCAGCGGAAGCTATTGACAAGAAGACATCCACATCCCAGCCACCAATGGATCGGAATAGCCATTGATCCGTTAAACGACGGATCTCAACAGTAATAGAGATGGGCCACTTATATGTGGTCCACGTGGATTTGCAGTGTAGTGGGTCCGAGCCTTGCTGTTCATCTTATGTACTAAACCGCCAGCCTGTGTTCTATTCCGCTAAGAGAATCCGAAGCACCTTGGCTTTGAACATCTCCAGGCTAACGACTTCCCTGTTTTCCCTATAGAGAGATCAATTACTATTAAGACATATTCCGTACGGAGAAAACAAGTTCCAATATGTGCAGCATTTAGCCTGACGGACTATAAAGTACAAGGGGCGACTCTCAAGACAGCAGTCCTTGACCTAAAAGATAATCCGTCTACTAAGGGTCAAGATATGCATAAGAAGTTTTATTCTATGCTGGTCTAACTTTCGCGTCCTCAATCTTTAGATGGTCTATATCTCTTATAGAAACTTGAGATGAAGGACCTCCGATTTTGTCTATATAATGCGCTACTTACTAAGATGGAAAGGCTTTATAAACTCGAGGAGGAAACTATACGCATATAGATAAGATAGTAAATTTTGACTTTCTTAATCTACATTATAGTTATATAATACCCATATATTAGAAGCCTATAGATAGATTATAAATACACTACCTATCAGGCACGGGCAAGGGAGAAGAAACCAGGCGGGGAAGAAAAGGTAATATAAGAGGACGGAGTAGTAGCTTTCACCACCCAATCAGGGACTCTTCTGGGCAAGGTAACACAGTAGATCGGTTAACTAAAGGAGCTATAATGACAGCTCAGGAACTGACATACTACCTACTACACATAGGCCAATGCCATACCCTCACAGGTGTTAATACGCGAGGTACTAGAGAAAGGCACCTAGCGGAGCTATGAAGCTAACTGTGATAGTCCAGGGTGACCCTCGCGCCTGACGCCCAAGGCCATATCCTTGACACTATATACCTAAAGAGTGGTCTCTGATTTTAGCGTCCCACACCAGTCAGAGCCCGCTATTCCTGCCTTCCACTTTGTTCCCAGCCTCGTTCATCGTTCAATCATTCCAGAGTTCCGGGGCATCTGCCTGCGTCAGCGGGCGTTACCAGTTTTATATGCATTATTTTTCTCTACTCTATTAGGCTTAGCGCCTTCCAAAACAGGCTTAGTGCGTCGGATCAATATAATCCCTGTTCCGACCTCCTTTTCTCCGCTGCCTTCAACAGCCTGTCGCTGTATCCCCCTGAAACTTCCCAATCCGACTCCCCGCTACCTTCAGACCCTTCGTGCTTCTTCTACAATGCCTAGAACCTCTGGAAGGCCAGCCGGCCACCAGGTCCACCGAGAATTTATCACGATTGCCTCGGACGCTAGCTCGGGGTTCAAGAACTTACGAGTCAAGTGCAAGCACTGCGGCCACGAGACAACCAAGGGCACTACTCGTCAGAAGAAGCACTTACTTCGCCATTGCCCCAATTACAGAGGGCAGCAACAGTCTCAGCAGTCTCAACTTACTCAGCACTTTCCTGTAGTGGACAAGACCTTTAAGCAGATGCTTGATGAGCTTGCTGCTAGAGCAATTTTTGCTGATGGCCGTCCATTTAACCTCTTCGAGTCCAAACGAATGCGGATTCTGTTGAGCAAGCTGAATACTGCCTGGCAACCACCGTCTCGTCGCCGAGTGCAGCGGCTGCTAGCCCCGACTTATTCTGAGTATCACAACCAAGTCCAAGATATCCTCGACCAGACAGAACGTATCAACGTGATCTTTGACGGCTCAGACATTATCACAAGTCATCGAATTATCAATATCTCGATACAGGTGGCAAATGGTCCGGCGTTCTATTGGAAGACGTTTGATACAGGACAGATTCAACACACGGCTGAGCACTGCATCGATCTTTTGTATCCTGAGCTGGAGATAATCTGCAAGGGTAACTTCTTGCGCATTAACTCGTTTTGCACAGATACGGATAGCGTGATGAGGAAAGCTCATGTGCATTTGGCTGCAAGAAAGGAATTCCAACATTGCTTCTTTTCCCTCTGCGATTCACATGGGTTACAGCTACTCATCAAGGACATCCTAGAGCTGCCGTTCTTTGAGGAGACATTCAAAAGCGCTACGTTAATTGTCACCTTCTTCAAGAAGTCGAAACTGCAGTTGGCACGATTGAGAGAAGCACAAAAGGCAGCTTGGGGTCACCATAAGGCGTTTTTATCTGCGTGGGTCTTTCAGGTTTTCTGACTACTAGCTCTAACTACCATGCACCACCCCCCTTTCGGTCACACCCCCCTTTCGGTCACCAAAAAAATCACCTTCCCATACAAAACTCGCCAAGTTCACTTACACATACTTCAGTCATTCTGGAATCTATTGGCAAGTCGTCGCTTTCAACATATAAAGAAATGGCTAGAATTCATTTTTAAAGGTCAGCTGGTCACGTGGAGCACGTGGTCTGTGATCACCCTGCACTTCAAAATTTGCAATTCAGCGCCCAAATCTCCTCCTGCCTCCTGGTGATTCCTCCTCTTGCCAGTCCCCCACAATTCGCTTAAAATGGCTTCAAAACGGCCTAGAAGTGTTTATACGGAGGATAACATGGCTGATGCCATACTTCATATCACAGAAAACGGTTTATCGCAGCAGCATGCTGCCCAGAAACACGGCATACCTCAGCAGTCTATTTCCGACAGATTCCATGGCCAGACAGCCTTGGATGATCAGGTTCAACCGAACCGACACTTATCCAGGAACCAGGAGGCTAATTTAGTGTCCTGGATCCTCCGTCAAGAGTCTCTGGGCTATGCTCCCTCCCACAGCCAGATCCGTGCTTGCGTCGTGGCTCTCTTGAAACAACAAAACAAGAAGCAGGAGTTGGGACGCAACTGGGTAGCCAAATTCATCAAACGCCATTCGGACCTCAAGACCAAACTTGGGAGACGCCAGGAGGCCAACAGATTCAATTCATTCACTCCCAAAGCGGTGCATTGGTACTTTGATATCAGAGAAGAGGAGTATGGCTGGATTAAGCCGGAAAACACCGTGAATGTTGATGAGGGCGGTATCATGACTGGTTTTGGTGAGTGTCTAACTTTTTATGCATAGATCTAGCTAATCAGGCTTGTTTTCCAGGTCTAGATAGTTTGGTGGTTGGGAGTTCAGATCCAAAACGAAAGGCCCTTCTAAAGAGTCCCCAGTCTCGTAACTGGACTTCATTTATCGAGGCTATCACTGCGGACGGCCGTGCTTTAACTCCTGGCATCATATTTAAGGGCAAGGAACTCCAACAACAGTGGTTTTTGGAGGAATTCCGGAAAATAGCTAATTGGAATTATATAACTTCGCCTAATGGATGGACAGACAACCACATTGCTATCGAGTGGCTTGAGAGAGTCTATTTGCCTCAGACCCAGCCTGCCGACGAATCTGATGCCAGGCTTATTATCCTGGATGGACATGGAAGTCATGCAACGGTGCGTTTTTGGTTCATATGCAAAAGAATCATTGTTGATTTGAAACAGGATGCGTGGATGGCCACGTGCTTTTTGAACAACGTCTATTGTTGTTACCTCCCTGCCCATTGTTCTCATGGTCTCCAGCCGCTGGACAACGGTGTTTTCAATGCCTCGAAGACGGCATACCGGAAAGAGCTTGGAAAACTGGCTTCCCTGACTGATTCTGCGCCTGTTGACAAGGTCAACTTTATACGGGCTTATGCCAAAGCACGTGAGGTCGCGATGACGTCAAAGAATATATTGTCCGGTTGGAGAGTCACTGGAAATTGGCCAATCTCACGAGCCAAGGCATTGCGGCATCCAGAGATCCAAGCAGACAGGATAGAGACGACTCCCGAACATGTTGCCTATTTGGGCTCGGATGATACACCAAAGACCAGCCGCCAAATCCGTGATCTTGGCAGGAACAAGTCTCCTGGAAGTCGAAAACGATATGCTGTAATAGCCAGAGGCTTTGAAGCCCAAGAACAGGCCATTGCAGCACATGCCGGCAGACTTACTAGTCTGGAGGAAGAAGTGGCTCGTTTGAAGAGAGGGAAGAAAAGAAGAGCGATTCCTAACCCTAACAGACGGTTTATGGCACTCGGCGAGGCTCTGATACAAGATAAAGCTATTCCCGAAGTTGGAGATCAAGGAGCGTCTATTTTGGTGGATTCTGAATCGGAGGAGGTGGTGGTCTCAGACACGGAGACAGCTTCAGAGATTGAGGTCACGGCCGCACCTGAATGTCCTCAAATAACCACCAGGTCTGGGCGGCTTGTAAAAAAGCCTAAATAGGAATAAATACTTCAATTCTCTACAGAATGATATATTTTTTATGTTTATAGACTCAAAATTGGATTGAAATCGAGTTGGTATAAAAAGTAGATTTTTGGTGGGAAGGCGATTTTTTTGGTGACCGAAAGGGGGGTGTGACCGAAAGGGGGGTGGTGCATGGTACCTATACATAACAAGGGTCAAGACAAATCAAATTCTATCAGCGAGTTACTATACAAATGAGAATCATCCTGCTTCTGGCCGAAAGACGGTTTCTTTGTCCGCCTCACAGGCGTACGGCGACAAAGGTTCAAGAAGCAGAAACGAAAGTCCAAACAAAAGAACAAAGAAATCCACCTCCGATTGTGCGCTCTACTGCAGTAGCCGGGTAGGAAAAGGTCTCACGACATCCATTGCCTCGGTGAGTATTGCCAAAAATGAAGCTTGAAGTACCGAGGCGCGTCCAAGCTCGTCAGGCGGCATAAAATGCGAGGGCTTCGGCTTCTGAATGCCCCTAAAGGGTCCAATAAATAAGGAGATTCGGTACAACTACCAGAGATTTCCCTGTCGGCATGCAATCTTGATACCCTTGTCAAAGAACTGGCCAACACCTGGGACGAAGCTAGCCAACACCTCGGCAATGGCGCCAGCCTTTCCGCATCCACTCTCACCCTTCAAAGTCTGGGCACCGAGCTTGATCTGGTACATGTCCGCACGAAGAGACCCGTCCCTGTTGTAGACGTTGATACGGACCTGAGACGGCAGCTTGCGACCCCAGCTGAATTGCTGGCACTCGACCATGTACTCGCAAGGGCAGTAGACCTTCTTCGTGGTAGCCCGACCGCAGGCGGCGTTCGGGTTCCTGGGAACGGACTCCTGCCAGGTAAACCCGCGGCAGTCGGTATAGACGGGATACTGATTCTGCTGTCCCGCCGCTTGGACAGTTGCCCACATGGACTGGATCAGCGCATCTCGCATCTGCCAGCCGCTGACTCGGCCAACTGTTCCCCACTGCCCGTCGAGCTGAACTCGGACAGACGTCTTAGGCTTGGAGGCCCAGGAGTTGCAGTTACCGGTGAACTGCCAGCTGGTACGGTCAGATAGACCGCCTTTGTCATCGGCAACGTCGTACATGCGGTTCCAGACGGACCAGAAGGAGTCGAGATTGCCCACATTCACCAGTTCGTCGGTGTAGGTTGCGTGGAGATTGTAGTCGGCGGCAATCGCCTGCCCAAGGGTAAATGCGCCGACGATGATGGAAGTGAGCTTCATGATGATGATAATGAAGTGATGGGGGTGAAAAGTGAGAGTTGGGTATGAATGTGCGTTTCTCAGTCTTGCTGAAGCTGCTGTTTTGTTTCTGGCCGCGTTTGGCTTCAAGTACTTGTTTATCGAATGAGGCTGATCTACTTATAACTGTGTAGACTTGAAGCCTTGTGTCTCTTCACTGCCTTGACTCCATCCCCGTTTAGGACACCGACTATCACCGCGAGCTTGCCCAGGAAAGTTTTATGGTTTTAATTAGAGTTCAAAAAACCGTCTAAAAGCCCAACCTGAGACCGAACTAAACAGTAATAGACCTTGATAGAGTCTCAAGCATTGCACGATTGATACTCTAAAAGTCCTTGCAGCAGTCTCCTAGGCTTTAGAGCCAACAGAATGCCCCACGGGTTCTCGTATTGATTTAATTGCGTCGTCAGCCCAAGTTGGGCAACCTGCAGAAAGCCCTGTCCCGAAACCGACAATTTCCATGCTTTCAACAACCGTGCAGCAAAATACTAACGTCGAGGACTTGTAACACGCACGTAAGGTTCTCGTATAGCCTTCATTGCCTGCCTTTTATGTCGTAGAAAACTTGCAAAAAGGTTTGGCCTGAAACATACCTTGACCATGGCTGGCCAAAGAATTCATCCCGCACGACAGCTCTCGGTGTAATCAAAGGGTTACCGTAATATCGGTAAGCTCGAAACCACTTGATCCACCGATGAGGCTAGAGGTTCAGCTGTATCGAATAATACATATATCTGGTTGTGTCCGCTTGACTGAGTGGTAGTTTCATCCTCAGCCATCAAAGAAAGCACAAAGTTCAATCTGCAACTGCAACCACCCACAATTCATCCAAACTTCCCATCAAAACCGACTTTCACCCCTTAGACATCATGTTTGCCCCTCTCGCCATTTCAAGCCTCTTCATCATCGGGGCTCTTGCTACCCCCTTCCTCGACGCACGAGGCCTTGACGCCGCTGAGCTTCCTGCTAGCCTGAGTGCCATCAAAATCGACCCCGCCAACATGGACAGCGTGACTTTCCGCGTCGTCGCCGCTGGCGTTGACGCCGAGTGTTACCCATCCGTCAAGAAGACTGCCCCAGGCAAAGTCTACAAGTGCGGCGACAATCCCGCTGTCACGTTCAGCTACACTGGCGAGGATGGCAAACTCAACCTCTGGCTCAGCAATGAGAATGGATCTTTCACCGGCTCTGCCGTGATCTCTGGCTCCACTTCAGGCGAGGTGGCTCTTAAGCTCGGCAGCTTGGACGCCTGAACTTTCTGGACGGTGTGGGGATTGAAACAAGCGACTGAAGCTGCTTGGCTTTGACGGCGAGGCAGCTCCGTAGCTTGCGAAGCTGCAGGATTAGTATGGCGAGAACGCAAGTTTAGAGTTAGACCGTTATTTAGTTGAATTAAGCCCGTTTGTTATGCTGCATTTAAGGGGTACCTGTGTTAGTCTAACGCAATATTTAATTTCTAAACGCGATGCGGCCTGTATTTCATCTCGTGTATTTTACAGTCTCGTCTCTAGTGTGGGCCCGTAGCCAAAATTTCTCGGACCATGGCAGGGCAAACCCGAGTTAATTCTTCCACGTGGTAGAGACCCTGATTTTATGTGGCTTTCAACTGTGTAAACCTTCCTTCTAGAAGGGAATCAGATAGTGGTCGAGGCCCGGCCCAAATTCTAAAGTCGCGCACGTGGTAGTTTCGCGGCTTTTCATTTATCAGGCTTTGATATCCACTTTATAAATTGGAGGATATAAACTTCAGCTAAGCACTTGGTCACCGCGTCAAAGGACTCACGGACGCTGACGGTTGCGATGAATTGCAGGGGTGAGGTATTCACATCCCTCTCCGCATCGAATACGAGCCGGGGGTACCTTCTAATGTATTAAACATACAAAAGCTTATGGGAACTTCAATTCCTTTTAGGCACCGAGCATTGAATCCCCCTGAAGCTCTTAGCTGAAAGAAGCTAGATCCCGCTGAACCTCCTTACACGCCTGCGAATAGTTACTGCCTCCCACTGCAAGACAAAGCGGCCCTGCCGTGTTGGCGTAACATATGTTGCATGCAACTCGTATCCTGAAACGAAGCTCGGCTGTGAGTAGAGCCCGCTGGTGCCGCTTGTCTTGAAACATAATGTGGGCACAGTACGACAACTGTAGGGAGGCGTCCTTCGCCATATAAGCTAGCATTGCCTACGCGGTTGTGATTCTCGACAGCGAGAGTCATTCATTTCCAATTTTAAAACCACTCAATATGTTTCCATTCATCCTTACACTCATAATACTCGCCTACGGCGGCTTTGTCTCAGGGCATTCAGTCCGCGACCTTGGTGCAGATGACCTCTCCAACCTTGCGCGTTCGGACAACATTGCACTTATCCAGTTTGTCACCCCTAGCTGTAAGGAATGCGATGACTTCGGGCCTCGTTTCGAGCAGCTTTCGGAGCTATCCTCGACAACTAGTTTTGGGCGGGTTGATTGTTCCATCGAGGGTAAGATCTGTGATGACGTGGGAGTTTTACATGTCCCAGAAGTCTGGCTCTCTAGAGGCCGTGACCAACTGAACCTTTACCGCGGCCCCCTCGAGACCTCAGCGTAACTGATCCCTCTCCCGGACCTACAGACCTAAAGATTTTGCGCTAACCAGCTGGCTCGTCACAGACTTTTGTCATTGATTGAAAGGCAACATGGTCCGGCTATTGTGGAACTAAATGACGGCAATTACCATGAGTATGCGCTCTCAGACTATGTCTCCATTGTGGCCTTCATCGATAGACAAGATGAAGACTCGATCAAAGTTTATTCAGACTTGGCTGTAAAATTTCGTGGTGAATACGTTTTTGCGCTCACTCACAATTCCTCTCGCGCAAATGATGAGGGCGTAGCCTGGCCATCCGTACTGCTTTTCAGCACATTCGATGAACGCCGCAGCAGCTACGAAGGGCCCTTTGACCCTGAGGCACTCGAGACTTTTATCAGCCAACACGGACGTCCGTTGATTGGGGAGCTACATCCTGAAGTCTATACTGACCTTGCCGAGGTACGTCAGCCTGCTTCCATCTCCGTGCAAAATCCAACATCTGACACAAAACTCTTAGACTAGTCTACCACTCGCCCAGATTCTGGTGCCGTCTTCCGCAGAACGCGGTCGCTTAGTCAATCTGATTTATCCACTGGCACGAAAATATGCCAGTGCCTTGACCTTTGTCACAGTCGACTCAAACAGGTACCCGCAGCGCGCGGCCATGTTGAACCTCCCTACAGACACCAAAACCGGTTTCGCAATCGAGAATGTCACTTCAACGGAAAAGTTCCCTTTGCGAAACATCGATGCCGGCGCAGAAAGCATTACTCAATTCGTTGAGGACTTCGTGGCAGGCAAACTCAAGCCATTGATTCGATCTCAGCCGGTGCCTGTTAAACAACAAGGAGTCTCTGTTGAATTGGTTGGGCAAACGTTCAAGGAAGTTGCCTTGAATGAGGAAAAGGATGTTCTGGTGGAGTTTTACACGCCCTGGTGCGATTATTGTCTCGAGTAAGTCAGCTTCGTGTCTAAAGACCAGCTCTAATCAAGTCGCCAGGTCACACACCACCCTCGAAGAGCTTGCCGTGCACTTCCGCGATATCAGGCTAGCAGATAAGATTGTCGTTGGTAAAATAGACGTCAGTAAGAACGATGTACCAGAACTGATTACAGGCTACCCAACGTTGAAGCTGTATCCAGCCGGCAGAAATCCCGCCGCGACTTTTAACGGCCCCTACCACGAGCCGATACCTCTGGATACCCTGATTTCTTTCGTTCAGAAGTACGGAGGGCATCAGCTGGAGCCTGAATCTTTAGAAGCACCAGCTGCTTCGACATCTGAGATAGTTGAACTCTCAGGTGTACTAGAGCTGACAAAAGCAAATTTGGCGAGTAAGGAGCTGGCTGAAGACGCAGAGGGGTCAGAAAGAGATGAACTGTAGCATACAGGTGTTGGCCTATTGTAGCGAAATAATTTATTCTTTTTTTTTGTTTGAGAGTCGCGAGCCTTGGTAACATTTTCAACGGAGAATCAAACTCTTTCTAGAACTTGAAGAAATGATAGAAGATTAGCTCTCGCGATGCACGCTCAGTGGATCGACTACATAGCTGAAAGAAACGGCTACCTCACGGAGAAAAATCTCTACCGAGTCCAAGTTATCTCTTCCTGAGCCTCAACTTTCCATCCAGCGTTGCATCTTGAGAAATCCTCCCAACAAGCTCAGTGAAACGCAATCCCGCCTCTACCACCCAGCAGTCTCTTTTCGGGTCATACATGTCAAACGTATAACGCCTTAGTCTGTATCTCGACTACTTGCTTATCGCCCGGGCTAAGGGTGCGGACTTCGCAAACCCACATCAGCAGGGTTGAAAGCCACTCCACTCAATCCACGCAGTGGATCCACTCGTGGATTCCACTGTCCACTCCACTGGCAAAATTCTAGTGGATTGGCTAATCCACCGAATCCACCAGACGATCTCGTGGAGTGGAGTGGGTGGATTCGGTGGATTAGAAGTGGGGCAGTTAGGGACGCCCATATAATTTGGCAGAGAGACCCTAACAGTGCCTGATCGCCCCACCGTCGCAGTAATCCTTCTACCCTATATCGAAAACATCATCAAGCTTCCAGAGAGTGCGATTTTACAATGCGCAATTTAAATGAGGTACTATTCGAATATTCTGGGTTTTCTCATTCGAATGATTTAGATCTCGACTTGTGCGCTTAAGATTTCCTCATGGAATCCCACATCGTCATGACGGCAGTTAATCATTCGTACATGGTCTAGTTGCATAACCGTATTTCGAGTACCTCGACTATCCACGTTTTGGACTCATGGTACGAAATTTATACTATTCAATAGACTTCTGCAAGACGATTCGAAAAACGCGTCCAGAGTCTTCATTATTTCAATACTGCGCGAACAATTACTAGTTTCACTTACCGCGTCAGTTCGTACTTGGAGGCTATTAATGTAACGATCCACACTTCGCATTACGTCTCCTAGCCCGTTAGGCCAAAAGATAAGTCTATAATCACAATGGTAGCGATTATAGGTGTGGATAACAGCTATTAAATAGGGTCTCATACACGCCCGGCTCTTCCAGGTCGTAACAATTAGGGACTTAACGAATTCAGCCCCTCACGACTTGCTTCCCCACACAATTTAGCCTGAGCAGGAAGTACCCGAAACATCTGCAAGATGCGGACGTTAATGTGCCACCTCGCCGCGTTGGACGCGTTTTTCGCGCTCCGTAGACAACCTACTGACCTTTGACTGCCACCATCCATTGCGATATCGACATGATCAAGACATCTGTTTACCATGACCTCGCCTGATTCTTACGTCGATGTTTCCGACAGCGGTTTCGGGTCGGCCCCCGAATCAACGCCCTGTTCGACGCCCTATCCTCCACGTTCAACTTCGACCCCTTTCTCGACATCCTCGACCCATTCCGCAAGCGATGACCACTACGAACGTACGCTCTGGAGGCATTTCCCGGGCTGGGCATTCTCTGAGCGAGCTAGAGAAACGCGGTGTTGGGCCTGGCAATTTGGTTATGATATCCAAAAGGAAGGCGACCGCAGATGGGTTTGCCAAGCGTGCATTCGCAAGAATGCCCTACACCCACATCATTTCGAAGCTGATGGCATTCACAACGCGTACAATCATCTGTTCAATGACCACGGGATTCGCGCTCCGCCTGGCAGGACCAAAGGAACTGCTGAGAGGAAGGCTAATTCCAAGAGCAGGAAGCCTACGGGCAAGGGTCGGAACCACTACATCCACTCCACTTTTGGGCCAAGTAGAGTGGATGGACCATTTTTAGGCAATTACAAAGTGGATGTAGCACACTTTCGACCGGAGTGGAATGGATGTACACACGTGGATTTATAAGTGGATTTATAGTGGATCTTTGAGGCTATTCACAACCTCGTCGGTGCCTATTCAGCATCACTTTCAGACGTTGACACTAACTCTTCAACCTGTTGCTGCTGTGATGAATCGTCAACCTCGCTGGCGCTGTTCTCGCCCTCCAATAGCCATTTTGACTCAGCAAGTGCCAGCTCGTCCTCGCTTAGAGTCACGCAGCCGGCATCCAGCTTGCTTTCAAGGTGTGACTTAAGCAATGGATCCAGGTCATTGATAAAGCCAGCACGGTACCAAGAGCGTAAAACTTGACAAATGGCGATAATCTCAGCATCTAGGTTCGTACGCAACCCCGAGACCATCTTGCCAGCGGCTGAAAATAACCTCTCACACTCGGCTGACATCGGCTGGATCGTCAGGAAGTCCAAGGCCATCCTGGATAACCGAGGATATCTGCTTTGCTTAGTTATCCAGTAACCAATTGGATCACGAACGTCGCCGTCGCTGGCCTCACGATCCGTCTGCCACGCTTGGTACTCGTCACCAACAATAATTGCTGCGTATGCTGGTTTTGAGTTCGGCAGACGACTGTTCTTCTCGAAGGGGTTGAAAAACCGAGGTCTTTTTGCCGGTGGCTCGTCGTCGCCTCTGCTGCTGCTGGTTCTAACCTCTAGATGAGCGTAATCGGACAGCCAGACGTCGGCAACCATCTCTTTTGCCGTTTCAACCCAACTAGGATTATGAGCCCACGTTTCATCAAACCAGTCCCAACGATAAGCTGGATGGAGCGCCATAGCCGTATAGTAGATGGGCGTCTCGTCCAGCCGCTGATAATATTCATCCAGCTTATCCCAAGCAAGGCTGATTCCGATGCGGAAGTGCTCGGGATCAGGAAAGTCAGCAGCAAGCTGCTTATATCCTTCCAGTGTGTTAAGCAGCAACTCATAGCCAAGCACCACATCCCAGATATTACCATAGGAGCCAGTCCAGCCTTGCTTACGCCTTCGGATGTGTCCATCACCCTCAAGCGTCTTTACCACGGTCTCAAAAACAGTCAGAATAGCCTCCAAATGGTAAAGAACCTCCCAGTCTTTGTCCGTTAGCTGATTCTCGTCTCGGAGGATGCGTGGTTTTTTTGCCAACTTGGCTTGTGTTACTTGGCCAGTCTTTTTAGACCGATTTTCGTCCTCCCATTGCGCCTTATACTTGATCAGTAGGAGTTCGATAGAGGTTTTCAACCGTAGAGCCCTGCGGATCATGTAGAGTTGTGACAGCCAACGCGTGTCGTTATCGATAATTAGCTTGAGTGGTTTCTTCGATCGGAGTTTAAGGGTGGTGGCGCGATTAATTTCGTCCTGTTAGATATACCAAATTAGTATGAGACGAATAGGATTTAGTAAAATCGCTTACCCTTTGGACGTCCTTGAATAAGTAAATCAGCCGATGGCTAATACGCACATCAACTACGATATTGTGTAACTTGCCAACTGGTCCTCTTTTGCGCCATCGAGCGTATTCAGTATCAGATAACGCTTCTGCGCCTGATAATTGCTGCTCGAACGCGTCGACGTTTTTACCAAATAAGAGCGCCTCGGCTGACAAGTTAATTGTGTGGCCAATACAGCGTCCCCGGCGTAGTCGGCCATCGAACCCAAGTTCAGCACCAATGACCTCCATGGCAGTATCGTTGTTTTCAGCATTGTCGAGCGTGAAATAGCCAATCTTCTCTGGACCCACGCCAAGAGTGTGTAGGACGTCGAGAACCTCCCCACCGATCGCTGAGCCGAAGTGACGATGAGCCTCTGGAACCCCAATCATGATTTTGCATGGCCGATTCTTCTCATCTCTGAAAAAACAAGCAATGCCGTAGAGGGCAAGCTTATTTCGAGACGTCCAGCCATCAAATGAGATATGAATCGCTCCAGGGGAGTTCCTCAGCACCTCGATAACCTTCTGCTTGTGGCGGTTATACTCTTGAATGATCTTATATCGGACAGTCCTGGCACTCAAGTTGGCGCGCTGGATCGAAATGGAGGGATTCAAGTAGTCGAAGATTTCTCGGAGGATGGGGTTCTCGGCGAAGGAAAAGGACTGGTTGCTGCTGACAATTAACTCGACTAGCATACGCTGAAAGTGTTGCTTATCAAAGCGTGAGATGAAGCTATTCGCGATATTCTGTTCCGTAGGCTTGTTGACGTCCAGTTTCAAAACAGAGGCAATAGTCGGCTGGATCGATTTCAGTGCGCCTTCGGATTTCAGCTGTGCTGTGCTCTTTTTCTCTCCCTCTGGTGCTGGTGTTTTGTGCTCACGCCATAGATGATTTGCCGCGTTCTGGAGACCTGAAGAGGTAAAACTCGCGATAATGGGACGATTTCCGAGGATACAGTGCTTGCAAGCCCATTTGCGTAAGCCATGACGTTGAATATCATAGCCAAAGTCCCACAGCCAAGAGTTAGTATCACGAGCGCGTTCTGACCAATTCCAGCCTCTGAAATGGCGAAAAAGACGGTCTTCGAGCTGCTGCTGTTGGCCTGGTTGGCCTGGCTGGTTGGCTGACATTGTTTAAAAATATTTTTGGGGCAAAAACAAACAGGAAATCTGTAGAAAACGCGCCCAATAGGGGTATTTTCTCGTCTAATGTTATAAGATTAGCTGTAGGGGTGATCGACCTCGGCTAACTTGGGTCTAGGTACCTCGATTTAATAGGCAATTATATACCAAAATAAGTACTATGAACCGTACAGGGCCAGGGAATATGCCTACTGTACAATAACAATATCAACTGTAGTAGAGTTGATTTTCAGGCCCCACTTTGCAAGGGGTAGAGTTGATTTAACCGACAGGGGTAAAGTTGATTTTCTGTCAGCCAATCATCATAGCGGTATCGGCTAAGCTACTTTACAGGGGTCGGACCATATTAGCGCGCTCCGGCGTTGCTTATCTTATCACCTGGCGTAGCAACTGGAAACAACAATCACCGATCACGTCCTTAGCCACCACCATTATCCTCGTCATCAACGCCACTCAACGCAAAATCGCAGAACGACCCCAAATCGTCGTACTTACAGGGAGTACATAGACTCCGAAGTCATTACCGCCTAGATCTCTGACCAGCACTTTCTGCTCCACGCCTGCTCCGATCCACACACGTATCCGTTACCGCTCGAGTACGAGTACGAGTCCTCAACCTCTCCCTCCCCGCCGCGTCGTCAACACGTACTCAACATCTGTCCCTCAGCGAAGCGACAACGGATTGATCAGGCCAGCACCGACCCCAACTCCGACGGAGAAGTACCGAGAGACCGCAATATGCAACGCAGCCCGAAAAAGAAAGACGACAAACATCCAGATCAGCAAGACCCGTTCACAGCCAACGATAACAACGCCGATATAGCCGTCCATCAAGTCACACCACGGCCCCGTCAGACCATTCCTTAGTAGCAGCAGCATAATGTCTTTCTACCGCCCATATCGTTCACTGCTAAGCTTAGCACTAGCAACCGGCAATCCTTTACCTCTGGCTCACGAGAACGAAGCAGTACCACCAGCCGCACTCAATCTACAAGCCCTATTAAGAACCCAGACGACCTTCTTAAGCTCAAGAAACCTATCACATAGACAACCCCTAACCCTCATACGTTGCAAGACATAGTAAAGAAGACGGAGAGTGCCCAGGCACTAGGCTTATTTGATGATATTTAGAGGGTGATATAAGGAGAAGGATACTTACCGCAGGAGCTGAAAAAGATATTAAAAGATAAGCTAATGGTTAGCGAATCTCACTTCGCAGCTAAGGATAGAGTTCCGGTCATGGACGAGAAAGAGGTAGATGATGCCAGCTAGCTCTTCCCATCCTTTAACGCTAGGATCGCCAGCCTCCTCGCCCTCTACAACGAGCTTAGCGCTATCCGCAATATCATCACTACGACGATACGGTTTATAAACACATCCCGTTCCAAAGCAACATAGAACGACCACATCCATGGCCCCGCCCTTCGCCTCGCTGTCTCTAGCGTACCGCACGTCGGCGCCGAGAACATAACGCAAGCCGCCATCGCTAAGGCTTTTATCCCGCCGTTGCGCGGAGAACTCGAGACCTTGGGCAGGAAAATGATTAACTACGCTCTTCTGCTCCGGCCTGATAGGGATCTCGCTATCCGCATCGCCCACTTCGTCAACAGCTTCGATAGCCCACAGTCCTTCAACCAATCGACACATAGCCCACTATGCTATAAGCCTAAGGGCATGCTTATCAAGACCAAGGTTAACATCCGGCAGCGTGCTAAGAGCAAGGCTCAGCTGGGTGTATAGTTAGCTGCTTAGTACAGGCGTATGGCCAAGTTTACGCCACTGCCCTCTGAGGATGCGAGTACCTTAGTTAACCTACCCTTCCTACCAGTCCTCCTCATTATATGTAAGAATTAGGAGCTATACTTTGCCTTCGATAGAGAGAGTGAGATTAAGGTGTGCGGCCCGCTCGAGATTAGCAGCACTATTACCGTAGATAGCTCATACCACTTGCTCGCAGTGTTGCGACTTCTGGGAGGGTGGGTTAGCCAAGAGTTCCGTAAGTGGGTTAAGCGGTGTATTTCATAATCGTATTATTATCCAGTGTCATTAGGACCATCCTCATTCTCCATCTCACCCCAAGCATCTGAGATGTCCGGCTCTGAATCGAAGTCTGCTTTAAAGACGTCCTCTGACTGGAACTTAAGATAGGAATTTATTCCTTTGCCGCCTTTTTCCTAATCATTCATATTTTCGCCTTCTCGCACTCTACTCAAACATCTTTAAATACATGAATGCCTTCTAAATTACTATCTCTGTATCTAAGTCGGCTAAGTCATTTAACTACTTAGGCACCGGCTATTTACTGCCGTCCGTATCCATAGCAGGGGCTATAGCAACAGGGCTTAGCTAGAAGGCTGGAGTAAGAAATGTCTCATTATCGTCAGGAAAAGCAAAGTCACCGTCGCCCGCTCTACTTCGTATAAGGGTTGCACACTCGCTCTTATCGGTTCTGGCAATCTCAATGACGTACTGATTATCTTACATTATTAGATCGTATTATACATCTCATTCAGAAGCAGCGGTATTAGGTGAGGAGATAGTATTACTTCAGTAGATAGAGTAGCACATTTTATAGGTTATAGATGCAACTCATCGCTAACAGCAATAATCATATTCATTTTAGATCAAGGGCTAGGGGCCTATAAGGTGACAAATCAATCCGATGTACTAAGCTAGAAGTATCTGCAAGGACATTAAGGCAGTCCGAGGACTGCAGATGAACCTATTGGATAGATAAAGGCGGCCTAGCTTCCATCGTTTAGGCGACGTAGACATGAAATCGGGCATCTCTATATGCTGCAGTAGATCGAAGCTGTCTTCAGGCACGTCTCGCAATAACGTCTTGCCTTACCTTTTCCTCTTTAGAGCCATACTTTCAGGGTCGACCGCGCTTTTAGGTGTTTGTAGCAATATCGGCGATTTATCTCACAATATCAATTGAGTCGAAAAGCAGTCAAGACTGAAGTCAATCGCAAGATGCGACTTAAGCCTAAAGGGCTAGATCGTTTTTTTAGTCAGCTATAGGTCCTCGAACATCTATAAGATCTGGATCCCAATGGTCAACCGGATAGTCAACACTCGAGACATCATGTTCAATGAACATAAGATCTGTATTAAAGACTGGGAACAATTCAAACATGATCTTCTTCCTCATCAGCGAGTTTTACACAACTAGCGATTTATCTAAGCACTTCCAGAATAGGCTTCTATCCAATCGACAGGATAGAGGTGAGATCTACTGCTAGATTTATAACTTATCACTAGATTACAAGATGCACTTTCAGAATCATGCTATACGGGTCTATAGACTTCAATCTTAAGTAGCTTCGTCTCTCTTTATATATCTTAGAATAGAAGTGATATTTTAGACATTAAAATATAATATAAGATAAAATACATTTAAAGCGTTTAGCTAACTAGCGTATCGTATCCCTTAAGGCAGTGCGGATCAGCCTTATTAGATCCCTCTACAGTCAATCGCTTACCGCAACCAGTTACACACTAGCAAAGTCCAGAAGGTATTATAATACCTCTATATAGTCAGCCTTAGGTTTGAGATACTAGCATAATAGTAATACTTAGGCGCCAGCCTCATAGGCCCGAGCAGCCGCACTTCCCTCCGTAGAAAGGATATTCTAACGTCCGACCCATTGCCCAGACGAGATACATGTCCGTAATGAAGACATCCCGGCCGAGCAAGACTTAGTAGTCCAGTAAAGGCAGTAGTATAGACAGACAAGACCTAGAACTAGCTATAGATGCTTATCAGCTTGTAGATCGAGTTCCTTAGTACAGGTCTTGAAATGACGACATACAGCAGCCAAGCCACCCGAAATCATATCACCCACCCCTACTTAGGGGGCCTCAAAATCGGCCGATCCCCGTCAGCGTTTCATTAAGGCCCACCATACCCCACGTCAACTCCAGCCCGGCCCGGCCCGGTCCGGCCCGGGCCTCCACCTCCCGTTGCTTTACTTCTAGGCAAGCAAGTTCCTAGTGAAGCGACTTGGAGGGACGAGGAGGATGAAAAACAACCCCAAATCAACAACCTAAGAAGGTCCAGATTGAGGGCTGCTGTGGTGGCCCGGATCGCAAGGAAGGTCTAGCTGGCAAGGCTGTAAGGGCGATCCGGGCAGAAGACGGCGAGGTCTCGTAAAGAGGGCGGCGTGGACAACTAGGTCAGAAGGGAAAGAAAGTCATGTCTATTGCTTGATCGTGATGCTTGTCTGAACAGACAGCTTGCGGGCTCTTATACCCTCGGGCTAGGCTAGGCCGGCCGGCGCGGCCGGGCCGCGATTTATTTAGTCCGGCTGGACCGTAGTCCAGCCAGGGCCGCATCACTAGTTCCTTAACTTTAGTATTAAAAGCCCCCGTCTAGCACACTAACCTAAAACAGTCTATGCCTTATAGCACGACCTATACTATAATTCATTATAGTATGGTTAATGCAGATCCCAGAATTAACACCCTTATATTATCTAGGGTTATCTTTATAATAGACTGATAAATGCAGGCAAGCAACCCAAAAGCCAAGAAGGCGTTTGCCCAGCTCAGTAAGTCACTTAGTAGGGCGAGAGGGAAATTATAATAAGGTAGAAAGAAGACTAGACAGAGAATCATTAGCTATAGTATCTTGCCTCAGTCATAAGGTAATACAGAAGGTTACAGTAGTAGGTAGCTAAAAGTATATTATAGCCCCGCAGACCTAACATCAATCGTAGTAAGGCAGACCGCTCCACTCCGCGCAGATCACTTAAAGCTGACTAGATAATCTGCATTATCTATCGCCCTCAGAAGAATAAACTTACTACTATATTGTAGGTATTGGTTATAACCGAGCTTCTTATCTTACTTTATATAATTGCGACCAGACCGAGTATAATGTCCATAGCTTATTATCTTAATTGTAGAGTAGTGTGAAAGGTCGCAGTTATTAATAGGTCATTGAAGTTATATTCTTTAGCGCCCCTAGGTGCTATTCTCCGGCGATTTGAGTAAAATCGACTATATAAATAGGGTTCATCTGGCCTAGGTGCTATTCTCCGGCGATTTGAGTAAAATCGACTATATAAATAGGGTTCATCTGGCCTGGGCTTTGAAGTAATATCGGCTGGAGTTAAGCCCGATCATTGATTGGCGGAAAAAGCCCGAGCTTCAGGGTTTGGGGTTAGTTGGGGTTAGCTGGCTTCAGTTAGGGCAAGGATTATATAGAAAAGGGGTTCCACAGTTAAGAAGGACTCTGCGACCACATTTTGAGCCCATTCTATTATCTAAAACTTAGATTCTTAGCGTTAGGGTTAATAGCAGACCATGGACGACATTGTATAACTTAACGAGGAGTACTAGATGCTTGTTTGCCAGGGTTGCAGAGCAGCAGTTCGACCCGGCGCCGGTATTAAGTCGCATTTCTAACACAAGTATCAAATGATAGAATAGATACTAAAAGATATCAAAGACTATTATAGTACTATGGATTTGGCTGATCTGAAGCTTGCTCAACTCCTAGTTAATGGCAGTACGGCAATTAAACAGCTCGACGTACTATATGGTTATAGCTGCGCTACATGCAAGTATCTTACGACGGCACGGGATAATATCACCCGCCACTGGAGAGAGGCAGGGCATGAGGCCGCAGAGAATCGATGGACTGAAGTTCAATTACAAACTTGGATGTATAGAAAGCATGCGTGGTACTGGATCGTTAATGACGGCAGCGCTAATGCAGATGGGTCAAGACTTATACATAAGGCAGCAGCGAACCCGAGCCAGAGAGAGAGTGCCATACAGCGCATGATTGCTAAGTACGTGGACACGTTTAGTAAAGACGACACCGAGCGGCTCTAGAAAGGCGACATCGAAGAGGGGTTGGATCGCGACTCGTCGTGGGTGAAGCGGCTACGATGGGTACAACACTTTGGGTCGCGGGACAAGCTCAGCATATTCAAGGCCGCCGAGTGGGTCAAGGCAAAGGAAGCAACCGGGCAGCAGTAGCAAAGGAGGCAGCAGCAGCAGGATGAGGATAAGAGTACTGCCTGACGTATTGGCTAACAGCTTCCTAATGGCACCGAGGCCCCGCTTGACCGGGCCGTTTTTTTATTCATAGTGGCTTCTATCAAGCAGCGGGTTGGAGGCAACGTATATGCAAGCCCGCTGCTATGCTTTTGCGCTGCTATGGGCATACGGCAGCGGCCGCTCGGCTACAACGAACCGCATTTGTATACGGGGATGCTCGCCGCGATACTGTGGTGGGCTCGGCTCTTCTTTGTTAAGTCCGCGTTCGAGAGCGAGCCGCAGGAGACGGAGGAGGTTGATGTCAACGCCGTGCTTGCGTTCCAGAAGGAGCATGCCACATGGATGTGCATCGGCACGCATACGGTGATGAGCACTATCATCAGCTGGATGGCATACGGAAAGGGATGGCGGCTCAAGATGGGCGGCCAGCCGTCTATCCAGTAGACTGACGACGGCGAGGCATTATTCCAGAGCGGTGAGTGTATCGAGATTAAAAAGTTCACTAAGGTGGCACGCAGCGTAGTCACCGAGGCCGAGGGCTTGCTAGATAAGATGATGGGAGGGGCACGGGCTAAGGTGGTCAATAAGGAGCTGCAGTCCAGCATGGCCCGCATCAAAGACGACTTGCTCCGGCTCGGGGCGGGCCAGTCGTTTGCGACGAACATCAAGAACGAATGGCTCGAGCCCGGGCCCGGCAAGGTGGTGCAGCTGATGGAGAAGTCGATGTAGGACGCGGCTCGGGGCCGGTGGAAACGGCCGGCGGTCCGGCGTTGGCTGCGGCAGCTGCGTCAGTTCCGCGAGGCGCTCGTCGTGCTTACTCACATCTGGGGAGGGCAGCCCGGGCGAGGGCCGGAGGTGATGACGCTACGGCACTGCGACTCGTGGCAGCTCGTACGCAACGTGTTCGTACTCGACGGGCAGGTCATGGTCGTCACGGACCGCGACAAGATGAAGGCGATCCGCGACAACGGCCGCAAGGTGGCGCGGTTCTTGCCCGACCGCATCGGCCGCATGGTGGTCGCGTATATCGCATGGCTGATGCCGGCCGAGCGCATGCTACGGCGTGAGGTCAAGCTCGCGGAGCCGCGCGGAGACCAGCTCGAGTTTATGTGGCGCAACGGCAACTCGCGGGTGTGGGGCACGGACCGGCTCAGCGCCATGATGGGCCGGTTCATGCAGGCCGGCACGGGGGTTTATCTCAGGGTAGGGCAGTACCGGCCGGTAGTGATCGAAATAGGGCGAAAGATCCGGGGGCTCGCGATGAACCAGGCCGAGGCGCACATGCAGCAGGACGACGGCGACGAGCACGACGACATCGAGGTAGACCCGATGACGGGCGAGCCGGTAGACTGCAGCAGCAGCTAGAACATTGTGTGGGATCTGCAGGCCACGCACGGGACCCGGGTGGCGTTACAGCACTATGCCATGCACGTCGGACTGCCGGGGCGACTGCAGCCAGAGATGATCAAGACATTCCGGGAGATCAGCAGGCTGTGGCATCAGTTTCTTGAGGGTGAGAGCGAGGGCGAGGGCGAGGGCGAGGGCAAGGCAAAGGTTAGCGGCAGAAACGACAATAGCAGCAAGACCGCCAGCAAAACAACAGGCACGAAGCGAAAGGCAGGCCCCGCAGCCAATAACGATAACGAAGAACAGGGGCAACGGCAGCAGCAGCATAATAAAAGGCCCAGGCTAGACTTGGCAACGGCAATAACAACAATAATGACGACGACGACGACAACGATAACAGGGGGCGCAAGGGGGGATATACGATCCGAGCCCGAGATAGCGCCAGATGCCGTCAAAGCGGACGTAGTCATCGATGAGCTCGGCAAGCTACTGGGCTCAGGGGCTACATGGCGATCCGAGAAGCAGGCCGAGAGTATGCATACGATCTTAGATGCCAAAGCAGGGCAGAACGTTATCAGCGTGCTGCTGACGGGGGCTGGAAAGAGCATACTGTTTATACTGCCGGGCATCATGAAGGACACAAGTACGAGCATCGTCGTGGTGCCGTTCGTCGCGCTCATCGAGGACTTGATGACGCGAGCGAGAGAGGCAGGCGTGGACTGCATCGAGTTCAAGACGTCCATCAGCGCAGGGCGCGAGAGCTTGCCGCGGGCTGCGAGGCTCGTGGTCGTCAGCGCCGACGTGGTCCAGAGCGCGGAGTTTACGGCATACGCGGACGGACTGCTGGCCGCAGGCTTGCTACAGCGGATCTTCGTTGACAAGTGTCACACCATCATCATGGACGCGAGCTACCGGGCGAAGCTGGCAGAGCTGCGGAGCTTACATCGATACGGATGCCCGCTAGTACTACTCACCGCGACGATGCCGTTCGTGCTTGAGGACTGGTTCCGCGAGGAGATGCTCGTGCCGTTGGCCACGACGCAGACGATACGGGCTCGGACAACTAAGGCCAACTGCCAGTACCGGGTCGATCAGGTACCGCCGAGGCGCGGGGCGGTCGAGGAGCGCACGGTCAAGATAGTGCAGCAGCTGGGGTCCGGGATGACGGGCCATCAGAAGGGAGTGGTGTACTGCCGGTCCCAGAAGCAGTACGAGGCGATGGCCGAAGAGATCGGGTACGATTTCCACCATAGCGGCATGAGCGAGGAGGACCGGCGGCGGGTGCGGACAGCGTGGGCTGAGGGTCAGGGGCACAGCCACCGGTGGATCGTAGCAACGACGGGGCTCGGCACGGGCATCGACATTGCCGGGATCGTGGCGGTAGTGTACATGGAGCAGCCGTACGGGCTCGTGGACTTTGTGCAGCAGACCGGGCGAGGCGGGCGTCGAGCAGGCGAGGTGGTGCAGTCCGTCGTCGTGCACGACGGGCAGCCGCCGTGGGCAGAGCCGCACAGCAGCTTCGTGGACAAGGTCAATCGGGCTCAGATGGAGGCGTTCATGTCGACTCCAGGGTGCCGGCAGGCCGTGATTGCGGCGTTCATGGACAGCAAGGCAGGCAAGACGTGCCAAGATGTAGTCAGGGCGGTGCCGTATGACCACTGCGGCCGGGACGACGAGGGCGACGCCGATGCCGATGCCGATGCCGATGACAGTGACGGCGGCAATGATGGTAGCAATGAAGGTGACAATAACAGTGACATTGATAGCGGCGTCATTGCAGTACGCAGCCCGCAGGATAAGGCTCGGGTTTAGGAGACGTTCGGGAAGGAAGAGGGTATGCGGATCCGAACGCTGCTCCGGTGGCTTAATGAGGTGGCGGACGAATGCTCCGTATGTTACGTTCGTCGTCACTATCGAGGCATAGGGTTCGCCAAGATCCCAGATCAGCCGCGGCATGAGCAGATGGAGCATTAGTGCGACTCGGTCGCGGGCGAGGACTACGAGCAAGTGCGTCGTAAGGTAACATTTAGGCCGCTTATATACTATTTTACGTGCAAGCTCCCGCTCGATTAGTATAAGGAGGCACAGTAAGGAAGCGGCAAGGAAAACGAAGGCCAGTATGTATATAAAGACAAGGTGCTGCTAGTAGTGCTTATAGTGCTAAAGAGTTAGCGAGTGAGGAGGCTAGCAGAGGAGCAGTTTAGTATTAATATGGAGGATCGGGATATATATTACTAATGGCTTAGAAGCAGCTAGCGCTTTTATAGGATGAACGGGATGAATGCGCTAGTACTATAGGAAGCGGTACTATGGGAGGCATATTAGGGCGGTAGCGTTTGGTTTAGATAGAAAGTAGGTGATATTTATATTAAGTAGTGTATTATATTTATAAGGTAGTTAAGCGTATATAGAGTAGGATATATATAGGAGATAATATATAATAATATAACGTACTTGATAAGCGAGCGCCGCAGACAAGCGAGCGCCGCACTTTTCCATCCTACAACTAACTTTCTACTTTATCAAGCAAATCTCAACAACTCAACATGCCTCAGCAAGATAACGAAGCTAAAACCCTTCTTGCCCTTCAGGCCCTTCAAAATAACCCAAAACTAAGTATCCGACACGCCGCATCGACATACGAAGTAGATGAGCGAAGGCTGCGTCGCCGACAGAAGGGCATTCAGTGTCGACGCGATACCATTCCTAATTCGCGTCGACTAACCGATCTAGAGGAACAGATCATTATTCAATTCATACTCGACCTAGATTCGCGAGGATTTCCTCCGCGACTGCGTGGTGTTAAAGAAATGGCCAATCGACTGCTCGCCGACCACGACGCGTCACCTGTCGGCAAGCGCTGGGCTTCTAACTTCGTCAGGCGACAACCAGACCTCAAGACGCGTTTTTTTCGTAAATACGACTATCAGAGGGCCAAATGCGAAGATCCAACCATTATTCGCAATTGGTTCCGGCTTGTGGAGAACATAATCGCGAAATATGGTATCGACCTAGCCGATATCTACAACTTTGATGAGACCGGCTTTATGATGGGCATAATCGCAAGCGGAATGGTCATCACAGGCGCAGAAAGGCGTGGAAACCCAAAATCAGTCCAGCCTGGAAACCGGGAATGGGTTACGGTCATCCAGGCGATCAATGCGGAAGGCTGGGCGATCCAGCCGTTCATCGTGGTTGCGGGCCAATATCACCTCGCCAGCTGGTACCGGGAAAGCAACCTCCCGGGCGATTGGGCTATTGTAACAACTCAAAATGGCTGGACTGATAATGAGACGGGTCTTGAGTGGCTCAAGCACTTCAATCAGCATACAAAGGATCGATCGGTCGGTCGCTATCGTCTTCTGATCCTCGATGGGCACGAAAGTCACCACTCCGTCGACTTTGAGAAATATTGTGAGGAGAATCAGATCATTACGCTTTGTATGCCGCCTCATTCGTCTCATCTACTTCAGCCTCTCGATGTCGGGTGCTTTGGGCCGCTTAAAACAGCCTATGGTTGAGCAATTGAGCAATTAATCAGATGCTCTATAACCCACGTTTCGAAGACCGAGTTCTTCCCAGCCTTCTACGCTGCCCACGCTGCCGCTATGACAAGGAGTAATATTGAAGGAGGTTTTCGAGGGGCCGGACTTGTTCCCTTAAACCCAGAAAATGTCATATCAAAGCTCGACGTGCAGCTACGGACTCCAACACCGGCTGCAGAGGAGACCAGCCTCCCCGACCCTTGGGTCTCGAAGACCCCAAAGACTGTGCTTGAGGCTAGCTCTCAGTCTGAATACCTCGAAAGACGAATGAGAAGACATCAGAGCAGCTCTCCAGCATCAATTCTTGAGGCGCTTAAGTCACTTTCAAAGGGAACGAAGGCGATAATGCATCAGAACGCCTTACTGAAGTCTGAGGTCCAGATCCTTCGACAGGCAAATGAGACTCTTAGCAAGCGGCGCAGAGCGACAAGAACCCGCCTACGTAAAGGAGGGAAGATGACTCTAGATGAGGGGAGGGATGAGATGGATCAGAGAGACGTTAATGCGCAGGTAGTGGCTGAATCGTCGAGAAGTGGTGGTCGAAGGAGGTCGGCGCTGCCAAGGGAAAGGCGCTGTGGAATATGTAGAAAGGCCGGTCATAATGCAAGGACCTGAGTCCATGTGAATCGCCGTTTGGCAACCGGCAATTAAGTCTTGGTGTAAAATCAAAACGCGCTAGCAAGCCATAGGGTAGCCGGCAATTAAAATATAGGTAACCGGCAATTAGCAGTTCTTTAGCTACAAGGTGTAAAGAGAATCTGAAAACTGGTAAGTATACTGACCTTAGTTATGCGATTACATTGATCTACTTATTTTTCACTTTACTATCGTATTTAGAGAGTTGCATTGCATCTTATTATAGAAGTCCTTGTTAATGGTCCTCAGCTGGCAGGGGTGGCCTGCACGAACCAACAAATCAGAGCGCTATTCACTCTCGTAAGGCTACAGTGACTACAGCTGCTGTAGTACTGGTAATTAACTGAATAAAAGTAAACTGAATTCAGGAGAAGTGTAAAAAGAGCGTAGAGTAGCAAAGAATTCTATAGAGCTTTCCAATCAGTTTTATTTTTAATTCTTACATTTGATGGAGTACTTTTCACACTTACAAGAACTCCGTGTTCTTAGTTATCGTACTTATAAGACAATTATCATTAGGTACAGGATTGAACCACATCTCCGAGCACTACCCCACAAGCTAGGCAAGGCACAGATCAGGAAGGCACAGGAGTGGGCAGCTAAGCTCGACATCATTCAAGAACAGGATGGAATTCTCGAAATACCAGTTTTACCCGATACTGATGCACCACTTGAAGCACTTAGAAAACCCAAGTCCGGAGGTTTTCGATGTACTGCCACGCCAAACTGCCGGTTTGTGGGCTCTAATTTGAAGAGAATTCGAGAGCATCTCAGAGACACTCACGAATGGAATCAAAAGCTCAAGGGAGGTCGCCGATCAGCTGCGCAGGCCGAGGAGGAGCAGGCTAGTGCGCCATGGAGATGTGGGGTCCTCTATCAACAGCTCTTCGCCAAGGGTCCCCGCAGCGAGTACTTCGAGGTTGCTAGAGGCCAGGACCTCGACAGTCTGGGAGCCGAGGAACAGAGAGCCGAGGACAATATCCAGGAGGCATTGGAAGCGTTCCAATCCAAGGCGAAACACATCCAGAAGCAAGAGGCTGAACATATCGAAGAGCAGGGCGACTTTGCTTCTCCAAATGCATGGCTCCGCCGACTAGGAGCAACCATCCACCTGAAGGAATTTAGCGGGAAGAAAGACTTTCTACGGGGTCTCATTTCGCTAAAATACACTATTGATCCAGGAAAGGACGATGACGATACCGAGTTGCAGCACATACATTTCGCCATCAAGCGTCTTATCCGCCGTGCCATAGCCGCTACGAAGCCGAACGTTGTATCGTAGAACGTGTTATTTGAGGCGAACCGAAAGGAGCTTGACAAAGAGCGGACTACACCCTTCCACTTCAGGTTTAAACAGGTGACTCAGAAGAGGTATATCACAGTATGCCTACAGCTATTTGCATATATTGTCCGATGCATGGCTTTCGAGAATCCAGCCCACCGACCACCATTCAAGCTCAGCCAGAGGCAGTCTGCTGCATACAATGCTATGATGCAGCATGTGGATGATCTAATAGATACGTTAGAGGAGAATGACGGCAACATCAGAGCACCACGGGTAGTCGAGCTACACACCCTGCTTGATGAGGCTATACTGGAACTCTACATCTCTATTCTCGACCATTTTACCAAGACTACCGAGTATCAGAGCGTTCTTATTAGCTTCTTGATGGTTCTGAGCATTCGTAGTAATATGACATAGGAGACCTACAGTAACTTCACGCCAAAGCTTTCCGCCATTATAGCCATCTCCCGTCTTCTGCTCATCAAGTACGTTATCAATCAAAGAGTCAAATCTATTCAACAGAAGAGAGAGCGAGGGCAAAGCAAAGAAGATGCGGAGGAGAATAGCCCGAGCCATTTTAAACTCATCTCTAAGATGATGCGCCGATTTATAGTTAGGGGTAGTCGAGGCTAGGATACTACACCAACACAGTTTATTATACGGCTTCGCAATTACAGCATGGCGGCTGACAGTAATAAGGCTATGGAAGGTTCTGTCAGCTAGGATCGAGATAATGCCATCTATAAGGGCCTTCGGATCAACGTCCTTGGTGTCCAGTCGATGCTCCAGGCTGCTCTACGCCAGGCCGAAACACTACTCTACAAAAAATTGCTTTTCTATCAGAAATTCAAGGATCAGTCACCTGCCGAGCTTGGACTGCCTGAGATCCCATGGGGTGATCTCATTGATAACGCTGCCGACGCCACCATAGGCCACTCGTTCGTAGAGAGTCTCTTCCAGCTTAACCCGACAACAAAGGGTTAGGTTTTTCAGAAGGTGTGGAAAGACGATAAGCTCCGAAGGGATTGGGTACGGTCTAACTCAGAGGCAGGGTTTGAGCTCCATGAGAAGGCTGTATTGCAGTATAGTATAGATTTAGAGGAGTTTCTCAAGAACCTCTTATTCATCATCCATCTCGCAGGCAGGCAACCAGCGCGATCACTTAAGCTCCTTACTCTACGTCATCGCAACACGGCGAACGGCGGGATACGAAACATCTTAATAGACCGTGGTCTCCTTATGCTCGTTGCTAGATATCACAAAGGGTTCTCAAAGACAGAACGTCTCAAGATCATCCATCGCTTCCTACCCCGGGAAGTCAGCGTGCTGCTGATGTACTATCTTTGGCTTGCGTTGCCGTACTAGGAGGAAGCGCAAGCCAATGTTTAGGATATAAGCGAGTTTAGCGCCAATCTCTGGGCAACAGAGGAGACACTGGATGATAATATCAGTAATAGCGAGGATGGTTATGGGTCGGACACGGGTGAGACCAGAGACAGCAGAGGTCCGTTACAAGGAGGACCTATACAAAAAGCGCACAAGCTAGGCCCTGGGCAACATTGGACATCGGTTCGGATAACCCGCATTTTGCGAAGGATGAGTCAACCCGGCTGTGAGAAAGGAATTACGATTAGTAGTTAGAGGCATCTTACGATTGCATTTACGCGTCAGTATTTCCAGAACGCAAATACAGCGCACTCGGCCCTTATCGGAGAGGCAGATGAGGGCTACGGAAGTGGCAGCGACGACGAGGGTGATGAAGATAGCCCGTAGGACATCCAGGCCGGGCACGGATCCTTGATTGCAGGCCTAGTCTATGGGCGGCTTATTACAGAGGGTTACTTCGAGACGAACGAGCGGCGCGTCAACTTCCGGTTTATTAGCCAAGAGTGGCACCGGCTTCTTGGCTTTCCATCTGCTGTTGATGGATTTGGGGAGGTTCTCAAGCCGGGGCGCAAGCAGAAAAATCCATCACTACACTACGAAGCGATGCAGGAACTCCAGCTCAGGCGCTGGAAGATCCTGCGGCGGATTAACATCGACCGAGAACTCTGCCGCTTATATGGGGACCAAACCCGTTTCCGAAGCAAACAGCGAGAGGCAGTCGAGTCGATCATAATGAATAAGAGCCCGATCGTGGTAGTGATGGGGACTGGTACTGGCAAGAGCCTGTGCTTTATGCTACCAGCAGCTAGCTGCCCTGGCGGAGTAACGGTCGTTGTCGTCCCGCTTGTCTCTCTCCAGGGCGATATGCTGGACCGGTGTCAGAAACTGAACATCTCGTGCGCTAAGTGGAGGAGCGACCGGGTTCCAGGGAACGTCTCGATCGTATTCACAACGCCAGAGTCGGCTATAACAAAGCGGTTTCAGGACTACATCGAGTCACTACGGGTTACGGCACGACTAGACCGATTTGTCATTGATGAGGGTCACACAATTCTCGAGGGCACAAGAACGTTCCGACCTACGCTACGAGAGCTAGGAGGCCTCGCACTCATTAGAGTGCAAATAGTCTACCTTACTGCCACACTCCCGCCGACCCGAGAGGATGCGCTCTTCAGCCTTATGAATACAAGGCGTGAGGATGTTGTTATGATTCGGATGAGGACAACACGTACCAATATCGCCTATAGCGTGAGGTCAATCCCTGCAGCTAGCGCTGGAGAGGCGACTGCAGCAGTTGTCCTTACAGCAAGAGAGATTGTGGACCAGAAGCTAGAGGAATATCCATGGCCTGCTAAGATTATCATATACTGCCAACAGGTAGAGGCAACAGAAGCTCTAGCAGAGGAGTTCGGGTACGATGCTTACCATCGCGAGGTCGATACGCGTGACGGCAAAGCAGAGAGACTGCGAGTGTGGATAAGCGGGTTAAGGCGAGATCAGTATGGCGATAGAAGAGTGATTATGGCGACGAATGCGCTAGGTCTCGGCATCGACGTGCCTGATATCCGTGTGGTGCTGCATATCGAGATGCCATTTGAGATGGCTGATTATGCACAGCAGAGTGGGCGAGCCGGCCAAGACGGGCTGCGGAGCGAGGCCATTATCGTCCGAGTGGACATCAAAGGTATGGCGGGAAGGCAGCGGCCTTTGGTGGTAGAAGATGCTGCCACTGATGACTACATTAGCGGACGAGCGTGCCGGCGTGTGGTTATAGACTCGGTTATGGATGGGCGGACAGACCGGTATGGGTGTGAAGGGGGGGAGGAGCTATGCGATATCTATCAGGCCCGAAGCGAAGCGGTCGACTTAGAGGAAGCATACATCTCTGAAGATGAGGAGGAGACAGGCATGCGGGTGCGAGAGTTGGATGTACAGGCGGCCAGAGATCGAGCGATCACACACGTTATGAAGGAGCAGGAGGAGTTTAGAGAGTTCAGGCAGAGGCTAAGGGAGCGAGGCCTTGACGGGTGTATTTTTTGTTGGTGTAGAGGGATTGGGGATCGGGGGCATTCTGGGGTTCAGTGTACTAGAACGCTGGATATGGATAAGTAAATAAAGGCAAGCTTTAGCATTGCCGTTCAGATAGACAGATTTCTACGGCGGAGTAAGGTTATGGAGGACTTTAGATACTGCTTGGGTTGTTTTGTGCCGCAGGAGCTATGCGATGCCTAGGAAGAAGATATAGTCGAGGGGGGATGGCAGAAAATAGGTAGGCGAAGGTGCCAGTATGAGGGGGTGATGGTTTCCACGATTGCGTACGTAGGGACTTATATACCTAACGATGCTGACCTGCTCTATAAGAGGCTTAGGTTTAGAGGGACGTTCGGGGGCAGTATATCTATGAAGGAGAGAAGTGAGCAGGTATGGAGATGGATAGGCAAGAGGGTTCTATGGGCTAGAGTAGATATGACAAATATTTATCAGGTATTTATATATATAGCAGAGCCGGGAGAGTAAGATAGCAGTTTATTTATTTTAATAAGTTATAGTATAAGGTAACTTAATAAGTATTATCACATCAGGCTATAGGGTAGGGAGAAAGGGGAGAAGAGAGAGGAGGAGAAGGAGGGGGGGAGGAAAGTATAGGGAGAGAGGAGAGGGAGGTACTAAGAGGAGGAAGAGGGTCTCTGTTTACCCTACCCTGACAGGCTGCAGGGTTGCCGTCGTGTTTAATTTCCACACGTCCTGTGAGGTATAACCTAGCCAGCCCCTGAAGCAATGACAGATACGCAACACACACCCTCCCGCAACAGACACACCTACAGACAAGGCTCCTCCTGTCCACTAGTCCGCTGGTCGTTCTACTTGAAAGTCGTCACGTGATATGTTAATAGCCAATCAAAAGTGTATATTTAGCCCCATTCATGCAGAACAACCATCGCCAGGACAACCCATTTCATTGGAGCATATAACCCCAAGTGGATCATTTGGCTTAAGGATGTTTTTCTTCTTTACATCCAAGGGTTACGATAATTTCTAACCACATTACGTCTATGACATTATTACACTGCGTTTAGGTCTTGCTATTACTCAACATTGCAATGGCAGGAAATATACAGGCATCCCCATCCCGATCAGTAGGTTATCTCTGGCTATACGAACCATTACAGCTTTTGGTTTGTTCTGATTGCTGCATGGCTATCGGCCCCAGCAAGAAGGCGGTTGAATCACATTTCCGAAATCAGCACAGAATAGTTGGGACCCAGCTGCAGGATGCTCTTACATTTGCAGATTCTATACCGCAACTGAACGATCTAATAACGGTTGATCTCCCCCATGATTATAGCTTTGCTATTCAGGGCATTGCGACATACACAGGCTACAGCTGCACAAGTTGTCGGCATCTCACTCGCAATAATAAAAATATCATCACACACCAAACAAACGCCAACCATCAAGCAAGCGATAGCGAGCCCCGTTGGCAGACGGTTATGCTACAGTCATTCTCCAAAGGCCGACACGCAAGATACTGGATTGTCTTAGGTACAAATAGCTGGGAAGATGAAGATGAAGGCGAGGGAGAGGAAGTCGGAGAACAAGATGAAGAGCTCATAACAATGATACTCGCTTGCGAGAAGGAGTTGACTGAGGCTGAAGAAAAGCGCCGTCAACTCATTGAGATACCCAGTGGGGTAAATAGCGAGTCGGTATGGGTCAAATTCATGAAGTGGGCTGCCTATCTACAGGAAAAGGACAGAAAGATGCTGTACCAGGCCGGTCAGCCACCCAGTCCAAAGGCCGTGGAGAAGCGGTGGCGGAGAGAGGAGGAGATCAAAGCCAATCAACGACTGCGGCGACTAGCTGCCAGCTTTAGCCGGGAGTTGGCGAGGTGTATGGAGCGGCTCGATCGGGTGCCGGAAGACACGCTGAAGTGGCTCTCCAGCATCGACCCGTCTAGGTCATCGAGCAAGCCATTCAGCCGAAAGCAGGAGGCTGCATCAATAGACCGGTACATCTCGTGCTGGCAGCGGTATCTCTGCTATTGCGCCCGGATCTGGCCACTTGGGCGTAATGGGGCCAAGGCTGAGCATGGCATCCGGTTTACAGACGAACAATGGGATGCGTTAGGGGAGGTCATACATCAGCTTGATGCTCTTGTGGCAGCTAAGACAGCTCACCGCGGCGAAGATGGTGAAGACGATGGCGACGATGCGGAGGACCGCAGCACGGACCCCGCCCAGGATGCTCTTGATACTGCTGTCTTTCAGTTCTGCATCAGGTCACTTAAGCAGAAGCTGCACACTAAGCGATACAAGAACCCGCTACTTCACTTTACGGCCGTTCTTGGCATCTCGCATACGATTGAGGGTTGGGTACCGTCGCACTCACACACCCGCTTTCTCGCCGGCTTCTTATGGTGCGGCCGCGTTTTAATGCTCGAGCATTTCTTCCAAGGCGTCCCATGCGACTCGGACAACGATGACGATTCCGATCTGGGTGACGGCGATCACTCCGAACACGAGGAAGCTAGCTTGGAGGCTATTGCCCAGTTTCAAGAGGGGCATCGACAGTGGCTTGCGGACGGCTCGTATACCCCGTTTAGCGCAATCATCCAGTGGATGACATACGGCCGAGGATACTGCAAGCAGGAAGGTGGATTGGCCCGATTGGCGTGGGAGAGTGACGGCAAGACTCTGAGCTATCAAGGGGAGCGGATTCGAGTAGGGGACTTTCAGCGCACTGCGCAGGCAGCAGTAAAAGAGACTGAGAAGCGACTGGATGAACTTATGTGTGGGCAGTGGAGCAAGGTCAAGGAGACTATACAGCTCAAGGACATTGCCGATAACTTGGTCTACGAAGGTCCAGGTCAGTCATTTGTAATAAATCGCAAAAACGCATGGCTTGAACCAGGGGCTGGTCGAATGGCTAAGCTTGTGGGCCAAACACTCTAGAAGGAGGTGAAGAGCGGTAATAGACGGGTCCAATATGAGTATCGACAGCAGCGGGTCGAAGAGTTCATTATGCAGTTGAAACAGTTCAAGGCCAGTTTTATCGGGGCTAAGCACATATGGCTTGGACAGCCCGGTCGTGGGCCAGAGATCACTACAGCCAAGCACTGCAATATCGAAGAGCTGCCGAAGAATGTCTTTATATTTGATGGGCAGGTGATGCTAGTTACAGACCGTGATAAGAGCAAGGGGACCAGTGGTCGGGGTCGCTTAGTAGCGCGGTTCTTGCCGGAGGACTTGAGCCGAGTTATGGTGGCATATATTGCATGGTTAATACCGTTTGAGAAAGTAGTACATAAGCTCTCCGGCATCCGTAGACCGTCCGATAAGCTCAGGCCGTGGCTGTAGAAGACGGCTGAGCAGGGGCTTTGGAATACAGAGCATCTCAGCAAACAGCTCAGTCTGCTTACCAGTACGCATCTGGGCGTCAGTCTAACTGTATCCACTTATCGGCATATGGCTATTGAGTTTGGGCGTCGCATTAAAGGCTTGGTGATTCGGCAGAATGAGCTTGATGCAGTTAGGGCTGGGGGAGATGACGATGACGACGAACATATCGATCCATTGACGGGCGAATCCCGCAAGCAACAGCAGGTTGAGTATATATGGGATCTTCAGGCAACGCATAGCAGTCTGATCGCACGCAACCACTATGCCGTCAATATTCTCTTCCCCGGTCAGTTGCAGCCAGAGATGATCTCGAACTTTCAGGAGATCAGCCGGCTTTGGCATCAGTTTTTAGGCTGCACAGATGGCGAGTTTGGGCAGAAGAAGCGGGCAACTGATGAACTTGAGCTACCGTCGTCACCAGTTGTGAAGAGGCGCTACAACAGTCAGGGGCAAAGCGTTAGTCAACCCGACCGCCACCAGACTGCACTGGATCAAATTATTCAGATTCTGCGTCCACTCGCCGAAGAAAAGTATACTAGCAATAGTATCTCGAGGAGGGCACAGTATGAGGATTCCCCACTGCTGCGGCAGCAGAATATGGTATGTTATTATTATATGGGTGTAGGGTAGGAGTAGTGAATGGGGGAGTCAATAGATTGATTATACGCTGACTAACATATATACACTATTAGGGTTTAAAGCAAAGCAGCAGCAATACTAGTTCAGTCTTAACAGTTAACGAGCAAAAGATTGATCTTGGACTAAAGCGACTGCTCGGGGAAGATGCAAGTTGGAAATCGGAACAATAACAGGAGGGCATGTATCGGATTATGGCTATGCGCAACAACGGCACCCGGAGTGACATACTGATTATAGTGCTTCCAACAGGCAGCAGCAAGAGTATCTTCTTTCTGCTACCGGCTATTCTTGAGGATGATGGGGGACCCGGCGGCTCGATCAATATCGTGATTGTGCCGTTTGTCGCACTAGCTGATGACTTGGTCACTCGGGCACGGGACTTCGGGATTGACTATATGCAATAGCGCAGCGAGGCTGAAGAAGAGCGCACAGAACGGCAACGAGATGCGCGGCTGGTCGTGGTGAGCGCCGATGTTGCCGTTAGCGAAGCATTTATGGCGTATGTCGAGAGTATCCGGGCCCGAGGACTGCTCAGCACAATGTTCTTTGATGAGAGTCACACTATCATTCTTGACGTTGGCTACCGGGAGCGACTAGGGCTACTAGTAGGTCTGCATCGATATAGATGCCCGCTTATTATGCTTACAGCCACGCTGCCGGTGTCGATGGAGGGTTGGTTCCGGGAGCGGATGTTGGCTCAGGATGCTGCGATTATCCGGGCACCAACCGCAAGAGTGAACATCCGCTACAGTGTTAAGGCTGTTAAGCCGGGCAAGACTGGGGTTGAGGATGGGGTGATAGAGGCGATGAGGGTGATCGAGGGGCGGATGGAAGGGTCGCAAAGGGGAGTTGTTTACTGCCGTTCGATCAAGGAGTGTGAAGCGCTGGCAAGGCGAGCTGGCTGTGGTTATTATCATGGCAAGCTGCTGAGCGAGGAGCGAGCGGCGGCGCTCCAGAACTGGATTGACGGCCGAGACGGACAGCGTTGGATTGTAGCCACAACGGGGCTTGGGACCGGCGTGGACATTCAAGGCGTCGTTGGGGTCATTCACATGCGGCAGCCATATGGCATGGTCGACTTTGCACAGCAAACTGGAAGAGGCGGACGGCGGAAAGGGGAGGTAGTGGATTCGATCATTGTGACTGATGGTATAGCGCCGTGGAGTGACGAATTCGGCAGCGATGTGGATCAGGAGAACCGAGAAGCGGTTAACGCGTTTATTCATGGCACGGATTGCCGCCGAATGGTGCTTGGCACATTTCTCGACGGCATTGGGCGGCGCTGCGGAGAGCTGGGGGCCGAATGCTGCGACCGCTGTCTTCCGGATGAGGGTCGGGACGAAGAATGCGGCGAGCAAGGCCGGAACCGGCTTCAAGAGCATACAGAGGATGAGAGCCGTCGTCTGACAGCGCTGTATGGGTGGCTGGATCGGATTCGGGGGGTAGGGTGTTGTGTGTGCTACGTAAAGTGGCATATACATAGGGCTCGGGATGAACTGAAAGGGAGATACGGGCATACACGAGATGCATACACAGTGCTGAAGCAGAAGGCGTTCAACCAGTAGCAGATGAGCTTACAATATGCGGACTTTCAGTGCTGCTAGGAGTGTGGGCTGCCGCACGACTGGTGTACAGCATCACGGATCGACGGGACGTGCAGTTACCGCAGCCGAGTGCTGCCCGTAGTTATGATGGCACAAGTTAGTGAGACAGTACGGCGGTTGGTAAAGGATAAGTTTAGGATAGATGCGCAGGAAGAAAAGGACTATCAGAAGTGGGTAGTCCGATCAAGGCGTCTTTATGGAAAGGCAATGACGAACGGACTAGCCGTTTGGGATGAGATTGTACAGTATATTCATCAGTCTTAGATTATATATTATTAGCTAGTATATAATCGGGTATATAATGGGGCGTATGTAGGGTTTGAGATCTGTGGATCTTAAAGGCTGGCTAGTATAACTTAGGTTAAGTAGATAGTAGCTTATTAGTAAATGAAATTAGAAGAAAGAAGAAGAAATAAGGTAATTTTAAATAGAGCTAGTTAAATTAAAAGTCATAGTTTTAAAGAGTGAAGTTTAAAGTAAGGTTATAATACTATAGAATAGATACTATAAATAGATAGAGGTAATAAAAAATGTTAAAAGTACGATACTAACTAGTTAATAGTAGTATTTATAAGAATAGGTAATAAGAGATATTAGAGTTAATATGAGATAGATTATAGATATAAGATGGAATATAAGAAGATTTTAAAGATAAAATATTAAAGTAATTTAAGCAGTTAGATTTAAAAGAATAGTATATAGAGTAATAATAGATATATAGATAGTAAAGTAAAAGAGGGTAATAAAAGGAGAAAGGCAGGTTATAAAATAAGAGTATAAATATAAAGAAAAGATGCAGAGTAAGATTACATAAAGCCAGAAAAGATTAAAGTAGTAATATAATAAGATGTAAATAGAGTAAAGAGTATAAGTAGAGTGTATATAAAGAGAATGTATATAGTTAGTAGAATTATAAAAAGTAAGTAATTATTATGGAGATATTCTTGTATAGGAAAGATATTATATTAGTAGATTAAAGAGTATATAAATAGAATACCCGTGGTGAGATTATGAAAAGCCGATATATAATCGTTTGAGGGTTATATTAGGGTAAGTAGTGTGGGTAGGTAAGCGAACTTATGAGGCGTATAAGTATGGGTGTAGCTACTAGCAGGGTGAGAGAGAAGATTAGTTAAAGAGGGTTAAGGTTAGTAGGGTAGTAAAAGACGTTAGAGTTATAGAGTTGGGTGGTTGGTTGGATATAGAGAGCAGAAGTTTTAAAGTAAGCAGAATATAAAGGAATACCCTGGTGAGATTATAAAAGGGCGGTAGATAAAAGGAATACCCGTGGTGAGATTGTGAAAACCCGATATATAAGTGTTTTGGGATGTAAAATGACCGGGGGGAGCGAAGCGACAGAAGTTAGGGTTAGTGCAGCACGGGTGAGGGGAGCAGAACCGCTAGGGTTAGGGTTAGGGTTAGGGTTAGGGTTAGGGTTAGGGTTAGGGTTAGGGTTAGGGTTAGGGTTAGGGTTAGGGTTAGGGTTAGGGTTAGG